>CM024242.1:83804309-85165137 GCA_013421045.1 Propylea japonica
CCAACATTAAACGAGGGATAGGAAGTATGTAAATTTTCAGTCAATTCTTCGTTGCGTCGAGCGTTGATAGTTTTCCAGTTCAATTTTGTACGGTTTTCAAACGAAACGTGGCTTGTATTCGATTTGGCTAGTATTGTCGACAAGTGAACTTCCAATCCTACCCCAAGAAAGACTTTTTCATTGAAGGGGCCAACATTAAACCCCCGTTTAATTGGAAGTATGTAAATTTTCATTCAATTCTCATTGATAATTTTCCACTTCAATTTTGTGTAGTTTTCGAACGTCGCGTGGCGTGTATTCGACTTAAGCTAGTATTGTCGACAAGTGAATTACTATTCCACCCTAAGTGAGACCCATTGAATGAAAGAAGCAGCATATTATGGAACAAATCGTGTTTTTTTTAACTCGATCTACTCGAGTTGAAATGATGAACAAATCGAATCAACTCCGTTCGTATTTAACCGAATTTGTTATACATCTAGATCCTTGAAGTTAACTTCCTTTCATACTCGTGAAGAATAATGTATTACGCTTCATACAAGTCGATTTTTGAAGCCAGTATCTGATCTAACGCTATAGTACCTACGGCAAGAGGGAATTCTGATGGTAACACTAGAGATTCTTATATGAATATCAAATGTTGCAGTATGCAAATAGGGCCAGCATTAAACGGGGGATTGAAAGTAGGTAAATTTTCAGTATAGTCTCGTTGCTTCGCGTATTGATAGTTTTTCAGTTCAATGTTGTATGGTTTTCAAATTCCACGTGGCGTGTATTAGATTTGGGCTAGTATTGTCGACAAGTGAACTTTCGATTTTTATCCCAAGCACTATTTCATTGAAATGGCATTATTTCGAACCGGGTTAATATGGACAACTCGATTGGCATATGTATGAAGCATGCGAGTGCTGTCAGTGGTGAAAAACAAAAATTTATTCTTACCATGCAATTCATCGACTGACTTTTCGGTTCCTCCAAAATCACTTGGAAGATATTCTTTAGGAATTGACGCCTGAATATCTTCGATCGAGTTATGAACCTTAATCTGAAAAGAAAGAAATTGTTTTGAACATACGACAGTTACTCCTCACTGAATTGATAATGATTATGATTATTATAACGGAGCAGTTATGGCTAGTTGAGCCTTTCAGGAACTTGGACCATGTAGATCTTTTGTTCTCTTCCCTTATCATTAATCGAAAACCAAGAAAGTCGTCAATGGCGTTAATAAACCGTCAACCTCCTTGGTTGCTGTCTCTTGGGTGTTCAGGACCGGTTTCCTCATAATGAATTGATCTTAGGCCAGCCTGATCTGGACAGATGGATTCAGCTGTTGCTGCTTCTGATATACAGATCCTGCAATCGCATCTGCCTTTCCCATGCGTACAAATGATATCGTATCGACAGTTCCCCGTAAGACTTCCCACCATCCTCCGAAGTTCTGCTCGTGACAGATTCAGGAGCTTTTTGATATAGGTAGATTGAATAATTACGAATTTTTGGCCTGAGTGAGTCTAGGGTTGTTTCTCCAAATCGTTATTCAACTCCCATTTCTGGATTGCTGCCTAATATTTGTTTTTTATAAGGTCACATAAAGGCTCAAGTCCAGAAGGTGATATTTTAGTTAAGTTTAGTTTAAAAAGGGGTTACAGTTCACTGCAACTTAAGGTCTATTGTACCCCCTTACAGAGCTGTTCTGGGCCAAACCCTTCACAGCTCACCTTCCAGTTCCAGACATCTAATGAAATCTAATATCTGTGAAGGCTTCAACGAGGCTAGTTCCTCACTCTTACAAGTTCTCGCCCAAGCATTCTATCCTTAGGCTCGCAATGCGAACGCATTCCGTGACTAGGTGAATGGGGTTTTCTTCCTCCTCCCCATAGAACTTACACTCGTTTGTGTCCGATAATCTCATCCTCAATAGGTGCTTCTTGAGGCGACAGTGTCCTGTAAGAAAGCCAGTGAGGAGGTGCTATTGCTTCTTACCAAGATATCTTTTGGATCCCGATGTCTCAAAGTTATCGATGACGTAGGAACTCAGCGCTTTAATAGCAGCTTTACTATCTGAGTGTATGGATAGATCGCACTTCTTTCTAGATTTATATCTGGATATCTTTCAATAGCTAAGATTTCGCTTGAAAAACGCTCATACAGGAGCCTAGCGATAGTGCACACTTGGTACTTGGCCCGTAATCCCAGCGCCTGCTCCTGTTTTGGAACTATCTGTATACCATTTTACGGTATTTTCTTTGAGGATATAGTCGGGTATTTCTGTTTCCATTCCTCTCTTTTACTTAGCAACGTCCTGAAGTTCTTTTCAGTGCTTACTACACTACAGTTGTTAACTTTGATGCACTTTTCCAAGTTCATCGGCTTTTTCATTTCTTTAATACCACAAAAAAATTCCACAGAGATAACTGGCATATATGAAGACTGAAAGATCCACTACTTTTCGACAATTCAATTATGCTAAACATATAAGAAATTATTGAATATTAAAATTTCTAAATGAAGCAGGGAGTTTTGAACATTTTGAAAGATCAAGTCCCCACTTTCTCACTCTGTATTACGCAGAATTCATCGGATCGAAAATACATTGAAACTATTTAAGCACATTAACACAAATGTTAAAACTATTTCAAATATTCATTATGGTAAGAAAAAGTTACGTCCATTTAAAAAAACGATATATTCTTGCGATTGACGGTAAGTACCATGAAAAATCAAATTTACCTACCTTAGATATATTTCGTAGGCATTATTGCCTTCAGCAATACGTTGATTCTTTCCCAAATTGGTGGAGAGCATTATAAATATGAATGTAACCTATCCTAACACTTAAAGCGGTCTGAAAAAGAATACTTATGAGCATGTATACTACTTAAGGAGTAAAGTGTTTCAGAATGAGCGGTTTTTCTTAAGAATAAATGAATTATAGATGGCGTACTGAATTCGTCTGGGTATTTTGACATTTAAGAAGTGTGATCTATGATATTTATAAAAATGGCTTTGAACAAGGTGATTCACCAATCTTGATAATCTAATTTTTCTCGAAAAGAAATGAATATTTTTTTATTCTGTTGACGGTATTTGGTACAAGTCAATGTTCACATGAAATCTGCGTAAAAGTCGAAGGAAATAATCGAGACGTCAGGCGTCGAGGCGCTATAAATTTTTTTTTCTACAAGAACATACTCTTTTTATTGTATCATTCGAAAGATAATTAAATTCTGAATGTTCTCTCTGTTTCATGAATAAATGTGATAACTGATACTTTAATTACCAATAAAAAGTTTTCGAAAATGAATGCAAATTAGGGTGGGAGGTTCAGTTGTTGACACCCTGATAGTGATTGACAGTGTGCGCAATTAATACCAATGTAATAAACTGTTGGTGCTATCTAGGTTTTTTCATCTGTTCTACCTTTTTCAGAGTATTTTATTTCTATTTGGGTCAAGTTCAATTTTCTCAGGTTATCATTCTGAAAACGGCATCATTAGATATTTGGCGTGAGATTTTGCAGTAGTGTCAATAAGTGTATATGTTAGAGTTTACTTAAGGATAGCGACTGCATATAATTGCGTATATTTTCCGATTTTGTTCTGTTTCATATTCGTTGGAAAGATTTCTATTGGTTGGAAGGTTCCAAGGAATTTTTAATTGAAGTAAGTAAACCTTTCAATGATTATTATTAAATTCAACCCATATGTCAATAACTGTGTTAATAATTTTTCATCGAACAGTGATTGACATAGGTTTTAACCTTAATATACAGGGTCTTTATAAATGATTGTAACAGCGCAGGGCTTAGGATTGCAAAATACCAATCTGTAACCAATCAGAGCATAGCATGATCACAGAATTCTGTGGGTTTGCATAATCCAAAGCCAACTGCGCTGTTACAATCATTTATAGAGACCCTGTATAAAGGGTTTACTTACATCAATTAAATATTCCTTGGAACCTTCCAACCAATAGAAAGCTGCAAACGAATATAAAAAAGCACAAAATCGAAAAATATACGCAATTATGTGCAGTCGCTATCCTTAAGTAAACATAATATACACTTATTGACACTACTGCGAAATTTCGAGCCATTATCTAATGGTGCCGTTTTTCAGAATGCAAACCTGAGGACTCAAATAGAAACAAAACACTCTGAAATATGGGGACACAGATGAAAGACCTTAGATAGCAACAGTAGTTTCATTTACATCAGTATGTATGTGAGATCACTAATACTTTTTGTTAATACTTTGTTTATATGGAATAAAATTGTCTAAACCTTCTATTTCTCTATTATTTTTAGTATGAATGTCTCAATGACCCATATAATGAGAATCTAAGAGTGAGAGAAGCAGGATGAAATCATAATCAAAATTGACGCAAAAGTGAGATGAAATTATGTCAATGAATGATAGTTATTGACATATTGACTATCATACTGTGTGTAAATTACTGTCGTAGTATGTCATGACTATCAAATATGTAATTCCGACGAAATTGCTGTCTCCTCGAATATTTAATCGATGTTTATTGAAAGTTTGAAGGTAATACCAAAATAACAACTTCAACTATAGTTCCGTAATAATAACCATGGTGTTACAGTAAAATAAGGATCCAAAAGTGTCCATGCCCTTAATGTGTCAATCACTAGGTAGCTTTTACTCTGTGTATTTTATTTTTCTTAAAATCAACCGATCAATTTCAATTACCCTTCATAAAGAAACTCACTCACAGTAAATGTACCAAGTATAATTGACAGTGGTGTGAATTTGAGCAAATTTTTCAGTCCGAAACCCTTCATATCTATCAGGATAGAAGTGCTCAGGAAAAGTCCTCTAGCATTCTCATCTCAGCTATCATGATTGCTAGGTAGTAATAGTCCAAACCGCTTTCAGCCTCAGCATCGAAGTCCAAGAATTTAATTACATGAAGCCTGCTCAAATTTGGGAGTAATCTAGGCATGATTACGCTTTTTCTGGATATGGAAAATTAAATATCATATAATGGTAAATTATTTCTTGAAATAGTAACCGCTTCGATATTTGATGTATAAAATCGAATTACTAGGAAATTCAACAACGTTCCGCAGTAAACCTTAAAAAATACACTCCCCAGCAAATAATCGATCGACTCAAAAAACCGATGAAGTTTGTTAATTCATAAATACTGCTATTTCAGTCCTATTCGATTGATTTTGTTTTTCAAATAGTAGGTATGTTCGTCCTTAATCAATCACCAGTGTTGAGTTTCAAGAAAACTCGGCCTACGTCATTTTAAACAGAGTGAATGAAATCTGTTTTTTTACCCCTAACTGTGAAACTACCCCTGGTGTCTTCTAGTTATTCCACCGTGAGTTTTTCATTTCATCTTCAAGACACATCTTCTCTTGACAAGTTAATTTTTCAATTGTTACAATAGCTCAATTTTTGTTAAAGATACAGGGTTCTCAGAGCAACATTAAACAATTTCGCTATGCCTATGATTTCAGATTTTACCTTGAATCCGAACGTTATAAAAATTAACTGAAACTTAGTGAAAACATAAAACAAAAGAAGTTTCAAAGTGACATGTTATCCGTATACACCAACACCGTTTATTGGAGACGATTTCGTACTAATGTTTTATAATCTATGCCTGACCGCATCAACCGCATGTGGCTAGGTCGCTAGGATTGCCAGGGAGTATTTAGCAGAGGTTGATGTCCAAGAATTCAACTGGCCTGTCCTAAGCCCAGATTTGAACTCAATTGGACATGTTTTGGATGCTCTTGGGAAGTAAATTCAATTTCGTGTACCACTCCTGAAAATTTGCAGCAGCTCAGTGATGCTCTGATTGATTTAAACCTTCATGAGGACATGCCGAATAGAAATGCACCTGTTAGCCGCGTCTGGACGCAAAACACATTCTGTTTTGACTTATTTTTCATTTCAAATTCCTTAAGTCAGTATTTGAGGATGAATTCGTTGAAGTACTGTTGAGCCTTACAGAAATATAAACGTTTCACTGAAAACTCTGTATCTTTAACAAAAATCGAATTATTGTTATAAATATATATAATAATCGGGATCATAACGTCGTTCGACGTTGTCCGATCTCTTTTCGCCACCCCTTTCTGTCATTCCATTGTCCTTGTCGTAAATCCTGGAACTCATGGCTTTGATGACACCCTCATTCCGGGTTTTCTTTGGTCGTCCTCTTTTTCGGCGTTGTGCTGGGACCCCTCGAACACCTTCTTTGGAAGCCTCTGTTCGTCCATTCTTTGTAAGTAACCATACCAGATAAGTTGTTTCGCTTCTATACCTTCGTACAACGTTTCCTTCCACTCCCATAAGTCTTCGTATCTCCTCGTTTCTGATCTTTTGTAGGCGTGATACTCCCAGTGATCTTCGGAGTACGTCCATTTCAACGGTTTCCAGTCTTCTCTTGTTTTCTTCAGTTATTCTCCAAGTTTCCGCTCCATACAGTAGGTTACTTTTTATCATGGTGTTGTGTATGCTGTAATTTCTCTTTTTTCCAATGAAGGTATTCCAAAATATGCTGTTCAAACATCCTATGATCTTTTTCGCTTGATTTATTCTGTGTCTGATCTCTCTGTTGTCGCTTCCCTTGAGTCAAACTTAACACCTAAATATGTATACTCCGATACCACTTCTACTTCCTGATTATTTTCCAGCATGATTTTCGTGGCATTTTGGGTTCCTACTGGTAGGTACTCAGTCTTCTTGGTATTCATCTATCTAGTCCCCAAATTTCATATCCTCCTGGAGTTTTCTGGCCATAAACTCCAAGTCGTCCTTATCATTGGCCATTATAACTTGGTCATCCGCGAACTGGAGGGAGTAGAGGTAGCTATTATCATCCAATTCTATTCCCATTGGCCCACATTTCTTCTTCCACTTTCGAAGAGCTCCAGATACATACACTTTGAACAAAGTAGGTGAAACGCAGCATCCCTGTCGCAAGCCCTTATTCACAGTGAATTCTTGTGAGAGATTCTTTCCCGATTTGATCCGTGATGTAGAATCCGTGTACAAATTTTTGTACAATTTTTTGAAGAATTGAATTGTCAAGTGAAGATGTGTATTGAAAATGGAATAAGCAATCACTCGGTGAAACAACTGAACACACCAAGGGTTTTGTTTCACTCTGTATAAAATGATGCACGCCGAGTTTTCTTGGTACTCAAACTATTGATTGATTAAGGATGAACATACCTACATTGAAAAAAAATCAGTCGAATCGGACTTGAAATAACATATTTATGAATTTACAAACTTCATCGATTTTTTGAGTGAATCGATAATTTTGCCGGTGAGTGTATTATAAACTTACACACATTTCGGCGAAACTCTAGGAACAGTCCCACAAAAATTAATATTGTGAGATATTCATAATATTGAACGAATATTGTGTGAAAATTACAACAATATTCTTTGAATTTTTCAAATATTTCTTATGATTATTGCTTTTGACAAGAAATAAGTATTTAATCAGATGAAAAATTTATTCAACAACCGAAAAAAAGAATATGAATCAATTTATTTCCTGCAACTTGAAATCCTAATAATTTGAATTTTCATCACAAAAATTTCATTCAAACTATATTTTTTTGCAACTCAAGTCAATATCCCTAACTCATGTGGAGCAGTTTATTTCAACACTACTGAAAGCTGTTAAATAAAGAACCCTAAATTTACACATACTGTAAATGCACATTGAAAATTTTAGAGACATTTATTATCTACTTAATACTTACGTTAGTCTGCAATTTTTGTTGAATCTCTCTTCGGGTACCATCGTTTTGAAAAAATCATTATACAACGTTTTACAGGTGAAGTAACCTTCGACTACCCTCTTCGCTTTTTCTAGACTCATTTTTGCATTGAGTAGAGCCGAAGTCAGCTGATTCTCAGTAAGGGCTAAAAAAATTATTACCAAATAACCCTGAATTTTTTCGTGACACACAAAAATCGAGACAATAACAACCTTGAAAATACTTGTTATTGTACAAGTAACTCATTGCCAAGCGCAACAGGTACTTAGACGTTTTTGTTGTAAAATAAATTTAATTATCGAGTTATAACTCAGTATTATCATTTATGACATGAAAAATTCATTTATTTCGATTAAAATTGCTGTTATTTTCTTTGTTAAGCGATAATACATGTAAGTTTGACTGTAATCGGCTTTTTCCAATGTCACACAATATTTAAATTAATTTCGCCCACTAAAAGAAGTAAACATTCGATGGAAATATTCGCTTGGAGATTTGTCTAGGCTTCATGAAGAATTCTGGGTCATATTTTATGGCTTTGGCGGACATAATAAGGCAACGACTTGCATTTTCTGTTTCTAGTATAGTAGGTCAATGCACTATCGTTACTCTTGCTCTCCATGTTTATTGTTTTGAAAAGTAAGAATAACAAGGTGAATTCAATGAGTAGTAAATATTTGACGTATTTCGCGGTTCTTAAGAGTCTTCTTTCATTATGTAGAATGGCAGTTGCCTGTTGTTTTAATCTATGATGACGAAGGAAGATATTGAATAGAATGTCCATATTCTAGAAGATAATTCTTCAAAAGAAAATACTCAGTGCCAAAAGGGACTTACACATTAAAAACTTATTCATTTTCCATAAAATCGTTGATTTTGTTGTGGAAGATATACATGCCTGAACCATGTTCATATGACCAACTATCAATAGTTTATAATGCAGTGTGCGTCAAAAATATTGAACAAATTCATTTTCTCAGAAGAAAAATATTCGGCAACAAAATCCTGAAAAAGTTTTGAAGGATTTTTGTTACATTCTGTGCCATCTCCATCAACCTTCTAAATTTTTTGAATAGGGAAAGTGGGTCAAGTCACGTGGTACTTTTTTTGGCCGGGTCTTTGTATCTTCTTTACAGGCGTGCAGAAATTTCCGAGAAGAATTATTGTTTCAAATTAGTTAGTTCAAACAGGTATTCAGACGACCATTACAGCTTTATTCATGCACAACTTTCAACTCCTTCCAATTGCTCGTTTCTCCATTAAAAGGTTCGTAGAAATTTCAAATTTTCAAAATTAGGGAATTCATTATGCTAATTTTCGGTCAGACAAATTAATAATAGTAAACTGATGGTTAATATATAATGTTCTCGAATCGCAGATTTTCCATCAGTTAGCCCATTATAACTGTTTATAGTTATTTCTTTCGGTTATTGGCGACTAACGGTCGAGGGTTAATGGTTCGAGCCATTAGTCGATTAATAACCGAGTTGTTTACAAGATTTTTCCGACGATCTCAATATGAATTGTGTACGAATTCTTACATTTAACATAATAAAGTTTCTATGTATCTTTGTTCCAGTATAGTCCGTTCACGAAAGGTTGAGCCGTCGGTTGGCCATGATAATTTGACATATTCCACTGTGTATATTAAAATTTTAGGTTATGATGTTTATTTTCTTGATTTTTTCATGATTGATACGCAATGTTGTCAATATTGCATGGAGTTGTCTGATAACTCGCAAGCTCGTCGGACGAGGCAGAGTACATTCGGCAACATTGAATTTATTTTACGTTATGACAGCAAATACTGCCAACTTCAGATAAATAAAGAAACGCCTACTATGTGCTCAACCTTTCGTGAACGGAGTATAGAGTTTTGGCATTTTTCATAGAGCTTCTGAATACTTTGTGTACGGTTGCCATGAGGATTGCACATTGAAATAGCATAAATTGAGCATTAAAATGATTTTTCCGTCGATGTCAAAATAAAAGGTGATTTTAATGTGTACGAAATTGATAATTATTGACCCATTTCAATGCTCAATTTCTGCTATTTTAATGTGCAATCCTCATGGCAACCGTTCACAAAGTATTCAGAAGCACTACGAGAAATGTAAAAACTCTATTTGAACATAGAAACATAGAAATTCCATTATGTCATGTGTACCTATGTCTTGTGCGAAATGAGAATGTATTTCAATAAAGAATTTTACACAATTCATATGGAGATCACCGAAAAAATCTTGTAATCAACTCGGTTATTAATCAAGCGACTAATGGTCTCGAACTATTAAATATGAAGTTTTTAGTATTGCTAACATTCAGCTGAAATTATTATCCTTGAAAGGAGTGAAGAGATGAGAACACATCTTTTCTACGTTAGATATGGAAATTTTGGTTCTTGAGAAAAATCACTGAATCACTGAAGTACTCGTATGTTCAGAGCTGCTGCGCCAAGTTGATTATATTGAAAAGTAATAACAACTTGGAAATTCAAAATGACAGTCTATACAGGGTGTCTGTGAACAAATGCGAGGGACTTAGGGAGATGATTTCTCAATGAAAATAAGTAGGGGTAGTTCATATATTTTTTTTCGAACTCGACCTCCCCTCCGAAATACAGCCTTTTTTATTTTTTGAAGGTCCTAAAAACACTGAGTCATAAAACTATACATGATATGATTCATTAAGTAGATGTTACTACCACAATTTTTTTTTTGATCCCATAACTTATTATTGGGGGTTGAAAATAAGAACCCTTTATGATTTGCCTTCGAAAATTGTTATCGCGGAATAGATTTTCGAAAAATATAATTCTCTTATGGTTCCTTTTCCGAGAGCAGTATCGACTAATCTGAATTTTACAAGATACTTTTTTCTTCAGAATTGAATCTGAAGAAAAAAGTCTCTTGTAAAATTTAGATATAGTCGATACTTTTCTTGGAAAAAAGAAAAAAGTATGATCACTGTCCATTCATTTAATCGTATAAATGTTTCATGGAAATATTCTAAGATATGTCTATGACAAGAGGTGAAGATTTTCTATGGATATTCCTGAACAGTGATCAGAAAATCTTGTACTTAAGTCTTTTTCATTCCGAGAAAAGTGTCGACTGTATCGAAATTTTGCAGCATACTTTTTTCTTCAGAATTGAATGAAAAACCATAAGAGAATTTTATTTATAGAAAATCTATCCCACGAAAACAATTTTTGAACGAAACTCATAGGGGGTTGTTCTTTTCAACCCCTAATAATAAATTTATGAGATCTAAAAAAGAATTAGGTAACTACCACCGATCGTAGGGTACCCTGTATAATAACATACGAGAAAATTACCTGACTCTTCAAGATCCTCAAGAACATTATCATACTGCATAATCCAAGCCTTGAGCACTTCAACACTGTCATTTAAATCCTTCTGAGTCATGTTATGCTCCTTCAAAATTCTCTCTTTTTCTTCATCTGTAACTTGAATCAGCTTCGAAAGTTGCGACATTTTAGAAAAATTCTCAAATTTAACCAACGAATATAAATCGGCAATTTTGAAAAAAAGTACCGAATAGCTGAAATCCCCGATAGAGACTGAGACTATTTTCGGTACCGTCGCGATTTTAAATAATTTTCAAACTTGTTTCTTGCGCACTGGTCTTCATTACGTCAATAAAATGTAAATTTTGACCATATTATAAGTAATAAAATTTCGCTTGATAGCTCAACAATAACCAACTACACGTAAGATGGGTTAATTATATTTTTTCATGTTTATAATTGAAGGGAAATAGCGAAATTCTGTTTCAATGAAATTAAGGTTTTATATTACATGTCGGTTAATTGTACGATGTTTTGTGAGTAACACAGAGTGTTAATGAAAACTGGATTTAAATGATTTGAATGTTCGTATTTGGGGACAGATTTTTTGGTGAATATCCTTCACGAAAATCTCAAAGAAGTTATTATTTGAAAAAATAATTCTTACAGTTGTTGTATAAATTTGATTTGAATTCAATCTTCTCCCAAATACTCCCACATTCTACAGGGTGTCAAGGATAAAAGTACCATGCATAGTACCACGCGATAGAGGGTCCTGAAAAATAAAAAAGGTCCCATGAATATATGTCCGAAACTGCTTCCTTCAAGGAATATAGGATGTATTTTTTATTTTATTTTTTCATGTGCTTTTTTAACAATTTTGAACAAAGAGGTGAGAATTGAACAAATATTATATGCGGGTTTTTGTATTGTACAGGATTGCTCCACATCAATCAATCCTAAATTTTTTGCCTTACATTGTATGTTATTCTGGACTAGAAAAGGCGATTCATCTATCTTTTTTCCTTTGGAAAAGTATACTTTGTTGAAGTCGCTAGCACTTCCAAAGAAGTTATTTTGTGGTGACACTTAGGAGATTTTCAGTTTTTCCATGCTTGTTTCTAGGGGAACAGCAAATCCGTCAAGTAGTTTTGGAGTTAAGAATTTGAATTATGAATTTAAGAAAATATTGAAGAAAATATCTTCTTGATATCCCCGTAACCACATTTGTGATTAATTAGAAATTTGGTGTTTTGGAGGACCTTATGTCGCAAAAACTAGTGTTCGATTTCGAGAGTAGCGTGGCATTAAAAAATTAAAATAAAATTGTCTATGCGATTTGGACCGACAAATTTTATGGTAAAGGGTGTCTCAAATTGCGCTTATTTTTGAGCGCTCGTTTTACTTATACGAGTGTTATATCGTTTTGCCCAAATGTCTGCAATTTTCGAATTTCGAGTCGAAAATGGTCTCAAACGATAGGGTTGGACTCCCTGATGACGAATTCGTGGTCAAATTCAATTCTGTCCGTTGGGCCGTCTGTCCGCTAGCACGATAACTTTCGAAGGGTTTGTTCAGAGACTTGAAATTTTCAGGACGAGTTCAGGTCCAAATGGCTCGGTTAAGTTCGTTAACCAGCCAAAGGGTACAGGTTATTCCATAAAATATGACCATTCAAAATTACGGCCAAATGCAAGATGCTGATAACATTGTTTGAGGATTAAACAATGCTGAAAAAATAAACTTCATATTTCCATAAAAAGATATCCGATTCGAATGAATTTTTTTTTGTGAATGGAAATCGATATTCTAAACGTTCATACAAAAATTCGTGGCCACTGTTTTGACAAATCCATAAAAAATTCTACTGGAACAATGAAAACAAAAATTTTTCTATTTCCATTACAGAATATCCGATTCTAGTGACTTCTTTCCTGTGAATAAAGATTAATATACAAAAACTTCA
Organism: Propylea japonica; assembly: GCA_013421045.1. Lineage (NCBI taxonomy): Eukaryota > Metazoa > Arthropoda > Insecta > Coleoptera > Coccinellidae > Propylea > Propylea japonica. Next base: position 83,817,366 of record CM024242.1, read on the forward strand.
TGCAAAATTTTGTGGCCATAGTCTTAACAGAACCATAGAAAATTCAATTGGAATATTGAAAGAAGAATATCTGTATATTTCCATAACAGAATATCCGATTAGAGTGAAATTTATTTTGAATATGAAAACTACTATACTGAATCATCAGAACCATAGAATTAATTTTTTGTTATTATAAATTTTTTATATATTTCATTTTTTGAAATAATTTTCAGGATACGTGCTGAAATTCTGCAGTTATATATTTGTTACGAATCTCAAATCCTATATAAAACTTGGAGGCAATAGTCTTATTGCTTCACCAAAGAACGAGCGCTCAAAAGCTCAGGGCTTTTCTCAAATCTTTTGAATAAATAAAACACATAATTTGCGTTCATTTTCAAAAACTTTTTATTGGTTATTGAAGTATCAGTTATGACATTCATGCAAAGAAAATAATATCTGCCAAATGACCACTTCTTGCAGCTCTACAGACGTCCACTCTGTTGGTGAAATTTTCAATGACATTTTGACATAATTGAGGCTCTATATCACGAATGACGCGAATAATTTCTTCTTTCAGTTCAGGCATTGAGTGTGGATTATTCTTGCAGACCTGGCTTCTCAAGCAACCCCAAAGAAAATAGTCCAACGGAGTCAAATCAGATGATCTTGGTGGCCAATTGACATCGTCTTTTCCGGAGATTATTCATCTCCGAAATTTTTTCTCAAAAAATCAATAGTTCCATTTGAAAAGTGAGACCTCAATAATTATCTTTGGATTTGATAATTCCACATTATGTAGGTACCTATGCTTTAGTAAGACAAAATCGGTGGCTCAGTTTTGGAATAACTCTCACCAGTGAGTATACATCTATTTAAACTCAATGCTCTCACTCAAACTTCGTCTAATAAGAGTTGAATCTTAACTGGACTGTATCATTGTAGACCAGGGTCGATAATTTTTGAAACAGAAAAAAATTGCAGTAGGATGAAACCCATTGGAAAAGGAGGGGAATATGATCAAAATGAAAGAAAAAATAAATTACGGTCGATCCGAGTCCGGGAAGTGGGAGGGGGTGTGTTTTTAAGGGTGAAAAATGGTTTTCCTTGATTTCCGGCAAAACTACAAGTCCTATGGAAAAAAATTAAATGGCAAAGTTGTAGGTAATGAAAAGATCTACAACTTTTGTATCGACAATTTTTTCACATATGTAACCTCAAAATTCAGGTGAAAAATTCAAAAAACCAAGTTTTTGGTTTTTTATTTATATCTTTTTCAAAAAAAACTTTTTTTTACGAAATTTTGTGAAAACTTACCTTATTATGTCCCACATACACTGTAATTTATTTGATTCAAAATATTTATGTTTTCGTCTTATTTTTACTTAATATCAAAAAAGCACCCCAATTTTCAATCGAAAATTCTGACGTCAAAATATCAGCTTTTTTCAAAAAGTTTAAAGGATTTTTCTTCATTGAAATATCTACTTTCTGATGGTGTGAAAAAAATATACATTACTATAAGGAGTGTTCTCAGAATCAACGATTTATGAAACCCACCATTAGAGTAACTCAGTCCCCACTTCTCTATGAAATGACTTACAATGGGTTAAAAACTAACCAAAAGTCACTCAGGTATATGAATTATCTCAAAACAGCAATAAATAGTCATCTAAAAATATTATTTAAACAAGATTCTACACCTTTTTCAAAATATTGTAGATGTCTTATTAAATATTAACTTATTTTTTGTTAATTATAGAAGTATATTTCAATTTGTAATTTTTTCGTTTTTGAATGAAACAGGAAATCTTACGTTTTTTGAGTAATTAAAGAGTAAATTTTAATAAATACCTCAAAATTGTATATAATGATTTCTTCATTGAAATATCTACTTTCTGATGGTGTAAAAAAAATATACATTACTAGAAATGTTCTCAGAAAATGCAAAAAATTGAAAAAAAACCCAAATTCGAAATTTTTTTTTAATCATTATGTACAATTTTGAGGTTTTTATTAAAATTTACTCTTTAATTACTCAAAAAACATAAGATTTCCTGTTTCATTCATAAACGAAAAAATTACAAATTGAAATATACTTCTATAATTAACAAAAAAATAAGTTAATAAAGTTAATATTTAATAAGACATCTACAATATTTTGAAAAAGCTGTAGAATCTTGTTTAAATAATATTATTAGATGACTATTTATTGCTGTTTTGAGATAATTCATATACCTGAGTGACTTTTGGTTAGTTTTTAACCCATTGTGAGTTATTTCATAGAGAAGTGGGGACTGAGTTACTCTAATGGTGGGTTTCATAAATCGTTGATTCTGAGAACACTCCTTATAGTAATGTATATTTTTTTCACACCATCAGAGAGTAGATATTTCAATGAAGAAAAATCCTTTAAACTTTTTGAAAAAAGCTGATATTTTGACGTCAGAATTTTCGATTGAAAATTGGGGTGCTTTTTTGATATTAAGTGAAAATAAGACGAAATATACGAATATTTTGAATCAAATAAATTACAGTGTATTTGGGACATAATAAGGTAAGTTTTCACAAAATTTCGTAAAAAAAAAATTTTTTTGAAAAAGATATAAATAAAAAACCAAAAACTTGGTTTTTGGAATTTTTCACCTAAATTTTGAGGTTATGTGAAAAAATTGTCGATACAAAAGTTGTAGATCTTTTCATTACCTACAACTTTGCCATTTAATTTTTTTCCATAGGACTTGTAGTTTTGCCGGAAATCAAGGAAAACCATTTTTCACCCTTAAAAACTCACCCCCCCCACTTCCCGAAGTCAGATCGACCGTAATTTATTTTTCCTTTCATTTTGATCATATTCCCCTCCTCTTCTAATGGGTTTCATCCTACTGCGATTTTTTTTCATTTTTTACCATTTTTGAAGGTTTCGGCCCTGGTCTATTGGAGGATATTCAAAATGAAAATTCTGGCTATTACTGCTGGTCTGGACCTAAATCCTCATAACCTTCGAATAAATTTATTCATCTATGGGAAATTTTGTTATCTTGTTATATTAATATTTCACAATGGTTCAAACAAATTTTTATGTCCATCTTCATGAGAAACTGAAAGAAAAACAAATAAAAAAATAATGGTTTAATTTGATGAATCATTAAATTGTTGCTCTCCCACAATAATACATCACATTTTCCATTCATGTTTGTTATATCAATGAGTTGAAATAGAGAAGAGTTAGATGTGTACAGGGTGATTCCCTCATCTTCGTAACCTAATTTTTCTTGAAAAGGGATGAATATTTTTTTATTTTATTGACGGTATTTGGTACAAGTCAATGTTGAGTTGAGAAGTGCGTAAAAGTCGAGGAAAAGAATTAAGATTCCAGGCGTCGAGACGCTTTCAATTTTTTTTTCCAGGAACATACCTTTGTGTCATCCGAAAGATAGTTCTATTCTGAATGTTTCTTCTGGTTAACATTCAGTGGCGCAGCCAGAATTTTCGTTTGGGGGGGGCCCGATGCAAATATTCAGGGAGAAAAAAACAAAAAAAATACTTTTATTTTATCTTTCTCTTTCTGGTTGATAAAAAATGTCAAATTCACAATATCTTTTCTGAAATCTGGTGATCATTTATTTTCTAAAATGCCTTTCCAATATACAGGGTGTCAAGGAAAAAAGTACCATGCATAGTGTCACGCAATAGAGGGATGTAAATGTGAAAAAAAGTCCTATGAATATATGTTGGAGACTGCTTCCTTTAAGAAATACAAGGTGTTAAAGTTGATTTTTTTATTTGGTTTTTTATAACTTTGGACAAAGAGGTGAGAATTGAACCAAATGCGGGGGTTTTGTATGATCCAAATATCCTACTCATTTTTAGGTTACTTATAGAGGACGCCACATATAGGATTCCACATTTAAATCAACCCTAAATATTTTGCCTCGCACTATATGTCAATCTGGTGTAGAAAAAGCGATTCCTCTATCTTTTTTCCTTCAAAAATGTATACTTTAATGAAGTCGCTAGGACCAACGGTTTCCGGTTAGATGCATCGAAAACTTATGATGCATGCAAATTGCCCAGAAGCGTCAAAGTAACCTATGTACTTACAATAACAACCAACAGAAAGAATTAAATCAGAATCTTAATCAAAAACACAAAATAATGAAAATGGCAGCAAAAAAAGTTAGGGCTGACGAGTGTATAGGTTCTGTGGGGAAGAGGAAGAAACCCCCATTTACCTATATTCAAGGAATGCTTTGATATTGCGAGCCTAAGGAGAGAAACTTGTAAGAGTGAGGAACTAGTTTCGTTGAAGCCTTCGCAGATATTGGATTTCATTAGTTCTCTGAAACTGGAAGGTGAGCTGTGAAGGGTGTGGCCAGAACAGCTCTGTAAGGGGACACAATAGACCTTGAGGTCTCTGAACTGTAATCCTATTTTGAACTAAACTAAACTAGGGTTGATTTAAATGTGGAGGAATTATTATGTGGCGCCCCCTATTAGTTATCTAAAAATTAATAGGATATTTGGATTTTGCATCATACAAAACCCCCGCATATCACATTTTGTTCAATTCTTACCTCTTTGTCCAAAGTTATTCAAGAAAACACCAAATAAAAAAATAAACTTTAACACCCTGTATTTCTTAGAAGAAGCAGTTTAAGACATACATATATTCCTGGACCCTTTTTCATATTTTATCGCCTTCTATCGCCTGGCACAATGCATGGTACCTAGTCTCATTTTCAAAAGGTTAATCATTATGTTTTTGCTGAAAAGCAAAATCAATTAGGTTCTGCAAATTGACTGTATGCATGAATCCGATTTAGCTATTTTAAATAAAATATTGAAAATGTACTCGAATTCAACCGTATCTACAGAGATACAGGTAGAAAAATTCATATGGAAAAAATTTTGGGGGGGCCCAGAATGACAATAAACGAACAGAGATAGGCCCTGTCAGATGTAAACAGAAGCAAAAATGAGGACAAGATCTCTATGTTCATATTTCCTCTCCTGCTGTTTATAAACACCAACCTAACTCTGGTTATTCTTGCAATTTTCAAGACAATTGAAAAACATGATTCCTTACACATTCGAGACTTGAGTACAGTATCGTGGGTTGATTATGGGTGGTAGGTATCAATTCAATTATGTATTTTTTCTTATTTCTTAAAACTATAATCAGTTAAATAATGTATCGTCGCTAATAACCATAAGGTGGGCGAGACTCATTTCTTGAAAAAAACCCTATTGATCTCAGTTCATGAAGAAGTTCGTTTCAGTACCCCTGAAAAAGGCACGACTCTGCCTTTGAACTATCAAATTTGAAAACAAAACAAACAGTTGCTTAATTGTAAAGGGTTTTTCAATTGGCACGGGTAGATTTTGGCGGCCCGTGGCTGGCATTTTGTTTTGGTGACCATTGTCAAATCTTTTGCTTATTATTCAGTTGCTTATGCCAAATCACCATGGCAGGTTACACGATTGAACAGAGCGTACAAATGATAACATTTTATTATCAAAATGAGTATTCGTTAGTGCAAACGTTGCGTGCATTGCGCCCATTTTACGGTAGACGTGGTGGCCCTTCACAGTCGACTCTTCAGTGTTTGGTGGCGAAATTTGAAACAACCGGTTCGTTAATGGATCAACCCACACCTGTACGTTCAAGAAACGCAAGATCAGCCGAGAACATCGCGGCAGTCCGTCAAAGTGTACAGCAGAACCCGAGGCAGTCCATTTCTCGCCGTGCACAAGAACTCGGCCTTTCGCAAACTTCAACTTGGCGAATTTTGCGACGGGACTTAGGGTTTCACCCGTATAAGATTCAACTGACCCAGGGTCTCAAAGTTCATGACCATAGACAACGTCGTTTGTTCGCTGCCTGGGCATCGAATCGTTTGGAAGAGGATCCCAATTTCGCGCGAAAAATCATCTTTAACGACGAGGCGCATTTTTGGATTAATGTCTTTGTTAACAAACAAAATTGCCGTATTTGGGACGCCACAAACCCACACGAGGTTCACAAAGTGGTAATGCATCGTCAAAAAGTTACGGTTTGGTGTGGATTTTGGGCCGGCGGCGTCATTCAGGCGGATCTATGCGGAAGAGTCATTGAAAATTGGACCACTCGGATCCGTGCCACTGTGAGAAGCCGAGGCGGGCATTTGAATGATGCCATCTTCCATACTTAATGGCATATATGGGCCTTTTAAATAAATAAAAAAAATTGTTGATACCTCATACGCAGCTTGTTTAATTTCGTTTCAAAATCTACCCGCCCTTATTGAAAAACCCTGTATATCTTGTCCTCAAAGTCACTGTTTCAATATTGTGTTTGGGGCCTATCTTTGTTCTTTTATTGATCTTAGCTTTAATTCCATTGATATGTTCTATAGAGTAGGCAATTAAAATATAAGAAATATCTGAGCAGCTCTGTTAGCATTATTATTTGATTCCTTTTTTTATTTGCTCAGCTAAGGCAATATTTACATGTCATACCAAATTCGTCATTAAAAAAAATTGGATAGTGAATTGATATATGATCAATTTATTGAATTAATGACGACAATGCATTGAGAAGGTCATATAAATAGTCAAAAACTATTATCCATTGGTGTGAAGTTATACAGGCTGATTTTTTTGAGTGTTTCATTAGAAGTTTTTAAGGAAGGAATTGTAATACGAATGTGAGATTTTGTAGTTTCATATTAGTTTTCATAAACTCAACTTATATTTTCAAGCGGAAGCTACTTCCGGTTCTACAATTCGTTATTTCAAATGTAACGAAGAATTCAAATATGCAGAAATACACAGGTTGCTACATTTGATATAACTAAGTTAACATTCCTTTCCGGTAGAATGAGAAGTAGCTTTCGCTTAAAAATATTTTATAAATTGAGTTCATGAATATTTATATCAAAATTAAGTATCTCAAATTCGTATTACAATTCCTTCCTTAAAACCTTCTAATGAAACACTTGAAAGAATCACCCTGTATATTCACCTTGCAACTTAAAAAATGTCTTTTCGTCTATCGTATTATTCGAAAAAAATATTTGGCAGAATTCAATTGTGTTTACATTTTGTATTAGACCTATGTTGTTAAGTTTACCTGGATCTAAATACACTTTCGTTTTTTTCTCACGAAATACAATTTATTTTATTACAAGTCTTGTTTCATGAATATTCAAATTTGTTTCTTGTTTATTTAATTCATGTAGATCTGAATAATTACTGTTGCGCTAATCATAGTTCAGGCTTGAGCAGTTTGTAATTAACGACACATATTTTTTGAACAGTTTTTTTCAATGGTATTTTTCAACATTCAAGTACATTGTTGACGTGGAAATATTGAGGATAAGTTCGATATTCAAACAATATTCGGAGTGTTTACCTCATTTCTTACAGTTGGTTTCTATAAATGACTTTAGAATCATTCAAAAAAGTCATTGGCAAAAACATTATCAGTAGTTAAGCGAAACCTTAGACCAAAAGAATTATTTCTCGATACGTGATGCTGTTGGTCTAAATAGGAATGATTTAGTTTTTGAGCTCTCGTTCTACTTAAACGAGTGCTATATCGTTTCGTCCAAATTTTCGAATTTTTAGCCGAAAATGGTGTCAAACGATAGAGTTTCTACTTCCTGATGACGAATTCTTGGTCAAATTCAATTCTGTCCGTGAGGCTGGTAGTCCGTCTGGCCGTTAGCACGATTACATGCGAAGATATTGTCCTAGAGATTTGAAATTTTCAGGATGAGTTCGGTTCCCAAATGCCTGGGTTAAGTTCGTTATCCAGTATCGTACAGGGTGTTCCATAAAATATGGAAATTCAAAATTTTTGGTCCTCAATATCTCAGCAAAACAAAACTAATCGCAATTAAATTTTGCGGCCACATGCAAGATGCTCTATATAAGAAGTGCAAAATTTTGTCACCATAGTGCAAGCAGAACCAGAGAAAATTAAATTGGAATATTGAAGAGAAAAATCTCCATATTTCCATAACAGGATATCCAATTCGAGTGAAATTCATTTTGTGTATGAAGATTTATATACTGAATATCCATGCAAAATTTCAAGAGGATCGCATCATCAGAATTATGGAATTTAATTTTTTCAATTGTCAAGTTTATACATATTTTAGTTTTTGAATAATTTCCAGAATATTATCCAAATCGTGCCGATCATGCATTAACATGTTTAATATCAATCTCAAGTCCTCTACAAAATTTTGAGGTAATAGTCTCATTGCTCCAGGAATGAACCAACGCTCAAAAGCACCTGCTCAGGGCTTTCTTAATTTTTTTCTCTTAGTTATAGTGGATTTTTAACTACGAAGACCTTGCGTTTGAGCGTTTGTTCTAATTAAAGATGTGCATTTGGCCTAATTTTGAGCCGAAAATGGACTCAAACGCTAAGGTGTGATTCATTGATGACGAATCCGTGGTCATATTTGATTCAGTCCGTAAGACCGTCCGCAACCGATCGAAATGAAATTTTGCGGCCACATGCAGGATATTTATAAGAACTCCTCATACGATATTTCATTATTTTGTGGGTGAAAATTCTTGAACTGATTGCTTCTGCAAAATTTTAAAAGGATCACATATTCAGAATCATATAATTTATTTTTTCATAAATAATCCATTTTTTCGAATAATTCAGAATTTGTTGATTTGATCGAGCTGTAATTTTGCAGTTGAATACTAATTCGAAGCTGTACGCAAAAATTTGTTGAAGTTGCGTTAATACAACCATAGAAAAGTCTATCGTAATATCGAGGAGAAACTATATAATATTTCGATGAAAACATTTCCGATTGAAATGAAATTGATTTTGAGGATGTATATTGACGAAGTGAAAGATCATGAGAATTGAATCTCTAGTTCTATTCAAAATTTTGAGGTAATTGCCTTTTTGCTTCACCAACGAAATAGCGCTCAGAAGCACGTGCTCGGGGCTTTTCTTGAATATTTCATTATCCAAGCAAGTTATCGGATGAATCTGATTGTCACGAAAGTATCATTTGGGGTGGAAGCAATCCTTCCTTGGGTATGTCTCTGTTGAGGAGGTTCATAAAAACACTGGGACTTGACAGCGAGCTGCAGAGAGATATCCATTCGGAAATAGACCTGATTTTTACATATCACGATCTATATGTCTTTATAATAATAAGCGGGTGAAAATATTAGTATTATATAGAATAAGAGAAAGAAACAAAACTTTCGTACAATAGGTGAATATTGAGTTATTTAATTGAACATCTAGAATAATTCCGAGCCTATTTGAGAAAGCGTTTAGTTGAATTTTTCGATTCTCCAAACAAATTTAGGGTGGAAGACTAATGTTAAAAGGCCGAAAGATTAATGATGGCCTCTATCATTCATATTCATCTATTTAACTCGAATTACGAAGAGAAATGTTGGAAAATCACCAGAATTTCCTGGAAGAAAAATGGTTCTCGATTAAACGATTGCGGTAATTTTAATTCATTGGTCTTAAATCCTCTAAATGTCGAATTTAATGAAGGCAGATTATTCGTTATTAAAGTTTTTTTTCGTTTTTTTCTTTTTGATGGTTACAGTAGTACTTCCAACGAATCAGGAAAATTGCAGAATGTTGTTGTGTTCATAATTAAACAAGGATAATTTTTTTTTAATCATTGAAATTAAGGTTCATAGCCTTTTTTCAGATTGCTATGATAGAGGACTAAAATGAAAGTGGCCATCTGCTTGAAATACACGGACAATCACTTCCTTTTTTAGGCAATAAATCAACTTTTATTTGAAAGCTTATATCTGGATGAGCATATATGAAAATATTAGATGTCACGAAGGACTGTGTCGATTTTAATACATTTTTGAGCGATCGTTCTACTTAAACTAGTGCTATATCGTTTTGCCCAAACGACTGTAATTTTCCAATTTTGTACCGAAAATGGTCCAAATACGATAGGGTTAGACTCCATGATGACGAATTCGTGGTCAAATTCAATTCTGTCCCTGGGGCTTTCCGTTAGCACAATAACTTTCGAATGGATTGTCCTAGAGACTTGAAATTTTCTGGACGAGTTCGGGTCCCAAATAGCTCGGTTAAGATCGTTAACCAGCCAATAAAGCCATTCAGAATTTTTGTTCCTCAATATCTCAGAAAAACGAAACCAATTGAAATGAAATGTTACGGCCAAATGCAAGATACTCATAACAAGCCTCATGCAGAATTTTGTGGGCAGAGAACATTCAATTGGAATGTTGAGAAGAAGAATCTTTTTATTTCATAGCAGAAAATCCGATTCAAGTGATTTTTTTGTGAATGAAGATTGATATACTAAATCTTCATGCAAAATTTAGCCACAACAGAACCATGGAAAATTCAATTGGCATATTGAAAAGAAGAATCTCTATATATTTCCATAACAGCATAACCGATTCCAGTAAAATTCATTTTGTGAATCATAACTGATATACTGAATGTTCATGCAAAATTTCAAGAGTATCACATCATTAGAACTATAGAAATTAATTTTTGTAATTATTGATTTTATATATTTCATTTTTAGGATAATTTCCAGAATATAATTCCGATTGTGCGGAGATTCGGCATTTATATATTTGGTATCAATCTCAAATCCCTTATAAAATTCTGAGGTTATAGTCTTATTGCTCCACCAAAAAACGAGCACACAAAAGCTCCTGCTCAGGGCTTTTCCCAAAATTGTTTCACACAATAAATCAACTTTTATTCGAAAGCTCTATAACAAATATTAGACATGAGTACAAAATTACAAAACAGCATATTTTTTTGGAAGTTGAAAAATTTACTAACGATTGAACCGAGAGAAAGAATTTATGATGGCCTGAATGGTGTAATGACAAAACCTATACATATAGATAAGATTTTTTTGTAACGTTGACTTTTACCTGAGTGGTTGTCGAGAATGAGATTCTAATACTAATTTCTTAGGGGAGGCTTGATTACCCCAGCAATAAAATTCCCAGCCATTTTTTCAACAATATATTATAGAAAGAACAAAATGTACCAATATAATTTTATAGTTCCAATCACAATCTCTTAAATTACACAAACTTATAACTACTTATCTCAAACGAAAGGTTCAAATAATGGCTCCGCTTCCAATGCGCTACCTTGTTTTTTGTAGAGCCAGATGTTCTCAGTAACGGGATATGCTCTAAAGTCGGCTCCGATGGACTTCAGGTATGCTTCCAGCTTTCTGCCATAAATTAACTTCCAGGCAAATATAGGTACAGCCAAATGTACGTAACAGCCAAAAATTACTATTACAATGATTGTATTTCAGTCCAAAGTCAAGCTTCAGCGAATGATTGTATTTCAGTCCAAAGCCAAAGAATGTGGGCCAAGCCAAAGAATGTGGCCCAAGCCAGAAAATGTCGGTCAAGCCAAGGAGCTTAATGCAATTAACATTAATGAAAATGTACAGAAAAATTTAACCGAACTCCTCCTCGTATCTTAAGAAAAAGATTAGGTATTTACACCATGTCGACAATTATTAGTAAACCTAAGAAGGAATTTTGCCCTGGGGAAATGAAAATTGAAAAATAAAACAAGTGCTATAAAACAAAAGGAAAGCAAGCAATGCAACAAATTCAGAACCAGCAAACTACCTCAATAAATTCCTAGAGTTCTGCTTAAATTAAAGAAATTATGACTTACTGAGAATAAAGATTATTTATCTCGCAAATTTAAACTTAGAAATTCCATAGGAAATATTCGATGAATTCAGAAAAAATTTTTCACGATAGCACGATTTACGATAGACGCTTTCTCCTTCAGAGGAAATCCGGAAAAGGAAGTCAAATAAATTTCCTTACATCACGCACATTCGAAGATCATAGAATGGAAATAACCTGACATAAAATTGACAGTCTGTCAATGTACATCCTATGAGTACCAGTAGCGTTTCAAAGTAAGTGAATAGCACAGGCGTGCAAGACGTTGCAACATACATTTCCTGTTGAAACCACACCCGCCTTCAGTTACGATCTGTTCCACCAAAACCTCACCCTGATTCTACGCCACTGTTCCACCATCGCACAACCCCAATCCTTCTTGCAGTACTCCCCAGAAACACCGGCAAAGTCCGAACTCTGCCGTTCCAGAACCCGCAAAGAAAATCACTTTACCAGGCGCTAAATGCATTTTCTCGCAGAGCACCGCGATCCGGGCGTTTCCGGAAAAGGAAACATAAACAGCTCAGCCGGGCGGTAAGGGAGGATGCTGGGCGTAATTGGCGGAACAGCAACGTGTATCCGGTGCCGGCGCTCCAGACGGGACCGCAAAGAGTCCAGGAATAAAGGTACGGGAGTGTGGAGAAGAATCTGGGATGAAAAGAGTGTTTCAATGAAAGATTTCAATTGCGCGCCCACTGTGACATGATTGTGACGTGAAAGATCGGAAATTGGCGGAAGTGTTCTCGAATTATTACTGTCATATCTATACTATTCTTGAAATTTCCTTGATATTCGGAAAAACCTGTTCTGGGGTGTTTTGCGACTTACTATACACCAACTATAACCTCAAAGAATATACCATAAAGTGGTATACAGATGGTTCCAAAACTTCAACAGGAGCTGGCGCTGGGATATACGGGCCAAGTACCAAGTTTGCACTGTCGCTAGGCTCCTGTATGAGCGACTTTCAAGCGGAAATCTTAGCTATTGAAAGATCACGATGTTTATATATAAATCTAAAAAGAAACTATCAGAAGTGCGATATAGCCATACACTCAGATAGTCAAGTTACTATTAAAGCACTGAGCTTCTACGTCATTGACTTAGAGATGATCTACGAGTGCCGAAATACACTCAGTGAGGTAGGCAAGAAAAATAAAGTATTTTTAATCAAAGGAAACGAAGAGGCCAATACACTTTGAAAACGGTTCTTTTCACACGAGTAAGATACTTTGATGGTCCCAGTGTTTGAGCCTCTCGATATAAATCTAGAAAGAAACTATAAGAAGTGCGATATAGCCACACACTCAGTCAAGCTGCTATCAAAGCACTGAGTTCCTACGTCATCGACTCAAAGATGATCTGGGAGTGCTGGAACGAACTCAATGAGGTAGGCAAGAAAAATAACTTTGAAACAGCAAGATAAGGTCTTTTTAATCTGGGTTCCCGGCTATTCGGGAATCAAAGGAAACGAAGAGGCCAATTCACTCGCCAAAGAGGGCCCAGAACCCTCCTGCTGTATAGGTAAATGTAGCTATAAGAAGGAGTCTCTGGAGAAGGAGAAAGCCGAGAACGAAAACTCTGGCGGAATCTCCGAGGGATGGCTGATTACACTATGTTCCTTTGGAACTTTGAAACAGCAAGATCCAAAAGATATCTGGATACTGTTGCCTTAGGAAGCACCTGTTGAGGATGGAATTATCAGACACTGACGAGTGTCTTTGAGTGTTTTTAAATTTTGAGCCGAAAATGGTGTCAAACAATAGGGTTCGATTCCCTTATGACAAAATAATCACTTGGAACGCCAGACCTGGTTTAAAACACCCTCCTGGCCCAAGAGCAAGAATTACGTATTTTGTATCTGAATATTGAAGGTATTTATTTGAATAGTTTTAAGTTTCAATTTTGTAAAAACGGCGAGGCAGGGTTTTTTCTACTGAGGTTTTTTCCTGTGCTCTGGTATCATACGACAGAACAGTATGGTACCCCGTTTTGCACCAACCTCAGCTAGGGACTTTTTTGTTTCATGTATTGTATTTTGTTAGCTCTCAGTTCAAAAGAATATATATATGACGCATCCTTGGTAAAATTCAATTCTGTCCGTGGTGCCGTCCGGACGCAAACACGATAACTTTCGATGTCCTAGAGGTTTCAGATTTTCAATTGGAATATTGAAAAAAACAATCTTTATATTTCCATAACAAGATATCCCATTCGAATGGAATTTATTTTGTGAATTAAGATTAATATATTGAATGTTCATGCAAAATTTCAAGCGGATCGCATCATTTGAACCATAGAATTTGATTTTTCTGTAATTATTGATTTTTCTCATACATCTTTCATTTTTTGAATAATCTCCAGAATAAGATTCCGATTGTACTAAGATTTTGCATTCATATTCTTAGCATGAATCTCAAGTCCTATACAAAATTTTGAGGTAATAGCATTATTGCTCCACTAATGAACGCTGCAAAGCACCTGCTCAGCCATTTTGGGCTTGAAATTCTAGAAAAACATACATTTATGTTGAAAGATAATTGAAATTTGTAATTTCGTATGAAGCAATATCCTTGAATCCTTCTTTTCTCAACCCTTCAAATTCATGCAGACCACCCATAAAACTTAACCTTCCAAAATTCATTACACTTTTATTAAACCTCCATCCAGAATCCAGACATCTCATTAGGCAACTCGTAAATTTTCCTAATGAGTCCATAGTTTAATAAAAGGGTAATATTCATTGCAAAAAACGGCTTGTTAAATGAAGGTGCAGCATAATGATTGCAGGGAACACTAGACTTATAAAACCCGTCGTGCTAACAACGTAGGTATCCTTGTGTCGACTCTAGAGAATTTCCCGAGCAGGAAAAACCGGGAAAACCGTACACAACAATTAAAATAATGATTTTCCCTGTCGACTTTTATTTCATCGTCCTGTTCCTTAGCGGCTTGTCCTGGAATGAAGACGACAGGATCTTAATTTTCATACATCTGAAGTCCGACAGGTTTCTGTATAATTGAAGGGTTATCCTTTGAATTTTTTATGGGGTGGAAATTCACTTGGGCTGCTTGTATTCGTTGGTTCATACGTTAGGGAAATGTCTGGGACAGACATGAGATATGTTTCATTTATTCACACGTAATTGCTGTCATTCCAGTCGTAGTTTACTTGGCATTTATGATGCATATACAAGTGTTTCAGACCTTGATGAATTTTTCATGGGTATGGAATTGGTGGACGAATTCTTGAATGTTGAACATAAACGTGAAAAAAGTTAGGTTAGAAGATGCTCATGGGAGGATTGGAATACAAAAATGAAATACGCCACTAATAAAATTGGAACGATACACGCTTCAAGAACGCATTGAAATTATTAAAATTCACAATAGAAATGGTGAAAATTTGGCAGGGACGGTTCGTAAAACGCGAACATTTTTGGGTCGTCTTGAAGCAACTTGTCAGACCGCAATGAAGAAATTGTTGGAAAAATTCGAGCTGTTGGAACAAGTTAGTGAAGTGAAGAATGAAATCCGTGCACGTCGCTCAAAAATAGCCGAGAATATTGCTGCTGTGGCCGAAAGTGTTGAAGAAAACCCAAGTTTGTCCATTCCTCATCGTTATTTGGAATTAGGCATTCCACAAACGTCATTACGCTATATTTTGCATGAGGATTTGGGTCTTAAGGCGTATAAAGTTCAGTTAACACGAGAACTAAAGCCGACCGAACTTTGCGGGAAAAGTTTGCGGAAAAAGTTTCCGGGTCGTGTTATCTCTCGAAGAGGTGATCACAATTGGCCACCGAGATCTTGTGATTTAACACCTTGCGACTTTTTCCTTTGAGGTCACGTCGTGAAAGAGAAGGTCTACGCCAATAGCCTAGCGTCGATTCAAGACTTCAAAGATGAGATTCGTGAAGCTATCGAGGACATACCACTTGGTTATGGAAAATTTCATTAGAAGGATATGGTCCTGTAAGCGTGCTCCTGGTGGTCATTTGCCTGATGTTATTTTCCATTATCAACGGCATAGATTCTCCTTTATAATTAAATGAACATCCGATCATTTATATTGAAAAATGGCCTTTTTTTATCAAAATAACACCTCTTATTGGAAAAACCTTTAGATGCTCATAGGAGGATTGGAATACAAAAATAAATATAAATCAATACCAATTTCTTCTGTTGACAAGTATTGAAATACTTATTGATTAAGAAAATATACATTGTGGAATTATGTGTGTAAGATTTTTCTAATTAATTTGCCTGTATTGCCTACTTTCTACAATTCATTTACACACCAACTCGAAATATACGCAAAATTCCGATGTTCCTCATCTGGCAAAAGTTGTTGAGCCGATAAGATTTTGCAGGCATGCTGTTGTCAATCTTTGGAGAAAATTCGCTGAATAGTGTCTCATAGCATTCTCAGAAAATACGAAATCAATCGAAATGAAATGTTCCGGCCAAATGCTAGATGCCGATAACAACCCACTTGCAAAATTTTATGGCCATAGTGTGAACAAAATCATTGAAAATGCCATCGGAATATTGAAAAAAAAAGAAACTTCATATTTTCATTAAAAGATATCCGATTCGAGTGAATTTTTTTGTGAATAGAGATCGATATTCTGAATGTTCATCCAAAATTTCGTGGCAATGATTTCAATAAAACCATAGAAAATTCAATTGGAATATTGAAAAGAAAAATCTTTATATTTCCATAACAGGATATCCGATTCGAGTGAAATTTTTTCTGCGAATAAAGATTGATATACTGCATCTTCATGCCATAGTGTTAACAGAACCAAAGAAAATTCAATTGGAATATTGGAAGAAAAAGAATCTTGTTGTTTCCATAACAGCATATCTGATGCGAATGAAATTCATTTTGAGAATGACTACTATATAGAATGTTTATGCAAAATTTCAAGGGGTTCGCATTATCAGAACCGTAGAATTTAATTTTTGTTTATTTATTTTATACATATTTCATGTTCTGAATCATTTTCAGAATATAATTCCAATTGTGCCTTGATTCTGCATTTATATATTTGGTATCAATCTCAAATCCCATATAATATTTTCAGGTAGTAGTCTTATTGCTCTACCAAAGAACGAGCGCTCAAAAGCTTCTTTTCAGGGCTTTTCTTAAATTTTTTTCTAATATTCTTTTCACAGCAGATGAATTAGACACATTATTTCGAACGAACATTGGACGCACTTTACGAAAAGTGACGATGAAGAAGTGCCTTAAGAGTTCTCTGCACAAGAAACACCGAAAATCACTTCACTTTTTATGCAAAAAATCAACTTTTATTTGAAAGCTTAAAATTCAACAAGCCTATCCTGAAGTTGTTAGCTTTCACGAAGTCCTGTGAATATTTCAATACATTTTTTATTCTTATGTTTTTACCAATGTTGCCAAACAAAGAATCTTAGGTAAAAATCTGGTGAACATGAATTCTTCAATTAAGTTTTTTGCCAATGGTGAGAACATACTATTGAAAAAATATTGAAATCTTCACAAGCCTTCGCTACAAATTTTCTTGGCCTATCGAATGAAAGTTCATTTATGGCCAGAAAAGAGAGTGTTTCTGGTGTTTTCAAAGCAGTTGGCTACCCTAATGGTGTTTTATGCTCCATGTCCAACTTTGGATCTGTCACGTCATTATTATGTTACATTTCAAATGTTTAAATGGAGTGTAATGCAAATTTTGCGCTTTTATTGAAACCATAGACAAACTAATAAAATAGATGAGCCACTCGTATATTCCGCGACATCTGTCGGAGGAGGAGACTAATACACAAAAAAATTATTTTCAATTTGATAGTTAGATGTCGTTGCATTCATGGAAATCCTATCGAGAAAATAGTAAGTATGTAAAATCATTATTATAAAAAAACCTTTGAATTGTCAACTGACACAAGGAGTGGTTTGACACGTTCTTTTTGAAATATAATAAATTTCGATATGCCTGCAAGAGTGAAGACGTGCTGTGTTATTGGATGTGAAAATCGAGATGCAAGAAGGTAATTATAAAATTTACATGAATATTCTGTTAACTATAAGAATTAAGATACTCGTAGTTTTCAAAAAGTTTTTCATGTATTGAATAAGTTTAGTAGGTAAATACTCATATTTTGTATTATTGAATTCATTATTTTTAGTTTTTGAGAATGTTTTCAATGCAATTATTAGTTTATTGATTAGATATTTATGAAATAAATCTGTATTTGCAATTGGTGATACCTATTTCAGTTAATAAATTTTTATTCTATCCAGAATTTGATTATTGATCCTCATTTCTCGATTCCAAAAGAAAATCAGATGAAAGTTCGTTGCAGGTATTATTTTCATGAAAATAAATTTCCTCACTCATCGATAACTTGCACGAATCCATTTATGATTTCCTTTTGGAAATTGAATTTCAAAAAACTTTTTGCCTCTTGTATATGGGTGTACCTACCTATTCAAAAGGTGCACTACAGAATTCTTTTTGAGGCAGCTTTGCGATACAGATTCCTTCTTCAATTGAGCTTTTTCACGAACTAGTAATGTTGTACAAAAAAGATGGCGTTGAAGCTTGTTCTACTAGTGTCTCATCTATTCTCCGTTTAGTTAGTCTATGATTGAAACACACTATAAACCTAAGTAAACGGCATACTTATCAACTGTCAACTATTTTTCCCAAAAAACACTGAAAAACTTGAGGAAACCGTTCCAGATATTGCGGACTTTTTTTCGCCATTTGCAGTTAACTGAAGCATCTCCAAACTTCCGACGAAAACACCGAAAACTTCCGGAGCATATTTTCTTTAGACGAAAACTTAAACCGCGAACATTTGGCCTTATACATCACGAGATGAGTAATGAAAACTGCCCCGAAATATAATGCATAGGATACGTCGAAATCCCCTTTGACCCGTGCACAACATTCTTCATCCTGTTCTCCAGTTCCATGGGACTCCATAATGCAAGAGACCCCATCCACTGTTCTCCGGAAGAAATGAGAGAGGATATTCCACCCAAGTTTAAGATTTATTGGACATTGAAGCCGAAAAGTACAAGGAAAGTTTCGCAGTTCGAATTTTATTCGGGGTGTTCCGGATGTCCGATAGGGGATGAACGTTTCGAGAACTGTTTGGGAATTTGTCAATTGTTATGAAAGGGTGGCTATTTGTGATAGTGTACTTAAATAAATATTTATGGAGAACTAGAGGAGAGGAGAATAATCGTGATGATGTCCTGGATTCATCCAAACAATATTCAGTAAGAAATGGAAATGTCTTTCATGGGTAGGAATAAATTTGTTGGAAGACCCATGTTGGGTGCCAAATTCAATAGAAGCTTTACTACAAAAAATAGTGGATTAACGAACAATTGCACTTTGAAAAATTCCCGATTCGGTTCATTTTAACTCGCTC
Organism: Propylea japonica; assembly: GCA_013421045.1. Classification (NCBI taxonomy): domain Eukaryota; kingdom Metazoa; phylum Arthropoda; class Insecta; order Coleoptera; family Coccinellidae; genus Propylea; species Propylea japonica. The sequence goes on from CM024242.1 coordinate 83,836,488, forward strand.
GAAACAAATTCCTTTCTGTTTCTCTAATTCCTCATGAGATAGAAGTTTAACATTTACTAGGCATTGAAATCGAAAAGTACAAGGAAAGTTTCGCAGCTCAAATTTTATTCAGGGTGTTCCGGATGCCCGATAGGGGATGAACGTTTCGAGAACTATTTGGGAAATTGTCAATTCTTATGGAAGGTAATGTGTAATAGTGCTTTTAAATGGGGGTATAGGGGAGAGAAGCATGGTAATTGATGCTCTGAAATTATTCAAGTTTCATTTAGAAATAAGAGTTGATGTTTCAACAGATTGAATCGAATAATGGTAAGCCCCACGTTGGGCGCCAAAGCTTATTTCGAAGTTTAGCTGCAAGAAATAAGTGAATTGATGCCCAATTACACTTTGAAAGCACATCATTATTATCATTTTAAATAATAAAAATCTTAGACATATTCGATTAATTGTAACTTGCTGCAAACATATATCTTCGTGTTTCTTCAATGAATAGTTTTTCCGATGAAATGACAAAGGATATTTCACCCAAGTTTAAGATTTATTGGCCAATAAGGCCATTGAAGCCAAAAAGATGAAGGAAAATTTCTCAGTTTGAATTTTATTCAGGGTGTTCCGAATGTCCAATAGGGGATGAACGTTTCGAGAACTGTTCGGGAAATTGAAATTGAAAGGGTAGATACATATGTGTAATAGAGCATTTAAAATGGAGAAATAGAGGGAAGAAGCATATAATTGATGCTCTGAAATCATTCAAGTTTTATTTAGAAATAAGGGTTGATATTTTTATAGATTGAATCGAATAATGGGAAGCCCCACGTTGGGCGCCAAAGCTAATTTCAAAGTTTATCTTTAAGAAATAAGTGAATTGATGAACAATTGCACCTCGAATGCACATCATTATTATCATTTCAAATAATAATTATTCAAGGAAATTCCATATTCCACCCAAGTTTAAGATTTATTGGACATTGAAGCCGAAAAGTACAAGGAAAGTTTCGCAGTTCGAATTTTATTCGGGGTGTTCCGGATGTCCGATAGGGATGAACGTTTCGAGAACTGTTTGGGAAATTGTCAATTCTTATGGAAGGTTGGATATGTGTGATAGTGTACTTAAATAAATGTTTATGGAGAACTAGAGGAGAGAAGAATGGCCGTGATGATGTCCTGGAATCATCCAAGCAATATTCAGAAAAAAAGGGAAACATTTTTCATAGATAGGAATGAAGACCCATGTTGAGTGCCAAAACTAATAAAAGCTTTGATACAAAAATAGTGGATTAATGAACAATTGCACCTTGAATATCTTCAACTATTCACAGAAATTATGTATTCGATTCATTGAAACTGTCTCCAAACATATTCCTTTCTGTTTCTTTAAATCCTCATGAGATACAAGTTTAAAATTTACTGGGCATTGAAATCGCAAAGTGTATGGAAAGTTTAGCAGCTCAAATGTTACTAAGGGTGTTCTGGATGTCTGATCGGGGATGAACTTTTCGAGAACTGTTTGGGAAATTGTCAATTCTTATGGAAGGGTAGATATGTGTAATAGTTCATTTAAATGGAGAAATAGAGGAGAGAAGCATGGTTATTGCCGGTGGTGCAGGAGCACTGATGAAACGGTTGAGCATATTTTGTTCAACTGTGGCAACCTAACTGAGTTAAGGTAAACACACCTAGGTAATCCAACACCTACTATTCCTATGGTGAGAGGGACCACTCCTGGCAGACTCGCGACGTTTCTGTCTTTGTGTCTGAGGAGCTGAGTCTCTATAGAATGATGCGGGTGAACAATGGGCCACTAGGCCTCAGTTCGGCCGGAAGGCACAGCGCGAAGAAGAAGATGGAAGGGTAGATATGTGTTGGTGCATTTAAATGGAGAAATATAGGGTTTTCCAATAGGAGGTGTTATTTTGAATAGCTCGCTATTTCGGTAGATGTCACGTTTAAAGCTGTCATTTTTTGACATTTGACAAGTAGAAAATACGCCATTAATAAACGTAGAACGATACACGCTTCAAGAACGCATTGAAGTTATTAAAATTCACTATAAAAATGGTGAAAATTTGGCAGAGGCGGTTCCTAAATCTCGAACATTTTTGAGTCGTCGCGAAGCACCTTTTCGGACCGCAATAAAGAAATTGGTGGAAAAATCCGAGCTGTTGAGACAAGCTAGTGATGTGAAAAATAAAACCCGTACACGTTGCTCAAGAACAGCCGAGAATATTGCTGCTATACCCGAAAGTGTTGAAGAAAACCCAGGTTTCTCCATTCCTCGTTTTTGTGGCCGAAATTGGACAACGTTTACTCTCAACAAGACGTCGCTACTTGCCACAGGAGTAACGAAACCATTGATCTTTTTAGGGTAATGTCTCCGGACCGTATTATCTCTCAAAGAGGTGATCACAATTGGCCACCGAGATCTTGTGATTTAACATCTTGCGACTTTTTCCTTTGGGTCCATGTGAAAGAGAAGGTCTACGCCAATAGCCCAGCGTCTATTCATTCAAGACCTCAAAGATTGTATTCGTGAGGCTATCGAGGACATAGAGCAGCCACTTTGCTATTTGGTTATGGAAAATTTTATTAAGAGGATATGGTCCTGTAAGCGTGGTTGTGGTGGTCATTTGCCTGATGTTATTTTCCACTGTTAACGGCATAGTTTCTTCTTTATAATGAAATAAGCATCTGATCATATATATTGAGAAATGACATTTTTCTTTGAATATCAAAAAATCACCTCTTATTGGAAAACCCTTTAGAGGAGAGAGGCATGGTTATTGATGTTCTGAAATAATTCAAGTTTTATTCAGAAATAAGGGTTGATGTTTTAATAGATTGAATCGAATAATGGAAAGCCCAACGTTGGGTGCCAAAGCTTATTTCGGAGTTTGTCTGCGCAAAAAAAAGTGAATTAATGATCAATTGCACCTTGAATGCACATCATTATCATTATTCCAAATGATAATTATTAATAGAAATTCCATATTCGACTAACCGTAACTTGCTTCAAACATATTTCTTCGTCTTTCTCGAATGAACAGTTTTCAGATGAAATGACAAAGGATATTCCACCCAAGTTTAAGATTTATTGGACATTGAAGCCGAAAAGTACAAGGAAAGTTTCGCAGTTCGAATTTTATTCGGGGTGTTCCGGATGTCCGATAGGGGATGAACGTTTCGAGAACTGTTTGGGAAATTGTCAATTCTTATGGAAGGTTGGATATGTGTGATAGTGTACTTAAATAAATGTTTATGGAGAACTAGAGGAGAGGAGAATGGTCGTGATTATTTTCTTGGAATCATTTAGGCAATATTCATAAAGAGAGGGAAATGTTTTTCATGGTTAGGAAAGGATTTGTGGAAGACCCATGTTGGGAGCCAAATCTAATAGAAGCTTTGCTACAAAAAATATTGGATTAATGAACAATTGCACCTTGAATATTTTTAACTATTCACAGTTTTGTATTCGATTCATTGTAACTCGCTCCAAACATATTCTTTTCTGTTTCTTTAATTCCTCATGAAATAGAAGTTTAACATGTACTAGGCATTGAAGTCGAAAAGTACAAGGAAAGTTTCGCAGCTCAAATTTTATTCAGGGTGTTCCGGATGCCCGATAGGGATGAACGTTTCGAGAACTATTTGGGAAATTGTCAATTCTTATGGAAGGTAATGTGTAATAGTGCATTTAAATGGGGAAATAGGGGAGAGAAGCATAGTAATTGATGCTCTGAAATCATTCAAGTTTAATTTAGAAATAAGGGTTGATGTTTTAACAGATTGAATCTAATAATGGTAAGCCCCACGTTGGGCGCCAAAGCTTATTTCGAAGTTTAGCTGCAAGAAAAAAGTGAATTGATGCCCAATTACACTTTGAAAGCACATCATTATTATCATTTTAAATAATAAAAATCATAGACATATTCGATTAATTGTAACTTGCTTCAAATATATATCTTCGTGTTTCTTCAATGAATAGTTTTTCCGATGAAATGACAAAGGATATTTCACCCAAGTTTAAGATTTATTGGCCAATAAGGCCATTGAAGCCAAAAAGATTTAGGAAAATTTCTCAGTTTGAATTTTATTCAGGGCGTTCCGAATGTCCAATAGGGGATGAACGTTTCGAGAACTGTTCGGGAAATTGAGGCTTCTTATGAAAGGGTAGATACATATGTGTAATAGAGCATTTAAATGGAAAAATAAAGAGGAGAAGCATGATAATTGATGCTCTGAAATCATTCAAGTATTATTTAGAAATAAGGGTTGATATTTTTATAGATTGAATCGAATAATGGGAAGCCCCACGTTGGGCGCCAAAGCTAATTTCAAAGTTTATCTTTAAGAAATAAGTGAATTGATGAACAATTGCACCTCGAATGCACATCATTATTATCATTTCAAATAATAATTATTCAAGGAAATTCCATATTCCACCCAAGTTTAAGATTTATTGGACATTGAAGCCGAAAGTACAAGGAAAGTTTCGCAGTTCGAATTTTATTCAGGGTGTTCCGGATGTCCGATAGGGGATGAACGTTTCGAGAACTGTTTGGGAAATTGTCAATTCTTATGGAAGGTTGGATATGTGTGATAGTGTACTTGAATAAATGTTTATGGAGAAATAGAGGAAAGAAGAATGGTCGTGATGATGTCCTGGAATCATTCAAGCAATATTCAGAAAGGAAGGAAAATGTTTTTCATAGATTGGAATGAATTTGTTGGAAGACCCAAGATGGGTGCCAAAACTAAGCAAGCTTTGCTACAAAAAATATTGGATTGAGTAACAATTGCGCCTTGAATATTTTTAACTATTCACAGAAATTATGTATTCGATTCATTGTTACTCTCTCCAAACATATTCCTTTCTGTTTCTTTAATTCCTCATGAGATACAAGTTTAAAATTTACTGGGCATTGAAATCGAAAAGTGCATGGAAAGTTTTCAGCAGCTCAATGTTATTAAGAGTGTTCCGGATGTCTGATGGGGGATGAACGTTTCGAGAAATGTTTGGAAAATTGTCAATTCTTATGGAAGGGTAGATATGTGTAATAGTGCATTTAAATGGAGAAATATAGGGTTTTCCAATAGGAGGTGTTATTTTGAATAGCTCGCTATTACGGTAGATGTCACGTTTGAAGCTGTCATTTTTTGACATTTGACAAGTAGAAAATATGCCATTAATAAACATAAAACAATACACGCTTCAAGAATGCATTGAAGTTATTAAAATTCACTATAAAAATGGTGAAAATTTGGCAGAGACGGTTCGTAAATCTCGAACATTTTTGGTCGTCGTGAAACACCTATTCGGACCGCAATAAAGAAATTGGTGGAAAAATTCGAGCTGTTGGGATAAGTTAGTGATGTGAAGAATAAAACCCGTACACGTTGCTCAAGAACAGCTGAGAATATTGCTGCTGTAGCCGAAAATGTTGAAGAAAACCCAGGTTTGTCTATTCCTCGTTTTTATGGCCGAAATTGGATAGTATTGATCTGGGCAACGTTTACTTTCAACAAGACGGAGCTACGTGCCACACAAGCAACGATACCATTGATTTTTTGCGGGAAAAGTTTCCGGACCGTGTTATCTCTCGAAAGGTGATCACAATTGGCCACCGAGATCTTGTGATTTAACACCTTGCGATTTCTTCCTTTGGGACCAAGTAAAAGAGAAGGTCTACGCCAATAGCCCAGCGTCGATTCAAGACCTCAAAGATAAAATTCGTGAGGCTATCGAGGACATAGGGCAGCCACTTTGCGATTTGGTTATGGAAAATTTCATTGAAAGGATATGGTACTGTAAGCGTGGTCGTGGTGGTCATTTGTCTGATGTTATTTTCCTCTGTTAACGGCATAGCTTCTCCTTTATAATGAAATAAACATCTGATGATTTATATTGACAAATGGCATTTTCTTTGAAAATCAAAATATCACCTTTTATTGGAAAACTCTTTAGAGGAGAGAAGCATGGTTATTGATGCTCTGAAATCATTCAAGTTTCATTCAGAAATAAGGGTTGATGTTTCAATAGATTGGATCGAATAATGGGAAGCCCCACGTTTGGCCCCAAAGCTTCTTTTGATGTTTATCTGCAAAATATAAGTGAATTGATGAACAATTGCACCTTGAATGCACATTATTACCATCATTTCAAATGACAATTATTCAAGGAAATTCAATATTCGATTCGTTGTAACTTGCTTCAAACTTATTTCTTTATGTTTCCTCAATGAACAGTTTTTCCGATGAAATGATATAAAACATTCCACCCAAGTTGAAGACATTGAAGCCGAAAAGTACAAAGAAAGTTTCGTAGTTCGAATTTTATTCAGGGTGTTCCGGATGTCCGATAGGGGATGAACGTTTCGAGAACTGTTTGGGAAATTGTCAATTCTTATGGAAGGGTAGATATGTGTAATAGTGAATTTAAATGGAAAAATAGAGGATAGAAGCATGGTTATTGACGCTCTGAAATCATTCAAGTTTTATTTAGAAACTACCTATCCCGGCTTCGCACGGTACCCCCGCCGCAAACGCTACGTCTCGCAATTTTTAAATCTGAAATATCTTCGAAAATATTCACTTAAATCATACGGTGTAAAGGGCCATATAGATCTATATTAAATGAACAATGTATTCAAGGTATTTAATTGGTTAAGAATTAATGCTGTACTGGTTGAAATCACATCGAAAATTAACCATTATTTGTCGTAAAAAGTAAATGACAAAAAAAAAGTTATTGTGGGTTATCCATAAGAGATAGACATATACCATCAAGGACTTTTCTGTAGGCCTTTTCAATGTGTACAATACTTAGTACATTATTTAGATAAAACTTGTAGGGTTCAGCCTGCGTTTGCAATGTAAGCGGAAAAAATGAAATTATTTACGGCATCACATTAGAAACATCAAAAATAACAGTACTTCTCCACTATTTAATGGGTGTTATTATACATATAAACCTTCCTCTTGAATCACTTTATCTATTAAAAAAAACGCATCAAAATCCGTTGCGTAGTTTCAAAGATTTAAGCATACAAAGGGACAGGGAAAGCGACTTTGTTTTATACTATGTAGTGATAAGGGTTGATGTTTTTATAGATTGAATCGAATAATGGGAAGCCCCACTTTAGGTGCCAAAGCTTATTTTGAAGTTTAGCTGCAAGAAACAAGTGAATTGATGAACAATCATTATCATTATTTCAAAATTATAGAAATAAAAATTCCATATTCGATTAATTGTAACTTGCTTCAAACATATTTCCTTGTGTTTCTTCAATTGACAGTTTTTCCGATGAAATGACAAAGGATATTCCACCCGAGTTTAAGATTTATTGGTCATTGAAGCCGAAAAGTACAAGGAAAGTTTCGCAGTTCGAATTTTATTCAGGGTGTTCCGGATGTCCGATAGGGGATGAACGTTTCGAGAACTATTTGGGAAATTGTCAATTCTTATGGAAGGTTGGATATGTGTGATAGTGTACTTAAATAAATGTTTATGGAGAACTAGAGGAGAGAAGAATGGTCTTGATGATGTCCTGGATTCATTCGAGCAATATTCAGAAAGGAAGGAAAATGTTTTTCATAGATTGGAATGAATTTGTTGGAAGACCCATGTTGCACCTTGAATTTTTTAACTATTCACAGTTTTGTATTCGATTCATTGTAACTCGCTCCAAACATATTCCTTTCTGTTTCTTTAATTCCTCATGAGATACAAGTGTAAGATTTACTGGGCATTGGAATCAAAAAGTACAAGGAAAGTTTCGCAGTTCGAATTTTATTCAGGGTGTTCCGGATGTCGTATAGGGGATGAACGTTTCGAAAACTGTTTGGGAAATTGTCAATTCTTATAGAAGGGTAGATATGAGTAAAAGTGCATTTAAATGAAGAAATAGAGGAGAAAAGCATGGTATCCCTTTCAAATCATTAAAGTTTTATTTAGAAATAAGGGTTGATGTTTTTTGAGCCCTCGTTCTCATTAAACGAGTGCTATATCGTTTCACCCAAGTGTCTGAATTTTCGAGTTTTGAGCCGAAAATGGTTCCAAGCTATAGAGTTCTACTCCCTGATGATGAATTCTTGGTCAAATTCGATTCTGTCCGTCCGGCCGTTAGCACAATAACTTTCGGAGGGATTGTCCCAGAGACTTGAACTGTTCAGGGTAAGTTCGGTTCTCGAATGCGTCGGTTAAGTTCGTTAACCAGCCAAATCGTACAGGGTGTTCCATAAAATATTGCACTTCAGATTTTTTGTTCCCCAATATCTCAGACAAAAAAGGACCCATCAAAATGAAATGTTGCGGCTATATGCAAGATGCTCATGATAAGCTTCCTGCAAAATTTGGTGCCCATAGTGAGAACAGAACCATGGAAAATTGAATTGGAATATTGAAAAGAAGAAACTTCATATTTCCATAAAAAATATCCGATTGGGGTGAAATTCATTTTATAGATAAAGATCAATACACTGAATGTTCATGCAAAATTTTGTGGCCATTGTGGTAACAATGAGAATCTTCATATTTCCATGACAAATTATCCGATTCAAGGGAAATTTTTCATGTGGATGAAGACTGTTATACTGAATTTTCATGCTCCTGGTCAGGACTTTTTTCAATTTCTTTCTATTTCTACCCATCCTGCATAAAGCAAAGAGTACCACGACTCCGAAATACAAAAGGTCCTATCCGAAGTTCTCCCGAATAAATGATGGAATATATTCCACCTTAGCTTAAAATTTATTGGACATTGAAGCCGAAAAGTACGAGGAAAGTTTCTAAGTCCTACTTTTATTCAGGGTGTTCAGAGTTTTCAATAAGAGCTGAGCTTTGTGAAAACTCTTGTGGAAAATTTGATTCGTCTAATAATGTATTTTGAACTCTTCTTTGTAGGCGCATTTGCCTATACTTCAGGGGTTCTGGGCCAAGAGAGGCGTTTGTGCTCCTTTTCTGAATAGTGTGACAGCCTCTTACTTTCCTTGGATTTTTGAGTGATCAGAAACCTAGACTAAAGAAACCTCTATGTTCTTGCCTACTTCATTGAGTTTTCTTTGGTATTCCCATATAAGCTTTGAGTTGATAACATAGGTATGAGTTCAGTACTTTAATAGCAGCTTGACTATCAGAATGGATCATTATATACTTGATAGTTTCTTTCCAGGTCTCTATTCATGCGTCTTTCGATTATTATGGGTCGATTACATTGAGATACTTCACGAGCTGCTACGGAGCAAATTTAGTAGCCGATTGTAAATTCACTCAGTGTAATCGTGTTGACAAGCCAACAATCTGATTGTAAAAAAAGTGCGACTTAAGTTGAAAGCTGCGCTACTTTACACGATAAATCGCTGACGTTTTGGCTTGTTGGCATGTCAACAAGCCGTGTGTAATCACAGTTGCTACTAAACAATCTGTAAGTTCTGATCTGCTCGGTGGTTCCTGGTTCTTAAATTCGAAAACGTACGAGGGCAGTTCCAATATAAACGAGACTTTTCGATTTTCAGGCACAATAGTGGGGGGACAACATTCCTGATTTTTTGTTGTTGGGTAGGTTTGTCAGGAGTAAGGGAAGCACGTCGGATTGCCTCATCAACCGTTTCGGTGTCCTCTGTGACGATGTTTGAGCAAGTAGGCAGAAGGTGTAAAACTGGCAAAAATCTTGAGTAGATTGACTGCCGATGTTCGGAGAAGAGACACTGTCGCGAGCCAGAGTGTTTGTATGGAATAAACAGTGGAGGTCCGTGATTGTGTTGAAAATGAGAGCCATGACCGTAGCGAACAACATCAGTAGTGCTCGACAGCTTATTGGAGACGACAAACGTCGTACCTCTTCTGAAGTTAGGTCGGGATAAGTTATGGGAGCACCTACTCCATACTCACAGAAGAGCAAGGTTACCATCAGGGTTGCGCCAGGTGGTTTTTCCGCCTTCTCACAGCTGACCAGAAATTGCATCGTTTTCAGGTGTGTGGGCGTCTTCTTGCGCGATCTCAGGATAAAGGAGACCAATTCCTCACTCACATCATCACCTGTGATGAAATATGGGTGCACCACTACATCCCAACGTCTAAACAAGCGAGTAAGGAGTGGAGAGAACAATACGTTGCGCAATTGACGGAGGAACCTCTTGGTCAAACATCATCACAGTGGACACCGAGAGGGTCGATGAGGCAATCTGACGTGCTTTCCATACTCAAACCTACCCAACAACAAAAAACGGGAATGTTCTCCCTCCACTATTGTGACTGAAAATCAAAAGGTCTCGTTTATATTTGAACTGCCCTCGTATTTGACATTCATCCTTGATTTTTGACAACGATACAAACACAAACCTCACCTGGATTGTTGGCTACTCAGCGAGTGGACAGTTTTGTGTGTAATCATCACAATCTCACAAGCTAATTCACTCTCCTCTAAATTCGCTCAGTAGCAGCTTGTGGAGTATCTCAATGTAATCGACCCATTGCGAGTATTTCTGTCAGAAAAAAACTAGAGTTAATGAAGACATGGAAAACTTCTCCAGCATTTCTCCACATAATCTCACCCCTTAATATAGAAATAGGTACGTATCCACTCTCCCAACCTATTCATCCATCCAGTCATAACCTGCCACTTCACCGTAATTCAGGCCACTCTCTACGTGATATTTTTTTGCAGCGCAACTTTTTCCATATCCTCCGCAGCCCTCGGTTTTTCCGTATCTGGAAAATCGGGTTTTCCGTTCATACGTGACTACTTACGCCTATTATGTGGAGAAAAGCCGACCGCGGGCACGTAGAACCTTTGTTTTCTTTCTTATAATAATAAAGACGTGGCAGCGTATTTTTTTGAAAATGATCGATATTGTTTTCCGACAGGAAATGGTGGAGGGTGTTGAAGAAGGAAAATCCAGGGCGTTCGGGTTTATATTATTATCGGATATTTGCGGGTTCCTTTCTGGATGGATGGGCATCCGCGTTGAATGTCTTGTTTTTGTTGGAAATGCGATAGTTTAATTAGTGTGGAGTTTGGTAATGGATGATATCGATTTCCGAGCGGAGGAGAAGTTTGGATTGAAGCAGTGCATTCGATAAACATCATTCATTGTGTTTTATACTCTGTTCAACCAGCCATTGCTATGACGTCACATCTGAAAAGGAAATTGAAAATAATAATAATAACAACTCTTTCGGAAAAGTAAAGTGGAGAAATTCAGATCTCGATCACCTTCAATGAAAAATGAGAACACTGTGCACAAAGGACAGCATTATCCTAAATGCTGTGTCGAAAGACCAACAATTTCTAGAACCCAGGGCATGAAAGGGTTCGTGGGCATAAAGAAAATAGCGGCTGAACAGATAAACAACTTAAGAAATTACTTTGTAGACAAGTCAAACACATCGGACTTACATAAGATACTCATCAAAGCAAATGGTTCAACACCTCTACTACTAAGTGAGCACCCTCATGAAAACACCACACAGATGAATAGTGATAAAATTAAAAGATGGAGAGAAAAGCCCCTACATGGAAGACACCTGAACGAAGTCACCCAGGAACATGTCGATATTCCTGTGTTGAACTACTGGCTGACTTCTGGAAGATTTGTTTTCTGAGACAGAAGGTTTCCTCCTTGCCATTCAAGATCAAATAGTTAGTACTACCATACATGAAGAGTGCTGGAGAAAAATCAGGAACATCATGAAAAAATATGGCTTTACAGTAGTTTTTAAAAATGAAAACAAGATGAATACTATTAACACAAAGATTAAGGAGAAAACGGAAAAATGGGATCAGTCAAATCTAGTTTATTCAATTCCCTGTAAAACCTGTGATCTTAAATACATTGGAACGACAAAACAAAAGTTGAAAAACAGAATTTCCGCACATAAGTACGGCTTCAGCCGAACATGTTTTAAAACTAGGCCACGATATGAATTTTGAAGAAACTAGCATTCTATATAAAGAAAAAATAAAGAACAAAAGAGGAATGGCAAAAAAAAAATTATAAAACGAGAAATGGATTCAATGAATAGAATAACAGACTGTGCGAATTTCAGTTCAATTTATTTCAATTTGATCAAGAATGAAAATAGACGAAGTAGACAACCTAACATACAAGAAAGAGTTATGATTGCTGATTAAAAACTGAGGGGGGATGGATGACGTATTGTTGTTGATCTGACATCTCACATCGAAAACACACGTTTTTCATCGGATATATTACCAACATTTTTGTGAGAATTTTGTTTGACGTGGAGATTTACCAAGAATATAATTACATATAATGTCTTCACATCTCAGAGATCATGGATACATATAGAAATAACGATGGTGCTTGCTCTGTTGTAGAAATACTTATTTTCATAGTGGTGAGGGAGTTATCTAGATTCCTGTCTTGTGTTTTGTTATTTGTGATATTGTTTTCGTGTCCCTAAAGAGTATGTAAAACTGTATAATTTTTATTGTAATATCTGAAGTAGAGTAATTTCTTTTTAGACTTGAGAATGGCTAAAACCAATAGCCGAAACGTTGTCATTGATGAATAAAAATAAAGAGTAGTTCACTGCCAAATGTTTGCTGGAAATAAATATAACAGTCAACATGATGCAGTTTGTAAAACACAATTCAATTTTATAAGCCTGAAGTAATACTGGAGAAACAACATAACAGGCTATAATGGGATCGCACAGTACCTACTTATAAATTTAACAGTTGCTACTAACAGGTCAGACATAATTCTAGTGAATAAAAAAGAGAAGAGAGCAATACTTATAGTAACCATCCCGAATAACAACAATCTACGTCAAAAGCCTCAAGTCCAACCTCAAGTAAGTACTTCTCGGTACTGCTAGAACGGTAAAGAAGTTTGTATTTTACAATGGACACCAGGAACAACCATGGAGGGAAACATTTCGAGACTGACGAAGGACGAACAACCCATGACCCAGGAGAAGAAGAACACCGAAGACCTCAAAGCTCAATCCCCCTGATACTTGCTATCCGGGATGAGTGAATGTTCCCCTTAGTAGGGAGTGTGATAGCCGATCGCTAGGGGATGTGAGAAATCACACCCTTTCTACGCCAAATGGTTCAAGACGATAATAATAATGATCTTTATTGTTCCCTCTAGACACCCTAGTGAATGGGTCAAGTCAAAAACAGATGATACCAACTAAAAATCGTTTGAGGAGTGAACAAAATTTATTTAATTCATTAAGTTCTGACTTCGATGGAATGTGTGGGTTCAATAATTTTTTATGTTTGTTCGAATTCTCATAGTTCTGAAGTGTTGAATATGGAAATTGCAGCCAGTGATGCATTGAATTTCAACCATATACGATACAATAATCAAAATCCATTCGTAAACCGATTTATTGAAACTATTCGGACAATCTATAAATCATTGATACCTGGAGCGGATGAATTGTTAATAACTCATTCAATTTTTCATGCAGATTTATATTTTTTGTGTTGGTTCGAAATACAACAATGTTCATTATCTTATTTTTACAGTCGAAATATAATCAATTCTGATTTATTGAAGCATATTCGGGGGACAGCTCACTGAAATAATGAAGCAATTTCTGGGATGAGATATAGAAGATATTCATGGAAAGAAACGAATACACTAGGATGTTTGATGAATATTATTCAATCGCATTTATTTTTGATAATAAATATGTACCTAAATACTGAGCAATATATTTCTCGCATGTTTATTTAGTATTTTGGTACCTAATGAAATGTAAACTACCCCTAAACTGATAATAGAATAGTGCGAAGCCAACCTACCTTTTTCTACATCCTGTTTTGACATAAACTATATGATTTCATTTAGAAGATAATTATGTTTTAATTCAATGAATTGCATAATATAACAACAATCAATAAATGGAACCTGGCTGAAATATTCCTAGTTTTTCATGATTTCATGACAAATGATTCAATAATTTAAGTTTATTTTCATTTATATTCAAGAATTCGATGAAAAATAAAAACATTGATAGTAGGGTCCATCGATTTTAGGTATTGAGTATAAAAAAAATGATTTTCATTTGGGATGAATAGACCTTCCTTCTTATTCACCTTGAATAATAATGATGATTGAATTTTCCCTATTTATTCTACCTTCCCAATAATATTTTCGAATACGATGAATCATCATTCTGTTGAAAATGATCCGTTCTCTATTTTTTCGTAAATTCGTTTATTTTGCTATTAGTTGTAATGACATTTTTTGCGTTATTATCATAAATTCATATGCTTTTAATGTTCATATTTCATTATTATAGCTTTTGAAAACAGGGGGTCAAGGAAGTTCCAGAATTTTTAGTGGTCATAATAAATAGAGTTGTATAATTTTTCTGCATTGGCCATATTTCAGTGGTGTCAGCAAAAATATAGGAGGAGCCTATGCTACTCCTGCCCCCCTGGTGTTACCCCTGCTTGCATAATAAAAACCTTTCAACTTTTGCTGTCCAATAATATATATTTAGATTTAGATTAACCCAATTCTATAAAAGTGAAATTTCTCTTATCCCACATTTCAAAATATCTCAGTCACCCTGTCTCTTGTTGACATACATCGACACCCCCAAAACCTTCCCTACACCCTAAGAAAGTACCAATTACGATTCATCCCCATTCCTCCAAAATCGAATTCAAAACATCCTGAACCTGTCAACCCTTTTCATCACATCCGGAGGCAACTATCCCATATCCAACCCTTCAAAACCACCCCTGATCTTGCGTGCATCCCTCTAGCGTCCCAAAGACACGACAAAACGGAAACAAAAGCCGAATTGTATTCTCTAGTCAAAGCGCGAGGAAGTGCCATCTGACAATCCGACATTTAAGTGAAAATGTGTGTCCACTAAACGGATTGTAATTATCTTCTGGACCTTGGCTGGTAGACAGTGCGAATTTCAACCCTTAGAATAGGGGAGGCCGGAGTAGGCAGACAGGGACGCAGTAGGCCGAGGAAATTGGCGTCCGAATGCTTCTTTCATTTGTCTAAGTCGGGGGTGGAATCTGGACATTTTTCTTTTCGGCACTTCGCCAGGGGATGACGTGGAAAGGGTTGTTTTGTTTGGCTTTGCAGGTTTTCATGAATTTCGGATGACGGGAAAGGTTGGACCTTTGTTGCGAGGGTTTTTTGTTTTTTTAATGATGTTGTTGTTGAGGGGTTGTTTGTCTCTTGTGTCAGTTTTTGTGAAAGGGGATTTTTCAGAATAATGATAGTAATTGATTTGTAGATAGATAAATAATGGCCAATGAGAGGAAAGGAGTTTTGGATTATATAAAAATTCGACTATGTTACAAATTGATTTTCAGATCGTATTTGTTTACTTTCCTTTTATTCATTAATAACGGGGATGACCTTGAAATGTTTGGGTTAAGTTTCTACTACTAGAACTGTGTGATTTTCATTTTAAGGTCAATTCAACTTATTCAGTAATTTCGTCGCAAAGTTGTGATTCTGCATTTTTTGGAGAGATCCTTATGATATTTTGCACATTTCCTCACATCATCACTGTGTATACCTAACTATAAAAAAACCCATAGAATTCACAGTTACGAACATAGTGGAAAAATATGAAGGTGTTTCAAATTGTTCGTTTTTTTGGAATAATTAAAATATAGATGACGCACTGAGTTCGTTTGGGCATTTTGACATTTAAGAAATATGATTGTTGACATTTATTCGAAAACAATATAACAACGCGTTCAAGTTGTTGAATTATTTCATGAAAATCAGATTTCTGTTAGAAGTAGTTTTAGAAAATTACGTGAATCTTATGGTTTACATAATCGTCGAGCTGAAAAAACTATTGGTCGAATAATTGAAAGTTTGAAGTTAACGGTTTGGTAGAAGATCAGAAAAGTGAAAAATAAAATCGTAGCGACCGTTCACAGAAAAATATTTGGTGCGTGAAAATCTTGCTGAAGACACTAAAATGTTCATCGAATGACTTTCACAACAAGTTGGACTTAGTGGGTCCGCGCTATAGGTATGGCGCATTTCACGTAAGGATTTAGCTCTGAAAGCATATAAAGTTCGAATGAAACAGAAACTCAACCCATAAGATTCTGAAAGAATTATCTCCAGAAACAGTGATGAGAATTGACCACCAAGATCATGTGACACCATCGGATCATTTCATTTGGGGGTTATGTGAAAAGTCAGGTATATATATAAGAATAATACACAGTTAATCCTGAACTGAAGGATGAAATTATTCGTGTTATTAGTGAGATAGAGCCTCAATTAGGTCACAATAGGGGAAAGTGAGGTAATACGATCCCTAAGGGTCAAATGATCCCCCGCCGTAAATCAGAAACAGCTTCTACTATCTATCCAAATACAGATGAAACATTTTCCCCTGTGCCCCTGCGAGTTACCTGTGAAATGTCAATGCGGGGCGAGTGCTTGGCTTGATTTTATTAAAAAATAATCAAAAAGTGTGGCTGTGATCTAAGGTAAGCATGTTTTCGGACTTTCGTTTTTTTACATGTAAGTGTTTACTGAAATGTTGTTTTATTTGCGGGTATTAGTAGCAGTTAGCTAATATTTAAGCAATATTCGATCATCGTACGCGGTATGTGAAGGTTTTGTTTTGATCGATATTTTGTAATTTGGTATTTGGGGTGAAATCATCCCTTCTGTGTGTCTAAAATGATCCCTGGAATCATTTTACCCCATTAATAGTTTTTGTTTACAGATCATGCCGAGAATTTATAAGCGTAAAACTAATCGCCAAAAAGGCCTGAAGAACAAATGAAAAAGGCATTACAAAACCGCGAGAAGAGAATTTAAGGCCCTGTGATGGTATTAGAAAGAAGAGTCAAAGGAAAAAATAAAATAGCTGTAGGCTCAGCAGTAAGGTAGCAAACAAACAGTGTTCAACCTGGAACAATAACTGGAACTTGTTGACATGGAGTCCAGAATAATATACCACTCAGGATTTCTTAACCTCAGCTCACCAAAAATGGCAGAAAGAAATAATTTACCGCATCAATTTTCCGAATTAAAGGAAAAGCTGGACTTGAATGGCTTCGTGGATTTAGACGTAGACATCCAGACATTACAATGCGTGCGCGAGGTTTTAATAAGAATGTGGTGGATGAATTTCTCTCGACTTTGAGAAACGCCCAAGAAAAATATTATTTTTCAACCCATCGAATATTTTTGTTTTGTGTAACTTGCTTACATACTTAAATTGTTATGAACAATACATATTATCATTTAAATAAACAGCAGAGTTTTTTATTTCATTTTTATTTGATATTTATTAACTTATAGTACAAAATGATCCCTGGGATCATTTTGCCCCTACCCCAGGGATCATTTTATCCACAGGGGTGTATAAAATGATCCTTTACTAAGCTTTAACAAAAATATCTAATACAAAAAAACTACATAGATGGAATGAAAGATAAGTAGGCAGATACAAAGTTAAGTAAATTCTCTACCTTTAACAATTGAAATCTTGCGGTTTTGCCTTCAACTTTAGCCACAATTAAAATTTTCCCTTAACGGGATCATTATACCTCACCTTCCCCTATGTTATTAAAAATTTCAACAAAACAGTGGACGTCAGTAGAGTTGCAAAAGGAGTTCAACTGGCAGATATTATTTTCCGTACATAAATATCATAACAGATACAATCACTAATAAAAAGTTTTTGAAAATTGATGCCAATCATGTGTATTATTAATTCTTAAAATACCACGCAATTAAATAATTCAAATAATTCAACCTTTAAGCTACTTAACCGAGTTTTTCTACCTCTTCTACCCCTCCTTCCGTTTCATAGTTACCACGCGAGTTTAACAATACAGAATTGTTTTTGTCCTCAGATTATCAATCAGTAACTGTGTTGTTCAAGACCATTCTGGATACAAAATCAGAAACTTAAAGAAATTTGGTCGAATCTAAAGCTCATTGTTTGCCAAGGAATTGAAATGGACTTGCCAACAAAGAAATCCAAACATTCTCTAATGAAACCATAATCCACCAACAGAGTAGATCGAATTGCTCAGAATACCATCCTGTACGGGGACCAGTCTAGCAAGAACAAGAACAATATCCGAATATTTGATGGGACCAACCGTGAAGTTTTGACCCTTTGTAGTGGCAATCCTGATTAGCCCGTTCCATCGTGAAGAGGGCTACTATTTTCAGAGTACACAGTGCTTCTCGTTTTTGTTCAGCATTCTGCGGTCTAATGAGAGTTTCATTCACCGGAAATATGAACTGGGCCCGATGGCACAGATGGAATTTGAGTGCCCTCCAATTACGTTGGCACAAATGAATCAAACCGGGTGGGAATGGAATTGACATTGGTGACGAGATGTGGATGATTTTGTGTGTGGGGAGTATTGAAAGCAAATGGAGGTGAGGAATACCCTATTGATTAGATAATAGTATTTATTTTATTGAGGAGATAGGTGTTGGCAGTATTGTTAGGATACTATTCGCGTGTTTTTCAGGTAGAAAAGCTTAAAATAGAGAGATGCATAGGTAGAAAACCTGGAAAGAAAATATCGAGGGTGTGATAAAGTGATCCATTCTGATTGTAGAGTTGCTATTGGAGCTCTGAACTCCTATGTCATCGACTCAACCTGATGCAAAGATGCATGGATAGAAACTTGAAAAGAAACTATCGAGGGTGTGGTAAAGAGATCCATTCTGATAGTAAAATTGCTATTGAAGAACTGAACTCCTATGTCCTTGACTCAAACCTGATGCAGATATGCATAGATGGAAATTTGGGAAGAATCTATCGAGGGTGTGATAAAGAGATCCATTGGGATAGTTAAGTTTGGCCTTTTAAGTTGCGGTCCTGAGAAAATGGCTGAATTCTTGGCTGAATCCTTTTTCCAGTCATATTCTCACGAGCCTCCTGTACCATTACCAACGCCTCAAACACAGTGAGGCAGTTGTGGAGCATCATCTACCCATGTTGAACACAATCATCATTGAGACCTGGTCGCGATGGAGTTTCTCCTTTCCTTTTGAAGCAGTCCGTCAGTCCGTTAGCACAATAACTTTCGAAGGGATTGTCCTAGATGACATTTTCAGGATGAGTTCACGTCCCAAATGGCTCGATTAAGTTCGTACAGGTGTTCCATAAAATATGGTCTTTCGAAAATTTGGTTCCTCAATATTTCAGACGAAATGAAACCTATCAAAAGTTGCTCATAATAAGCATCATGCTGACACAGTTTCAACACAACCATGAAAAATTCAATTGGAATATTGGGAAGAAGAATCGATTCGAATGAAATTAATATTGTGAATGGAGATTGCTATACTGAATTTCTAAAGAAGGGAGAGTTCACCAAAATCTTCTCAATAAATTAATCATAATTTATTGAGTTCTGACTTCAATGGAATGTGTCGGTTCAATATTTTTTTATGTTTGTTCAAATGCTCGAAATACTGAAGTGTTGAATATGTAAATTGCGATAATTGAATTTCAACTATGTACGATATAATAATCAAAATCCATTCGAAAACCGATTTATCCTCTCCATTAAACTAATTTCTATGTGTAATGGTAGTCATAACACAACCGTAGACATGTCTATGAACCGAAAAGCGAGTGTTATAATAACACCCGCACAAAACACCCGCTAATAAAAATACCTAGGAAGAATGAAATTGCTTACAAAAAAAATTAATAAAAAGTAGGATCGATCCGGAAATCTATTTCAGCCATTAAGATAACGTTCCTGCGATTTATTCCAGATTTATTTTTGGAAAACAATTTTTGAATTTGATTTGATTAGTTAGACACACTGATTTGATTACCGACCACAGAGTACAGAGGTTTGACGGTTGGACGAAATGTTGTCAACACAATTGACAACTGTTCAAAATTTTTTAAATGCAAATTATTTCGAATTTTACTGAAGAAGTCGTGGATAAAGTATAGTATTCAATTCGCGGTAATGCTCAAAACACACTTGATGAATTACAAAATTACAAAAATTCATCTGCTTGTGTTTTGACCTGCATTACCGCTCATTGAATAATATACTATTATTCAATTTATTTGGACAATCTATAAATCATTGATACAGGGTGTTCCATAAAATACGGCCTTTCATAATTCTTGTTCCTCGATATCTCAAAAAATACGAAACCAATCGGAATGAGATGTTACGGCCAAATGCAAGATGCCGAAAACTATAGCGTCATACAGAATTTTGTGGCCATAGCGTGAACAAAACCATAGATTGGATATTGCATAGAAAAAATTTATATTCCTATAACAGGATATCCGATTCGAATGAATTTTTTTTTGTGAATGAAGATTGATATACTAACAGTGGATTTCACAAAAACTTGATTGGCAATCAAATCGTTGATTTTGAATTGAGTCGATAATTTACGTCAAAAATTAACTGAAATTTACACAGAAATTATGACATTTCATTAATCACAGTGATTGTAGTTTTGTGAAACCCGGCTTAAATCTTCATGCGAAATTTTGTGGCCATAGTGTTAACAGAACTATAGAAAATTCAATTGGAATATTGAAGAGGATAATCTTTTTATTTCCATAACAGAATATACGCTTCGAGTGGAATTCATTTGAGAATGAAAACTGTTATACTGAATGATCATGCAAAATTTCAAGGGTATCGCATCATCAGAACCATAGAGTTTAATTCTTGTAATTATTCATTTTTACATATTTAATTTTTTGAATAATTTTCAGGATATAATGACGATTATCCTGAGATTCTGCATTTATATAGGTATTTGGTATCAATCTCAAATCCCATATGAAATTTTGAGGTAATAGTCTTATTGCTTCAAAAAAAAAAAAACGAGCACTCAAAAGCTCCTGCTCAAGGCTTTTCTTAATTTTTTTATATACTACATATTGATGAAAAGAAATATCTCAAAATTCGATATATTCACAGAAATGTTGATTTCATCATCATCAATCTAATTGATCGGATAAATTGAAAACATTATGATTAATATGTAGATACTTAAGGGAGTATTTGACTCGGTCTACTCAAACATTTATATTTCAGTCCCAAATTCATCCTGAAATTCTCAAATTCCTAAGTTATTTCAATCAAGTAAGATAAACAGCTAGCGCTTACCATTGGTTTCGTGCACGTTTGACAACTGACAGCACATCGGAGGTATAACAACCCCACTTTTCCTATTTAAATCATAGCAAAAAAACGAGAGATTTTGGTTTTTCTCAAGTGTTTCAGTTGATTTATTGCTTCTTTGGACTGAAAAATCGTTAAAATGGACCTATAAAATTGTTTAATAAGTTCAGATCATATTCATCGAGGACGATATGTAGAAAAATATCAGTTTTGGGTATTCACCCTTATCTACTGCAGAAGATTTATCCATCTAATGTGTCTGATGATGAAATGTATCCTGATATTATTATCCATTAAATCAAGAAGACAAAGAGATTAGCCAGTTTCAGGATTCATATTTGGAGAAGAAGGAAATATAGAACATTATTGGATGTATTTCCAATTCACCCGTTAAAGAAAGGAGATGAATTGTTGTGATAACTTGAGTTTTTATAAATATATGCCCTAAAATCGTATCACTGGATTAAAATTCATTTGGATGTTCTTTAATTTGCCGTATATCTTTTGCTTTTATATGACTCCGCTTTTCACTAGTTTATAGAATATAACATAAACATATTTACTTCTAACTCTGCATTTAAAAATTTTTACAATTTCTTATGAGATAATTAAGTTTTTATCAATACAAGAGACTATAATTTGTTGGTTTGTATTGAATGATGAATGCTTTACTTTCGACAAATTATTTATTTTTTTAATTTGTATTTGATAGAAATCGTTTTCTACGTTGTGAATAATTGAAATTTAGTTGTTAATTTTGATGAAGTCCTTCATTTTTTCAATAAAATCATCATGGAATTCATGGGCTTTCATTTCAATAAACAAATATGATAATTTTTCTTCTTTCCATTTATTGAAGAATAAATATTATAAATATCATATGATTCACTGCAGCAGCATTCTCTGTTTCCACTGAATAACTGATAATATCAGGATACATTTTATCTCTAAAACGAGCCAAGTTAGATGAATAAATATCTTCCTTCTACAGTTGACAAGGGTGAATACCCAAAACTGATATTTTTCTACATATCGTCCTCGACGAATATGATCTGAACTTATTAAACAATTTTATAGGTCCATTTTCACGATTTTTCAGTCCAAAGAATCAATAAATCAACTGAAACACTTGAGAAAAACCAAAATCTCTCGTTGTTATGCTATAATTTACATAGGAAAAGTGGGGTTGTTATACCTCCGATGTGCTGTCAGTTGTCAAACGTGCACGAAACCAATAGGGCATCAGCGAATAAGTAGGTTGAACCTACTGACTCAAAAGTAGGTCAAATTATACCTTCACTTCTAATAGTAGATCCATATCTAACCACTATGGAGTTTCCATTCCTCTTGAATAAAACAAAATTTGGAAGATATGTGAAGGCAGAAATAGTTACCACTCAGAGCATAGCTGCAGTCATATATCACCCTTGGCTCCATTCTTATCGTTCTTACGGGTAATAAGGCCCCATTCGATGCATTATTTACCATGTGTCGTCTCATCTCATATGGGACAATAAATTTCCTACACACCCCTAGACGAAGCATAATAAATTGTATTCCGTCCTTGTACGAGGGTGGGTTTGTATATTTCGGGATTAAAGACCAAAAACATTTATATCAATCATCGAAAATTTTCTCATTGTCTCTCTTGATATTCTTCAGAAAGATCTATATAGTCCGTTCACGAAAGGTTGAGCACATAGTAGGCGTTTCTTTAATTATCTGAAGTTGGCAGTATTTACTTTCATAGAGTAAAATAAAGTTAACGTTGCCGAATGTACTCGGTCTCGTCCGACGAGCTTGCGAGTTATCAGAAAACTCTATGCAAGATTGACAACATTGCGTATCAATCTGACAAGAAAATAAAGAACATAACCTAAAATTTCAATATACACAGTGGAATATGCCAAATTTCCATGGCCAACCGACGGCTCAACCTTTCGTGAACGGACTATATGTATACTTTTGCATGCGTTTGTGCCAATTTTTGAATTATGTTTGCCACTCTGATTGAGGTATTTCCAAAACATGCATCCTGAACGCATCAACTGCTTCTTCTAGTGTCGAGAAAAATTGACCTCTAAGTTTATTTTCCACCGACCTGGAAATAAGAGGTTAATAATTTGAGAAGAAAATGATATTAATCGATTATAATCAGCCAATATTAAACTCATAAATAAATTAAATGAATAAATACCAATCTACATTTCAACTACGTACACTCACCGGCAAAATAATCGATTCTCTCAAAAAATCGATCGAAGTTTATTAATTCATTAATTTGTTATTCAGGTTCGATTCGCAGGGGCGTAGTGACCGGTGTTCGGCGTGTTCGAAGAACACGGGCCCGGGCCCTATAGGGGCCCGGCCGGGCTTGAGACGACTATACTATTTTTTCTTGCAGAATAAATCCTTCATTTTGTAGTAAAACCAACTTATCTCCGAAACTCTAGTTAAAATTATTAATTCATATCAGAAATATGATTGTTATTAAAATTCCTTATTTATATTTATATTCTTCTGGTGAAAATTGCTATCCCCGTAATCAATTTTGCGGCCTGGACAAATCTTACCGAACTCTTTGCATGAAGCGTGTCGGCATTCTGTTTAGGGGATAATTTCATTACATTAACGTCACCAGATGATCGCTTTGTTGGGGCGGCTTCTTTTTGAGCGGCTTCTTTGATGTAGGATTCTTCATGTACACAGGGAAATTTTTTTTGGACTAGGGGAAAAATGCGAAATCATTTCACTTCTATTCCTATTCTAGAGAAATAAGTACCTATTCGAACTTGAAACGACGTTGTGCTTGTGAGTGTGTTCAGAGTGAAAGTTCTCCAAATTCTTGACTTTTTTTGGTGTTTTTGAATTTCTGGACTTTAAGTGTTATTGAAGGTGAGTTCTATAATTCATCACGTGGCTGATTTTTTCTTTAGGCGCCTCTCTTAATATGGAAAAATGCAGGTCAGTCTTTTGGGATTGCTGATAGAATTGAAAACTAAGTGAATTGTGAATTGTATCGTCGAGTTATTAGATTATTATTTTCAAATAATTTTCGGTATATAATCAAGGATAAATGTTCGAATTGGTAATTGGTCACTAACACTCCTTTATAAACCAATAATAATGAGAAAAAAAGAGCGTAATAGCTCGACGATATAATTCACAAGTTACTTCGTTACTTGTCTCAAGAAATCTTGCTAGAATTATTTTCAATTATTTCCATAGAAAATGAAGTTGCCCGAACACTTAGTATAGCTAATATTGTGACAAATTTTGCAAATTCGAAAGCCCACGAAAAAAGTTTTGATCGCGCTTTGTTTTCATCTCTTTTTTGTGTTTATTATATTAATTTGGTTTTGATATTATTTTGTTTTTTGTTTTCATTTTGCTTATAGTTGTTATTTTGTTAGTTGGTTATATTTATATGTGGAAGGTAACCACGTACTTTGTATTGTCACTATTCTAATATAAGTGACAAAGAAAATGTGCATTTATTTCGTCCTTATCTAATTTGATGTTACAATCATTTATAAAGACCCCGTACTTTACACATTCATCCTTAAATCCGAACATCATGAAAATAAACAGATAACTAAGTGAAAACATAAAACAAGAGAAGTATTAGCGACATGTTGTTTCGTATGCATCGCTTAGTGGAGACGATTTCATGCTAAAGCATGATGTATTTAGCAGAGGATGATATCCAAGAATTCAACTGGCCTGCTCTAAGCCCAGATTTGAAGCCAATTGGCGTGTTTGTATGCTTTTGGGAGGAAAATTCGATCTCGCGTATCAACTCCTGAAAATTTTCAGCAGCTCAGTGATGCTTCAAAGGATTCCAAATCCTAATAAGCACATGCCGAGACGAATTGCTTCTATTATCCGCGTCTGGTCAGAAAATACGTTATGTTTTTGACTTAGTTTTCAGTTTATTTTCATTTGGTCAGAATTTTAGGCAGAATTTGTTGAAGTACTGTTGTAGCCTTAGGGAAATGTGATGATTTACTGAAAACGCTGTATCTTAAATAAAAATTGAGCTATTTTTATAAATAAAAAATTAAATTGTCGAGAGAAGATGTGAATTGATGATGAAATAAGAAATCACACAGTGAAACAACTGAAACACACCAGAGGTGGTTCTGAATTTAGGGTAAAAACCTGTATCCTGTATAAAATGATGCAGATCGAATTTTCTTGAAATTTAAAACTGACGATCGATTAAGGATGAACATTCCTACAATTGAAAAAAAAAATCAATCGAATTGGGCTCGAAATAACATACTTATGAATTAACAAACGTTATCGATTTTTTGAGCGGATCGACTATTTTGCCGATGAGTGTTTAATATGACATTTGTGAAAGCAAATAACTTGTTTTGAAAGAGGACACCCCTGTTTATTACGATCAATTCCATTTCCTCAATTTAGTACTTCTGCACATCGAAAAAAGTCTGTAACTGTCCAATTCCCTAGTGAGGTATAACACTAAAACTGGATATTTCAATTTTCCCCCATTATCACTTGTATACGCCCATACCTGAGACTATGAATACTAAATAAGCTGCCGGTGAGTGTTTAATATGACTTTTGCACATCGAAAAAGTCTGTAACTGTCCAATTCCCACGTGAGGTATAACACTAAAACTGGATATTTCAATTTTACCCCATTATCGCTTGTATACGCCCATACCTGAGACTATGAATACTAAATAAGCTGCCGGTGAGTGTTTAATATGACATTTTTTGAAGTAAATGACATATATTGAAAGAGGACACCCCTGTTTATTACGATCAATTCCATTTCCTCAATTTAGTACTTTTGCACATCGAAAAAAGTCTGTAACTGTCCAATTCCTTCGTGAGGTATAACACTAAAACTGGATATTTCAATTTTACCCCATTATCGCTTGTATACGCCCATACCTGAGACTATGAATACTAAATAAGCTGCCGGTGAGTGTTTAATAAGACATTTTTTGAAGTAAATGACATATATTGGAAGAGGACACCCCTGTTTATTACGATCAATTCCATTTCCTCAATTTAGTACTTTTGCACATCGAAAAAAGTCTGTAACTGTCCAATTCCTTCGTGAGGTATAACACTAAAACTGGATATTTCAATTTTACCCCATTATCGCTTGTATACGCCCATACCTGAGACTATGAATACTAAATAAGCTGCCGGTGAGTGTTTAATAAGACATTTTTTGAAGTAAATGACATATATTGGAAGAGGACACCCCTGTTTATTACGATCAATTCCATTTCCTCAAATTAAGTACTTTTGCACATCGAAAAAAGTCTGTAACTGTCCAATTCCTTCGTGAGGTATAACACTAAAACTGGATATTTCAATTTTACCCCATTATCGCTTGTATACGCCCATACCTGAGACTATGAATACTAAATAAGCTGCCGGTGAGTGTTTAATATGACATTTTTTGAAGCAAATGACTTATATTGAAAGAGGACACCCCTGTTTATTACGATCAATTCCATTTCCTCAATTTAGTACTTTTGCACATCGAAAAAGTCTGTAACTGTCCAATTCCCTCGTGAGGGATAACACTAAAACTTGATATTTCAATTTTCCCCCATTATCACTTGTATACGCCATACCTGAGACTATGAATACTAAATAAGCATCTCTGAGCCTCGCTAATGGACCAAACGAAACATGTTTCCAAGTCTAAACCTGAAGTAATTTCGCTCATTTCGTGGCTCTCTTAATAAAGGTCGAAAATAAGAGAAAGTCGTAACAGCGTTATGCCTAATCTTCTCCCCTCTATAACCCAAATGCGTTTGTTCTACCAGAGAAAAAGGAGAACTTCCTGGAGTTTGAATCGTCGCTTGGGATTAGTTTAAGCGACGTTGTCAGATGTGGTGGTATTTTCGGTGGTTTAGGTAAAATTTTTCGATTTCAGAAGTTCGTGACTTTGGATCGAAAATAATTTGGCGTCAAAGCTTTCGAAGCAGTACAAACTCATGAAAAAATTTATCCACGACTATTGTAAAATCCGTCCATTGTACGTCTCTGTGCTCGTCCTTATAATACCTATTAATCACAAGGTAATAATGAGATTATAATTAACTGCTGTCAGATGCTTCACAGATATTTAACTTTGATAATTTATTCTTTATATTGGTATTTCTTCAGTATTCTAAAGTTAGTCCAGCTAACAAATATGGGCATACCTTGTGAATCGAGGGCAAAATCTACTTTCATTATATCAATTAAAGCTTTTTTTATTACACAATGTACAATGACTGTTCTCCAAAAATTTCTCATGTGTCAACTTGACTTTTTCCACGCTTGTCATAGAAGGGTCTTGTCGCGGTCGTCAAATGTTAAAATCTCCAAGAAATATATTATCAAAGTTGGTCAGAAATTTATCTTCTCAAATTTTGAATATTTTCGAATCTTGTTGTCCTCTCAGAAGATATGCTACTAATGTCAATGCTGTGAAATATTTTATTTCTCCAGAATGAACTTGTAGATATTCTAATTCTGTCATCACATCAAGGGACTGCACGAAGTTTTTGGGTATTTGCATCAATAGGCATTTAAGGTGGGATTCACAAGTAGATGAAGTTTGTAAAAGGCTCTACAGCTCTCATTACGCTTTTAGTCGAATCAGGTATTTGCTTCCCATATACTCACTTATGAATGTATATTATAGTTTGGTATTCAGTCGCCTTTCTTAGAATATCTTGTTATGGGGTAATTAGTCGGACATTGGTAGAGTATTTATCATCCAATGGCATTAATTTTTATATTAAAATGTACCAATGTATTAAGATATAACCATCTACCTAGTACTATTGAGTCACTCAATATATTAAACTTCAAGAAAGTTGTTAAGTCTTTACTTTTACAAAAGTGCTTTTATAATGTGAATGAGTATTTTAATGATAAGTTTGATAACGTCTGAATTATCTTTGTATTTGTGACTTGTACTATACATATATTGTTATGTCTTACAGGATTAATAAATTATTATTATTATTATTCAGTAGTCGTGGATAAAGTATAGTATGCTACTCGCGTATAATGGCTGTTATTCACTCGGTGATTTTGGCCACTCTCCTACGGCTTGTGTCCTAAGCTTCACTTCGTGAATAATAGCTATGAATATACGCTAGTTGCATAATATACCATTAGAATGGATTGAGGTTGTAGATTTGGGGCGACTGAAACATGGATGAACAGATGGACCAGAGTTCAATCTTTCAGCTTTTGAGAGCAAATTAATCCATTTTTTCGGTTCAAGATAGTGAATTTTAGAAAATATATGATAGCTTATTTTTCAATGCATAAAACATAGTGCAAGAACTTTCGTGAATCGCTTGGATAAGAATCCGTCCATATGGATCAGAATCAGAGAAATACACTAGCTCTGGGGTATATATGGACCTAAACTGAAGATCTCCAAAGCTCTAGAAAGTGAACCCTCTATTTTACAGACAGAAATACTGGGTGTCTACATATGTGCTCAGGAGTGTCTTATAATGAATCTCAAGAGGGCGCATGTCTACACTAGTATATTTTATCTATGGTCTACACCACCACAGACAGCCAGGTCATGCTGAGATCCCTGAAATCAAAATGAAATTAGGCGTTTTTCGAAACTTACTCCATAGTAACGTTTAGTTAGTCTATGACTTACTCAGGGTTATTAACTCGATCCATTGGGTCACGTGACGGATCTACTCGGATCACGGACCCGGGTTCTAAGGCAACACATCAGGTTTAGGATTTGAAATGACAGTCGTATCAATAACAGAACCAAATATTTTATGAATTTATTTTGTCAGTCCTAGTCTATTTTCGGATTGTCGCTAGCTTTGCTTGCATTGATTGTCTTTTATAGAATCTTTCTTATAATTTTTGGCGTGTCCTTCTATGTTTAATGTTATTTTTGAGTAAATGTGTTAAAGAAGTAAAGAATTTGTTTTTTTCAGTTCCAGTTTATTTTCGGATTATCTCTAGCATTGCTTGCATTTATTGTGAAACCTGTGTTATAATTTCTGGTGTGACCTCTAATATTTAATGTTTTCTTTATGTTAATCTGTTAAAGAAGTAAAAAAGGCTGAACCTTAAGTGTAGAAAGATCTGTATACAAAGTTATGAAGAAGTTGTTTTACATTATTTTCTTGGCTCCTAGAACCACATACATTTTACATTGAGCCAAATTCTTTTCTCTTTCCATAATTTTTAGGAAAAGAATAAATGAAATTACTAAGAAAAGAGTAAAATATTTTTTTCCTCCTTTCTCAAATACAAAATTGACCTGCAGTACGCGTGCGGTGACTCCACGACTCTGCTTTTGTGTAGGGTTACGATAGATCAACTTGAGTCAGTGATCGAGTTAATAGCACAGTAGGTTAGGGATCGAGTTAACCCGAGTAAGTTTCCAAAAAGGCCTAGTAGTCTGGTAAATTGAGGGTTTTCTCAGGAAAAAAATCCGGAAGTTTTTTTTCCCAACGGTCCTATATGTTTTTTGGGTCGCTAAATCCGAATTTGAGGTTTGCCCCCTCGCTAGAGGTGAGCTAACTTCAGGAAATGCAAAAATTCGCGAAAGTTTCAGAATTTTTTTCAGTTTGTCGGTTATAACTCTTGAACAAAGCATTTTAACAAAAATACCGTTCAGTACAAAATTAAAGAAGAAAAAATTCTCTACAAGCATGACGGGGAAACAAACCTCAAATTTGGATTCAGCGACCCAAAGAACATATAGGACCGTTGAAAAAAACCTTCCGGAATTTTGTCTTGAAAACAAGCTCATCGAAACTTGATTTACTGGACTATAGTGTCTCTGCTGACCTAGGAGTGCCGTAGCACCCTGAAGCAACTGGCAAAGGACTATAAAGTGATATGAATATCAGAATAGCCCTTTGGACAAATGCTTCTGGATTTATTCAGACCAAAAAATGGAAAAGTCAGCATACGAGATTTGCAGGTTCCGTGGATCAGAAGAATAAAAATCTGAAGACTTGCTCTGCATGTGTCCAAAGCGGGCTACAACAATTTATATGGGGTCCCGGACACCCAAGAGGTAACGACCCTTAGGAGGTTGTCGGTTTTATCAACGCCATTAACTACCTCCCTGGGTTTCCATGATCGAGTAGGCTAGAGAACAGAAGATCTAGAGGATCACAATTCCAATATTGATAAGGTGATATAAGCTTACATTGTTTCCAAACGAAGTGCTTCAAACTGCAATGTTGCCGGACTTCTCAAACTTTCTTCAATATCAGTACGACTAATATTCAAACAATTTACAATTTTGAGCAAAAAAGCTATGACAAAAATCAATCCGTAAAAGTGACAACGTCGCTTTGAATGACAAGCTGGGACTTCTCCTTCTTCAACCGGCTAAGCCGTTATGCAAATGAAGGCGTTAAGAGCGCACAGCAAGTGGATCATTTGGGTTTGTAATTCTTTTTTATTCACGGGAAGGAGTGTTATGATATTGTTGGGAAAAATGCTAAACGACGAATTATGAAAAATCTCCCCAGCGCACCGGCAGTAGGCCATGAATATTTATGGAGTTACAGGGGGGTGAAAGGGAAATTATTAAGGGACGGCGATGAAAAAAAATCAATTTCCGAACGTTGAAACGGATTAACCGGGCACTCATTAAGCAGAGAATTATACCGTGAATGCTGAGGAAATAAGGGTGAATTGATGAAGAGGGTGTAATTGAGTTCGAAGTGTTTATTTTTGAAAAGGGGGAATTTTATTATATTCGAATTTAGCTGATGTTTTATTCTTCGCACAATTTTAATGACCCAAATATCATTTTTCTTTTTGTTATACCCATTAAACCATGAAGTATTGAAAAAAAGAACAGGTTTATCTTTGGAAAATGATTTGCTCGATGAAAATAAACAGGGGTAGTTCATATAATTTTTTTATGAAATCGACCTCCTTCACAAGTTACAGTCTTTGGAAAGCGATGACGAGTTGACAGTTTTCAAAATTTTTACTGCTTTTAAAAAACACCGAGTCATAAAACTATACATAATATGAAGCAATAAGTAGATGTTAGTTACAAAAATTTTTTAGATCTCATATCTTTCTAATTAGGGATTGAAAATAACAACCCCCTATGATTTTCGTTCAACAATTTGTTTTTGTGGTATAGATTTTCGAAAAATGAAATTCTTTTATGGTTTCTCATCCAATTCTGGAAAAAATGGCCCTTGCAAAATTTCGATACAGTCAATACTTTTCTCGGAAAAAATAAAAATTTACAAGCAGTTGTGATCAATGTTCATTTCACTTCATCGTATAAATATATACATGTATTAAATAATAATATGATATCTTTGAATTGAATTCATTCGTTCTTCATGTGAATAAGCCTCTTAGGAAACAAAGATCCTTCTGAAAACTACCTAGATTACATATAACCTGCTATGCCTGGACGCAGCGCCTACACCATTTCGCAACTTTGTGAAATCTTTGCGTTACCTTAATATTGAAATATATCATATCGAATTCCAAAAAAAATTCTTTCTGTTGATGAATCCATTTATCCTTCATGTAGGTAAGCCTATAAGGAATCAAAAATCCCCCTGAAATTTATCTAGATCACATAAAACCTTCTATGCCTGGACATGGCTTCTTCGCCATTTCGCAACGTTGTGAAATCTTAGCGTTACGTTAATATTTTAACATGTCACGTCTAATCCCAAGAAAATGTTCATCCTGTTGATGAATTTAGAGCATCAATAACCCAGATAATAAATCCAAATTGGGATCAAAGTGAAACTACAATACTTCGCAAGTAAAACCAGTCATTCTTGGTCCAGGATCCTTCGCCATTTCGCAACTTCCAAACAAAATTAACTTCCCACGTCACCTGTAAAATGGGAAAACTGTTCCCGATTGACTTTCCCCGAAAGCGATCGACTATGTCTCAACATGCAAATCGCAACCGTTTCCCAGTTCTCCCGAGGGAATACGAAACGAACAACTAGCAAATAAATACACCAGAATTATCCGTAAAGTCATCTATCCGATACTCGGATCCTCGAGTTGTCCATTACTGAGGATCGTGCCTCACATGCCTAGAAGTTTGAGCAGCAGGCTTTTTCTGCCGAGGCGATGATGGCGAACAGGACAGATTCATCGGGAAAATGTCGAATTGAAATCGTTATTCTGTCGTCGGGGGTCTTAGGTAGATGGCGTACGTGTCGGTTGGTATTGGACCAATAGGAGAAGGTCTAGTCTGAACTTATGTTGTACTGGGTGTTCACGAAGGTGAAAGTTCTGGTTTGAATCATAGAAATATTAAATGGATCGTTTGTATTCATAATTTCATCCATGTTGTTAATAATTGAAAATATCTTTCAGTTATTTGGATTTATTTCGACACTCCTTTTTACATCATTTCACCGACGTTTCGGTCGCAAATCGGACCTTTTTTTTTTAATAATAATAATGAAAATAAAGTTTATTCTTGATATACGCTACATAAATACAGATATTAAATTATCCTAGCTGAGAACAAACATAAATGGAGGTATTATAACGAATATGTATAATACCTGTTTTAATTAACTTGAACACAACAACTAAACAAAATACACATGTAAAAGATCTTTGGTTTCAAAAACAAGAACATAATGAATAGGTATATATATACACAACATAAAATAGACTAAGAGCGAAATAGTACAGTCACAAAAGGAGAAGAACGTCATTTGAGGCACCCTCGATGACCAGAATTTTACGGAAAATCACACATGATTCGAATTTATGATGGCGTGGAAAAATTCGCTACCCTTTTGCAGTATCCAACCAGCTATTTGCGCCTTGAAACTTTTGAGATTCCAGATAGTCTTGAATTCGCTGGGAACAGAATTATACAACCTTGGGGACAAATACGTATAGTGTCTTTGTCCTATTGCCTTTCTTGCACGGGGAACGATAACATTTTGGCGAGATCTTGTGCCATAAGTATGCTGACAAGTTTGAAGTGTACTGTTATTTTTATCATAGAACATTCAGAATGTTCTATGATTTCCACAAGTTCTAACCTTCTACCACGTCTTGAATTTAATATAATTTTTAAATATAAAGAGGCCTACTCTATACATGTTGAAGACAATTTTAAATGTAACTCGATTCCTGTGAAGTCATTATCCTTGATAAAGGTCCGATTTGCGACCGAAACGTCGGTGAAATGATGTAAAAAGGAGTGTCGAAATAAATCCAAATAACTGAAAGATATTTTCAATTATTAAATGGATCGATAGATGAAAATTCAAGAGCGAAGTTAAGGCAATGTTATACAATGTATCGTAAAAGAAAGTTTTAATCAACAACAATATTTTCTTTTCTTTTCAATTAAAGGGACAAAAATTAACCGCATCATCCTAAGATTCTATATCCTGCAGCCCATAAAGAGTCTTTAATATATCTGTAATGAAAAGTGACTTATGCATCTAAAAGGCTCTGACCACACCAGAAACTTCTACATTCTAACCTACGCTACAATCATGCAATATTCTCAGGTATTTGCCAAATATGACGAAAACTTGCTTGTACATATTCAGTACCAGTTAGTTAAATTTAAGCTACCTCGAAGCATTTCTTGTTTTGGTAATTGAATAATATAGGTTGAACAGCAAAGGTCCCAGAATCAACCCTTGTCTTACTCCCATATTCTGATGGTGGATGGATTTTGGTACCACATATCACTAAACCTTAGTGAAAAAACGTCTTCAGTTCTGATTACATAATATTATTAACATTTCATTGGAGTGGGTTGATAACTGAATTGAATGGTAAATATTTGAATTTCGGTGACCAGTAGATATCGACCAGATTTTAGTGTCATTATATTCATTGAGTCTTCCTGAACAACATTAGTGATAACAACAGGTGGCGGTCTGTCTTAGTTTAGAAAATATAGACTCCCAAAGTTCCAAAATGTTCCATCTTCACGTAATTTTTTTCACTATAAACACACAAATTCACTGCTCCAATTTAGTCCACAAATAACCTTCGAACATTCAAATAACTATTCGATTAGTTTAATTTCAGGTCTATTCAATAATTGATGCAGAAACATCGAAATTCTAGAGGCACCACATATCCACAAATTCTAAGGAAAGCCTACCAGT
This sequence comes from Propylea japonica, assembly GCA_013421045.1. Taxonomy (NCBI): domain Eukaryota; kingdom Metazoa; phylum Arthropoda; class Insecta; order Coleoptera; family Coccinellidae; genus Propylea; species Propylea japonica. The sequence continues at coordinate 83,870,758 of CM024242.1, forward strand.
TTTAATGGTAGATTTGGCACTGCAGCAGAATTCTGCCATCATTTGATATGTCACTCGCCGAAGGACGGAACTGTGGTGCCAAACTTACCATGAAGAACGGCGGAATTTTCTTAGAATTTGTGGATACCTATGTGATACCTCTAGAATTTTTATGTTTCTGCATTAATTATTGAATATACCAGAAATGAATCTGATCCAATAGTCTTTTGAAAATTCGAAATGGATTTACAGTTTGAATTGGAGCAGTGAATTTGTGGTTTAAGGATGAAAAATGCGACGTGAAGGTGGAAAAAAGAAAACAAGTTGTGAAGGTTGAGGGTGAGTTTTCTCATGATATAATACAAAGTTCAGGTGTTCCTCAGGGCAGCATACTGAGGCCATTGCTGTTTCTGATATTTGTTAACGACCTTCCTGCCAGTTTGCGTTTCGCATTGGCATTGTTGTTCGCGGATGATTTCAAGTTGTCTAGGTAGATTTTGAGTCTACTTGATTGCCATCTATCGCAGGAAGACTTGAATAGAGTGGTGCAATGGTTCAAAATTAATAAAATGTCTTTCAACATAAAGAAGTGCCATGTTGTCACCTACACTCGAAGATCCAACCCGATACATTTCTGTAATGAAATTGAATCGGAAATTATCGAACGTAAATCAGAAATTAAGGATTTGGGTGTAATCTTTCAAAATAATCTGAAATTTAACACCCATTTTGAGTTCATCACCAACAAAGCTTACAAGTTACTAGGTTTAGTTCTTAGAAATAGCAAAGATTTCGATTGTAAAACCACTATCTTACTATATAAAACCCTTGTAAGACCACACCTCGATTATGATTCAGTGGTTTGGATGCCATTAACCATAAGTCATGTTAACATGATTGAAAAAGTACAGAAAAAATTTCTTCACTATTTATACCTGAAAAAATAAATGAGTATCCATTCATGAAGGCGTATATTTCAATGTTGGAAGATTACGATATGTGCACATTGGTTAACAGACGCAAGTGCAATGCAGGTGCAATGCAGTTCTTTTCATTTTCAAGATTTTAAATAATATATCATTTCAAGATTGTAATTTTGTTGATCTTGTCAAGTTTAAAGTACTTTATTTATATCTGAGGCTTAGAAATAGGGAAACTTTTCATGTAACACCAGGTAGTTCATCTCCTATTAATAAAATGATGCTTATATGTAATGAGTTTATTGAGAAATCTGAATTAGATATATTCAATTAGTTTGGGAAATGTGAGAAGATTGTTCTCCTAGGTTAAGTAGTGATAGTGATTTTGTGTTGTTCTGCATATGTAATTACCTTCTTGTGGTATATGTGTGGAAGTAAATAAAAAATAAATAAATAAATAAATAAATTTCTGGAACTTGGGGGGTCTATATTTCCTAAACTAAGACATACCGCTACCTGTTGATTTCACTAATGTTGTTCGGAAAGATTCAATAAATACAATGACACCAAAATCTAGTCGATATCTACTGGTGGCCGAAATTCGATATTCACCAAATAAATTATTCAGGCGAAAAGAAAATGGGTTGGAAATTTTCCACGTTCAGTCAACACGAAACTCACTCAAATTATATAAGCAAGACGACTAAAATTATGATATCTGTTGAACAACTTTGCCACTCAAACACAAGCGCTTTAATCTCCGACATTAATTTCTAGATTTTCCGCCACCAAAGGTGAAAAACTCTTCGAGGAAATCCTCGAACGCCGGGTCGGAAAAACGAACAGCAGAATGTCGAGTGCTCACTCGAACTTCGCCTTTTCCCCGGAATATTTCCAAATTATCCGTCTAGAAAGACGTCGTCAGTAATTAAACTGCAATTTTCACCTGAATCTCAGACTTGAAACGTTCATGATCCTTAATGAAGTAGTCCAAATTCAATTCCTATCCAATTTTCCTAACCGAACTCCGGATCCAATTTCGTTTTTAATTTTCGACGTTTCCGGTCTCCTTCCGCTTTCACTACTGCTTCGTTTGAAAAAGGGGTGGGCGACCTGAGGGTTGATGCCCCCTGTCTTTCTGATGGTACATCAGCAACAAATCGCAACAAAAAATTTCCATAGTAAGATAATTCGAATGATTCCGTTTGGCTGGTTCGGTTAATACCCCGTTCAGGGGGTTAAATCGAGTGAGAGGGTGGCTCCTGGCAGGAAATTAAAGGGATGGGGAGGTTGTGTGAGGGAGACTTCTTCTAGTTGTGGGGAAGAACAAGAAAACAGATGTTGAATGGAGTTTATATGTAATTGAGATTTTATGTTGAATGCTGAAGAGCATGATGTCCATGGTGTTTTTGAGAAATAAATGGATGAGTCATTATTATTCCTTGAGCATTACGTAGATGTTACACACACAATTCTTGGTCCCATAACATTTTTATTAGGGGTTGAACATAAGAATCCCTTATGATTTTTCTGTAGAAAAAAAGTATTCTGCAAAATTTCGATAGAGTCGATATTTTTTCTCCGAAAAAATGAAAACTTACGAGCAGTTATTATTATTTATGCTCAAATTTAGTTTTGTCAATTATGCTTGATAGTTGATAGTTTAAAGAGGGGTTACAGTTCACTGCGACCTTAAGGTCAATTGTGCCCCCTTACAGAGCTGTTCTGGCCAGAACTTTCACAGCTCGCCTTCCAGTTCCAGAGATCTAATGAAATCTAATAACTGTGAAGGCTTCAACGAGGCTAGTTCCTCACTCTTACAAGTTTCTCGTGCAAGGCATTCCTTCCTCAGGCTCGCAATGACAAGGCATTCCGTGACTAGGTGAATGGGGGTTTCTTCCTCCTCCCCACAGAACCTACACTCGTCAGAGTCCGACAATCCTATCCTCAACAGGTGCTTCTTGAGGCGACAATGTCCTGTAAGAAAGCCAGTGAGAAGGTGCAATTGCTTCTTACCAAGATCCAGATATCTTTGGATCCCGCTGTCTCGAAGTTCCGAAGGAACTCAGTGGAATGATCCATCCCTGGGAGATTCCGCCAGAGCTTTTCCCTCTCGGCTTTCTCCTTCTCCAGAAACTCCTTCTTATAGGTACATTTAGATATACCACAGAAGGGTTCTGGGCTGATGAGGGACATTTGTGCGCCCTCTTTGGCAAGTGTATTGGATTCTTCGTTTCCTTTGCATCCCGAGTGGCCAGGGACCCAGATTAAAAAGAACTTATTGTTCTTGCCTACCTCGTTGAGTTTGTTCCGGCACTCCCAGATCATTTTAGAGTCGATGACGTAGGAGCTCAGTGCTTCAATAGCAGCTTGACTATCTGAGTGTATGACTATATCACACTTCTGATAGTTTCTTTCTAGATTTATGTCTAGACAGCTTTCAATAGCTAAGATTGCCTCTTAAAAGACGCTCATATGGGAGCCTAGCGACAGTGCACACTTGGTGCTTGGCCCGTATATCCTGCCGCCTGCTCCTGTAGAGGTTTTGGAACCATCTGTACCTGTGTTTTCTTTGAGATTATAGTCGGTGTATTTCCATTTCCAATCATCTCTTTTACTTAGCAATGTCATGAAGTTTTTCTCAGTGATTACTTTCTTGATCATTGCATCACTAGGGAGATTCGCAGATGAGATCAATTATGCTTATTGATCGAAGAAGTTCTATTTGTGAAATTAAAATATAACGGATATAATTTTCTTCAAGAAATTAGTAATTAAACCTACAGAAAGCTTTATAGAACATCTTCTGTCATAGACATACACGGGGACAAAGAGGTTTTTATTGACATTTATTCAATATACGAGAAATTTTGTAGAGCCGTATCCCAAAATAACAAATATCTAGAAATGCCTATAATGGATGAACGGACCATATTCTCTTCATTGAAAATATTTTTTTCTCCTATCACATATTGTTTAAAATTCTTATAATCTTATGATTTTTGATCATTTAAGTAATCGCGGATATCTGTCATATTATGTGGTGAATTATGATCAGACGAAAGGTAATTGAATGAAAGTTTTTTCTTGTTCTTTTCATAATTTCCGACTGAACATATCCACGTTCAACGTGGGTGCTTTGTGTATAAATATTATCGATTGGAAATGATCATCGGGACCTTTATTATGTTCATAGGTATAATTTAGCCCTCTCTTAATGTGATTAGACATATATGTTGGAATATATGTTTGTTCAACGAACAATACAAGGTTCAAGTCATATAGTCTGCGTTCAAAGCTTTCAGTCTGGTCCCAATCACTCACTATCATGTAGTTTTAATTTATATTGCCCGCGTATTATTGTTCTAGTCAATTTATATTATACGGTCTGAAGTCATTTTTGCCCTTTCAGAATTCAGATTTGCTTTTTACCTTAGACCTCACATAGATCGGAGGATGTATATTTCATTTAATTAATTAATTCAGAACAGTTCTTTTATATTTGATCATTATTTGGGTTTACATCCTGATGTGCATTTCTGAACAGCTTGGTAAAAGTAAAACTGACTTGCCTTCGTTTACCTTGTCATCCGTAGACACTTTTCATAAGTTAATCTGAATTGGCTTCTTTCACTTAGTCATCGATAGTTACTTTGTTAACTTTTAGTCTGTCCGTCAACTCTTGTTCAAAGATGATTTCAAAGATGGAACATTTTCTTTTTTGTCCAGTATGAACACTGGATTGAAATAAATACAATCCACTGTTATTACTTGGCGTTTATTAGACAGCTTTCTTTAATTTGACTTCTTTGTATGTTATATGTTACAGAATACAGCTCATGAATTTATTCTATGAAATTGTGATCTCATTTGCATGCTCTTGTTAGTCAACATTGTTACAATGTCTTCAAATGATATTGAAATCGGCTTCAGGACAAGGGCAAAGAAAATCTTTTTAAACGGTCGACGTTTCGATCCTAATCTGGATCTTTCTCAAGACTGAAATCACACATTTTTGACCTTAAATCTCTTACAGTAACAGATGATATAAATTATAAATATTTTCGTATACAAAACTTTTGGATTAATGAAAACAAATATCAACAGCCAACAAATTAAAATGTACGACTATTTAATTGGACAAACACAGATATGTATATTTGTCAAAGTACTTGGGCCTAACAGAATAAAATTATAACAAAAAGATGTAACAAACAACTCATTATTTAAAATTGCGATGATTCATCGAGCACAATATCCAGAATATGGAAATCTAACATGTTGTATACATATCTCTGTCGAATTACGCATATATCCGCCTGTAATTCGGGGAAAGAAGTTATTTCGAATCATTTCGGTCTGATATTTGTCAAGAGATTGCTTCAAACTATACTGAGGGATTTAAGTCCTCAAATTCACTGTATTGTGAATTGAGATTCGTATCATTTCATTAATACACCTTCTTGAAAAACTTGATTCTCTGTCCAATTAAGTAAATTTGAGGACAGATATTAAATCCCTCAGTATAGTTTCAAGCAATCTCTTGACAAAGATCCGACCAAAATAATTCAAAATAACTTCTTTTCCCGAACTACAGGCGCATATACATATATGCGGGATTCGACAGAGATATGTATAAAACATGTTAGATTTCCATATTCTGGATATTGTGCTCGATGAATCATCGCAATTTTAAATAATAAGTTGTTTGTTACATCTTTTTGTTATAATTTCATTCTCTTAGGCCCATATACATACAATGAATATACAAGTTTCTATGTTTGTCCAATTAAATAGGTAAGATTTATTCAACGTATATTTCAATTCGTTGACTGTTGATATTTGTTTTTATTAGTCTAAAAGTTTTGTATACGAAAATATTCATAATTTTTATCATCTATTATTGTAAGAGATCTAAGGTCAATAAATGTGTGATTTCAGTCTTGAGAGAGATCCATACTAGGATCGTAACGTCAACTGTTTAAAAAGGATTTTTTTTGCTCTTGTCCTGAAGCCAATATTAATATCATTTGGATTCATAAACTAGGACACGAAATCAAATGATGGTTACAATATTTCTTGATTCTTGTGTTGTATTAAATAATGTAAAGTTTTATGTCTTTCCATGTTAACTATCCGGAACCACCCTCATTTATAAGTTTCACAATATTGAATTACAAAATCTGAACAACAGATTTTGAACACATATCGAATATGTTCCAGTCATTTATTACGTCCAGAATGAACTGAACCATCTTATTCTCCACCTCATTGGTGCGTTAGTAGACCACATTATAACTGACCTCATTCCTCTAAAATTCCGGTTCGAAAATCCCTTTTGCACTCGCTCAGCTGATGAAAAGTCCAGTCCTCTGGAAATTCCATCTCCATTTCGCAAAGTTTTTTCGAACTACGCTCGTAGTTCAGATAATCTGCCGTAGTGTAAACTGGGCCTTCAGATTCTGTTTCTTCCAGTCCAATGGCATAAGACCTTTGGCGCACATTAAATGTTGGACTTTGTTTCGCAGAACTAGGAAACACTGTTATCGGAAAATAGGATGGCTTATTACTTCTTTCACCTCTTTATGTGGCCTGGATCGCCTTCGAGGGCAAGGATTACAGGGATGGAGTAGGTCGAAATATAAGACTTGGGGACTGTTGTAACTTAACTTGTTTCTAGGAAAAGAGGCATCTGCAAATAAAAATTCAGTGCCACGGCGGGCATTCGTAGAACTATTAATATTGACATGGAAGGGTTTGGTTGTATTGTTTATGTGTATATCTGCTTAACTATTAATATTGACATGGAAGGATTTGGTTGTATTGTTTATGTGTATATCTGCTTAATTGAAATTGGGATTTTTCATCAATAAATCAAAATATCAGAAATCTATTATAGTGAACGATTGTATTACTGTGTAAATTATATTCTTATTTTCTGTGAAGACGGTGGGTTTCATAATTTGTTTCAATTTATTTCAGCCATAGTGATAGATGAATTAGGTTGAAAGGCTATTGAGGAAATTGAGAAAAACAATTTTGTTTGTTGAACAGTTATTAACTTCATTTTATTATATTGAAACACTACTTCTTCTCTTGATAAAATCATTCTTCAGTTGCTTTTTCTTTGTTTGGACTTCCTTATCTCAAACTTTCAGTTATACTACTAGAACAAGAACATTTCTGTTGTTCCCCCTTTCTGGTAGTGAATCCATCACTAGGATTTCTGGTAGGCACGGCAGTATTTTCCAAAAACTACCTCTGATATGAACTCGTATCTGTGAACGATTAACCCAATGAATTCAATCTAACCCACAAGTTTTGTGTAATCCGTAATTAACCCTATAAAAATAATCGTCATCTTCAAAATGCCAGGAGCAAACTTTCATATTTCCTGTGACTGGTTTACCAAGTTGCCAGGCTTTTCGTCGATCCATCAACACTTTGTCACTTTACTCCTCGATTTCCCTTCTACCCAAACACGAAATTTATCCCTTGCTTGAGGAAAGGCATGGAAATTATATTCTTTTTTCTCAGGAAGAACATTGAGGAACTGAACAATAGCGGTTTAAATGAATCGTACTTAAAAAAATATTCATAATGTCGAATATTCACATAAACAACACAATGTAAAATGAAAGAATCATGTCAATATTGAAAGTTACTCAGATCGTCACCAGAGGGCGTGTCGCTTAGCTTGATTTGCCTTTAGCGTGTTATATTTTTGCCTGATTACGAGGCTTTTTGGACCACGCAGTTTTAAAACTCCGAAAGAATTCTTTGAAATGATTCTTTCCCGAAAGATTCTCTAGTGTGCTTTCCATTCAGTTTGTTACTTCTCCAAAAACTTTTTAGGTCAGGTACAGGGTGATTCACTTATCTTGGTAACCTAATTTTTCTCGAGAGGGGATGAATATTTTTTATGCTATTGACGGTATTTGGTACAAATCGATGTTTCTTGAGATTTGCATAAAAGTCGGAGAAAAGGATTAAGACGACAGGCGTCGCGTCGCGGCGCTATCAGAAATTTTTCATCCAGGAACATACTTTTTTTATTGTGTCGTTCGAAAGATACTATATGTTGGATGTTTCTTCTGAATACTATTTTTTTTCTGTTTCTTACCATCAGCGGCCTGCAGCGTGTTTTAAATTCCATTTATTTTTTTCTGTATTGTGACAGTATGCCTTGATTTAGAGACATAGATATGATTGTGTTTCTCAAAATCAAAGAGACTCCGTATACTACTTCTCAATCATTATATTGATCAAATATTATATTTTATAACAATGAACATTTTTTGATAAATGCAACATCCTATGTTCTATATAGCAGCCATATAGTTACTTTGTCCAAGTGAACCCTAATATTTTGGCCAAAGTAACTTAGGTACGATGAAATAAGGAAAAGATATATCCTATGTATGGATCGAAATGGACGGTATATACTTAGAACATATGGTTTGACATATTCCGTTATTTATTAAAAAAATGTCTTTTGTTATAAAATGTAATATTCGATGAAGAATAATGATTAGGGGCGTTCGGCATTGACCTCCGCGAGCGGACGGATTTTTTAGTCACGTGACCACAGATCGTACAGATTCATCTGAAATATCTGGGAATAAACGAACGGTACACAGCATCTGCCACAGAACATACTGCTCTGTTCCACTTTTATAGAATATGAGATTTCAAAGATCACTATTTTGGGAAATATGCTCATCTTTTAACGATACTTTCACCCTTTTAGTAGCTCTTCCATAAAATCTCAATTAAATAATTAGGTGCAAAGGCACTGAATGCAAAAGAAACGAGTAATGCAATATCCCCTTCTCGTCGTTCAATACGGCGATAGTTGTACCGAAAGATCCTGATCAATTAATTGATTAATTACACGAAAAAGAAACGTGAAAGCAATATCTCCACCTGCCCATTTATAACTACGATAGCTATATTGAAAAATTGTAATGAATTAATTGAGTTTTTAATGAATAAATGAAAACAGAAGAATAAAACTGTTAGAATTTTTCAATATATCGGTTGTCGGATCAGGAAACTCAACATAAAACAAAAAAAAATATAAAAAACATCAAACCCTATGGATAAAATCGCTTTGCTCCGTCGAAATAGACCGAGCGAAAAGATCGACGTCCGATTGCTCAGATTTTTATGACGAACGGTACAGATGTGTATTCCCCTCAATCCGGATGTAATAAACGAACGGTTTAGATCGATCCGACACGTCCGATGTCGATGCCGAACGCCCCTATTGATTGAATCTTTGATTTTAACAACCAAGTCTCTAAATCAAGGCATACTCTCACAAAACAGAAAAAAGTAAATGGAATGGAATCAACATAAAACACGCTGCAGGTCACTGACGGCAACAAATAGAAGAAATGGTATCAAGAAGAGACATTCAGAATTAAATTATCTTTCAAATTACATAATAAAAAGGGAGGTTCCTAGATAAAAAATATTTGATAGAGATAGAGCCGTGACGCCTGGCTTCTTCATTTTTCTCCGACTTTTATGCACATTTCAACTCAACATTTACTTGTTCAAAATACAGTTAGCAAAACAAAAAAAATATTTATCCCTTTCTGAGAAGAATTCGGTTAACAAAATAAGTGAATCAACGATATCGCATCTTCTCTTTTTCCGATTATTGCTCAGTCTATTCTCTATGTTCATGGATGATATCGAGAAGAAATTGACGACCAAAGTCAAAATAAATCCCCAGAATACAACTTTTCTTTGCCAAAGCCCGATTTACCCAACAAAATTCACTAGGTAGGTTCGTTGATGAGATGGAAGCACCTAAAACAACTTCCCTACTTCTTCAGGTTTTTTCAGCCAATATTTCCGGCATATTTCCCACAAAACAGCTAATCCGCATCTGCCCAACCACTTCGTAACAAACACAATACCTCTTTCTTCCTCCGTTTGTTGTCTGCTTTCAGGACAAAATTGCACTATTTGGGCCCACAATTTTTAATTTAACTTGTGCGAAGTTTGCTGGAAAATGGGGCCTCCTAGTTTTTATTACGAAATTTATTAATTTCTTCGCCCCGTCCAGCTGATACGGAGGATGCTCGGCCAGATCGATGGAATTTATATTGCCGGGGTATAACCGTTGAAATATTTCAATTTTCTTGAAAGTTGCCGACGCTTTGGGGCTTTGTGGTGGGACTGTGGAGTTGTATCGAGCATAGAAATTGGTGTAATTGGGGCAATGGTCGAGGGAATGACCGAAATGAGTTTGAAAGTATGGGAATGTTCATAAATGGTTCCTAATATGAGGGCGTTTGGAACACAGAGTAGAAGATGCACTTTCTTGATCGACAGAGTTTTAAAAGTTGTCCCAAGTGAATATCATTCATTTTTGATACGTCCAATTATTACTAGAAACAATAACATAAACATGTAAATAAACACAGCAGTCGCTTCGAATGACAATGCAATAAGTATGGTGAAAACTATAATAGTGATTGACATTTTAAGGGCATGTATACTTTCACTAGCTGAATTCGGTTCCTTATTTTACTGCAACACCATGGTTGTTATTATGGAACTGTGGTTGAACGTTGCTTTTCGGTATTACCTTCAAACTTTCAATAAATATCGATTGAATATTCGAGAAGACACCAATTTAATCGAAATCACATATTTGATAGTCATTGATATACTTCGATAGGAATTGGCAACCAGTATGATAGTCATTGACATAATTTCATCTCACTTTTCCATCAAATTTGGTTAGGATATCATCCTGCTGTCCCTCACTCATACATTCTCATTATATGAGTCACTGAGATATTCATACTAAAAATAATAGAGAAATAAGAAGGTTTAGACAATTTTATTCAATACAAACAAAGAAATAACAAAAAGAATTAATGATCTCCACATATATACCGATGTGAAAAAAATATTGCTGCTATCTAGGGTTTTCATCTGTGTCCCCATATTTCAGGATGTTGTATTTCTATTTGAGTCAGTTTATCATTCCAAAAACCCCATCATTAGATATTTGGCGCGAGATTTTGCAGTAGTGTCAATAAGAGTACTGTTTCATATTCGTTAGAAGTTTTCTATTGGTTGGAAGCTTCCAAGGAATATTTAATTGATGTAAGTAAACCCTTCAATGATTTATACAGTGTGTTTGGTCATTACTTAGCGATAATTTAGGAGCATCAAATATACCTAATATTATCGACAAAAATACCCACATTGGGAAGTTTATTCCCTTTAGTTTCAAGTAGCCCCCACTTCAAATTAACTTTTTTATTTTCGTTAACCCTTCCAAATAATATAATTTCTTTAGACATAAAGGTCCTACAGATGTGAAAAAAATGTTTTTTGAAGATGGTACTACAACGTTTCATTAAAGTAGAACAATATGAAAACATTTCAATTGAAAATTACCTAAAAATTTTTTTCTTAAATGTTCGTAAAAAAATTCACTGATTTTCTTAGTAAATCCGAAAAAGTAGAATAACTAGCACCGTGAAGTAGGTATAATTTTTTTCAATGATTTAACACGCAAGAATATTAGCTACGAGTCAACACCTACATAATTTCTGAAAGTTAAATAATTTGAGAGTTATTGCTATTCGAACATGACCACTACGTGAGCGCCCGATACTTTTTTTTGTTGCTACAAGTCGTCATGAGTGCCACTGCCTGTCTAGAAAGCAAAAGCGGCCATTTTGAGCAATTTTTATGTTTGATCATTGAAATTATCGGGAGTAGAGTTCTGAGTTTTATTTTATTTTATCAATTTTCATATTCGAACAGCAATTATTTTCTAATTATGTAACTTACAGAATTTATGTTGGTATCGTTTTGTAGTTAATATCATTGCGTATCAGCTCATTGAAAAAAAACTATACTTCAATATGCTAGTTCTTGTACTATTGCGGATTTACTAAGAAAATCAGTACTTACATTTTTCACTAATTTTTTTAAAGAATTTTTTCATGACATTTCTAAGTTAAATGTTTTCATATCGTTCCACTTTAATAAAAGGTGAGAGTATTATCTTTCAAAAAGCATGTTTTTCACATCTGAAGGGCCTTCATGTCCAACGAAATTCATATTATTTGGAAGGGTCAACTAAAATAAAAAAGTAAATATAATATGGGGGCCGCTCCAAAACTGAAGGGGTAAACTCCCCAATTTGGGTGTTTTTGTCGATAAAATTAGGTATATTTGATGCCCTTAAATTATCGCTAAGTCATGACCAACCACACTGTATATTAAGGTTAAAGCCTCAGAGTAAGAAATAAACATGTTTATTTCTTACTCTGAGGTTAAAGCCTTTGTCAATCACTGTTCGATGTCATATTATTGACACAGTTATGGACATATAGTTCAAACTTAATATATTCATCATAGAAAGGTATACTTACAATAATTGAATATTCCTTGGAACTCTCCAAACAATAGAAGACTTCTAACGAACATGAAACATAAAAAAATCGGAAATCGTCTTTCTGAATTAAATAATACTTTCAACACACATACCAGTAATAGTAAAAGTTTTTTATCTTTCCATATAATCGTCCAATACACGAATGTTTCGAGTCCAATTACCTAGTCCATCAAACTTTACTGCCACACTAAATTTCGGACAGTGAAAGTGCTTCAGGTAACGGCTCCGCATATATTCAACTCTTAACAACTTTCAACACATCGTTTGTTCAACGATTTGTGGTTAGGGGATGGAAATATGAAGGGTAGGTAGGTAGTTGTGAGGCCGGTTAATTGTTTACCCTCGCTTGGTTTTCTTAAGCTAGGGGTGAGAGATATTCACCGGATGTCCAGCCACTAATTGGTAACATTTTCAACACTGAATTATTCATGTCTTTGTTGGAAGGGTTGTTGGTGAGGGTGAAATGAAGGGATTTTCGAAGGTGCAGATGGGTGTGGATGATTACAGTTGTATGTTGTTGGAGGCTAGGAATAGAGATGTGATTTTCGGTATTCATACACTCAAAAAAACTTGGCTACAAAAAAAACTTGGCCACCTAAAATTTTGCTGAAGTTTATTGTCCAAGAAAATTCGTAAATTTTCATCGATTACATTTGTTTCTACGCCAAATTGTTGATCAATTCTTTGGTATTGGAACAAACTCTAGAGAAGTCGTTCAAAAACTTCGATAGAATATTTATACAGGCTGAAAAGAAACCATGTATTTGAGGACTTATTTCATAACAACCTGTCAAACCGTATCTTCAGAAGAAATCAAGATATCAAGGTGAAATAAATAATGGAAGATGACGAGAAGAACGGTCTTTGTAATGAACTGATCGTAAACTCTACAAATTTCCCGAACTTTTTCACAGGGTGTTGAAAAATTAGGCCACAAATACATGGTTTCTGTATTAATATGCTATCAACACTTTTGGAAAACTCTGAAGATCGTTCTAATACCACAGAATTCATCTAACATTCGGCATAGAAACAACAAAATTTTAGGTGGCCGGTGGGTTTATATGTTTTCTGTGAACATCGATATAAAAAATGAGTTCAACGTGAAGGAAATTGATCAATAATGACCTACTTTATTGCTCAATTTCTACTATTTCAATGTGCAGTTGTCATGAGCAACCAAACATAAAGTATTCAGAAGCAATACGAGTAAAGTAACAACTTTACTGAAACATAGAAATTTATATTATGTCAAATATATGTCCTATACAAAATAAAAACGTATTTCAATCAAGAATTTATACTCAATTCATTAGGCGGTCGACGAAAAAATCTCTTTCTCTCGATCTAAGAATAAGAGGTGATTTCAATGTGTACAAAATTGAACATTAATCACACATTTCAATGCTCAATTTATGCTATTTTAATGTGCAATTCTCATGGCATCTCAATCAAGAATTCATAGACAATTCATATTGAGATCGACGGAAAAATCTTGTTATCAACTCGGTTATTAATCGAGCGACAAATGATCTCGAACTAATAACGAGTGAGCGGAGCGAATCTTGACTATTAGTCACTGTCCTTCATAACCTAGTTGATTAAATAACTATATTAATTCAATATTGGCTGATTTTAATCTATGAATATCATTCTCTTCTTACATTATTAATGATTTTATGGCGATGTTACGTGTTAAACCACTGTTTATCTATGTCTACCGTGTCTAATTGACGTTATCCCGAGCGTTGCATGTCGTTGACTGAACGGTCAACACGACAAAAGATTAACATCTCGCTACTTCGTTCAAGGTTCATGCTATGAAAGAAGGTTGTTCGTATGGATCTCCAGAGATGGCGTCTGCGGTATATAATACCTGAAAGAAGGTGCAATTTCGTTTAGTAGATGCAAGAATGCCTCGTATCATGCAGAGCTATTCCATGCTGATGAGTCCTAATAGCTATTCGGCTATCCATCGATGCTCTATTTGATACCATTTCCTTGTATTTCTTTTGGACGAGGACGAGATTAGCGATAATAACTGAGGAAACATATCATAGCTTGGATTATGTTCTGGTCGATCACGTTAATTATAAATGTTCCCCCGAAATACGAATAAATAAATAACTGGTTGTTCCATTCACAACTGAAATAATATCCATGGTCCAAATGCAATTCAACTTTTATTTCCTATCGCAACTAATCGTCAAAAATAAACAACATTTTCGCAACGAAAAATACAAACGGATAAATGATACATTTGGAATTAAAACCTTTATTCATTAGCGTATTCGAATACCAGTAGATTTGCTATGAAAAAACAGGTAGATATTGATTATTCGTTCATGCATGACACCCAAAGCCCTATATGATCTGTTTTGAACGGTAAAATTGGAATTATGAAGCATTGAAACTGCATAATTGTTTACAGTATGCTGTTCACGCCTAGTTCAGTTCAATTCTACATCAGTCCATCTGGAAAGCCATTTCATGGATTATCTGTACAACCGGTATGTTATCTCAAGGGTGTATCAATGATAAAGGTAGATTTTAGTGTTCAATAAAACATGGTGAATGGTTATAAATGACTGCAACCAATTTCAGACGACCATTACAAGATTGAGCAGCGAGTATGGTATGGATATGTGCAAAGAATGGCGGATAATAGATTACCAAAGAAAGCAATGACATGGATACCTCCGGAAAACAGAAAAAGAGAAAGACCGAGAACGACATGGATAAGTGGAATAAGAAAATCAATGAGTGAAAGAGGACTTAATGATGAAGACTACAACAATAGAAGGCATTGGGCATTGGGAATCGGACAACGTCTTTAGGATGTTTCAACCCGAATTATGATGATATGTATGCACTTACCTCGAGAGTTTAAAGAGAAGGTGTCGGGGAAGTTAGCCCCAATCTGGTAGCAGAAGAGGCGTTGAGGATAGAGAAAAGGGATGATTTACCTTTTCTGCACCGGTTAGTGGTTATCACTCAGCTGGTCGAGTCTCACACAATTCACTCGAAATTGCTCAATTGGTTTTAACAGAAGAACAGATGAATTTGAAAAAGGTGCTTATCAGAGGATGATAGATGAATGTCAAATTATCAATAACTCAAGATTGATCACTTTTCGAATCAGAACGCACTTCGATACTTGGGAAAAGTCTCAATTACTGACATGTTTGTTTACCGTCCGGGTTCATTCCGAAGCCGCAGGTGGCGCCAGCAATCGGGACAATTTACTCCAAGAGAAATTCACGACTGAAGTATTTTCAGATTCGAAATAATCGGTGGTACGAATTTTGACCATTACCGGATACGGCAATTGAACTGTCCGCCTCCGATAATCCAGAATCTCTGTTAATTTTTCACATTTCACATTTATTCATTCGATTTTTTGAATATGAAAGCAGAAATTTCAGTTTTTTAGGTGCTATTCTCAAGGAATATGACCGCCTCAAGAACCGTATTCTCGACAAGTGATCTGTCAAAGCGTATACGAACTTGATTGTACGAGTCCCTCTTTTTCACTTGTCAAAAATACGGGCCAGGCCTTCACAACTAGCTCGAGTTTCTTTCTGAACAAGGCTCGAATGACGTCCTCACTTAAACGGTTTCATTCTCGCGTCAGGGACAACTTGGGCGATTCCTTATGAAACCTGGTCTTGTAAAATGCCTTAAACACAGTCGATAAAAACTGGGACGTTCGAACTCAACCAATTTTGCGTGTCATTTCTTCTTCTTCTTCTCTGTGCGGTGCCTTTCCGGCCGAACTGAGGCCTAGTGGCCCATTGTTCACCCGCATCGTTCTATAGAGACTCAGCTCCTCAGACACGAAGACAGAAATGTCGCGAGCCTGCCAGGAGTGGTCCCTTTCACAATAGGGATAGAAGGTATTGGATTACCTAGGTGTGTTGACCTTAACTCATTAAGGTTCCCACAGTTGAACAAAATATGCTCAACTGTTTCATCAGTACTCCTGCACCACCGGCATAGGGGGCAGCTCGTCAATCCCATTCTCTTCAAATGCTTGTTAAACAGGTGACCAGTCAATGCACCAGTCACCAGACCGAGTTGTTTCCTCTCCAGCAACAGAAGCCTATTGACCTCAGATCGCGAGGACGGTCTCTCAATGAGAATCCTCGACCACATTAGGCCCACCCCTGCGCTCCATTCCGACGAAAATTCCCTGTTCAGCCAGTTCCTGAAGAAACTTCTGACATATGTGCGACAGATTGGCAGCGCAGGCTCCGGACCAACAAATGCTAATCCGGCTCCCCGCCTAGCCAGTTCACCTGCCTTAACGTTACCAGGTATATCCGCGTGAGCCGGACACCAGATTAATTTCAAAAAGTTATCAGAGCCCAGCCCACGCAGAGCTTTCCTGCATTCTTCTACCAACAGAGAATCAACTCTAACATCGGATAGAGATGTCAGAGTTCCCTGGCTGTCACAACATATGTAAATGTGCTGGCCAGAGTATCCCCTGCGAATATTTTCCAGTGCGCATGCAAGAACCGCAAATAGCTCAGCCTGCACAATGGAACAGTCCTTCCCCAGAGGGATAGCCTGATTGAAGTGAGGACCCACGATTCCGGCACGAGACCCTGTTGCTGTGACAGAGCCATCAGTGAACCAGGTGGGACCCTCCGGACTAAGAAGCCTGTTTGATGAAGACCATAGGCCTCTGTCGGGAACAGTTACCCTGTAGGGTTCGTCGAAGTAGAACTTAGTGCCCGCGCGGTCACCTCTTTGGAGAAGGGGAGCGTGAGCATCCTTAACCATTTTGAGGGCCCTTGCGTGCCCAGTGAAGAGTTCTCTATCGCGCCATTGTCCCCGTTCCCAGATTCCTAGAGCTGTCTTCATAGCCACCTCCTTCACAACTAGGTGCAAAGGAGGGAGACCCAGCAGACATTCCATCGCTGCTGTAGGGGTAGACCTCAGAGCGCCTGTAATACTTAAACAAGCTTTCCTCTGGCATTTAGTCATAATGTTACATTATGCGTGTCATTTGCTTCATGCAAGGGAGCTGAGTCTTGTTGTAAAGTCCAACGCTCCAAACCAAATGTTTTGCGTGCTCACGATATTAACTTAGGTCTCCAGATCTTTTCTCGGTAGATTTGTTTGTTTTTCTTGAAGTCTTTGCGACCCATTGGCAGGAAAATGAGCGGAGACGGCCTTTTTTGGAGATCGCCTCCCAGGACCCAGACCATCATGATTTTGTCGGCTCCTTGTTATCCAGTGACCAATAAACGATCCGAATGTTCGCTGCTAAACAATTGAACAATATGAAAATGCTTCAACAATCTTTGAAAAAAAACAGAACATATAGTCCGTTCACGAAAGGTTGAGCCGTCAGTTGGCCATGAAAATTTGGCATATTCCACTGTGTATATTAAAATTTTAGGTTATGTTAATTATTTTCTTGTCAGATTGATACGCAATGTTGTCGATATTGCATAGAGTTCTCTAATAACTCGCAAGCTCGTCGTCGGACGAGGCTGGGTACATTCGGAAACGTTGACTTTATTTTAAGTTATGACAGCAGATACTGCCAACTTCAGATAAATGAAAAAACGCCTACGATGCGCTCAAACTTTCGTGAACGGACTATAATTATACTTCCTTCAATATTGCTTTAGCAATATTGGCCAAAATCAAGACTATTTCTACAGTCCCTTTATAACTTTCCACATTTGGTAACCTAAAAACAATTGCGTACCAGTTTCCTATTGCCACCCCTACATTATTTCCCATCGAACACTCCCTGGAGAGTTATATACAAGATAAGTTGAAGGCTTTGAATCCACTCTAAATTATAATCCGCAAAACAACGCATAGGCCTAAACCGGAAGTTGCTGAATTCCTGCACAATTACAGACGTGAAGCTAAATCTTCCATTGGCTTGCTAGTACATCCGTTTCACCCTACGATTTTCCGTGCTTAATGTGTTTTAACACCGAAAGCAGTTTTCCCGACGTATTCGTAAAGCTGCCGACATAAGATTTCAATTATGACCGCTAGGAAATCAGTTAAAGGATCACAGTAGGAAGTAGGGAGGACCGGTAGATGGCGATTGTGGAAAAATAATGCTGATATGGGCTGTACTTAAGAGCTTGATGAAGTTCTTCTCGATAGCTTGTACAGCAACAAATTAAATAGTAAGTGATGAATTATTATATTAATAAACAACGAAGGTTTGAAGAAGACCATGAAAACGATAATTATAGTATCGCGGACTCATTAGTAATGTTTATCGATATAATTATGCAGAAAATTTACTTAAGAGTGTTATGACGAAATTAAAAGAAGAATGAGATTGATTACTTTTTTCGGAAAGGTCAATACTTTGTTGGCAAAAGGCGGTCAGAAAAAAAACTTCAAAAATAAAACTTATTTAGTGTGTTTCTATGAGAAATCAAGGTTTGCGTCCTATATTTAACAGTCAGATAATATGATGAATATGGAGTGAAATATCGAAGGTTGACAGTTGGCAAACAACAATCGAAACTTTTGAAGTACTGGTACGGTTAGTGGTGTGAAACACACGATACGAGCTCATAGAGGTCTTTCAGAATAAAACATGACGACAGTCACGAGAGTGTGACAGAAATGCCAAAGACGTCAATTCACCATAGAACACAAGCAAGAACTCGACATTTCAACAGAAACTCTTGAGAGAATTTTACTGAAGATTCACAGCTCCATGCATACAAAATCCAATTGACTCAACAACTTCTGTCAGTAGACCATGAACATTTTTCATGTTCGTCTGAACAAGGTGTCTGATATATATACCGAAACTTTACATTATCCATTTCATTTATTTCCTTCTTTAGTTTTACTGTTAGGCAACAATATTTTTAAACCGATTTGCTCCTGACAAATTAGTGCGAGGATGTACGTAGGAGCATTTCATCCTATTTAAAATTTCTTTTGGTGTTTCTGTTCCAGAGACTGGGAGTGAAAACTTGAGAAAATTTTTGATATAGACACCGAAACGTTACGTTATTCTTTTCATGTATGTCCTTTTTCAGTTTAACTTTTCTGTCCTGACAAATTAGTGCAAAGATTTACGCAGGAGTATTCAATCTCAATCAAAATTTTGATTTTATCTGTTTCAGAGACTGGTAGGGAATACCCAAAAAAAGTTTTCTAGAAATGCAGAATCCTCCCAGATTATGTTCAATCGATATCTGAAAGATTATTCGGATATTTTGTTACATCTTTTATTGAACACTGATATTTTGTGTACCTATTGAAACACCCTTCAGAGATAAGATACCGGGTTTACAAATGAATTGTTTTACATATGAACTAAGATAAACTGAACTGAGTCGAATTTTGGCGATGTAATTACAACTTACCACAGCTTACCATAGTTAAATAGTTGAGAGTTAATACACATATTTTCTGACAAATCATCACGTGATAGTTAGATAAATACATGTAACCACAGCTCGCCAAAATTCGTCTCTGAACTTACACTCAGTTATCCCTATAAAAATACATTTGTAGGTATAAACTGCATATATACTGTAAACATATATGCAGTTTCCAGGTACAATAATTCCAATTTTACCGTTCAAAACAGATCATAAAGGGATTTAGTTATCATGCATGGACGAATTATTAATCAATATCTACCTGTTTTCCATGACCAATCTTCTCGTATTCGAATACGCTAATGAATAAAGGTATTAATTCCAATTTTATCATTTATCCGTTTCGTATTTTTCAGTGTTGTTGATTTTTGAGGATTAATTGGAAACGGAAATAAATGTTGTTCGCACTATGGATATTATTTAAATTTTCAATGGAACAGTGAATTATATGTATGTATGTTCGTATTTCCGGTGAAAATTGTAAATTATCGCAATCGTCCAAAAAATATTCTCCAATCTATGATATATTAGCTTATCCGTTTATGTCAATTTCTGAAATAGAAATATTTTTTGGAAATTTCAACTTTGGTGGTTATATAATCTGAATTAATAATAACAACATATTATTATCCAGAAAATTTTCGGATATTTCACGAATTAAGAAAAACCTGAAACAAATAAAGATGATTAGATTAAATTATGTTGTGATCGATTAGCACGATTCTGCACATCATCCAATGAGGTGTTTTTTGCTTTATGAGTCTATTATATTGAGATACTTTACAAGCTGCTACTGAGCGAATTTAGTAGTTGATTGTAAATTCGCTCAGTGTATGTACTAATTAAATAAAAAGCTGAGACTAAAGTTGAAAGCTGGGCTACTTCACACGCTAAATGGCTGGCGTTTCGGCTTGTTTTGGCATATAAACAAGCCGTGTGTAATAATAGTGGCTACTGAACAATCCGTTAGTTGTCATCTTCTCGGTAGTTCCTGGTTCTCAAATTTGAAAACATATTTGACATTTATCTTATATCTTTGACAACGATACAAACATAAACCTCACGTGGATCGCTAGATTGTTGGCTACTCAGCGAGTAGACAGTTTTGTGTGTAATCAGCACAATCTCACAAGCTAATTCACTCTCTTCTAAATTCTCTCAGTAGCAGCTTGTAAAGTATCTCAATGTAATCGACCCATCACTATATTAAAGCTCCATTTTGCACAGAAAAGTAACCTTCTTTTCAAAGTTTATTATTTTTTTAGGAGACTCTGGCCCGGTACTCTCGATAAGTGACCTTTCGAAGCGAATACAAACTTCATTGCGCGGTGTGCATTTTTGAAGGTAACAGAGGTATTCGCGAAGTTCGCATACGCATCGAAAGATCACTGGTCCAGAATACGGGCCCTGGTCTTATTCTTATATTGGGATCAAAATCGCACCAGCTAGTAGAATGAGTCTGGTTTGCTCCAACACATTGAATTGGCATAATATGTGTTCGGTATTTTCTTCCATAGATCCACATAACTTACAAATATCGAAGTTCTCCGTAGCGATCTTGTGCAGGTGATATCTCACGAAACAACGAGACAGTTTGTTAAGTCTTCTCTTTTGAAGGTGCAATCAGTAATTTTACTTGCCTTTGACCTGGTGTGTTAGCCCAAAATAGTGTTTCTCTCTTCTTTAGCAATAATCTACCTCTGACTCCATCAGTATGGGTTATAACCAATATGAGGGTATATGTCCAATATGAGGAGTATTTGCTCCTCTTTTTGGAATGGCGTCACCTTTCTCATTTTCCCAGTGGATGGGGAGGTACCTACCCAAACTAGAAATTTATAAAAATCAGGAAAGCCCAAACTACTTTCAATGTACCTAGATGCAGTCAGAAGTGAAGGGATAATATATGTTGGAGCTTCAAAAAAATATATGACATAAACTAACGAAGATTGGACACAATAATGGTCGTTCAGTATCAAAACACGCATAAGGATATAAATGAAAGGAGAAAATCTTCGAAATGACCATACACTCATCAATATATTCGGGAACAGAAAACCATATTACGTAGAGCAATGAAAAAATTGATTAAATAACTATTTATCATTATTTTCCAACGTTTAATACGTTTTTAGTTTTAAATTTTAATTCAATTCTGAAGGAAATACCACAACGTGAATATAGTGGAAAAAGTAACCCAATGTAAGGCTTTTATAAACCCTTTCGGTCTGACAGAAATTTCAATAGTATTGATACAGTGACAAAAATGATTTTTTATGGAAGTTTGTGAAGTAAATAAGATATAGAATAGGTGATCGTTTTCACAGAGATCACGAATTATTTAACATTTCAATATCATTGTATATTATTGTTGGTCGAAAATAATAAACATCCATATGAAAACAAACAAGGTTATTTATCAACATTGTTTATCAACTATTAATTAAAACGTAAACAATAATTAAAAGTGATTGGTACGAGACAATTGTGAGGAGAATGAATTATATTTTTGAGTTTGAGTGAGAAATATGTTCCCCAAGGAATGAATAAATATTTCAATTGTGTCTGCATCGAACATTCATTAAACTTTTCTCCTCGTTTAAGTATATTGAAAAGGTGTTTCGATTTGCTTGAAAAACAACTTGCAATATTAATATCTCAATACTTGGATTCCATCAAAACGACAGGAAAAAGTCACAAATAAAATTATCATCTGTTGGGAACAAAACACACTAAAATTCGATCTGTGGGAAACCTCGTTTTACGTTTTTCTCATACAGTGTATTTGGTCATGACTTATCGATAATTTAAGGGCATCAAATATACCTAATTTTATTGACAAAAACACCTATATTGGGGAGTTTGCCCCCTCAGTTTTGGAGAAGCTCTTTTTTTATATTTACTTTTTTATTTTAGGTGACCCTTCCTGATAATATCGATATCTTCGGACATAAAGGTCCTACAGATGTAAAAAATGTTTTTGAAAGATGATACTACCGCCTTTTAGTAGAGTGGAACAATATGAAAACATATAACTCAAAAATGTTATAAAAAAAGTCTAAAAAAAATTATAGTATGAAAATGTACTGATTTTCTTAGTAAATTGGCAATAGTACAAGAACTAGTACATTGAAGTACAATTTTTCTCAATGAGCTAACACGCAAGGATATTAGCTACAAAACGATACCAACATAATTTCTGTAAGTTACATATTTAGAAAGTAACTGCTGTTCGAACATGACCCCTATGAAATATGATAAAATAAAAAAAAACCTCAGTACTGTACTTTCGATAATTCTGATTGATCAAACAAACAAATTAATCATAAAAATTGCCTTCATGACGACCTGTCTTGTGTCTTTTGCTCGCGTAGTGATCATGTTCGAGCAGCAATAACTCTCAAATTATGTAACTTACAGAAATGATGTAAGTGTTGTTTTGTAGCCAATATCCTTGCGTATTAAATCATTGAAAAAATTATACTTCAATGTGCTTTTTCTTGTAAACTATAACTTTACTATTGCGGATTTACTAAGAAAATCAGTACATATTTTTACTAAAACCTCTTTAAATAATTTTTTATGGTCAAGTCAAATGTTTTTATATTGTTATACTTCAATGAAAGATGGTAGTATTATCTTTCAAAAAATATTTCTTTTCCATCTGTAGGACCTTTAGGTCCAACGAAATCGATATCTATTATTTGGAAGGGTCAACAAAAATAAAAAAGTAAATTCAAAATTGGGGCTAATCCAAAACTGAGGAGGTGAACATCCAAATTTGGGTGTTTTAGTCGATAATATTAGGTATATTTGATGCCCTTAAATTATCGCTAAGTCATGACCAAACATACTGTAGATGTATGTCGCTCTGCTTAATGCTCACTCATTACATGCCTACCGATTACCGCATGTAGTCGATAACACAACTGCGGTCAACTACGGCTTCCATGCATATATGACACCTCATATGGCATATATTCGAATGACTTTAATATTCTAATAAATCTTATGTTCTGCAAACACCTCTCAACTTCACAAACACTCAGTCTAAGCGAATTCTTATGACATCTTACATTTTCAGTTTCATCTGGTGTTAAAAAACAGATTTATACTAAACTTCACTTTTCTGATCCAATATTCAAGGGTAGCTTTTAACCCCCTTCTAAATCCACCTTCGCCGAACGCCAATTTTCATCCCCTTATTATTTTTTCCATAAACAACCCCCAATAAACTCCGCAATGGAGGTCACAACAAACTGACCTGATACAAAAGACCGGGGGAGCATTATTGAAATTCAACCCCAATAAATAGCAGAGGAGCGACTATCCCCTTTGTCTCACCGGCCGTTCTGACTCGTATAAAGCGGGCGCTTTGTCAGGGGCGGTAGGGTGGCCGGTAAAGGAGTGAATTAAGCCTTGGGCAGGGCGTCCGTAAACGTTTAAGATAAGGGCTGACGCCCAAATTCATCCGGATACTCTCTGCTGTTTTGAATCAATATCGGATTTGGGATTTGGTTACTTAATGCTGTTTCGATTTATTAATTGGCATTTTGGGGAGACTGGAAGGAGAGGGTCACTAGCTTTTTTTAGATATATTTCAGGGCGAGGATACTGTACTGAGGAGTTTCTTATTGGAATTGTGACGTCATTTTATTCGAGTATTGGAGAAAGAAACAAATGTTTTCATTCTTCTTCGAAATTTAATTTTTATGGAGCCATGTTATGTCGCGATAACCGAGTTGAATAAAAGATTTTTCTGAAGACCTCAATATGATTTGTGTATAAATTTTTGATTGAAATACATTTTCATTTTGAACAAGACATTCATTTGGCATAATAAAATTTCTATGTATCTATGTTCCAGTAGAGGTTTGACATTTCTCGTTGTGCTTCTGAATACTTTGTGAACGGTTGCCATGAGGATTGCACATTAAAAAAATAGCACAAATTAAACATTTAAATGGGTCAATAATGATCAATTTTGTACACACAAAATTTTTAATAAAAATCATGATATTGGAAGATAACTCGAAAACACAACCTTTATATTCTTTAAAAACCATATTTTAACATTTTCAGGGTGATTTCGATTCCTAAATGTCACGGTTAAGTTTATCAGCAAAATCGTACAGGTTGTTCCATAAAATATGGCAATTCAAAATTTTTTGCTTCTTTCATAACTCGGACAGAACAAAACCGATCAAAATGAGATTTTGCGGTCATATGCAAGAAACTCATAAGAAGTCTCATACGAAATTTAGTAGGTTTTAGTGGTTCTGCAGATTCATTTATTTCACATATTACAATCTGATACAATCTTTCACAACTGCTCGATCAGGATAATGAAACCTGTCAACGATAAATTAGACTACAAACTAATCTATAATCCGTTCACGAAAGTTTGAGCGCTGTAGGCGTTTGTTAATTTATCTGAAATTGGCAGAATTTGCTGTCATAACGTAAAATAAAGTCAACGCTGCCGAATGTACCCGGCCTCGTTCGATGAGCTTACTTGTTATCAGATTATTCTATGCAATATTGACAACATTTCGTATCAATCGACAAGAATATAAACAACATAACCTTATATTTTAATATACACAGTGGAATATGACAAATTTCCATGGCCAACCGACGGCTCAACCTTTCGTGAACGAACTATACATCACAGAGGTTCCGTTCATAGTATTCGGAAATATTATAGGGTTCTAGAGTTAGTAATATCTGTCGTACTTGTTTTTTGAAAATGTTCTCATTATTTAAGCTTTTAACTGATTGCGGAAACCTGTTAAAGGCTGATATGCTGGAGTTTAAGCATCCTTTTTCATATTTTGACAACCTGTGTTTTCGAGAGTTATAAAGGATATTTCTACTGCTTTTTGACGTGAGATTAGTCATTGAACCTTCATTTTGAATAAGAATACTTATTTACTATACAAGGAAAAACTGTATTAGATTTTTGCTCGAGAGCTAAAATCTAATATTTTTCCCGTGTAAAATACACTATTTTTTTCTGTGACAGGAAAAACGACCATTCAATAGTGAAAGAATTATAACTTTTCACGTAATCACTTTTTTCCCTGGGAAAAAAGTGAGTACTTTGTTGTTTGTTGACATTTTTGTACTATTTTCAGGTGCAAAAGCCATAAATTCCCTTACCGTACAAAAATTTGCTCGTTGCCTAGAAACACTTTTAATCCTAGGATTAAAAACGCTACTTTTAATCCTCGGATTAAAAGTAATTGCGTTTGACGTCTACTTGACAATCAATATTCACCAACAATACCAGATATCCCTAACTACCGACTTGCTATCGCCAAATTTATATTAATTTTGGCTTGGTTGGAGAAAAAATAGTATATATTATACGGACTAAAAGTGCCTATTTTTACTCGCAATTTAGCATTCGCTCGGCTCCGGCTCGCAACTGCAAATATTGCTCGTGAAAAAAATATGCACTTTTAATCCTTATAATATAATATACTATTTGTGACCTGTCAAGAGATTGTCAAAATTTTTTCCCTTCACAGAAAAAAAAATTATCTCATAAAGGTATAGGCCTGTTAAAGTCAGTATATTGTTCTTTTCAAAATGGTTTCTACAGGTTTCATTGTACCTTAATCCTAAAATACTTCGAAGAGCTCGCTTCTGAATGATAAACAAATCGGCCACGTCTCTACGAGCACCTGGTCAGGTCTTTCCTCACACTTTTTACATAAAAAATTCACAAAATATCTTGAGAATATATCATAACAGTACCATACATTTCACAGTAAAACCAGGTAATCATGTCCATATACATAATTATCCGAAACTCGAACGATTTATCTTCACCCTTTCGAGCAAACTCCACTAAATTTCCTAAATCGCCTTCCTATCGGTCCGACTTGGCAATGACCTAATAAACAACGCCTTTAACTACCTCCCAATCGATTTTGAACCGTTACGAAACGATATTTCCAACTTAGCCTCAAAATTCATCATACGGAACCAGCTAGAACACAACGCCATATTTCGCGTGAATCTATTCGATGAATAGATTCAGATTCACGGGCTCAGTTGTTTCAGATTAACGATGCGAAATGAGGCTATAAATCCCCATGGAATAACTAAAACCGTTTATTATTTCGTATTTACAGTTCTGAAAAAATCAATTCGGTTTTTGGGGCAAGTAAATATTGCTGTGATACACGCCAAGGGGATTTTTCAAACGATGAAATGTTTCTGATTGATATTTTATGCAGTTTTGCAAATATGGTTTGTTTATATCGATTGAGAAATAATCTGGGAGGATGCTGCATTTCTGGAAAACTTTTTAGGTTTTTACTGTCAGTCTCTGAAACAGAAATAACTAAAATTCTTTTAATTAATATGAAATGCCCCTGCGAAAATCTTTCTACTTATTTGTGAGGAGCAAATTGGCTGCACCTAAGTATATATGAGAGGAAAATAAGTCCTCAAAATTTCTACATTATTCCAGAATGAATTTTGTTCAAAGCATAAGTTCCAGATGGATTATTGTTCAGAAGTTATAGGAGTGATAAATTTATGTCAAACTTTACTTGAGGTGGAATCCGGTGTTTCTATTCTATCAATAGTATAATTTTTCATCTTGTGGATATGAAAAGTACTTCAATTGTTCAAAAGAGTCATTAAGTGTGCGAGGGAAATGGCTTCATATCGAACATTTGTTTATTTGATTTTTGTATGAATCATATGTTCATATATTCTTATAATATTGATAGATAAATTAATAAAAAAAATTCAAGTTATGAAGGAATATTAACAATGCCTCAGGATAATTTAATAATCTCAAATTCAGTGCTTTTTCTATCAGGAAAAGTATGTTTCTTCAAGTGGAAATGAATTACTTGTAATATTCGACATTCAACATATCATAAAAACTATAAAAATTTGTGCCATTCAAACTAAAAAAAGATTTTAACTCAGTGTTTTTGCAGATTCCAGTTTTTCATTTCAATTTTTTTTTAATCTCATATACCGAGTGATATTTCTCTCCTGACACGGAAATTAAAATTTTTTGGTACCAA
Source organism: Propylea japonica (assembly GCA_013421045.1). Classification (NCBI taxonomy): domain Eukaryota; kingdom Metazoa; phylum Arthropoda; class Insecta; order Coleoptera; family Coccinellidae; genus Propylea; species Propylea japonica. Next base: position 83,898,536 of record CM024242.1, read on the forward strand.
CCTACGAATTTTGAAATGTTTTCCTCCCGATCTGATGGAGAATATGTATAGTAACAAGATTGCCAAATTTCAGCGAAAAATTTGCCATATTGACGAAGATATGGGAGTTTATAGTTTTAGCACTTTTGCAAACAACACCCTGTATCTCTGAAACTAAAAGCCTCATGAGACATTCAAACCCACAATCCTGATTCAGTTTGAGGTTTTCTATCTCCAGTTAGCCGTTGTCCCTTACGTCACCAGTCACCCTGTATATAGAATATACCTAGCGCCTGGTGCATCCTAGTGGGTGGTAGCTTTCAGCTTCTTCTTGTATAAAATTCTCCAGAATATATGGAAAATAACATTTCCTAATTTTGTTTCGTATTATTTTTCTTGATGTGTTAAGTTGTGTGAAAATATTACCAATCGAAAAATTACAAATTTCAAAGATAAAATCAAAAATTGAAAATATCTTTCAGGTATTTGGATTTGTTTCGACACTCCTTTTTACATCATTTCACCGACGTTTCGGTCGCAAATCGGACCTTTATCAAGGATAATGACTTCACAGGAATTGAGTCATTATCCTTGATAAAGGTCCGATTTGCGACCGAAACGTCGGTGAAATGATGTAAAAAGGAGTGTCGAAATAAATCCAAATACCTGAAAGATATTTTCAATTATTAACAACATGGATGAAATTATGAATACAAATAAAATCAAAAGTTAATTGAAATTGATAAACAGGAGCCATTTCTGCTGATTATTTAGCAGGTTTACTCAACCTCATCGAAAAATTCAATTCGAAAAATCTTCTAGATGGAGACCTGCTTATAAAGAAATTTTTACCGACTCAGTACCGCTGAGTCAAAATTGGAGAATTTGCAGTCCCAGTCTATGAAACAGAAATGATTAAAAATTTTTTAATTAAGATGAAGTGCTCCTGCGAAAATCTTCGCACTTATTTGTCAGGAGCAAATTGGTTTTGAAAGAATTGTTGCCTAACAGTAACACTAAAAAAAGGAAATAAATTACAAAGATAATGTAACGTTTCGGTATCTATATCAGACACCTTCTTCAGACAAACTTGTAAAATCTTCGGAATTGTGTGTTTTTCATTTGCAGTCTTATTGACATTCAAAGTTGTCAACACATAGAGATGTTGATTTATTTAATTTTGAAATTTCCTGATGTCATTTCTTTCTTCAATAAATCAATCCAAATACAATCTATTCCAACAGAACAATTGGCCAAATTATCTACTTCATCTAACAAAATACATGTGGATTCCTTAATTTTCCTGACAAATAAGTGCAAAGATTTTCGCAGGAGCAGTTCATCTTAATTGAAATTTTGTAATTATATTTGGTTTATGTTTATTTTATGTTTTTGTTTAGTATATTTTTTGTAAAAATGCCCTATTTCTCGAAGAACAGAATCAATAATGAAACACATAAAATATGACAAAATTTATCGATAATTCAAAAAAGTCACCAAAAAACATCTGAGTAGCTCACAAGATATCTGAAAAATTAATAAAAACTTTGGAGCTAGATATCTCAGTTTGTCACTATTGAGGGATGGCAGCTTTCTGCATAACGCCGTCTAATTACAATTATTTATGATTTTTCCTGTGTTTTCGGTAAGTGAAAAAGACATTAATTCAGAACGACCCAGTTTTCCCATGATGCATCAGCAAAGATCCAGTTGTATTTGATACACGTCAGTTGCAAGTAGACATAAAGGGTTTCCATGACAATTGTTTCTGACACCGTCAGGCCGTTAACACGTCGCCCTGCGATGATTTCTAATTTCGATGTGTCCGATGCAGAACAGTAATCGAAAGGAAACTGAAAATTGCTGGTGTCCCGTTGAAGCAATAATTTCACGTAATGATTTTCCAATTCAGTCGTATATTTATTCAGTACCGGATTTTCATCGGAAAAAATTGATATTTCTGCGTATTTTTATTGAACTTGGGGAAATTAATGAGTACAGGGTTTTTCACTATAATTTGACCCCCCGTTAACTTGGTTACCGAAGGAGATACAAAAAAAATGTTTCGTATAAAAGTTTCACGAAATCAACTGAGGTTTTTTGATATGACTTCACAAACTGAAATACATACAGGGTGGCCAACATATTGATGGCAACTTCATTTTTTCAAATGGAACACCCTGTATATTTTTCCATGTTTGGTTAGCTCTTTTTCCCCTGATTTCGAATATGTAACACATGTGATCTATCCTTCTTATTCTGAGCACCACAGAGTTTCAAATTTCAATAACCATCTGGCATAGCGTTTTGGAGGTTCGTGAATATTTAAGTGGCCAATTTGATTTTGGATTGGTAATGGCGCACCCATTTTATGGCCACCAAATAGTCCCGATTTAACACCGTTGGACACTTTTTTATAGCCGTTCCTGAAGAAAAAAATTTACTTCAGCAATAATGACAATCAATGAAAGCGGAGAATAATATTAATTATATAAAATCAACCAATATTAAACCCATAATTCGGAAATAATCCCGTCAACGCACAAAGAATAATGATAATATTGTAATGATTAGAAACAAATTTTGAAGTTTTAATTTCTGACTTGAATCAGAGCCATAATAATGCTATCAAAATAGTCTAAACAACTTGAGGCAACTATACGAACTATGTGTATTGAATGAAGGTGGTCATTTTGAGCAATTTCTTTAGTTGATGTTATTCTTACCATACTACCATAGTTTATCATTTTTCGTTGGTTAAGTAATTGTTGAGTATTCATTCTGAAATTATACTTTAAAGTAGATTGTTTGGATATAAAGAATTTCGTAGGTATTTCACATATCTTTTTTAGTCGGTGTCATCATTTCAAAACTTTGAAGCTCTGAAAATTGAAGAGACACATCCACATACGCATTTATATTCGAGATCAGGAGGAAATAGCATATCAATAAAGGAAGAATATACAGGACAGGGTGTTCCATTTGAAAAATATAGTTGCATTCAATGTTGTTCACCCTGTATATCTTCCCATTGACGTTAATTTAACTCCAAAATGAGCATTTTCAGTAAACGCACTCTGCCACTTGTAAAATGATTACAGATCTTGGCAGGTGGTTTTTAAAATTTGAAACTCTGTGGTTCTCAGAATAAAACAGATAGACCAACATATGTTACATATTCGCAATCAGGGGAAAAAGAGCTAGCCAAACATGGAAAAATATACAGGGTGTTCCATTTGAAAAAATGAAGTTGCCATCAATATGTTGGCCACCCTGTATATATTTCAGTTTGTAAAGTCATATCAAAAAAACCTCAGTTAATTTCGTGAAGTTTTTATGAAAAACATTTTTCTGTATCTCCTTTAGTAACAAAGTTAATGGGGGGGTCAAATTATAGTGAAAAACCCGGTACTTAGTAGGTGAATTGGTTTCAAAATATGAGGTTTCAATGAATAAAAAGGAACAACGTTATCGACGTATCAATAGGACCAGAGAAATGAACTGGGTTCTGCTTTTCCCGAATCAATAATTTGTGCCTTAAGTTTCAATGGCGTCATTTTTCACGAATTTCTCTTTACTTATAATAAAGGGTGTTGCGTGGGGGTTTCAGGTTTGAATTAAACACATAATTTGCATTCATTTTCAGAAACTTTTTACTGGTAAATTAATTCTGACATTTATAAACGATAAATAATATCTGTCGAATGGTTTCCTCTTGCAGCTCTACAGACGTCCACTTTTTCTTTAACATTTTCAATAAGATTCTGACTGTATTGAGGTTCTATGGCTCAGGAATCGATTGTGATGCAGAACGATAATCGATTGTAATACAGAACGGTAATCGAAAGGAAGCTGAAAATTGTTGGTGTCCCGTTGAAGCAATAATTTCACGTAATGATTTTCCAATTCAGTCGTATATTTATTCAGTACCGGATTTTCACCGGAAAAAATTGATATTTTTGTGTATTTTCATTGAACCGAGGAAATTTATAAGTTTTGTGTTTAACTAAGTAGGTAAATATTGGAGTTATTACTGAATGTGAATTGGTTTCAAAATTTGAGGTTTCAATGAGTGAAATGAAAAAACGTTATCGACGTACCTATCACTAGAATCAGAGGAATGAATTTGGTCTTGCTTTTTTCGAATCAATAATTTGTGCATGAAGTTTCAATGACATCATTTTCCATTAATTTCTTTTTACTTATAATGAAGGGTGTTTCGAATTGGGCGGGGGTTTCAGGTATAAATAAAACACATTCATTTTCAAAAATCTCTCAATGGTAAATTGTAAAGTTATTTTTTTCTGAGGGGTATTTGAGCATGAGATTCTGATACTAATTTCTCAGCAACAAAATTTCTAGTCAGGTTTTCAACAATCCATACTAATATTATAAATGCGAAAGTAACTCTGTCTGTCTGTCTGTTACCCTTTCACGCCTAAACGGCTGAACGGATTTCGATGAAATTTGGTATGGTGATAGATGATAACCTAGAAATGGTCATAGGCTATAAATAATCACGCCATCGTTCTTAGGGGGTAGGCAGTAGGCAGATAACTAAATTGAGTTAGTGATTTTTAGTCGTTTTTGTTGGGACTTTTGCTCTTTCACGTCTAAACTGCTGAACAGATTTTGATGAAATTCAGTAAGGTAATAGATGGTTACCTAAAAACGGATATAAGGTCAAAATGATCACGTCATCGTACTTAGGGGGTAGGAAGTAGGCAGAAAACTGAATTGGGTCAGTGATTTTTTTATGGTTTTTGCTGGGAGTTTTGCTCTATCTTACCTAAACGGCTGAACGGATTCTGATGAAATTTAGTTAGGTGATAGATAGTAACCTAGAAAAGGATATGGGCTATTAATATTATAATAAGGCGTAGGCAGTAGGCAGAAAACTAATTAAGTTAGTGATTTTTAATCGTTTGTTTTAAAAGTTTACATCATTCACGCTTTAACGTCTGAACGGATTTTTATAAGACTTGGTTAATATAAAGATAAGATCCTAAGCGCGGACACAGGCTACTTTTTACGGCGGGAAAATACCTCATTCCCGCGGAAATCTAGCGTGATCGTGTCAAGAAGCGCATGACGCCATAGCTACTGAAATGATTTTGATGTTTTTTTTTAACTGAGTGTTACTAAGACTTCGAGTTGGTATTTGATCACTTTTCTAACTTAGAGGGTCGGTAGGCCGGTAGGCGCCAATAATTAGGAAATTTATGATAGTTTGTAGTATTTTAAACCGATTTACATTATTTACTCTTTATATTTACTAAGAAAACATTCGGAGCTATCCATTATGTAGCTCAGGTTGCTTTTGAACAAATTTTGATGTGAAGTTGGGGACTGGAACACTATAGTGGGACATTTTTGCAGGGGGACTTACAGCCGGGAGAAAACAAAGAAACTTATGCGGACGAAGTCGCGGGTAAGAGCTAGTATATCATAAAAAGAAGATGTACAAATCTAAATTTACAGTTTCAATCACAATCTCTCAAATTACACGAACTTACAACTACTTATCTTAAAAGAAAGGTTCAAATTGTGGTTCTACTTCCAATACACTATGTAGTCTTCTGTAGTTAGTGCCAGATGTTCTCTGTAACGGGATATGCCCTCAAGTCGCATTCGATAGACTTCAGGTATGCTTCCAGCTCTTTGCCAATAATTAACTTTCAAGCAAATGTAGGTACAGGAAAATGTAACAGCCAAAAATTACTTCAGCCTCAGCCAATGATTGTATTTAAGTCCAATGTCAAGCTTCAGCAAATGGTTGTATTTCAGTTCAAAAAATGTGGTCCCAACCAAAGAATGTTCTCCAGCCAAAAGAATGTGGTTCAAGCCAAAGAATGTTGTATAAGCAACAATGAAGTCCCAACCAAGGAAGCCCAAGCCAAGGAGCTATACGAAATTAACTTAAATGAAAATGTTCACAGAATGTTAACAGAACTCTTTCTCGTTTCTTAAGGAAAAAGACTAGTTATTTACATTATGTCAATAATTATTAGTAAACCTGAGAAGGAATTCTGCCCTGGGGAAATGAAAAGTGAAAAACAGAACATGTGCTGTAAAAAAAATGAAAGCAAGCAATGCAACAATTAAGAACAAGCAAACTACCTTTTTAAATTCCTAGTGAGATTTTTCCTTGCTTAAATTAGAGGAATTACAACTTACCGAAAATAAATACACTACTGGAAAAAACTGAAGGATCAAAAAAAAATTCCAATTTTTTCTGCCATTTTCAACATGCCGTAACTTTGAGAGGAATGGTCGTACAAAGAATTTAAAAAAAGGAAATTGTAGCTCCAAGTGTCTAGTTTTTGGATTAGAACTTTAAAAATTTTAAGTTTTAGTGGTTTTCGAGTAATGATAGAAAAATCAGCAACAAAAAAATTTTCGAAATTTTACCACTTTTTTTTCTTGTCTACGAGCGTGGAAATTTTATTTTAGCATAATCGTTATAATGACGGGATACTTTGTTAATTCAGCTTCAATTTCTTCTTTCATTGACCTCAATACGTCCACTTCTCGCCGAGATATCGGTCTTCAAATGGAAAAGGATCCATTTGTCTTTGATTATCGATTTCTCAGCAACCAATGATGGCACAGAAAATTGAAGAAGGGTTTCAAGACCTTAAATGAACTCCGATTAATGAACAACCATTGCTTATTCATAGAAATATTTTTTTCTTCATGTCGCATCAATATAAAAATTTAACAAAAAAGGGCTTTTGGTGGTTTCTTGGAAAATCTACCGCTGGATCGAAAATGTTGAGGAAACCAATAATTTTAAGTGTGACTTTCACAGTTCAATATGTTGATAAAATCCTTACGAAGAGTCAACTTAATCCAACGTTTTTTTGTTTGACTCGATTGAATTTTTGAAAAAAATAAGGATCACGTTTTTTGCTCTGAGAAGCTCATAATCTTAAAAAAAGGCAAAAAAAAATTTTTGACGAGCTTTTTCCACATTTTAATTGCAGATAGTATATAAATTTAAAAAAAAATAAAACAAACTAACAAATAAAATTTTTATTAATTTAATAACAGATAAAACATGGATCCTTTTCCATGAAAAGACCGATATCTCGGCGAGAAGTGGACGTATTGAGGTCAATAAAAAAATAAATTAAAGCTGAATTAACAAAGTATCCCATCATTATAACGATTATGCTAAAATAAAATTTCCACGCTCGTAGACAAGAAAAAAAAAGTGGTAAAATTTTGAGAATTTTTCTGTTGCTAATTTTTATATCATTGCACGAAAACCACTAAAACTTGAAATTTTTAAAGTTCTAATCCAAAAACTAGACACTTGGAGCTACAATTTTCTTTTTTTAGATTTCTTGTACGACCATTCCTCTCAAAGTTACGGCATGTTTAAAATTGCCGACAAATTTGGAATATTTTTTTGATCCTTTAATTTTTTCCAGTAGTGTTTTATTGATCTCGCAAACTAAAACTCGGAAATCTTCAGACAAAACATCCGATGGATTCAGATTGAAATTCTTCAAGATACACGATATATGCTCTCTCCTGCAGAGTAAAACCGGAAGAGGAAGTGGAATCAATTTCCTTACCTCACGCAGCTCGAAGATCATAGAAGGGAAATAAGCTGACATAAGTTGACAGTCTATAATTACCAGTGGCGTTGCAGAAGAAAATAAATAGCATAGGCGTGCAAAACATTGCAAAATGTAGTATCAGTAATGACATTTATGTACGGAAAATAATATCGATCGAATGGCTTCCTCGTGCAGTTCTATACTCCGTTCACGAAAGGTCGAGCACATAGTAGGCGTTTCTTTATTTATCTGAAGTTGGCAGTATTTGCTGTCATAACGTAAAATAAAGTCAATGTTGCCGAATGTACCCAGCCTCGTCCGCCGAGCTTGCGAGTTATCGGACGACTCTATGCAATATTGACAACATTGCGTATCAATCTGACAAGAAAATAAACATCATAACCTAAAATTTCAATATACACAGTGGAATATGTCAAATTATCATGGCCAACCGACGGCTCAACCTTTCATGAACGGACTAAGTATACAAACGTTGAAATTTTCAATAGGATTTTGACAGTATTGGAGTTCTTTGGTTTTTTTATAGAAAATGCTTTTCACATAACTTAAAAAAAAATAGTCTAACAAATCATAGGATCCTGGTGGCCAATTGACATCACCGTTCCTGGAGATTATTCGTCCAGGAAATCAATAATTATTTATGTGAAATACTTCATGTTGTGGATTGACTAAGTGCAACTGGTCGTGAACGTCGTCAAATGGACATTTCTGGGTCTTCAGCAACACTTCCACGACCCAAATCAATATTTTCTTGTGAACAACTGATACGACTCTCTTTTGATATTCCACCGAACCGGACTTTTGGAAAATTTTCAATAATTCGACCAAGTGCTTTCAGATCGACGAAAATGTGAACCAGAAACTTCAGGTAATTTTTCACAAAACGCTGACCTCAATAGAACAATTAAACTATTTGAACGCGATGTTGTATCTTGTACGCCATTTTTATAAATATCATTCAGTATACTTCTTAATTCTGAAAATAACCAGAAGAATTTAGTGCGCCACCTATATTTTCATTCCTTAAGATGCCTTGCAATTTGACACACCTTTTACTATTAATCAACCAACATTTTGCATTGCAAACAACTAAAAATTTCATCTCCCTGTTTCCTCAGATCAAATCAAGCCGAATGAACAAGAAAATGAAAAATAAACTCACAGTAGGAAATGGAGAAACAAAACGAATGATTCGAACCTTCCGAAAGGAATTCCAACTTCACTTCACAATAAAAAAAAATTCAACAACCTCGCTGCAACTTCGAGATGGACCTCGAAATATGCGGAAATTATGAACAATTATAGATCGTCTAAATACTCATTATTTCATCTTATTTCACCCGGTACAATCCCTTTCGCTCCAAACGAAATCATCGTCTTTCGTTATGAACGTCTTTCAATGGATATTTCAGTCTCCAGCAACACTTTCGCGAACAATATCAATATTTTCTTGAGAACGACCGTTACGATTGTGTTTTTAATTTTTTTATCTTCCACCGAATTGGTCTCTGAAATTCTTTCATTATTCGACTAATAGTATCTTGGACAATTATTCAAACCATAAAATTCACGTAATTCCTTGAACATTCTTCTCACAGAACGCAGATTTCCATGGGATATTTCAACAATTCAAACTTTGTTGTATCATGTGCGAAACTATTTTTCATAAATTTCATACATTACTATTTTTCAAGGTCAAGATTTCCAGATGAACTCGCTACGTTATCTATATTTTATTTATCTTTTGAAGAAAGCCGCGTAATTAGAAACTGCTCTCACTATTTAACTATCCTTTTAAGTTGCGAACAACTACAAAGTTTTACCTTATTTCCTCGAATCCAATCAAGCTGAATGAAAAAGGAAATAAACTACAAACTAACAGTAGGAAATAGAGAAACAAAACAAATAATCAAAACACACAGACAAGTTCCGAATAGCATCCAAACAATCAACAGTATTTCACCTACACAAAACAAACCTACCAAAAATAATTCCAGCTCCTCTTCACATTAAAAAAAAATTCCACCAACTTCGCATGCGGCATGTAAATCCTAAAATTCACATAATTTCCCAATATACTTCTTAAAGAACGCTGATTTCCATGAAATATTTCAACATTTTAAACTTTGTTTCATCATATACGAAACCATTTTTTATAAATTTCATACATCACTCTTTTTAAATGTCAAGATTTCTAGACGAACTTACTGCGCTATCTTTTTTATTTATTCTTTATAGAAAGCCGCGAAATTCGAAACTCTTCTCACTATTAAAAAACCAGCATTTAACGTTGCGAACAACTAAAAAGTTTTCTCCTATTTCCTCGAATCCAATCAAGCTAAATGAACAAGAAAATAAAGAACAAACTCACTGTAGGAAATGGAGAACAAAACGAATTATCGAAACACACAGACAAGTTCCGAATAACATGGAAACAATCAACAGTATTCCAGCTACACAAAACGAACCTTCCAAATGGAATTCCAACTTCACTTCACAATAAAAAAAATTCCAACAACCTAGCTGCAACTTCGAGATGGACCTCGAAATATGCGGCAGTTATGAAAAATTTATAGACCGTCTAAATCGTCATTATTTCATCTTATTTCACCCTCTACAACCCCGCTTGCTCCAAACGAAAACATCGTGTTCTGTTGTGAACGTCGTCCAAGGGATATTACAGAGTCTCCAGTAACACTTTTTCGAACCAAATCAATATTTTTTTTGGTAACGACCGTGCGTTTTTTGCTTTTTGATCTTCCACTGAATCGGTCTCTTGAAATTCTTTCATTATTCCACCAATACTGTTTTGAGTTGGACAATACTGTGTACCATTAACATTTACTTAAATTGCTTAAAATATCTCTCACAGAACGCTGATTTCCATGAAATATTTCAACAATTTAAACTTTGTTGTAATATGTACGAAACCTTTCTTTATAAATTTAATACTTCACTCTTTTTGAATTCCAAGATTTCCAGATGAACTCACTGTGCTATCTATATGCAAAATACTACAAAGTTTTTCCCTATTTTCTTAAAATCCAATCAAGCTAAATGAACAAGAAAATATAGAAAAAACTCACAGTAGGAAATTGAGGAACAAAACGAATAATCGAAACACACAGACAGGTTCCGAATAACATTCAAAGAATCAACAGTATTCCACCTACACAAAACGAACCTTTCAAAAGGAACTCCAACTTCACTTCACAATAAAAAAATCCAACAATATCGCTGCAACTTAAAAATGGACCCCGAAATATGCGGCAATTATGAACAATTCATAGACCGTTTAAATCCTCATTATTCCATCTTATTTCACCCTCTTCAACCCCTGTTACTCCAGACGAAAACATCGTGTCTTGCTGTGAACGTCGTCCAATGGATGTTTCAGAGTCTCCAGCAACATTTTCTCGAACCAAATCAATTTTTTCTTGAGAACGACCGTTACGATTGTGTTTTTCACTTTTTGATCTTTCGACGAATCGGCCTGTTCAAATTCTTTCAATATTTCGACCAATAGTGCTTTGAAATGGAAAATTATGTAAACCATAAAATTCAAATGATTACTTCCCACAGAACGCTGGTTTCTTTGAAATATTTCAACAACTTAAACTTTGTTGTATCATGTACGAAACCATTTTTTATTAATTTCATATAAGTATCACTCTTTTTGAATGTCCAGATTTCCAGACAAACTCACTGCGCTATCTATATTTTATTTATTCTTTAATGACAACCGCGTAATTCGAAACTCCTCTCACTATTGAACTAGCATTTTAAGTTGCGAACAACTACAAAGTTTTCCCCTATTTCCTCGAATCCAATCAAGCTAAATGAACAAGAAAATAAAGAACAAGCGCACAGTAGGAAGTGAAGAAACAAAACGAACAATCGAAACACACAGACAACTTCCGAATAACATCGAAACAATCAACAGTATTTCAGCTACACAAAACGAACCTTTCAAAAGGAATTCCAACTTCACTTCACAATAAAAAAAATTCCAACAACCTAGCTGCAACTTCGAGATGGACCTCGAAATATGCGGCAATTATGAACAATTCATAAACAGTCTGAACCCTCATTATTTCATCTTTTTTCACCCTGTACAACCCTCTCTCTCCTGACGAAAACATCGGTGTTAAGAAAAGTTTTATTCGTCTAAACCAAAACCCTTTATTGTTCTCCTTAGGGGGAAAGGATCTTTGTAGTGAGCTTTGAAACGGTCTTCGTAACTGATAGCTCTTGTTGAACTTGTTTGAACGTCTGTCAATCGCGAACAGGAGACAATTTTTGTTGAAGAGAATTGGAACTTCGATGGAATTGAGGATGATAGTGGATTTGAGGAATTCTTTCGATTGTGTTGAAAAGTTTGAAGAATTGTATGAATGTGCCTGCTCTGTGGAAAGTTTTTTTTTGTGGATAGGTTGATGATGTTCGAAATTGATAAAAGAGAACTTCAGTTGAAATAATATACACCCTACGACCTCTACCCCACTTTTCATTTAATGAATATACAGTAGACTCTCGATAATTTGACATTCGATAAATTGAATCTCTCGATAATTTGAAGTTCTTTTCAGTTCCCTTGAATAACACTTGATAATTTGAAAAAAATCAACGTGTTCTCCCCTCGATAATTTGAAGTTGTAGCTGTGACATCTTGCTCAATAACACTCTTCAATTTGAAGTCAAATCACCCAAACCACAGAACAAACACTCTATAATTTGAAGTCCCCACTCTTCTTTGATCCATTTCATCTTGCACTTGTCTTAATTGAGTTTGCGCAGTCTTCCTTAGAATTGCGTTGAACTAAAACCGGTTTTCGAATTCAAAATGAGTGAAAGAAAGAATAAGGGTCTTTCAATGAGAAAAGACGTGTTATCGAAGCGGTGGAAAATGGCACATTGGAAAAAGATGTTGCGAAATAGTTCGATATTCGACCATCTACATTGTCCATGATTTTAAAGAATAAGCCCTCAGGGCAGAAACAAACGATGAATTCTTCTCAGTTCTCAACTTATAGAAAACACCCTGGACAATGCTAGGCTAGATGGGAGTAACTAATTACTAACTCAAATGAAAATTGTTTGCTTCTTTTCGAAATGAAATATTCATGTTATCATATACACATAAAGATCATGTATGTAGATTGTAGAATATAATACATAATCGCATATACAATATCATTAGTACTTATGTTGTTCAGATCAAACTCTTGTTTAATTGAATTTCATCCTTACTCCCTATTGTTTATTTGAACTCTTTTTATTTTAAACTCTCGGTAATTTGAACTTTTTCGTTGGTCCCTTGAGTTTCAAATTATCGAGAGTCGACTGTATTCTACTATCTCACTGCATGAATTTGAACGATATAGAACATTTCGCTCTAAAATTCGAAAAGAATTAGGAAATGAAATAAATATGAAAACTAGAAACAATAACGTCAAAATGATCACAAAATCTGTTACTATAATTGGACAACAGAATTCATTGCCCAGAATGATAATTTGGCGAATGAAAATTTAACTTAGATCACAAAGAGATATTTCGAGACCGGCGCATGCACCATTTTTCAACCCACTCAGTATCTTCGTTATAGGCTGTTTTTCGCTAGTTATTCCCAATTGATCAAAATACTGGGTCTTTATAAATCATTGTGACAGCGCAGTTGGTTTTGAATTATTTCAATTTTGCTGCTTCTCATGCAAAATCAATACATTGATCAAATCTCTTTGAGCGCTCGCTCTCTTTAAACGAGTGCCCAAATGTTTGTAATTTTTGATTTTTGAGTCGAAAATGGTCTCAAACGATAGGGTTCTACTTCCTGATGACGAATTTATTGTCAAATTCAATTCTGTGCGTGGGGCCGGCCGTCCGGCCGTTAGCACAATAACTTTCGGAGTGATTGTCCTACAGACTTGAAATTTTCAAGGCGCGTTCGGTTGCCACATGGCTCGGTTGATTTTGTTAACCAGCCAAATCGTACAGGGTGTTCCATGAAATATGGCCATTCAAATTTTTTGTTCCTCAACATCTCAGAGAAAAGGAAACCCATCGAAATGAAATGTTGCGGCCATATGCAAGATGCTCATAATAAGCTTCATGCAAAATTCAATGCATAGTGTAAACAGAACCATAGGAAAAATTGAATTGGAATATTGAAAAAAACTTCATATTTCCATGAAAAGACATCCGTTTCGAGTGAAATTTTTTTGTGAAGAAGGATCGATATACTGACGGTTCATCCGGAATTCCGTAGCCATTGTATTTACAGAACCATAAAAATTCAATTGGAATATTGAAAAGAAGAACCCCTATTGGTCCTATTCTATAAATACAGCATACACCGATGTAACTTTACATCGATGTAAGGATACATCGCGATGTAAGTAGGCAAGTTACATCGGTGTTGAAATTGGTATTCTGTAAGCAAGACTGTAAAAGATACCGTGAATGTTACATCGCGTAGCACGGCGAACACAGAAATCGAGATTCTAGCAAGAATTTTAGCTATTCTGTGTTATATTTTATAACCTAACTAATAACGAAACTTTTCCATTCTTTATTCAGAGGAGCGGAATATGAATTTGAAAATCGAAATAACATTGAAGATTTTTTTATCATTATTTGGAAATGCTTTTTGTTTTTATATAATTTTTTTGGGCTTATAAAGCATTCACACATTTAATTTTTTCATTAAAGATATCCTGTTGTTGAAAAATAACATTTCAATATTCTTGGAACTCATTCTAGATCTAAAAATGAGTGAAAATTTTAATAAATAGATAAATGCAATTAAGTCCTTTTGGAAATATGAACGATATTACAGGAAAAAGAAATGTTTGATATTAGCTGTGACTTTTTCCACCGAAGCTTCTGAAAAACAATTACTGATGGTTCAGTTAATAAGACATCAGAAAAATAAATTAATAGAAATTCCTATTAAGTTGAATGGAAAAACCGCTTATGATTATTTCTGAACATCTCATTCACGTATCCAGTTTTATATTTATTTATTTGAACCAGTACAAATTACATCGATATCGGTGTTTTTCATTTATATGGAGCTCCCAAAACTTCGGTTTCTTAACATCCTGTATTTTATGTTTATGTTTAGTAAGATAAAGATTTCTTGCTGAAAGTCCTAGACCTACATATTCCCCTATTAATTGGATATCGTTGGCTGGAATTGTCCGTTCATCAATATTACAAATTTTCTCCACATACTCCTTCATACAGCATATGTCAAAAGGCCGAAAACATTGTCCACCTAACCTCAAAACACACGAATTAACAGCGATGTAAGCCGTTACACCCTCAAATTTGCCGCTGTAAAATTTACATCCGATGTAGCCGAACTTACAGCGATGTTGCACTTACAGAATTGCAATTTCACTACATCGGTGTAAAATTTCAAGGTTACAGCGCTACATCCCCTACATCGCCTTACAGAATAGGCCCATATATTTCCATAGCAGGATATCCGATTGGAGTGAAATTTCTTCTGTGAATAAAGATTGATATACTGGATCTTCGTGCAAAATTTTGTCGCCATAGTGTTGACAGAACCATATACCTATGGAATTCAGTTTCAGTTCGAATATTATTATTATCATTATAAAAATTACAAGAGTTGAGGGTTAAAACCTATTAACTCAAAAAAAATTACAAGAGTTGGAACGCAAACATAATCAATGGAAGACTCGAAAAAATATGAAAAAATTAAAAGTATTCAAAAACATGAAATAAGTTCATCGTAGTTTACAGCGAAAGATAAACAAAAATTCTAAACTCTAGATTTATGAACTTGCTGAGAAGTCCTCCATCCATCAAATCTGTTCTTAAATACGTTCACTGAAGGGGCCTGCACAACGGAGTTTGGAAGACTATTCCAGGCACTGAAGACTCTGTTCGGAAGGAAGTTCTGACGCTGAGTTGTTCTGAAAAAGAATCTTTATATTTCCATTACAGAATTTCCGATTCGAATCAAAGTCATTTTGAATATGCAAACTAATATACCTACTGAATGTTCTTGCAAATTTTAAGGAGGATCGCATCATAGAACCATAGAATTTAAGTTTTTCAATTTAAATTTTACATCTTTCATTTTCTGAATAATTTTCAGAATATAATTCTGATTGTAAAGAGATTCTGCATTTATATATTTGGTATCAATCTCAAATCCCATGTAAAATTTGAGGCAATAGTCTTATTACTCCACCAAAGAACGAGCGCTCGAAAGCTCCTGCTCAGGGATTTTCTTCAGTTTTTTGATTATCTTTCACTCATAGTTGACCTGATTCAATATATGAAATCATCATTTCCATTATTATTTCACATCTGTATGCCCACTTGTCAATAAATCCACACCATAAAAACATACGTGTAGTTCGAGTTGACCATTTTTGTGACATAGAAACCCTAAAACAATAAAACCCATACTATATACGCAGCCAAACTCACGTCCGTTTCACAGTGAATTCCAATCATTTCCTTTTACTGGCCTCACAAATTTGCGAATTGGCCAGATAAATATTATCGTGCATGAATAAATTCGATATAATGGAATATTTGAATGGGGGGTCGTAATTATCATAGGTTGCCGTGGTTCATTAGTCGTCCATTTTGAATCTGTATGAAATAAATATGAAATCATGAGGTCACAAAGAACAGCACGACTGTGGGCCCGATGAAATAAATGTTCAAACTCACTCTTTATTTGATTTATGTTTTTTGTATAATGTGTATTGTGTTGTATGTAGATGAAAGAGGTGTTGTTGAAAACGCATATAATCAGGTTATATTTATAAATTGATTCATTTGAATTTCGGTCCACAAATCATGCTATGGAAATTAAAATGTATCGTTATTTATCGAATTTTGAAAATAGTCAATTATTTTTAATTTATTTTATTAGTCAATTTTTATTCGTTCAGGTATTTGAAATAACAAAGTTTGAGGTTAGATGACCGAAGTGTATGCGTGAGTCGGAAATGGAGTGAAGATATCACGCAATTTCTATACCTACTTAGGGGTGACTAAAGACGGATTTTCTGAAATATTTTTACTACGATTCGAATTGAAGGGTATTTATTTATATAGATAGCATTGAATTATAATATTTTGGGTAAATTGACATTTGATAAGTGTGATGTGATTTATGAAAATGGTTTCGTACAACAACGCGTTCAAATTTTATGAAAAGTTCTGTGAAAAGCGTTCTTGAAAAATTACATTAATCTGATAGTTCACTTAATCGTCTATCTGAAGGCAATATTGGTCAAATTATATACAAAAATTTTCAAGAGATTAGTTCGGTGAAAGATTACAAAGGTAAAAAATGAGATCGTAGCAGTCACTCACATCAAAATATTGCTTTGTTTCGTAAATGTATTGTCTTATGGATATTGACGACGTTCACAGCAAGTTGGACTTTAGGGTCCACAATGTTGCACGAAGATTTAGCTGTGAAGTCATAGGTATACGGTTCAAATAACACTGGAACTAAAGTCACTAGATCATTTGAAACGTCTCTCATTTGACAGTCATTACTGAACAATCAGAATTCCAGAAACGGTGATGCCAAAACCATCAAGATCAAGCGATTTGACACCGTTGGTCTATTTTCCTTGACGTTAGGTACTGTAGGTCTATACGAATGATCCACAATTTTTGTCAGCTTTTTTTGTGGCACTTCGCGCTCTTCCATCAAGATGGAGTTCTGCAAAACCCTTTGAGTACATTAGGTTGAAGTGAAAACATATATTGAAGACTTCAATGAATGTCCGAAATTATATTAGTCTTGAAATGAGGATAGCCTTCATGGGTACTATTTGAATATTCTTTGTCTGAAACCAAAATACCTTCATTTTAGAAACGATAATAGTTATCTATTTTTCGTTTCTCATTTATTTCATTCAAGAAATATAGGCAGGTTTAACGAAGCACTAAAGTGTCTACATATTGAGAAAAAACAGAATTACAAAAAATTCAAGAGTTTCAAGAGTATGATTTCCTTTACAATATTGCAGCAACATGAGATCAACATCTTTTTTGAAATGTACAATAACCACAAGAACAAGAACATCTGTTTCAAAAAATACTTCAATCCTCTAGAGTTTTCCGCAAAATATTTCAAACTTTGCATATAATTACTATTTTCTCAAGATAATAAAATAAAAGTTACACTTAGAGTGTTGAACAAAAAACGTGGTTCACTGCTATGAAGGTAACAGTGTTTATCATAATAAAGAATAATTACAAAAATACATTTAGGTACTTGCCTTTGATAATGAGAATCTAATTCGAATCAATAATTAAAAATCACTGTAACTAGTGAACTCACACACAAGATTATGGACTTAGGAGTTATAAGCGTTTGACCAGACCACTTAACACAGTAAGACATGAGGGTGAAATGAAGCGAAAACGAATTGCAGGACGTGACGCAGGTGTCCAACTCTAAAACGCAAACGCAAGGCGCAGGCGCTCTAATACTTCACCGTATTGGGCGAATTTACCAACCCTCTGTCAATTATAATGCAATCATGTATTTTTCTGTGAAAACATAGAAAAGTTTTGCAAATTCTTGTAATATTTTGGACAGTTTTTTGAATCTCAGTTAACTCTTGTAAATTTCAGTAATATTGGCCCATAACCCTTCTGTGGTATAGGTAAATGTACCTATATGAAGGAGAAAGCCGAGAGAGAAAAACTTTGGCGGAATCTCCCAAGGATGGATCATTCAACTAAGTTCCTTCGGAACTTTGAAACAGCAATATCCGAAAGATATCTCCTCACTTGCTTTCTTGCAGGACACTGTCGCCTCAGGAAGCACTTGTTCAGGATGGTATTATCGGACACTGACGAGTGTAAGTTCTGTGGAGAGGAGGAAGAAACCCCCATTCACCTAGTCACGGAATGCTTCGGCATTGCGAGCCCAAGGAGAGAATGCCTTGGGCGAGAAACTTGTAAGAGTGAGGAACTAGTCTCGTTGAAGCCTTCACAGATATTGGATTTTATCAGATCTGTGGAAGTGAAAGGCGAGCTGTGAAGGATGTGGTCGAAACAGCTCTGTAAGGGGGCACAATAGACCTTGAGGCCGCAGTGAAGTGTAACCCCTTTTTGAACTATAACTATGACTACTATAATGTTCCGGAAAATTACAAGAAATCACATAAAAATCCCATTTCACATGTAACGGTATATGAAATTACCATATGATCAATAGTGAATCATGTAAATTTACCCCCATTTTACCAGTGGCACCTCATACCTTACACAAATAGCAGAAAGTTGGCCATTAACACTGAACTCCAACATCATAAATGTTTTCTTTATTCCGAATATTGAGGACCGTCCTATTAACTAGGATTATGCATCGTCTATAATCCCCATCTCCAGGAGCACACGGAACATGGTACCGTGTCCAGAGAACCGATTATTATCCAGTATCTTCCCAAATGTTTGCCGAGGTGAACTTGATCCCTTCTGTAAATAAAGGAGCTGGCCCCCATTGTGCGTTTAAAATTGAACAAATATTGGTGTTTCTCGCTCTCTGATAGCGCCTGTGCCGGAACTCGATAAATAACGGCGCTGTTACCCGCGTGATATTGCAGGGGTGTGCCTCAGGGGGCGAAAACCCGTGGTGGAGATTCATTGATTTTGAAATTCATGTAAGGAAGGAGTAGTTTTCGATTTGAGGGATTAATTTATTGAAAATTGTGAACGTATTTAGAACATCATTTGTCAACAATACTGCGTATTTCGATATGTTCTGGAGATATTAGATAGTGAATGGAAACTATACAGGGTGTCTGTGAACAAATGCGAGGGACTTCGGGAGATGATTCATAAAATTTTTTTCGGAATCGGCCTCCCTTCCGAGATACAGCCTTTGGAATGCAATGACTAGTTGACAGTTTTCAATTTTTTTACGGCTTCTTGAAAATACTGAGTCATAAAACTATACATTATATGAAGCACTAATTAGATGTTACTCACACAATTTTTTCAGATCTCATAACTTTATTATTGGGGATTGAAAATAATAACCCCCTATGATTTTTGTTGAAAAACTTGTTTTTGTGGGATAGATTTTCGACAGATAAAATACTCTTATTATAAGATATTGTACATGACAGGAGATGAAGATGTTTTATATATTCTTTTGAAGGTTCAATTTCTAATTCCCGGAAGAAAATTATATCCGTAATATTTTAATTTCACAAATAGAACTTTCTTTCGATTGATGAGTATAATTGACAGAACCAATTTTGAGCATAAACAATATCTTAGAATATTCATCTATGGAACATACGATGAAACTGAATGAACAGTGATAATATATGTTTGTAAGTTTTTATGTTTTTCGAGAAAAATATTTTATTTTTCGAAAAACTATCAAATGAAAATAATTTCTGAGGGAAAATTATAGAGGGTTGTTATATTCGACCCCTAATAATAAAGTTATGGTTTAAAAAAATGTTGTGAGTAACATCTACTTAATTTAATATGTATAGTTTTATGACTCAGTGTTTTTTAGACTGTATCTTGGAAGGAAGGTCGATTTCGAAAAAAAATTATATGAACTACCCCTGCTTATTTTCATCGAAGAATTATCTCCCAAAGCGTTCAATAAAATTGAATAATATACCTAATTGATCAATAATGACCCATTTCATTGCTCAATTTTTAAGATTTTAATGTATTGTCATGGCCAACCGAACATAAAGTATTCAAAAGATATTTATACGAGTTAGGTTACTCTACTGGAAGATAGAAATTTATATAGGTATGTCATCTATCTCTTGAGCAAAATAAAAATGTATTTTCATCAAGAATTCGTAGTAAATTTTGTTTTAATCTCATTTTTAATCTGGCGGTGAATGAACAAGTTGATTGAATAAATATTATATCTCTCTCCTATCTTTCTTTTTGGGCAAAATACCATTATGGAAAGTGATTACTCATTGTTACGGACTAATAGAGAGTTTTTTAAACATCTGAGATTCAAAATAAAATATCACTTGGAGAGCCAGACCTAGTTTGATGAACCCACCTAGTGTTTTGAGCAATTTTTTCGAATAACTCATGTTATTATTTTTCACGTGAGGGGGTTGAAAGGGGTTGAAATTGTCAGTGAATAAAACTGTAATGGTCGACTTTCATTCTGTGACAAATTTCATCAGGCACCATCGTCTCAGAGTAAATGTGCCATCCAACGGCAAAGTGCACATTCTGAAAGACGTTGGCAAGAAAATTCCACATAACCCACTTTCCCTATTCAAAAATTCAGAGGGTTGATGGGGACGGCACAGGGCGCAACAAAACTCCGTCAAAAATTCATACGAATTTGGTAGAAGTGGAACAAAAATTTACTTGTCTCAGGATTTTGCTGCTAATTTTTTTTCTGAGGAAATAATTTTGCTCCATAATATTGACGCGCATTGTAGAAACACGAAGTGCTTTTTGAATATTTCCCAATCTCAGTGGCTCATAAAACTAAAATAATCAAAACATTGGTTGAAATTATGGAAACAATGATTATGACTTTAAAGTAATGAAAATTATTGATCTCTTCATTTTGGTTATATAATTCGACTTTTCTGTTCAACTCCTCACCTCGCTTCAAATTGTGGAGGTTATGCAATTGATCTTCTCGATTGTGACTGATATACACATTGCCTACTCTTCCGCGATTCGACTAATATGTTTTTATGCATTTTTTCATTCCTTACAGAAACTATTCCGTTTACACTCAGCTTTCAACTAATTCCAGTCCCAAGTCAAAACACAGACACACTAATACCATTCCGCAGTAAAAAAAGAAACAGAACAAAGTGTTAATCAACTGATCTTAACGATGTTTCGTCGTCCCCATTACGTTTTTTCGAAAGCTCCATTCCGCCTTCATCAGTCTAGAATCGATAAACCACATAATCCAAACGAGCTAAGTTACAGCCCCGATAAATCTTCCAGTTAAAGAGGAGCGGTCCGGGACATATTTTATTTTAACGATACCCACGTAAACAGTTAGAGAACAAACAGAATTTCGCCCCTTTCTGGTACTAGCGAGAAAATAAATAGCAGATTGCGACGTTTTTATACTTCCAGAGGATTTACATAAGACTTTAGCAACATTATCTCGTCGGTTGCTTGCTGCAAAAAAGGAGTTTTAAGTGTTCACCCCACTGGTTGTTTCGGGTTGATGAATTCTCCGCTATTGTGAAGTGATAAATGAGATTTGATTATCTTTCAAATCTAAGAAACATATAACTATAGTCGAATTTTGGCGAGCTGTGGTTACATGTAACTATCTAACTATCACGTGATCATTTGACAGAAAATACGTGTATTAACTGTCAACTATGTAACTATGGTAAGCTGTAGTTACATCGCCAAAATTCGACTAATGTTATAGTGAAAGATTACATGTATTATCTATTACTAGCCTACCCGTGCCCACTCCGTTGGGCATAATGTTTATAATCCTTTTTTAGTATAGGGTGTTATGTTTCGATTTATAATTGCCAAAAAGGATGTTTAAAATCGCTTCGAAAATTAGCCATTATTTGTCGTAAAAAGTGAATGACAAAAAAAGTTATTGTGGGTTATCCATAAGAGATAGACATATACCATCACGGACTTTTCTGTAGACCTTTTCAATGTGTACAATACTTAGTACATTATTTTAATAAAACTCGTAAATTTCAGGCTGCGTTTGCAATGTAAGCGGAAAAAATGAAATTATTTACGAAATCACATTAGAAACCTCAAAAATAACAGTACTTCTCCACTATTTAATTTATGTTATTACACATATAAACCTTCCTCTTAAATCACTCTATCTATTAAAAAACAACACATCAAAATCCGTTGCGTAGTTTCAAAGATTTAAGCATACAAAGGGACGTAGAGACAGAGAAAGCGACTTTGTTTTATACATTTTATACTATGTAGTGATTTGCGTTTACATAATACAAATTTCACAAAGTTCTTCCAACGCGTTCTCTCAATTCTTCCACATCATTGATCTCACCCTCTCGATAGACGATACTTTTGAAATGTCAACTAATTCACTATTTGAAAAACTATGCGGAAGTGAAAACCTAAAAAGTTTTTTAGAAATGCAGAGTCCTCCCAGATTATATTTCAATCGATATCTAATTCCATAAGTACTTCAAACGCGTCCTCCCAATTCTTCCACATCATTGATCTCAAGCACGATCACGTTAGACGACACTTTTTGAATGTCAACTAATTCACAATTTGAATCATAGAGATAGAATAGTATAGAGTTGCCATCGATGAAATGAAATTGGTATCAGATCCGCCATATTACTGCTATACGTCGAATTTTGACAATCATTGAACTTTTTCTAAAAATAGTGATTTTTGTACCTTTTTCAAGTTAAATTGAAATTTCTTGAGCTTAATAAACAATAATGAAATGGTATCGTGTGCTGTATGGCTTTCTTCAAGCAGAGAGGGAACAGATAAGAAGAAAATTAGAGAAAAACATATCACAGGTAGGGATGAGTACTGAACAGACCCGCATTCGAAATTTTTGCTAGTATGTCTTGGTAATCTGATATCTTTTTATATGTGTATATTATCGCCTGAAGAAAAAATGTTTATTTGATATTCAATTGACTTTATTTGAACAGTATTGCTAAAGACCCAACACGTCGTATTTTTTGGGTGAAATTCGTAAACAGAAAAAACTGGCAACTTAATTCAACCCTGAACTTTCGGCCATATTGGTAGGCCAACTAAGCCCCGCCCAGTGGTTCCATGTTTCCTTACACAATTGTATGTCATAGCGTATCTTCTCTATTCTATCTCTATGATTTGAATAATTATACGTCATTGTTGGACTTATTCCCATAATAAGTGAAAGGCACGAGAAAGCAACCAACAACTGGACTTCAAGTGACCAGAATGCCTTATTGTAAGATATGTTTTTTATTTGAACGATACCCACTTGAACAGTTAGAGAACAAACATAATTTCTCTTCTCTTTGGTCTAAGCGAGAAAATAATGTCAGATTGCGACGTTTTCATTTTTCCAGAGGATTCACATGAGACTTCAGCAACATAAAATGCATCAGACAGAGAATTTTGTCGTACGGTTGCACAGTTTTATGTTCGTTAACTCAATCCAGTTGTCTGATTGCAGTAATTTAGTGTTGTCTCTCTCATCTTTGGCAGTGACTTAATTCCGGCAGTATGTTAGGCAACGGAAAGTACTTGAATTGAGTATTACAGGTCGCCACATTGAATAACTCGATGCGAGTACTGCAGGTTTCCTACCATACCGCTTCAATTGAGCCACTTCCAACGATGAGAGAGAGAGAACACTACATCATTGAAATCAGATTATTGGATTGAGTCAGTTACCACGCACGTATTTCCGAATATAAAACTGTGCAATCGTATCCAAAAATTTTCTGTATGATGTATTGTAAATCGAATCTTACCGATGTGAAATCCTGTATATTCTTTCGAATCGAGACCTCAGGGAGAAAACATGCTGTTTCACCGTTTCTACAAAATAAAAACTTGAAAAATACCTCTAATTCTTCGCTTTTTGGCTTGGAGAGTTCTTCAAAGACCGCTACAAGACGCTACTGAAGGGTCATGATCTCCCATTGATAGACTCAGTTTGTATTAATTTAATTCTTATTAGTAAATTCTCAGGATGAAAAATTTCGTGGTATTATGTCCCTTTTTGACATAGGCTTATCTAGCCTCAGTCTTCAGGGGGCGGCGCGGTTTTTTTGTGACACCTATACGTAGTTTTTGATTAGAATCTTTCAGGGGGGGCAGTACATCAGGGGGGCCTGATGAATGAATATCAATGCATTCGGACTGAACTAAGTATAGAACATGCGAGAACACGTTTCCATAGAACAACATATGCAGTAGATCTGACAGCCCCCGTATCTCCTGTCAAATTAAACTGATTTTGGAGTGATATCTTCACACTTTTATCATTCGGACGCGGTATTTGTCAGCATAAATCACGAAAACCATTGAATATGTATGTGCAAGCTTATTCGCTGCGAAATTTTGAGGCAATTGCGAGCTGACACGGACACAAAATATAATATATCGTCGGTTAGTTACAGTAGGCTTAAGCTCATCGATTTTGCGTCCAGAGTGACATGACGATAAATCAGTTGGGAAGGAAATGGCTGTGACGAAAACACATTATTCATCTAACCGACGCAGATACGGTAAGGAATTGGAGGTTGATTGACCGAAGGAAAAGGTTTTTTCGAGTAGACAGGTCGATCTATTGGTGTCCTGGAACGAATGCGACAAAATTTGGTTACAGATTCTCGAAGAGGAAGAAAGAGAACCATTTTTCTAATTTTATCTGAGAGCCTCTTGAGGAAATCGAATTATTTGAAAAGGGTTTTCCAATAAGAGGTGTAAATTCGATATTCGAAGAAAAATGCCATTTTTCAATATAAATGATCGGATGTTTATTTCATTATAAGGAAGAAGCTATGCCGTTAATAGTGGAAAATAACATCAGGCAAATAACCACCACGATCACGCTTATAGGACCATATCCTTTTAATGAAGTTTTCCATAACCAAATCGCAAAGTGGCTGCCATATGTCTTCGATAGAATTCCATCTTTGAGGTCTTGAATCGACGCTGGGCTATTGGCGTAGGACCTTCTCTTTCACGTGGCCCCAAAGGAAGAAGTCGCAAGGTGTTAAATCACAAAATCTCGGTGGCCAATTGTGATCACGTCTTCGAGAGATAACATCTTTGAGATCTTGAATAGACGCTGGGTTATTGGCGTAGACCTTCTCTTTCAAGTGGCAACAAAGGAAGAAGTCGCAAGGTGTTAAATCAAAACATCTCGCTGGCCAATTGTGATCACCCCTTCGAAAGATAACACAACCCGAAAATTTCCCGCAACAGATCAATGGCAGCAATATTCTATGCTGTTCTTGAGCGACGTACACGGCTTTTATTCTTCAAATCACTTACTTGTCCCAACAGCTCGAATTTTTCCACCAATTTCTTCCTTGCGGTCCGACAAGGTGCTTCACGACGACCCAAAAATGTTCGAGGTTTACGAACCATTATTAAAGGAGTAGTTTCTACTTGTCAAATGTCAAAAAATTACAGCTCTTAACGTGACATCCACGGAAATAGCGGGCTATTCAAAATAACACCTCTTACTGGAAAACCCTTTATTATTAACAAAACTATCTGATGTTAGGCCAACCATCTTCGATTTCGAAACGCCATTTGAAATGGTTATAGCTGACCATCCTAATGCGAACAATTCCGTAAATTACATGGATAAAAATCCATTTATATGGTTTACCGATCAATCAAAATCAGAGAGAAGCACTGGCAATAGGGTATATAGATCTAAACTGAGGATCATTGAAGCCCTGGAAAAAAATCCTCTATTTTACAGACAGATATAATGACTTTCTAAATATGCACTCAGGAGTGTCTCAACATGGACCACAAGAAGCCCATGTCTATATCACCACGGATAGTCAGGCCACGATGAGATTCCAGAAATCATACTGTCAGGGGTCTCTGCTGACCTGGAAATGTCTTAGTAGCATAAAGCAACTGGCAAGAGCCTATTAAATGTCTCTATTATGAGTGACAGGGCATTGCGGTGTTGAAAGAAAAAAAATCAACAAACTTGCAAAAAGTGCATCAGGGTTAACACCTACTGTACCTGAGGCTTTTATGGGGCATGAAAAAAAACAATATAAAACAGCGGTCGAGCAATGGGAGTTGAAAAATAGAATAACCCCCTGAAGAAATTATCTTGGACTTTATCGGGCCAAAAATTATTCTTAACGTATGGAGAGTACGCAGATGTAATTTGCAGAAGCAGAAAGAGCTGAACACATTGTATACAAGTGTCTATCGGAGGCTGGCTTTAAAACAATTCATATGGGGAAACCGGTTTTGGACACTCAAGAGGTAACGACCAAGTCTTCTAAAGAGGTTTTCGGTTTTATCAATGCCATATAGGACACCCTTGCGTTTTCACGACTGAGTAAGGAAGATAACAAATAATCTGCATGATCGCACTTCCCAGAAGGTTAACCAATCCATAACGCCCCAATTTTTATTAAAAAATATGAATAAATGAACCAGTTTTGGCTCTCCAAGTGACGATCTTGTCTATAGACCTCGGCTAATCTTTATCCATTGATTTAAACCGTGATAATAAGCTAGAAATATCAAATCCATTTTCGGAATGATGAAGAAATTGTGTTTCATTAAGTGCCCCCTGAGAAGATTTACCTTGAGAAACCAAGCAGCCATCTTCATGATGACATTAATTTTCCATTTCAGGAGGTTTTTCTGACATACAATTTTTTTCACTGCATCCTTCGTCTCCGATAATTCTTTTTATAGGTATTCTTCCCCAAGCCACAAGTCTTCTGATACTACAAAAATACTTCTTTATGATGTTATTGTCAGCCTACACTTTTCCTTCAATGAAGCAAACGGACAATTACCTTGTGAAACTTGAAAACAAAATTGATTCAGACATATTTCAAACCAACAAAACGTGTTCGAAACGTTTCCTCCAGATCTAACTAGACAATATCTCCCAAATTTCCCATCACAATACGTCAAATCCATCTCCAAGTTAATTCAACAACTGTTTCCGGAGATAGACCATCTCAACTTTCCTAACTTCGACCTCTCATGAAAAGCCGCACGGGCCAAAATCTGCCAATCAAGACATTTGTCTTACATCGCTCATTAAGCACCAACAGAAGCGTGGCCTATTATTCAATAGCCAACGTGGAAATTTAACATGCCTGTGAACTTTCTATCTAGGACTCGTCGATATTCAGTGAACAATAAGGGGCATTAGGGAGTTTCGGACCATTTCAGTCCTTAATAGGTCCCTGGATACGTTCAGTTTCGTTTTAACTCCGAGTTGTTATAAGGTCATAGGATACATGAGCAAATAGGAACATAGTAATATTGTGTACGTGATGATGGAATATTCATTGAGATGTAAGATTGGGTATTTCCATAATTTAGTCCTATATTGTTCAATGCTCCGCTCAGAAGTTAAGCAATGATTGGTTCAGTAATTTATTTTAGGTACCTACATGCACAAGTCATTTTTTGTCTAGCGATAATCAGATGTGTAGAGCCAACTTTGAAAGGTCACAACTTCCTGGGTAAAATTGAGTCTATCTAGACTGCTCGCAATCAGATTGTAAACCTAATGATGATCCTCCAAAAAAATTACATAGCGTCATTGTGGAAAAGGCCAGTCTTGGTGGTGTTCTACCTGTTGTCGACGGGTTGCTTCATGTCCAGGTGATAGCCGAGCTTCTCTCAAAGATCTTCTTGTCCTCAAATAAGAATGGATCATCTCATTATGGTACTGGTTGAAACTAATCGTCTATAGGTTCTCAAAAATGACAGCGAAGAGCTAGTACAGATACCGTTTCAGTCCTTCGAGTAAAATTTGAGATATAATGGTCTTTCCATGCAGTGTAACGTTAACTTTTACCTGAGGGGTATTTGAACATGATAATCTAATACTAATTTCTCAGGGGAGTTTTGATTACCCCAGCAAAAATATTCCTAGTCAGGTTTTCAACAATATATTTTAAAAAGAACAAGTTGTATGAATCTGTATTTACAGTACCAATCAACATCTCTCAATTTACACGACCTTATAGCTACTTATCTTTAAAAAAAGGTTCAAATTTTGGCTCCACTTCCAATGCTCTATCTTGTGTTCCTGTAGTGCTAGATGTTGTCGATAGCCCGCAAGACGGCTTCGATAGACTTCGGGTATGCTTCCAGCTCTCTACCATAAGTTAACTTTAATGAAATTGTGAGTACAGGCAAATGTAACAGTCAAAAATTACTCAGCTTCAGCCGATGATTGTATTTCAGTTCAAAAAATTTGGTTCAAACCAAAGAGTGTGCTTCAGTCCAAAGAATGTGGCCCGAGCCAAAGCTATATGAAATTAACATAAATGGGATGGTACTCTGGTTAGACCAGGCACCAGTTTTTTGGCAGCACTGCTGGTTTCAAGAAAAAGGGCCACTATGAGCCTTCTTGAAGTACAAGAAATATTTATACGTTACGGAATCTGGTGATTTCATGAAGTTTCTTGATGTAGATCTACTTTTCCTGCCAGTCACATCTGAACCTGTCCTTGAAATTCCTTCGATATTTGAAGAACAAAAAATTCCACAACCAGAAGGGTTTCTGAAACCAGGTCTGGCTTTCCAAGTAATGATCTCTCTACAGGTAATCATCTTTCATAGAAAAGGGTTCGGGTTCTGTAATAGAAATTGAATACATCTTCCTGGCGTTTTTGTCAGCTTTCTCGTTTTCCCTGGTTAAGTTTCTGATAAGCAGATAATAAATTATGTATTAAAACTTGTAACAATCCAGTTCATCCCCTAAACAAACAGACTCATTTCAAACCAACAAAACGTATTCAAAACGTTCCTTCCAGACCTAAAGATACAATATCTCCCAAATTACCAATCACAATTCGTCAAATCCATTCTCAACTCGATTCAACAACTGTTTCCGAAGCTAGACCATCCGAACTTTCCAAACTTCAACCTGTCATGAAGAGCCACAAGGGCCAAAATCTGCCAATCAAGACATTTGTCTTACATCGCTCATTAAGCACCAACTGAAGCGTGGCCTATTATTCAATAGCCAACGTGGAAATTTAACATGGCTGCGAACTTTCTATCTAGGATTCGTCGATATTCAGTGAACAATAAGGGGCATTAGGGAGTTTCGGACCATTTAGATCCTTAATAGGTCCCAGAATACGTTCAGTTTCGTTTTAACTTCGAGCTGTTATGAGGTCATTGGGTAAGGAGAGAGTGAGGACATTAAAATAATGTTCTCGACTTTAAACACCTTCATGATGATGGTAAATTAATTGAAGTTATTTCGAGTATTTCCATAATTTTCTCCTGTAGTGTTCAACGTTTCGTTTAGCAGAAGGACAATGATTCTTCATTGATGTTTTGTACCTATGTAGGTGGCAGCAATCATTATTCGTTTAACGATAAACAGAGGGATATGTCGACCGAATATAATACCTCCTCAGTAAATTATTGACCCGCCTTGAAGGCGCATAACTTCTGGGGCTGTAGTCTGGCCTGGATCTATTCAAACCCTTTCTCGACGACTATCACTTTGTAGCCTGAGTCGTGACTCCTCCGAGAAAATTGCGTAGCGCTATTTCGACTTCAATGGGGAAACAAGAAAGAATTTTATTTTTCGATATTCTTTCTCACGAAAATCATAGGGATTGTTATTTTAAACCCCTGATAACTGTCAACTCGTCATCGCCTTCCAAAGGAGGCTGTATCTTGGAAGGAAGGTCGATTTCGAAAAAAAATTAAACGAACTACCCCTGCTTATAACTCAATGAGGTAGGCAAAAAACAAGGTCTTTTTTATCTGGGTTACCGACCATTCGGGAATCAAACGGGAATCGCTTTCCAAAAAGGGCGCACGAATGTCACTCATTGGGCCAGAATCCTTCTGTTATATAAGTAAATGTACCTATAAGAAAGAGTTTCTGGAGAAGAAAAAGCCGAGAGGGAAAAACTCTGGCGGAATCTCCCATGGATGGATCATTCCACTAAGTTTCTCCGGAACTTTGAGACAGCAGGATGCGAAAGATATCTGAATCTTGGTAAGAAGCAATTACACCTCCTCACTGGCTTTCTTACAGGACACTATCGGCTCAGGAAGAACCTGTTGAGGATGAGATTATCGGAAACTGACGTGTGTAGGTTCTGTGGGGAGGAGGAAGAAACCTCCATTTACCTAGTTACGGAATGCTTCGGCATTGCGAGCCTAAGGAGAGAATGCCGTGGGCGAGAAACTTATGAGAGTGAGGAACTAGCCTCGTTGAAGCCTTCACAGATATTGGATTTCATCAGATCTCTGGAACTGGAAGGCGAGCTGTGAAGGGTGTGGCCAGAACAGCTCTGTAAGGGGCCACAATAGACCTTGAGGTCGAAATGAACTGTAACTTTCTTGAACTAAACTAAACTGAACTACCCCTGCTTATTTTCATCGAGGAATCACCTCCCAAAGTCCCTCGCATTTGTTTACAGACACCCTCATAAATGAACCGATACTATTCTCCTCATATGCAATAAGAGAAAACACGTCATGTGAAGAGAGAGCATAAAGTTCTCGCGCCCTCTTCCTACCTGTATATCAATAACCAAACTTTTCAAGCGTAGTCATCAAAAGTAACACCCCAACTTCCTTATCTGTGAAAACTTCTTCATTCAACTCTACTGTAATCTAAATCTCGTATAAACTCCTGGAATCACGAGCCTTATATGGCAAGCTTTCTCCATAGCACCAAAATTGATGATTTTGTAGGTACTGTCAAATATTTACCCAAGTTTACCCCCTTGGAAAATTCTTATCTTCGCGAAAATCCGCGATAAAATTCGAATCGATGTTGGTGTAGCTCTAGAGCCGTTACAACACGTATGTTTACATGAAGAAGTTGAGATTGAGTTTGTTGAGTGCATGTTGATGTGGGTGTTGAGATTCGTGTCGGTTGTTGATTCCCATGGGAATGAAACAGTGGCGTACAGGGAATTTAATTATGTAGATCATTGTTATCCTGCAGTAAGAAGTATTAAGGATAAACATCTTGCTACTTCGTGTAAGGTTCATGTTTTAGAGGTAATTTGTTCGTAGGGCATTCGTACACAGAAATAAGACGCCAGATATAAGTATGGTTTTCTAGAATGCCTCTATCATTCAGAGCGATTTTCAATAATGATTAGCCTCGATAGGGCGAATTTCTAATTTTGGTAAAAATGAATGCATTATATCCGTGATTCTAAAGAAAAATGATGAGAATATAAAATTATAATTATCAGTTGCTTTCTTATGATATATTATTAAATTTTTTTTTATTGCAGATGCTGGTATGATCCTACTTCTTGTCGAGAAAGGTGAGTTAAATTTTAGTTAATAACCCATTTTCTGAGGGAAATAGTTTTTCCAAAAGATATTTTCATGCTTCATAATTATATGAAATGATTTTGTAACATGTACCTATGGAAAAACTCTCACAATTTTCACAATTCATCAGAGAAATTTTCGAGAAAATCATCTTAGTGGAAGTTTCACCATTGAATATATTTTTGGTGGGATACACAGAGAAGCAGAAAAACATTTTCCACTTTTATTGGATCGATTGGGAGGTTATCAGTGTATTAATTTGCTATACTTTCAGATTTTTCAACTGCATTCCCTGATTTTTTTTCTGATACAGAATTGACTATATCGATATGTTTCATTCATCAGTTTTCTTGATAGTATCATGAATAAACAGAATGTTATGGTATGGTACCTTTAATATTCGATTTTTCGTAATCTTTCATATATTAATTCATAGATTCCTCATACCTATGGCTATCCAAGAATACTCCATGTATGTAATGCGATTTTTTGAAGTTCTCGAGTTTCCCAGGAATTTCGATTAAAATCGATCTAAAATCCGATTTTCAGGTATAATTTACCATAAAAATGAAAAAAGAAAAAAATTTTTTATCGAGTTTCAATGATTTTCAGCCTATCTGCCTTCGAAGGCTGATTACAACAAAAAAAATCCCAGCAAGTACTTTTTTTCCTTTGACTTTCGTTGCTTAGGTCTCTGCAAAGGTTTACAATGTAGCCAAAAGCTAGGAAACATCTTCTTTTATTTCTGAATCGAAAATGAATGTTTGAGTACATTCGGATGAAAACTGAAGTTCTAGCTTTCAAGTCTTTTTGGGTAGCTTGCAGTGATTTCAGGAAACTGAATGTTTTTTTATTGAAGTAACATTCAGGAAGACCATGTTAAAAAAACTGCAAAATACTAACTGCATGGAAAGATTTGATTTTTTCAAACCTAGCTGCCAAAATACTTTGAAAAAACACTCAAAAAATCATTACACGAGAATTACAAAAAATCACCCCGTATCTGAACGATTAAGAAATGCTTGAATTTATACCAAAAAAGAATTTGAAGCGGCTGAAATTTTGCAGTTAAATGTTCAATGCCAAGTCAAAGCAGTACGCAAAAATTTGTGGCGTTAATACAGCCATGGAAAAGTCATAATATCGAAGAAACACTCTAATATTTCCATGAAAATTTCTCGATTCAAATGAAATCGAGTTTGAGGGTATAAATTGGCGACGTGAATGATCTATCGATCCTCTGAATTATAATTAGAATTCATTTTCTGAACAATTTTCAGAATATAATTCCGATTGTGCTGAAATTCTGCACACAGTGTGTTTGGTCATGAATTAGCGATAATTTAAGGGCATCAAATATAACTAATTTTATCGACAAAACACCCACATGTGGAAGTTTTTGGGGTAGCCCCCATTTTAAATTTACTTTTTTATTTTAGTTGACCCTTCCAAATTAAATCGATTTCTTTGGACATAAAGTCCTACACATGTAAAAAAATGTTTTTTGAAAGATCATACTACCACATTTTATTAAAGTGGAACATTATGAAAACATTTAACTTAGAAATTCTTTAAAAAATTTTTACTAAAAAACGTACTGATTTTCTTAGGAAATCCGCAATAGTATAAAAACTAGCACATTGAAGTGTCATTTTTTTTCAATGAGCTAATCGCAAGGATATTAGCTCCAAAACGACACCAACATAATTTCTGTAAGTTACATAATTAAAAAGTAATGGCTGTTCAAACATTACCCCTATGGAAATTGCTAAATTAAAATAAAAGTCAGTACTGTACTCTCGATAATTTTTGATGATGAAGCAAACAAATAAATCATAAAATTTGTTCAAAATGGCCGCCTTTGCTTAGTAGGCAGGCAGTGGCCCTCATGACGACCTGTGTTGCGGCGTAGTGGTTATGTTCGAACAGCAATAACTCTCAAATTAAGTAACTTACAAAAATGATGTAGTTGTCGTTTTGTAGCTGATATCCTTGTGTGTTAAATCACTGAAAAACAATCATACTCCAATGTGCTAGTTCTTGTACTATCGCGGATTAACTAAGAATATCAGTACATTTTTTAACTAAAAATGTTCAAAAGAATTTTTTTATGGCATTTTCAAATTAAATGTTTTCATATTGTTCTACTTTAAGGAAAGGTTGTAGTGTCATCTTTTAAAAAACATTTTTTTTCACATCTGTAATACCTTTATGTTCAAAGAAATTGATATTATTTGGAAGGGTCAACGAAAATAAAAAGTAAATTCAAAATGGGGCTACTCCAAAACTAAGGAAGTAAACTTTCCAATGTGGGTGTTTTTGTAGATAATATGAGGTATATTTGATGCCCTTAAATTATTGCTGAGTCATGACCAAACACACTGTATAAGGTATCAATCTCGAGTCCCATTTTAAATTATGAGGTAATAGTCTAATTGACCCACCAATGAAAGAGTGCTCAAAAGCTGCTACTCAGGGCTTTTCTCACATTTTTTTTTAATAATTTTACTTCTTCTATTGAAAAAAACCATTTTTTGTACAACTGTCAAAAAAACTTGACTTTTCTTCATCACTATGGATGCGTAAAATATTACTTTTTTTCACCGTTAAAAAAAGTCTTTTTTTCACCGTTAAAAAAAGTCTTTTTTTCACTGCTGATAACTAAAATTAGAACAACTTAAAAATAATGAATATTTTAATTAGGTACAACTTATTTCACAAAATTATGATTGTATCTGTACCTTATGAAGTAAATTAGTTTCGTCATCAGCATCCCTGAGAAATTTATTGATATTATCCCTCCATAACACTTTAGATTTCTTTCCTCGGTATCCGACGCTATTGTTCTTAATAAGCGGGGCCAATTTTGAAAAATTCCTTATATCAATATTTTCCTTGACATTCGATGTTTTTTTTAACATTGAGCTTCATAACTTGGAAGGTTTAAAATTTTTTTATTTTTCCTCGAAATAGCATGTGAGCACATTTTCAGAAACCGGTAACCTTTTTTACGTTGTTCTTGTTGCGCCATTCTCGAAATTGGTTATATGTTTTCTCATATTATTAGCTTTGATTTGGCTGGTAACATATAAGATACAATTATATTTGCTTCTTCAGCCATATCTGCGGGGGTATCACTACCACTATCATGTTCAACATTCATCTTCTTTAAAATAATTCGAAATTGAAACAACTACGAGCAAATACTGTCAAAGATTCAAACAATTTCAACAAACTGTTTCTATAGTTACGACACAGAAAGATCACTGGATTCATTTAAATATTGTACTGAAAGCATTATCTTCAATGATTATACGTATTTCAGACGATGTAAATTCACATTCACAGTTGTACAAAAAATGTTGTTTGTATTTCGTGCGTATAAAATTCGTGTTTTCATGGCACATTCGAGTGAATTTTTGGCCTCGACCTGCGGTCTCGGCCAAAATTGACACTCTCATGTGCCATGAAAAAAACACTCATTTTACGCACTTAATACAAAAATAACTATTGTTTCCATGATGGAACAATAAAGGTTCATAAAACATTAGCGAGGAGAAAACTGTAATTGCTTTAGAATAATTTTTGCGCCCCAATAAATGTTCGAAATACCATCAACTTCGTACTAGGTGCTTTTGATTCGCTAATTGATTCTTCAGCGAATGGGGATGCATTTCATCTGTCAAAGAAACACTGCCTGTTTTCGTTAATTACAAAAGTTTTGTCTTACTTTCCTTTGGCATAAAGTTAAATTGTCTTCCGAAGAGCGGAAGAGTCGTCTCAATTATCCACATTTCGATGGTTATCTTTCAGTCGTTGTGACATAGAAATGAATATATTCATCTCTAAAGAGAGTTCAATCAACTTGACAAATGAATTTTTATGGGGTGTTTATTTTTATGTTTCTTGGATGGTATTACAGTTTATGAAGTGGAGACGTGGACTATATGAATGTGAAATAAACAATTGTGATAAAGGAAATGAACTTTGGAAGTAGTTTCGATTAAATTGGAAGTATCAGTAATGATAAAGAGATGACTGCCCTGTTGTTCTTAGATAAAATGGAGAAAACACATCCGAATCCTTATCGATGTATGTATAGTCCGTTCATGAAAGTTTGAGCTCATGGTAGGCGTTTGTTTATTTATCTGAAGTTGGCAGTATTTGCTGTCATAACGTAAAATAAAGTCAACGTTGCCGAATGTACCCGGCCTCGTCCGACGAGCTTCCGAGTTATCAGAGAACTCTTTGCAATATTGACAACATTGCGTATCAATCTGACAAGAAAATAAACAATATAACTTAAAATTTTAATATACACAGAAAATGCTCACATTCCATGGCCAACCAACGGCTCAAACTTTCGTGAACGGACTATAGTTTCAATATTATTAGTTTACCGCCCAGTTGTCAATTTCCAAAATATTTGGCATATTGTTTCGTTATGATGTTGTGATGCCACTGTTTTAATTTGAGCACCGGCAAATCCATATTTCTCGAGAAATTCGAAAAAGACTTTCCATAAACCGTTCATTATTCAAGTGTCACTTCTATCAGATAGAGCCAGTTTTTTTATTTAAAAATAAGTGTATTTGGGTTATTCCCACTCTTATAAATATTTCGCACTGTTCAAGCTAACCTAACCTTACTCAAGCTCACCTTTTAGCTTAGGTTACGTAAGGTTAGCTAAGATAGGAACAGTGCCGTGTATTTATAAGATTGGAGAATCACCCAAGAACACTTATTTTTCACTGAAAAACAAAGGTGTAGCTCTTATTAAGACGAATTACACCTGAAATATGAACTATTTATAGAATTTTTTTGATTTTCTCGGAAAATATAATAATAATATTGATTTGCCGGTGCTCAAATTGAAACTGTGGCATCACAACATCATAACGAAACAACATGCCAAAAATTTTAAAGATCGGTAACTGGGTGGTAAACTAGATATTCAAACCGAAGGTTTGCTTTACTTGGGGCAGTATTCACAAAGTATAATTGAAAAACCTTGTTCTTTCGAGATTTCGTATCTTTGTTTCGATTCTGTTTTTTCTAACAACGATCTCAACATAAATTTTCTCAATACATTTACCTTCCGAAGAGTGGTCCACGTCAAATGAAGCAAAACTTGTGAATAGAAAAGTACCAACTACTTACAAAACACCGAAAATCACATTCCTTTTTAAGTAATAAATCGATTTTTGTTTGAAAGCTTACAACTCAAAAAGCATACTCGAAGAATATAAGATGTAACGAAGGCCTGTGAAAATTTCAATATTTTTTTCATTGCTAAGTTTTCGTCTATGTTGTCAACAAAAAAAATAAGAATCTGGTAAACATGTCCTTTTGAAGGTGCTTCGAGCAGTTGGCTACTCTTATGGTTCCTACTTCTCTAATCGAAATGTTTTTTTATTCTTTGTCAATGACTTTTGCTCTGAACCATTCAGGTTGGCAATACAAGTTCAAATCTGATCTGA
The DNA here is from genome assembly GCA_013421045.1 of Propylea japonica. NCBI lineage: Eukaryota > Metazoa > Arthropoda > Insecta > Coleoptera > Coccinellidae > Propylea > Propylea japonica. Next base: position 83,935,608 of record CM024242.1, read on the forward strand.
TGTTTACAAAGAGAGAAAGATTTGGCAGACGGTAACAGTACACATCAGAACAATTTTTGGTACTCATTTAGAACTAAAAAACCGTTTTGGATATGAATAAAAATTTGTACTCACTTAGTTGGGGTCCCAGATTACGAAAATGACAACGAGAAGTCTGCAATCTACTCAGTTTAAAAAAAGTTTCAGTCAAGTAGGTGGGGTTATACATAATTCTAGCCAGTTTTCCTCTTTTTTCTCAATCATTTCTCGTTGGAAATGTTCTATTGATCAGTTTCTCAGAATATTCTGCAAAATAAAGCTTTCTTCATTTGGTCGAAATCGACGATTTTATTCATTGTTCATATTCGCTACGGCAGCCATGATACTTTGCCTGTCAACCGTCGCGAATTGTGCAACGTTGCCAATGTTTCAAACTTGTACTTAAATTTAGGTTGACTAGTTCGAATAATGCTTCGAGAATGTGTTATCAATTTAAACTATTCATTTCGCTTTCCATTTTTTGTGAAGCTTTCGGCAACAATGAATTTGTTATATAAACCATAGGGGAAATATTTCAATTTGAGCTCCGGCAATTCAATATTTCTTGGGAATATTGAAAAGAAAACCTTTAATGTTAGTATAAAAGGAATTATAGAATAGCTTGCGATAGGTTACATTAGGTTAGGTTTACTAGTACAAGAACAGTGTCAAGTACTAATAAGAGTGGAAATCACTCAAAAACACTCATTTCCCGAAAAAAAATCTGCCTCGTATTAAGATAAATGGCACTTGAATTATTCTATTCATTATACAATGGATATTTCTCCTCGCACGAGACTTTTTCAGTGGAAAATAAGTGTTTTGAGAGATTCCCACTCTTATTAATAGTTGGCACTGTTCCTATCTTAGCTAACCTTACCTAATATAACCTTTTATACTAATATTGAAAAAGTTAACAGTAAAGGGCAGCCCTAATCCCATACTAATAATTTGAAAGTAACTGGCTATTCGATTGGAGACATTGGCAAAGTTGCACAATTCGCAACGGTTGACAGCCGAAATACGCCGAAAGGCAAATTATCATGGCCGCCGTAACGAATATAAACAATTAATAAAATCGTCGATTTCGACCAAATGAAGGCTTTATTTTGCAGGATATATTGATTAATAAAATATTCTCAATGAGTATTGATTCAGAAAATAGAGAAAAATTGGCTAGAACTATGTGTAACCTCACCTACCTGCCTGAAACTTTGAAATTTTTCTTGAAAAAACTGAAAGGATTGCAGACTGCTCGTTATCATTTTCGTAATCTGGACCCAAACTTAGTGAGTACAATTTTTTCACATCTCCAACACTATTTTTTCAGTTCTAAATAATTACCCAATTGGTATCTTAAGTTTGACAGAATTTGATGATGTTTGAACTTAACACTTTGAATCCTCAATTTCTGCGAGTAGATACAACTGGGAAATTTCACGACTAGTGCTCTTCAACTGTCTTCATTCAAAAAGTATTAATTTTTGGCATCAACACAAGAAGCTCTCTTTTCCACATCCAAAAGAAATCTAAAGCAGACCTCTTCTTCCATCTGGGATCGTTCCCCATTTTTTTCTGTGGTTCAATAAATCAAAGTGCAGGACATCCGGCCTCATCTGAATATCACCGCAATTCATCAACTTATCGTTGCCAACATCAGAAATCCAATAGAAAGGATAAAAGCCGGAGGCCTCAAGGATGGAATCTACTTAACAGTTACCCATCTAGACGATCATCCTTCGCGATTCGTCAGCATGCGTAATTTCGTTGGGACTCGGGAATATATCCCGTAGGAGAGGGAAATCGCGTCTTTTGATATGTCAAATGTCAACGCCACTGGATCCTCACATATTAAATTGTTGATTACTGCTTCCTTCAGCGTGGATTCCTTGCATTTCATGGTTGAAAGGGCTTCAGATGGAACATATGAGAACACTAGGGGAAGTTTAATACTGTTTGGGTATTGTCTTCTAGTAGTTCTTGTTAATTGCCGATTGGCCGATAATATGACAATCAGGCCCACAAGCATCATCCTGAATGCTGTGTCGACAGAACAACGATTCCTGGAACTCCAGGCGGGCACGGCTTTGTGGAAATAAAGAAAATGGCGGCTGAACAGATAAACAACTTAAGAAATTACGTTGTAGACAAGTCAAACACATCGGACTCACATTAGTTACTGATTGAAGTAGATGGTTCAACACCTCTACTACTAAGCGAGCACCCCCATGAAAACACCACACAGACGGATAGAGATAAAATTCAAAGATGGAGAGAAAAGACTTCACATGGAGGACACCTGAAAGAGGTCACCCAAAAACATGTCGACATTCCTGCGTCGAACTACTGGCTGACTTTTAGAAGATTGTTTTCTGAAACACAAGGTTTTTTCATAGCTATTCAAGATCAATCAGTGCAAACTAAAAACTATCAAAAATATATCATGAAGGATAGGAGCCTCATCGACCATACATGCCACTACGGATGCCAAACATCAGAAACACTACAACACATTACAGGAGGCTGTCAAATGTTTACTGAAAATAAATATAAGAGTCGACATTATGCAGTTTGTAAAATACTTCATCAAGAGCTAGCCACCCAACTGAAGATGCTACAATCCGAAACAATACCATATGAGATGTATCAGCGTGAAGTAATACTGGCGAACCACCATTACTGGCTACACTGAGATCGCACAGTACATAGAAATTTAACAGTTATTAATAACAGGCCATACATAATTCCAGTGAAGAAAAAGAGAAGAAAGCAATATTTATAGACGAAGACATCCCGAATAACAACAACCTGCGTCAAAAAAAAGCTGAAAAATATCGTATCGAGAGCTTGAGCTTCAGATCAAAAGGCAGTGGAAAATGTCTAGTACCAGAACCATTTCCATTCTCATATCAACCACAGGAATTTATCCTAAGAGCCTCAAAACCAACCTCAAGGAGCTAGAATTGAATGGAAACCTTTACAAAGTAATGCAAAAAGCAGTACTCCTCGGTACTGCTAGAAAGGTAAGGAGGTTTGTAGGTCACGATGGACACCAGGAACAATCATGGAGGGAAACATTTTAAACCGATTACCAAGACATCAATCAAGAAATCCAGGCCCAAGCAACGAAGGACGAACCACCCAGGGCTTAGGAGAAGAAGAACGCTGACCTCAGAGCTCAATTCCCTGATACTTGCTATCCGGGATGAGTGAATGTTTCTCTTGGAAGGGACTGTGATAGCCGATCGCTAGGGGGTGTGAGAAATCACACCCTTTCAACCCTAATAGGGTCAAGTCGATAATAATAATATTTTATTTAGTCTTCAGAGATAAGATAAGATTAGATGGTAGATGCTTGGCTCGGCGACTACCTTACTGCACCTTGACTGAAATTAGGATATTTGTACGATACCAAACTAGGAGCATTTTGCCCAGGAATGTAACCTCCTTCGCAAAGTTTACTACTTTCCTAGGAGACTTTACTCTTATATAGGCTGGCGTCAAGATCGCGTCACCCAGAAAAGAAAGTCTGGTTTGCGTCAAACATTGAATTAGCATAGATTGTACTCAGTGGTTTCTGTAGTCGATCCGAATTATCTACAGATATTAGAGTTTTCCTCACCGATCTTGTCCAGGTGATATCTAACGAAACAGTGACCTGGAAGAAGCCCGGTAAGCAGCCTTAACTCGTTTTTTGACCACGAAGAGCTTGTTGAGACTCCTCTTTTGAAGGTGTCATCATCGTCTTCGCTGTTCTTGGTGTGGAACTGGTGTGTTGATCCACTGAGTGAGTCTCTATTATTTCTCAATCACCGATCTCAGCTCTAATCAGTGATACACAACTTTAATGTACGGGTCCAGTGAAGGGAATGTTTGCTTCTCTTTATGCAAGTCAGCTTTCTCATTTTCCCCGATTTTCGATTGGGTATCGTAGCCTTTACGAATTATTTTACGATATAACTTTGTAACAAGTACTCTCATCAACTCTCTTCATGGATTCTGCTAGGTCTTTGATGCGAATTCAAGCCTGAGACATCAACATTATTAGATATAATATATTAAAATAATGTCTTTATCGAAAAAAAAGTATCAGAATTATACAAATGTGAGAAGAAATAAGGGCGAGGTTCAGTATCTGATCTTCTACCTAACTTATTATAAAATGAAAGATTGAGGGAAATAAAACAAAAAAAACTTATAATCACTAAAAAAAAATCAAGAAAAGCCCTGATCAGGAACTTTAGAGCATAAAGAGATATTGAGGAACGAAAATTTCGAATGACCATATTTTATGGAACACCCTGTACAATATGGCTGGTTAACGAATTCAATCGAGCCATTTGAGTACCGAATCAATCCTGAAAATTTCAAGTCTCTAGGACACTCCGTTCGAAAGTTATTGTGCAAACGGATGGCCCCACGGACAGAATTTTTGACCACGAATTCGTTATCAGGGAGCAAAACGATATAGCACTCGTGTAGGGAGAACGAGCGTTCAAAAAGAAACACCTGCGCCCAACACAATAATATCTTATTCAGAGATAGAGCTAAGTGGAGGATAAACAATATCTTACAAGATGAAACATAAGTCTGTATCATTGTTCCCCAATAACGGATGCATAATGATGTGAAGTGAGATGAAATAAAATTGGATACAATGTGAAATAATTCACTTCTTTCATACAATGAATCCATTTCTAATCATTAAACTCGTTATATTCGTGCATACTTATTTATCAAATTGATAAAAAACAAAGACGAAGTGAATTATTATGCAATCTCTCCCTAGGATATGCGGAATCCAGGTATGTTATTTTCCTTCCAGGACATGTTGAACAACGTATGGAAGCTCCAATGTTTGGTCAATATCAATATCAGTTCGTATATAATATAACATGGATTGCTCTTCCTAAATAGCAAGGTTTCTATGTAAAAGTTGGCAACATATGTCTTACTGCCAGCGGCAGTGTAGTTCAATTTGAAACTTTCAGATGTATGGGTAGTTTGTGCCTTGAGGAAATGAATCTTCTATTTATTTATTCTTTGGAATATGGAATCATAGCGGAGGAATGATGCTGAACTCTCTAATTCTAATAGTTTTGTTTGTGGTATAAAATGAACACTACGTAGTGCGTACTTTTCTTCATATGCTTCTTCATATGTTTTCCGATGTCTCATCTTGAATGGCACGCTTTCTAGGTAGTTTTCACTTTTGAAAATAAATCTTTGACATTTGAAAAGTGGAAACTGAATTGTAATCTGTAATAATATAACAAAAAAAACAGAATGAATTGCTAATAATTCGACAAATTTTTTGAAGACTTGTTGTAAGGTAATAGTCACGAGAACCCTCAGGGCTAATTTCAAATGGCAACAAGTTTGAACAGAATCTGTCAAATTATTTTCTAATTTATGGAATTCGCGAGTTTTATTTGACTAGATTATTTTTTGGTTCACAAATTTTTACTATATAAAAGATCAATAAAAATCATCGAGAAATTTAATTTAATTTACTATTTCAATATACGAAAATAACAATGATACATTGTTAATATATTAAAAAAATTAACAATTCAAATTGATACAATGAAAAACGCAATCATTAAAATTATTTCGAGAATAATTATTATTTATTGAAGATTTGGAATTCCTTGTTATGTTAAGTGTTTTCTCTAAGATTTTTTATTATATTTGAACGATGTTCTTGGTTTAATTGTTAGTATGGTTTAATCGAAATTGCAGAATTATGACCAGAGAGCTTGATTAGTTCTCGTATGAGCAGTGAGCTTTTGAAAGTTCACTTACTGCACTTGACCTGGCAGAATGGTTAGTTATTTTTTTAGTAACTGTGTCTAGACCTACTTTTTCTGCGGATACTTTCATCCACTTTGAAATGGAATTTATTTTAGCAGGAACGTTTTTATACCAAGAACCATGAGTTTGCTAAGCCGGATTTGATGTAAGAAACAAGCGTTCAGTTTCAATATTTTCTTTCGGCTTACCCATTAATCTTTCAAAAAGACGAACAGGACAAATATCTGGGTTATTTATGTTGGTAGTCAACCATTTAATATTAGCACACCTTTGTGCTCCACCCTGTGCAGTTTTTGTGAAGATAGGATTGTATTCAATGCGGTCAGTATTTAATTCTATTATGTCGTTTTTTTCGGTATCTCTTGCATTCCGAGTATTTTTGAATTGTAAATTATGGAAAGGATCAACGGGCTTTTTCAACTTATTTTCCTGTTTTGTTCCACATTGCCTTTATTGCTGTTTCTTATTCATATTTTTCGTCTTTTCTTTCATGTTATAAGCCCAATCCTTCAAAATTAATACCAGAGTAGCTATTGTAGTAGATTGATCCCGAATATAATTTCTTTCTTTGTTGAAGGTCTTAAATTGCCTCAAGACTGATTACTTCTTAGAGTATTTTTCGAAGTAGTTTCTAAGATTTTTTTTGTTATTTCTGAATCAGAAAAGGTACTAAACTTATAATTTCCACTCATTTTATATATCGTGTTGACACAATTAGATAATTATTATGAAACCTACCTGACACTTGCTAGGCAAATAGAAGCCACAGTGATTATCTCGAGAATAATCACAAGAGATTTATTTCCACTAAAATAATGACATGAATGGTGAAAACCCACTCTTGTGGCAAATGAAGAAGCATTTCATTGGTTTTAAGAAACATCAAAAAATAATAATCAAAATGAAAGATATAAACTTCAACAAGATATTTTCAAAGAAAGAATATTAAAAGTCATCGATGGTCTAGATCGATTGCAAATTGACTTACCGACAAGTATCAGAAGAAATTTTTTATTTTTGTATATGACTACAGATTATTGTATTTATTAAAACTAGTCGTTATAAATAGGTTTGCCTTCCGGGACCAGCGACCATGTGGATATTTTCGTCTACCCTACTCATTCATGGAAAATCAAGGCCGTTACCTTTTGCTTGTTCAGGATTGGTTTCCCTCTATGAATTGTTTTAAGGCTTTTCTAAGGTCACTTCTGGACATTAGCTCCATGTGTTCAGCTGTTTCTGCTTCTGATCAAAAAAACCTGCAAATCTCATCTGCTGACTTTCCCATTCTGTACAAATCTCAGACTAAGAAATAAACATAGAGATGCCCATACAGTACACGTGAATAGTACTACATTGTAATCAACCAAGCATTAAAGTGTGATGGAAAGCATTTCACTGCCCCACTGGTGTGAAGTGAACAATTCATTTCTACAGTTCCTGGATATAAAACAACATTTTCGTAATTTTGCTTTGGGCAAGAATAAATTGCCACCAAGTCAGTAAAATAATTCAGGTGATGAACGTCAAATCGAAATGAAAAGGTGAACACATCGCATCCAGAAATTAACACTAACAGACGATGTTGTCAAACTGGTAGAATAGTCTGTAACAGACGCAAGCTGTTAGTACCAAAATAGGGATACGGTAAACCAATTATCCCAATACAGAATAAACATACGGCACTAGTTCGCAACGCCGGAATATTGTTCGCGCGCATAAACAGATTCTACTCTGCTGCATACCAAATGCGCGAAGGCATCTTCAGGTTTACTTTTTACTCTGAGGTACAAATGATGTTTGTACCGACAGTATCCCGTCAGCAGTATCAACATCTTAAGCTCAGCTCGAGGCAGCTTCATTAGCCTTCTGGTATAGGTAGGTGAAATCATCACAAATTTTTGGTCAGAGTAAGTTCAAGGCTGTTTTTCCAGAGGTATTGCTGGGCAGCTGCCCTACTTTGGTCTTTTCCAAGTCCAGGTTTAGCAGGGGTTAACCTGGGTGCACTTTTTGCATCCTTTTTCATTTTCTTCAACACCACAATACCCTGGCCCCTATAGTAGAGTTACTTATTTTTGCCTCTAGCTAGTTGCTTTATGGTGTTAGGACACTCCAAGGTCAGCAGGGACCCATGGCAGTCAATGCAAAAAATCACCAAAGAGTAATTGTGGAAAATAAGCTATAATACACGTACAGAAAGCTGTTCTAAGCTCGTTTTTAGATTTTCAACTCATGGAAGAATACCCATAGTCCGTTCACGAAAGGTTGAGCCGTCGGTTGGCCATGACAATTTGGCACATTCCGCTGTGTATATTGAAATTTTAGGTTATGTTGTTTATTTTCTTTTCAGATTGATACGCAATGTTGTCAATATTGCATACAGTTCTCTGATAACACGCAAGCTCGTCAGATGAGGCCGGGTAATTTCGGCAACGTTGACTTCATTTTACGTTATGACAGTACATACTGCCAACTTCATATAAACAAACAAACGCCCACTATGCGCTCAAACTTCCGTATGAAAACAATTGTTAATAATTTTACTTTTCTTCACATATCCAAAATCTACCTCGAGCGTGAATAAAAACAAACTCGAAATGTTCATAACTAATTCTTCTGAAAAGAATTATTCTTATTTATTCAATGTGAAGGATGATTAATAACATGAAACTTTGAATTATTTTTTCTCAAACATAAAAAGGCAGCGAAATTCCCTCCCTTCATTTTTCTTAGACATATTCCACACGCCAACATAGGGGGAAAGAAAGAAAGTGAATCGATAAAAATGAAATATGCAAATTCGCTTTGTAGAAGTATCAGATTGTAAGACTGCGAAAATAAAACGAGAAAGTTTTATTCAGAACTGGCATTCCCTTCCAGCTACTTCGTTTTCTTGAGTGTGAGGTGCTCAATGTTCAATATGTGAAGTGGAAAATTTCATCTCGGTATGTTATTTCGAGTCAAAGCAGGGAATTCTGAAGTTTGAAGAATTGAATTTTGTTCCAAAGGTATTCTCGGGAACATTTTCATGTTTTTCCTTACATTTTTTTCGAAATTCCTCAGAATTGTACCTTTGAATTCAAGCCAATTATTCGATGGAGGTACTTGTATTTGATGCATGTTAAAATTGTAAATATGAAAATATATCGTTTATTCGATACTGAATAACATTTCTATAAAATTAGAAAAAGCGACTTCAGAAGCTGTTGCGCGTTTGTTGATATTGAAGAAACGATCCAAACAATTTGAATATCCCGACAGCTATTGGATTCTTACTAATGATTGTGACAGACAGTTAGATCCAAAACAGCATTACGGGTTAGAATATTTATTTTTTCGAGAATCTTCGAATCAAAAATTATAGAGTATAAAGGATGTCAAGGTAAAGAGTACCTTGCTAGTGCCATACGATAGAGGGCCATAAAATATGAAAAAAAGGTTCCATGAATATATGTTCGAAACTGCTTCCTTTGAGAATTACAGGGTGTTAACGTTTATGTTTTTATTAGGTTTTTTTCAATAGCATTGGACAAAGAGGTAAGAATTGATCACAATGTGATATGCGGGGTTTTGTATGATGCATAATTCAAATGTCCTACTCATTTAAATTAACCCTTACTTTTTTGCCTTACACTGTATGTCATTCTGGACTAGGAAAATAGATTCTCCAATTTTTTTCCTTCAAAAAGGTATACTTTGTTGGAGGCGCTAGGACCAACGGTTTTCGGTAAAAATGCCTCGAAAAGTTATGATTCACGCAAATTGTCCAGAAGCGAAAAGTAACTTACTTATAATAAGGAGGACGAAACACTTCAATAATTAAATTCTGTGTTCTCGTCCATGTTCAAATGAAAAATGAAGGTATCGTAGGGAAGTGGAAAAATAAGTAAGATCTCTTATAACTTCGTCGACGTTTTTCGGTCTTGAGAAAGGAACCAACGGTTCCGAAACGTCGACGAAGTTATAAGAGATCAATAATTAAATTTCAATAACAACAGCAAAAGATTGATTGATTAACAAAAAATTCAGTATTTAGATGATATACGAAATTCTGGCCTTATGCTTGAGTATTAAACTTTAACACCCTGTATTTTTTAAAGGAAGTAAATTCGGACATATATTCATGGGACTTTTTTTCATATTTTATGTCCCTCTAGCGCGTGTCAATATGCATGTTACTTTTTTCCTTGGCGCCCTTATACTATATAATCTTTGCTTTTAATGATATGATTCTGACGATTCTCAGTACAAATATGCGCGTCGCTGTTTCAATTCTACATATCAAGTTAGATATTGATCAGATACGTTATTTCGCTCATATTTGAAAATCAACCAGAGGATGCTCAAATGGAAGTAACTCCAGAACTTATCGACCGGTTCGTAAGAGAATACAGACGTGTAGTTGTCCCAAATCAAGCATGAAAAAATTAAATCCATAACTCGTTCCGTTCAAGAGTTATAGCGAACCTAACTTCATGGTTAGGACTATAGGCTAGGACGGTTTTTTTAATAATTCATAAGAGCATGTTCCTCACGAAATTCTGCAAAAGTTTGCGGGTCATTATTTTTCTTCAAAAGACTAAAATTCGAAATATCAGGATATATCAGGAAAATAATGAGGAACTGCAAATGCCAATTTCTCCAAAACAACTGGACCGATTTGGCTCGTTAACGAAATCCACTGCAGCATTTGGATTCCAAACCAACCTGAACCTAATAACAGTTTAAGGGCCAGAAAAGCATCCCTGAAAGCCAGCAATAAAAAGTTTACTTTTATATTTCTATCAGAAAAATAAGTGCGATGAAGAAACTACGGAAAATCTCCTGACCCCAATACAATACTTCCCTTAAATCTCCCATGTATCTAAACGCATTCTGCGTAAACTCACACAAGATCCACATAAAAACTCCTGAGTAAATCCAACCCCTCAAGACGTCAATAACTAAACACCTTCAGCTGTCGAACGAATCACCTCCCCCCAACTCCAAGACTCCTTCAACCCCCAAGAGGAACACAAACTGCGAAATCGCCGTTTCTCGATAGTCCCATCCCACCAAACACGCGTTCTACAACTCCAAACCGCTGTAAATTGACCACCTCCCAAATCCCCCCAACTCTTATCAACTCCCGATTTATCAACGTCACAGGATTGTTCTTGTCCGGACATTCCTCCTCTCCCATAAAATGCCGACGAATGATTAATGGGAATATTGAGAATATATCACATTTGTCTCGTTTCCTTTCCCTCTTTCTAGGTCGGCTTCGGCCATCTTACGTAAAGTAAATAAGAGTGCATTATGTGGAATGGTTTAAAATTGTTATGGAGTTGAAGATGGAGGTATGTAGAGTCGTTTGGGAGTGGGGTGGTAAACCACTGGTTCATACTGTGCCAAACGAGAGAGATATCGAGAAATAGTGTTTGAACTGGTTCATAAGTTGAGAACAAGCAATCAATTAGTGTACTCATTGATTTTTAACACATAAGGTTCTTGAAAAAAGTGAGTGAAATATCCTGAATCCAATACACTACTTTCCTCGAATCTCCCTCATTTAGGAACACATACTGAGTAAACTCAAACAGGACCCACATAAAAACTCCTGAGTATATCGAACCCTTAATACGCTAATAACCTAACAGCTTCAGCTGTCGAACGAAACACCTTCCTCCTATCTTTAAGACTACCCAAACTCCCTATATGTCTCCAAACTGCCGAATCGCTGTTTCCAGATAGTTCCATCCCACCAAATATTCGTTCTACAACTCCAAAACGCTGTAAATTGACCACCTCTCCAATCCCCCGAACTCTTATTAACTCCTGATTCATCAACGTCATAGGATTGTTCTTGTCCGGACATTCCTCCCCTCCCATAAAATGTCGACGAATAATTAATGGGTATATTGAGAATATATCACTTTTTTCTCGGTACTTTTGCCCTTTTTTGGTCGACTTGAGGTCGTTATGGCATTGGAGGTGTAGCCTACGTACTACATATTTATGTAGTTGGGAGTAGGTGGAAAATCGCTGGTTTATAATGTACCAAACGAGACTGATATCCAGAAATATTTTTGAACTGGTTCACAAGTAGAAGAAAAGTAATCAATTAGTATACTTACAGATTTCACTTAAATAAGTTTCATGGAAAAACTACAAAAATCTCCTGACTCCAATACACAATTGTACTCGAATCTCCTTTGTCTCTCAACACATTCAGCTTAAATGCAACCAAGATCCACATAAAAAATCCTAACTAACTAAACAGCTTCAGCTGTTGTACGAAACACCTTCTTTGCAACTCCAAGACTCCTCCAATACCCCAAGAGGACTCCAAACTGCCGAATCGCCGTTTCTTGATAGTCCCACCCCACCAAACATTCGTTCTACAACTCCAAACGGCTGTAAATTGACCACCTCCCAAATCCCGCAACTCTTATCAACTCCCGATTCATCAACGTCACATGATTGTTCTTGTCCGGACATTCCTCCCCTCCCATAAAATGCCGTCGAATGATTAATGGGAATATTGAGAATATATCACTTTTGTCTCGTTTCTTTTGCTCCTTTCTAGGTCGGCTTCCGCCATCTTACGTGGAGTAAATCCGAGTGGAGTATGTGAAATGGCTTGGGATCGTTATCGAATTGGAGGTGGAGGTACGTACAGCCGTTTGGGAGTTGGGAGAAGGTGAAAAATCACAGTCATATACTGTGCTCAACGGAACAGATATCGAGACATATTGTTCTCACTGCTTCACACTCTGAAGGCGAACAATCAATTATTAGTATACTAATAGATATCTAACACATAAGGTTCTTGAACAAAATAAGTAAAATCTCCTGAACCTAATACACTACATTCCTCGAATCTCCTTTGTTTCCGAACACATTCTGAGTAAACTAAAACAAGATCCACATAAACACTCCTGAATAAATCCGACCCTTAAGACGTCAATAACTAAACAGCTTCAGCTCTCGAACGAATCACCTCCCCCCAACTCCAAGACTCCTTCAAACCCCAAGAGGAACACAAACTGCGAAATCGCCGTTTCTCGATAGTCCCTTTCCACCAAACACGCGTTCTACAACTCCAAACCGTTGTAAATTGACCACCTCCCAAATCCCCCCAACTCTTATCAACTCCCGATTCATCAACGTCACAGGATTGTTCTTGTATGGACATTCCTCCCTCCCATAAAATGCCGACGAATGATTAATGGCCATATTGAGAATATATATCACTTTTGTCTCGTTTCTTTTGTCCCATTCTAGGTCAACTTCCGCCATCTTACGTGGAGTAACTCCTAGTAGAGTTTGTGAAATGGCTTGGGATTGTTATCGAATTAGAGGTGGAGGTACGTACAGTCGTTTGAGAGTTGGGGGAAGGTGAAAATTTAGTGGTTCGCATTGTGCCAAACGAGACAGATAACAAGAAATATTGTTTGGAAAGGTTTACAAGTTGAAGATCGTGTTGGAACTGGCTTTAAACGTGTTAGATCTATGCTTATGTCTCGTTCAAAGAATCGGTCATTCATTCATTCATTTTTCTGATAACTCAAGCATACTTTCAGTATCCACATACAGGTTCAGAAATTCACATCGGAAACAGGATCTTCAATGTACCAGACCTCAGAGGGAAAAGTAAACACTTACTTCTTTTGCCGTCCGTTGAAGAGTTGTATATTCGAGTGATTTACGTGCTACGTAACTGATTGAATCCAATTGTCCGATTGCACTTATGTACTGCTTGAATTAAGCCATACCTAATAATGAGAGGAAGACAACACTAAATTATTGCAATCGGACAACTGGATTCAGTCAGTTACGTAGCACGTAAATCCCTCGAATATGCAATAGCTCAACTGGACGGAAAATTCTCTGTCGGATGCATTGTATATCATATGTTTCTGATATGAATATACAAAACTTCATAACGGGTTTTCTTTGAGTGTTAAGCAACTTCGAATTTGACTTGTAAGCAAACCATTTCACTGCCATTGTAAATGTATTCAACATTTCCATTGAAGTAAAGAACAAGAAAGAGAATTACTGCAAATTATGAAAATTTTCTACCGAAATTCGAAGCAATACCAAAGTCTATGCAATGAAAGGAAAATTAAGGCAAAAAAGTAAATTTCTGGAAGTAATGTGAAGAAGATTTCTGTAGACTTATAATGAATTTCTTTTAAAAATTTCGAACCAGTTCTCACCTAATTCTCGATTCAACAAAAAATATAATTATAAAAACAAACCAATCTGAAATTTTCTTTCACCCATTAAATCTCAAATCGAAAAAAGATGAAGAGTTCACAACCTCATTCTTTTTCAAGACCTAATCTAGATCCACAAAAGCTCTCGCTACCTAAAAAAATACTCGATACCGCCTTGAAAAAACACCGGGCATTAAAACTCAACTTCTAATTAATCCACGTTCTATATTTCCACTCTTTTGAAAAAAATTAATACGAAAACTCTTTTTCACTGGACTCTTGCCTCGACTACCAATGAACGTGATATCTTGACGACACGGCACAATCGAATTATGAGATCCTGATGTTTTTTTATGACGTTCTCGAGAAGTTAATTAAAACAAAATGAAAAAGAGACGCCGTAGACGGATACACCGGCTGTCAGGATGACAACTTGACGGACAAATTAGGGGAAACCCATTGGCGTGACAATTTTTTCACTCGACTGTTCCAAGGGTACACTGTTTTAAGGTTAGTTAGAAAATCGATCCAATAATTTTTGGAGTTATAATAATGCAAGAAATATCAATTATTAGTAACAAAGAATTAAATAGGTAAGTTTTCAAACATCCACCTCTCTCCTTGAAATGTATGTTAGAATTGATTAGAGCAATCTTGTGTACAATGTGTACACTATATGGAACTATTGTGAAGAAACCGATTGATATTAAAACTCCAATGAACTGTAGCATTATCATGAATTACTGTGTAACTTGAATAAATCGTTCATATTCTGATCACCCTTATGTCCCAAAAGAAGTTTGATATTTCAGTAGTGTTCTTCTATTCACCGGATGGATTCACTGCTGTCACTATTTTGTATAAATCTATCTGAAATGCAAATATCCATTTCTTGAATAACAATAGTGGCATTAATATAATAATATAAAACTAATATGTCGATATTTCATGTCCCTCCTATCATAGTACCATTGTTTAAGGATCCTTAAACAATTATAGTACCTATACAAACACGAATAAATTAGAACATACCTCTTATATATAGTTATTTTTGTATCTAGTGCGCGAAATGCTACTTTGGTGATCGAGAACTGATTTTTTTAACGAGCAGCCGAGTAAAAAAAATAGTCGAGATCACCAAAGTATTTCGCGCATGAGATGCAAACAAATATTTTTTACAAACGCTTAGCTTAATATGAAAGAAAATATTGAACTGGTTTGATCTGTTTTTCCGAATCAAGTAATTAGGTATTATAACTCTGGGCAATATAATCTATGTTGAAAGCAACACTCAATGTTAAAGAAAACGTGGATTTCAAGAAATTTACCAAGTTAAAATATAAGAATCCCATATAGTTTACATGCAGTGTGCGAAGTAAGTATTTCGCACACTACTTCGCGCACGGTGTCATAGTAACAAAGGAAAATGAAAAAAAGGGTCACTTCGCATATTCTTGCCAATGCGCGAACCTTGTCATTTTTTGACGTTTGTAGAAAAATTATATTTTTCCACTCTTGGATTATGTTTTCAAAAAGACAACTATTTATTTGGAAGCAGGTTTATTTGTTGGCAGACTGAATAATAATGATTACAATTGTTCAGTTTTAAAATAAGGAAAGCTCGCTCGAGCCGATGTACTGACTTAGAAGATATTATGCTCTCACCTAGATACTTCCAGGAAATGGTACTCAGCTCCAGCCAATAATTGAGTTTCAATCCAAAGTCAAGCTTCAGCCAATAATTGTATTGAGTCCAAGCCAAAGTATGTGGCCCCAGCCAAGGAGCGAGAAATTTTATTTTCCGTCGAATTCGAAATGAAAGGTGTTTGTAATGTTTACGGAATTGAACATTATTGACCTATTTTAATGCTCAATTTATGCTCCACTTTGAGGTGCAATCCTCATAGCAACCGTACGCAAAGTATTCAGAAGCACTACGAGAAATGTCAAAACTCTACTGAAACATAGAAATTCCATTATGTCAAATGTATGTCTTGTATAAAATGAAAATGTATTTCAATCAAAAATTCATACACAATTCATGTTAACATCGTCGGAAAAATCTTGTAACCAACTCGGTTATTAATCGAGCGACTAATGGTCTCGAACTATTAACGCTAACTTTAAAATATCTTGACCATTTGTGAGTTTCATTAATAACTTAGTTGAATAAATAACTATTATCTATTAAATTTAAACGAAGAAATTCCACAGGGTATGTTTGATGAGTTCAAATAAAAATTCTTCACGATAACATGATATATGATAAACGCTTTCTCCTTCACAGGAAAGTCGGAAAAGGAAGTCGAATAAATTTCCTTACATCACGCGGATTCGAAGATCATAGAAGAGAAATAACCTGTCATAAAGTTGACGATCTGTCAATGTGTCACTGTACATTCTATGATTACTAGTGGCGTTTCAAAAGAAAATAAAAAGCAAAGGCGTGCAAAACGTAGCAACACCTACAATAGAAAAAGTTCCAGGCTACGCCAATGGCTGGACATTCGTGAAAATAACTTAACGAACAAATTACGAGAAATGGAGTCGCGCACCTCCAAGCGCTTTAACAACGAGATGCTAATTCAGAAATTCACTAAATTCAGTAAATTCGTTTCGAGTTTTTATGGCCTGGATCTCTTCCACTTCCATCCTGGCGAGAGTTCCCGGGATGTCGTTACAAAAGTAGCGGTTTGATGTTCTCGATTTTGTACTTGGAATGATGAAGTTTCCGCCGGAGTCTGATTAGATTCATTTATTGAAAAAGAAAGAAATTAAAATGGATCATGAAGTTCTGAAAGGTTGCTCAATTAGTAGATTATGATTCGGAGACGAGTTTAAGGAGATCTAGATTATGCTTTGACGTGAATGAATCACGATCGCTGGTTCAAGGTATTGTTGAAGAAAGTTTAGAGGTACAGGAGGGTCAGATTCAAAAGTTTCAATACTACATAAATGGTTATAGTTTGAAAAGGGATTACTGTTTACTGCGACCCCAAGGTCTACTGTGTTCCTTACAGAGCTATTGTAACCACACCCTTCACAGCTCGCGTTCATGTTCAAGAGATCTGATGAAATCCAATGTCTGTGAAGGCTTTAACGAGGCTAGTTCCTTACTTTCACAAGTTTCTCGCCCAAGGCAATCTCTTTTTAGGCTCGCAATGGCAAATCATTCCGTGACTAGATGAATGGGGGTTTCTTTCTCCTCCCCACAGAACCTACACTCGCCAGTGTCCGATAATCCCATCTTCAACAGGTGCTTCCTGAGACGACAGTGTCCTTTAAGTAAGCCAGTGAGGAGGTGTAATTGTTTCTTAACAAGATATCTTTTGGATCTTGCTGGTTTAGAGTTCCGAAGGAATTTAGTGGAATGATCCGTCCCTAGGAGATTCCGCCAGAGCTTTTTCCTCTCGGCTCAATACTACATGCATCATCATTCTTATTCTTAGATCTGGGGTTGTAATGACTAGGTAAGCCTTCTTGGTACTGCGATCATTTCGATTTCTTGTTCTCCAATCTAATCATTCATGGGAACCAGGAGATCGTTAATGGTGTTGATAAAACCGCAACTCGTTTAGAAGCCTTGGCCTTTACCTCTTGGGTAAAACCCTCACCATCACCCAAAACTCAATTAGGGACAGCTTCAGGAGCTTTCTAGTTTTGTAAGGTGAAATGAGAGCCCAGAGAAAGCCCAGAGAAAGGCTCAGGAGTAGCTTATATTAACATTCTTTCTCTTGTTGCACGTTCATCAGCTTTTCCATTTCCTACAATACTATAATACCCTGCAGTCCCAGTAGTCACTCTTGCCAATTGATTCGTAGTATTACAGCACTCCCAGATCGAAAGAAACCGATCAAAAGGCAAAAAGTCAATCAAGGTTTACATCGGCTGTACCAGAGTCTTTCTGTGGGCTTGGAAGAGATCAATATAAAGCCACTCAGGTCGAAAACCTCGTGATGAATTCACCTGCTTATAGCAGAAAGCTTCTGAAGCTATCACGAGCTGAGCTTAGGATGAGCTTTGGACTTCTGATTGGGCATTTGTTCCGTTTTACAAAGTCAAAGGTTGAGATTTGCATGCTCTGTGGATCAGTAGTAAAAACATCTGAACACATGGAATGAATGTATCCAGAATAGCTAGCCTAAGAACAATTCCTATGAATAAATCCATCCTAGACTCCCAAGAGGTAACAGCCGAGGCTTCTAAGGAGGTTGCCGGTTTTATCAACGCCATTGACGATCTCCTTGGGTTTCCATGAATGAGTAGAGTAGAGAACAAAAAATCTATATGTCTCAGTTCCTGAAAAGATAACCTAGCCATAACGAACTTGTTCTAATAATAATACTAACTCAAGAAGGCAAGAAAAATGAGGTTTTTTTAATCTGGGTTCCCGACCATTCGGGAATCAAAGGAAACTAAGAAGCCAATACACTTGCCAAAGAGGGCACACGAATGTTACTTATTGGTGTAGAACCCTTCTGTGGTATAGGTTAATGTACCTATGACAAAGAGTTTCTGGAGGAAGAGAAAGCCGCGAAGAAAAAACTGTGGCGGAATCTCCCAGGAATGAATCATTCCACTAAGTTTCTTTGGATTTTTGATACCGCAAGATCCAATGAGATCTGAATCTTGGTAAGAAACAACACCTCTTCATTGGCTTTCTGTCGCCTCAGGAAGCACCTGTTGAGAATGGGATTATCGGACACTGACGAGTGTAGGTTCTGTGGGGAAAAGGAGGAAACCCCATTTACCTAGTTACGGAATGCTGTGCCATTGCGAGCCCTAGAAGAAAATGTCTTGGGCTAGAAATTTGTAAGAGTGAGGAACTGGCCTCGTTGAAGCCTCCACAGATATTGGATTTCATCAGATCTCTGGAACTGGAAGTCGATATGTAAAAAATGAGAACCTACAGCTCTGTAGGAGGCACAATAGACCTTGAGGTCGTACTGAACTTCAACCTTTCCTTAAACCATAATAATAATAATACTAATTATTGTATTCTCTGCAGTCTTCATAGGGACCCCTAGATTTGTTAGGTTACCAAAATGCCAAACAGTCAATTCACAGAAACCTTAACATCCGTGCGATAACGTCATAAAAGTAACTCGTTCGCCAGAAAAATAACGGTTATAGCAGACAGTTATGTTTTTACACAACAGAACATCTAGAATTACCCTCGGAGCGGCCCTGGAGACCGCCCTATGTATCATTTCGCGCGTGTAAACGAAATACTTGGCTCGCTCGCAGAAAATTGGTCTCAGTTTTAGCGACTCCGAATTTTATTTATGGAGCCCTGAGGAGGATTAAGATGCAGAATGGAAAAGTAAAACCTCTAGAGAAACACTACTGTACTTAGTTTGGCCAAAAAAATCGTGATGATGTCACTCACCTATACCAGAAATCTCCTGAAGCTTTCGCGAGCTGAGCTTTGGGTGATCTTTGGACTGCTGGTTAGGCACTGTCTATTCAAATATCATTTGTACCGTATTGGGTAGTTAACAGATGAGATTTTCAGGCTCTGCGGACCCGAAGCAGAAACAACTGAACACATGGTATGAATGTATCCAGAATAGCTAGCCTAAAAACAATTCCTATAAGAAACCCATCCTGGACTCCCACGATGTAACGGCCAAGGCTCCTAAAGGGGTTGTTGGTTTCATCAACGATATTGACGGCCTCCTTAGTTTTCCATAAATGAGTAGGATAGAGAACAAAATATCTATATGGTCACAGTTCCGAAAAGATAAACTAGCCATAACGAACTTTTTTCTTATGATAATACTAACTCAATGGGGTAGGCAAGAAAAATAAAGTCTTTTAAATCTGGGTTCTCGGCCATTCAGGAAATAAAGGAAACGAAGAGGTCAATACACTTGCCAAGCAGGGCGCACGAATGTGACTCATTGGCCCAGAACCCTTCTGTGGTATGGGTTAATAAACCTATAAGAAGGAGTTTCTGGAGAAGGTGAAGGCTGAGGAGGAAAAGCTCCTAGGGATGGATCATTTCATTAAGTTCCTTCGGAACTTTGAAATAGCAAGATCCATAAGATATCTGAATCCAGGAGAGAAACAATTACACCTTCTCCCTGGCTTCATTGAAGGACACTGTTGCTTCAGGAAGCACCTGTTGAGGATAATATTATTGGACACGGACGATTGTAGATTCTGTGGGGAGGAGGAAGAAACTCCCATTCACCTAGTCACGGAATGCTTTGCCTTGCGAGCCAATATGAGGAGATTGCCTTGGACGAGAAACTTGTAAGAGTGAGGAACTGGTCTCGTTGAAGCCTTCACAGATATTGGATCAGAACAGCTCTGTAAGGGTCACAATAGACGTTGAGCCCGCATTGAACTGTAACCTCTCTTTAAACTATAACTATAATAATAATAATAATTATTGCGTTCTCTGTATTCCTTTTAGGGGCGCACAGATTTGTTAGGTTACCAAAACACCAAACAGTGAATTCACAGAAACTTTAACATTCGTGCGATAACGTCATAAAAGTAACTCGTACGCCAGAAAAATAACGGTTATAGCAGACAGTTATGTTTTTACACAACAGAACATCTAGAATTACCCTCGGAGCGGCCCTGGAGACCGCCCTATGTATCATTTCGCGCGTGTAAACGAAATACTTGGCTCGCTCGCAGAAAATTGGTCTCAGTTTTAGCGACTCCGAATTTTATTTATGGAGCCCTGAGGAGGATTAAGATGCAGAGTGGAAAGGTGATATTCTTGAATAACTGCCGTTGTTCGCGGACTTGAGAGGCAGTAAATTGACCGGAAATTTTCGGCCTAAGGGCGATGAATGTTTTTCTTGGTCGGGAAAATCGGACGACGGAAAATTCGATTAGGAACTGTCAACGAGATGACAAATGAGGCGAGAGTATTCGTTTCGCGATTTTCCACTCTTGTTTTGTTGAATTTTCTGCTTGGATTAAGTTTTTGTGATGGGAATAACAGTGAGATGAACTGATTGATAGTTTAGAATCTCATAAACAACAGAACTTATTGAGACTTTCCAAAATTATGATGTTATCCTGTTTCTGATACCTTCTGATGTCCTCAACGGTGATCCAAACATGAAATAGAAATCGATTGAAATATATTCTGGGGGATGCTGCATTTCTGAAGAACGAAACCATAGATCTATAATTACTATGGATGCAGAATCACGTGACGTAACAGAAGATCGACGACTTGGATACATAAGAGAGAGAAAGACATATGCGATCTTATCGAAAAGAAAAGAGATGAAGCAAGTTTGTGGGCAACTTGTCAACATCATAGGGAATTGTAACAAATATTTATGTGACCACAGTCTTTGCTCTGCCCACAAGAAGTTGATGCGTTGAATATAATTCAAGTTATACTAATTTCTGAATTAAAGTAATATATTTTTTCATTTGGAATGATCTATTTGGTGTTTTGTTTTACATTGATTTGACATTGCCCACAATAGCTCCATCACATTCGACCAAGTGACCTCTCTCTCTCATGCGGTGTCCATTCTTATTAGGTCTATGAACGAAACCAATGAATGAGACACAAAAATCAAAAAATTGTGTTAACAATATTCCCTGTATAAGTGGAAAATCTTATACAGGTGAGACATGAAGACCCTTAGAGATAAGGAAACAGGAACATAAGAACAACATCAAAAGTTGAGACATCACAAGATCACAAATCGCTGATCATGTATGTTCAAATAGTAGAGATCATATGATGAACTGAAACAACATAAAGATCCTAATGACAGAACCTGATAATTATATGAGAAATTATGGAATCCAAATGTATTTTGTTAGATGAAGTAGATAATTTGGCCAATTTTTCTGTTGGAATAGATCGTATTTGGATTGATTTATTGAAGAAAGAAATGACATCAGGAAATTTCAAAATTAAATAAATCGACATCTCTATGTGTTGACAACTTTCAATGTTAATTAGACTACAAATGAAAAAACACACAATTCTGAAGATTTCACAAGTTTGTCTGAAGAAGATGTCTGATATAGACACCGAAACGTTACATTGTCCTTGTCATTCATTTCCTTTTTCAGTTTTACTGTAAGTCAGCAAGTTTTCCAAGACCAATTTGCTCCTGACAAATAATTGCAAAGATTCTCGCAGGAGCACTTCATCTTAATTGAATTTTTTTTAATTATTTATGACTGGGAGTGAAAACCTATAAAGTTTTCTGAAATGAAATAGAAACTTTATAAACCACTGAAATGAAAGTTATATAGGATGTCCTCATTTCGAATTATCGTTCTTCTAATAAGAATAATATTATTTTATATGTTAAAGGCAATATAAATAATTGGTCATTGTTTATAATGCCGGCAATTCAAAAATTGTCTAAAATTATACGACAAAATGATATTTTATGTTGCAAATATTACATGGCCTCGTCATTATGTATAATGCTAAAAGTCAAGTGGGCTATTACGAATAACATTCCAGCTGAGATCATTCGAAATTCCAAAGACGAGTTGCTAATACTGGGAGTGCGCCAAATAGAGAATGTAGAGCATTTTCAATATTCACTCGTAGTTAGTAGGTACGGAGAAGGTAGTAGGTATACATTTTTCTGATTTTCTTAGAGTCTTATTTTTCAATTACAACTAAGGTGAAATACATATATAATAAAATACAATAAGATTCCATGTTTCACGAGCTCTTCAACGAGTCTATACACTCGTGTTGCCAACGTTTTAACAGAACCATAGAAAAATCAATTGAAATGCAAAATTTTTTGGCCACAGGGATAATAGAACCATAAGAAATTCAATTGGAATATTGAAAGAAGAATCTTTATATTTCCATAACAGAATATCCGATTTGAGTGAAATTTAGTTTGAGAATGAAAACTACTATACTGAATGCAAAATTTCAAGAGGATCGCATCATCAGAATCATTGAATTGAATTTTATAATTTTTTTTACATACTACTTTTTTGAATAATTTTTAGAATGTAATCCCGATTGTGTTGACATTCTGCATTTATATAATATTTGGTATAATTCTCAAATTCCATATACAATTATCAGGTAAAAGTATTAGTGCTCCACCAAAGAACCAGCGCTCAAAAGCTCCTGCTGAAGGCTTGTCTAAAATTTCAGATTCAATCTCAAGAGAACGAATAAGATGAAAAGAAAAAAGAAAATTCGTCTCATTGCAAGAAGGCTCCTCGATTTGAATATTTTAGCTTATTCGCTGAAGAGATTCTAGCATCTATTAGATACACTTTCACGAGGAGTCATTTGTTTCTTCATTGGGATTTTTGCTGTGCTCTTGCATCAAACGCAAAAATAAATTGTGCCCCTTTCACATTTTTTACTGAAATACACATGCTTCATATTTGATAAAAGAGAAATTTTTTCAGGCCTTATCTCCAGAAAATAACACACACAACATAATACTGAATAATCCATTATTTAATCAACAACCCTCAACTTTTTCCAAAAGGATTCGCGATATCTGCCAACTGCTGACGTCAATCCGGGCAGATTTTCCTTACAAAGTGAAGGAAAACCATGCCAACGTTGATCCGCTGGAAATCTGAAATCCCACCAAGTTGAGCTCTTTCGGCTTTCACCTTCAGGTTATACGCTTCCCACATTTGAATAATGACATGACAGTTTTCTTCTTTACCCTGCGAGCCGTCGCTTCACCTAAGATGGCGGCTTTTAGGGGTGATGGAACGGTATTCGATTACAAGGTCAATTTGGAACGTTTTTCTGGCGGTAATAGGTTTGTGAAGATGTGTTTACATCTTTTATTCTGAAGGAAAACGATATTTTTTATAGTCTAAAGACTAGAATGAGGGTCGTTCCCCACCGCTGGGTTTACTTTAGAAAACTTTTACCTCATAAGGTCCCAAATAAAACTAGTTTTTCTGATAAAACTCGTTCTACTTAAACGAGTGCCATGTTGTTTTGCCCAAATGTCTGTAATTTTCGAATTTTGAGCCGAAAATAGTCTCAAACGATAGGCTTCGACACAATGATGACAACTTCGTGGTCAAATTCAATTCTGTTCGTGGGGCCGTCCGGCCGTCCGTTAGCACAGTAACTTTCGAAGGGATAGTCTTGAAATTGAGACTTGAAATTTTCAGAGTGAGTTCGGTTTCCAAATGGCTCGGTTAGGTTCGTCAAAAAGGCAAATCGTACAGGGTGTTCCATAAAATAAGGCCATTTAAAATATTCGTATCTCAAAATATTCAATAAGAATATTGAAAAGAAGAAACTCCTTAATTACATAAAAATATATTCTATCCGGATAAAATTTATTTTATGAATGAAGATTGATACACTGTATGTTCATGCAGAATTTTGTTGCGATAATGTTAACAGAACCATAAAAAATTTAATTGAAATATGGAGAAGAAGAATTTTTATTCTTATTCGGTTCTAACGAATTTCTTTTTTGTGAATGAAGATTGTTTTAC
This sequence comes from Propylea japonica, assembly GCA_013421045.1. Lineage (NCBI taxonomy): Eukaryota > Metazoa > Arthropoda > Insecta > Coleoptera > Coccinellidae > Propylea > Propylea japonica. The sequence goes on from CM024242.1 coordinate 83,960,099, forward strand.
TTAGTCTTCATGCAAAATTTTGTAGCCATAGTGTCAAGGAACCATGGAAAAATTAATTGGAATATTGAAGAGAAGAATCCGTATATTTCCATAACAGGATAAACGATTCAAATGAAATCTATTTCGTGAATCAAAACTGCTATACTGAGTGTTCATGCAAAATTTCAAGAGGATCTCGTTATCAGAACCATAAAAATTAATTTCTGTGATTTATCATTTTTTAAATATATAATTTTTCGAATAATTTCCAGAATGAAATTCCGATTGTGCTGAGATTCTGCACTTATATATTTGGTATCAATCTCAAATCTTATATAAAATTCTGAGGTAAAAGTCTTATTGCTTCACCAAAGAACGAGCGCTCAAAAGTGACGATATGGTAGGGAACATGCAGTAGCAGCATCGAATTATACAATTTGTCAGGCTGCCCTTAAGACTCGATTCAAGTACTTGCGGTTGCCTATCATACTGAATGAATTAAGCCCCTTCCAACAATGAGAGAGAATAGAGACTACATTATTGCAATCAGACAACGGGATTCAGTCAATTAGAGCACGTGTATCTCTCTACTTTACATCTGTACAACTGGACGGAAAAACTATCCCTCTGATGCATTGTATATCGTATCTTTCCGATATGAATTTCCAAACCTTTATAGGCTGTTACATAATAGTATGTCACAACTTGAGTAGATGAATCTACGAATAATTTCAAGAAAAAAACCCATATAAACATGGTCCGCAAAAGCTTCGTTACGGAGCTACAGGGCGTTGAAATTTCCAAAGAAATTGTTTTTTTTTTCATAACGATTTGTTTTGTTGACTTTTGAAGTTATTGCAGTAAGAAAAAAATGTTAACTTTACCTTATTGCCGTTTATCGGCACTTTTTTGAGGAGAAGTTAGCTTTATTGCTAGAGGATATACCACTTTTGGTGAGAAACACAATGTGGTTTATGCATGTTGGGGCACCAGAACATTTCAGTGGAGAAACCAGGGAGTTCTTGAATAATACGTTCAATGATCGATGAATAGTTCGGGGTGGGCCACAACCATGACCACCTAGGTCCTACTGGCGTATTTAGGGGAGTCCAGGGGGTGTTAGGGACCCTCAGATGGCTCCCCCTTGAAAGATTCTAATCAAAACTACGAATAGGTATCACAAAAAAAACTTCTACTACATAGGGGCCGCGGCCCCCCTGAAAACTGAGGCCAGATACGCCTATGCTAGGTCCCCTGACTTAAATAGTTTGGACTTTTTTATGGCTTTAAGTTGTGACATACTGTATATGAACAAATAGTGTCCTGAAATAACACGGAAAAAAATAGAACCTCGCCGCACACAGGAAAGGAACAGACCCCAAATGAAAATGAAATTGTTGCGGCGCACGAACCAGAAATACGAGTTCAATAAGCGTACAGAACTGCAGAGGAATTTTCAATTCGATAAAGTCACAATTTCTCGAATAGAATCGGCCGTATATTCGAATTAATGGAGAAACACATAAGTATTCATATTCCGGCTACATTTCCATGTACTCAGGGAAATGTGTTGCGCTTGTCACATAAAATTGAATGAATTCCTTTGTGGGGAAAGGAAATTTCCGTAAAGGAACCACACGAGGGCGGTTCAGGGCTACCAACAAAAGGAAAATGAACTACGCTTATCTCATTCCGAATGCGCTGCAATAATTGCGAATGGTACTTTTATGAGGTCAAATTGAACACGAGGGAGAGGGACTTTGTGTTATTTCAGTTCTTTCCTTTCCTCTGGCTTTTTCGAGATTTGTATGATGAAATTGGAACTGGGGTTGATTGAAAGGAACATTTCAGGAAGAACTGCTGGATGTTTTTCAAAAATTCATCAAGGTATTCGATAAAAGATATTCTTAACTCGAATAGGGTGAGAGGTCCAGTTGTTGACACTCTGATAGTTATTGACACTGTGCTCATAAATAACGATGTAATAAACTATTGGTGGTATCTAAGGTTTTTCCATCTGTTTCTACCCATTTCAGAATGTTTTATTTCTATTTGGGTCGAGTTCAATTTCCTATGGTTATCATTAGATATTTGGCGTGAGATTTTGTAGTACTGTCAATTAGTGAATATGTTTGAGTTTACTTAAGGATAGGGACTTCATACAATTGCGTACCTATATTTTCCGATTTTTTATGCTTCATATTCGTTAAAAGTTTTCCATTGTTTGAAAGATTCCAAGGAATATTTAATATTGCCCAAGTAAATCCGAGAGTAAATCTCTCAATGATTAATATATTGAGTTTAAACCATATGTCAATAACTGTGTCAATAATATGACATCGAACAGTGATTGACATTAGGATTTAACCTCAACATATAAATCATTGAAGGGTTTACCTACATCAATTCAATATTCTTTGGAACCCTCAAACCAATAAAAACTTCTAACGAATATAAAACAGATCAACATCGGAAAATATACGCAATTATGTGCAATCGCTTTCCCTAAGTAAACATATACATTTTTTGACAATAATGCAAAATCTCGCGCAAAATATCTAATGATGCCGTTTTCATAATGATAAGTTGAGAACTCAAATAGAAATAAAACATTTTGAAATATGAGGACCAAAATGGAAAACCCTAGATAGCACCAAAAGTTCATTACATCGGTATATATGTGGAGATCACTCATCCTTTTTGTTATTTTTTTGTTTATATGAAATAAAATTGTTTAAACCTTATTTATTTCTCTATAATCTTCAGTATGAATGTCTCAATGACCCACCTAGTGAGAATTGATGAGTGAGAGAAAGTAGGATGATATCATAATCAAAATTGATGCAAAAGTGTGATGAACTTATGTCAATGAATATCATACTGGAACTGGGTGTCAATTACTATCGAAGTATGTCAATGACTATCCAATATGTAATTTCGACAAAATTGGTATCTCCTGGAATATTCAATCTATATTTATTGAAAGTTTGAAGGTAATACCAAAATAGCAACATTCAACTATAGTTTTGTAATAATAACCATGGTAGTGCAAAAAAATCTGGAACCGACTTCGCCTACTGAAAATATCCATGATCTTTAGGTGGTAATCACTATAGCTTTTATCCTTTATATACGATTTTGAAATTTCATTGTGTAACTTCGGTGTTATTTGTGGTTTGCCATCATTTTCGCTTTTTTTGCATCTCCAAAATGGCAAATATTGAAGAAATTGATATTTTACCTAAAGCTTGTGTTTGTTGGAATATTCTCGAAAGAATACCATGGTATCTGCACTGATATGAAAAATATAATGATGCAGACAATAGAAGATGAAATTGAATTTAAAAAAATCACGTATAACTTTTATTTCAACAGTAACTGTTATTCTGAAAAATAACAAAAAAAGGGCTTTACAGGAGATAGGAGGTGAAGCCTTGGATGAACTAAAAATCAGGCAATGAAAGTCAAGAGTCTAAAGAGTCTAAATTCATAATCATCTAATCATAAATAGATAAAAACGTCATGTCGCTTCATTTATTTGTCTATAATGATCTGTCTATTCATTAAATCTTTCAATAAAGATAAAGAGCAATAAACATATTTATTATTGAGCAATTCAGAAGAACAAATATATCAGGTTGTGCCAAGATGTCAAGTAAGACAGAGAACAGTGTTTTTTTTTATAGAATGAATATCGAGCCATATCGCCTTAGTTACTATAATATGTCATACCATACTCATATTTCACCAGGGAAATATGAAACGTCAAGTCATATTTGTCCCAAGGAGAATATGAAACGTCAAGTCATATTGTGCTGAAAATAGTCTTATATGCAAATTTTCACCTTATACATAAGAAAAAAGTCATTTGGAGCTTTTATCAAGAATTTCTTGATCTGCTTTCGGGACAACGCTGCATTTTTGTTCTTAACAATTGCTTCCACTTCATCGAATAATTTCACATCCGTTTTTTCCTTCAAATGTAGCATGGACCTCACCATAGATAATGTGTTTGGTGAATATTTCTGCGGCTGGAGATCGAATGAATAATCATACATTGAAAATAACAAGAATCAGAGCAACATACCAAATCTTCACAATTTGCTAACAAAATACACTGCTCAACAATTGATAGGGATCACTTACTTGTTCTGAATTTATTTCTGAAATATTCGCTCCAAGATTATAAATTTAGTCAGATATCAGAGTATTTTCAGTTGATAATATGGTTCACTTGGAAAAAGAATGAAAAAATGGAAAGTTGGAAAGAAAAAAGACTTTATTAGGAACACTCAAAATTTTGAGACATACTTTCGATCAAACGATTTATGAAAATTTTGGGGCAAATTCGTCCAATTATCCCGTAAAGCGTTAGAAAGGTCCTCCAGGTTATTGATCGGTTGTTCTAAGGTTGACAATTGTCTAGACATCTCAGACCAGACATGTTCGATGCATTTCATGTCTGGAGAGCGAGCTGGCCAGTCCATCCTATCAATAGCATGAGTTTCTAGCGCTTCATTAACAAGACGACTACGGTGCGGACGGGCATTATCCTCAATTAAAATGAAATTCTCCGCCACGGCAGCCGCAAACGGAACAATTATGGGTTCAATAATCATATCGTGATATCTCTGGCTGGTCATGGTAGTGTTCTGCAGAACAACCAACTCTGTGCGTTGGTTCAAACAAATACCTCCCCATACACATATAGAACCTCCGCCAAAAGCTGTTGTGGGTACCATAAACTGATCTGCATACCTTAGACCTCTTTCCCTCCAAGCAAAAATACGTCCATCGGAGTTGACCAAACGAAATCTAGACTCATCCGTAAATAAACATCGGCTCCAATCTTCAAGTGTCCAATTGCGGTGCTCGTCAGCCCATTGCCGTCAATGAACCCGGTGTTCCCTATTCAAACGGGGATGTTGTACCCTCCTACGTGCTCTCAAACCACGAACATGTAGTCGTCGTCTTACAGTCTGGTTCGAAATTAGAACTCCTGTTGCAACTCTAATGCCCGTACTCATAATCGATGCTCCGTCAAATTTCGTATACCCAAGAACATCTTAGGCTCGTATTCATAGTTCGCGTTTGAGGGCGAGTGAGAGTTTGTATCGCCCTCGGCTTGAGTTGAGGTCACCTTTATGACTAGTATTCATAAGGGCGATATAAACTCTCACTCACCCCCAAGGGCGAAGATCTTCTTGGGTACGAGATCTGACGGAGCATCGACTATGAGTACGGGCATCAGTGATCTATTGAGCCGCGACGCCGCGGCGGTAAGTGGCATTTCTCCTAGCATTGAGGATCAAAAGACGATCTTGGGCAGCTGTTTTACTGCGCTGCCGACCTCCCCCATGAACATAAGCTACTGAGTCGTTTTGGATGAACCTATTCCAAGCCCGACTCACGACATTCTGCGAAACATTCAACCGCCGGGACACTTCTCGCTGGGACAAACCTTCCTGTATCCACCGTATGATTTGGTCCAGTTGCACAGGAGCCAAACGTCTTCTCGGCATGACTGATAAGCTGATATTGTTCTCATTTCTTTAATTATTGTCACCTTATGTGTTTGAACGAGAGAGAAAAAAACAGATTTAATAACAAATACCACATTGCTTTTCACTCCACCTGTAACAGCCTACAGATAATAATCGATTTTGTGAACAAGAGCCGATGAAGTGAGGAAGACTTTAATATAATCAACTCAAAACACCTTACTTTTTCTTTAGAGAACATATAATGTACAGATATTCACGAGATAACTTGAAAAAAATACAAATGAAGGGAAGCTCATAAGTGATCCCTAGCAATTGTTGATCAGTGTATTTTCGCTGACTCCGTCCACCACCGTTCTACTTCTGAAAGCCTATATATTCCTTACTATAGGATATAGCTTTAGTTTGGTCGGAATCAAAAATTCACGGGCTTTCGCCGCTTGAGTTTCGACGTAGTGTGACATTTTTTCAATAACTTCATTTCTGACAAGACGTTAAAATAAAACCAGCCAACCATGATTCTCACAAACAGGGCCCATAGCAACGTAAAAAATCCAATTAATTCAAAAATTTGCAATCTAAAATTAATTTTTCCATTTTAGAAACGATATTGGTTCAATCAGAAAAAACTGTTCATTACAACACGGGAAATATGAATACATTTTCCACGGTTATATACATGTAACTAGGACAACCTCGGAAAATACACTTTTTCTCCAATCATCAAAAAATGTTGACATTTTTGTACTATTTTCAGATGCAAAAGTCATAAATTCCCTTACCGTACAAAAATTTGCTTGCTTAGCAACACTTTTAATCCTAGGATTAAAAACGCTACTTTTAATCCTTGGATTAAAAGTAATTGCATTTGACGTCTACTTGACAATCAATATTCACCAACAATACCAGATATCCCTGACTACCGACTTGCTATCGCCAAATTTATTTTAATTTTGGCTTGGTTGGAGAAAAAATGGTATATATTATACGGAATAAAAGTGCCTATTTTTACTCGCAAAAATATGCACTTTTAATCCTTATATATTAATATACTATTTCATATTTCTCTAGTTGTAATAATAGCTATATTGGACCCGACTCAACATTTCTACGAAAAGGCTCGAGATCCCAGAGTTTCAGGGGTGAAAAATAGAACCGGTTCTATTTATTTCCAAGCCTAAAATAGACCCCAAAATAGTCCCATGCGCATGCGCATTTCGAGGAAATTTCAGGTGAAATCGGTCAGGCCGACGAAAAGGCACAAAAAAGGCATGGTGTAATAGGGGTATAAAGCTCACATTACCTACTTCCTCATCAACTCAATAAGAAGAGCAGAGACTCACGGACTACATAGGGTGATAAAATTATGTCGCTAGATTGAACAGGGAATAGAAAGTTTCCATCTAGCCATAACGTCTCGTCTTTGTCCGCTTCTGAGACCGCATCTTCAAATATTAATGGAGTAAATGGAAACTGAAAACAGAAACAAGGCAACAGTCGGGCATGTTTTAGCCTGCTATGACTTGGGAGTTAACGGCCGTGCACCTGATGCAAGCAGCAGGATTTTGAGAGGTTTTGAAGCGAGAGTGAAGCTGTTTTATGCTTGAGGAAGATGAAGTTTGGTTGTATTAGTTGGAATTATGAACTGGAAATGGCTCTGCATACACTTGAAAAAAATTAACAAATCTCCTGAGCAGGTGCTTTTGAGCGGCCGTTTATTGGTGGAGAAATAAGACTATCACCTTGAAATTCTATTTTGGACTTTAGATTGATACCAAATATATAAATGCAGAATCTCTGCACACTACGAATGATATGCTCGAAATTATTCAATAAATGAAATATGTAAAGATAATTTATTAGAAAACCTTAAATTCAATGGTTCTGATAATGCGATCATCTTGAGATCTTGTAGGAACATTTAGTATATCAGTTTTCATTCACAAATGAATTTCACTTGAATCGGTTATATTGTTATGGAAATATAGAGATTTTTCTTTTCAACATTCCAATTGAATTATCCATGGTTCAATGGTTTTATGTTCCTACTTCATGACCAGAAAATCTTGCATGAGGCTTATTATAGCATCTTGAGTGGCCATATTTAATGAAACAACCTGTACGATTTGGCTGGATAACGCACTTACCCGATACATTAGAGAACCGACCTCACCCTGAAAATCTCTAGGTTAATCCCTTTGAAAGTTATCGTGCTAACGGCTGGACGGACAGACAGGCCCATGAACAGAATAAAATTTTACCAACCTATAGTTTGAGATCAGTTTCGGTTCGAAATTCGAAATATACAGACATTTGGGCAAAACGATATAGCACTGGTTTGAGTCAAACGAGCGCTCAAAAATGATATATCTGAAAATATAAAATTTCTATTGTTCTAATTTCACAATCCTTTTGAGGAATTGCATGAACCTTCAAGTCGCAATATTCGTCCTCAAACTGCTCAAAGTTTTTTATGGTAATATTGAAATCTTATTTTCGATATACCGATAGGCCATTCTATGATTGTAAGTATTAACGCAACCCCCTCTCATTTTTGCGTACTGCTTTGAATTGGTATTGAACATTTTACTACGAATTTTCAACTCTATCAAATTGACAAATTAGGAATTAATCATTCGAACAACTGGATAATTCAGGATGACACTGAATTCTATGGTTAGGCCATTGTTCCGAAATTTCGTTACGAGAATTCTCACTTTCGAGATAAACTACATTCAAATTGAAAATTCTGTAAGAATAAAAGGAAAATTGAATTTTCTATGGTTCTCGTGAGACTTTCCAAAAGTATCTTGCATGTGGCCGCAATATTTTATTTCGATCGGTTTTGTTCTGTCGGAGATATTGAAGAACAACAATTTTGAGTGGCCATATTTTTTGGAACACTCTGTATTCATTGGACACCATTCAATATGGGGTTGTAGCACCCTCTCATTCAAGTTCGTGCCCCCCTAGAATCATTAGTAGGTGAACGTTTTCATGTGAGTCTTGCTATTTATTATACAAGGTGTCTCACGACGTTTGAGACAAGTAATAAATCAGAATTGGGTAGTAGTAGATAGTTATAATTTTGAGGGTTTAAATTAGAGCAAACGTTGCATCTTTTCTAGTTATTGTGTTACCCAATGAGGTATTTGTTTTTGGTTACGTTAAGTCGCATTCACAATTATTACTGGGACAACCTGTATATTTGTGCCTTTCACGATAAAACAATTCCAACTAACTTACACTTGGGGTCTAAAGCGATTATTTCAAGAGATACCGGTAATTAAAGGAATGTAAATTAAAAATTTCATAATTGAATCCCCAAAAACCAAAATCAAATACCTAATTGGGTAACATAATAACAAAAAAGATGCAACATTTGCTCTAATTTACATCTACTTATAATCATGATTACCTATCTACTACTCTATTACTCTTGAACGTCTTGAACGTCGTCGGACACCCTGTATTTTTATTGAATTGACAAATATCAGAGGTGCCACTTTTTTATAAAGAAACCTGTATAATACTTTTAGCTAGTGTTTTCAATTCAAAACTCGTACTAGATTATAATTTTTCAATTCGAAATTAATTATTTTGAAATGAAAAATGAATAAAGCGTTATTGCCGAAAAACCATGATGTAATTACTAACAGGTAATATTCAAAATAATTCGTTCAATTTCGATTTACAAATATAATAATAGTGATTTAAGTTTCCGTGGAAACGGTAAAAAAGAAACAGGCGGCTTATCACAAACACATGTTCTCGAAATGATGTAATATCGATGGAAGAGCTCAATCATGATAAACAACTAACTGGTTAAAAATCAGTTTCTGTTCGCGCTCGTGTGAATAAGAATTCGAGTTAGTATTTTTCGTGTTTCGATGTGAAAATTCGAATGAAATAGTGTTACGTGCGTTTTGGAAATGGAGAAAAATAACCGACACTAGGAATTATTTCAATAGTCGTCAAAAGAAGGTTAGTGAGCTTCGAAATTTTGTATACCTATAACAAATCGAAAAACTGGTTCGCATTCAACGACCACTTTTTTGAGCGCCCGTTGTACTTAAACTATATGCTTTACTATATTGTTTTGCCCAAATGTCTGTAATTTTCGAATTTTTAGCCGAAAATGGTCCCAAAGAAGGGTTCGACTCCCTGATGACTAATCCGTGATCAAATTCAATTATGTCCGTCCGCTGTCCGTTGGCATGATAACTTTCGAAGGGATTGTCCTAGAGACTTGAGATTTTCAGGGTGAATTCGGTTTTAAAATGTCTCGGCTAAGTTCGTTAAGCAGCCAAATCGTACATGGTGTTCCATAAAAAATAGCCATTCAAAATTTTTGTTCCTCAAATTTCAGACAAAACGAAACCAATCGGAATGAAATGTTGCGGCCATAGTGTATACACAGAACCACAGAAAACTCAATTGGAATATTTGAAAGAAGAAAGTTTTTCGATTCGAGTGGAATTGATTTTGTGAATTAAGATTGATATACTGAATGTTCATGCAAAATTTTGAGGCCATCGTGTTAACAGAACCATAGAAAATTCAATTGGAAGATCGAAAATAAGAATCTTTTTATTTTCACAACAGGTTTTCCGATTCAATGGAAATTGATTTTTTGAATGAAGAATGATAAAATGAATTTTTATGAAAAATTTGGTGGCCATAGTATCAACAGAACCATAGAAAATTCAATTGGAATATTGAAAAGAACAATATTTATATTTTCATAACATGATATCCGATTTGAGTTGAATTCATTTTGTGAATGAAGACTGATATACTGAGTGTTTATGCAAAATTTCAAGATGATCGCATCATCAGAATCATACGATTCAATTTTTCTGTTTTCTATTATTTATTTTTTACATATTTCATTATCTGAACAATTTTCAGAATTTGTTGTCCCATATTGAGATGAAAGTCTTGTTGCTCTACCAATGAACGAGTGCTTGAAAGCTCCTGCTCAGGGCTTTTCATGAATTTTTTTATCGAAAGCAGAAAACGAAAAAGGTGGATAATATTCTGTTGAATAACAATGAGATATTCAAATTTCCAAGAATATGATAATAAAATGACTATTAAACTGCAGAACATTTCATTGAGCGCTTGTTCTTTGGTGGAGCAATAATACTACTACTTCGAAATTTTTCATGGGATATGAGACTGATGATACCCAATATATAAATGCAGAATCTCAGCACAATCGGAATTATATTCTGGAAATTATTCAAGAAATTAAATATATGGAAAATTAATAATGACAGAAATTAATTTCTATAGCTTTGATGATGCGATTCCCCTAAAATTTTGCATAAACATTTAGTATAGTAGTAATCATTCTCAAAATAAAGTACAGTCGAATCGGATATTCTATTATGGAAATACAGGGTGTAACTAAATAAGTGTAAAATATTTAAGGAGGTGATTCGTCATCGAAAGAAAGATAGGATCTTTCATATAAAGAAACTTCATTAGAGCATCCCTTGTTAAGATACAGCCCCTCAAAGTGAGTACATGAAATTTGTATAACAATTTTATTCACAAGCACCAAAAAGGTTACAATATTAACATTAACCTGACGTATCCTTCTAGCAAAAAGACACTTATCCAGTTAATTATTTGGTTAACCCCATGGTTATAAGGGTGGGAAACGCAACCCCTAAAGTTTATTTCCAATGTAACTTTTTATCTTATTATTTGTTTATCTACCATTTAAAAATTTATTTCCGATAGCCATTTTCACTCTAAACAAAAAATGTCTCTTGAGCTTTCTGCCCAAAATAAACCAGTTCGCAGTAAAAAATTATTTTACGAACAACTACAGAGATAGAACGTCATAAACTGACAGCGTTATACCAATTTAATTTTCACTATCGCTAAAAGTGTCCTACTAGATAGATTAGTTTCGCATTTATGACGATCAATCTCTGTAGTTGTTCGTAAAATAATTGTTTACTGCGAACTGGTTTATTTTGGGCAAAAAACTCAAGAAAAATTTTTTGTTTAGAAGGAAACAGGCTATCGGAAATAAATTTTTAAATGGTAAACAAATAATAAGACAAAAAGTTACATTGAAAATAAACTTACAACCATGGGGTAAACCAAATAAATAACTGGATAAGTGTCTTTTTGCTAGAAGGAAACGTCAGGTTAATGTCAATATTGCAACTTTTTTGGTGCTTGTGAAAAAAATTGTTATACAAATTTTATGTACTTTCTTTGAGGGGCTGTATCTTAACAAGGGATGCTCCAATGAAGTTTCTTTATATGAAAGATTCTTCTTTTTTTCGATGAGGAATCACCTCCTCAAATATTTTACACTTATTTAGTTACACCCTGTATAAAGATTCTTCTTTCAATATTCGAATTGAATTTTCTATGGCTCTATTAACAGTATGGCCACAAAATTTTGCATGAAGATTCAGTATATCAATCTTCATTCAAAGAAAAAAATTCACTCGAATCGTATATCCTGTTATGGAAATATATTTTTTTTTAATATTCCAATCGAATTTTCTATGGATATTTTCAAATTATAGCCACGAAATTTTGAATGAACATTCAGAATATCGATTCTCATTTACAAAAACAATTTGACTCAAATCGGATATCTTTTTATGGAAGTATGAAGTTTCTTTTTTCCAATATTTCAATTGAATTTTCTATGATTCTGTTCACAATATGGTCACAAAATTTTGCATGAGCCTTGTTATCAGCATTTAACTGAGCCATTCGGGACCGAAACTCATCCTAAAAAAAGTCTCTTGTACAATCCCTTCGAACACAATTGTGCTAATGGACGGCTGGACGGTCCCACGGACAGAATTGAATTTGACCACGAATTCGTCATCAGGGAGTCTAACCCTATCCATTTTCGGTTCAAAATTAGATTACAGGCATAAGGTCAAAACGATAAAGCACAGTGTGATATTGTTTGGTTGAGAATTCGAAAGAAAATGCTCCTCAGCTCACTTTGTTATTACTTATTATTACAATAATGATAATAAACAACACCCTTCTGAATTCACGACATTCCTCTTCTGAATTTTCCCAATATAAATGAACTATCCTCAATCAGTGATTGGATATGTACCCTCCTTCCTAAAAAACCTAATAATGCCAAATTGAATGCTTATGAACTTGAAAATAAACCCCCTTTACATCTATAAAGCTCCCCAAAAACAACCATTCAAAAATAATTAACAATTTCCCGACCCCAAATCCTAATAATCAAAACCTGTCGCCGACACTCAACTTCTACCCCCACTCCAACCCTCAAAGGCCTGCTGGTATCTCCAGGACACTTTCCGAAAATAATTACCAAAATTGTTATTGTTTCGCCGCCACAACTGGAATCACCAACGACCGTCGCCCTCTCTTGAAAACAGTTGACGATCGATTGGCGCCCCCTCCAGGCCCCCGTCTCATCCCCACCAGGACCTACCCCCACCACCCGGCAGGCTCGGCATCTTCTCACGCCCGAGTCTGTCACGAAACCCGGCGAGAAGCGTTTCGGAACCGTCGAGTTTTCCAGGTAGAATTTTCCGCGAGGAAAAATCGAGTTTTCCCAGGTTGAATTTTCCGCGAGTTTTCCCGGTGTCAAACGGTTTTCGCGGGAATTTTTTCGGTTGGAGGGTGAGTTTGTGCTGTGTCTTTAAGCGAGACTGTGGACGGTGTTTTGGAGTATTGTTTGAGGAAAGTTGGATGATTGGACGTGCATTGGGTAAAGAAGGAAACTTTAATTTTGGTGATTTTCTTCGCTGTTTTTGAATGAGCATTTTTGGATAGTGCGTAACAGAAGATACAAGTGAGTTTATGTTGTAATATGAGCAGCTATAGTAGTGAATGAAAAAAATATAACTATGATGTTTGTGGAGCAAAGTTACTGTTCCAATTTCCCTATTACATTTGTATTAAATTCCTCGAAGTGTTTTTCAATTCTGTAGTTTTTTGTATCGAAAAAAAAAATATTGAGTCTTTTAATCTTAGGAACTATTTTATATGAATATATGTGAAATGGAAAAAAATTTAATCTTAATTTGGGTTTAAATCTTCTTTTTTGAATTCAAATTTTTTTCAGAGAAATGAATGTAACTTAACTCTGGAAAATGTACAGGGAGTCTGTACACAAATGCGAGGGACTTTGGGAGATGATTCGTCGATGAAAATAAGCAGGGGTAGTTCATATAATTTTCTTTCGAGATCGACCTCCCTTCCAAGATACAGCCTTTGGAAAGCGATGACGAGTTGGTAGTATTTAATTTTTTTAAGGCTTCTTAAGAACACTGAGTCATTAAACTATACATAATATAAAGCACTGAATAGATGCTACCCAAACAATTGTTTTTAGATCTCATAACTTTATTATTAGGGGTTGAAAATAACAACCTTCTATGATTTTCGTTCAAAACTTGTTTTCGTTTAATAGATTTGCGAAAAATTAAATTTTCTGATGGTTTCCGATTGAATTCTGGAGAAAAAAGTCTCCAGCAAAATTTCGATACAGACGTTACTTTTCTCGGAAAAAATAAGTACTTACAAGCAGTTATGATCACTGTTCATTCCATTTCATCGTATAAGTGTCGAATGAATATTCCAAGATAGTGTATGTCCATGACAGCAGATAAATATGTTCTGTAAATCTTTCTGAAGGTTCAATTAATAATATCCGAGAGAAAATTATTCGTAATATTATTTTGATTTCACAAATAGAACTTTCTTTCGATTAATAAGCATAATTGACAACAGTAGCTTTAATTTTTATCGAGATACAATAACGCCAAACTATAATAAATGTTCAAAATGACGACCTCTCGCTAAAATACATGCATTAACTTTTATGAAACTGAAAATTGTCGAAAGAATCATAGAAAATATTTCTTCTTCTGTCAAAACCAATTTTGAGCCTAAACAATATTTTAGAATATTCATTCTATGGAACATACGATGAAATGGAATGAACAGTGATAACTGGTTGTAAGTTTCTATTTTTTCCTAGAAAATTATCGACTGTATCGAAATTTTGCAGGAGATTCTTTTTCTTCAGAACTGAATGGAAAACCATAAGATAATTTTATTTTTCGAAAATTTATCTCACGAAAACAATTTTTGAATGGAAATTATAAGGGGTTGTTATTTTCAACCCATCATAATAAAGTTATGTTATCAAAAATTGTGTGAGTAGCTTCTACTTAATGAAATATATTAAGGATAGTTTCATGACTCAGTGTTTTCTAGGACTCCTAAAAAAAAATAATAACTCTCAACACGTCATCGCCTTCCGAAGGCTCAATCTTGAAGGAAGGGGGGTCGATTTCGAAAAAAAATTATTTGTAGGTACCCCTGCTTACTTTCATCCAGGAATCATCTCACAATTGTTTACAGACACCCTGTGTATTATTTCAGAATGTACCAATGCGAATATCTTTCAACAAAATGAATTAGCAAACCAAATATGTATCTTGTGTGGTAAAAGTTCTTTTGTGCTTTGCTATGAACATTTAAAAGCACTTATTCCTTGAAATTTGAGCAAGAGTATTTTCATTTCAATTGCAGGCGAAATGTTTTCGCGACATATCTATGGTTTTTTTCGAGATTTTTCCTTCTGGCATGATAGAAATGAATGTATTGATGATGAAATCTTTTGTGAATAATTGGAAAGCAATTTTTTCACAGAAAATGATCGAAGCAATCATCTCATCAGTAATTTTATAACTTATAACAATAACCAAGTATATAAATGCAAAATCTAACCAAGTTCGGAATTATGTTCTGGAAATTATTCGAAAAATGAAATATATCAGGAATCAATAAATGAAAGAAATTGAATTTTTTGGTTCAGATGATGAGATCTTCTTTGAATTTTGCATGAACATAGAGTATATCAATCTTCATTCACAAAATTAATTTCACTCGAATCGGATATAATGTTACGAAAACATTAAGATTCTTCTTTTCAATATTCCAATCGAATTTGTATGGCTCTGTTAACTCTATAGCCAAAAAAATTTGCACGAGGCTCATTTAAAACATCTTTTATATGGCCGCAAAATTTCATTCCTTGTCTGGGATATTGGGGAACAAAATTTTTGAATGGCCATATTTTATGAAACACCCCTTACGATTTGACTGGTTAACGAATTTAACCGCGCCATCTGGAAACCGAACTTACCTTGAAAATCTAAAGTCTCTATCCTTCCGAATGTAATGGTGCTCACGGCAGGACGACCCCACAGCAGAATTAAATTTGACGACGGATTCGTCATCGGGAAGTCGAACTCATTTTCGGTTCAAAATTCGAAAATTACAGACATTTGGCAAAACTATATAGCACCTGTTTAATAGAACGAGCGCTCAAAAAAATATTGTGTCAACTTATATCAAAGTGACATAAAGAGTCATGTCCAGTGTTGTACTGCAGACTATTAACTATTGAATATAATGCAACCTACTGTATATGAACAAAATGATTTCAAAACAACGAGTGGCTGGGAAAATATCGACGGTTAGAATTTAATTAATTTCAAACGAAAATTTCATGTGATGCTGATAGCGACATAATATTAAAATGCTATTTATTTTTCAACCGCCTCGTGTATTTTTCTTTTCACATTTACATTAAATTGAATCAAATTATAGCATTCATTGCTATTGAATCGGAAAAAGGTATTTCATTTCAAATTCAGTAGAATATTTTCCGCTCGTTATTGGATTATGAATTGACATTCTTCCATCGGAATTTTATCATTAATCGAGAATCTATCGATTGTTGAAATGAAAGAGGATTTTTCAATATGTAGCCATTTGACATAATATTATGCTTTATATTATGTTTCCCATAATTCAGCCGTTAGTCTGATTCAGTAGCTGAATACAGATGCATGATCTTTTAGGGAAATGTTCAGTTTAAAATTTTTGCGGCTTATAAGAATATTTGGGAATAATATTTTCATGTTTCTTGCTCATTCCTTTTAAAAGTTGAGTAGTCACAAATTTTTCATCATTGAGTGTAACATGCAATCGAAAAATGCAGTGATAAAAACTTGGGAAAAAATTTGAGGGGTGTGTCACATTGATCCATTTTGTTAGTCAAGCTGCATTTATTAGCGCTGAACTCCTATGTCATCGGCCCAGAAGTTATATGGAAATGCCGAAGAAAAGCCAACGAAGTAGGCAAGAACAATAAGTTCATCTTAGTCTGGGTTTCTGTTCACTCAGGAATGGAAGGAAATGAAAAGTCAAACACCTTAGTCAGAAAAGGAGTACGAACAATTACTGGCCCAGAATTCTTTTGTGGTATAGGCAATTGCACCAACGAAAGACATTTTTGGGGAAAAAACTGAAAGAGAGGAATCTTCCATAAAATTCCTTCAGAAGTTTGAAACTGCAAGTCCCAAAAGTATTTGGATCTCAGAAGAAAAAATACAGGGTGTCTGCAAACAAATGCGAAGGGCTTTGGGAGATGATTCCTCGCTGAAAATAAGCAGGGGTAGTTGATATAAATTTTATTCGAAATCGACCCCCCTCGCAAGATACAGCCTTTGGAAGGCGAAGACGAGTTGAAAGTTTCGAATTTTTTGAGAGTCCTGAAAAACACTGAGTCATAAAAATATTCATAATATTATTCATTAAGTGGATGTTACTCACACAATTTTTTTCGATCCCATAACTTTATTATTAGGGTTGAAAATAACAATTCCTTATGTTTTTTCTCCAAAAAATGTTTTCGTGGGATAGATTTTCGAAAAATAAAATTCTTTTATAGTTTTCCATTCAATTATGGAGAAAAGAAGTTCCTTGCAAAATTTCGATACAGTCGGTACTTTTCTTAGAAAAAATGAAAACTAATGGGGCCCACTCACTAGGAAGGAAGAATGCGCAGTTAAGTCTCTGCATGTTTGCTGTAACGCAAACGTGTGCATTCATATTGCCCACACACATACACTTTTGCGTGTTGGTTTGGATGTGCGACAAGCATGAGATGACGTCGAAAAAAGAACTGATGTTAATGGCAGTGGCGTGTGTTGTTATTAAGGAAAAAATGTCCAAGGTATAAATATCGAACCCGACACTGTGTTGCTAAACATATGAAACGTGCAGAGACTTGTTGCCCATACACGGTCGTTTTTGGTCATTCTTCCACGTACGGAGAAGAATGCACACGCCACACGACGGAGATGATTGCGCATTCCAAATTTACGCCATACACACACACTTTTAACTGTACCACGTACAACGCGCATTCAAGTCTTCGCGCTTCCCTCTTAGTGAGTGGGCCCTTTTACAAGCAGATATGATCAATGTTCATTCCATTTCATC
Organism: Propylea japonica; assembly: GCA_013421045.1. NCBI lineage: Eukaryota > Metazoa > Arthropoda > Insecta > Coleoptera > Coccinellidae > Propylea > Propylea japonica. The sequence continues at coordinate 83,977,915 of CM024242.1, forward strand.
GTATGTTCCTTAGAATGAATATTCTAAGATATTGTTTATGCTCAAAATTGGTTCTGTCAATTATTATGCTCATTAATCGGAAGAAAGTTATTTTTGTGAAATTAAAATATTACGGATATGATTTTTTTCCCGAAAATAGTAATTTACCCTCAGAAAGATTTGGAGAACATCTTTATCTCCTGTCATAGACATATAATACCTTAGAATATTCATTCTATGGAAAACTTTTACGATGAAACGGGATGAACTGTGGCCATAACTGCTTGTGAGTTTTTATTTTTTCCGAGAAAAGTATCGACTGTATCGAAATTTTGCACGAGATTTTTTTCTTCAGAATCGAAAGGAAAGAATTTCATTTTTTCGAAAATCTATCTCACGAAAATAATTTTTGAACGAAAATTATAGGGGGTTGTTATTTTCAACCCCTCATAATAAATTTCAATCAACTTTTTGTGAAATTAAAATATTACGGATATGATTTTCTGCCGGAAATTAGTAATCAAACCTTCAGAAAGATCTTTACGACATCCTTATCTCCCGTCATAGAAATACATCTGAGAATATTCATTCTATGGAACACTATACAATGAAATGGAATGAACAGTGATCATAACTGCTTGTAAGTTTTCAGAATTTTATTTTCAGCCCCTAACAACTAAGTTAGGAGATCTAAAAATTTGTGGAGTAACTACGACTTAAGCCTTGTTCGCACTACGCTAGTAGTTTAGTCGAGCCGCTAGAAATTTAGTAGCTACTCTCCATCCAATCGTTCGCACTTTGTTCGAGTTAAGTTCACAAGTGAGTAGCGCTTTGTACAGGGTATCCCATTTTGGGCACTTTTACGGGATATCTCCGTTATTTTTAACGTTAGCGGGATGCGGTTTTCGCGACAGTGTGCTACTTTTTTGTGAAACTAACGATGGCGCAATCAGTTTTTGCATAGCCCTCTTAGTTTTTGCTATACAGGGGGGAAATGAAAAGTATCACTTTTTAATCACCCCCCGTATCTCAGTTGTGCTTAAACTTGGAGGAATGGTTAAAACGCATTCCTATAGATTTTTTTCCGTAGAATCCAGTGGCGTAGTCAGTTTTTCAATTGAACTTTCCGTTTTTGAGTTATTGAGCAAACATATGTTTTTTAAATGGGACACCCTGTATATTATTTTTTATTCTGATTAAGCACAATCTCAGCTTTTCAAAAACATATTATTTTAGGCATTTATTTTCTAAACCAAGCTCAGAATTCAAGATTTTGTAATTCAATTAGCAGTAGTAGGCTATGACTGTTTATTATAAACAAAAAATAAGTGTCAAGATTTCGTCAGAAATCGAAAATAATGTTAACATAATATCTACATCACATGATCTAATATTTAACTTAATTTAATTTGCAATTTCTTGAAAATTCAAATAATTGAATCATTAATATAATATAATAAATAATAAAAACTGAGAAAACTGTAAACTTTTAAACCAACCGACAAAGCTTTGACATTTATTATTTGTTTTTAATAAACAGTCATAGAGCCTTCAACTAAGTTATTGACAATTGAATTACAAAATCTTGAATTCTGAGCTTGGTTTAGAAAATAAATGCCTAAAATAATATGTTTTTGAAAAGCTGAGATTGTGCTTAATCAGAATAAAAAATAATATACAGGGTGTCCCATTTAAAAAACATATGTTTGCTCAATAACTCAAAAACGGAAAGTTCAATTGAAAAACTGACTACGCCACTGGATTCTACGGAAAAAATCTATAGGAATGCGTTTTAACCATTCCTCCAAGTTTAAGCACAACTGAGATACGGGGGGTGATTAAAAAGTGATACTTTTCATTTCCCCCCTGTATAGCAAAAACTAAGAGGGCTATGCAAAAACTGATTGCGCCATCGTTAGTTTCACAAAAAAGTAGCACACTGTCGCGAAAACCGCATCCCGCTAACGTTAAAAATAACGGAGATATCCCGTAAAAGTGCCCAAAATGGGATACCCTGTACGATGAACAACTCGCAACGCACGAACTCTGACGTGATTTCTTCCGCCCAGCGAAACGACATCACCGCGGCAAATGATATTACTAATGAACTCGAATAAACTGATCGGTTCGGACCTATCTAGTCCGTGAGCGAGTTAAGAGTATCGCGCGGTGGGGGACTCTACTCGCCCGATAAAATAGAACCAAATGGATCGACTCGTCTAAACTACACACTAATCTACCCGACTAAATTCTTGGTGTTCACACACGTTTAGTGACTAAATTTTTAGCTCCTCGACTAAACAACTAGCGTAGTGCGAACAAGGCTTGAGTGCTTCATATTATGTTTAGTTTTAGTACTCAGTGTTTATAAAAAGCTGTAAAAAATTTTAAACTGTCAACTCGTCATCGCCTTCCAAAAGCTTTATCTTGGAAGGGGGGTCGATTTCGAAAGAAAATGTTCCAAATGATAGAAAAGGTGGATGAAATACCAGTTTCGTTTGAACCCTGCTTATTTTCATCTAGGAATCATCTCCCAAAGTCCCTCGCATTCGTTTAAAGACACCCTGTATAAATAAGCAGTTTGTTAACGCTTCTGTCGAAAATTCCCCCTATGTTCTATCAACATCCTGTCGACAACCCCTATTACAAAACGCGAAAACAAAAACGTGACGATAAAACAAATATCCAAAAAAAACTCTATATTCGGATGGTGCACAAGCCGAATAATTCCTTTTTTCGCACCCCTACGAAGGCTTGAAAAAGTATTCCAGCGACGTCTGAGACGCTGTTGTGTAAATGATGACATGTCAAGTTAATCATAGAGAGAACATTCGAGGGATGCTCTCTGGGCGTCATGAATAAGATTCTTTTTTAGCGAGATAGAACCAGAGAACAGTCTTCCTCGCCTAAGCAAGATTTACGTTTCACGCTTTTCTGTGGGCACGATGGATGTTTTTCACGAGAATCGGTTTTTGCCCCGACCGTATAAGGGGTGCTTCATTGTCGAGTCTCTGTTTTTCTGCATAGAGTTGTGGCGATGGTTTCTGTGGTCTCGGTAATCGTTTGTTCGGTGTTAGAAAATAATTTTGTTTTTTAACGTTAGAGGCGCACTTTGTGAGCGAATACTGTGAACTTCGGTACTCTGTGGTTTTTCCACTGAAATAATGGGCATTTCCAGTATGTTTAGAAATGAGTTTTTTTCTTATGAAAGTATCAAGGCTGTGACATATTTACCTATTAAATTATTAACTCACAATCTGAGTTTTCGGCCATTCGGGAATCAAAGGAAACGAAGAGGCCAATACACTTGCCAAAGAGGCCGCAGGAATGTCACTCATTGGTCCAGAATCCTTTTGTGGTATAGGTGAATGTACCTATTAGAAGGAGTTTTCGAAGAAGGGGAAAGCCTTCATCTCCCAGAGATGGATCATTTCACTGAGTTTCTTCGAAACTTTGAAACAGCAAGATCTGAAAGATATCTGGATCTTGGTAAGAAATAATTACACCTCCTCAGGTTTTCTTACAAGACACTTTCGGCTCAGGAAGCACCTTTTGAGGATGGGATTATCGGATACTGACGAGTGTAGGTTCTGTGGGGAGGAGGAAGAAACCGCCATTCACCTAGTCACGGAATGCATTGCCATTGCGAGCCTTAAAGGTTGACGCTCACTTGGACGAGACGAGACGAGACGAAGCGAAGAGTTATTTTCCGCAGACACGATTTGCACTGAATCAATCGATTCTGATCTTCGCTTCGTGCCTCCCAAGTGAGCGTCTACCCATTTGATTCAGTGCAAATCGTGCCTGCGGAAAACAACTCTTCGCTTCGTCTCGTCTAAGTGAGCGTCAACCTTAAGAAAGAAATAATGCCTTGGGCGAAACACTTGTAAGAGCGGGGAACTAGCCTCGTTGAAGCCTTCACAGATATTGGATTTCATCAGATCTCTTTAATTGGAAGGCGAACTGTAAAGGGTGTGGTCAGAACAGCTTCGCAACACAATAGACCTAGAGGTCGCAGTGAACTGTAATCCCTTTTTAAACTATAACTAAAACTATCCACTAACAAATTCAAGTAAATAATTTTAAATCAAATGTGGAAAATGCTATTTTTTTACTAGTAGGTTCAAAAGTAGCGCCATGATGAAGTACGAGCAAATTTAGGTTCGGAGCTTTTAGACTTTCTTGTTGTTAACATGTTAGCCATGATATTATAGCGAAGAATGAGCAGCTAGCAGAAAAGTTGATTTGTCATTCGAAAGTACACTAAATGATATACAGGGTTGGGATAAAGTTCGGCACCAAATTAATATTTTTAAAACGAAACGACCGATATTTTTGAAATTTGGCATCTGAGTGTAATGGACCACAATGCATTTGATGAGCATATTCTCATTAATGAGATACTTCCGGTTTTACCGGAAATGACCAATTTTTTTTATTTAAATGGGACACCCTGTATATTTCTGCAGATTCTGAAAGAGCACTTTGTTTCGGATCTGTCCATACCAGTTTCCATGTAAAAATTATCTGTAAAAAGAAGTATTGAGACAACGGATTCTTGATGAATGTGCCTTAATACATGGAGAAGTTTCGAGAAAAGTTACTCAAGAATTTGTTAATAGACTGGCATATTGTCAGGAGGTGAATGGCAAGCACTTCGAACATTTAAAATGATTTTTTTTTAAATTATTTCTAATAATTTTTTTCTACTAGTAAAAGCTGTATTTCTTCTTCTTATAGATTTTCATAAAAAATACGTCATGAAAAGCAGAAAGAGTTATCTACTAGAAAGTATTTCGTTTTATTTCGCACTATTGATACAAATAACAACGATTTATTTATTTGAATGGATTTTTCTCAAATGTACAGAAAGACTGAATTTCTTCTTTTAACATAGAATTTTTACATGGAACCTGGTATGGACAGATCCGAAACAAAGTGCTCTTTCAGAATCTGCAGAAATATACAGGGTATCCCATTTAAATAAAAAAAAAATTGGTCATTTCCGGTTAAACCGGAAGTATCTCATTAATGCAAATATGCTCATCAGATGCATTGTGGCCCATTACACTCAGCTGCCAAATTTCGAAAATATCGCCCGTTTCGTTTTAAAGATATTAATTTGGTGCCGAACTTTATCCCAACCCTGTATTTTTAACAGAAGAGAAAGCGTGTGCATAAAGATTAATATTTCATCGAAAATGCCATTGGAAAAATAGGACTGATTTTGTTAACTACAGAATCATGATATTCTTTTCCTTACCACGCCTGTGATAAGAGTGTTTTCTGCACATAGACTCTCTCATATTTTAGCAAATTTATTGCCTTTCCGGAATATGAGATCAAATTTGATGAGACTGCAAGGAAAACTGAATAATGATCTTTTCAGAGAGAAAACTTGAAACTTTGCAGGCAATCAACAAATGTTAAATCGAAGAAAAACCGTCAACATTTCGACCATGTTATATGACATTTTTTATTACAAATCACTTGTATAATCCCCTCTCGTAGGTTGTCCACTTCAAAAGTAGACACCCTGTATAATAAGCACCTAATTCTTCACGTCTATCTTTAAGTTACTATAGCAACACCTCCTATACTATTATCCTTATTATATTTGTTCAATCGAATGTTTATTCATTTGTTGACCGTGTACTTTATGTAGTGCGACCAATGAGGTCTTTTGTGCGTTACCAACCTAGGTAACTACTACAAATAGGCTACATTTTGCCTAGGAATGTAACCTTCCTCGTAAGATTGAAGCTCTTCTTTTGAAAGGGCGCCAGCTTTCTCATTTTCCCCAAAGTTCCTTGCTGATATCTTCCTCATTACTTAGTTTTTCATGAGCCAAGAAGAACAACATAAGTATATGATATTCTATAATCTACCCCTTAAACACAATATACGAAAAAAACCCAATCTCACACGAGATATTGCCCGACATTTTCTCTACGCGAAAAAAGGAACTTCCTCAAGTCTGCCATGAATAAAGAACGAACCGAAGATGGATTGCGTGGAGCATCTCGTTCCTGTTCTATATTCTACTGTGTCTTTTCTGTGTTAGCCTGCACGTTCGCGAAAATCTACGTAGACCGATTTTTTATGAAGATGGAGATGGAACGTTAACAGATGACACGCTCAGACGTTAAAATGGATGGGACGAGAATAGAGCGCACCATATGCGTCCGAAATATTCGTTGAAATATTTCCAGGAGAGGTTGGTTTATGTTTCTGTAAAACAAATCCTGAATTCAATTTTGTAGGCGGAAGCTCCATATGATAATTTGCTGAAATTATATTTCAAGGCGTCATGTTTTATTTCGTGTCTTTTCAATTTTTCATTTTCACTCATCACAAGGATTATGTTAGAGGCTCTTCTGAGATTAAATGGAACGTGTGAGGAAGAAGGCAGTGACAAATGCTTTTGCCAATTAGTGGCGCAGTCTGAAAGATATTATGAAAGGCATTATGCCTGAATTGAATTTAAACTGTTGAATTATTTCATGAAAATCAGCGTTCTGTTATAAATGTTCTCAAAAAATTTTTTGAATTTTATGAGTGAGTAATTGACTTGTACACAGTGGCGCAGCCAGAATTTTCGTTCGGGGGGGCCCGATGCAAATATTCAGGGAGAAGAAAAAAAAAAAATACTGTTATTTCTATTTTTCTCTTTCTGGTTGATAAAAATGTCAAATTCACAATATCTTTTCTGAAATCTGGTGATCATTTATTTTCTAAAATGCCTTTCCAATATACAGGGTGTCAAGGAAAAAAGTACCATGCACAGTGTCACGCAATAAAGGGCCATAAATATAAAAGAAGTCCCATGAATATATGTTGGAAACTGCTTCCTTTAAGAAACACAAGGTGTTAAAGTTTATTTTTTCATTTGGTTTTTTTTATAACTTTGGACAGAGGAGAGGAAAGAATTGAACAAAATATGATATGCGGGGTTTTGTATGATCCAAATATCCTACTAGTTACTTATAGAGAACGCCACATATAGGATTCCACATTTAAATCAACCTTAATTATTTTGCCTCGCACTGTATGTCATTCTGACGGAGAAAAAGCGATTCCTCTATCTTTTTTTCTTCAGAAATGTATACTTTAATGAAGTCGTTAGGACCAACTGTTTCCGGTTAAATGCATCGAAAACTTATGATGCACGCAAATTGTCCAGAAGCGCCAAAGTAACCTACTTACAATAACAACCAACAGCAAGGAATTAAATCAGAATCTTAATCAAAAACACAAAATAATGAAAATGACAGGCAAAAAAGTTAGGGCTGACGAGTGTAGGTTCTGTGGGGAGAAGGAAGAAACCCCCATTCGCCTATTCACGGAATGCTTTGGCATTACGAGCCTAAGGAGAGAATGCCTTGGGCGAGAAACTTGTAAGAGTGAGGAACTAGCTTCGTTGAAGTCTTCGCAGATATTGGATTTCATTAGATCTCTGAAACTGGAAGGCGAGCTGTGAAGGGTGTGGCCAGAACAGCTCTGTAAGGGGACACAATAGACCTTGAGGTCTCTGAACTGTAACCCCTCGGCCCCCCCCCCCCCTGGCTGCGCACTTGCTTGTACATATACAGTGTGTTTGGTCATGACTTAGCGATAATTTAAGGCCATCAAATATCATAAATTTCATCGACAAAAACACCCATATTGGGGAGTCAAAGTGTAACAATATGAAAACATATGAATTAAAAATGTTATAAAAAAATTCTTTCGAAAAATTTTATTAAAAAAATGTACTGATTTTCTTAGTAGATTCGCAATAGTGCAAGAACAAGCACATTTAAGTATAATTTTTCTCAATAAGCTAAAACGCAAGGATATTAGCTACAAAACGATACCAACATAATTTGTGTAAGTTACATATTTAGAATGTAATTGCTTATCGAACATGACCCTTATGAAAATTCATAAGATAAAAAAAACCTCAGTACTGTACTTTCGATAATTTTTAATGATCAAACGAACAAATTAATCATAAAAATTGCTCAAAATGGCCGCCTCTGCTCTGTAGACAGGCAGTGGCCTTCATGACGACCTATCTTGTGTCTTTTTCTCGCGTAGTGATCATGTTCGAACAGCAATAACTCTCAAATTATGTAAGTGTTGTTTTGTAGCTAATATCCTTGCGTGTTGATACATTGAAAAAAATTTTTACTTTAATGTGCTAGTTCTTGTACTATTGCGGATTTACTAAGAAAATCAGTACATATTTTTACTAAAACTTTTTTGAAGAATTTTTTTATGGCGTTTTCAAGTTGAATGTTTCATATTGTTATATTTCAATGAAAGGTGGTAGTATCATCTTTTAAAAAACATTTTTTCACATCTGTAGGATCCTTATATCCAAAGAAATTGATATTATTTGGAAGGGTCAACGTAAATAAAAAAGTAAACTCAAAATGGGGGCTAGTCCAAAACTAAGGGGGTAAACTTCCGAATCTGAGTGTTTTAGTCGATAATATTAGGTGTATTTGATGCCCTTAAATTATCGCTAAGTCATGACCAAACACACTGTATTTTGACCGTAGATTCCTGAGATCAAAAGAAACACTTTTTCCTCTACCAATTTTTCCAATTTCAAGCAGGGGTAGTTTCATGAATCAACTGGCGTAAAATATTCAAATCAAAGATTGCTTGTAGCTTACCCTTTTGTTCATGACGTTATTTGATGACCCTTGATCTTGGCTTCCTTTCTGCATTTACTTATAGATACAAATGCAAGGGACTCAGGGAGATGGTTCCCCGATGAAAATAAGCAGAGGTAGTTCATATAATTTTTTTTCGAAATCGACCTCCCTTCCAAGATAAAGTCTTTGGAAGGCGACGAAGAGTTGACAGTATTTAATTTTTTTAGGAGTCCTAAAGAATACTGAGTCATAAAAATCTACATAATATAGGTAATTCATTAAGTAGATGTTACCAGAGCTGTGCCGAAGTCTTGTGCTTAGTGCTCGTGAAAGCACTCAAAGCACTTTTGTGCTCGTAAGCACAGTGCTCACGAGCACAAGAGTGAACCAGTGCTTAGTGCTTTGCGAATTCTTTGAAAGGATTTAGTGTTTATTAATTCTACAAAGTGCTCCTAAGCTTCGCAGAACTCCCGAGCACTTTCAGAAATTACCAAACATAAAAATGACGGACTTAAGCCCGATTGGAATAAACAAAGAACTAAAATATTAATATTTTTTCGTTCAACTTTTATGGATATCTGAGTTGTTAAGTTTTTCCTTCATTATAACTCTGGTTTTAAAAGAACGATCTCGCTGTATATTATGGAATGGAACAAGTCTTTATGTTTCCATTATTTGGACACGGAGAACAAATTATTATGTTGTATTGCAAATTTTTTTTGGGAAATTCAATGGAGTAATGTGACCTTTTTTGATGAACGATGTAAGTTTCTATAATCATGCTTTCAAGTTATTTATTGGCGAAAATTCAAGTTACAGTCTGTTCACTTAATGAATGACATAAAGAGATCAGAAAACGGTTTTTCATTGTAGCATTTTTTTCAGCTTCGCCACAAGAAAAATTTCCATCTGATTTGTTGCCAAGACGTCATTGTCTTTCTTTAATTTTTCGAATTTCATTTTCTGTTTCGAGTCCACATGCTATTCTTCCATTTTTTATATGACGTCATGTTAACTTTATGCATTTTTTTAGCTTCGCCACAAGAAGAATTTCCATCTTATTTGTTCCAAGGCGTTATTGTCTTTCTATAACTTTTTGCATTTTGTTTTCTGTTTCGAGACCACATGCTATTGTTCGAATTTTTTTATATGACGTCATGGTAACTTTATGTTTGACAATATTGGACTTGCTGAAAAAAAACTGTTGTCAATTTCAATTAGGCCAGTTCAAAACAGGATAACACTTGAAAGAAAACATCAACACATCAAAATCAAAATTTCAAACTTTCAACCCCACTTCTTTCTAGATTTTTATCTAGAGGCTCAGAGACTGGGACCATAAAATTATATCAATACCATAATTCCTAACTGAACCATAGTGACAATATCAAATGAGCGGTTCAATCTTCATTGCCGACATAAACTAATTTTTCAAGAGAACAAAGTAAACATCGAGTCTCAAATCGAATGAACTTTTACATTTTGCTTCATCATCGCAGCTGAATGGGTTCAACGTCATTTCAATTTATATCAACATTCATTCTGAATGAAAAAAAAAATCGTTATCTCAGAATGAAAAGGAAAACCCTCAAAGGAAAAACTTCCCTGAAACGACTTCCGAACAGGGTTCGGAAATAGAAAAATGATGAACGAAACCAATTTGCCTAAAGTAAACCTTTTCAGTTCTTTCAACGGACTTAATCATTTTCATCAATAGTCGATGGAACTTGCAATTCATTAGGTTTGAACGGAAGAGAGAAAAGAGAACCAAAATTGAAAAAAAGCGCTGAGGTAGGACCCCTAAGAATCTAGAAGACGTTGACCTGTACAAACGGGTATTTTTAGGGCTGCTACTTAAGTTTATTCTTGGTGAAAGTTCTTATTTGTAGCGGGATCTTCTATGAAGAAACATTCAGCTTTCATAAAATGAGGGAGTTCTAGCAGTTGTGAGCCCTTGGACTTTTGGGTCTAGTCTTTTCTAAAAAATTCAGAATCAAGGAACTATCTACAGATTCCTTCTATTCGATACTCATCTTAATAAAATCAAACTGAAATATGCCACCCTGGAGAGTTTGGAAATGCAGCCTATTGGGATCAATAAGAAAATCCCTTTACAGGGAGGTCCTATCTAGAACATAGATTGGACAGATGATGATATTGAATCAATTGGATTCAAGCCTTTTGAAAAAACTATCAGATGTTATGATAGCCATCTTAGATTTCGAAACACCCTTTGGAAAGTCATAGCTGACCGTCCTAGTGCAATAAGTTTCGTAAATTGCTTGCATAAAAATCCATCCATATGTTTTACCTATAGATCGAAACCATACAGAGGCACTGGCCTGGGTTGTATGGACCTAGACTGAGGATCTTCAAGTCCTCGGAAAGTGAGCCCTTCATTTCTCAGACGAAGATACTGGCTGTCTAAACAGGGTGTAATTATTATCGCAAGAAAGTTCTATTTGTGAAATTAAAATATTACGGATATAATTTTCTTCCGGAAATTAGTAACTTAATGTTCAGAAAGATTTATAGAACATCATTATCTCCTGTCATAGACATACAATATCTAAAAATTTCGTTCTATGGAACACGATGAAATGTAATTAACAGTGATCGTAACTGCTTGTAAGTTTTTATTTATTCCGAGAAAAGCATCAACCGTATCGAAATTTTGCAAGTGACTCTTTTTCTCCAGAATTGAATGGAAAACCATAAGAGAGTTTTATTTCTCGAAAACCTATCCTCCCCTAATTATAAAGTTAAGAGATCTGAAAAATTTGTATGAGTAACATCTACTCAGTGCTTCATATTTTGTAAAGTTTTATGACTCAGTATTTTTGAGAATCCGTAAAAAAAAATAAAAACTGTCAACTCGTCATCGCCTTCCAAAGGCTGTATCCCGGAAGGGGAGTCGATTCCGAAAATGAATTATATGAACTACCCCTGTTTATTTTCATCAAGGAATCATCTCTCAAAGTCCCTCGCATCTGTTTACAGACTTCCTGTATATGCGCTCAAGAGTTTCTTAAAGTGAACGTCAAGGGGGCACATTTCTGTATTACCGCGGATACCCAGACCACGCTGAGATACCTAGAATCATACTGCTACTCACCTACGAGTGCTGTTAACTCATAAAGTAACTGACATGAGTTAATGAAGAGACTCTTCTATGGGTGCTAGGGTATTGAGGTAGTAAAGGAAATGAAAAAGCCGATGTACTTGCAAAAAGTGCATCAAGGCTGATATCTGCTGAACTTGAGCCTTTGTGGGCTTGAGAAACACCAATATAAGGCTGCGGTCCATGGAACTGCAGAATAACCCCTAAAAGTGATAATTTCTGAAACGTCATAATATATGCAAGGAATTTTTTACAGACTCGTGTATCAGGACATCATCCTCCAATATTTCGTCAATTTTAATTCGGTAAGATAATTGGAAAAAACTTCATTTGACGTTGAATTGATCGTTTATGCCACATAAAGAAGCAGGAAGGAAGTGAGACCTAACCGATTGATACTCAAAACATCTGATACCCACAACATACGATCTATCGCAAACACCCTTACAATCATCCCCAATTACCATCCTTAACAGTCCATTGTAGTCCTCGAAGGCAATACAGGGCCAAACTCAGTCTATTATGTGAAACAAAGCAAAGCGACAGGCGACAGTTGTGCCCTGTATCATCGTTCAAGAGAATCAATCGATTGCGTCTAACAAAGTCTCTTGAATTTTGTACTGATGAAAAAGTTTCCACTGAAAAATAATATCGAATCGAATGAGAATGAAAAAGTGCCCTCAATGCTTTCGACCGTGAACAAGCTAGGAATGTAATGTGAAGTTTTAATCGGAACTTTTGATATTCTTTTGGTTTGTCGGATGGTTGGATTGGTGAGGGTTATGCTGTATGGGAGTTTGGGGTAACTACGACATTTTTTGTTGGACCAAGGGTTGCAGTAGAAAATTCAGGGGTAGTGTTCGGAATGGATATGACAGAGTTTCAGAATTCGTTCGTTACAACTGCCTGAGAGTGTCACTGTACTTGAATATCCAACTTGAGTGGGTTTTATGTATAAACATAATTCTGCTAAAGTTGGATTCGACAGCGTATATTCTTGATTATATAGAAAAAGACTTAGAGATATGAGCCACAGCCTTATAAAGTACTAGCTTTCACCCGCGACTTCGTCCGCATAAGCGTTGCTAGTTATGTAGTCCTATAGTATTTCTGTGGTGTAGGTAATTAGATTCTATCTGTATGTATGTAATGTAACAGTCAGTTGAATAAAAAATCGTATACAAATCAGATCAATAGTTTTGGCGTAATGTGATTCTAGACAGAGTTTTAATGTTGTAGATAGGTAGCTGTGTATAGGTTCCTATGGAAATGAGATATTTTCCCGAAGTAAAAAGTAGTCTGAATTTTGGTACCTTCCTACCCAATAAGTTAAGTAGTGTGATGGAATGTCGCTAAGTTTCGATCCAAGTAAAACTGTTAAATAAAGACAGTTGCATCAAAATTTTATCATAAATTCCCTAAATTATGGCGACCCTCTAAGTAAGAAAAGTGATCAAATACTAACTTGAAGTCTTAGTAACACTCAGTTCAAAAAAAACATCAAAATTATTTCAATAGCTATGACGTCATGCGCTTCTTGACACAATCACGCTAGATTTCAGCGGGAATGAGGTATTTTACCGCCGTAAAAAGTAGCCTGTGTCCGTGCCTAGGATCCTATCTTTATATTAACCAAGTCTTATAAAAATCCGTTCAGACGTTAAGGCGTGAATGAGGTAAACTTTTAAAACAAACGATTAAAAATCACTAACTTGATTAGTTTCCTGCCTACTGCCTACGCCTTAAGTACGATAGCATGAATGTTAATAGCCCATATCCTTTTCTAGGTTACTATCTATCACCTAACTAAATTTCATCAAAATCCGTTCAGCCGTTTAGGCATGATAGAGCAAAACTGCCAGCAAAAACCATAAAAAAATCTCTAACTCAATTCAGTTTTCTGCCTACTTCCTACCCCCTAAGTACGATGACGTGATCATTTTTATATTTTATCCGTTTTTAGGTAACCATCTATTACCTTACTAAATTTCATCGAAATCTGTTCAGCCGTTTAGACGTGCAAGAGCAAAAGTCCCAACAAAAACGACTGAAAATCACTAACTCAATTTAGTTATCTGCCTACCCCCCTAAGAACGATGGCGTGATTATTTATAGCCTATGACCATTTCTAGGTTATCATCTATCACCATACCAAATTTCATCAAAATCCGTTCAGTCGTTCAGGCGTGAAAGAGTAACAGACAGGCAGAGTTACTTTCGTATTTATAATATTAGTATGGATTCTTATAGACGACTGTGGTTTCATAGACGTTAATTAAACTCAGAAATTTAAATGGAACTTGTAGCAGCACATGTTAAAGTGACACTTGATCCCACATAAAGAAGCAGGAAGGAAGTGAGACCCAACCAATTGATACTCAACACATCTGATACCCACAACATACGATCTATCGCAAACACCCTAACAATCATCCTCAATTACCATCCCTCACGTCCAATACAGGCAATACAGAACCAAACTCAGTCTATTATGCGAAACAAAGCAAAACAACCGGCGACAGTTATGCCCTCTATCGTCGTTCGAAAGAGTCAATCGATTACGTCTAACAAAGGCTCTTGAATTTTGTGTTGTAGAAAAAGTTTCCACTGAAAAATATCGAATCGAATGGGGATGAAAAAGTGCCCTGAATGCTTTCGACCGTGAACAAGCTGGAAATGTAATATGAAGTTTGATCGGAACTTTTGATATTCTTGTGGCTTGTCGCATGGATGGATAGCTAAGAGTTATACTGTATGGGATTTGGGGATTATTGCGACATTTTTTGTTGGACCAAAGGTTGCAGTAAAAATTCCATGGGTAGTTTTCAGAATAGACATCTGAGATTTTGAGAAAAAGTTCGTTGCAACTGCCCCAAAGTGGCACGGCCCTTGAATATAAAACGTGATTGAGTCTTACTTGATACATACTTTGAATATTCTCGTGGCTTGTCGGTTGGTTGGATAGCTAAGAGTTATGATGTATGAGATTTGGGGATCATTATGACATTTTTTGTTGGACCAAAGGTTGCAGTAAAAGTTCCATAGGTAGTTGTCAGATTAGACATCTGAGAGTTTGAGAAAAAGTTCGTTGCAACTGACCCTGAGTAGATCGGCCCTTAAATATCAAACGTGATTGAGTCTTAGTTGATACATACTTTTGATATTCTTGTGGCTTGTCGGTTGGTTGGATAGCTAAGAGTTATGATGTATGAGATTTGGGGATTATTATGACATTTTTTGTTGGGCAAAAGGTTGCAGTAAAAATTCCATAGGTAGTTTTCAGAATAGACATCTGATAGTTTGAGAATTAGTTCGTTACAACTGCCCTAGAGTGGCACGGCCCTTGAATATCAAACGTGATTGAGTCTTATTTGATACATACTTTTGATATTCTTGTGCCTTGTCGGTTGGTTGGATAGCTAAGAGTTATGATGTATGAGATTTGGGGATTATTATGACATTTTTTGTTGGACCAAAGGTTGCAGTAAAAATTCCATAGGTAGTTTTCAGAATGGACATCTGAGAGTTTGAGAATTCGTTCGTTTCAACTGCCCTAGAGTGGCACGGCCCTTTAATATCAAACTTGATTGAGTCTTACTTAGTACTTACGTCTGTCAAAGCAAGATTCGACAGCGAATATTCCTGAATTCTCCAAAAAAAGGATATTGAAAAAATAATAACAATAATGAAATATATCATTGGGGGGAAGGACATGCCATTTATGGGTCGATTACTTTGACATACTCCACAAGCAGCTACTGAGCGTATTCAAAAGCGAGTGAATTAGCTTGTGAGATTGTGATCTCAATGTAATCGACCTATTTTACTGAAATATCTGGCTGTTACGAGCTGAGCTTCAGGTGATGGTGGACTGTTGACGAGGCACTGTCGGTACAAATATTATTTGTATTATATGGGAATGTCAACAGACAAGATTTGCAGGCTCCGTGGATCAGAGGCAGATGCAGTTGTGAACATGGGATGCAAGTGTCCAGAGCTGGCTGGCCTTCGAACAATTTATATGGGAAAAGCAGTCCTGGGCACTTAAGAGGTAAGGCCAAGGCTCCTGAAGATTGTTAATTTTATCAACGCCATCGTGTTTCCATGAAAGAACAGGGTAGAAAACGAAATGTTTGCTAGTCGCAGTTACCGGAAGTTTAACCTATCTATAATTATCCCAGTTCTTAAAACAGATAACAATACTTCATAACTACTGAAGTCACAGTGACCTAAGGTTTCATTATTTGTCAAATAGTTCCTGCTTGTCTACAGAGAAACATTAAGCCTTCAAGAAAAACGAAGGATTGCCTTCGGCTTTATAGGACTATTAGTGGTCGTTATGCGGTGTCAGAACGTCCTCCGAAGTCTTTCGATGCCTACTCTACAAGCTTTCCTATTCATCTACACATCTTCATATAGTTCTCTTTCCCTTGAGTCTCTGTCAACTTCTTCTCTCCAGCTCTTTCTAGGGCGTCCTCTTTTTCTTCTCCCTTGCGGTGTTCAATCAAGAATTTGTTTTGGCAGGCGTTGGTCTTCCATTCTTCGCACGTATCCATAACATCTGAGCTGATTGATCTTGATTTCTTGTTTTATTGTATGAGTAACCCCCATAATTCCTCTTATTCTGTTGTTCGTGAATCTCTCCAACCTTGATCTTCCTGCTGCACGCCTTCAGAAATCCATTTCTGTTGCTTCGAGGGTTTTTTCTACTGACGCTTTCGGTTGCCATACCTCACTTCCATATGTAACAATTATTCTCATTATTGTATATCCTGTGCTTGTTCGACTTTGATATGTGTTGGTTCCATATTAAACTGTTGAGTCGCGTGATAGCTCTTCTTCCCAGTGTTTTCCTCCTTCTGATAGCTTGGTCTAATCTACCATCATCGGAGATTTTTAAACCTAAATACTTATAATTTGTTTGAGCGCACAGTAGACGTTTGTTTATTCATCTGAAGTTGGCACTATTTGCTGTCATAACGTAAAATAAAGTCAACTTTTCCGAATGTACCCGGCCTCATTCGACAAGCTTCCGAGTTATCAGAGAACGCTATGTTATATTGACAACATTGAGTATCAATCTGACAAGAAAATAAACAACATAACCTAACATTTTTATATATACTCCGTTCACGAAAGGTTGAGCACATAGTAGGCGTTCCTTTATTTATCTGAAGTTGGCAGTATTTGCTGTAATAACGTAAAATAAATTCAATGTTGCCGAATGTACCCGTCCTCGTCCGACGAGCTTGCGAGTTATCAGACAACTCTATGCAATATTGACAACATTGCGTATCAATCTGACAAGAAAATAAACATCATAACCTAAAATTTTCATATACACAGTGGAATATGTCAAATTATCATGGCCAACCGACGGCTCAACCTTTCGTGAACGGACTATAAACAGCGGAATATGCCAAATTTTCATGGCCAACCGAAGGCTCAACCTTTTATGAATGAACTATATATAAGGTTTCCATCTTCAACGATTCAGTTCGGGAAATTTCGAAGACGTGAATTGAACTCGGAAATGTGAATAAGTTCATGTTGAAGTCATCGTTGATGCCACATAAAGAAACAGAAAGAAAGTGAGACCCAACCAATTGATACTCAACACATCTGATACCCACAACATACGATCTATCGCAAACACCCTAACAATCATCCTCAATTACCATCCCTTACAGTCCATTGTCGTCCTCGTAGGCAATACAGGACCAAACCCAGTCTATTATGTGAAACAAAGCAGAACAACCGGCAACAGTCGAGCCTTCTATCGTCGTTAAAGAGAATCAATCGATTGCGTATAACAAAGTCTCTTCAATTTTGTGTTGTAGAAAAAGTTTCCACTAAAAAATATTGAATCAAAGGGGAATAAAAAAGTGCACTGAATGCTTCCGAGCGTGAACAAGTTGGGAATGTAATATGAAGTTAAGTTTGATCGGAACTTATGATATTTTATGCAGGTAATTTTTAGCACTATAACTATAAATATATTGATGCAAAATCTCAGCACGATCGGAATAATATTCTGAAAATCGGATCTGATTTTATGCTATGGAAAAATAGAGATTTTATTTTCAATATTCCAATGAAATTCTCTATAGTTCAGATAATGCGATCTTCTCGAAATGAACATTCAGTATATCAATCTTCATTCACGAAAAAAATTTCACTTGAATCGGATTTCTTGTTATGTAAATACGAAGTTTCTCCTTTTCAATATTCCAATTCAATTTTCTATGGTTCGGTCAACAAAATGGCCACAAAATCTTTCGTGAATTTCATTCCGTTTGGTTTTTTTTCGTCTGAGATATTGTTGAACCAAAATTTTGATTGTCCATATTTCATGTAACACCCTGTAAGATACAGCTTCATTACGATTTGAACCGAGACATTTGCGAATCGAACTCACCCTCAAAATCTCAAGTCTTTTGGACAAACCCTCCAAAAGTTGCATTCAAAATTCTATATTCGCATTCTGGTACAATTTCTTGGAAATATTTTTGTAATTCGTGCATTCAACAGTTTTGAGTCGGAGAAATAGTTATTTCATCAACTAGGTTATTAAAAATGGCGACTAATAGTCAAGATCCTACTTTAATGCGTGAGCGTTGCGATCCGCATAATTTGATCATATAAGAACTATTCAACTAATGAAATGTATACAGAATTAGTTGACGCTAATTATTCTATTATAGGTCTCTGCATCTACTGCGAAATATTCATTAGGTATTTCGGAAATTAAACTACAGCTCATAAAACGTACCTACTATTGCTATTGAATTTAATTGATTATAACTTGATATAGCCATTCAATATTAACATTTTAATGGTTTAAATGAATGCGCTCGTCAAGTTCTACTAATTACAATTTTAATACTTCGGTTTCAATCATTAGGCATAATTACAATAGGTTGGAAAATGATTTAAAAGGGATTCTTTTATTCGAGAATAAAGTAGGTCACAGTGAAGGTGGAACCATCTTCATAATACCTGAAATCATATAAAGATTGAACAGAAGATTGAATGTCAATTTGACATAAGTAAACTGTCGGACTTCAAATGTCTGTATGTTAGGGGTCTGTAGTTAGTTTTTTTTTGAGCGCTTGTTCTACTTGAACCAGAACCATATCGTTTTGCCCAAATGTCTGCAATTTTCGAATTATAAGCTGAAAATGGTCTCAAACGATAGGGTTCGATTTTCTGATGACGAATTCGTTCGTCCGTTGGCACTATAACTTTCGAAAGGAATTGTCCTAGAGACTTAAAATTCTCAGTTGACTTCCAGCCTCCAAGACGTTTTATGTGGATTTATCCCTTCTCCCGAATCTGCTAGAAACGTTGCCGAGGATCGTCTAAAACTGTGACCTGTGTAACGTTCTGGGTTAGGTAGGCCTAAGTAGGAAGCGATCACTCACTTTCTTGCACTAGTGCGGGAAAGTGACACTTTCTTAACTCAGTTTAGTGCGCTAAAGTGGGTAGAAAACGCACGGTCGTAGAAAGAATACTTTCCCATCATTTTATATGTAAATGGAAATTCGTTTTCCCCAATTCTACAAATATAAATTGTTCTATACGTACATGCAATGTATGAATGACCCTTATTGCCTCTAACTTTTTCATCATGGGGTTGCACTGGGAAAAGAGCCATGTCCACTTTTAAAAATACCTATGGGCATTATGTGAGCCATTAGGTTTGAGCGATAGGACTGTAAATTCCATCGCGTAAAAAAAAACGTAGGTATGTATGGAGGGTTATCAATTTAATGACCCATCTGTCATTCGGACAGTTAATCTGCTTTTGGAGCAGGGTTGTTTATGTGTTTAGGGGATTGTTTGTTTGGGGTGCAGTCGTTAGGGACTTTCAATTTTCGCGGCTAATTTCCATATAGAATCGATTTGGGAATTTGGACGATTTTTGGAGGAATGAAAAATTAGTTATCGTTTTTTTATGATCATTAGGAATCAATCGTGAAAATGACTATTGTGGAATGAAATAATTTCCAATACAAGGTGTCCCATTCGAAAGTGTTCACTCTAAATGAATCAAAAACGAATCGGAATTCGTGAAAACGTTCAGACAGGTTGATTTTTGATGACATGTAGACATGATCTGGAATACAAAACTTGTTTCTACTGGCAACCCCCCGGAGGAGGTGTTTCTTTTGGAAAACCTGAACAAGCTTCAGTGAAGATCAAACAATAACACACGTGCATAGAAGTATTTACAGAGCGAAAATGGGCATCTTCAGAAATTCCCAGAAAAAATCATCTTAGAAATAATACAGGGTCTCTATAAATGATTGTAACAGCGCAGTTGGCTTTGGATTGGAGATTACTAATGTCTAACCAATCAGAGCATAGCATGATCACAGAATTCTGTGGTCTGCATAATCCAAAGCCAACTGCGCTGTTACAATCATTTATAAAGACCCTGTATAACCACGGAAGCGATTATTCGTTTTTTGTTTCGTAGTTAGGTCTTCGAGAAAAAATTATTTTTTGTACAACTGTCGAAAAACTTGACTTTTCTTCATCACTATGGATGCGTAAATGATTACTTTTTTCACAAAAAAAGTAAATACAGTTCAAAACCGTTAAAAAAGTCTTTTTTTAACGGTGAAAATAAGCAAAGTGTGCATAGTAATATCACATTAAAAGCATTGTCCCAATCATTTAATATTTCAGATGATGTAAATTCACATTCACAGTTGTACAAAATATGTTGTTTGTATTTCGTGCGTATAAAATTCGTGTTTTATTGGCACACTCACTCGATTAACACTCTCACATGCCATGAAAAAAACACTCATTTACGCACTTAATACAAAAATAACTATTCAATTATACTGGAAATGTCTATTGTACGTACAGAAAAACACAAAGATAATAAATATTACAGCCAAAATTCTGCTATTTTTTTCTCTCCAATTGGTTCGCCTGAATGAATTGAAATCTTATCTGAAAAAAATTTAAGAAAAGTCTAGAGCAGGTACTTTTGAGCTCTCGTTCATTGGTGAACCACTGAAACTATTAGCTCAAAATTTTGTATAGTACCTACTCGAGATTGATACTGAATATATAAATGCAAAATATCAGCACGATCAGAATAATATTCGGGAAATAATTTGAAAACTGAAATATGTGAAAACTTGACAATTAAAAAAACCAAATTCCGTGGTTCGGACGATGCGACCCTCTTTGAAATTTTGCATGAACATTCAGGTTATCAATCTTCATTCACAAAATAGATTCTTATTTTCAATATTCCACATGAATTTTAGGTATATGGTTCAGATAATGTAATCTTCTTGAAATTTTGCAAGAACATTCGGTATATCAATCTTCGTTCACAGAATTAAGCTCACTCAAATCGGACATCTTGTTATGAAAAAATGATGTTTTTTTTCAATATTTCAATTGATTCTAGTATGGTTCTGTTAACAATATGACCACAAAATTTTGCATGAGGCTCACTATGGGCATCTTATATGTGGCCGCATAATTTTATTTCGAATGGTTTCGTTTTGTCTGAAATATTGAGGAACAAAAATTTTAATGGCCATATTTTATGGAACACCATGTACGATATGGTTACCGGACTTAACTGTGGCATTTGGGAACCGAACTCACACTAGAAATTTCGAGTCTCTAGGACAATACCTTCGAAAGTTATCGTGATTATGGACGGAAGGACAGCCCCACGGACAGAATTGTATTTTACCACGAATTCGTCATAAGGGTATCGAACCTTATCGTTTGAGACCAGCTTCGGTTCACAATTTGAAAATCACAGACATTTGGGCAGAATGATATACCACTTGTTTGAGTAGAACGAGCGCTTAAAAATAGTATCTTCATTCGAAGACCTAAGTTAGTAAGAAATTTCCATCACCCTGTTAGTAGGTACATAAGCTGAAATATTCTCGTATAACCAACGAAATCGCTAACGTTTGTACTTCATTATTCATACAAGAAAACTGGCACATAAGTAACATGAATATAAAATAGAACGAGAACCCTCCCTAGAGCGAACGTTCTCTAATATCGTCCTCATTATCATTTCCATTTATATTTGATTCTTCCAACATGGAAGCCCCATTTTGACATTAATGGTCCCGCTGAGTTCTTTCTGGGTTTCGGTTCGCCTTCCTAATGAGATGAAAGAATTCTGCGGTTAGTTTCGCCATCATTCTTTAGTTCAAACGTTTGAATTTTTTAGAGAAATGAGCATTAAGAGGCATGATCTTAGTTTATGTGTATTCAGAAGAAATATGATCAAGATGATTATTATTATTATTAGAACTGGGTTAGTTATGACTAGGATAGACTACCTGGCAACGCAACCATGTACACTGCGCAAAAAACATAACGCACATTATGAATATCCCAAATTCATTCTACAACTGAAGGTGTTTTCAATGATAATTATTTTCATCAGAATTATGCATGCATATTTTATCCACTTTCAACGTTTTTCTTCAATACAGATGTTTTTGCCAGCAGGAATAAAAAAAGATGAGAGTATCAGATTTTGAATGTATTGGCTCCATTCTGAAATCAGTTGTTCTCGATCAATTCTAGTGATCAATATTTTTTCCTTCATTTGATTTTCTACAATCGATCGCTATGCAACGCGAAACACGCAATTTGACCGAAGAGTAATATGCCCAAGCGGTAGTTTTGCAAGAAGAAGGGTGGACGTACACAAGAATTGCAGAAAGGTCTGCAGTTTCCCATACAAGTGTGTCCAGAATGTTGCAGCGATTCAGGGAGACAGGTATGAATATCCGAAGACCAGGACAGTGTAGATCATGGGTAACAACTGCCATTCAAGAACGTTACCTGGGAGTTTCTTCGTTGAGACAACGTTTTGCAACCGCTCGCCTCCTTCAGAATCAGCTTGAGCAAACTCATGGGGTGCAAATTAGCACTCAGACAATAACAAATCGACTCAGAGAATATGATTTAAGGCCTCATGTCTTGGCAAAAGGCCCAGCTCTTACCCCAGCCCATCGAAGGGCGCGTTTGGATTTTGCGAGAGAGCATATATCCATTGGAAAGAGGCTGATTGGGAAAGAGTTCTCTTCACAGATGAGTCTAGATTCTGTCTCTACCATTGTGATCGACGTTCCCTTGTATACAGACGTGCACAGGAATGATATGCTCACTGCAATTTTCTGAATACTACTGGTTTTCGGGGAGGATCGATTATTGTATGGGGTGGGATATCTTTGACTACTCGCACTGACCTAGTGGTGGTTGATAATGGAGCTATGAATGCTGATAGGTATATAAGGAACATTTTTGAAGAGCATGTAGTGCCATTTGCCCCATACATTGATCAAAATGTCATTTTATGAACGATAATGCCAGACCCCATCGTGCGCGCATCGTTCAGGAGTACCTTGAAGAGGTTGAAGTCTCTCGAATGTAATGGCCACAAGAAGTCCAGATATAAATCCGATTGAGCAGGTTTGGGACAACCTCAATAGAAAGCTGAGAAGTTCAGAAAATCATCCAGCTACTCCTAATTACTTAGGAGGAATCTTCGAAGGATAAGATCAGAACATTTCAAGATCACTCATCTTGAGTATGAACCGTCGCTGCCGAGCTGTAATTAACGTAAGAGGTGGAAAAACCAAGTATTGAATCACTTATCAGCATTCCAGTATTATGAACAGTGTTTAGTTTCCTTCTTTCACATAAGATGCGGTGAAATCCTGAATTTTTCTTCCATTTAATGTGTTTTTTCGTTCAAAACCCGAGAAAACATACAAAATAAGTTATAAAGTCAATGTAGAGTTTACTTTCCTTAAAATTTAGATTTTTAGAATGTGCGTTAATTCCTTTGCCCAGTGTAGTTCTTTCGTTCTCTACTCTACTTCTTTATGGAAATATTAGGAGCTCCTAAATTGCTTTGATAAAACCGACAACATCCTCAGGAGTCTTTGCAAATATCATGTATTGAAGTCAAGATGATACATTTGCTATTCACCAGAATGAGAGGGCTTGTTCACCACACACATCGTTAAAATTCATTAATCCTTTCCGAAAATGATTGTAACCACAATTTTAATCGTGGCTCTAAAGGGTAGCTTCTAATGTAGACTTTCTGATGGCACAATCAACACAGATTCGATAGTTGCAAAGTGATCTCTCATGGAAAAGAAGTAGCTCTATGGAAGGCCCTTTGTATAATTTTCAAATATACCAACTGAATCATAGGCTTTCAACACTCATCGGAAAAATAATCGATCCAATCGTTGAAGTTTGTTGATTCATATAATATATGTTATTTCAGGTCCGATTCGATTAATTTTTTTTTCAATTGTAGGTATGTTCATTCTTAATCAACCATCAGTTTTGAGTTTCAATAAAACTCGGCGTACGTCATTTTATACAGAGTGAAACAAAATTGTTATTTCTACCCTCACTTCAGAACCACCTCTGGCGTGTTCCAGTAGATTGGAACTCAATTGAGTTTGTTTTGGATGCTCTTGGAAATTTTGGTTTATTTTCATTAGGTTAGAACTTTAGGTTGAATTTGTTAAAGTACTGTTATAGCCTTAGCGAAATTCAATGTTTCACTGAAAAGCCGGAATCTCTAACAAACACTAAGCTATTGTTGAAAGTAAAGAATGAAATTGTCCAGAAAAGATGTGTCTTGAAGATGAAATAAGAAATCACACAACGGAACAACTGGAACACACTAGGGGTGGTTCCAAACAAATGTTGTTTCACCCTGTATAAAATGACGTACGCCGAGTTTTCTTGAAATTCAAAACTGATAGTTGATTAACAATGAACATACCTACAATTGAAAAAATAATTCAATCGAATCGTACTTGAAATAACATATTTATGGATTAACAAACTTCATCCAATTTTTGAGTGAATCGATTATTTTGCCGGTGAATCAAGGTCGAGTTAATATAACAATAGTTGATATTGTCTGAATATTGTAATAATGCTTCTGAACGTCTTATGTCATTCTTGAGGACAAGTCAATTTGTCCCTGAGATAAACGTGCAATAACAAAGATAATCCAATTTTCACAGAACTCAAAGCCATGAACCATTCAATTTTCATCCATTCTTTCACAATCCTCCATTATATCACTGCAAGAACCCCTTCGGCTCGCAACTCCAGCATCTAAATCCTCCGGACAAACCAATTATTACAAAACTTCAAAACAGATATCTACTTTCGCAGGTCGTGGACCCAGAAAGTAAATCCGAAGAGACTAATGGTCTACAGTTCAAACAAACTCCCGAGAAGAAACTTGGCAGGCGTGGAATCCGATGAGGAGACATTGTTTCTATTCAATTCGGGACTCCGATTGAATTTAAAGTGAATTTGAATCGTCCGCGGGGGCTGTGGGGTGGTTCTTTGAGGGGTAACAGGGTTCGCTTTATTTTCTTTCCGATTGCAATACAAAAGATGTCGTAGAAAAGATACAGTCGATTGGGGTTGGTTTATAAGGAACATTATTCTGCAAATTCTGTCATTTTGACAGTTGTTACATTGAGAGATGTTATTTCAAGACAAAACACGTGTTGAATATACAGTGTGTTTGGTCATGACGATAATTTAAGGGCATCAAAAATACCTTATAATATCGACAAAAACACCCACATTAGGAAGTTGGCCCCCTTAATTTTGGAGTAGCCCTCATTTTAAATTTCCTTTTTTATTTTCGTTAACCCTTCCAAACAATATCGATTTCTTTAGAAACAAATGTCCTACAGATGCGACAAAATGTTTTTTGAAAGATGATACTACATCATTTCATTAATGAGAAAAATATAAAAACATTTGACTTGAGATGCCATAAAAAAAATTCTTCAAAAAAATCTTAGTAATAAAAAGTACTGATTTTCATAGTAAATCCGCAATAGTACAAGAACTAGCACCTTGAAGTATATTTTTTTCACAATGATTGAACACACAAGAATAGTTTAGCTATAAAACAGCACCTACATAATTTCTGTAAGTTACATAATTTAAGAGTTATTGCTGTTCGAACATGACCACTATACGCGACCGCCCCAAACTTTTTTGTTGCTACAGGCTGCATGAGGGCCACTGCCTATCTATAAAGCAGAGGTGGCCATTTAGAGCAATGTTTATGATTAATTTGTTTGTTTGATCATTTATAATTATCGAAAGTACAGTACTGAGTTTTATTTTACTTTATCAATTTTCATAAAGGTCATGTCCGAACAGAAATTACTTTCAAAAAACTTAGAGAAATAATGTTGGTATCGTTTCGTAGCTAATATCCTTGCGTGTCAGCTCATTGAAAAAAATTATACTTTAATGTGCCAGTTCTTGTACTATTGCGGAGTTCCTGAGAAAATTAGTACATTTTTTCATGCAATTTTTTAAGAATTTTTTTATGACATCTCTAAGTTGAATGTTTCCATATTTTTCCACTTCAATGAAAGGTGGTAGTAACATCTTCCAAAAAACATTTTTTTCACACCTTAACCTTATGTCCAAAGAAATCGATATTATTTGGAAGGGTCAACTAAATAAGAAAGTAAATTGAAAATAGGGCTACTCTAAAATTGAGGGGGTAAACTCTCCAATGTGTATGTTTTTGTCGATAAAATTAGGTTTATTTGATGCCGTTAAATTATCGCTAAGTCATGACCAAACACACTGTATAAGAGATGATCAAGCAGTACCAGAGGTCTTGTTAAACGGGAAAGTTCTTATTCGTTAACATTCTAGGTTAGTTCTTGTATGGTGAATTTATCAATAGACATAGAATTGACATAATAGTATGTTATGCAACGAACATCTATTGATTGCTACAAGGTGGAGTTAATAATAGCCATTATACACGAGTAAAGTGGCCTAAATCACCGATTGAATCTGATGAGGAGACATTGTCTCTATTCAATTCAGGACTCCGATTGAATTTAAAGTGAATCTGAATTGTCCGCGGGGGCTGTGGAGTGGTTCTTTGAAGGGTAACAGGGTTCGCTTTATTTTCTTTTCGATTGCAATACAAAAGAAGTCGTAGAAAAGAGTTACAGTCGATTGGGGTTGGTTTATTGGTTTATTCTGCAAATTCCGCCATTTTGACAGCTGTTTCTTTGAGAGATGTCATTTCAAGACAAAAGACTTGTTGAATATACAGTGTATTTGGTCACGAGTTAGCGATAATTTAAGGTCATCAAATCTACCTAATATTATCGACAAAAACACCCAGACTTGGAAGTTTGCCCCCTTAGGTTTGGAGTAGCCTCCAGTTTAAATTTACTTTTTTATTTTCGTTGACCCTTCCGAATAATATCGATTTCTTTGGACATAAAGGTCCCACAGATGTGAAAAAAATGTTTTTTGAAAGATGATACTACCACCTTTCATTGAAGTATAACAATATAAAAACATTCAACTTGATAACGCCACAAAAAAACTCTTAAAAAAATTCATAGTGAAAATATGTACTGATGTTCTCTGTAAATCTGCTAGCTATAGTACAAGAACTTATCATCATTTTATCAATTTTCATAAGGGTCATGTTCTAACAGCAATAACTCTCAAATTATGTATTTTACAGAATTGATGTGAGTGTTGTTTTGTAGCTTGTGGTCTTGCGTGTTAAATGATTGAAAAAAAATTATACTTTAATGTGCTAGTTCTTGTACTATTGCGGATTTACTGAGAAAATCAGTACATATTTTCACTATGAACTTATTTAAACAATTTTTTTTATGGCGTTATCAAGTTGAGTGTTTTTATATTGTTATATTATACTTCAATGGAAGGCGACAGTATCATCTTTCAAAAAACATTTGTTCAACATCTGTAGGACCTTTATGGCCATAGAAATCGATATTATTTGGAAGGGACAACGAAAATAAAAAAGTAAATTTTAAATGGGAGCTAGTCCAAAAGTAAGGGGGTAAACTTCCAAGCTTGGGTTTTTTTGTCGATAATATTAGGTATATTTGATGACCTTGAATTATTATTATGAACCCCCCAAAACCCCTCCTGGCTACGCCCTTGATTTGTTTGTTTGATCATTAAAAATTATCGAAAGTACAGTACTGAGTTTTATTTAATTTTATCAATTTTGATATGGGTCATGTTCGAACAGCAATTACTTCCTAATTATGTATTTTACAGAAATTATGTTGATATCGTTTTGTAGCTTATATCTCTCTGTGAAACCACATTGAAAAAAGAATTAAACTTCAATGCGCTCATTCTTGTCTTATTGCGGATTTATAGGAAAATCAGTACATTTTTTACAAAATTTTTTTTGAAGAATTTTTATGACATTTCTAGGTTGAATGTTTTCTTTTCATATTGTTCCACTTTAATAAAAGGTGGTAGTATCATCTTTCAAAAAACTTTTTTTTTTTACATCTGTAGGACCTTTATATCCAAAGCAATCGATATTATTTGAAAGGGTCACCTAAAATAAAAAAGTTAATTTGAAATGGGGACCACTCCAAAACTGAGGGGGTGAACTCTCCAATGTGGAAGTTTCTGTCGATAAAATAAGGTAATATTTGATGCCCTTAAATTATCGCTAATTATGACCAAACACACAGTACATTTGGTATCAATCATGAGGTAATAATCTTATTGCTCCTCTAAAGAACGAGCGCTCAAAAGCTCCTGCTCACGGCTTTCCTTAAAATTTTCTACATCACATGTTATGACAGCAAAGCTTTTATTGCTTTTTGCCCCAGTTGATATCGAATTTTGTTTTGTTCTGTACATCGCTTTAATCTATAAGTGTAGCAATACAAAAAGATCTCTCGATATTTTTGAAAGAACAAAATATATACTTTTTTTCGCAGTATTTCCGAACCACTCTTTCCTCACAAATTTACGATCCTATGAAGCGAAACCCTTCATAATCCGAACCCACAACAAGAAGAAATCCATCACAAGTCCGCAAGCAATTCAGAATATTCCTTGTTTTCAGAAAAGGAACTCGCCGAAGTTTTTCTTATTATGTGCTTTAAGCAACCGAGTAAAAAACCTTGTAAATCTTGGCTATTAAAGCGGAGAGCAAAGTTTTCAGAAAGCCTTCTACGCTCCAAGTTTCCGGCCATTTTAATGTATTATGCGGTTTTTCCGTCATTTTTCTGATGCTGGCTGACTTATTGCCACTTAGTTATTTATCATGGCCTTGCATAGGGCCGAAAAAGAATTGAAAATATGCGATATACTTTCATACTTTTACATAGTATAGTAGTCGCGTAATAATAAATGATCGAATTTTTTAATATTTCCTCTTGAATATTTCTGGATTGAAAAATTTTACTTGAATACTTCTGAAGAAATTGACATGAATGGAGTGAAGCTTGCGCTCTGATCTATAAAGAACGTATATAGGTCCCAAGCGCGATATCAAGGGAATGAATTGGAGAATAGTCCAATATGAACAAAAGGCAGAGTCGTACTTTCAAACGAAATGAATATAGGTATTTTCTTCTTAATTTGAAATCAATGAAATTTTTTTCAGGAAACGAGTCGCAACAACCCTATAGATATTAGCGATGGTACACTATCTAACTAAAAATAGGTTCGCAGAATAGGAGAAACATAATCAGATTAATAATATCACCGACCGACAAAATAATCGATCGATTCAAAAAATCGATGAAGTTCGTTAATTCATAAGTATGTCATTTCAAGTCCGATTCAAATGAATTTTTGTTTTCAATTGTAGGTGCATTTATCTTTAATCAATCACCAGTTTCGAATTTCGGAGAAAAAAAATCTTGTTTTAACCATAACTTCAGAACCACCCTGGTGTGTTTCAGTTGTTTCACCGTATGATTTCTTATTCCTTCATCAATACACATCTTCTCTTAACAATTTAACTATTAATTCATAACCATAGCTCAATTTGGTTGAAAAAACAGGGTTTTCAGTAAAACATTTAATTTCGCTAAGGCTATGACAACACTCCAACAAATTCAACATAAAATTCTAACCTACCTTATGAAAACAAACTGAACACTAGGTCAAAAATATAACATGTTTTACGCCCAGACGCAGATAACAGGTGCAATTCGTCTCGGCATGCCCTCATTAAGGTTTTGAATCAATTAGGGCATCACTGAGCTGCTGCAATTTTTCAGGAGAGATCGAATTTTCCTCTCAAGAGTATCCAAACATTCCCAATTGGGTACAAATCTGGTCTTAGAGCAGATTTTTTTCATCTTTTATAAAATGACGTACCCCGAGTTTTATTGAAATTCAAAACTTGAAATTGATTAAGGATGAACATTCCTACGACTAAAAGAAAGAATTAATTGAATCGGACTCAAAATAACATTTTTATGAATCAACATAATTGATCGATCATTTTGCGGTGAGTGTATTTACTACCCATAACCAACCCACAGTAATCTTCTAAACTCTGGAAAGTTGCTGTTTGTTAACAATTATGTTTTTTCATATTATTCGGCATTTGTCTGAATTCAAATAACTTCAATATCACTCACTGCAAGGCTCATTCAAATGTAAAATCACGCAAACTGGCGCTTATATCTTGAAATTATGAGAATTACATAAGTTAGGTCAATATCAAAAAAAATCAGGAATGGGTAATATAAACGAGAAAATCTTCTCTTTCTTTTTGCCTCTTTTTGAGCGCTCGTTCTATCAAAACGAGTGCTATATCGTTTTACCCAAATGTCTGTAACTTTCGAATTTTGAGCCTTAAAAGGTCTTTGGGACCGTACAGCCCTAAGCACGAAGCAAGAACTTTCGAAGGTATTCTCCTAGTGACTTGAAATTTTCAGGTTGACTTCGGTTCCCAAATGCCGCTCTTAAGTGCGTTAACCAGCCAAATCGTATAGAGTGTTCCATGAAATGTGGACATTCAAATGTTTGTTCCTAAATATCTCAGAAAAAACAAAACTTATCGAAATGAAATTTTGCGATCACAAGCAAGAATTCCATTAAATCACGCTTTTTCTTGCAATTGGCCATTAGATACCTCAAAACTTCTCTATAAAAAAAGTCAAACTCGGTTTCACGAATAATTTATGAATAATTCTGCTTGGCTCCGCCTAATCACCAAAACGAATAACTCCAAACCTCCTTTTCTCTCCTATTCCACCCCCTCCCAAATTAATCCGAATAGAAATCCGTAATTGAAAGCCAAGCTTTTCATCGACATTCACTCCTCAAATTACCGTTATCCCAATTTAATAATAAAGACCCTCCAGCAACTCCAAGTCATTCCTCCCTCCTCCAAACCTCCCAATTTCCATTCGGTACGTACCTCGTTGGCGGGCCTCCAGTCAAAATATTCAAGGGAGTATATTCGGCAATACAAATCTGCTCATTTCGCCAACATTCAAATAAAATTATTCACAATCTTTGCGACGCCTGATTGAATTTTATACTCGGGTTTCATGCGCTGGATATGAAATATCCCTCCCGTTCTCCCGTTGGAGGGAGGTTTGGAAGGTGAAGTTTTTCGCTCTGGCAGTTCTCCATTAGGCAAGATTCTTGTGGGAATCGATGTCCGTAGGAATGTGGAAATTGGTTTTGTTTGTTTTATAGGTATAACTGGAATTAGTGGGAATATGGATTGAGGTTGAAGCTGGAAATGATTGGGTTTATTCGTGATTATTCTTAAAAATACAGTGTGCAATAATTTTACCCAAATGTCTGTGAGTTTCGAATTAACAGCTGGAAGTTGAACATTCAAATAAAATTATTCACAATCTTAGCGACGCCTGATTGAATTTTATACTCGAGTTTCCTGAGCTGAATATGAAATATCCCTCAAGTTTTCCCGTTAGAGGTAGGGGGGATCGGGAGGTGAAGTTTTTCGCTCGGGTAAGTTCTCCATTAGGCGAGATTCTTGTACGAATCGATGTCCGAAAGGCATGTGGGGAAAGGTTTGGTTTGTTTTATTGGTGAAACTGTGAGTTGGCAGAATTATGATTGAGGGTTGAGCTGGAAATTATTGGGTTTATTCGCGATTGTTCTTAGGGACATAGTGTGTTTCGAATTTCCAGCTGAAAGTCAAACATTCAAATGAAATTATTCACAATCTTTGCGATGCCTGATCGAATTTTATACTTGGTTTCATGCGCTGAATATTAAATATCCCTCTCGTTACCCCGTTGGAGGTGAGGGGATTGGGAAGTGAAGTTTTCCGCTCAGCTAAGTTTTTCATTCGGCGAGATTCTTGTAGGTATCGACGCCCGTGGGAATGTGGAGAAGGTTTGGATGGGTCTTATTGTTATAAATGGGAGTTGGGGGAATAAAGATTGAGATTGAAGCAGGCAATTGTTCAATTTTTTTGCGATTGTTTTTTCAGGGATATATGTTCACTCTTATGTCTGTTAGTTTCGAATTTTGAAATGAAAGTCAAACATTCATATAAAATTTATGTCAAAGTGACAATTTCAAGTTAGAACGTTTAATTTTTCTCCAAAATTTTTTCGTATTTTTAATGGGGGTAAAGCTGTTCGCGTCCGTGATATAATATCACACGTGCCTCCGGGGTAATGCTGAATGAACAGCAATAAAGAATACCAGACTGTCTTCGGATCTCCTGGTGAACACACTGCCATTTCAAAAATGCCTAATACGACCAACTCAAGGCTCTTTTAACACAAGAGCCATTCAATAATCGGACCTATGGGTATGCCAGATCATCATTGAAAGTTAATGAGCTGCAGTAAAAGTGAATACAATATTGGAAGACTCTTTATAAATATATGAAACTCACACAGCAGACTCAAGTGGTACAATTAGATCCTTATTGTTATAATATGGCAATGTGTAAATTCGTACGAATATATATAAATATATAAAATTATTCACAATTTTTGCGACGCCTGATTGAATTTTTTAATCGGGTTCCATGTGCTGAATATGAAATAGACCTTCCGTTCCTCCACTGGAAGCGTGGGGGATTAGGAGGTTAGGTTTTTCGCTCAAGTAAGTTCTCTGTTATGCAAGATTCTTGTAGGAATTGATGTCCATAGGCATGTGGAGAATGGTTTGGTTTGTTTTATTGGTAAAACTGTGAGTTGGAAGATTTAAGAGTGAAGGTTGAGCTGGCAATTATTGGGTCTATTCGTGATTGTTCTTGAGGACAGAGTGTGCAATAGTTCAACCTCAATGTCTGTAAGTTCCGAATTTTGAGGTGGAAGTCAAACATTCAAATGAAACTATTCACAGTTTTTGCAACGCCTGATTGAATTTTATACTTGAGTTTCATGCGCTGAATATGAAATCTCCCTCCCGTTCTGCAGT
Organism: Propylea japonica; assembly: GCA_013421045.1. Taxonomy (NCBI): domain Eukaryota; kingdom Metazoa; phylum Arthropoda; class Insecta; order Coleoptera; family Coccinellidae; genus Propylea; species Propylea japonica. Next base: position 84,010,930 of record CM024242.1, read on the forward strand.
TGGAGGTGAGGGAGAGAATAGGTCCGTTTACACGAACAGTTTTTCTGGCAGTTTTGGAGCGTTCGCTCCATTTCTTAACTCCAATCTTGTGCATGTGAATGCTAGACCATCGTGAGTCCAAAAGCGTCGATTTGATGCGACGTGCCAGATGTGGTGGTTTGTGATTTCAACGGCGTATTCAGACGCACACTCCGATCTACCGAGATATGTAGCAGTTCTTCTGCACTGATGCTCGTTCTCATTATTGTATCTTATTTTGAAATATACGGACGAACAAAATTCAAAATTAGCATAAACGTTATGTCATCCATTCTTAAGTAATTTCTGTAGTCCTCTGGATAATTTTCTCGGATTTCACTTAATAGAGGCATTATGACCAAAACGCTCTCTATTCAACCTCCACTGCATAACCCAAATTTTACGAGGAGTTTTCTTCTCATATTCATTGATGACTTACAGCCCTAAACAAGCAAGTGCCGCATCGGAGCGACGCTACGTGTAAACGGGTCTATTCTTGTAAGAATCGATGTGGGGAATTGTTGGATTGGTCTTATTGGTATATCACCTCGTTGGAGGTGTAGGAGATTGGTAGGTGAAGTTTCTCGCTTGACTACATTATCCATTAGGCGAGATTTTTGTAGGAACCGGTGTCCGTAGGCATGTGGGGAATGATTGGGTTTGTTTTATTGGTATGAATGGTTCGAAGAATTAGGATTGAGGTGAGAGCCTGCAATGGTTGCAGTTTTTCACGATTGTTCCAATAAAAATTTACTTCATATCTGTAAGCTTCGAATTTTGAGGTTTCAGTCCAACATTCACATGAAAGTATTCACAATCTTTGCGATGACTGATTGAATTTTATACTCAGGATTCATGCGCTGAATATAATATATTCCTCCCGTTCTCCCGTTTGAGGTGGGCAGGGAGATTGGGAGGTGAAGTTTTTCGATCAAGCAAGTTCTCCATTAGGCGAGATTCTCATACGAATCGATGTCCGAAAGGCATGTGAGCAATTGTTCGGTTTGTTTTAATGGTAAAACGGTGAGTTGAAGAATTAATATTAAGGTTTCAGCTGGAAATTATTGGGGTTATTCGCGATTGTTCTTAGGGACAGAGTGTGCATTGGTTCTACCTAAATATCTTTTAGTTTCGAATTTTGAGCAGGAAGTCAAACATTCAAATAAAATTATTCACAATCTTGGTGCCGCCTGATTGAATTTTTTCAAAAAATGAGTTAATTCTGCTAATCGGCCTTCTCATAGGGCACTGTCCCGTGAGATATCACCTACACAAGATCGGTAAAGAAAACTCCGACATTTGTAGGTTATGTGAATCGGCCACTGAAACCACCGAACACATACTATGCCAATGCACTGCGCTGGCGCAAACCAGACTTACTCTACTAGGTGGCGAGTTATTAACGCCAGCCGACATAAGAGCGAAGTCTCCTAAGGAAGTAACCAGCTTTGCTAAGGAGGTTAGATTCCTGGGAAAAACGTAGTTTTAGCATGGTAACGCACAAAAGACCTTATTGGTCGCAGTGCAGAAGGGTAATCAACGTGCTGATCGACCACTATCTAATCTAATCTAATCTAATCTGATTGAATTTTATACTTCGGTTTCATGCGCTGAATATGAAATATCCCTACCGTTCTCCAGTTGGAGGGAAGGCGATTTGAAAGATTTCTCCATGTGGGAAATGGTTGATTTTGTTTTTTCGGTTTAACTGAGAATTGTAGGAATTGAGGTTGATGTTGGAGTTTGCAATTATTTCAGTTTTTCTTCTGATTGTTCTTAGGAAAGATTGTAGATTTTTCAGCACATCTAACAGTCTGTTTTCAAAAAAAACTTTACATTATAAGGCTATCATTAAGAAACTGCCTGTATACCTATATCGATTCAATACCTTAAGAGGATGAGTGCTTCACCTGCTTGGGTTTTATATTATAAATAAATATAAAAAATCAACCTATCTTCCCGCCTCCTTCTATTTTTACGTTTCCCTCACAAACATCCCCTTGACACTTCTCACCTTTCTTGCAAAGCTGAAAGCATGCACGTGCGATTTCCCATTTAAAACAATCAAAACTCACAATGCAGCAGCATCTAAACTCCTCTTGTACAACATCTAGTGAACAGGGACAACAAGCCTTCCCGAATTCCGTCCGTCTGTCACGGGGATGTCACTTTTCCGGGGAGTTTAAAGTTTCTCCCGCATGGGGAAAGACAGCCGTATACATTTCAGGTATTTGGGGGTTGTTTCCGTGTAATCCTTAACTTGTACGTCTCCAGTGACCCGCAGAACATAACGTGCAAAGTTTGGAACGAATCCACTTCGCAGGGGGTGGTTAGGGATATGAGAATGTCTGGGGTTGAAAATGAGGAGTTTTTAGGGGTGAAACGGTGGTTTTTAGGGTGTCTTCGGTAGAAGTAGTTGACGAGGGTGAAGCTTCGCTAAAGGAACAGACTTAGTGTCTGGAGTATTTTTGGTCTTGTTGATCGACGTTGGGAAAATTGAGTTAATATTATCCCAATTATTCCGTTCTCTTCAAAAATATTTTAAATTGTATAATTGGCCCTTCAAATATTATGTTGAACATCTAGTTACTAGTAACAAAAAATGGCTTAAAGATATATGCTCAACATGAAATACAGGCAGACGTGTAGGAGTGTTTTTGGGGCTAATCATATTCATACTCTTATACACGACTACCATTTAATCTAGCCATTTTAGGTCTGTGAGCTAGGCCAAAATAATATCTATTAATCACAAGTGATGAAAAGAGATATAATTCACTGCTATCAGATGCTTTATAGATTTAGCTTTGATATAATATTCTTCAAATTGATATTTATTCAGTACTCTAAAGTACTCCAACTAACCAATATGGGTATACCTTGTCAATCGAGGGCCAAATCTACTTTTATGATATCAGTTAAAGCATTTTCTCAAAGATTATATACTCTATAATCTATGCATTTTCTATTACAAAATATATGACGAACAGTTCTCCAAAACTTTCTCATGTGTCAATTTGACTTTTTCCACGCTTGTCATGAAAGGGTCTTGTCGCGGTTGCCAAATGTTGAAATCTTCAAGAAATCAATTCAGTAGTCATGAATAATAACCTAGTTGATTACAAGATTTTTCCGACGATCTCAATAATGAATTGTGTATGAATTCTTCATTGGAATAAATTCTCATTTTGCACAAGACATACATTTGACATAATGTAATTTCTATGTTCCTATGTTCTAGTACAGTTTTGTCAATTCTCGTAGTACTTCTGAATACTTTGTGTGCGGTTGCCATGAGGATTGCACATTAAAATAGCATACATTGAGCATTAAAATGGATCGTATGGATCAATTTCATACACATTAAAATCACCTTTTATTTCGAGGTCAGCGGAAATTTATTTAACGCTTTAGAAAAACTTTTTCGTTTCATACCAAATGAGAAACGTTCTCTATTAAAAATGTATGTTCATTTACCATGAGATATGAATCTCATAATGGACAAGAATAGCTTCATTACTGCAAATGTAATAGTGGCTATAATAATTGAAAGGACTATTTCTGACATTCTTTCTGTGTATAGCATGTATGCATAATATGAAATGAATAAACCTATTCTAATCTGTTCTACTATTCATTGTCTGCTGTATATTGACCTCACTTTCTTCAACTTCAGGGGGGTGGCTTGGGATGAGTATATAAGAATGTCTGGGGTTGGAAGTGAAGAGTTTTTAGGGGTGAAACGGCGGTTTCTAGTTGACGAGGGTGAAGGTTCACGAAAGGAACTGACTTCGTGTCTGGAGTTTTTGTGGTCTTCTTGATTGACGGGATGAAGATATGGGGTGGTTAGCCATCCAGTAATTGACAAAGCAAAATCCAACAGGAATGGGTATTTTCAGTGATTTACAGGAAAATTCATCTGTGAAAAATTATAGCGGTCACTTTTTTCGTTACGTTGTCAGGTTTTGAGAAAAAAATTATTGAAATCCCCGAATTAAGCTAACGAATTCAAACGATCAGAATTGACGGTTGAATGTGACGTGCGCGTTAAAAATCATTTGATTGGTTGAATATTGAATTATAGTTCACAACGATGCCAACTGGATACTCTGTTGAGATCGTCATTCCCACTAATTATGCTTGCTCGTTCGTCATCATGGTTTGTCATTTGAACTTAAGGGTATAGAAATCGCATTCTCAATATTTGATTCAAAATTGACAACTTTTAATTTAAGGTGAATGATTGAATGGGTAGTTACAGTTATAGTTTTGAAAGATGTTACAGTTCAATGCGTCTTCACGGTCTATTGTGCTCCCTTACACCCTTTACAGCTCGCCTTCCAATTCCAGAGATCTGATGAAATCCAATATCTGTGAAGGCTTCAACGAGGCTAGTTCCCCACTCTTACACGTTTACCGCTCTCTCCTTAGTCTCTTAATGCCAAGGCATTCCGTGACTAGGTGAATGGAGGTTTATTCCTCTTCCCCATAGAACCTACACTCGTCAGTGTCCGATAATCCCATCCTGAGTGAGGTGCTTCCTGAGGCGACAGTGCCCTGTAAGAAACCAGTGAGAAGATGTAATTGTTTCTTACCAAGATCCAGATATCTTTTCGATCCTGCTGTTTCAAAGTTCTGAAGGAACTTAGTGGAATGATCCATCCCCGGGAGATTGTACCTGAGTTTTTTCTTCTTGGCTTTCTCCTTCTCCAGAGACTCGTTCTTATAGGTACATTTACCTATACCACAAAAGGTTCTGGGCCAATGTGTGACATCCGTCCGCCCTCTTTGGCAAGTTTATTGGATGGGTATGTGTTATATACCTACTACTCTTAATGCTATCACATAAATAAAATCCCAAAATTTAACATACTGATATTGATACTAATATTGAAACAGTAATTCGAGTGATTATGTTCTCAAATATTTTGTTCGATAATAAGCTCAATCGAATATTTCACCCCACAAACCACTTTGAATATCTAGGTAATATTCATTTTCTGCTGTATATTGACTTGACTTTCTGAAAAAGATTCAAGGCTGTTGACGAAAAATTCTTTATTATGAAACATGTATCGAAATATTATTTATGATATCTTCATAATTTTGCTTCTTGTATTCTATTGTTTCGGCACCATTCGTCAGCTATCGCGTCGTCAGAAAAACTTTTAAGACTAGTAACTTTCAGAAAATTAACAGTTCGCAGAAAATAATCATCAATGTCTTTGATTTATTTTGAGTGAATCAGTTGTCAAAGAATCTATTGTTTTCAGACTGAATCTTATTAATGGAGCCCAGATCGTTTTAAGATCAATAGACGTTAACTGATGGGATTTTTGGGAATTGACATGAAAGCTTTTTCCTTCAATTTTTTACGCTTCTATTTTCCTCATTCGATATAATGAAAGCTTTACACCATAAAATCCAATGGTTTCCATGGAAAGTATCTCGAAAAAAATTCGACTTATCAGTATTTCTTAAGAACTTTATAGGTTTTCACTCCCAGTCTCTGAAACAGAAATAATTAAAATTTTTTTAATTAAGATGGAGAATATATTTCAATCGATAGATTATCAGTATCTCTCTGTTGAGGTAACGTTTGTTGATTTCAAAACAATTTTGGTTTTATTAATAAGATCCAGTTCAACAAAAATCGATTATTTGTCAACCGATCCAATCAAAAATTGATCACAGTGATCTACTATCGTTTTTTTAGAAATGACAAAAACTATTAACATTTTCAAAGAGTGACGAAAATTTATTAAAGTAGTTAGTCTGAAGTGTTTTTCTGATGACAGAAGGCAAGTGCTGGCCGAAACGTTGAAAATAAAGAGCAAAATGATGAAAATAGCCCAAATAATAGTTCAATAGATACAATTCTCTCTCAGCTCTGTCTAGAACTTTCCATAATGATTCTTTAACTATTATAGTACGTAATTTCTTCGTGTAAGGTAATAAGAAGAATAATTTATGTTCCATGTTTTAATTCAGATAAGATTATATCATGCGCAATGTATGATGATGATAACGGGTTGACCCGGTAGTAGGAGTTAGTTAGATAGTTAGTTCGATCAAGAGAAGTGTAGTCAGAAAGACAAATAAATTACTAATTGAAAGAAGTTGTTTAATATAAAATTACTCAACCATATCTACCGATCCATAACATTACATTCGAACTTGAGAATATTAAATGCTTATCTGAGAAAGAATAAGTTCAGCAATAACTTTTTGTCTTTTTGATCTTGTGGATAATTTCATATCTTTTTTCCTCAATATCGTTGTCGCCTTATGTCCATCAATCTCTTTTTGCTACTTTACTTCTTGCCTCAAGAGCTGATGGTTCGCTTGCTTAACCCAATGTCGAATCGTAAGTTATCGTGTTTACGGTCGGCTGTTGGCTTTTTCCAATAAAAACAAGCGCGCAAAAGCTTTTGAATTCACGTCAAGTTTTTTTCAATTTTTACTTCGAGTTACAAGCACAAAAAGAAGCGAAGATAGTGACTGAATTCAAATTGCGCAAATGTCAATTTCGACAAAAGGATTGAGAGGACTGCAGTTGATGGCATCCTTTGTTGAAAAAAAGACTACTACATCGCTCCCTTCATTTTAAATTTCTCTCCAAATTAAAAGGTGGTACAACCCGAAAAAACAACAATCTCCAGTTCCAAACTAAATCATCCCCTATCGACCCATATATTTCATGTAAATAAATAAAAACTGGCCTATCATTCAACATTCTATCCCGATATCTTCAGCAAACATCATATACTGCAACATGGCAAACAAGAATCCAGTCATAGGAAAAAATGGCGCCATCATATTCAATGATTGGACGTAATATTTGCTTTCGTTCTTCAGAAACGCTCTGCAAATACAGCGGAAGGAAAATATGATCCAGATATCCCTTCAAGGCTAAGATGATAGGGGAGGGTTCGTCCCTTGTAACCTCAATTTAACCTTCGGGGGTGAATTTTCGCGAGAATAGGGGGTAGAAGTAAGGCACGACCTCAATCAAGTTTTTATGCGTTGGGGTAGGTGGATGAATAGGCTTTTACGTGTGTAAAGAGCATTGGTGGGTCACGAATATGAAATAACTGAAGAAAAAAGATGAAGTAGTGATTTTGCATCGATTCTTTCGCGCATTTGACAATTGTTGTATACATTTGTAAATAATAATGATGAACATTCTTCCATATCTTGACTGAAGATGTTAAATTTGCGAACTGCAGGTCCGCTTCGGTCAATACGATAGAAGATAAACATCTCGCTACTTCGTTCAAGTTTCATGCTATGGAAGAAGGTTGTTCGTATGGATCCCCAGAGATGGCGTCTTCGGTATATTTATACCTGTAATAAGGTGCCATTTCGTTTTAAGTTCCAACAATACCTTGGCTTGAATCATATAGCTATTCCATGCTGATGAGTCCTAATAAGGACGAAATGGCCATCCATGGATACTCTGTTTGATACCACTTCCTTGCATTTTGCTTTGACCGAGGACGAGATTAGCTGCGAAGTACGAGTTCAATATTGATTGATTTCAATCGATTAATATTATTTTCTGCTGGCATTATTGTTATCATTTCAGAAAACATGATTTGCATTAATATTCGAAGTGTTTCTATTGGTAATTGAAATGTCAGTTATGACATTCATTAACGACAAATAATAAATTAGAGCAAGAGCCCGTGAACGCCAGACCTTCGTTATTTTATAAAAGCTGAAAACTTGTCTACGCATGCTCCCAACATAGGTAAAAACGATGGACCATATGAAGTTTGGGTCACCCTGGCTTTGGCAGGTAAAAGATATTAAAGGGGTGTAAAATACTGATCTTATTTCGTCAAATTATAAAGTGTGATTTTTTGATATTACCTTCAGAATATCATTAAAAATCACGTCATTAATTGCCAGACACTTACTATAGTGGCAACCCCTTGCCAGACACTAATCTTCATAAAATTATATGTAATTCTACTTACGTTATAGTATAAAAGCTGATTTTTATATATGATACTTGGGCAATAATAAGATACTGTTTCCTCATGAGCCAGACATTTTTGATAGTGCCAACCCTTTGCAAGACAAGCTTGTAGTTTAGCTGCAGGTGCGAGCGCGAGACAGTATTTATGAGTGGGTGCGAGTGAGACGGCATGATTATAATGACTTACGCAAATACATTTTTTGGTACAGATTTATATAACTAATCATTTAAGTGAATCTCAAAAACATCTGAAGAAAAGACATCCGATGCTACAACTAAATAAAATTGTTAAAAATTTTAATTTATTCTATTAACAATTTAATTTAGTTGTAGCATCGAATCAGATGTTTTGTACACTTCAGATTTTTTGAGATTCACTTAAATGATTAGTTATATAAATCTGTACCAAAAAATGTATTTGCGTAAGTCATTATAATCATGCCGTCTCACTCGCTCCCACTCATAATACTGTCTCGCGCTCGCACCTGCAGCTAAACTACAAGCTTGTCTGGCAAAGGGTTGGCACTATCAAAAATGTCTGACTAATGAGGAAACATTATCTTATTATTACCGTTTATCTGCCAAAGCCAGGGTAACCCAAATTTCATAATGGTCCATCGTTCTTACATGTATTGGGAGCATGCGTAGACAAATTTTCAGCTTTTATAAAATAACGAAGGTCTGGGGTTCACGGGCTCTTAGACTAAATGCCAAATGGCCCTCTCTTGCAGTTTGACAGTTGTCCTCTCTTTAGTCAAAATTTTCAATGATATTTTGACGTAATTGAGGCTCTATCTTTTGCGTCACGTGGCGGATTTACTCGGAACACGGACCCGGGTTCTAAGTTTAGGAACACATTAGGTCAGACGTATCAATAACATAACCAAACATTTATGGATTTATTTTTTCAGTCCCAGTCTATTTTCGGTTTGTCTCAACCTTTGCTTGCATTGATTGGCTTTTGTAAAATCATTCTTGTAATTTCTGGTGTGCTCTTCTATGTTAAATGTTATTTTTGAGTACCTTTGTTGAAGAAGTAAAGAATTTGGTTTTTTCAGTTCAGTTTATTTTCGGATTGTCTCTAGCTCTGCTTGCAGTTAGTGGCTTTTGTGAAATCTGTCTTATAATTTCTGGTGTGAAGAAGTTGTTTCACATTATTTTCTTGGCTCATAGAACCACTTATTTCACATTGAGCCAAAGTTTCTTCTCGTTCTACAATTTTTAGGAATAGAACATATGAAATTACTAAGAAAAGAGTAGAAGACTTTTTTCTCTCCTCCTTCTCAAATACAAAATTAAACTGCAGTGCGCATGCTGTGGCTCTACGACCCTCCTCTTGTCTAGGGTTAAGATAAATCAACTTGGGTCAGTGATCGGTTCAATAGCACCATACTTTCCGATCACGACTTGGATGTTCGAGTTAGGTAAACGAACGCGAAGGTTAGGAATCGAGTCAACCCGAGTAAGTTTCCAAAAATGTTTTTTGGATGCCCTTGAAGATATTACTGACTTGTAGGTTCTTTGAACGTTGACGGAATTAGCTCCAAAGTATGAATTTGATATTCGTTTTAGTTGATTAATATTTTTCTCTTCTTTCATCTTTTGTTCTGTACCCTACTCTTCCATTCAAACTGAGAAAGTTGTCAATGGCGTTGATAAAATCGACATTACTTTTAGGTCAGCAAGCTGTGAAAGCTTGCATACTCTGTGTTCAGCTGTTTCTGCTCGTGATCCACAGATCCTTCTAACCTTATTTATTGATTTTTTTATATTGGTCTTTTCAAAGCTCAGAGAGAGTATCTGGCCTAGCAGGTGTTGACCTTATGCACTTTTCGCAAGTTTATCGGCTTTTTATTTCCTTCAACATCATAATACCCTGGCACCCTAAGTAGAGTCACCTCATTGCCTACTTTCATAGTTAATATCTTGTCGAAGATATCTCATCCCTTCGTCCATATTTTTTGCCATTCGGGGACCGAAACGTATATCCCAAAATAATCCCCGTTCCGACGAAACATTTTTTCCTTTTTTCCTACCAGGAAGTTGGAAATACTTGGAAATTGAAAAGTTCTGACCGTTCTCATAAGTAACAGTGATTACAGTTCCTAATTCAAGGTGAGTAACTGGAGAGGTCGAATTATTTAGAGGGTAGTTTCTGCCCTCGTGTTTGCTGAAGACTTTTATGTGTCCCTGGAGAACTACCGGATTGTAAAGGGGATGGAGGTTCGATTTGTTTCGGTTTTTTTTTTTCCAGAGATTTTCAGTTAAATTGTCTAATTGAAGAGCTGTGTTCCGGTTTGGGAAGTTCTGGTGTTTTTCGGAAGTTGAAGTTTTTCATCTTGAGTTTCAGAGGGGATGATATTGGCAGCATATTCTCAGAAGCGTTCAGGGGAGTTCCATCTCAATAGGTACATTTGGTAAAAAATATTCATTTGAGCTATCTTAAAATGAAACATCACACTGAACTTTTCGATGATTAATGATATTTCAATACGATGAAGGATTTATTTTGATGAATTCATTTGTAGTTATTAATATATATTCTTTTGAATTGAGAGCTAACAAAATACAATACATGAAACAAAAAAAGTCCCTAGCTGAGGTTGGTGCAAAACGGGGTACCATACTATTCTGTCGTATGATACCAGAGCACAGGGAAAAACCTCAGTAGAAAAAACTATTCGAATAAATACCTTCAATATTCAGATACAAAATACGTAATTCTTGCTCTTGGGCCAGGAGGGTGTTTTAAACCAGGTCTGGCGTTCCAAGTGATGATTTTCGAATCTTCTGTTCTTCTAAGACCGCTACAGGACCCTACTGAAGGGTAATCATCTCCCATAGTTAAATAGTGGTATATCATCCCAAATATCGAACTTAATAAAAGCAATATAATACCGTTGTGGACCGTAACCCATCTTCATTTGCTGAAATTCGAGTTGAGGTTATCATCTGATGTTTATGAGTATATTATGCAATGAGATTATAATGAGAGCTTTTATTCACCAGGTGAAGTTTAGGCCAAAATAACCGAGTGAATAACAGCCTTTATACGCGAATAACAGCATACAATACTTTGTTCACTCTTTCATCTACTGAATATATTTATTGAAGATTTCAACATTTGGCGACCTGGACAAGACCTGTAATGACAAGCGTGGTAAATTCAAAATGACACATTGGAATTTTTTTATTTCGTAATAAAATAGTTATTAATCAACTAGGTTATCAAGGATTGCGACTAATGGTTAATATATTTAACGCGTTAATAGTTCGGGACCATCAGGCGCTAGATTAATAACCGTGTGTGAATAGTGTATAAATTCTTGATTGAAACACATTCTCATTTTGCACAAGACATACTCGTACATTTGGCAAATGGAGTTTCTATGTTTCTATGTTCCAGTAGAGTTTTGACCTTTCTCGTAGTGCTTCTGAATGTTTTGTGTATGGTTGCCATGACGATTGCACATTAAACATTAAAAATTTGAGCATTAAAATGGGTCATTAATGCTCAATTTCGTACACATTAAAATCACCTTTCATTTCGAGGTCGGCGGAAAAAAACTTTAATTGATATATTGAAAGTAGATTTGGCCCTCGATTGACAAGGAAAGGCCATATTTGTACTTTAGAGTATTGAAAAAATAGCAATTTGAAGAATATTATATCAAAGTTAAATCTATGATGTATCTGACAGCAGTGATTTATAATCTCATTATTTCCTTGTGATTAATGGGTATTATTAAGGCTGAGCACAGAAACGTACAATGGACGGATTTTACAAAAGTCGTTGATAAAGTCATAAATATGCTTATTTCAAGGGTGTTTCAAATTTTGGTTTCTTTGATAATGAATAAAACATATAATTTGTATTAATTTTCAAAAATTTTTCATTGGTATTTGAAGTATCAGCTATGGCTTTCATGTACGATATGGTATCTGACAAGTGACCTTCTCTTGTATCTCTTCAGACGTCCACTCTATCGTTAAATTCTTACAATGACATTCTGGAAAAATTGAAGCTCTATCCCACTCATGACACGAATAATTTCATCCTTTATTTCAGGAATTGATAGTGGATTATTTTTTAGACCCCATTCCATATTCCAATGGTGTCAAATCATATTATTTTGGTGGCCAATTGGTTGTTCATTGGTGAAATTGACAAATGAACGACAATTCAAATGATCTAGTGGCTCTAGTTCCTGTGTAATTTGAATCGTTTATGCCTTTAGAGCTGAATTTTTGTGAAAATACGATATGTTGTGGTATCTTTAAGAAGACCATTTTATTTTTAACATCGTTTATTAGACATTTCAGGATGATCACCAACACTTTCGAGAATGAAATCAAAACTTTCTTGTAAACGAACGCTTTTAGTATGTTCTACATGTTTTGACCTTCTACCGAATCGGTATTTTGCAATTGTTTAATAATGCGACAAAAGTGTTAAATGGACAATTATGTGAATCATTAAAATTTTCTGGAAACACTTTTCACAGAACGCTGAGTTCCATAAAATAATTCAACAATTTGAACGCATTTTATATAGTGTGTGGAGACACACCTATACGAATTCAGTGCACTATCTATATTTTCTGTTTTCTCAAAAAAATCGCAAAATTTGAGAAACCTCTTATGTTCAATATGAACTGAACATTGAAGAACATATTATAATAAACGATGCGTTGTCCTCTTTAATATGACTTCGATTAATGTTCTCGATGGATTTGAACAGCTTTCACTAGTTTATATTAATAACACTAATAAAGTAAAGGAACCGTAAGCCATCTTGTAACCAGATTCTTAATCCTGAAACACTCCCCATTTTTGTTCACAGCGTGAATGAATTTAATCAATTAGTTTCAAATGATTTTGGCGAAATGAGAGAAAACGTATTGAATATCAAATATAACTTAGATTCTACCTAATTGAAAGTTTATTACCACATTAAGGAAAATGGATGAAAATTTTTTCGGTTATTTATATATTATTTTTCCGGATCCTATATCAGTAATGTTTTTCATGACATTTCGGCAATCATTCAACAGTTGTTTTCAGGCCCTCCAAAAATGATGAATCACCAAATGGACGAATCATAGATTAACCCATGACAGGAGAGTTCAGAGTACCAACATATAATGAGAAAATAGCTCGATGAATGATGATATTTAAGTATGATAATCAATTCTTTCGATAAATGTTTTCACAGTTATTACCGAAAACAATTGACCACTAACCCATGAACAGTAACCCATTTTCATCTGCTGTAATTCGTCTGAAGGTATTATTACCATGCCTTATTTTCTCTAATATGTCTTCGAATCATCTTCGCAAATGCATTTGAACGAGATGTACTAGTCAACTTTGAAAATATCCTCTATGTCACTATGTGGCTCGAAGGACCATGAAAATTATCCTAGCTCGAGGATTATGAATAATGTCCTGACTATTTCAATTCGTCTTGAGGGACCCTTGAAATAGAAGATATGCTATTGTTTTATGTTGTAGGACCACGTAATTACACTCGCTTATATTCTGCTGTTGACAAAATATAATGATTAGGTGCGTAATTGAAATTTCTCTCTCTACTCAAATTATAAAGCTATTCAATTAACACCTAATGCAGTGATCACTAGAACTCATGACTTTGAGTAAGTGATACCTTTACTTTTGAATGCACTGATTTGAAATATGATTTTCTGTTTGGGAATGTGTTAACGGTTCGACTTTTACCAATGCACTGCCTGACCTATTACTTTAGGTCGATCAGGCCCTTTCAAGTACCACTTGAATTTGGGGCTGTTGCTAGGCTGTTTTACTACATTTCCCTGTGGAATTCGGGGATATTTCTAAATATAGATCTAGTCTGAATATTGTTTACATTTATAGTCGAACGAAATATTCGAGTCCATATAAAGTTTTACAATCTTCAATAATATTGAAAAAATCCACGGTACCATCCCCTTCGCCATTTTGCAACCAGACCCTCCTAACCGTTCCCCATGTTCATACAGAAAAATAGATTGATTAAAATGATTAATTGTCAGATTAATTGGCTGCAAAGGAAAAGAATCATATTGAATTTTCCATTCCATAAAATCATTTAACTCTAATTAAATTACCAATTAGTATAAAGAACAGAAGTTTTTCTGATACACCAGCGGAAAGTCTCCATTGAAATTTTTCCCCACAGTCAGGATAATTTTTTTGTGGTAATTTTCCAGGCGTACACAAGAAGGATAATCATTAAAATAACATGTGCCTGGAACATCCGACACTCCTAAGCTGTCCTCCTCATCTTTTTTGGGATATCAATCAAACTGCGGGTAACAAAACCAGTCAACCTTCTGGCTTTGATAAATGATGGGAGGATAACGAATTTTCCTGAAGTTTTCCCTTTTTTCCACCGTTGTATCATAATTTTATCTGTTGTTGTATGGGGTAGATGATGTTGAACTAAGGCGTTGTGTAGAGCGTCAAAGTTCTCTTTGAAGTTGGTCCGGAATATCGAAGTTCTTAGGATCGTTTGAAATAGAAGTTTTTATTAGTTTACGTAAGTGAGTTTTGAAGGAATTTTTATGTAGTTTTTTTGTTGCAGGAGGTGAGTGGACCATTTTCATGTGAAGTTAAACTGTTGGAGTTTATTTGAAGGTAGGAAATGAACTGAGTTTTATCATTAATAAAATTGTGAATTTTAACTTTTATGAATAGTATAAAGATTTGCGAAAGAGCTTACTGGTCTGCAGGGTTGGCAAGTTTGGTGATCCATAAACTTCAACATTTCTACCCTGAAATAAATTGAAAAAGTGGATCATTACCATGATCTCTTTTCGAAATTTCAGAATGCCATCAACTGCATAACTGTGGTTTCTGATATTTTATAGTAATGAAACAAATTAAAATTTGTACCTTTTGATATTAGCCATTATTCAAGCTCTTGTGAACTCGGATTTTTCTGAAGGGATTTCTTTGCTGAGAAAAAAATACGAGAATGAATTAAAAAATCGTCTGTGGTATACTGTAATCTTGTAAAATATTTTTTGACGTATTGTTCATATAAATATATGTGAAAAGAGTACCTTCCGAATATCATTCCATTGAAATGAGGTTTTGCCGAATGAAGAACAAATTAGTTGAATCAATGGTTTAGATTTTATTCAAAATTCTGAATTGTAAGAACATTCAGCTAGAACATAATTTGGAGCATTATCAAAGTGGAACAAATTGCTTGTCTTTTCTTACTATACAATTATTCGGTTCTCTCTGGAGTTTTACTAATGATTAATTTTGAAAACCAACGCAAATTTAAATATCTGCGCTAAATTTTGTTAGTTTTTTGTTGTTGTTTTATCGTCCAAAAATTATACCTAGTAAGACTGTCTAATAAAACAGGCTGAAAATTTTGTATCTTGAATACCACAAGCTAATTAATTAAAAACGCTAATTAGTTTATTGAAGCTCTAGAGTCCCAACTGTGGTGCAGTTGCAAGAACAGCTGTGATAGGGGGCACAATATAAAGTAGATAGCAGTAAAGGTTTCCCCCTTAACAATCTACAATCTCTTATTTCGAAGTATTTTTTCATTATCATTGTTACTTTTTCTCTCACTATACTCTTTGTTATGATTATAAACCTAATTATTATGATTAATAGTGGTACAATAATTAGAGTCAAGGGCACAAAGACATAAATGACTCATAAGCATATTACATACAGGGTTTTCCTTTTAAGTTGGCTTATTAGACGTTTTTGGAGAACTAGTGAATATTTCGTTTTGAAATTTTAGGTGGAGCCTTGAGGGTGAAGGAACTCTTCACCTAAAATATTTTCAAGTCGACAGTGTTTTCGTGTCTATCTCAAATGAATATCTTCTTTCAAATGCAGCTACCTATATTCTTCTTTATGTATCGATTCTACACTAATTTCGCAGTATAACCTACTAAAAAAAATTCTGTGCCATGCACTGTTACCAAGTTATGCACAAATTCTTGAAATTTTTTACATCTGCCTTGCAAGTTTGAAAATGCAATATCTCGCTTATTTTCTATGCGAACGGAACCAAAATCAGCAGTTTCATAATAGAGAATCCATGCATTTATGTGGTACATTCAGTTTTCTGATACATCGTGAGGTTCTTCGAAGATTTTGCTCCAAAAATGTGAACCTTAAAATTGAAATATTTCTAGATTTTCGAATGGCAACCCAATTTTTACTTTACAGTTTTCGATAATAAATGAAAAATGAATGGCGCACTTATTTTTCATTTGGGATAGTTTTCGAATGAGATGAAAAATACTCAAATTCTTCATTATTTATAGTCATGATGAGATGCCAACTGAAAAAGAAAACCCTGTATATACATGGTGCAGATATTGAATAATAAATAAAAAAAACAATTTTAATTCGCAAACCGGAAACGAAAACAAAGATCTGTCACTCACTCCACCTCTCCCATCACACGAATAAACAGTAGGACAATCGCGAAGTTTGAAAGCCCTTATGTATTTCGCACTAGAGAATCAATTGAATTCGAATAATACTTTCTATGCATAAATTCATTTTAATAGTCATTTGATCTTTCAACATTCGTTTTATAATTCACGACAATTCACCCTTTTCGAGGAAAGATTCGTCTTTTCAGTCGAAACATCATGCCAAAATCAAACCGTAAATAAAAGCAAACGCATAGTCTAAATGTTTATTCATAAATCAAAACGGGACTCGTTGACGATATCGCACCAGAAATGGGAGCCCAGCTCAGTCTCACGATGCTAATTCCGCCCGTTCTCTGAATAATTTCGAATAAAAGACACCTGCTCCGTAAATTTTCAGTGATAAATGGCGTATCGAACTGCTTTTCGCCACCTGCAACTTGCTAATGTTTTACTTCGAACGAAAGACGTAGCCATTTGCCTGAAGATTTAAACGATACCAGAAATGAGGAGTAAAGTTTTTTCCGAAGCAGATTTCAACATGATTTGTGTTTGATTTGTTAAGTTTAGATAATTACGTAAGCGATAAAATGAAGATACGGAATCAATTGCACGCTTCTCCTTATAGAGAGAAAGTTGAAAAATACCATTTTCTTCAACCTTCAATAGCAATCTAGCCAACTCTCCACTAGAAACTAAAGATTGTTTCAAACTGCGCGTTTTTCAAGAATAAAAAGAATACATAATTTCTATTAATTTTCGAAACTTCTATTGGTAATCGAAGTATTTATTTGGATATTTTTGTACGATAAATAATATCTGTCAAATGGCCTCCTTTTGCAGCTCTTTAGACGTCCACCCTTTTGTTGAAATTTTCAATATTTTGACATACTTGTTGCTCTATCTCACTAATGAAAATAACAATATCATTCCTTATGGGTCGATTACTTTGAGATACTTTACAAGCTGGTACTGAACGAATTTATAAGCGATTCAATTATCTGGTCAGATTGTGATGCGATCCATGTCAAGGATCTAAAATAAATGTCAAATACATACATGGATTGTAGTCTTGTGAACACGATTACACTGAGCGAATTTTCAATCAGCTACCAAAGTCGTTCAGAAGCAGCTTGTAAAGTATCTCAATGTAATCGACCCATAAGGCTGTTTAGAATATTCACTTTATGGCTAGAGTGGTTTCAAGTATCTCGATGTATTCGACCAATTTGTTCAGGAATCGATTGTGGATTATTTAGATATATATACCTGGCTTTTCACATAACTCCGTAGAAAATAGTCCAACGGTGTTAAATCACATAATCTTGGTGACCTTTTCTCGAGATTATTCATCAGGAAATTTTTGTGATCCAATGAATTTAGTTCCTGTGTTATTTGAACGTTATATGGCTTTAGAGCTAAATCCTAGAGGAAAATACGCCTTATTATGGACCCATTAACTCCAACTTGTTGTGAACGTCGTGTAAAGATTTTACAAGTTTGTCTTGAGAAGGTGTCTGATATAGACACCGAAACGTTACATTATCCTTTTCATTCATTTCCTTCTTTAGTTTTACTGTTAGGTAACAACTTTTTCGAAACCAATCTGCTTCTGGCAATAAAATGCAGTGATTTTCGCAGGAGCACTTCATCTTAATTATTTTTTTTATTATTTCTGTTCAGAGTGAAAACCTGAAAAGTTTTTTAGAAATGCAGAACTCTCCCGGATATTTCAATCGATGTCATAAATATCACGTTATTAAATATAACCGTACGATCCCTCAGAATTTCCACCCCTATATCAGCCCTTACTCTTGAATCTTAAGCACACGAAATTCTCGAAAAAAAATCTCAGGCGTTAATAATCCGGATTCCGAAATCATCAAAGGAACACGCTGACTTATCCATGATGGAAAACATGGCATACAAATGAGCTATTTTCCCTTCAAAAGGAAACAGATGCAGAGAGGGTCGCGAAAAACCTGGCCCTTTTCCCTACCGGCGTTCTCACATTCAAATGTGACGTCGAAAAACATCCGGCTCGAAGGACCAAAATAAGTCGCGCAGTTGCGTCAAACAGACATATAGAAGATGAGAATGGAATGAACGTCGGCCTCTTTGATTCGAAACGTCTTTGGGGCCCCATTATGATGATTGTGTCTTCGGAGTGTTTATTTGGAAAAAAATATTTGTTGGAGTAAGGGAAAATTGTTGGGAGTTATCGATCGTTCTGATATATTTTTTTCAGATGGTCGCGAATAATTCACGTGAATTTCAAAAAACTCTTTTTGAGCGCTCGTTCTACTTGAACGAGTACCTACTATACTATAGTGTTGTCCTAATGTCTGTAATTTTAGAATTTTGAGCCGAAAATGGCCTGAAACGGTAGGGTTGGCTTCCCTGATGACGAATTCGGGGTCAAATTCAATTCTGTCCGTGGGCCGTCCAACCATTAGCACAATAACTCGGCTAAGTTCGGTAACTAGCCAAATAGTACAGGGTGTTTTATAAAATATGGCCATTCAGAATTTTTGTTTCCTATTATCTCAGACAATACTAAACTAATAGAGATGAAATGCTACGGCCGAATGCAAGATGCTCAGAACAAGCCTCATGCAAAATTGTGACCATAGTATGGACAGAACCATAGAAAATTCAATTGAAATCAATTTATATTTCTATAACAGGATACCTGATTCGTATGAAATTTATTTTGAAAATTAGTTCCAATACACTTTATGTTGATACAACATTTAAAGAGTAACGCATCATCAGAACAATTAAATTTAATTTTTTCCATATTTCATTCTCTTGATAATTTCCATAATATGATTCCGAGTGTGCCGAGTTTCTGCATTTAGTTCCTTAGCTTATTTTTCGCCATGATCTGAATCAATGGGTAGCTATTGATATG
Organism: Propylea japonica; assembly: GCA_013421045.1. Taxonomy (NCBI): domain Eukaryota; kingdom Metazoa; phylum Arthropoda; class Insecta; order Coleoptera; family Coccinellidae; genus Propylea; species Propylea japonica. The sequence goes on from CM024242.1 coordinate 84,030,284, forward strand.
TCGAAATAGTCTATTCGCTAAAAGCTCCAAATATTTTGCAGTGCTCAGGTAGGTTTTCGTCGATAAAACATGACCAAAGGATGTCATTGCCCAGAATTCCAGTCCAATTTTTTTTGGTAGTGAAAACACTCTGAAATACTCAGTTGCTCATCATTTCTAGACCAATATCTTAAACACTGATGGGTTATGTTCTCTATTCCAGAAAAACAATGGCTCACCATCTGGTGAAATCTCTTGAGTTGTATCTGAATGAATTCCGTTGTCTTATTGCAATAATATAGTCTTGTCTCTCTCATTTCGCAGTATGGTATGGAACCTGCAGTACACGTATAGAATTATTTAATTTGTCAGGCTGCCCGTAATACTCGATTCAAGTATTTACCGTTGCCTACCATACTGAATGAATTACGCTCCACTCAACGATAAGAGAGAGACAAGACTAGAATATTGCAATGAGACAACAGAGTTCAGTGTGTTACAGTACGTCATTGTCCCGACCATTCATCTGTGCAACAGGACAGAAAAATTATCTGTCTGATGCATTGTATGTCGTATGTTTCAGATGTGCATTTCCAAAACTGTATGTGAAATGAACTCTTTGTAGTTGAAAGTTGGGTTTTCATACGAATAAGCCGACAGTTTCGAACTCTTTTCCCGTCATCCAAACAGTCGATTTCCTCATGACTTACGAAGACTTGGAAGCCTCCAATCTGGCCACTTCCGGTCAGCTCCGGAACATCTTCCAGAATGATTCATCGGCACCCTTCTCACCTCGTTATAAAACCACCCTTACGCCTATAACTCAAGCGACGTAAGGTCCGAACAACCGGCCAAATTTTTCCGTCCACTTTTTTCCCGATAAGATTTCCGGCTTCCGGAGGCGGAAAAGGCATAAATCCGGAGCGTATGGACCAGCCGGCAGTATATCAATTTAAATAATAATGCAGGATGTTTATGGCCACAGTCTGGCCCGCTAACAAATTTATTTATGGATAAGAGGAATTTTATTACATCCTCTGGTTTTGAGGAAGGGTGAGGTCTATCTTATGCTTTTATGATAATTGGTGCTTGATATCTGAACCGGAAGTGCCGGGAGATTCGTGATGGGAGTACGCCCTCTGGGTGGTGAGCCCGGAAGTTATTTTTTTTTGTTAATTGGGGCACGACAGTGGCCGATTAAATCTGATGAGTTGAGGCTGAAAAATTAAGGAGAAACCTCTTGAAAACAGAATCTGGATTGTTCAACTCAGGAATTTTATTAATTCACTGAAAGGAGTAGACTGTTTAAAGCACATTCTTTTATGTAGCCATGGTTTTACTCTTAGTTTGAAGACTTTTCACAAAATGATGGAGGATCTAAGTTCTACTAGTCTTTTAAAATTCTTCAGTGAGCGACTTTGATACATGTCCGAAATTGTTGATATTTCAGCTTCTGAGGAATAATAACTTTGAGGTGAAAAGGAGACTTTCGGAGGAATGTCTCCTGAAAGTATTCAAATTTTTTATCGCATCAAAAATATCCCAGACAATAAGGTGAACTTTGAGTTGAGTTTCGATTACAAAATGGTGAAGGAGCTGGTTGTGAATTATAACTTGCAGGTGGTCGAAATAAGAACTATCTCACCACTACATCCTCTGGTTTTGGAAGGGGGTGAGGTCTATCTTTTGCTCTCAAGATAATTGGTGCTTTATATATGAACCGGCAGATCCGTGATGGGAGTTCGCCCTCTGGTTGGTAAGTCCGGGAGTTAGGGCTGAAAAATTAGGGAACCTCTTGAAAACGGAGTCCAGATTGTTCAACTCAGTAGTGTTATTATTCAACCAAATGGAGTGAAGTGTTGAAGGCACGTTTTTGTATGTAGCAATAGTTTTCCTCTTGGTTTGAAGTTTTTTCACAAAATGGTGAAGGATTCGTGTTCTACAAGTCTTGTGGAACTTCTTTGTGAATGACTTTGATACATGTCTGAATTTGTTGTTATTTCAGCTGCTTCTGAGGAAAAAGAACGCTGAGGTGAAGAGAACACTTTCGATGGAATGTTGTTTGGAATTATTTTTATCTCTTTCTCGAAATATAAATACCCCAGGCAATAAGGTTTTCTTTGAGTTGAGGTTCGCTAACAAAATGGTGAAGGAGCTTGTTGAGAATTATTACTTGCAGATGGTCGAAATAAGAATTATCGCATTACTATGAACAATTTGAAGAGAGTATGAGCCAGTTATTGCTTGATTCGGCTGAACTCTCTGATGAAGAATTCGTGGTCAATGAAATTCTGACCATTGGACTGTATATCAATTTGAATAATGATGCAGGATACTAATGTCTGCCCGGTTAATAAATTCGTTTATGGATAAGAGGAATCTTATTAGGTCTATCTTCTGCTTTTATGATAATTAATGCTTGATTTCTGAATTTCTGGCAGATTCATGGGGGAAGTACGCCCTCTAATTGGTGAGTCGGGAAGTAATTTCTTTCGTTGATTGGAAATAGGACATTGGATGATAACATGAGATGAGTTGAGGTTGAAAAATGAGGAAGAAAATTCTTGGAAAAGGCGTTCACATTCTTATTCAGATTTCTGAAAGAGTTGATCTCCTTGTCTTTAGTCATAATTTTCTCTTTGATAGATGACCAATCACGAAATACAATTCTTGAAACTGTTGTTACTTCAGCTTTCTCTGAAAAAGAAAACTCTGATGCAAGGAAAGCATTTTTGAAGGCATGTGAGAAGTATTGATATCTCTTACCCGCAATGTTAATGAGTCAGACGAGGTGAATATTCGAATTTAAAAGTTCACCACAGGTCAGTCAGATTTTCGTGTCATTTGATGTATTTAGGGTCCGCTAACAACATTAATGAAACCAACAGGAGGCGCTTTCTCTCTTAGTTAAAAAAGCACGGGATATCAAAGTTTCAGGAATGTTTCAACTAAATGTCATAATTTTCAATAAGGAAACATAAAATCTTATTTTTGACATTTTTGTACTATTTTCAGGTGCAAAAGTCATAAATTTCCTTACCGTACTAAAATTTGCTCGTTGCTTAGCAACATTTTTAATCTTTGGATTAAAAACGCTACTTTTAATCCTTGGATTAAAAGTAATTGCATTTGACGTCTACTTGACAATCATTATTTACCAACAATACCAGTTATCCCTGACTACCGACTTATTATCGCCAAATTTATTTCAATTTTGGCTTGGTTGGAGAAAAAATAGTATATATTATTCGGACTAAAAGTGCCTATTTTTACTCGCAATTTTGCATTCGCTCAGCTCCGCCTAGCAACTGCAAATTTTGCTCGTAAAAAAATATGCACTTTTAATCCTTAAAATATAATATTCTATTTTCTGTGACGGAAAAAAACATTTGACATTTTATATCTCTTGACAGGTCGAAAAATATAAATTTTTACGCAATAAATTTCTTCCCTGTCAAAAAAATTATCAATTTCGTGAAATAGTATTATCATATAATGAATTAGAACACGAGAAAAACAAATTTCCTTCAGCATATTATACTGTGAGATACTGGATTTTCCGCCATTTCTCAACATTTGATTTGTGTAGATTATCAGGTGATTATACGCATGATTTGAGTTCGATTTTCCTGAAGAACATTCCGAACTAGTAGATACAAACCACATTTATATTTCTTTTCCATTAAATCGTCAGCAATCATCAATTGATATTGAAGTTGTTTACCACGTGAAAGCAGAAAAACATTATGAACGTCATCGATTACATCAGAACACGAAGAAGAACTTTTAACCTTGGGCATAATTCACTTGAAAGATACTGCATCCTTCGCCATTTTGCAACAATTTTTGTATAAATAATTGTACTTCTTACATGAATATACAACTCATTTGACATCGATTATCTCAGATTTCGAGACACTGCGTATTCTACAAGAACTGAAAAACATTTCCAACTAACACAAACCACATTTCCACATCCGTTTTTATCAAATCCATTCTACCCCGTCGGAGGTCTCACCCTTACAGAGAGCACCCCGACAGAAAAACAATATTTTCGCATCTGGATACGTTATCAATCATCAATTCTATTTTCCATTAGTCCCCATAATAGCGCAGCACTTTCTGCAAGCCTGCCGCCTCTCACCTACCATCCTGCCATCAATCATGGCGTCCCCATATATTGCCGTATGATGATACAACAAAAATTCCTGAATTCAATGTGTGTGGTAATAAGTGATCTGGCGTCAGAACGGTGATTGAGATCCAGGTAGAAAACGCAAAATTGTGGAATGAGGATTTGGGAAAGCGTCGGTGTGGTATTGTAGGGGGTTGCTAGGTTTTAATTTGGGGATGATTGAGGGTTGTTACGAATTGCGTTGGGTAGAATTATTTGGTGTGAGTTGAGGTTGGAATAAGTAATAATTACTGTTATTTATTGACTTCCGTCGATGGTCATTCATCGAGGTCCTTCAATCTGGTTAAAATAATAATAAGTACTCAATTTTACCGCTCTTATTAAAGCTTAGTTTCATCTGATTTTCTTACTGATTTTCTGTAGGTGATATTGTAACATTAACTTTTACCTGAAAGGTAATTGAGCATCTGATTCAAATCATCGGCCTTCTCACAGGGCATGTCTCGTGAGATATCACCTACACAAGATCGGTAAAGAAAACTCCGACATTTGTAGGTTATGTGAATCGGCCACTGAAACCACCGAGCACATACTATGCCAATGCACTGCGCTGGCGCAAACCAGACTCACTCTACTGGGTGGCGCGTTATTGACGCTAGCCGACATAAGAGCGAAGTCTCCTAAGGAAGTAACCAGCTTTGCTAAGGAGGTTAGATTCCTGGGAAAAACGTAGTTTTAGCATGGTAACGCATAAAAGACCTTATTGCTCGCACTGCAGAAGGGTAATCAACGTGTCGATCACTATCTAATCTAATCTGATTCAAATTCTAATTCCTCAGGGGAGCCTTGATCACCCCAGCAACAAAATTGCTAGTCGGGCTTTCAACAATATATTATAAAATAAACAAGATGTATAAATCTAACTTCACATTTTCAACTACAATCTCTCAAATAATACAGACCTATAACTTCTTATCAAAGAAAGGTTCAAATTGTGGTTTCATTATAATGCACTATGTTGTTTTGTAGTGCCAGATGCTCTAAATAACGGGATATGCCCTCAAGTCGGCTTCGATAGACTTCAGGTATGATTTCAGCTCTCTACCATAACTTAACTTTCGAGCAAATGTAGGTACAGGCGAACGTAACAGCTAAATATCACTTCAGCCTCAGGCAAAGATTGTATTTCAGTCAAAAGTCAAGCTTCAGCCAATGATTTCATTTCAGTTCAAAAAATGTGGCCCAAGCCAAAGAATATGGTACAAGCAGCAACGAGGTCCTAACCAAGGAGCTATATGAAATTAACGTAAATGAAAATTAGGCATTTATATTATGTCGATAATTTTCAGTAAACTTTGAAAGGAATTCTGCCCTAGGAAAATGAGATGTGGAGAACAGAACATGTGCTGTAAAACAAAATGAAAGCAAACAATACAACAATTCAAATCCAGCAAACTACCTTTTCAAATTCCTAGAGAAATATCTACTTGAATTGAAGGAATTATGAGACAAACTAAAACGTAGAAATTCCACAGGGAATAATCGATGAATTCAGATAAAAATTCTTCAAGATAACATGAAACATACAAAAGATGTTTTCCCCTTCAGAGGATAACCGGAAAAGAAAGTCAAATAAAGATCCTCACATCACGCAAATACGAAGATCATAAACTAACATCCTGGAAACAACCCGACATAAGTTGACAGTCTGTCAATGTGCATTCTATTATTACCTGTGGCGTTTCAAAAAGAAATGAATAGCATAGACGTGCAACACGTTGCAATATCTCACGAAAAAATTATATGTGAGAAGCCCAGTAAGCAGCCCCAAAACGTTTTTTGACTTTTGAAGGTACAATCAGTCTCTTTGCCTATTCTTAGCTGGCGTGTTAATGCAGTCTGGCTGATATTCAACATGAGGTACGATTCTTTCGAAGGGAGTTTTTGCTGTGCTTTTTGGAAGGGTATCAGCTTTCCCGTTTCCCTCAATATTCTAGCCGTCAGGTACCTTAACTTGAGATAGCTTATAGCACTACTATGGTGAGGGAATGTTTACAGCTCCAAATGGTCCTTGGTTCACACTCAACGGCCACCATTGTCTTATTGCCATCTGACTTTCAGAGGCAATGCAGATTCTGGTTCCCCTGCACTGCCCGGACGAACAGAATAGAACGCATCCTCTTATGGCCAGTATTTCAGTGTGAAACTGTCGAGAAGAATTTGTTGTATATTCAGGAGGTCAATCTACCCATATTCCTTCTAAATTAGCTTTTGAGGGGCATTGAGTACTCAGTATAAGCCTGATCAAAAGAAATGGAATCATCATGAGAAAAAAAACTGGATTAATCGATTCCTAAAATTTGCTAGAAAAGAAAAACATTTCTCTATCATAATTCGATGGAGTCCTTTCATTCAATAATTATGGAAGGATTTGAATATAAATTGACGAGAGTAACGAAATATATTCCGAACTCAACTTGGAGAGAAATTGATTGAGGCTGTCGTGTTTCATTCAGTTCAATTACATTGCGTATTTACACCGACGCATTCGCCATTTTGTACCGAAGGGTATTTTCCCTAAAATAATAAATAAATAACATTATTTACCCATAATCAAACTGATGATTACCCAAAAGACATTATTGTGTTCCCAATTTAATCCAACCCTAACTTCACGATGGCACTTCACGTATGTGGTAGAAGGCCGGTAATCACTAATTTAAGGCAACTATGCTGATGGAGATTCAGGTGGAAAGGGATGAAAGTGTGGAATTGGGGCTGGCTGGGTCGTGAGTGATACATCGTAGGGTGTCGCTCTGATGTAATTGGGAGATAGACGAATGTTACCTTATTACAACATTCACAATCTGAGGTCAATGTATTGGTTCTATTCAGCTCGATTTAAAGTTCCTTGCTTTGTTTGAAGAGACATAATGATTCAAAATGATCATTTTCTAATTGTTGAATATTCAGATCCTCGAAAAACAAAACCTAAATGGATCTTTCTCGAAGAAATCAAATTAATATTTATTTTGAAACATTAATTCAACAATTGATGAATTAGATTTCAACATCATTCAAAGCTTACAACAGGAATATTATCTGAACACGTTCTGTAGATACATTAATTCAGTTTCTCTGAGTTTTATGTGCACGATGCTCTCCAATAACTTTAATATTTTTTCTTCAACCTCATCTAATCAATAAAAACACCGGCGCTTTAGCCATTTTGCACAACACGAATCGCATTATCGAAATGCAAAATTAACCCAACATTAGATTGAAAAATACAAAAAAAACATCGTGTTTCCAATTTCGTGGCAATTACCTATGAAAACTTCGTAGTTGGTATGAGGACATTCTGGATTGGCATGGAATCTTTCAATAGAGGCGGTAGTTAACCACCGAGTGGTCTTTAAATTCTTCCATGTTGGAGCTACAATCGGTATGACCAATTCACGGTCAAAATATTGATTCTAGTCAGACCCATAGACTAACTAAACGGAGAATAGATTAGACACTAATAGAACAAGCTTCAATGACATCTGTTTTTGTACAACATTACTAATTTGTGAAAAAAGCTCAATTGAAAAAGGAATCTGTATCGTAAAGTTGCCTCAAAAAGAATTCTGTAGTGCACCTTTTGAATAGGTAGGTACACCCATATACAAGAGGCAAAAAGTTTTTTGAAATTCAATTTCCAAAAGAAAATCAGAAATGGATTCGTGCAAGTTATCGATGAGTGGGGAAATTTATTTTCATGAAAATAATACCTGCAACGAACTTTCATCTGATTTTCTTTTGGAATCGGGAAATGAGGATCAATAATCAAATTCTGGATAGAATAAAAATTTATTAACTGAAATAGGTATCACCAATTGAAAATACAGATTTATTTCATAAATATCTGATTAATAAACTAATAATTGCATTGAAAACATTTTCAAAAACTAACAATAATGAATTCAATAATACAAAATATGAGTATATACCGACTACACTTATTCAATACATGAAAAACTTTTTTGAAAACTACGAGTATCTTAATTCTTATAGGTAACAGAATATACATATAAATTTTATGATTACCTTCTTGCATCTCGATTTTCAGATCCAATAACACAGCACGTCTTCACTCTTGCAGGCATATCGAAATTTATTATATTTCAAAAAGAACGTGTCAAACCACTCCTTGTGTCAGTTGACAATTCAAAGGTTTTTGATAATAATGATTTTACATACTTACTATTTTCTCGATAGGATTTCCATGAATGTAACGACATCTAACTATCAAATTGAAAATAATTTTTTCGTGTATTAGTCTCCTCCTCCGACAGATGGCGCGGAATAAAAGAGTGGCTCATCTAATTTTTTAGTTTGTCTATGGTCAGACCCTCGCCTTGTTTGTGAATGGGCCTTATCGATCGAATAGTTCTAGCGATATTGTGATTCTAAATATTCATTTTTTAATATTTTAATGTTCAGTTGAATGATAATTTTTCCAGATCCTTAAAACACAAAACCTTCAAGAACCTTATTCGATGGAATTGAATGAGTTTTTATTATGAAGCATATTCAATTCAACAATTGTCGAAAGATTTCTACATCATTCAAAGGAAATAAGAGGATAATGAGCTGGACACTTTTTGTAGAAACATCCATTCAGACTCCTTCTGTTCATTTCCTAATATTTCACAATGCTCAGTTGAAAAAAAATGATTCAGAATTTTTTTAGATCCCTGAAATACAAAATCTTTAAAAACCTCATTCGAAGGAATCGAATGAATTCAAAGGGAATAAGAGAATTATAACCTTAATGCACCTTTCTAGAGAAATCATTCAGTTTCCTTAAGTTTCAAGTCTTCAATTCTGATCAACAGCATAACTGTTTTTCTCTTCACCTACATTAAGGCAACATGACCTGCGCATTCGCCATTTTGTAGCTATTGATATTTCCCTTGAATTAACGAGTGAAAAACATAATTTACCCTATATAAAAGTAATTATTACCCGAAGAACATCGTTTTTTCAATTAAATTCAACCTTAACTCCACGATGGCACTTCACGTCTGTGGTAGAATGCCGGTAATCACTAATTTAAGGCAATGATTCTGCTAGAGATCCAGGTAGAAAGGAAGGAAAGTGTGGAATTGGGCCTGGCTGGGTCGTGAGTGATACATCGTAGGGTGTCGCTCTGATGTAATTGGGGGATGGAAGAGGGTTGGATAACGTTAGTCTTCTGAAAGGATTGCTGTAATCGGTCGAGGTGTAAGAGGCGATGGATGAGAAGGGGTTTGTTTGTTTTCAGGGAGGTTTTGTGGTACAATCAAGAAACTGTTGATTTCTATTCGACTGGAAAGGTGAACGAAGAGTTGGTTGAAATATGAATTGATCTGAATTGAATTGTTCTAGGTTATAATAATTTTATTTCATTTTACCTCGATTCAGCCAAATTTGCAAAGTTTGAATGTGACTGTAATTTGTGACACACAGCTGATAATCATATCAGTTTTTACACTTTTGTGATTTCTACTTCGGTTGTTTTGTTATATTAAGAAGATGACAAATCAAATGAAGGGCAAAAAATTGATGAATGAAAATAACCCTCAGTATTAATATATACACTTATTCTTAAAAAAAATGGAACAAACAAGAATTAAACCATAAGAAGGAGATACAGGTTTTAACTGAGATTTTCTTCAAGTGTTTTTGTATCATTCGCTAAAATGTAGGGAAATCTTCTGAATATTTTTCATTTTTCAATGTGAAATACGAGGTCCTACTTGATCTGCCCCCTTCACATCTTCATGTGGGTATCTTGGCAAAACCATGGGATGTTATACCTACCATATTCGGTTCCAAAACGCCCTTTGAAACGGTCATAGTTGATCGTTCTAATGGAAAGAGTTTCGTTAATCGCTTGAACAATCGATCCATATGGTTTACAGATAGATCAAAAGGAGAAAGCAGTCTATAGCAATGTTGATTTAATAACGAAACAACACTCTGGTGAAATAGTCTAGACCTTACTCAATCCAAAAAGTATAGGAAAGTCAGCAGATCATATTTGCAGGAGTTGTTGACAGGAACAAGAGACCGCTAAACACATTGTATGCAATTGTCTAGAGCTGGATAGCCTAAGAACAATCTATATTGCCGAAGCGGTCCTAGACACCAAAGAGGTAACAGCCAAGTCTCACAGGAAGGTTTTCTGCTTTATCAACGTTTTTGACGACCTGCTTGGGTTTTCATGAATGAGAATTGTGAAGAACAGATGCTTTTTTATGGTAGCTTGTAAAAGAGAGGAATGAGAACGGTAATACTCCTGCTATAACCTCAAGGAAAATACTTTGAAATGGTATACAGATGATTCCAAAACCTCTACAGGAGCTGGCGCTGGGATATACAAGCCAAGTACCAAGTGTGCACGGTCGCTAGCCTCCTGTATGAGCGTCTTTCAAGCGAAGATCTCAGCTCTTTAAAGATGTCTAGATATAAAACTGAAAAAAGCTATCAGAAGTGCGATATAGCCATACACTCAGATAGTCAAGCTGCTATTGAAGCACTGAGCTCCTGCGACATCGACATCGATGATCTGGGAGTGCTGAAACAAATTCAATGAGGTAGGCAAGAAAAATAAGGTCTTTTTAATCTGAGTTCCGGGCAATTCAGGAATCAAAGTAAACGAAGAGATCACAACACTTGCCAAAGAAGGCGCAGGAATGTCACTCATTGGCCCAGATCCCTTCTGTGGTATAGGTTAATGTAGGAGTTTCTGAAGAAGAAGAAAGCCAAGAGGGAAAACTCTAGCGGAATTTCCCAGAGATGGATCATTCCACTAAGTTCCTTCAGAACTTTGAAATAGCAAGCTCCAAAAGATATCTGGATCTTAGTGAGAAACAATCACACCTCCTCACTGGCTTTCTTAGAGGACACCGTCGCCTCAGGAGGCACCTGTTGAGGAAGGGATTGTCGGACACTGACGAGTGTAGTTCTGTGGGGAGAAGGAAGAAATCCCCATTCACCTAGTCACGGAATACTTCGGCATTACGAGAATAAGAAGATAATGCCTTGGGCGAAAAACTTGTAAAAGTGAGGAGCTAGCCTCGTTGAAGCCTCCACAGTTATTGAATTTTATCACATCTCTAGAATAAAAAGACGAGCTGTGCGGGTATGGACTAAACTAAACCATTTATCGTTTCATAAACAAGAAATTTTGCTATTTCTCACGAAAAATATATAATAACCTGTGCCGCTAGTGCTTCATCTTGCCGAACACAAAATAAAAAGAGAAATCCTCTATTGGCCGTGATTCATACTGAAAAGGCATTGAATTCATAGAAATAACGCTGAAATGTTTTGTCATTCCTTTCAACCAGAAATAAGAATGAAGCCAAAGCACCAATAAATCGACCCCTATACCTCCACCACCCCTAAAAACAGAACCCCAATCTTCCAAGATATTTTCCGCCCTGATACGAATCAATTTCGTACAATGTAAACCAAACCAGAAAATGAGTTCAGCTCCTGTCTCATGAAATATTCGTCATGGGACAGGGCCCGGATGCGGCCCGCGCCGAAAAAGAACGTCGAGGAGTGGGGGTGGGTGGGGGAAGCGGGCGAAAGGGAGCAAAAAGGGCACAGGTGCACGAGAAAACTGAACCCGCTTTTGCATGGCTCTTCACAATTATTTAACCTCTGCCGTAGTGGCTGTTGGGAGTATATGAATTTCGGATAATATTTTCCCTGTGTGCGGTTCTTCGGAACTTATGGAATATTCATTGGTGTACCGGAAGTGCCTCCGGTTGCGTATTTCGTATTCGGAGGGTACATACTGTATGGTATGTAGGGACCATAATGATGGTGTTCTTGGTTTGGGGTGCTTTTATGAATCTTTTTACATTGTAGTCGTTAGGAATTTCATGGTGGACAAAATCGAGTAGGAGCCATATTACGCAGGTATTAGGTGCAATTCGTCTAGGCGTGTTCTCTTTACGGTTTTTAATCGATAAAAGCATCACTGCGCTGCTGCAAATTTTCAGGAGTCGGTACGCGAGATCGAATTTTCGTCTCAAGAGCATCCAAACATGCCCAATTGGGTTCAAATCGGGTCTTAGAGCAGGCCAGTTGAATTCTTGGATATCAATCTCTGCTAAATACTCCCTGGCAATCCTAGCCACATGCGGTCGATGCGGTCGGCCCTACTGAATACTCCCTGTATTTTAGAATTTTGAGCCGAAAATGATGAGGTTCAACTCACTGATGAGGAATCCGTGTTCAAATTCAATTCTGTCTGTGAGCACGATAACTTTTGAAGGGATTGTCCCAGAGCAATTTTTAGGTTGAGTTCGTTTGCCAAATGCCGCGGTTAGGATCGTGAATCAGCTGAATCGTATATGAATGTTCCACGAAATATTTCCATTCAAAATTTATGTTTCGTAATATCTCAGACAAAAAGGAAACCAATCAAAATGAAACTTTGTGGCCATATATGGGTGTTCCACGAAATATTTCCATTCAAAATTTATGTTTCGTAATATCTCAGACAAAAAGGAAACCAATCAAAATGAAACTTTGTGACCACGAGAAAAATACTCCATAACCCTCGCGCAAAATTTTGTGGCCTCAATGTTAACAGAACCATATAGAATTCAATTTCACTATTTAAAAGAAAAAACTTCATATTTCCATAACAGGATATCCGATTCTAGTGAAATTCATTTTGTGTAGGTATAAAAACTGATATACTGAACGTTCATCCAAAATTTAAAATCATCAGAACCGTAGAAAATTCAATTAAAATATTAAAAATAAGAATCCCCATAGTTCCATAACAAGATATACGATGCAAGTAAATTTAATTAGGTAAATGAAGGTTGATCACTGAATGTTCATGCAAAATTTCAAGAGAATAGCATCATCAGAACCATAGAAATCAATTTTTTTTAAATATTTTCACATATCTTAGTATTTGAATAATATCCAGAAAATTATTTTATTAGTACAAAGATTTTGCATCTATACATATATTTAATATCAATTTCAAGTCTCATACGAAGTTTTGAGGTAATAGCCTCATTACCCCACCAATGAAAGAGTATTCGAAAGCACATGCTCAGGGCTCTTTTGATTTTTTTCATTGAACACTAAAATTTTACGCACATTTTAATCCCCTTGAAAAACCGTTAATTTGCCATCTTCAAACAAACTTCCGAACCCTCTGACGTCCTTGACGGTCGTATAACTTCCGGTTCAGCAAAGTATATAAAAAGCTAATGTACTTCCAACCCCGAACGTGCATCCGCATGAATTCCATCCGTCTCAAAATGCCGCAGCCATAAAAAATGCCCGAACAACACTTTCACGCATTTTTTCAGCGTAAACCGCGTTCGCCCATTGGTCCCGTTTGCCGGTAAAATTCGTTTCATTAGCCGGAAATGCTTTTATTATCCGGCCGGAATAGACCCAGAATGAGGTTCGGTCTATGAAATTACACTTCTGCAAATTGGAAAATCATTCGTTTACTTGCTCTGCGCCCCGGTGGAATACTAAATTTCCATATTTGGGCGCGAATTCGCCACTGGTTAACGTGTTTAGTTTTTTTTTGTTGTGGGGTGCCAGTGCGTTATTGTTAGGGAAATTGTGCATTTCCGGAGAAAGAGAATTAATGCAGGTATGTTTTTGAAGAACGATAAGCGATTATATTGCCGATGTTGAATTTCGTAGAGATTTTAGTGTTTGTTCGCAAAATGTTGGAAGATCTGGTTATCTTGTTATTGTAAATGCATCGATACCTATATTGCGTTTAAATCTGCCTGAGGAGGTTGAATGGTGTTTTCCGAAGAGAATAACAATTCTAAAAATTGGAAAATCGTTCTTTTAGTTGCTCCGCGTCGCGGCAAAATTCATCTGCTCCACTGGTTTACGTATCTAATTTTTGTGGCTGTTAGTGCGTTACTATTATGCAAATTGTGCATTTCCGGACAAAGGAAAATAATGCAGGCATACTTCTCAAGATCGATTAGTGATTATATTTACGATAAACAGAGGTTTAACGAGTAGCATCGCCATGAATTCAAAAATAATAAAAGCAGAGAATAATATAAACCAATTAAAATCAATCAATATATAATATACAGGATGTTTCCTAAACATGCGGCAAAAATTCAGGGGGTTGTTCCTTGGACTATTTTAAGCATGTTTTGTCCTTTGATGATTTTTGAAAAACCTCTATGTTTCGAAGATACAGGGCGAACAATATTTTTCATATTTTTAAAATTAATAATAGTTTAAATAAAAAAGCGTACCGCACTGTGTTTACTAAGTAGGTACAATTTATTTTTAAATTTGTTCAACAACATTACAATTACTAAAAACGGCCAGTTTTTGGACTTAAAATTGATAAGTTCAGATGGTAAAGGAATACAGATTAAACACGGTTTTCATTTGAATTCGTTTTTTTGGCTAGAGGTGGTCATTTTCAACAGTTTTGTAGGTTAAGTTAAATTTTCATGTAATTTTTCATAATAAAATGTTATTATCCAAAATTTTGTTTCCCCTGTATCTTCGAAACAAGGAGGTTTTTCAAAAATCATCAAAGGACAAAATATTCTCAGAATAGTCCAAGGAACAATACCCTGAATTTTTGCAGCATGTTCAGGAAACACCCTGTATATTTATAGTAATAAATTTTCTAATGATTTGAGAGTTTGGTTGCAAAATGGCGAAGGAGCTTATCCGGTATTGAAAATTAATCGATATATCGTTTTTAGATATGCCTGAGAATATTGAAAAAGGTTATCCAGGTGAATTACCATTTCGAAAATTGGAAAATCATCCGCTTAGTGCCTCCGTGCCCCAGCGGAATACTAAATTTTAATATTTGGGTGCGAATTCGCCTGTGCCACTGATTTACGTGTTAAGTTCTTGTTGCAGGTCGGGAGTGCGTTATTGTTAGAGAAATTGTGCATATCCCACAAAGGAAAATAATTGCAGGTTTTTATTTCAAAAACAATACGTGATTATATTGACGATTTTGAATTTCGTAGTATCGAGCTTTGGTTGCAATAATGTTGAAGGAGCCGACCAAGCCGTTATTGAAATTGTTTCGATATATTGTGTTTAGATCTCCCTGAGAAAGTTAAATAATGTTTTCAGGATAAATTTTGATTCTGCAAATTGGAAAATTATTCGTTTATTTGCTCCGCACCCCGGCGGAATACTAAATTTTCATATTTGGGTGCGAATTCGCCTCTGCCACTGGTTAACGTGTTTAGTTTTCTTTTTGTTGCATGGTCGCGAGTGCGTTATTGTTATGGAAATTATGCACTTTTTGCGTTATTGTGCACTACCGGAAAAGAAAATTAATGTAGTAATTTATTATTGAGATCGATAAGCGATTAAATGAACGATTTTCGATTGTTATCGGCAGGTTTCTAATTCGGAGCCAGGGGTGATCTGAAATGACTAAGTTGGACTCACTGTAGAAGGTGGAAATCATTCCTAATTACTACTCCTATTCCGAAAAATCGACTAGCTTGTTTGAGTTCCTAAGTGTGCAATACGGTCTCGAGTATTGATTGGTTGAAATTTTGATTTTGGAATCTGAAAATTGATGACTTTGAATGAAACCAATAGCTCAGAATATAAAAATTTTTAATGATAGTTTTGCAGAAATGAACAAGAGCACAAGCTCATATCACAAAATAAATTTCACTCGAATCGAATATATTTTTATGGAAATATAAAGTTTTTTTCATAAATATTTCAATTTTATTTTCTGTTCGCATTATGGCCACAAAATTTCGCATGAGGCTTGTTATGGGCTTCTTGCATTCGACAGTAATATTTCATTTCAATTAGAGAGATATTGAGGAACAACAATTTTGAATGACCATATTTTTTCGAACACCCTGTATGATTTGACTGGTTAACAAACTTAAACGAAGCTTTTGGGAACCGAATTCATCCTGAAAATTTCAAGTCTCTAGGACAATTCCTTCGAACGTCATTTCACTAACGGCCGATCTATAAACAATTTATCTGAGATAATCATCTCGAATTAATTAAATCTTCGCTACCCGAAGTCCCTCTCCAATATTCTGTAAATTGAATTGATTACAAATCAAATTTAAATGGAATGAAAGACAAATGATCTCAACAGACTGTATCAAATTACAGAATTCATTACTCTTTCTAGAACATGTGCCAAATAGCGTTTGTCACGACGCGACGCGACGCATAATGCACCAATTAAAAGCCCATAATGTATGAGATCCCAACTTGTTGATTTTTGTTGGGTTTCATAGTCTCAACCGTGGCTTCAAGCTATTCATTCCATCCTCTTACCGAAATACTTCAAAGGGTCCCAAAGTTAATTCATCATTTCAGGTATTTATACTTACTTCTGAAGACTTTGTGGTCGGATCAGGATAATCGTACTGGTTGAAAGAAGTTATTTCTGTAATTACAACTCG
This sequence comes from Propylea japonica, assembly GCA_013421045.1. Taxonomy (NCBI): domain Eukaryota; kingdom Metazoa; phylum Arthropoda; class Insecta; order Coleoptera; family Coccinellidae; genus Propylea; species Propylea japonica. The sequence continues at coordinate 84,046,874 of CM024242.1, forward strand.
GCATCTTCATCTGTAAGCATTCAACTTTTCCAGGAATGAGGAAAATTAGGTTTTAAGGTATAATCTGGGGGTTAAAACTGTGAGTCAAAGTAATTAGATGATGGTGTTTCTTGCGGAAATCTTTTAAATACATAAGATGCTTGATGTGGGATTCAAGAGTTGAATTTAGGCAATACAGACGGAAAAATGATTAATTTAGAGCTGTGTTTATTCGGCTAGTGGAAAATAATAATCATATGTAGCAGATCGCAGTAGTAAAGAAAGTATGAAATGGTCGAAAAAGTTTTGAGCTGTAGTTCTAGTTCCTTCTGGTTATTTTTAGACAATAACAAACCTAGCAGGAAAATTAGTTTTAATCGATCAATAATAATAGGGATTTTTATTTTTGTTTTATGTATTGTATTATGTTAGCTCTTGATTTCAAAAGAATATATAATAGGTTAACGTTGTAAAAATTGGAACTATCGGGGAGAATGTAGTGTACTTAGATGTTTTCTTCCCCACAATGGATCTAAAATTTTTATTTTCTTTGCTTGTACATCCTTGAAATATCTTGCAAAACATCTGAAACAAAAAAAATTGTAGAGAATGATAATAAAATGATATTAATCGAATAATCGCTAATTCACCATTCCACCTCTGGGTAAACTTGACACTGAATGGATTTTACCAGAAAATCACTATTGGTTAGATACATTTCAAAAAACCGGCTCGGTGGAATATCAAAAAATTTGAGAAAAGCCTTGAACAATAGCTTTTCAGAGCGGTGAAGTAATTTGACTATAACCTCAAATTTTTATACGGGACTTGAGATTGATACCTCTTATATGAATACAGAATCTCATCACAATCGGAATTACATTTTTGAAATCTTTCAGGAAATGTCAATTCATGTAAAAAATTTTATGCGATCCTCTTGAAATTTTGCATGAGCATTTAGTTTATCAGTTTCCATTCACAAAATAAATTTCATTCGAATCGGATATTCTTTCATGGAAATATTAAGGTTTTTCTTTCGAAATTCCAATTGAATTTCCTATGCTTCTGTAAATACTATGGACACAAAATTTTGCATGAAAATTCATTATATTAGTTTTCATTAACAGAAAGAATTTCACTCGAATCGGATAACCAGTACCTAATGGAAAGATGTAAATTCTTTTTTAAATATTCCACCTAAATTGTTTATGGTTCTGTTAACGCTTTGGCCACAAAATTCTGGACAAACATTCAGTGTGTCGATTTCCATTCACAAAATAAATTTCACTCGAATCGGATATCTTTTTATGGATTTATGTGTGTCTTCTTTTCAGTATTCAAATAGAAGTATTTCATGAAAATTTTCAATGAAAATGTTTAATTATGTGGATTTTATGGTTCACATAATCGTCCATCTGAAAATACAGTCGTAGCGACCGTTCGAAAGAAAATATTTATGTGTTTCGTGAAAGTGTTGCTGAAGACTCTGAAATCACCACTAAACGACGTCGACAACAAGCTGGATTTAGTGGGTCAGCAACATGCCTTATTTTACACAAGGATTCAGCTCTGGAATCATATAGGGTTAAAACAGCACAGAAGCTAAAGAAAAAGCCAGTATATCGTTTGAAACGTCGTTCATCTCTCATTTTCATCAATGATGTCAATTGGACACCAAGATTATGTGATTTGACACCGTTCGACTATTTTCCTTGGGGTTATGTAAAGAACCAAGTCAAAAGAATAATCCACAAACGATGCCAGAAAAAAGAAATAAAGTTATTTGTTTCATTTGTAAGATAGGACCTCAATTGGTCGGAGTTATGCAGAAAGGTAACATCTCTCAATAGTGACAAACTGACATATCTAGCTCCGAAATTTTACTGGATTATGCAAATATCTTATAAGCTACTCAGAAGTTTTTGGTATTTTTTTGATATATCGATATATTGTCATATTTTATGTGTTTCATTATTCATACCTTCAAGTCAAAAAGGCAAAAATTTTTCATTTTTGAAGATTGGTATGTTTCGGTTCTAAGGAATTCCTGCAAATTCTCCAATTTTGCCTCAGCGACTTTCTTTCTGGATGGTAACAGTGATATTGAATCGATAAAGAATTCTTGATAAGTAGGTTTACCTCGATAAGATTATTCGAATGAAATTTTTTGATGAGGTTGAGAAGAATCATATTGCCGAATTATCAGCGAAAAATGGCTCTTGTTTATCAATTTCGATTAATTTCAATGCAAAGAATTGATTTCATCCTTAAAATCAGGATTTTTTGATTGATTGGTAGTATTTTCACACAACTCAACACATTAATAAGAAAAGACGAAATGAAAATTAGGTAAGGTTATTATTTACGTATTCGGAAGAATCTCATATAACCAGATGCTGATAGCTACCAACCCACTTGAATACATCAGGCTCTAAGTATGTCCAAATAATATCAAGTGGTATGGAAAGTTTCTGCAACCTGAAGGATTGATCAAAATGAAGATGAATTCAAAGCATGGAGGTAAAGGATGTGGAGGGAACCCAACGTTTGACAAGTGTCACGTGAACAAAACAACACAAAACAAAGAAGGGACACACCAATATGGCCGACTTCGAACTTTTTAAACATTGAATTTTATTATTTCGCCTCACTTCTTGTTGATTTTCTCTACAGTTTGTAGCAGAAAGATATTAAGTTAAAGAAGGTTTCTTATGCAGTTAATTGTTGCTTTAATGAATCCAAAAAATTCCCTCCACAAAGTTGCCCACACAAATATTGCCTTTTTATGTGACACTACTGCATCAAGGGAAATATAGGATATGCTCCCTCCCCTTTCTTTACCTCCATGATTCAAAGTGTCAAATATTTTTTTGAGGTTTGGTAGCTTTTTACACAATGTAAAGCAGGTATTTGATAACATTTATTCGGATCCAATCAATTTAAAGAATATTGTGAGTTGGTAGCTTTCTGTATAGCACCATCAAAATGGAGGAGTGGACGTCTGCGGAGGTGCGAGGGGACGCCATTTGACAGATATTATTTTTCGTACATACATTATATAACTGACACTTCCATTATCGGTAAAACGTTTCCGTTAATGTTCTTCAAGATTTCCCTTCCTTTTACTTCAGTTTCCAACAGTACAAGCCGAGCATCCTAAAAAGGAAACAAGATCCCTTATACCTACCTACAAAAAAGCCATACCAATTCACCCCCAACCCTGCTCAAAACACCGAAACAACTCGAAAAAATCCCCTAAATTACAGCAGACCGAATTCAATCTACCCTTCTGCCACCCCTCTTAATTCCCATATTTCCACTCAAGAGATTAAAACCGGGCTAAATATGAAAAGAATGTTTTGCATTGTTCAGTTCGGACGAACGGAGCCTGTACGCCAGGGGGTGGAGAGAGGGGGTGGAAGAAGTTCAAAGCAACCCCGTCCGGACCAGGAGGTCTGTTTTAGTATAGTTCAATGATGGAAAGAGGCTTTTCTTTCTCATTGTTCGAGACACCGTGTTCTCAACTCGGATTTTCGAGGGTATTAAAAGGAATGTATAGTGGTAGAGGGTTAATCTTGGAGGGTCTGGCTTGCTGGAGGAGAAAGGAGTTTGATTCGTGAGGAGATGGAGTGAGGAGAAGTATTGCTGTGAGACTGTCTTGGGTTTGTAAGATTATATTTCTGGAAGTCTGGAGGATTCTGGTGTCTTCTGTGCAAGCTGTGAAGTCACTGAAAATGGGCCAATGTAGGTCAGGAGAACTATGAACGTAGCCTTATGGTGGTATTCTGCTTTAATCTGTAAGCCAATCTGAAACTCTTCATAAGCTTACATGAAAATTGCAATTATGCGTTCAAGGGATCTGTGGCTCACAGAAATCGTAAAATATTTATGAGTAGGTACTCGACGGGTGATCAGAAGCATTATCGAATGACATTTTGTGAGGTTACGCTGAATGGTTTGTTTATTTTAGGACGAATACCAACGTTTAAATATAAGAAATTCATGATGAATAAAAATTATATAGCTTAGTTTATTGGATTTTTATCGAAAGAAAATCATTACAGGTAAAATAATATACATGACCCGAAAATATTTTTTTAGGTAGGAACTTTATGAGAATTGGAAGAGAAAAGTTGCGTGATCAAATGAATCCATTTGAAAAGCCGGATTACCATAAAATTTTCAGATTGAAAAAAAGCCGAATGCCCAGTTTGATTGAAGAACCAGTGTACTATAAACTTAATAAATGCTCTGCAGCAATTTTAACCATGAAATTTTCATCTTTTCTGTTTTCAAATTATTAGATGAAAGAAACAAATGCAAACTACATTCAGATATACGTATAATCAAATTCAAATCAAAACCATTTACCCAAAACACATAAAGTTTCATGATCAAATCTTACGATTGAAGGTTATGTTTTTCGATGAGTAGGTCAAAAGTGACACTGTAAATATTAAGTTACAGAATCCAGTCTAGAATTGCATTATTCACGAATCCGTAAGTCGGCCAGTTACAGATCAACCGTACACTAAAGTGTAGTAATTCACAAATAAAAAGCAGAATACCATCATTAGTCCCTCAGTGCTTTTTTACTCTCATATTCCAAAAACCTTTAACAGCGCAAAGCGTTTTTCCGAAGCTTCATAATAAGGAGACCGGTCAAGAACCTAATTGACAATAGACATCAACTTTATCACCGTTTCCTTTGTATCCCATGAAAAAACGTCAAAGCGAATAACTGCTTTTTTCACAGGACGAATAATGAAGTTTTTCCGGTTTTGGAAAATACGTCGATACATTTGGTTCAGATAATGTTCAACAAATCGAATTCCATATTTCAACTGTCTTGAACTTTTTTTGAATTGAACTATTTCACTCAACGCTCTTTCAACTCTCATTTTCACTGAAGAAAAACTTGGCGTAGGCGTTTTTCGGAAGCCCCCATAATCTGGAAACCGTCCGAAAACCTAATCGACAATAGACATCAACTTTAGCACCCTTTCTTTTGTATCCTATAAGGAAACGTCAAAACCATTAACTACTTTCCACACGACGAATAATCAAGTTTTTCCGGTTCTGGAAAATCTGCCGATACCTTCAGATATTGTTCATCAAATCGAATTCCACATCCAAATTTTCCTAATTTTTATTTAATTTAACTATGTCACTTAACGCTTTTCCAACTCTTATATCCGGGAAATCACTGTAGAAAAACTCGGCGCAAGGCGTTTATCTGAAGCCCCCATAATGAGGAAACCGGTCAAAAACCTAATTGACAATAGACATCAACTTCAGCACCGTTTCTCTTGTATCTCATAAGAAAACGTCGATACCAATAACCAATAACTGCTATAATGAAGTTTTTTCGGTTCTTGAAAATCAGCCGATACATTTGTTTTAACAAATCGAATTTCATACTGAAATGTTCTTAAACTTTTTTCGAATTCAACTATGTCACATAACGCTTTTTCAACTTTCATTTCCTGGAAAACCTTTGAAGAAAAACTCGGCGCAAGTCGTTTTTCCGAAGCCCCCATAATCTGGAAACCGTCCAAAAACTCAATTGAAAAGAAACATCAACTCTAGCACCGTTTTTTCTGTTTCCTAAAAGAGAACGTCAGGACCAAAAACCGCCCTTTATACGCGACGGACAATTAGGTTTTTCCGGTTCTGGAAAATCCGCCGATCCTGAAAAACCACTGAAGAAAAAATATGCGCAAAGCGTTTTTCCGAAGCCCCCATAATCTGGAAACCGTCCAAAACCTATTCGAAAACGAACATCAACTCTAGCACCGTTTCTGTTATTTCCTAGAAGAGAACGTCAAGACCAAAAACCGCTCTTTATACGCGACGGACAATTAGGTTTTTCCGATTCTGGAAAATCCGCCGAAACATTCGGTTCAAATAATGTTCAACAAATCGAATTCCATATTGAAATATTTTTAAATTCTTTTCGAATCCAACTATGTGACTTAACGCTTCTTCAACTGTAATCTACTGGAAAACCACTGAAGAAAAAGTAGGCGCAGAGCGTTTTCCGAAGTCCCCATAATCTGGCAACCGTCCAAAAATCTAATTAAAAACAAACATCAACTCTAGCACCGTTTCTTTTGTTTCCCAGAAAAGAACGTCAAGACCAAAAACCGCTCTTTATTCGCGACGGATAATTAGGTTTTTCCGGTTCTGAAAAATCCGCCGAACCATTCGGATCAGATAATGTTCAACAAATCGAATTCCATATTCAAATTTCCTCAAACTTTTTTCGAATTCAACTATGTCACTTAACGCTAGATCAACTCTCATTTCTTGGGAAACCAGTGAAGAAAAACTCAGCGCAAGGCGTTTTTCCGAAGCCCCCATAATCTGGAAACCGTCCAAAAACTCAATTGAAAAGAAACATCAACTCTAGCACCGTTTTTTTTGTTTCCTAAAAGAGAACGTCAAGACCAAAAACCGCCCTTTATACGCGACGGACAATTAGGTTTTTCCGATTCTGGAAGATCCGCCGAACCATTCGGTTCAGATAATGTTGAACAAATCGGATTCGATATTCAAATATTCTCAAATTCTTCTTGAATTCCACTATGTGACTTAACGCCTCTTCAACTCTCATCTTCTGGAAACCACTGAAGAAAAACTAAACCCCGAGAGAGTAAGGGAGAGTTGCCCCTGTAGTTTGGGTGAGCCGCCCCACTCAAGGAAAGCGCTTTATAAAAGAAGAGCATAAACTTTCATTAGTTTTTTTATCTTAATCTTAAGAAGAAGGATTAGCCAAACCTCAGATCATGAGAATATTTTTTTACGGCGGTCAAGATTTACGGCCCTTAATTTTTCACGTCCACAAGTGACGCAGTTATAACCATTGTAAACGTCTCGTGGAACCACTAGTCATAACCCAAACATTTTGACCAATCTGCCTTGTTCGTTGTGATATCAATTTTCCCAGCTGATTCTGATCCTTTAGCACAACTTGTAGATGGTGAATTTTTAGGTACCGTTTTATATGAATGGGATTCCATCTTCCGAGAATGAAAAATGTTCTTCTATATTTTTTTATTTTGGGTTTCGCTTTGTCAAAGTTTCATTTCCTGGTCGATTTTAGGAGAACTTGTACCAGGCTTATAACTTTCAGCTATTTTGAAGGAGTTTTTTTTGGGTGGAGAACCATTGTACCTTTTCGTAAAAGGAACCAGTTCGGCGCTGACTTCATCTGATTTTTTAAGTTGGGACATATTATCCGAAATTTTATTATTCATTCATTAAGAAATATTCCCTCAATCAAACAGCAAGGGCGAGACTCATCAGATATATCATCAACATTTGCAAAATATACAAATGAATCTAGGGCATCTATCCCGTATTATTTCAGGCCATCTATCCTTTTTTTACGGGAGAGATGCCCCAGTATATCAAAATTGACCCATGAAGAATTCCTCTACTATTTTCTAACCTAAAATAAACCAATGGACCCTTTCATACGAAAATGCAATAGTATTGCATTAAACGTTGAAAGATAAATATTTTCCACTGTGATATGTTCACACCTAAATTAGATCATAGGAGCAAGTCACCAACAGTTTCCTGTTTCTCTTGAATATTTCGGGATTAAAAAGATTTTGTGGTATTATTTCCTATGACTTTCGCAAAACGAAGAACAAGTAAACAACGACCATGCACGTGGCGTCAACTAACGATTAGGTACGAAGTTATTCTGATCGGGGCATCTGTACCGGTGGGGCATCTAACCCGGAATTACCTTAGCACCGTTTCTTTTGTTTCCTAGAAGAGAAAGTCAAGACCTTAAACCGCTCTTCATACGCGACGGAAAATTAGGTTTTTCCGGTTCTGGAAAATCCGCCGAACCATTCGGTTCATATAATGTTCAACAAATCGAATTCCATATTCAAATTTTCTCAATTTATTTTTGAATTCAACTATGTCACTTAACGCTTTTTCAACTCTTATTTACTGGAAAACTACTGAAGAAAAACTAGTCGCAAAGCGTTTTTCCGAAGCCCCCATAATCTGGAAACCGTCCAAAAACCTAATTGAAAACAAACATCAACTCTAGCACCGTTTCTTTTGTTTCCTAGAAGAGAAAGTCAAGACCTTAAACCGCTCTTCATACGCGACGGAAAATTAGGTTTTTCCGGTTCTGGAAAATCCGCCGAACCATTCGGTTCAGATAATGTTCAACAAATCGAATTCCATATTCAAATTTTCTTAATTTATTTTTGAATTCAACTATGTCACTTAACGCTTTTTCAACTTCTATTTACTGGAAAACTACTGAAGAAAAACTAGTCGCAAAGCGTTTTTCCAAAGCCCCCATAATCTGGAAACCGTCCAAAAACCTAATTGAAAACAAACATCAACTCTAGCACCGTTTCTTTTGTTTCCTAGAAGAGAAAGTCAAGACCTTAAACCGCTCTTCATACGCGACGGAAAATTAGGTTTTTCCGGTTCTGGAAAATCCGCCGAACCATTCGGTTCAGATAATGTTCAACAAATCGAATTCCATATTCAAATTTTCTTAATTTATTTTTGAATTCAACTATGTCACTTAACGCTTTTTCAACTTCTATTTACTGGAAAACTACTGAAGAAAAACTAGTCGCAAAGCGTTTTTCCAAAGCCCCCATAATCTGGAAACCGTCCAAAAACCTAATTGAAAACAAACATCAACTCTAGCACCGTTTCTTTTGTTTCCTAGAAGAGAAAGTCAAGACCTCAAACCGCTCTTCATTTGCGACGGAAAATTAGGTTTTTCCGGTTCTGGAAAATCCGCCGAACCATTCGGTTCAGATAATGTTCAACAAATCGAATTCCATATTCAAATTTTCTTAATTTATTTTTGAATTCAACTATGTCACTTAACGCTTTTTCAACTTCTATTTACTGGAAAACTACTGAAGAAAAACTAGTCGCAAAGCGTTTTTCCAAAGCCCCCATAATCTGGAAACCGTCCAAAAACCTAATTGAAAACAAACATCAACTCTAGCACCGTTTCTTTTGTTTCCTAGAAGAGAAAGTCAAGACCTTAAACCGCTCTTCATACGCGACGGAAAATTAGGTTTTTCCGGTTCTGGAAAATCCGCCGAACCATTCGGTTCAGATAATGTTCAACAAATCGAATTCCATATTCAAATTTTCTTAATTTATTTTTGAATTCAACTATGTCACTTAACGCTTTTTCAACTTCTATTTACTGGAAAACTACTGAAGAAAAACTAGTCGCAAAGCGTTTTTCCAAAGCCCCCATAATCTGGAAACCGTCCAAAAACCTAATTGAAAACAAACATCAACTCTAGCACCGTTTCTTTTGTTTCCTAGAAGAGAAAGTCAAGACCTTAAACCGCTCTTCATACGCGACGGAAAATTAGGTTTTTCCGGTTCTGGAAAATCCGCCGAACCATTCGGTTCAGATAATGTTCAACAAATCGAATTCCATATTCAAATTTTCTTAATCTTTTTTTGAATTCAACTATGTCACTTAACGCTTTTTCAACTCTTATTTCCTGGAAAACTACTGAAGAAAAACTAGGCGCAAGGCGTTTTTCCGAAGCCCCCATAATCTGGAAACCGTCCAAAAACCTAATTGAAAACAAACATCAACTCTAGCACCGTTTCTTTTGTTTCCTAGAAGAGAAAGTCAAGACCTAAAACCGCTCTTTATACGCGACGGACAATTAGGTTTTTCCGTTATGGCGCTGGCCAATAACGGGAAAGCGTCTAAAAACAACCGACCGGACGGCAGCCCGTAAAAACTTTTAATAAAGGAATTTCATCACGTACTCAACGCGACGAGGAAGTCTTCACTTATCCGGAGTTTTCCGGGGCAGTTTTCCGACCTGTCGTCGTCGTCTACGGAATGAAAATCCCCTGAAATATCTGCGATGTTTGTTGTTGAATATTTTGCCGGTAAAGAGTTGGCTCGTTCAGTTGGTATTCATGACATGCGACAGGGGATTCTAAACTTTTCTCGTCTTTTTTCGTGAGACGGAGTATGTTTGTGAAAATGGCGGAAATATGGTGTGGTAAATAACATTTCCGGAAAGAATAGGATACAGAGTTTACAATTTGTCTTTTATGCAATGGAGTGCACCTGTGAAGATGTGGGAATAATATTCCCAGTATTTTACTCAATTGGGGATAAGTCTTGAGAGCGTGTGGGCAAAAAGCGAATTTTCGGTGGTATTCTGCTTTTTATCTGTAAGTAAAGATACTGCAGCGAACGATTGATCAGTAATTGGCCGACTTACAGATTCGTAAATGATGCTATTCTGGAATTGTTACTGTAACTATCTTGTTTACAGTGTCATTTTTGAACTGAAGTGTTGATCATGGAACTGGTTTCGATTTGAATTCGAAAATATATTTATTTAAATGTAGTTCGCGTTTGTTTCTATCCTCTAGTAAATTGAAAAGAGGAAAAAAAATCTTGGTTTACTAAGTTCGTAGTTCACTAGTTCTTCAATCTGAACATTTTCACAAACTGAGCATTCGGGATTTCTTCAATCTGAACATTTTCTCAAACTAGGCGTTCCGCAATTCAAATGAATTTCTTCTAATTCTCATAAAGTTTCTACTATGAAAAAGAATGATTTTCGGGTCATGTATATTATGAAGAATGTGTTACCTGTTAAATTTTTCTTCCGATAACAATCCAATAGAAAAAGTCATACGATTATTATTCATCATGAGTTTCTTGTTGTATTAAAACGTTATTGTTCATCAAAAAATAAACAAACCATACAACGTAATTTCACTATACAGGTTTGGAAATTCACATCTGAAATATACGATATACAATGCATCAGACAGAGAATTTTTCCCTCCAGTTGCACAGATGAATAGTCGAGACAATCAGTTGCTGTAACACACTGAATTCAGTTGTCTTACTTCGTTATTCTAGTCTTGTCTCCCTCTTATCATTTAGAGGAGCGTAGTTCTTTAGTATGGTAGGCAACAGTAAATACTTGAATCGAGTATTACGGGCAGCCTGACAAATAAAAAATTCTATACGTTGAGTGCGGGTTCCCTACCATACTGCGATAAGAGAGAGACAAGACTAGATTATCGCAGTGAAACAGTTGAATTCATTCAGTTATCGCACTTGATTATCTCGCCTATTCATCTGAGCAACTGGACGGAAGAATTCTCTGTCTGATGCCTTGTATATCGTATGTTTTCGATGTGAATTTCCAAATCGGTATATCATTCGATAAGGCTTCCGATCATCCGTCGAGTACCTACTCGTAAATATTTAACGATTTCTGTAAGTTACAGATGTCCAGATTACAGAGGTCTAGAATTGCAATTTTCCTGTAAGCGTATCTATGGAAAGTTACAGATTGGCTTACAGATGAATGCTAAATATCACCATTATTCCAATTTGCTCAGAATAATTTAACCCTACTCTTGTCACATGATACGATATAGCACTCGTAAAACGAGAGCTCAAAATACCCAAACTGTTATCATCTTTTTTTGAAATTTTTGTTTGAAATAGCATGCAGGTAATTTCTAATTATAATTTTACAATGAATTTCCCATCACAATATCGAACGAATTTAAATTTCAGTTGAACGGAACCAACAAAAGAGATTCCCCCTCAACATAATTTTTCCCTCGAGAAAAACATAGTCTTTATTAAAAATTCATTCCAAACATAAGTTAATATTTCGTATTCATATTTCCCTGTGCCTCTAACACGAAAAAACTCGACGAAGGCTCCCTACAAACAAACATATTCATTCGATTTTCATACACCACCCCCTTAGGAGGCTCGGAACCGAAAACAACCCCATTCTCAGCTATAACTCCGGTGAAAAAGGAAAATTCACGACCCCTCCATAATTTATTCTTCTGGGGCACCCCCGCGTAGACCTGAGCTTGGATTTCCTATCCTTTCGCTTTTTTTCATGATGAAAGAGTGGGAAATATATTTAACCCCCACCTCCAGGTTGTTCGTGGAAAATTAATGGGTGCCCTTTTCTGCATTCATCAGTTCTTTTGTTGGTACACTGGATTAACTACCTCATTCTTGAATATATTTGTCATAAAGCGATGTCGTTTTATCGTTATAACTGATAGCAATGTTGGTATTATGGGGTGTGCGATATAAAATTCGTGCCAAAAAAGGGGTGGCTGCGATTAGAGTCTAGGTTACGATCGATCGGGTGAAAACGAATGAAATGTTGATAGGAATTCGAACAAATTTCCACTTTAATAAATTCAATACTTCGCTAACGATTGGTATCGGTTGTGATTCTTTTTCAAGGCTAAAATAGGTACAATGACATCAATATAAAATAAACATTTGTTCTGAAGGATCTCTCATTAACCTCGTATTAGTAATAAAGTTGATTCGCGAAACAGTGAACAATGCTTATAATGAAATCCTCCAAATTGGTATCGTGCACGTTTGACACATCGGAGGTATAACAACCTCATTTTTTCCTATGTAAATATAGCAAAACCAGACATTTTGGTGTTTCTTAAGTGTTTCACATGATTTATTTCTTTTTCCGACTGATAAATCGTGAAAATGAACGTATCAAATTATTTATTGAGTTCAGATTATATTCATCGAGGACGATATGTGAAAAAACATCAGTTTTGGGCATTCACCCTTGTCAACTGCATTCCCCTAAGTCCCTCGCATTTTTTTACAGACACCCTACATTTTGAAAGATCAGATTTAATTGATGAAAAAAATATATTTTTGCTTCGATTGTTGTACCAATATTTTTTAGTTGGAGAACTTTAGAATACTGTATAAATATCAGTTTGAACAATATAATATTATAGCTGAATCTATGACTATCTGACAGCTGTGAATGATGACTCATTATTCACTACTGACGTATATAATCTACCCATTATATGTTTGTTTGCTCGGCCATAATGACACTCATTAATCGCAAGTGAAAAATGAGTTATTAGTCACTGCTCTCAGATGCTTCATAGATTTAGCTCTAAAATTATAATCTTTGAATTTAAATTGATATTTCTTCAGTATGATTAAGTATTCCAACTAACAAATATATGTAAGTATACCTTGTCAATCGAGGACCTAACCTACTTTTAATGCATCAATCAATTCTTATTAAAAAATATACAATGGCAAGTTCTCCAAAATTTTCCTTATGTCAATTTGACTTTTTCCACACTCGTAATGGAAGGGTATTGTTGCAATCGCCAAATGTTAAAATCTTAAAGAAATATATTCGTTGATAAAGTATGGTATGCTACTCGCGTATAATGGCTGTTATTTGCTTGGTGATTTAGGCCACTCGCTTAAGTATGGCTCATAGCCTAAACTTCATCTCGTGAATAATAGCTATCATTGTACCCTCCTTGCATATAATATACTATTAGCCACGACGGTCGTGGAATAACTCCATTATTCGATTATTATTGAATTGCTATTCATCTTAGGTCCACCTTTCACTCTTCAGAAAGCTAGATAATTCAATGATGTTAATGAATTTTTTTTTCTTTCAGGTGAGTCTCGCATCAGTTACGTATGACATATGTCACATCTATATGCAGCTATAGGTAGGCCATAATATTGAGAAAAAAGCTTTGTAAGGTTGGTATGATGCAGGTTAATTACAAGCTTTGAATATGATTAAGACATTACCAGAATCTTCGAAAAATACTTTCCAATGAAATGAAATACCAACTGAGAATAAGGGGGGGTCAATTTCGAAAAAAATTTATATGAACTACCCCTGCTTCTTTCATCGAAGAATAATATTCCAATGTTCTTTGCATTTGTTCACAGACACCCTGTTTATTTTAATTATACAATTATAATTATATCGACCATTGAACATATTGGTGGGAGGGATCTGTTTTCTCTCTGATAGTATGTAGCATGTTTTCTCTACCATAATTATTGATTTCAAACAACAAAAAGAAATCGAACATGTCTATTTTATCATGTAAGAGGACCATTTCAATTTAATACAGATACGAGTTGAGGGACAGATCCTTCCCAACAATGTTCATTCTATTAATGTCATTGTTCCTATTGCATCCTTGAAAAAGAACCACAACAGATTTGAAACGTTGGCGAAGTAGTAGTATCAAGATAAAAACTTGTCCAAATTCCTGTCAACAATTTATTCGATTACTAACGTGAACGTTATCCATTATCAAATTGTGTGTTAATGTGAATGATTTGATTTCACTCTAGAGAAACATTTCGTGGAAATAGTGATCTATGTTTTAAGAAAAAACAAACTGCAAAAATATTAATTTAAGTAATTCATTCAGATCAGATAGATTCTGCGGAAAATTGTCTAAAATTTGAATTTTATGCACACTCCTTTCCTTCGAAAAAACAGTGCGATATTCCGAAGAAAAAAGTTTTCAGTTGAAAAATCCATCGGATGTTATACCAAACATCTTCGATTTCGAAACGACCTCTGAACAGGTCACAGCTGTCCATCCGAGTGTGGTAAGTTTCGAAAAATCACTTGATCCATATGGGTTATCGATAGATCAAAAGCCGAGAGAGGCACTGCCAGAGTTCTCGGCTGACATGGCGGCTCCACAACACCATAAAGCAACTGGCAAGATGCAATAAAGTGACTCTACTATGGGTGCCAGGGCTTTGTGTTGTTGAAGGTAATGAGAGAGCTGATGAATTTGCGAAACGTGAATCAAGGTTGGAAACGGTTGGAACTGAGTATCTCTGTGAGCTGGAAAATACCAATACAAGGCAGCGTTTCAGCAGTGGGAGTTGAATAACAGAAGAACCCTCTAGAGAAACACTCCTGGATGCCGAAAGAAATGTGGTGATTTCAACTGCATATATACATCAGAAACTTCTTGAAGGTGTGATCAGCCGAGCTTTGGGTGATGGTGAGACAGCTGACTGCGGTAGAATATCATTCGATGAGATTTACCTCTGTGAATCAGGAGCAGAAACAGTTGAATACATGGTATGCAAAGTTCAGAGCTGGCTGGCCTAGGAACAATTCATATGATGGAACTGCTCTTGGACACCCAAGAGGCATCGGCGAAGGCTCCTGAGAGAGTTGTCGGTTTTGTCAACGCCATTAACGATCACCTTGGATTTCAAAGAAGGAGAAGGGTAGAGAACGAAAAATCTACATGATCGCAGTTCCTTGAAGGCCAACCTAGTCATAATGGCATAATAATACTTCAACATAAATTTCGGAAACTCAAGGAAAGACAAAAATATCAGGGGAAAAAACAAAATATTCGGTAAATATTTGAATTTTGGTGAATAGCAGATATGGACCAGATTTTAAAGTCATTATATTCATTTAGTCTTCCTGAACAATATTAGTGAAACCAACAGGTGGCGGTCTGCCTCAGTTTAAGAAATATGGACCACCAAAGTTTAGGAAATGTTCCATGGTCATGTCATTTTTTTTACTATGAAAACACAAGTTCACTGCTCCAATTTAGTCCATCAATCACCTTCAAAAATTCTAAAACCATTAGATTAATTCAGTTCAGGTTTATTTAGTAATCAATGCAGAAACCTTGAAATATTAGAGGCACCACATATCCACAAATTCTAAGGAAAGCCGGTAATTTTTAATGGTAGATTTGGCACTGCCGCAGATCGATTCGCGCGAATATGATACGATGCTTTCCCGTGAATCCTGCCATCAGTTTATATGTCACTCGCCGAAGGACAGAGAAGTGGTGCTAAACTTACCATAAATAACGGCGTGCTTTCCTTAGAATTTTTGGATATGTAGTACCTCTAAAATTTCGATGTTTCTGCATTAATTATTGAACATACCTGAAATGAACCTAATCGAAAAGTTATTTGAAAGTTCGGAAGTGATTTATAGAATAAATTGAAGCAGTGAATTTGTGGTTTTATTGTGAAAAAAGAGACGTGAAGGTGAAAAATTTTTGAAAATTTGGGGGCCCATATTTTCCAAACTAAAACAGACTGCCACCTGATGGTTTCACTAAAGTTGGTCAAGAAGACTCAATGAATACAATGGCACAAAAATCTGGTCGATATCTGTTGGTCACAGAAATTTGATATTTACCCTCAATCGACAACAACAAATACACTTCCATTATCGTAACATAGATGGCGACATGATCAAAAGCGACTCATTACGCCTTCACCTCCTTCAATAACAACCCGAGATCAATCAAAACTCATTCCGCTGCGTCGAACCACAAAATTCGAAATTTCCATACGAACCATGGAGGAATATACATATATAACAGGTACAAGAATAATTGGCTAGACCGAGCTAACGCGTCTCATTCCAACCAGCCAAAACCAACGCTAACGGCGGAACTAATCACGAAAACAACTTGTTTAATTGAGCGATTGTTTCGAGGTCCCGAAAGGGGACTCGAATGCGACCCTCAGGACCTCAACTTCATGCTGAGGGACGCGAAACGTCCTCCGGAAGATTGAAATCGGTCATACCGGGTTGGAATTATGATATGGCCTCGAGGGACGGCCACATTTTTTAACGGCGGTTTGTTATGTCCTGAAGAAGGTTTTGATGGATTTGGGGTGACGTGACATGATTTTTTGAGGTGCATGAAGATTTGTGGACGTGTGAAACAACAACTGAAGTGTTGAGTATTTTTTTCGGTTGGCGGAGTGATCAAAGGTTTTTGGACGAGATCAAAGGACTTTGGAAGAAGTCGTGACTGTGATCCTCAGTACCTCAAGTTCATGCTGAGGGACGCGAAACGTTCTTCAGAAGTTCGAAATCAATCATTTCATGTCGGGAATGTGATATGACCTCGAAGAACGACCAAATTTTTTTTACTGGTACGTTATGTTCTGGAGATTATTTTGATTGATTTGGAATGACGTGATTTGATTTTCGAGGTGCCCTAGAGGCACTTTCGAAGAGTTAAGGAAATCGTTTCGTGTTGACGATGAGATCGAAGGTTTTTGGAGAAGATCAATGCTTGGAAGAATATCAACGGAAACTGCTGCTCAGCATTATCGATATGACTCAATATGAATGAGGTATTTAAAATATTCTGAAAGAAAAAGGCGATCATTCTAAATTTTCACTCAGGAAGGATTCGATCGTCTCAGGTTGACGTCTCATAGATCATTTGAGGAATCATGAAGGTATGGAGACATGTGGAGCTGCCTCCAAAGAGTTGAGGGCATCTTCTTCAGTTAGCAGTGGTTAGGGTTTTCAGAAGAAGTAAATAAAAAATGGCGTAACTGAACATTGAAACAACATGTTTAATTGAGCGATTGTTTCAAGGTCTCGAAACGGGACTCGAATGCGACCCTCAGGACCTCAACTTCATGCTTAGGAACGCGAAACGTCCTCCGGAAGGTTGGAATTGATCATACCGGGTTGGAATTATGATATGGACTCGAGAGACGGCCAGAATTTTTACCGATAGTTTGTTATGTCGCGGAGAAGGATTGATGGACTTGGAATGAAGTAACGTGATTTTTGAGGTGCCCTTGGGGTTTGGGGGCGTGTGAAATAACATCTGAAGTGTTGAGATACTTTTTAGGTTGGCGGAGAGATCAAAGGTTTTCGGAGAGATCAAAGGTTTTCGGAGGATATCAAAGGTCTTTATAAGAAGTCGTGAATGTGACCCTCAGTACCTGAAGATCATGCTGAGGGACGCGAAACGTGATCCGGAAGATTGAAATCTATAATTCCGGGCCAGAAATATATGGTCTCGAGAGAGATTTCTTACCGTTGGTTTGTTATGGCCCGAAGAAGGTTTCAATGAATTTGGGATGACTTGATGTGATTTTTTGAGATGTCTTGGAGGTGTGTGTCTTCTTCTGTTGGCGGCAGGATCAGAAGAGTTTGAAGAAAATCAAAGGTCTTTTGGAGAAGATCAAAGGGAACCACTGCACTGCATTATTTAACGTCATTTCAACTCAGTGGGGACGCTACGTTAATGTATTTTCAGCAATAAATAGTTAATTCTAAAGTAGAACTTCAGCACCCTGTATCTCGAAAAAATAAGCTTCAGCAAAAAAAGTTATATTGCATTAGGTATGTCAGGAATTCAAACAAACTCTTTTAATATTTAATGATTATAGATATCTCCGGACAAGAACCTTATTACGTTTTTTGGAGTCCCAACATAATTCATCTTCATTATTTCAATTCCCCCATTCCAGATAAACGTCCCGTAGACAGATTATTCATTAGGTTGAAAGGCAACCAGAAAAGCATTTCTTATCGTGCTTCTGGAGAATATTGGATTGAGAAAAGACCACAACTGAAAAATAAATCTATTCACCAGAGAAGCGCGGAATAGATATTTGTAATTTGCATATACTTTTCTGTGATTGCACTTTATTCCGTATATTTCCAATACGCTTTGTATCGTGATAAGTTAATGATGCGAGCTCTTTGTCAATAATAAGATTTGTTCCTATTCGTTAGCGTCTTAGAATTCTTTTTCAAACATATTTCGGAGTCATTCTCATTTTAAATTTCTTTATATAATACATGATGTATTCATTGACGGATTGTTATTAGTGATTTGCTTCTTTTCATTTTGATTGATCATAAACATACTGAAGAATAATGAAATAAATTCCTCATAACTTCTGATTGTTTATACGTTTGAAGAGTAATGGTATCTTAACCAGTTGAATTGATTGGTATGTTTTATGATGTAAGACACCACTGATAGGTGACAGGTTGAAAAACGAAACGCGGTTGGTGCTACGTTCATTATTTATCAAACTTTTTGATCTTCTCTTAGACCTGTGGTTATTGTGACACGTATATTTGACTGTCAAATATTCATGCTTTATTTTTTGATTATGCAACTGAACACAAAGTATTCGAAAGTAATACGAAAATTTCATGATTTTTATATTAAAAAATATTGCTTGACAGAACATTTTTCTGTATTGCTGAACTAATAGTCAAATTAAATGAATTGTGACAAGAGACCTCCGAATACCAACACATATTAAAAATGAAACCATAAAAACAATAGAAGTCTGAAATATTTCAGCAATATTTTTCTCTTCACGGTTAAGCATGATGAACAGAGTCACCACAAAATTAAAAAAACAGATATTCATTTATACGTTCAACATTTAGCTTGAATTGAAATTATACCCAAAAAATTTTAAAAAAGCCCTGGCCAGGAGCTTTTTAGCGCTCCTTCTTTGGTAGAGCAATAAGAGATTGATACCAAATATATAACTGCAAAATGTAAGCACAATCGGAATTATATTCTGAAAATCATTCAAAAATGAATATGTTAAAAGTAAATAATAACAAAAATTGAATTTTATAGTTCTGATGATGCGATCCCCTTGAAATTTCGCATGAACATTCAGTATAGTAGTTTTCATACTCAAAATAAATTTCTCTCCAATCGGCTATTTTGTTCTGGAAATCTAAAGATTCTTCTTTCAATATTTCAATTGAATCTTCAACAGTTCTGTTAACAGTATGGCCATAATATTCGGCATGAAAATTCAGTACTTATATGAATTTTCATTCACAAAAAAATTCACTCGAAACGGATATCTTTTTATGGAAATATGAAGTTTTTTTTTTCAATATTCCAATTGAGTTTCCTACGGTTCTGTTCACATTATGGACACAAAAATTTGCATGAGGCTTGTCATCAGTATCTTGCATTAGGCCGTAACATTTTATTTCCGATTGGTTTTTTATATAGTATAATAGTAGAAGAACTAGCACATTGGAGTATAGTTTTTTTTAATGAGTTAACACGCAAGGATATTAGCCACAAAACATTACCAACATAATTTCTGTAAGTAACATAATTGAAAAAGTAATTGCTGTTCGAACATGACCCCTGTGAAAATTGAAAAAATAAAATAAAACTCAGTACTGTACTTTCGATAATTTTCAATGATCAAACAAAAAAATTAATCATAAAAATTGCTCCAAATGGCCGTATCTGCTTTGTAGACAGGCAATGGCTCCAAAAACGATCTGTAGCAACAAAAAAAGTTTGGGCACTCGCGTATTGGTCATGTTCGAAAAGCAATAATTCTCAAATTATGTAATTTACAGAAATGATGTAGATGTTGTATTGTAGCTAATGTCCTTGGGTGATTATAGAAAAAATAATACGGATTTACTGAGGAAATCAGTAAATTTTTTTGAAGAATTTTTATGACATTCTGAAGTTAATTGTTTCCATATTGTTCTACTCTAATAGAAGGTTGTGGTATCATCTTTCAAAAAACACTTTTTTCACATCTGTAGGACCTTTATGTCCAAAGAAATCGATATTTTTTGCAAGGGTCAACGAAAATAAAAAAGTAAATTTAAAATGGGGGTTACACCAAAACTAAGGGGGTAAGTGGGTGTTTTTGTCGATAATATAAGGTATGTTTGATGCCCTTAAATTATCGCTAAGCCATGACCAAACACACTATATACGCTAGTCCAGAGCAACGTTTCTGGCAGAACATCCAAAACAATTATCCCCTTATCTCCCCAGAGTTTCGTTGCCAAAATCCTTGGCACCAACTGACCCCATTTTATTAGCCTATTAGCAACACTTCTCGATCAAAACAACCCCCATAGGACATTCCCATACACAGATCTAGGCAACACTCCAGTCACAGTTTAATTCACAAAGTGATATCAATTATGTTCCCCGGCGGAAAACAGCTTTCCCCAAATTTCCCATACCAAAAGAGACTAATTTACAAGGGATACCAAGCATCAACCCTTTGTTCTCCCTCCTAGTCGAGATTTTATGAATAACCCCCTGTTTCGCTCTGGCTAGGGTATAACTCATGGGGTAATGTGGGGGACCCTAGATTATCGCAATTTGATTTATGGGCTAGATTACGTATGATTTCCGATAACATTAGAACAGGGGTAGTTGGAAATTGACCTTTGTCGATAAAGGGCTGATTAGATAGGGATTTGGTTGGAAATTTAGGACCTTCGAGGGTTGAAAGAAGTTATGGACTTAATGAGAAGTTGAAATTGGGGTATTTGGGATTATTAAGGGTAGTGGACTATTATGGAGTGTTTAGAGTTTGTTGTGAGATACAGGAAGTATGTTTATTTTGGGTAAGGAATATTAGGAAAATTGGCTAATCGAATATATTGATGCCCGATTGCACCGTTCGTCTAAGCAACGTTTAAGCCCTTAACTGACGTTTATTCCATTGATGAAACGTCATTTCAGGGCTTAAACGTTGCTTAGACGAACGGTGCAATCGGGCATAAGGGTGTTTAAAATTGGCGCTGTATGATTACACACGGCTTGTTTACATGCCAACAAGCCAAAACACCAGCAATTTAGCGTGTAAAGTAGCCCAGCTTTCACTTTAGTCGCAGCTTTTTTACCATCTGTTGTTGACTTGTGAGCACGGTGCACTAGGCAAATTTCCAATCAGCTACTAAATTCGCTCAGTAGCAGCTTGTAATGTACCTATTTTAATGTTATCGACCGATTAGTACATTGTTCAAGACATATAGTTTGTGTTTTAAGCCTTTTGTCTGGTCCCAATCACTCACTTTAATTTAGTTGTCATCTATTTTGCTCGTTTATTGGTGATTTAGTTCATTTATATGGTCTGAAGTCATTTTTGTCCACTCAGAATTCAGATTTGCTTTTTACCTTAGACCTTTTATTGGTTGGAGGATGTATATCTAATTTATGTTCATTCATTCTGACCAGTGCTTTTATAATTGATCATTATTTGGGTTTACATCGTCTGATGAGCAACAGCTCGAAATAAGTTAATCTAAATTGCCTTATCTTGTCATCGGTAGATACTTTTCATAAGTTGGTCTGAAATGCTCTCGTTCAGTTAGTCATCGGTAGTTAATCGCTAAACTTTTAGTTTTTCCGTCAACTGTTTTCCAGAGATGTCCTCAGCGATGAAATACTCCTCTATTTTAAACCGAATTTAGTCTATTACGAACACTGGTAGTCAACTTTGAATCTTATACAGTCCACTATTATTGCACTTCGTTTATCAGATAGCTTTTTCTTATTCGAATTCTTTGTATGTTATACACTGTGTCCGTAAAGTATGGAATGAATTTATTTTCAGATAAACAGATCATTTTGATAACTTATCCTGAAACACCCCTTCCCTGTACCAATTCTAATCAACATTATACATTTTCGGAATCAGCTCACCTAGAGTAATCCGAAAATTGAGAAAAAATGACGGTGACGTCATAACTCGAAAGTAATTCACCTTGCATATTAGATAATTATTTTAAAATACGGTGAATAACAATAAAATCGATGTCTATCAGGATTAGTTCCCGAAATGGTCTTTTCAGTTAAAAATAAATTACGTACTTCAAGGACACAGTGTATCTTATAGAACACAGCTTATGAATTTTTTCATAAAATTGTCAGCTCATTAGAATGCTCTTGCTAGTCAATATTGGTACAGCGTCTCTTGATTCTTGTGTTGTAATAAATAATGTGAAGTTTTATGTCTTTCCATGTCAACTATTCGGAACTACCCTCATTAATAAATTTCACAATTATGAATCACAAAATCTTAACACCCGATTTTGAACAGAAGGTGAATCTATGGGTTGTTCTACATTAAATAGAATATTCTTCAAGTTCTTGTTCCTACGGAATTATTATTAAGTGTTGTTTCTCCAACTAGATCAAATATTAAATCTTCGAAGTATCGAAAAAATAGCAAATAACTGATAACAATGTGTCAATGAATAAATTACATCATGCATTATAATAAATTTCAAATGAGCATGACTTGCCAATATAAATCAATAACAATTCGTAAAATGTTTCTATCTGTGAAATATTCATTTATAATGTTGAGGAATAGAAAAACATCTTATTGACAAAGAACGCCCATCATTAACTTTCCACAAAGCAAGGTTTATTGGAAGAATACGAAATAAAGTACAATCAGAAAAGTATCTGCAAATTGCACATATCTATTCCGCTATTCTCTCGTGAATCGATTTATTTTCCAACTGAGGTGCTTCCTCAATCCAATATAAAAGGATAAAAAGGCTTTTCTGACTGCCTTTCAAGCTAATGAATAATTCGTCTCCGGAAAATATAACAAGGGGACATTTATCTAAGATCAGAATTGAGACACTTTAAATAATGAAGATGAATTTTGTGGAGAATAAAAGAACCATAACGAGGGGTTGTCACAATCCAATTATATCTACCTTTCTCTTTCTTTGACTATAATTTCCAGTTAAATAATGTATTACCAATAGTGAAAAGATTTTTTTGTACAACTATCAACAAAACTTGACCTATCTTCATCACGATGGAATCCTTGATGACTACTTTTCTCACCGTTAGAAAAAGAATTTTTGGTCGAGGCCTAAAATTCACTCAAATGTGCCATAAAACACGAATTTTATACGCACGGAATACAAACAACAGAACTGTGAATGTGAATTTACTTCGTTTGAAATATAATTCTTGAAGATAATGCTTCAAATACAATATTTCTATGCAGCCAGTAATCTTTCTGTGTCGTTACCATAGAAACTTACTTTTTTTAACAGTGAAAAAAAAGACTTTTTTAACGGTGAAAAAAAATGATCATTTACGCATTCAGAGTAATGAAGAAAAGTTTTTTTGACAGTTGTACAAAAAATTCATTCAAAGCACTTAATACAAAAATAACTATTGAACAACTGTCAAAAAACTAGACTCTTCTCATCACTATGGATGCCTAAATATTTCTTTTCTTCACCGTTGAAAGAGGTAGTTTCTAAAGTAACGACAAAGAAAGATGACTAAATGCAAAGAAATATTGTATTAGAAGCATTTTCTTCAATAATTATATTTCAGACGATTAAAATTCATATTCACAGTTGAAAAAAATGTTGTTTGTATTTCGAGCGTATAAAATTCGTGTTTTTATGGCACAGTTGAATGAATGGACACTTTTAAGTGCCATGAAAAAAACACTCATTTCATGCACTAAATACAAAAATGGAATCAGTTGAGTCAATGAAAAATTATGCACCAATATTCACAGTATTAGCAGAGGAAAATATGAATAAAAATTCTGTATGTTATACAAGAGCTCTAGAAAAAAACTCAGCTAAGAGAATAAGCTGAATTTTTCATATAAAAGCCTTTTCTTCCATTAACTTAATTAATATTTCTGTTTTCGCTCGACTTTCAAATTTGAAAATTAGGAAAAGCCCTGCGCAGCCTTTGAACGCCCGTTCATTATTGGAGCAAGGCTATTGAGGAACCCTATCAGAAGGTGCAAAGTATTCTTGTTGAATTACGAGAGAGATAGCGATCTTCCTGTATTGACTGTTTCAAGGCATTAAGTCCTCTGACAGAGTGTCTTTTTATCTGGCTCCTTCCTTCAGTTGAAATATTTTACCTCATTAAGTAAAACACTGATTGTAACATTTTTGAAGGGGGAAATTCTCTACGAATGAATGGTACGTACTGAAAGCTACGGCTGTTTCAGACACCTTCAATCACCTCGAAATGAAATTCCATTACAATACATTTTCATACAAGCAAATATACACCTGCCAAATCCTGAGGAATATATAAAAGAGAGTTAATCTTCCTCTACCTTCCTTCCTTCACTAACCACCACAATGTAATCTCCATAAATCCATCACTACATCAGAAAACTCATGTTTGATCGATGTCTGAATCATATAATCGCATGGGGGTGCGTTCCATCCGCGCCCTCAACATATCTTTGATTCATCTAGACGTCTATCTCGTGGCTTTCAGAATTTTTTTCAGCTGATATAAAATACTCTGGCAGCAGAAATCACCTGAACAAACCTTGATCAGCATGATTCCAGGATTGTATTAGACCATTCTGATCCATTCCATCCATTTCCATGAAAATATTACGTAAAATAAGCTTTGAAATGGGATAGGTACACACGGAAATATTTCAACATAAACCCCCCTTACAATATTTCCTACTTTCTGAGTGAAACATCACAGATAACCGGAAGCTATGGCTGTTCCAGACACCTTCCATCACCTCCAAACCAAATTCCATTACAATACATTTTCATATAAGCAAATATACACCTCCCAAATCCTGAGGAATACATAGAACAGGGTTAATCTTCCTCTTCCACCTACCACCACGTTGTAATCTCCATAAATCCATCACTACAACAGAAAACTCGTGTTTACTCGATGTCTGAACCATAGAATCGCATGGGGGTGCGTTCCGACCGCGCCCTCAGGATGTCTTTGATTCAGCTAGACGTCTATCTCGCGGCTACGTTCCCTTGTCTCCTCTGGAGTAATTAACGGGGTTTATGGAAATATATGCGCGCCCTTGTTTGTTTATAATCTACCTGGGGGGTAGGAGAGGGTAGGAATTGTATCTCGTACGATTTGACATTACTGGAATAGGGGTTAGGAGGGTCGCTGTAGTTAGTGAATTGGAAAATTTGAATATGAGGGTGGTTTGTGGATTGGAGATAGGGGTATCTTTTTGTTGCAGATGGGGGTTGAGTTTCTAATGGCATGGAATGTTTGTTAGGAGAACAAACGATGCATATTTAATAGACAAATTACATGAAAAGGATACAATTTCGTTATCGCATCCTTGATGCGATGTGAGATGCACAGTGATGTGAAGGCAATATTTTCTTTATACGAGTAGCCAAACTTCAAGGGATGATTATTCGAGTGATTTGCAACAAAAAAAGTTCTTCCTCAAATTAACGTTTCTTGATTTCATCTAATATTTCGAGTTTTTTCTATGTAATGCTCATTATTCAGTTTTCCTTGTAGTCTCATTGAATAACATTACAACATAAGTTTGTAGCAAGTTTTTATCATTATTTCGAAATTGAATTAAATATTTAGAATTAATACTACTATTCAAATCTATGGGAGATGATAATCCTTCAGTAGGGTTCTGTAGCGGTCTTAGAAGAACAGAAGATTCGAAAAATCGTTACTTGGAAAGCCAAACCTGGTTTGAAACACCCTCCTGGCCCGAGAGCAAGAACTAAGTATTTTTTATCTGAATATTGAAGGTTTTTATTCGAATAGTTTAAGATTTCAATTTTGTGAAATGGCGAGACAGGGATTTTTCTACTGAGGTGTTTCCCTGAGCTCTGGTATCATACGCAGACTAGTTTGGTACCCCATTTTGCACTTACCTGAGCTAGGGAATTTTTTGTTTCATGTCTTGTATTTTGTTAGCTCTCAATTCAAAAGATTATATATGTATATTCTACATTACAACATATTCGGAAAGGGCGATAAATTTTCTACAAGACAAGAGAGTTTGTGTGCAGAAAAACTCTTAATCGGGCGTGGTAAGGAGATGAATATCACGACTCTGAAGTTAACAAAAGTAGTGCTATTTTTCCAATGGTTTGTTCGATGAAATATCAATAATAAGGCACAGGTTTTTTCTCACTTAAAAAACCTTATTCAGTTTTCTTCCGAATGACATATCAACTTATGTGCTAGCTGCTCATCCTCATTATCCCTGAAACCATTCCCAAGGTATGAAGCGAGAACCGTAGAAAGCTTTCAAGATGTAGAGGAACAACAGATCACCTGTGCAGGAGTACTCCGTTAATGAATCTTGAATCTTGTTGAAGGTCTAACATGAGAGCTACTTTGATAGCTCGAATAAATATCAGGTCCAAACTTGTGGAAGCCAATCCCGACTATAAAATCGAATCAGTGGAATGGACACCCTTCAAAAAATATTTTGCGCTCTACATACTTGATAATATCCACTAAAAAGAAGAAAAGAAAGGCCCTGGGCAAAAGTTTTTGAGCGCTCGTTCATTGGTGGAGCAATAACACCATTACCCCGAAATTTTATGAGACTTGAAATTGATATACTAAATATATAAATGCAGAATCTCAGCAAAATCGGAATTAAATTCTGAAAATTATTCAGAAAATTATATATGTAAAAAATATAAATTAAAATTCATAAATCAAAAAAATTTTATTCTATGGTTCTGATGATGCGATCCTCTTGAAATTTGCATGGGTAATTAGTAAATCATTTTTGATTCACAAAATTAATTTCAATTGAATCAGATATCCTTTTATGGATTTATAAAGATTCTTCTTTTCAATACTCCAATTGCAATTTTTATGGTTTTTTTTAACACAATGGCTACAAAATTGTGCATGAAAATTCAGTATATGAGTTTTCATTCACAAAAGAAATTTCACTCGAATTGGATATCCTGTTATAGAAATGTGAAGATTTTTCTTCTCAATAATCCAATTGAATTTTCAATGGTTCTTTTAACACTATGGTCAAAAAACTTTGAATGAACATTCAGTTTATCTATCTCCATTCAGACAATGAGCTTCACTCGAATCGGATATCTTTTTATGGAACAATGAGGTTCTTCTCTTCTTCTCAATATTCCAATCAAATTTTCTATGGTTCTATTAACACTATGGCCACAAAATTTTGCATGAAAAATCAGTATATCGGTTTCCATTGAGGAAGGAAATTTCACTCGAATCAGATATCCTGTTATAGAAATATGAAGATTTTTATTCTCAATATTCTAATTGATATTTCTACAGTTCTGTTCACACCATGGCCACGAAATTTTGCATGATGCTGATAGTGAGCAGCTCCCATTTGGCCGCAACATTTCATTTTCATCAGTTTCGTTTGTCTGAGATATTGCGGAACAAAAATTTTGAATGGCCTGTACGATTTGGATATTGGATGGTTGACGCACTTGAGCGAGGCTTGTGGGACCCGAACTCAACTCAACCTGAAAATTCCAAGTTTTCAGAACAATTCCTCAATTGATTGTGCTAACGGACGGCTTTACGGTCCCTCAGACAGAAAAAGGTTTGACCACGGATTCTTCATCACTGAGTCTAACCCTATCGTTTTCGTTTTCGGCTCAAAATTAAAAAATTACAGACATTTGGGCAAAACGATATTGCACTCGGTAGAACGAGCGCTCAACAACATAAAATTTCTAGCCTTTCAAGTAATGAAATCCAAAATGCAAAACCTTCATTTCCAAGCACCCATCACGAAAATCCGCAAGATGTCGCTATAAAATCCAAACAACCTGGACACATGCTCCATAATGGTCCCGAAGCCGTTAACAGTCGTTCCGTATCAATCATAAATGAGAGAGTTTCAGGCATTTTACAGCGCAAACCGCGTGTTCGACATCGTTGAAGTTTCTTGGGAAATCACTCCCGGGGTGAATTTTACATTAGGTGTTTCACGTTCTCGAGTTTCTTCATCCCTTCAACCCTCGGCATGTCCCTCTGCGCCTTCGACAGTCGTTAGGTTGGTAATTGAGGATGTTACGGCAGGTAAACCGGATTACGCAATTGGCCCAATTGCTATTCTCTTTGTGCGTTAACACGTGACGACGGTGCTTAAGATGCGTAGCGAGTTGAGGGATGAGAGTTTGTTTATGGTGCTTCATGTCGTTTTGACATAAGTTTGTCGCAAGTTCTTTGTCGTTATGTCAGAGTTTAGTTCGATACTTAGGGCGAATGATCTAGGGAAGATGATTTTCAAGTATCATGGGTTATTATTTTTTATGATTATTAGAACTGATATGTTTATGCTAGGTGAGGCTTACAACAACTGGCGGTCTTGTAGATCTTGTGTTCTCTACCCTACACAGTCATGGAAACCCAAGGAGGTCGCCAATGGTGATTACCTCTTGGGTGTCCAGAACCATATGAGTTGTTCTTAGACCGAAAGCTCGGGACACTTGGATGATACCTGTTAACTTTTATAGGCTTTAGCTATATGAAAAGTGTCACAAAATGGTGAATGCGCCGGTAATTTCTTCTTTGGTTCAGTTTGGTGTGCTTATTACACAACACAGATTTTCGTTTTTCTGAAATTGGATTGAAATTGTATCAGTATTTAGTTATCAGTTTTTTGTTATTATTCTAAAATTAAATTCAATATTCAGGGTTGAAAACCGCTCTTTATAGGAGATGAAATAATATTTTGATAACCATATTTTTCTGTTTTTTGAGCGCTCGTTCTACTGAAACTAGAGCTATATCGTTTTCCCAAATGTCTGTAATTTTCGAATTTTGGGCCGAAAATGATCGAAAATGATTCGTGGTCAAATTCAATTATGTCCGTGGAGTCATCCAAGCGCCCGTTAGCACAATAACTTTCGAAGGGATTATCCTAGAGACTTGAAATTTTCAGGATGAGTGATGGCTCGGTAGAGTTCGTTAACCAGCCAAATCTACAGGGTGTTCCATAAAATATGACAATTCAAAATTTTTGTTCCTCAATATCTCAGAAAAAACGAAACCAATCGAAGGGAAATGTTACGGCCGAATGCAAGATGCTCATACAAAGCCTAATGCAAAATTTTGTGGCCGCAGTGTGAACGGAACCATAAAAAATGCAATTTGAATATTGAAAGGACGAAACTTCATACTTGCATAAGAAGATATTCGATTCTAGTGAACTTCATTTTGTGAATGGAGATCGATATATTGACTGTCCATTCAAAATTTTGTGGGCATAGTTATAACAGAACCATAGAGAATTATTAAAATTGGAATATTGAACAGAAGAATCTTTATATTTCCATACCAGAATATACGATTCGAGTGACATTTTTTTTGTGAATGTGAACTAAATTTTCATGTAAAATTTGTGGCCATAGTGTTCACAGAACCATAGAAAAATCAATTGGAATATTGAAATGAGCATCTTTATATTTCCATAACAGGATATCCGATTCTAGTGAAAGTTATTTTGTGAATGGGAATCGATATACTGAATGCTCATCCAAAATTTCGTGGCCATAGTGTTAACAGCACCATGGAATATTCAATTGGAATATTGAAAGAAGAATTGCCATAACAGAATATCCGATTCAGGTGAAACTCATTTCATGAATGAAAACTGATATACTGAATGTTCATGCAAAAGTTTAACAGGATCGCATCATCAGACCATAGAATTTATTTTTCTTCAATTTATATCGTGCGTTCAAAAAAATTCGTGGTCAAGTAGGCAGTAGATTCTATTTTTCCTAAGACTCTATGAGGGGAAAAATAGAATCCACAGCCTACTTAATCACGAATTTTTTCTGTTTTTTGAGTCTTCAGATCTGATATTTATCAGGAATTCGATTATCTAAATTTATGACAGAATTGATCGTTACTTCATCAAAACGACGGATTCGCACAACAAACAAAAACTCTTATCTCAATATGATTATTCTGTTTATCAGCAAATGTTCTTACCATTCATATCCCAGAATACCAAATAAAGTAGGTACACTCAATACACTCACCTAGATGAAATACCCCCTCAAAAAGTAATTTTTTCCTTCCGCCGCAAATCGGCACTGTTCACGATAAAATATTCACACCCAAACCTTTTTTACGAGTCCTCGCTTCCCTGATGATTCCTTAAGGAAAGTGGCCATGCAATAACATCCTCTACGTACGACACTCAAAGGATTCGGCTATGTGGACATTTTCGTCGTCGAAAAAGGATTGCTGTCGACATAATTGGAATGTCATGAGAGAAAAGAGAGAGAAGAATAGTGATTGATTTATTTTTATTCATGACATTACATTTTTTTGTGGTTAATTCGTTCAGAATTTACCAGATGGTTCCAGGTGTTGATAATCACCGAGGTCATCGTTCCAAACTTAGATATAGCAATTCCAAGGAATCACAAGTTACTCAAAGTTGAGTTACCGAATTGAAGAGACACTAATATTGGTTCAGCCAATCGTTTTGCCCAAATACCTGTATTTCTCGAATTTTGAGCGGAAAATGGTCTCAAACGATAGGGTTAAGTAAGTCTAACCCTATTTTTGATTTTTCATATGTCCACCCCCCACCCCCTGGGGGTGCAAGTGGATGACGTGTATGTAGTTTTTTTCTGTTGTTGTTTCCAAACCTGCACACCAAATTTTGTATCGATTCTATGTACAGTTTTCGAGAAATCGAATTTTTCGGTTTTTCATATGTCCACCCCCCACCCCCTGGGGGTGCAAGTGGATGACGGGTATGTTGTTTTTTCTGCTGTTGTTCCTCAAGCTGCACACCAAATTTCGTATTGATTCTATGTACAGTTTCCGAGAAATCGATTTTTTTGGTTTTTCATATGTCCACCCCCACCCCCTGGGGGTGCAAGTGGATGACGTGTATGTAGTTTTTTCTGCTGTTGTTCCTTAATCTGCACACCAAATTTCGTATCGATTTTATGTACAGTTTTCGAGAAATCGAATTTTTTGTTTTTTCATATGTCCACCCCCCACCCCCTGGGGGTGCAAGTGGATGACGTGTATGTAGTTTTTTTCTGTTGTTGTTCCCAAATCTGCACACCAAATTTTGTATCGATTCTATGTACAGTTTTCGAGAAATCGAATTCTTTGGTTTTTCATATGTCCACCCCCACCCCCTGGGGGTGCAAGTGGATGACGTGTATGTAGTTTTTTTCTGCTGTTGTTCCTTAACCTGCACACCAAATTTCGTATCGATTCTATGTACAGTTTTCGAGAAATCGAATTTTTTGGTTTTTCATATGTCCACCCCCCACCCCCTGGGGGTGCAAGTGGATGACGTGTATGTAGTTTTTTTCTGTTGTTGTTTCCAAACCTGCACACCAAATTTCGTATCGATTCTATGTACAGTTTTCGAGAAATCGAATTTTTTGATTTTTCATATGTCCACCCCCCACCCCCTGGGGGTGCAAGTGGATGACGGGTATGTAGTTTTTTTCTGTTATTGTTCCTTAACCTGTACACCAAATTTCGTATCGATTCTATGTACAGTTTTCGAGAAATCGAATTTTTGATTTTTCATATGTCCATCCCCCACCCCCTGGGGGTGCAAGTGGATGACGTGTATGTAGTTTTTTTCTGCTGTTGTTCCTTAAGCTGCACACCAAATTTCGTATTGATTCTATGTACAGTTTTCGAGAAATCGAATTTTTTGGTTTTTCATATGTCCACCCCCCACCCCTTGGGGGTGCAAGTGGATGACGGGTATGTAGTTTTTTTCTGCTGTTGTTCCTTAACCTGCACACCAAATTTCGTATTGATTCTATGTACAGTTTTCGAGAAATCGAATTTTTTGGTTTTTCATATGTCCACCCCCCACCCCTTGGGGGTGCAAGTGGATGACGGGTATGTAGTTTTTTTCTGCTGTTGTTCCTTAAGCTGCACACCAAATTTCGTATTGATTCTATGTACAGTTTTCGAGAATCGAATTTTTTGGTTTTTCATATGTCCACCCCCCACCCCTTGGGGGTGCAAGTGGATGACGTGTATGTAGTTTTTTTCTGTTGTTGTTTCCAAACCTGCACACCAAATTTCGTATCGATTCTATGTACAGTTTTCGAGATATCGAATTTTTTTATTTTTCATATGTCCACCCCCCACCCCCTGGGGGTGCAAGTGGATGACGGGTATGTAGTTTTTTTCTGTTATTGTTCCTTAACCTGCACACCAAATTTCGTATCGATTCTATGTACAGTTTTCGAGAAATCGAATTTTTGATTTTTCATATGTCCACCCCCCACCCCCTGGGGGTGCAAGTGGATGACGTGTATGTAGTTTTTTTCTGTTGTTGTTTCCAAATTTGCGTACCAAATTTCATATCGATTCTATGTACAGTTTTAGAGAAATCGAATTTTCTGATTTTTCATATATCCACCCCCCCCCCCTGGGGGTGCAAGTGGATGACGCGAATGTAGTTTTTTTTCTGCTGTTGTTCCTAAACCTTAACACCAAATTTCGTATCGATTCTATGTGCAGTTTTCGAGAAATCGAATTTTTCAGATTGGTACGTCCCACCCCCTGTTCCCTTGAGGTATGAGTGCAAGGTGTGGATGCAATTTTTAACAGTAGTTTCTCTTCAACATTCACACCAAATTTGAAACCGATCCTTCGTACAGTTCTGTAGATATTAATTTTTTACTATTGCTTCAACGCGAGCGTTCGTTTCTGTTTGCATAGATATCCGCCCTATCGTCCGCTAGCGTGCGATGATTTCAAGGTCATCTTCGGCTGGGTCGTTCGGCTGTATTCACACTGGTAGACTTACTGATGACAAATTCGTAGTTAAATTTAATTCCGTCAGTGAGGACGTCTGGCATTCCGTTAGCACAATAACTTTCGAAGGGATTGTCCTAGAGACTTGAAATTTTCAGGGTGAGTTCGGTTATCTAATGGCTCGGATGACTTCGTCAACAGGCTTAATCGTACAGGGTGTTCCATTAAATATGGCTATTCAAAATTCTTCTTCCTCAATATCTCCGACAAAACAAAACCCATCGGAATTAAATATTGCGGCCGTATAATGGTCATAATAAGCTTCATGCAAAATTTTTTGGCCATAGTGTAAATAGAACCATAAAAAATTTAATTGAAATATTGAGAAGAAGAATCTTTATATTGCCATTACAGGATATCCGATTCAAGTAATTTTCTTATGAACGAAGACTATTATACTAAATCTTCATGCCAAGTTTTGTGGCCATAGTGCCAACAGAACCATAGAAAATTCAATTGGTATAGGTATTTAAAAGACGAATCGCTATATTTCCATAACAAGATGCAAGTGAAATTCATTTTGTGAATCGAAACTGATATAACGACTGTTCATGCAGAATTTCAAGAGGATCGCATAATTAGAATAATAGAAATTAATTTTTAGAATTATTTATTTATATATGTTTCATTTTTTGAATAATTTCTAGAATATAATTCCGATTGTGTTGAGATTCTGCATTTATGTATTTGGTATCAATCTCAAATCCCATATACATTTTTGAGGTAATAGTTTTATTGATCCATTAAAAAACGAGCGCTCAAAAGCTCCTGCTCAGGGCTTTTCTTGAATTTTTATTATTCGATGAAAAATTGCTCTACCAATTACACTTTCAGCCACACCACTGAAAAGGCAATCAGGTTATTTTTCATTTGATGTATATTTTCATTTGTAAAAATAAAGGGAGGTGCGAAATATCAAATTCAAAAAAGTATAGGATAAGTTGCTTTTGAGATCAGAAATCCAAGGGCGCTAGACTTTTTCTTGATTTTGTTTCACTTGAGATTGATTTACGAGTTCCGTTTCTTCTTTGTCACGATGTATACAGGGTGTCCCAAAACTCGACGTCAACCCGGAACCGGGTGAAAAGGCAAGTAATGC
Organism: Propylea japonica; assembly: GCA_013421045.1. Classification (NCBI taxonomy): domain Eukaryota; kingdom Metazoa; phylum Arthropoda; class Insecta; order Coleoptera; family Coccinellidae; genus Propylea; species Propylea japonica. The sequence goes on from CM024242.1 coordinate 84,080,985, forward strand.
TGGTTGTCAGAAAAATATAAAAAAAAATCTGAGTTGCATGATTTTAAAATAATGGGCATTTAAAAAAACACGCAAAATTCTACACCTTGTGACAGTCTTTTCGCTCCTGTTGCCACAAATATCAACTTTTTCCAACTTGTTTTTTTGCTGTGTAACCTCGTATAATGCTTGTCTAAACTGTAAAAATTTGGATACCAGCTGCTCTAGGTTTCATAAAAATAGGGCTTGCTTCTCAGAAAAAAAAAAGAAATAAACAATTGCCTAGTTTCAACTGACTGTATTGAAAAAAAAAATGTACTACGCAAGTTTGGCATGTTTCGTCAAAAGTTGGCGCATTTAGTAAGAATTCCAAAATGGTATAATACTTGTTAAATTGTAGCTGCCGTAGTTCAAATTTATTTTCGATTTCCTTTAAATACACTTTTTCTTAAACTGCTTTCCAGTAAAAAAGTCCAATGGATTCAAGTCCGCTGAACGGGAACCGGGAAAAAATGTTACCAGAAAAAACAATTTCCAGAGAAAATAATTTTTTCGGAAAAAATTTTCCGGAGAAATTTCTCTGGAAATTGTTTTTTCTGGTAACATTTTTTCCCGGAACATGGATCGGACGTTCTGGTTCAATTTGGTTGCCGGCCCGTTCAGCGGACTTGAATCCATTGGACTTTTTTACTGGGAAGCAGTTTAAGAAAAAGTGTATTTAAAGGCAATCGAAAATAAATTTGAACTACGGCAGCTACAATTTAACAAGTATTATATCATTTTGGAATCCTTACTAAATGCGCCAACTTTTGACGAAACTTGCGTAGTACATTTTTTTTTCAATAGTCAGTTGAAACTAGGCAATTGTTTATTTCGATTTTTTTTCTGAGAAGCAAGCCCTATTTTATAAAACCTAGAGCAGCTGGTATCCAAATTTTGATTACAGTTTAGACAAGCATTATACGAGGTTACACAGCAAAAAAAAAGTTGGAAAAAGTTGATATTTGTGACAACAGGAGCGAAAAGACTGTCACAAGGTGTGGAATTTTGCGTGTTTTTTTAAATGCCCATTATTTTAAAATCATGCAACTCAGATTTCTTCTTATATTTTTATGACAACCAGCATTACTTGCCTTTTCACCCGGATTCGGTTTGACGTCGAGTTTTGGGACACCCTGTATTGACAATAAAATTAATGTTTTGTAGGTTCTCAAAACATCGAGAATCAGTTGGATGTTCAAACAATACACTACATAATTGATAGTGCCATTTTCTTTCAACATTTCATTAAAATCGTGTAATTATCATTTCCTGCATTCAATTAATCAACTCTCATGTTTTAGGAATCAATTATTCACTTCATCGGATTGAATAAATATCACCATACCGAACTACATCAATCCCTTAGGCGGTAATATAGTTAATTATTATTAACCATCTAAACATATATCAACAATGCAGCTCTCATTCTACCATGTTATGCGTAGGTTCAAATGTCAATAAATTAAATATTGCGTCACAGATCATCAGCAATGTCGGCTGTCAATACCCTTGACAATACCCGGATACCTCTAGGGTAAAATTACGATTCACCATTCTCACCTGTTGGTATTTCAGTAGGTTATAATTGACTGCTTTGATCCTTCGACAAATATAATTAGTTCGAAAATAAAATTGTTGAAATATTTTTCGAATAGGGTTTATAATTTGAAAATGGACTATAATTGTATGGCAACATTGTTTCATTTCACTTTCCACTTAAGTATCACTCACTTCGAGAAGTTTTTCCTATGGGCTCCTTACTCCAGGGTCATTTTTTCCGGAAGGAATTAATATTTCAAAAGAAAAATTTGGTGTAAAGAGTACCTATCCATGCGATTGACATCAATAAATTTTCTTTAGATTCCTCAGACCTGAGGCTATGCAAAAATATGCAATTTTTTGTAGTTATCGAGTTATGATTATTCCAGTGTTTTTTAAAGTACTTTGCCAGCTACGATTGAAAACTCCATACCTTCTCATGAAGTTAGTATGTTGTTTCAATAAAAAAAATATTCAACGTCCTGAAATTTCTTCAAGTTACCCAAAAATAGCTTGAAAGCTAAAACTTCAGGTTTCAGTAGGATGTACTCAAACTTGTATTTCCTATTTAGAAGTACAAGAAGATGTTTTTTCTGCTTTCGGCTAGGTTTGAAAACCTGAGTCCTGAACTATAAAATTTAAAGGAACAATTGTTGTAATCGGCCTCGAAAGGCGGATAGGCTAAAATCCATTGAAACTCGATAAAAGGTACTTTTCTGTTACCATCAAAAAATGTTGACATTTTTGTACTATTTTCAGGTGCAAAAGCCATCAATTCTCTTACCGTACAAAAATTTGCTCATTGCTTAGCAACACTTTCAATCCGAGGATTAAAAACGCTTCTTTTAATCCTAGGAGTAAAAGTAACTGCACTTGACGTCTACTTGACAATCAATATTTACCAACAATACCAGATATCCATGACTACCTACCGACTTGCTATCCCTGTTATAACAAGTAGGTTTTATTACCAAATTATTAACGATTTTTGAATGAAACGGAGGAAAAATAGTATATATTATACGGACTGAAAGTGCCTATTTTTAATATTGCTCGTGAAAAATATGCACTTTTAGTCTTCATTATATAATATACTATTTTCTTCTTTTCATCATTGTCATTGTAAATTACACTTAAATATGGAATTGCAAATTGATTGTAATTGAAATTTCTCTAAAATAACTGTAGCTCGTGCATTATAACAATAATTTTGGTCAAAATGGCTAGTTGTGTAATTACCTTTATTTGGATAAGAAATAAAAGGCACGTCATACTGAAAAAATACTATTCACTATAATAAATTTCCAGAATTCGTTCCTCCAACTTGAAAACATAATATACAATACTAGAATATTCTTGTTCTATTCGTCTTTCAGCTTCTGAAAAATTTTGCCTCAATTCTTTTTCGTTATTGGCTTTCTCTTGGTAATATTTCCTAATAAAAAAATCGATTCCAGAAATAAGGATTGGGTGTGGAGGGGCAAATCCAATAGCCTGCAGGCTTTTCACACTTCAACCTAATCGATCTTTTCATTTAGGGATTCTACAAAGAGCTGGTGTACGTGAAGGGAAGTGAGAAGATTCCGATTTGAGGCAAAAACTTTCAGAAGCGGAAAAAATGAAACAAGAATATTCGAGTAGCTACACGTAATCGTGAGTAGTAATTTTTTGGTATTATGTGCCTTTTTTCTCTAAATCAAAACAGGTTATTTCACAACAAGCAATTCTGACGAATGTTAACATTTTCCATTAGAGGTGAGATCAAAATTATTGCATGAATTACAAGAGCTACAGTTGTTTCACAGGAATTTCATTAAAAATCAATTCAAAATCCCATTTTCAAGTTAAATTCACCATTACTTATTGAAATTATATTACTGCTTGGTTTACAGTCACATATCTTATAATATTTTACTGTGGGGTAACTCAACTGATGTAGTTAAGTTTAATATTTGTTGCTCAGAAGAGGGTTCTGCGTTTGATCTTCGGTATCGACTCGATGTCATCGTGCAGGTCTATTTTTGTTGAGAACAAAATATTAACTGTTCAATGTATTTATATTTTCAAGTCACTTCTCACGGTGAGACAGAATTTGGAAACAATGGAAAAATTATCTAGTCATCACTCTTATGTAACAAGAAATGCGGAAATCTTGTCACTACCCAAGCATAGAACTGCTAAATTTGAACATTCACCAACCAACCAGGGGATTAAGCTATGCAACAAATTACCAGAATGTTTTAAAAATATGAATTATGTCAGTTTTAAGAGGAAAACTAAATCTATGTTGTGTAAAAATGGTTATTATAGTTTGAGTGAATACTTCAATGACTCTTTATAATATGGTATAGGTAATACTGAATAAAATTGTTTTGTTTATTTTTTCTTGACTTGTCTCATACATGTAAATGTTTAAAGAGATGAATAAAACTTATTATCAGTATTAAAATAATAAAAAGAAGAAAAAAAACTCTTATGGAGTTCCAATGATTTTTAGCCGCTCTGCCATGAAAGGCAATTTACAACAAAAATAGTCAGTTCAAGTACCTTTTCTTCCCTACCTTTGTTGTACCCTAGGATTTCGCAGAATTTTCAAACTTAGCCAAAAACTTGAAAAGAACCTTTTTGTATTTCTAAATAGAAAAAGAATGATTGGGTACATCCTACCAAAAACTGAAGTTCTAGCTAGTTTTTGGATCGATTCAAGTTATTATTGAGTTTTAAATCATTTAACAGAGTTTATCTCAAAGATTACATACTTTTCAAAACGATTAAATACGATATCCGTAACTTTTGTGGAGCAGGGGTCTATTGTACCAAAATACTTTGCAACTTTTCACTTTGCACTTTGCATTTTGACAAATTTTCAAAGTGAAAATTATTTAGGGTGGACATAATTTTTCCCAAGATTTAATTTCTGCGAAGTTTTTTTCACTTTGCACTTGCGTTTCCACATTGCACTTTTCAATTATGGATGCGTTTGGTCCAACATTATTCATTTGAAAAGTGAAAAGTGCAAAGTAAAAAGTTGCAGAATATTTGGTGCAATAGGCCCCAGTACATACTTATATTAACTCTAATGTCTGATTCTGATGAGCTCCGACATCCCTCGAAAAAAAGACTCAACTCCAAAAACACTCTGAACTATCGCTTGCAAAAGTATAAACTTCTTTCCATATTGTAAATCCACTCAGTATATATTTTCTATATAATCCGGTCCGTTGTCCTTTCAACCCTGAAATAATTATTTGTCCTGGAAATCGATAAGTCTACCTGCTTCCAATCCGCTTTTCTTCCCTGGGGAGGATTCAAAGCTGGAGATCTCCAATACTGCCCCTAAGTCAATCTTCAACTAGGTTAAATACGGATTTTTCTAATGATGTTTCTTTTCATGTGGAATTTTCAGTATTCACTCGCAATTCTTCAGAGTATATAGAGACCCGGTAATGGTAAATGTTTGATGTTGACTGCAATAGGATAGCGTAATTGAAAATTTTCCAATAAAATGGAATACTTCATGCATTAGAGAATTTGAGTTTCCGTTTGTGAGAGCTGAATAATTGGTCTTAGTAGAAGTTTACATTTTATATCCGAAGCAGTTTTCTCCGTAGATCTGCGAAATCTGAGTTGTGGGACGGTTGAGCATTTTTAAGAACTGAAGGTATCCCATTATAAAGATAATTGAAAAGAACATCGTTATTTATTTGCCCAATTACGATGAAAATCTTAAGATAAGTCATAATTCAGAAACAAATCTTGATAGTGCTCATTTATTCAGAAATGAAATTCCTAGAATTCGAGAGAAATTATGGAACAAATTAATTTTCCCAGAATAAAAATAATGGGCAACAAAATCCTGAAACAGGTCAATTTTTGTTTACTTTTACCAAATTTTTGTGCAATTTTGAAGGACTTTACACACGACCATAAATTTCCAAGAAACATTTTTCTTTTAGAAAATCAGTAAGTTCATAGAAGTTTTCAGTATGTGCACTTTGTAATAGCTCATTTACTTTGAGACGATGGTACCTGATGAAATTTGTCACCGAATGAAAGTCAACCATTACAGTTCTGTTTGAATGGGAACCAAAATCACCCAAAAAATTTCAAGTCTCTAGGACAATCCCTTCGAAAGTTATCGTGTTTACGGCTGGTCACAAATATAATCGAATTTGAAAACGGATTCGTCCTCAGAAAGTCGAACCCTATCGTACCAAAATTCTAAAATTACAGAGATTTGGGCAAAACGATATAGCATTCGTTTGAGTAGAACGAGGACTCAAAAAGATCGAATGAATCGTTTTACAACTGATTCAATCAAAAATAAATCCAAGATATCGATGATTGTTTTCTCAGAACTGTCATAAATGACTAGCATTTGCGAAGAATAACGAAAGTCCTGATGACTGCTGAATGTCGGCCGAAACGTTGAACAGACGAAGCAAATATAATGGAAATAGCCATCAAGAATTTGATCATTAATAATTTTATGTCACTGTAATATACTCAGGCTGGAATAGGTTGAATCAATTAATTTTACAGAAAAGGGATTGAGTAGTATCCCACTGCAAATTGTGTTTAATTCTTCAGTTATAATGAACTGTTGAAAAAAGATAGCAGAATTAAAACTTTTCCCGCCAACTTCGAAATAAAAGGTGTTTTTGATGTGTACGAAATTGAACATTAATGACCCAATTAAATGCTCAATTTATGGTATTTTAATGGGCAATCCACATGACAACCTTTCACAAAGTATTTAGAAGCACTTCTCTACTGGGACAAAGATACATAGAAATTTCATTATGTCAAATGTAGCTCATGAGAATACATTTCAATGAAGAATTCATGCACAATCCATATTGAAATCGTCGAAAAAATCTTGTAATCAACTCGGTTATTAATCTGGCGACTAGTGGTATTGAAAGATTAACTCACTCGCTTCGCTCACGCGTTAAAATTTTTTTACCATTAGTCGCTGTCTTCAATAACCTAGTTGATAAAATAACTATTCAAGAGAGACGACTTCTCATAACTTAACCATTTGTTTATATTTAGTATTTGTTGGTTATTTTTATATCAGGTATTGATAAACATAATCGATAATGCTAATAAACTTACAGATTAGTTTACGTTTCATTTCAATAACAGTTCTATCTGTCTTAAGATTATGCGAGGTTGCACCAGTCTCACGTCACACGTAAAGAAACAAGCTGACTTTTTAGACTGCTACAGGCACCATCAAAACGTTCAAGATTTCTGAGAATGTTGTTTGAGATACTTCCATCATTTACTTCTCCAATTTTCAACGATTCGACCAACATTTCCATTTCATCACACATCAAAGTCATTGATGATTGTTTTCTGATAACTATAAAAAATGATAAACATTTGCAAAAGTGACGACACCTTCTCTTTTGAAAGTTGCTAGTTGTTATCCTGACGACAGCTAGTAAATGCAGTCCAAAACGTTGGATACAAGAGGCATCAGAAATGATGAAAATAAGCCAAAAAATAAGGGATTTTCCAATGAGAGGTATTAATTTGTTATTCAAAGAAAAATGCCATTTTTCAATATAAATGATCGGATGTTTATTTCATTATAAAGAAGAAGCTATGCCGTTAATAGCGGAAAATATCATCAGGCAAATGACCACCACGGTCCACGACCACGCTTACAGGACCATAATATCCTTCTAATGAAATTTTCCGTAACCAATTCGCAAAGTGGCGGCCCTTTGTCCTCGATAGCCTCACGAATTCCATGTTTGAGGTCTTGAATCGATGCTGGGCTATTGGCGTAGACCTTCTATTTCACGTGGCCCCTAAGAAAGAAGTCGCCTCAGCGTGTTAAATCACAAGATCTTCGGTGGCCAATTGTGATCACATCTTGGAGAGAAAACACGGCCCCTAAACTTTTCATGCAAAAGATCCATGGTTTCATTGCTTGTGTGGCATGTAGCACCGTCTTGTTGAAAGTAAACGATCTCACGATAGCGCAATCTATTCACCTGGGTTTTCTTCAACACTTTCGACTACAGCAGCAATATTCTCGGCTGTTTTTGAGCGACCTGCACGGGTTTTATTCATCACATCACTAACCTGTCCCAACAGCTCGAATTTTTCCACCAATATCTTTATTGCTGTCCGACAAGGTGCTTCTCGACGACCCAAAAATGTTCGAGTTTCACGAAGCGTTTCTGCCAAATTTTCAACATTTTTAAAGTCAATTTCAATGATTTGGATGCGTTCTCGAAACGTGTATCGTTCCATATATATTAATTGCGTAGTTTTTACTTGTAAAATTCCAAAAAATTACAGCTTCAAATGTGACATCTACCGAAATAGCGGGCTACTCAAAATAAAACCTCTTATTGGAAAACCCTTTATTTCAAAAACTGGAATTGCCAAACGTCCATAGTCTCCAGACTTCTTACAAACGGGCTAAAAACACCTCCATGTATTTTTAGGGAAAAACATCACTCCAAAGAAACGCGGTCGAATTTCCCGGACGAAAATTTCAACCTGTCACATTTTCCGACACCGCAAGCAAAAAAAACGTTAATCGTGCGCCTTCTCCCGACGTTCGGATTGCGAGATGTCACCCATGTCGCACGCGACTACGCGCGCGGGTCACAATGCAATATCCGTCGTCCCGGATTATATTGGCCCTGCCCGAAGGAACGTCGGCGTCGAAGAACAAAAGGTCCTGTCTCTTTTTTACCCAGCGCCTCGGGGCAATTTCGACAGTCACTAGTGATTTTTCCGGCGAATTTCTACATTTTTATGCGAAATTTCCGTTCGATTATTGACTGGAAAAGTGGGTGGTAGTTTGGGATGCTTGGACGTCTGACAAGGGTGCTAGTGTCGGGGTGACAAAGGAAGGGATTTAGGGGGAAGATTAGAACTATTGTTTTGAAAACATGTTAAACGAAGATTCTAAATGTATTCTTAAGAGACGTTAGTGAAAAGCTATAGGAACGCAGACGATATGGAAGTATAGAGGGTGTCCCGTAAATACCACGCGAAAGTGACACTGGAGATAGATTGACATTAGGTCTTTCAGATAGCATCAACATGACCTCAGTAAAAGTCCGCTGGTTTTCGAGATATAACCACTTTTGTGTTTTTTTGAAAATCTCCAATTTTCGGTCTTCACACTCATGTTTTTTTTACCTCGGTTACCCTGAATAGTTGCTTTAAACAATGAAGTAATAACTTCACCGAGAACTAGAACAAAATCCTTCAAAAAAATGTCTAACTTGTTGTATTTTATGACGAAGTTAAAACGTTAACTTAAGTTTGACTGACTGATGTGAAAAAAAATCAGACTGAATTGACAAATAATCGTAAAAACTGGTCCATTTCCAGCACTTTTCAAAATGATACCACTACCAATTTTTTTATGTCAAAACCTTAGAAATTATAATTTTGTCGCGAGAGATGTGTTTATGCCGAAATAATTAAAAATTAGGAAAAATGCACAAGTATCACCTGTTGCCAAATTACATGTTGCTTGGTATTCTTTCCTCGCTACCGTTTCAAACAACCATTATTTTTGCTCTTCTTTCTCTTTTATCTCACTTTCTCTTTCATTTTTTGTTTGCAAAAGTGGTGATATCTCGAAAACCAGCGGACTTTTACTGAGGTCATGTTGATGCTATCTGATAGACCTAATGCCAATCTATCTTCAGTGTCACTTTCGCGTGGTATTTACGGGACACCCTGTATACATCTAGATTTCGAAGCGGAGATCGTTGATAAGTAAACGCAGAAACGCTCGTTCTTGATTATTTCAGCCAGCCGAAGATAAGGAGAGAAACTGATTGCACCTTCACAAAGAAGGCTAACAAACTCTATCGTTGTCAAAATGCGATTTGCGGCTGTTATCAGTTTGAAGGAAAGGTTTCGAGTTGGTAATCGTACAATTTATGTGCTTCGTACTGAGGAACCCTTATACAGGGTGTATGTAAACGAATGACAGGGGCTTAGGGAAATGATTCCTCGATGAAAATAAGCAGGAGTAGTTCATATAAATTTTTTTCGAAATCGACCTCCCTTCCAAGATACAGCCTTCAGAAGGCGATTACGACTTGACAGTTTTTTATTTTTTACGGCTTCATTAAAATTCTGAGTCATAAAACTATACATAATATGATTCATCAAGTAGATGTTCCTCATAAAAATTTTTTTTATTCCATAACTTTATTATTAGTGATTGAAAATAACAACCCTTTATGATAATCCTTCGAAAATTGTTTTCGTGGAATAGATTTTAGAAAAAGGTTTCGCATTCAAATTTGGGAAAAAGATTTCCAAGATATTGTTTATGCTCAAAATTGGTTTTGTCAATTAGGTTAAGTTTTATTTTTTCGAGAAAAGTATCGAATGTATCGAAATTTTGCAAGAGACTTCTCATTCCAGAATTGAATGGAAAACCATCAGAGAACGAAAATCATTGGGGGGTTGTTATTCTACCCCTTAATAATGAAGTTATGAGATCTAAAAAATTTGTATGGGTAACATCTACTTAGTGATTTATATTATGTATAGTCTTATGACTCAGGGTACTTAAGAAGCCGTGAAAAAATTGAAAAGTGTCAACTCGATATTGCCTTCCAAAGGCTCTATCGTGGAGAAAAAATTTTATATAAATTACCCCTGCTCATTTTCATCGCATTTTGTAAATAATTATTCTTTAATTTCCAAATCAAGATATCCAATTCGGGTGAAATTTATTTTGTGAATGAAGATTGATATACTCAATGTTCTTGCAAAATTTTAAGAGGGTCACATAATCAGAACCAAAGAATCCAATTTTCAAATATCGATTTTTCGATTTTTTTCTTGAGTGATTTTGAAATATTATTTCGACCGTGCTGAGATTTTGCATTTATATATTTAGTATCAATCCTAAGTCCTATGCAAAATTTTGAGGTAATAGCCTCATTGCTCCACAATTGAATCGAAACACTAATAGAACAAAACGAAAAAACACTCTTCATCTCATTTTCATGTGAAACTGTTACCTAACCCATATCGATCAATATGATTACTACCGCCTAATGGATTGTACGTGTCCTATGACTTTTTTCGCCTTACCTTTCAGGTCGAAACTTTTTCTTTTCCCTTTGAGACAAATGGACTCTGTATTATTGACATAAATGCTGATTTCTTCAATTCTCTACATCTCAGTTTATCTTCTCAGGATATTATGGAAGCTTCACCACATAAATTCATATGTTCTTCATTCTAGGCATGTTGAACAAGCTTTGACTTTTCAGTACCTCCCTATTGTGCTAATTTCTTATATTCTTTAATTCGAACAGTTGAAGGACGTTCAGTTTCTTCAATATAGGCTCTAACATATTCAAAAGGTACATTATTAAGGGCGCAGTGGAATGTAACCATATTAACATTTGGAACCCTTCTGGTGGGTCGCAATGATTCAGACTTGGCGGAACTTGACATTGTCAGAGAGTTTCGGAGCCGCTTATCAGAATACTTTGGAAACTCTATTTTGTTTCATTATAATCAAAACACGCTAAGAACTAAACGAAAAAACCCTCTTGCTCTCATTTCTCTGTAAAACTGTTCTCTTACCCAGATCCACCAATATGCTTACCACCTCCTAATGGATTGTACGTGTCATATGGCTTTTTTTCGCCTCACCTTTCAGGTCGAAACTTTTTCTTTCCCCTTTCGATTTTCGCCCCAAACCGCCGGTAAGTCGATTTGGGTAGTTTGAAAGGGGGATTATGGTGCTCTTGTTCCTGAGCTCTCTTTCACGAAAACGCGGAGACTTCTCAGGATAACGTCGGCAGGTTGGATTTCCTTTTTACCGAGCGAAATGGAATGTAACTATCTTGACATTTTGAAACACTTCTGGTGGGTCGCAATATTAATAATAATTAATAATCTTCATTTCTGACCCCAAAACAGTTACAAAGAACTGGCACCAGGGCCTAGTTTGTAGCTAACGCACAAAAGACCTTATTGGTCGCAGTGCAGAAGGCTAATCAACGTGCCGATCGACCACTATCTACTCGTAATCTATTCTGTAGCTTAATTTAGCTTGTGATAATATAAAATATGAGAATAAAATAATAACATTATTTTCTCTAATCTAACAAATATAACACTCATTCACATCCTTCAATCATCAAAAGTATCACAAACTAGTAGAAACCTAATCATATTAGTAAATTTTCAGATTATGGCACATTTTATTTATCGGTATACTTGATCATACTTGGAAATGCTGCTGCAATGTGGGAATTTAAGACTTTTGTGGTTCTGACGAAGATATTTCTAAGGTTCTCCTTTTTCCTAGTTTTATAGTTATGATAATTATCATTTTGGAGTTGTATAGTGCTGGTTTTTAATAGTTTCTTCTTCATTTTGTAAATAAATCCTGTTTGTTCAGGGAGTCTTAGCTTTTCTACATTTAATATTTTTGTTATTTAATATACTTAAACTGTCAATGTGAAGTACTCTAGCTGGTATATTGTCTTGACTGCTTTATTTTGTAGTTTTTGCAGGACATATTTAGAGACTGGACCCCAGCAGGTAATTAGGTATGAAAGGTGCGGCTCTAGAAAACTGTATTATAGTAATTTTCTTGTGCAATCATTAAGCTAATTTCCACATCTTTTTATTGCACCGATCATGGGTGAAATTTTATTCATTATATTTTCAACGTGTGTGTTCTCAGTTAAATTTTCAGTAAAAATCAAATCCAAATATTTAAATTCTCTAACCAACTCCAGTTCTACTAAATATTGTGCTATGTCATATGATGAAACTTCATCAGTTTATGGCATACTCCCCTGATGCCCATTTTTTTCGACTTGTTCAACATTATCTCTAAGTTTACAGTGTCAAATGTCTTCTCTAAATCTACAAATGCAATGCGATGATTCATACTTGGTGGAACGTGACATTATCGGGGAGTTTCGAAGAAACTTCTCGGAAAACTTTCGAAACTCAACAGCTATTTTGTTTCATTCGAACCAAAACACGCTAAGAACTAAACGAAAAAACCCTCTTGCTCTCATTTCTCTGTAAGACTGTTCTCTAACCCATATCCACCAATATGCTTACCACTTCCTAATGGATTGTACGTGTCATATGGCTTTTTTTCGCCTCACCTTTCAGGTCGAAACTTTTTCTTCCCCCTTTCGATTTTCGCCCCAAACCGCCGGTAAGTCGATTTGGGTAGTTTGAAAGGGGGATTATGGTGCTCTTGTTCCTGAGCTCTCTTTCACGAAAACGCGGAGACGTCTCAAGATAACGTCCGTAGGAAGGATTTCCTTTTTACGAGCGAAATGGAATGTAACTATCTTGACATTTTGAAACACTTCTGGTGGGTCGCAATATTAATAATAATTAATAATCTTCATTTCTGACCCCAAAACAGTTACAAAGAACTGGCACCAGGGCCTAGTTTGTAGCTAACGCACAGAAGACCTTATTGGTCGCAGTGCAGAAGGGTAACCAACGTGCCGATCGACCACTATCTACTCGTAATCTATTCTGTAGCTAAATTTAGCTTGTAATAATATAAAATATGAAATAAAAATAACATTATTTTCTATAATCTAACAAATATAACACTCATTCACATCCTTCAATCACCAAAAGTATCACAAACTAGTAGAAACCTTATCATATTAGTAAATTTTCAGATTATGGCACATTTTATTTATCGGTATACTTGATCATACGTGGAAATGCTGCTGCAATGGGGGAATTTAAGGCTTTTGTGGTTCTGACGGAGATATTTCTAAGGTTCTCCTTTTTCCTAGTTTCATAGTTATGATAATTATCATTTTGGAGTAGTATAGTGCTGGTTTTCAATAGTTTTTTCTTTATTTTGTAAATTAATTCTGTTTGTTCAGGGAGTCTTAGCTCTTCTACTTTTAATATTTTTGTCATTTTATATACTTGAACTATCGGTGTGAAGTACTCTAGCTGGTATATTGTCTTGACTGCTTTATTTTGTAGTCTATGAAGTTCTTGCGGGACATATTTAGGGGCTGGACCCCAGCAGGTAATTGGGTATGAAAGGCGAGGCTCTATAAAACTGTAATATAGTAATTTTCTTGTGCAATCATTAAGCTAATTTCCACATCTTTTTATTGCACCGATCATGGGTGAAATTCTATTCATTATGTTTTCAACGTGTGTGTTCCCAGTTAAATTATCAGTAGTAATAACCCAAGGACATTGATAATTGCACGAAAAAATTTCTATAACAGATTTTGAAAGCTCGTTGCTTGGAAACAGACCGACGCCGCAGGCGGAGGTCTGTTTCCTACAAGCAACAAGCTTGAGAAATCGGTTACAGAAATTTTTGAGCATTTATCAATGTCCGAGGGTTATTCGGATAGAAAATTTTTTGCTAATTACCACATGATTTTAACTGTTGCTTCTTCAAACTCTGTACCATCTTTTTTTCTCATATTTACAGCCCAATCTTTCAAAATAAATACCAATTCTTCCGGTATCCTATTTCCATCTAATATATACTTTCTCTCATCACAAAACTCCATAAATGCTCCCCATACAAATTTTTTCCTGCGAACGGTATTTATTGGTATGTTTGATTGTATGATTTCATTAATATTTTCGACAGTGTTGGAACCAAATCGAGGCATTTTGAAATATCAAATATAGAAACGTCAAAATCGAAATGCATCATAATGTATCCATGGTAACGAGAGTGAAAATCTCGCCCATGGGCTGTTTTCAGTGTAATCAGGCGGTGATTGGTTGTGTTCAATCAGATGACTTCGAATTGATTGATTTCATTGGGTTTTTAATAAGGCAAAAAATTTTCAGTAAAATCAAACTCAAATATTTAAATTCTCTAACCAACTCCAGTTCTACTAAATAATGTGCTATGTCATATGATGAGTCTTCATCAGTTTATGGCATACTCCCCTGATGCCCATTTTTTTCGACTTGTTCAATATTATCTCTAAGTTTACAGTGTCAAATGTCTTCTCTAAATCTACAAATGCAATGCGATGATTCATACTTGGTGGAACGTGACATTATCGGGGAGTTTCGAAGAAACTTCTCGGAAAACTTATGAAACTCAACAGCTATTTTGTTTCATTCGAACCAAAACACGCTAAGAACTAAACGAAAAAACCCTCTTGCTCTCATTTCTCTGTAAGACTGTTCTCTAACCCATATCCACCAATATGCTTACCACTTCCTAATGGATTGTACGTGTCATATGGCTTTTTTCGCCCCACCTTTCAGGTCGAAACTTTTTCTTCCCCCTTTCGATTTTCGCCGCAAACCGTCGGTAAGTCGATTTGGGTAGTTTGAAAGGGGGATTATGGTGCTCTTGTTCCTGAGCTCTCTTTCACGAAAACGCGGGGACGTCTCAAGATAACGTCATAGTTTGGATTTCCTTTTCTTCAGGCGAAAGGAGATGTTAGAATGGCTTCTCCGCCTAGAGTCAGGTATCGCATACGTCCGCATCGTGTTATTTGTCTGTTTGCTATCGTTAGCTTGACGTTAGGGTGTCAATTGCGTCGAACAAAGAGGTGAGGTTCGGTCAGCATCCTACAGATGTCGCCAAGAAAACACTCTAAGTTTGTAACTTTCCGAAGAGCAACTTTCCGCAGTCTGTCACAATATCTCTTATTTCTGACAATTCTCAGAAAACAATCATAGATGACTTTTAATTGAATCAAACGTCAAATGATTTATGTGTCCATACTGTTTTGAGACCAATAGACTGTAGTATTGACATAAATGCTGATTCCTTCAATTCTCTACGCCTCAGTTTTTTTTTTGATATTATGAAAGCTTTACCACATAAATTCATATGTTCTTTCGTCGAAGCATGTTGAACAAGCTTTGACTTTCCAGTATCTCCCTGTTGTGTTAATTCCTTATGTTCTTTGATTCGAACAGTTAAAGGACGTTCAGTTTCTTCAATATAGGCTCTAACACAATCACAAGGTACATTATTAAGAGCACAGTGAAATGTAACCATAATAACAGTTTCAAATCCGAAAACGCAGAGACGTATCAAGATAAGCTCCGTAGGTTGGATTTCTTTTTTTCCAGGCGAAATGGGATGTTAGATGCCTTCTCCACCCTTTGGTCAGCATCCTCCAGATGTCGTCAAGAAAACACTCAAGATTTGTAACTTTCCGAAGAGCAACTTTCCGCAGTCTGCTCAAAATGTTTCTTATTGCTGACAATTCTCAGAAAACAATCATAGATTACTTTTGATTGTTTTTTATTGAATCAAATGTCAAATAATTTACATGATTTTTTCAAGCTGGATCGTAACAATGGTGCCCAGATTGTTTTGAGACCAATAGACTGTATTATTGACATAAATGCTGATTTATTCAAATCTCTACGTCTCAGTTTATCTTTTTTGGATATTATGGAAGCTTCACCAAATAAATTCATATGTTCTTTATTATAGGCATGTTCAACAAGCTTTGACTTTTCAGTACCTCCCTGTTGTGCTGATTTCTTATATTCTTTAATTCGAACAGTTAAAGGACGTTCAGTTTCTTCAATATAGGCTCTAGCACACTCACGAGGTACATTATTAAGGGCGCAGTGGAATGTAACCATATTAACATTTTGAAACCCTTCTGGTGGGTTGCAATGATTCAGACTTGGCGGAACTTGACATTATCAGGGAGTCTCGAAGCCACTTTTCAAAATACTTTTGAAACTCAACAGCTATTTTGTTTCATTCGAACCAAAACACGATAAGAACTAAACGAAAAAACCCTCTTCCTCTAATTTCTCTGTAAAACTGTTCTCTTACCCAGATCCACCAATATGCTTACCACTTCCTAATGGATTGTACGTGTCATATGGCTTTTTTTCACCTCACCTTTCAGGTCGAAACTTTTCTTTCCCCTTTCGATTTTCGCCCCAAACCGCCGTAAGTCGATTTAGGTAGTTTGAAAGGGGGATTATGGTGCTCTTGTTCCTGAGCTCTCTTTCACGAAAATGTGGAGACGTCCCAAGATAACGTCCGTAAGTTGGATTTCCTTTTTTCCGGGCGAAATGAGATGTTATAATGGCTTCTCCACCTAGAGGCAGGTATCTCATACGTCCGTATCGTGTTATTTGTCTGTTTGCGATCGTTAGCTTGACGTTAGGGTGTCAATTGCGTCGAACAAAAAGGTGAGGTTATCGAATTTCGTGAGTGCTTGCTGGGTGGTTTTGTTTTTGGGAGAAGTGAGAGGTTGGGGCGAGACTGTATTATTATTGTGCTATCTATTGGTTGAAGGTGGAGATTCAGAAGAAATTTTCAAAAGAAGTTTTCTGTTATCACTTTTTTCTTTGACGATTCTTGCGTGTACATTTCTGAAGAACTTTTCAGGTTTTCACTCCCACAGTCTCTGAAACAGAACTTATTAAAAAAATTAATCCTGCAACAATCTATGCACTTACTTGTCAGGAGCAAATTGGTTTTGAAAGAAAGTTGTTGCCTAACAGTGAAACTGAAAAAAATTATGAAAAGAATAATGTAACTTTTCGGTGTCTATATCAGACACCATCTTCGGAATTGTGTGTTTTTTCATTTTCAGTCCAATTTTAAAAATGCAGAATCCTCCCAGATTATATTTCAATCGATTTTTGCGGATCGGGATACAGTTCAGGAAACAAACGAAATGTCCTATTCACTTCCAATCGCGTAATGCCAACACAGAGTGTTTCAGTGAAAGGTGCCCAAAATTCGGTATCCCAATCCTCAGATGATTTTATGACATGAAATTTCTATGAACTGTGGGTCTCTGAGGCATTGTTTGTTTGAAATTTGTTTTTCGAAAGTTTTTCCCAACCCTGCACGATTTTTGTTTATTTTTTGGTAGGTGATGAGTACGCATCAAAGCACAACTTTATCAATTGAAAACCATTATTAATTTGTACAGGCTCCAGTCCAAATAAATTTGGTGACAAAATGGTACGCCTAATTAAGAATTGTTTTCGTAATCCCCGCATAATATACAGTGAGAATGGTATCAAGAGTAACAAAATTTTTCTATTACATAAATAACCAAAAATTACTTTTAGTGGTCAAAGAATTTCGTAACTCTCTTATTATCTCTTATATTATTTTATAGGCAGTCGAACATATTTCCGAAAAACCAATTTATTTCATTTTATCACCGTGTATCTAAGCCAAATTGCATAAAAGACCTAAGTCCATAGGAACTTAATATCTTAAAATTACCCAAGGATGAAGATCTTCAATAATTGGCACCTCATTCTGAACAACTCTTTACCACAAATTCGTTGCAACGAGAAACAATGAATGGTTCAATGATATTTTCTACGTAGATGGTAACAGCCATATGTCCTTAAAAATTTTAAAAAAAACCTGAGCAGGTGCTTTTGAGCGCTCGTTCATTGGTGGGGCAATAAGACTTCTACCTCAAATTTGATATGAGACTTGAGATTGTTACTTTATATATAAATGCAGAATCGCAGCACAATCGGAATTATATTCTGGAAATTATTCATAAAATGAAATATTATGTAGTTAAATATAAATTTCACTTGAATCAGATATCCTGTTATGAAAATATGAAGATTTTTCTTTTCAATATTCCAATTGAAATGGCCTCGAAATTTTGGATGAAAATTCATTATATCGATCTCCATTCACAAAATGAATTTCACTCGAATCGAATATTCTGTTATGAAAATATAAAGATGCTTTTTTCAATATTTCAATTGAGTTTTCTATGGTTCTGTTAACATTATGTCCACATAATTTTGCATGAGAATTCAGTATATCAGCTTACATTCATAAAAGAAATTTCACTCGAATCGGATATCCAGCTATGGAAATATGAAGACTCTTCCTTTCAATATTCCAATTGAATTTTCTATGGTTCTGTTAACACTATGGCCACGAAATTTTGAACGAACATTCAGTATGTCGATCTCCATTCACAAAATAAATTTCATTTGAAACGAATATCTTTTTATGGAAATATAAATTTTCTTTTTTCAATATTTTATAGTTCTGTTCACAGTATAGCTGTGAGGCTTGTTATGAGCATCTTGCATTTGGCCGTAGTATTTCATTCTGATTGGTTTCGTTTTTTCTGTGATATTGAGGAACAAATATTTTGAATGGCCATATTTTATGGAACACCCTGAACGATTTGGCTGGTTAACCAACTCAGGCAAGCCATTTGGGACCCGAACTCATCCTGAAAATTTCAAGTCTCTCGAACAATCATTTCGAAAGTTATTGTACTGCCGGACGAACAGCCCCACGAACAGAATCGAATTTGACCACGAATTCGTCATTGGGGAGTCTTACCCTATCGTTTGAGACCATTTTCGGAAAAATTCGAAAATAACGGAAAAAAATTGTCATGCTACTTTCAACAAGATGAAAGTTGATAAGCAGGAGTAGGAGATTTTTGACGATGTGTGTCTATAGATAAATAAAAAGGGAACTTTTTTCTTCAAGAAATCTGAAATAGATTCAGTTCGTGCCTTTATTGCTAGTACTAAGTCATCACTAGCGTCTCTATTCATGAAGTCTTGTGTTTAATTCGACTCAGTTGGCTCAGATTTAATCATAGAATATTTGTTCCTATCACTCGTGCACACTCTGCTTCAGTTGGCAGTTTCCAGGCAACGTTTCGAATTGATAATCGTACAATTTGTGTGCTTCGCGCTGATAAACCCTAATATATTCCAGTGAAAACAGCAGCACAAATATGTACCAACGTGCTAAATTTGTTGATTACATAAATACCGAGCCAGAATACCTAAATGAATAGATCGTACAAATTTCGGTGTCGTCAGTTCTGAACGTACCATAAATATTTATTTTTTCAGTTCAAATAGGTTAATATTGTCAAAGCATACTTTGACAGATGTAATTTCGTTTCTGTTGGAGGACTTATTTGATTGGGTGAGCTTGAACAGTAAACTGTGCTTTATTCATTTTTACGCGTTTATTGATATTTATGCTGAAGTGCGAAACGAACTATCCAATCAAGAGGAAGAAAATATACTGGCAAATTATTGAAGGACAAAAACAGGCTCCATCATTCTTTTCTCTTGTCCAACGAGCTGGACGAAAAAGTCCTTTTACTCAGTAAAACGAAACTCAAGAAAATGACAGACATACTTACAGGGCAGTTTCTAGTGAATTAATTTACTCAGTTATTTCAGTTTTAGCTTGAATAAGGGGTTAATCATTTTTTTTGTCCAACGAGATGGACGGAAAAGTCCTTTCACTCAGTAAAACGAAACTCAGGAAAATGGCAGACATACTTGCAGGGCCGCTTCTAGTCCATTTATTCACTCAGTTAGTTTAGTTTTAGTTCAAATAAGAGGTTACAGTTCACTGCGACCTCAAGTTCTACTCTGACCACACCCTTCACAGCTTGCCTTCCAGTTCCGGAGATCTGATGAAATCCAATACCTGTGAAAGCTTGAACGAGGCAAATTTCTCACTCTTACAAGTTTCTCGCCCAAGGCATTCTCTTCTTTGGCTCGCAATGCCAAAGCATTCCGTGACTAAGTGAATGATGGTTTCTTACTCCTCCCCCACAAAACCTACGCTCGTTAGTGTCCGATAATGCCATCTTCAACAGGTGCTTCCTGAGGCGACAGTGTCCTGTAAGCTAGTCAGTGAGGAGGTGTAATTGTTTCTTCCCAAGATGAATCTTACTGTTTCAAAGTTCGAAGAACTCAGTGGAATTATCCCTCCCTGAAAGATTCCGCCGGAGTTTTTGCTTCTCGGCTTTCTCCTTCTCCAGAAACTCCTTCTTATAGGTACATTTACCTATGCCACAGAAGGGTTGTGGACCAATGAGTGACATTCGTGCGCCCTCTTTGGCAAGTGTATTGGCCTCTTCGTTTCTTTTGATTCCCGAATGGCCAGGAACCCAGATTAAAAGACCTCTTTTTTTGTCTACCTCATTGAGACTGTGCGGGCATTCCCAGATCATTTTTGAGTCGATGACGTAGGAGCTCAGTGCTTTAATAGCAGCTTGACTATCTGAGTGTATGGCTTTCTCGCACTTCTGATAGTTTCTTTTTAGATTTTTATCAAGTCATCTTTCAATCGCTCAGATTATCGCTTGAAAGATGCTCATACAGGAGCCTAGCGACAGTGCACACTTGGTACTTGATCCGTATATCCCAGCGCCAGCTCCTGTAGAGGTTTGGAACCATCTGTATACCTTTTTCCGGTTATTTCTTTGAAGATATAGTCAATGTATCTTCGTTTCCATTCCTCTTTTTTAATTAGCAATGTTTTTCTCAGTGCTTGTTTTTTTGATCATTACATCAGTAAGGAAGTTCGCAGATGAGATAATTCAGAGGGTAAATTCTGCCCTCGCGTTTGCTGAAGCTTTAGCTCAAGAGTGTTTTCCTATATAGATAGCCCACCATATAATTCGAATTTGTTATTCATGAATTAGGTATCTTTTCACTGTTATCTATTTCATCTATTATATTCATTAATTTCCAATTGGTTTTAATGGTCGTTGTAATATTCAAAGCCAGTATAGCCATCCCATCCCCCTGTTGTAGGGGGGCAAACGGGGTCCCTCATTTGGATTCACTGAAAGTCCCAAGCGAAATTATTGAGGTCGTTATGCACTACGTGCAATTAAGTGAGAGATCCGGCAACGAATTTGTCCCCCGATTCAGTCGCACATTTCATTGTGGCGTATTTTAATTACATCTATAGGGAACTGCCGAACGAGGTCCCTCTAGCCTGGGGACGTAGATTTTTGTTTCAAACAAAATATGCATTGTATAATGGGAAGTGAATTAGAAGCAGATGAAAGGAAGCTTGGACCTTATAGTCCACTATTCTGAGATAAGAAAAAACCTCTGTTGATTCATAAAAGCTGAAATTTTTTTAAAAGTAGGGGAATATCGACCATCGGGTAAACTCGACCACTTGAAAATCTCATGAAGTTGGCACCATTCGAAATAAATAAAACTTCCACCCAAAATATGCATAGATGTGAAGCTGGAAAGAAACTATCAAAGGTTTGACATAGTGATACATTCTGATAGCCAAGCTGCTATTAAAACAATGAACTCCTCATCATCGTCTCAAAGCTGATGTGGAAATGTCTAAGAATACTCAATGAAGATGGCAAGAATACAATGTCTTTTTATTCTTAATTCCTGGTCACCCAGGTAACTAAGAAAGAGAAAAGGCTAACATACTAGCAAGAAAATGAGTACAAACGCGACTCACTGCCTCCGAACCCTTCTGTGGTATGTCCTATCGGATAGAGTTGTTGGTGATGAAAGAAACTGAAAAAAAGCACTCTAGAGGATCACTTCAAGAAGTTCCCTCAGAACATAAATACTTAAAGGAAGGTTCAAAAAGTATTCGGATCTCAGTGAGAATAAGTTACATTTCCTCTTTGCCTTTCTGACATTGTCGACTTGAGAAGTATATGATGAGAATCAGCTTCACCGAAACTGACGACTGTGGATTCGGTGGAGAAGAGAAGGAAACTACTGTTCACTTATTTATAGAATGCCTCTCCAAGGTCCAAAAATATTTCTATTTCAGTAAGATTAAGTAACCCGTTCTCACTGGATTTCTGACTGGACATTTTTGCCAAAAAGCATATGAAGAGAATCAGCCCAACAGAAACTGACGATTGTAGAATCTGTCAAGAAAGGGAGGAAACTTATGTCTACTTAGTTACAGAATGCCTCGCCATTGCAAGCCTGAATAAACAATGTTTTGGACAAAAGAATGACAAGGAAAACACAGATTTAGGTTCCTTGGAGCCCTCTCAGTTACTGGAGTTAATTTGGGCTCTGAGCTGTAACGCAGTCGCAAAAACAGCTCTGATGGGGGGCACAATAGACTTTGACAACGCAGTTAGATGTAACCACCTCAATCATCTCAAAGAGGTAGGCAAGAAAAATGTGGGCTTTTAAATCTGGGTTCCCGGCCAAAGGAAACGAAGAGGCCAATACACTCGCCAAAGAGGGCGCACATTGGCTCAGGACCCTTCTGTGATATGGGTAAATGTACCTATAAGAAGGAGATTCTGGAGAAGAAGAAAGACGAGAGGAAAAAACTCTGGCGGAATCTCTTAGGGATGGATCATTCCGCTAAGTTTCTTCGGAACTTCGAGACAGTAAGTTCAAAGGATATCTGGATCTTGATAAGAAACACCTCCTCACTGGCTTTCTTTTAGGATACTGCGGCTTCAGGAAGCACCTGTTGAGGATGGTATTATCGAAGACTAACGAGTGTAGGTTCTGTGGGTGGGAGAAAGAAACTCCCATTAACCTAATCACGGAATGCCTGGCCTTTGCAAGCCTATGGAGGAAATGCCTTGGGCTATAAACTTGTTAGAGTGACTCGTTAGAGTAACTCGTTGAAGCGTTCACAGATATTGGATTTCATCAGATCTCTGAAACTGGAGGGCGAGCTGTGAAGGGTGTGGTCAGAACAGCTCTGTAAGGGACACAATAGACTTTGAGGCCGCAGTGAACTTTTACCCCTTTTCAAAGTAAACTAAACGAAATTAAACTAACCACCTCAATAATCTACAATGTTCAAATTGTCACCAATACAATAACAAAAATCCTGTCTGATTTCTGGTATTAGCTAATATCTGCTGCCTCATCCTGTATTTTCCAAGCACCCGAACCACTTCAACCCCATCCAGAATGTTCACCACCACCATAACAACTATCGCAGCTCTTAAATCATCCCCCTGTCTCCCTTCAACCCTCCGGGCCTCGTAATGACTTCCTGTGCACCTGTGGAACAAAACTCTGGACGCTCGAACATTCGCCTTCTAATCCTCTGTCACGGCCCCATAGATTAAACTCGGGGCTATTTTTATTTCCCGCCTCTCATTTCGCGGGATTACGGACACGGGCGCGATTGAAAACAGCGCCCGGCCGTGGGCGTAACGAAAAACAAAAATATTCCGGTCGATTTTGACGTTGATACGTAACGTTCTGATGACGGATGGAGGTCTGTGTTCGTTAACTTGCGTTTCTGTGTTCACCTGAAGTGTGGAATTATGTGTATCGCCGTCGGTGGTTTATGGGAGTTCTATGCTCGAATGGACGGTGCGTGGATTAGTTTCGATGTTTGTGTGGACTGGTATCGTCGTTATTTGTTGTGGTTTTTTGTGTTCGTATTGGGGTGGTATTGTTGGATGGGCAGTATAATTACTGGTGGAAGAATGGCGTATTGTTTATAAAACATGGTGTTTCATTATTTTTACATCCGTATGAAAATGAAACAGTCTTCATTAGCAACAAACAGAAAAATGTTTTGATTGGATGCAAACATTTTACATTTGTCGACCAGATATTGATGAATTTTGATTATGAAAAGAGAATCTCTGAGCGCAATTTTATTGTTCCGTGAGGTGGCTTTCAACCTCTTTCACTGTAATAAGTTTCATCACGCGTCTATGGCTAAAGCTAAAGTAGATTGTGGTGGCAAATTATTAAACGGGTTACATTCAACTGCGTTCTTAGGGTCTATTGTGCCTCATCGGAGCTATTTTAGCAACTGTGCCACACCACTTTCTTCAATTCCATTGTTTCAATGAACTCAGGGATGCTAGATGTGCGTTTTTCGTATTCTTCATTTATTTACTCCAAGACATTATTTGCACAGGCTCGCATCGGCAAGGCAATCTGTAACTGAGTGAACCGGAGTTTTCTTCTCTTCCCGCAGAATCTACACCCATCAGTTTCAATTGTGCCAAGGCCATAATATCCTGTTGGAAGGTCAATTTTTTGGAGTGGTCTATTGCTGAAAGATTCCTATAGTGACTCATCTTTAGGTTCTTTTTTTCAAATTATTTTCTATAGGTCGTTTGTCTTTACGTTTGAAGGCTTCTGAGCGTGTAGGAAGCTTTTTTGAGCTGAAGGAATTTCCATAACCAAATCGCGAAAAGGCTGGCTTATGTCCTCGATAGCCTCACGAATTCCATCTTTGAGGTTTTGAATCGACGCTGGGCTACACCTTCTCTTTCACGTGGCCCCAAAGGAAGAAGTGGCAAATTGTTAAATCACAAGATTGGTGGACAATTGTGATGACCTTGTTGGGACTGGGTAGTGGGTAACGACTTGCTCGATACCGCGGATTAATCAGGCCTCAATCTGCCTACTCCTGGCTAGAGGAAAGATGCGGGTGTTCTAACTAGGCCTCAATCTGCCTGCCTACTCCTAGTTAGAAGGGAATATAAAATAGAACAGTGAAAATAAAAACATATACTTAATAAAAACACAATATATACAAATAGTACACTACTCTATCTACTCTGTCTGTAGATCGACAAAACACGTTATTTCGTAATTTAGGAAAGACCATTTGGAGATATATCCCGTCCGCGGAGCCATCTATTAGCTACTGTCCGTAGTGCTGAGACTGGTGCTTGGTGGCGCTCTCTGTGGGGGGTAGCGTCAACCTGGTTGGCAGCGCCAATGCAATGACCTGTATCTGTTGTGGGAAGAGAAGTCCCCACAACCTTTTCGAGAGATAACACGGTCCGGAAACTTTTTCTGCAAAATTTTTTCTGCAAAGAACGGCCGGCATGAGTTCTTGTGTTAACTGAACTTTATATGTCTTAAGACCAAAGTCTTTATGCAAAATACAGTGTATTTAATGACGTTTGTGGAATGCCAATTCCAAAGATCGAGGAGAAATGGACAAACCTGAGTTTTCTTCAACACTTTCGGTTACAGCAGCCATACTTTCGGCTGTTCTTGAGCGACGTATAAAGGTTTTATCCTTCACATCACCAAATTGCCCCAACAGTTTCCTTATTGGGGTCCGACAAAGTTCGAGTTTAACGAACCGTCTCTACCAAATTTTCACCATTTTTATAGTAAATTTCAATAATTTCAATGCGTTATTGAAGCGTGTATCGTTCCATTTTTATCAATGGCGTAAGTTCTACTTGTCCAATTCAAAAAATGACAGCTTCAAACGTGACATCTACCGATATAGCGGGCTATTCAAAATAACACTTCTTATTGTAAAACCCTTCATTATTGACTAGTGTGTTGTTGGTCCCTTTTTTCCTTTATTCTGCCCACTTCATTGAATTTCCTCTGTTACTTCCATATTCTTCTTCACTTTATCTGCGGTGGCCCGAAAGAGTCCTGTTGTTGTTTAGGAGACCTAATGTCTGAGATTCTGCAGCCAAGATTTTCTTCTTCTTCTTGGGCCGCGCTTTCTCTACCTATATCTTGCCCTGTGAAATAAGCTGCAGCAGGCCTTATCTATGTTCGTTCCTAGTTATACGCCCTAGGTATTCTAGCTTTTGCTGTTTAATTTTTGTCGATAGTTCTCGTTCCATATTGAAGTATAAAATACTGATTCTTCAGAAATTTCAACAGTAATGCTTAGAATATATCGGGTTCCACCGGGTTATTTGATAGAAATGAATGGAATATATGCGTATATATGAATTCAAATTCTTGCTCCAATACATCCATATCCAGTTTCTTTTCAGATTCATTCATACATTCCGTACACGTGACTTTGAACGACCGGTCAAGCTATTCCCGCTTCAAAATTCCTTAGACCGTCTCGTTTCACAGTTCGATGGAGTTTCAGATCGGAATTCGCTAAACGGAGTCTCGATTTCCATTGAAAGAACAAGGGGAACTTCGGGAATTTTTCCTACGTCCTGAATATCCGGAGCATCGAAGTTGACATAAGCTGTTTTGGGGAATCTGCGTAAGCGCGTTACTATGTTGATGTTGCCAGATTGAATCAATGCTGAATTTCGCCTTTCTATATGGAAATAATCGATACTTTTGGGTCCTTTCGTAGATTATGGATGGTCTGGTGTAGATTATATTATGATGAATTTTTATTTCTATCGACGCTTTTTTATATTCAAGTTCGCAATTTTTTCTGCTGAAGAGATTGCGGCCATTTTGAATAATTTTTCATGGAAAAACATCATTGTTCATCGAACTTTGTTAAGCTCACTGAACAGATGAATATTTATGGACTTTTTGTGGTTTTATGAGTTCGATTAATGAATTTTGAACGATATACAAAAGAAGAAGAAAGATTATAGCAAAATGATTCAACACAAATATTTCTATGTAATTAACTTATCTTGGTAACCTAATATTTCTCGAAAGAGGATGAAAATTTTTATTCTGTTGGCGGTATTTGGCACAGGTTAATGTTGATGTTCATAAAACTCGAAGGAAAGAATTAAGACGCCCAAAATGTTTTCACATGGAACATACTTTTTGCGTTGAGTCATTCGCAAGATAATTTAATTCTGAATGTTTCTCCTGAAACCATTTTTCTATTTTTTACCGTTAGCGACCTGCATCATGTTTTATGTTAATTCTATTCCAATAATTTTTTTCTCTATTTTGACAGTATATCTTGATTTTAAGACGTAGATATGATTGTGTTTCTTAAAAGTAAAAAGACTTCGTAGCAAAATATTTTTCAATCATAATATTGATCCAATATTATATCATATAACAAAAAACATTTTTTTTTCAACGAACGAAACATGTAAAATCATAATATGTTCTAAATGCCGGCCATTTTGATCCATACATAGATTATATATTTTTCTTATCTCATTATACCTAAGTTAGTTTGGCCAGAATATTAGGGTTCACTTGGACATAGTAACTTATAATGAACTAACATGTTGCATTTATTATTAAAAATGTTTATTGTTATAACATATAATGTGAAAATAATTATTTAAAAATAGTTTGCTACAAAGTCTCTTTGATTTTAAAAAACACAACCATATCTAGGTCTCTAAATCAAGGCATAGGTACTGTCACAAAACAGAAAAAATAGTGGAATAGAATTACAATAAAACACGCCGCAGAAACATTCAGAATTAAATTATCTTTCGAATGACACATTAAAAAAGGTATGTTCCTAGAGAAAAAGTTTTGATAGCTCCGTAACGTCTAGCGTCTGAACTTTTTTCTCTGACTTTTATGCACAGCAAAATTGTAATGTACCAAGTACCGACAACAGAATTAAAAAATATTCATCCCATTTAGAGAAAAATAAGGTTACCAAGATAAATCAATCACCCTGTACGAAGATATATTGAAAAACTCTTATCCTATTATAGAACCAAACAAAATTTCAATGTCAAAATATTTTATTACGCAACATATTCAATTTGATACATTTATTACAGCAAACCTGCAACGGCTCTAGAAACTTTCACACAAATTTTTCTTCTTGCTATCAAATCTCTTCTAGTATTTCTAACCCTAAATCAAAATGAGAATTGTGTGCTGCAGCGTTGTCCTACAAACACATCTTGATTTTTTTTGGTAAAGAGGTCAGTAATGTCGAATAGTATTCTTCAGTTGATGTTCTACCTTCATCCAAAATATCAATCATGATTACTCCTTGGCAATATCAAAAAACTGAAGCAAGAACTTTTCAAGCAAACTGATGGACACGAAACTTACTCCTCGGAGAACCAGAGTTCGCCATTCCATCGATTGTTGCATTGATTCAAAACATAATTCGCCCTATTCAGATCTTTTGCTCTTAGAGAACACCCTTCATAACAACGTTCTGACAAAACACTCCGGAAATACTCGGACATCAGACACCGATGTAGTTACAACCTCCACACCTCTCGCACGGACAACCCTTTCATCCCTCGGCTTGATCAAGGCTCAAGGCTGCTGTCAACGCAAATCACGACCCTCTACAGACATCGGAGGTATCGATTTACACGGTTTACACTTGGGGATCGCGACGGACAGCATAATGAATCGGATACCTTGGGCACAGGACGCCAGTTTCAGCGTATACGTATCTGTCATCTGTCAAACGCGGCCGCAAAGTACACGGTGGGGCCTCAGCTACGCGTAGCCACGTGTTCAACGGCTGCAGATGAATGTGTGCGATGACCAGCATGTCCTATAATATTTACCTGAAGATGGATGGGACAGTAATGGCGGTTTTGTGTGAGGCAGGGTTCAGCGTGGGTTTGCAGAGGGTAAACATTGAAGAATTGTGATTTGAAGAAGGAGGAAGTTATGAAATTGTGTCGGGAGTCTAATGCGAGAATTTCTTCGAAAGTTTTGGGTTTTAAGCGTTATGAAGATGGTGATGTTGACTTCACGGAATATACAGAAGTAGATTATAAATTTTTCGGGACTGCGCTACTACTCTTCTGCCAGTGCCAGGTTTCAATGAATTCTAATATCTGAGCGGGCTTCAAGTATGTAAAATACGCGTTTCTCTCATAAAACTACTACACTCATTAGTTTCTCCTGAGCTCTGTGTCATCATATGTTTCCTAAGGTGATTATGGGCTGTTTAAAAGCTAGCGAAGAGGCGTAACTTATACAGCAGATTCAACGTTCCGAAAAGAAATTTTTTGAATGGTCTATTCCAGGAAGATTCATTCATAGTGCTTCTCTTCCTTATCCAAAAAATTTTCCCTATAGGTGCATTTGACCATACTACAGAAGGATTCTGGACCACTAAGTGGCGTTTTTATACCCTTTCTGGCCAGTGTGTTAACCCCTTCATTTCCCTCGATTCGTAATCGACCAGGAACCCAGGCTTAAGACATCTTGTTGATCTTGCCTGTTTTCTTTCGCACTGACATGTCAGCTTAACCGGAGAAGTCTTCACTCCTACACTTAAATTTAGTGAGCTTTAGCCCAATTTTCCCAATTGTGAACCTCGAATTTTTCGTCAGGCAGTTCATATTACTTCGCGATTATTAACAGCAAAAATTCGGAAATTGTAGCCATTCGTGTGAAACTGCATAATGCAATTCCCATAGGAAAAACAGCGAAAAAATAGAATATTTTCAGCGCTAAAAATCATTTGGTATTTCAGGATTTAACGAAGGGTATTGTTCCGAACACAATATAGTAATATTGGAAAATAATTGATATGGCGTTATCATGTTGAAAGCTTCAACAAAGAGCTTCATTTGCATCGGTGAAAAATCGAATTCGAACATTTCCATTCCCTTCATAGTTAGTGATTAATATTAAAATTGACAGTTATGACAACTTTGGAAAAATTGGTTCATTTGGTAGGTACTATTCAACAAGGGGATATTATGTGTTTTTCTCCTATGCTGGAAAATTCAAAATATGAATGTTTATGGAATGAATTAAGGTTCAGACATTCATCTGTGTTTATAGGTGAGAATTATTTCAACTTGCTTGATAGTAACATTTGGCACATGGACAGCTGAGTGGCATTAGGGTCTGGCAGGATCACTGGCGCAGCCAGGGGGGGAGGGTTTTGGGTCTGCACCCCCCCCCCCAAAGATTAATTTTCTTCGCTATTCCTTTCTTCTTTATTTTTTTGAAACTTTCGTATTTGTTGTATCATCGAGAATCGTTTAATTCAGTCCACCTCAAAACAAAATCCTGGCTGCGCCACTGGGCAGGATTGAATGAAGTAGGCAAGAATGATAGATATTCAAGGTTTGAAACTAGGAGAACAATGAGGCTAATAATATCGCTAGACAGAAGTCCTCAACTCCTTCTTTATAATCCAGAGGGTTTCTCTTGATATAATACACTGAACGGCAAAATAATCGATCCACTCAAAAAATCTATGAAGTTTGTAAATTCATGAATATGTTATTTCATGTCCGATTCAAATGAATCCTTTTTTCAATTGGAGGTATGTTCATTCTTGATCAATGACTAGTTTTGAATCTCAAGAAGACTTGGCGTACGTCATTTTATACAGGGTGAAACAAAATCTGTTTTTTACCCTAACTTCGGAACCACCCCTGGTGTGTTCCAGTTGGTCCACCGTTCGATTTATTTCTTATTTCATAATCAATACACATATTCTCTTGACAATTTAATTCTTCATCCATAACAACAGCTCAATTTTTGTTAAAGATACAGGGTTTTCAGTAAAACATTCAATTTCGCTAATGCTATCACAGTACTTCAACAAACTCAACCTTAAATTCTGACCTTATGAAAACAAACTGGAAACTAAGTCAAAAACATAACGTTTTCTTTGCCTGGATGCTGATAACAGGTGCAATTCGTCTCGGCATGGCCTCATTAAGGTTTCGAATCAATTAAAGCATCACTGAGCTGCCGCATATTTTCAGGAGTTGGTACGCGAGATCGAATTTTCTCCTAAGAGCATCCAAACATGCCCAAATAGGTTCAGATCTGGTCTTAAAGCAGGCCAGTTGAATGCTTCGATATCAACCTCCTAAATAATACTTGACAATCCTAGCCACATGCGGTTGATGCTTCACTTGTTTTATGTTTTCACTCAGTGTAATTACTTTCATAGCCTTAGCGAAATTGAGGAGTTTAAGGTTGCTCGGAAAATCCTGTATATTTATCGAAAATTTAGCTATTGTTATGAATGAAAAATTAAATTGTCAAAGGAAGATGTCTTGAACAACTGAAATACACCAACGCTCAACTACAAGTTACGGTAAAAAACAGATTTTGTTTCAGCCTGTATAAAATGACGTACGACGAGTTTTCTGGAAATTCGAAACGAGTGACTGATTAAAGATGACCTTTCCTACAATTGAAAAAATATTCAATCGAATCGGACTTGTAATAACATATTTATGAATTAACAAACTTCATCGATTTCTTGAGTGGATCGATTATTTTGCTGGTGAGTGTAGTTTAATCGTATCCTGTCTCAAGTTTAACATCTTGGGTTAGTTCCAAATAATCTTCTTTAAGTTTTTTTTCTGAATAACCTGTCAGAGATCAATTCAAACTGACTCAAAGAAGAACAGGCTAAATGAATCCTCTCCTTCTCAATGAGTTGGAGCTAAAAGTAATTTCACTCAGTAATTTGAACTTCAGAAAATGACGGGCCTACGCATGAGCTACTGTCAAATTATTACTCCCGATGATACCTGAGGCGAATTTTAGCGAGCTGTGGTTACAGCTTATCATAGTTACATAGTTACGTGAGTTGACAGAGCATAAGTGTATTAACTGTCAAATACACGTTACTATAGTTCGTTCAAGAAAGTTGAGTAGGCAATTGTTTATTTATCCGAAGTATGCAGTATTTGCTGTCATGACGTAAAATAAAGTCAACGTTGTCGAATGTACCCGGCCTCGTCCGACGAGCTTGCGAGTTATCAGGGAACTCTTTGTTATATTGACAACATTGCGTATCAATCAGACAAGAAAATAAACAACATAACCTAAAATTTCAATATACACAGTGGAATATGCAAAATTGTCATGGCCAACCGACAGCTCAAACTTTCGTGAACGTACTATATGTAACTATGGTGAGCTAGGATTACATCGCCAAAATTCGACTCTGTTGCTTCTGCCAAGAAGCCAACAAGACAGCTGAACTTTTGCTTTGCAACTGTTCAGTTGCGTTTATCAAGACTTTGCTGAGATCAAGCAGCTGCGAAGTCTTATAGCCCTTACTCTTATCTCACATAATCTAAACTCGAATAAGTTAAGTCTTTTTGATGTAGAATTAAACTCAAATTCACTCGGAATGAAACGGAAGCTAGAACAGCCGAATGAACAAAATAAAGAAACCACGATGAACTATTAGGCTTAATTCCACAAGTAAATGAAACAAGATGTGAACCTGTCGTATTATTATAGCCTTATAGCTCAGTTAATAGCCCTTTCAAGCAAATTTCTCACCTCGTATCAGTGATAACGGATTCCTCTTATGAAAATAGCATCGTATACATTCCACAATGTGTCTACCATCCCTTCATAGCCGTAAATCAACCCTCTGATCTGACCGGAACATCTTTTAGTGGCCACCATGTCGAACAGACTCGAATCTGGTGAAAGATGAGGGTCGTATTGGCGGCACGAAACCTATAAAAATCATTTGCTTGCGGATGTTCATGAAAAATGGGGGTCGTAACCATCGATGGCTAGAATAGGGTTGATTGAAAAAGGGGATGGCTAGTATTAATAGACCAGTGTGAGGTTTAGGGCAAGAAGACATTATTGTGAAAGTTAAAGGAGGTGATAACATATTTTGAAGGACTTGCTTATGATATACAATAATGCAGGCCTATTCACATCACACTATTTTTCATCATAATCTTCATTAGTCACTGTTTTCAAAAGAAACTTTCAGAAATAAATTATTTTTCGAATGACACAATGAAAAAGGTTTGTTAATTCCTGGAGAAATTTGATAGTGCCGCAACGCCTGGCGTCTTAATTATTTCCTCCAACTTTTACGCACATCTCAAGTCAACATTGTCTTGTACCAAATACCGATAACAGAATAAGAAAATATTCATCCCTTTTAGAGGTTACCAAGATGAGTGAATCACCCTGTACTTCCGTGTAGTACGGTATCGCACAAAAGATCTTTTTGATGAGTTTCAGCGAAGGAAGTGACGAATACAACTGACCACATTCAAACTAATCAACCAATCTGACAAACTATTACTCCATCTTTTTTCCCAACCATTTATCTTTCATTCCATTTCATACTGAAAATATTTTGGGTTACAAGTTTATGACATATTGAAGGCCTAGAGCTCGAGACTCCAGAGTATTGTTTGATGAAACTTCGTCCGGCACATCTCTGATAAACTAAACACATCCCCATCTCTAGTTTTTTCAATTCATCCCCAGTTCAAACGCGTTAATCTGCAGAGGACGTAAAAGAACAGACAGAGAATAATCTGCACCTTTCAGCTCCGAGCTATAGCAGCGTTTGCGACAAGCGGACGAACTCTACACACTGTTGAACAAAAGGCAGCCCCAGTCTCGTGCCATCCACCAACAAAGGTTGGGGGTTACTCCAATGACATAAGTTATGAACCCCCTAATAATGGAGGAAATGCATGGCATTCGCGGGATCCAAATTTCGTTGAATTTGGAGGATGTGTCTTTGATTAATGATCCGGATAGAAGGGTTGGGTTGAATGGAGATGTTGGGGGTTTCAGCTGTTTTAGGAGATATTGGGGTGGGGGTGTATGACTTGGGGTCTCCAATTGGTTGGCAGAATTTGGAATAGAAGGTTTTTTGTTTGAACATTATTGTAGTCTTTGTTTCAAGACGAGGGTTTATAACCTTTGTAACGAAATAGCCGGAAGAAAAAGTCAAAATGTAGATTGTCACATCGAGGGTGCAGATTCTGAGATAGCCGATGCATATAACGATCATCTAACGTATGTAATTCCTAGACTACTCTTAAAACTCCCACACACGCAATTTCAGTGCCTTCTTGATGAAAACCACCAATCGATATATTTCAAACCACTGACAACTAAGGAACTCATAAGTTATAGTTTGAAACTTAAAATTAAAAAAACTAGTGGGCAAGAAGGTATCCCCATATCTATAATAAAAACTTGCATAGAGGATGTTCAGGATATTTTATGTTACATTATAAATAACTCGTTGAAATACGGTGTTTTTCCTGATTAACTGAAATTGGCCATGATCAAACCGCTTTTCAAAAAAGGCGATCCTCGTAAAGTTGAAAATTACCGTCCGATAAGTTTACTACAGAGTTTTTCTAAACTATTTGAGATCATTGTTCTCTCTAAATTACTTGAGTTTTTTAATAGTTACAACATCATAAACCCGAACCAGCCTGGGTCACTAAAGATAAATCTATAACTACAGCTATTTTTGATTTTACCCGAACAATTTTGGAACAACTTGAAAAAGGAAATATGTCTTTGGGAATTTTTCTTGACCTTTCAGAGGCTTTGATTGTATTGATATAGACATACTTCTAAAGAAATTGTATGCATATGGAGTGAGGGGCCCAGCATACTCTTGGTGGCGTACCTATTTAACTGGAAGAAAACAATAAGTTTCAATAAATAAATCAGGTAGAAATTTCAATTCCCGGATCGTTGACTTGATGGTAGGCCTTCCACAGGGCAGTATTCTGGGCCCTTTACTTTTTTTGATTTCCATAAACGATCTGAGCCTGTTTTTTGCCTGCTACTGAAGTATGTAGATGACACAAATATCTTGGTATGAAGCTCAATGCAGTGATACAATGGTTCTTAAATAACCGGTTGTTTCTGAAAATGGAAAAGACAAACTCTATTTTATTTCGAACAGAGATGACAAAAATTATTTACCAGAAAATCTAACTACAGACGGGACGAAAATCGCACTAGAAAAGAACCATAAATTCTTAGGTATTTACATAGATGAATTCCTTAATGGGGAACTCATATTGACTATCTTTGCCATAAGCTGAGCACCACATCTTTTGCTATAAAGAATGTTTCGAAAGTTGTAGACATTAAGTCATCTATTGTTTTCTATCATGAATGTTTTGAATCTGTAGATACGGCATTGTATTTTGGAGAGCTTATTCAATAATTCAAAAAATCTTTATTATACAAAAAAGAATTATATGCTGTATTAATAAAATGAAATTTGGAGATAGTTGTGGGGGAGTTTTCAGGCAGAATAATATTTTTACTGTCTATGCATTATATATCTATGAATACCTCCTATTTCTTCTGAAATATAATGAACAGTTTCCAACGCAAACTAACCACAATTATGCCACAAGACGAACAAATATAAATTATTCTGTTCATTCATTATCGCTAACCGAAAGGAGTACTTATTAAAGGTGTATCAAATTCTATAATGGTCCCAAACCAACTTAAGTTACTTAGATTTGAAAGGTGTTTTACGAGGAAGTTAAGGAATATCTAATTCACTTGGAACCATATAGTCTGGATGACTTCTTGTTTCCGAGGCAGGTACCCTAGGTTAAGTTATCATTTTTTGTGACGCCATTTCATTATAATTATGTTATTATTGTGGAATAAAGAGATTTATTATTATTATTATAATGGACTCTTCTTGAATAGAGATAGAACAGAAGGAAAGAACTCGATTAAACGGAGTAAATACCCCATGATCTATGTCATTGTTCTCCTGAAAATTTCTCGAATATACATGAAGAAACACAAAAATATTCTATTTTATTTCAGGTAATCCAAATGCACAAAGAATAGGCAACTATTGAGGACCCACTCTTTGTTTCCCTCATATAAAAATATATCTTCTGCTTGTTTTTTCCGTTCAACATCAGAGGGCAATTCGAATTCGACTTCAAAAGACGTGCTCGTACATCATCATTCGGATTCCAGTTCCCTGTTTCTCAGAAATATAAACGCCAAAGGCACTAGAGCCGCTGGAAATCTCGATATCAAGTTGGCTTTGAGTCCAGTCGCCATGGAAATGAATCTGGGGACGCCAAAGATAATAAATTCCGAAGTTCTTGGAATTCTGAAAAGGTTGAACCCGCTTCTTTGCGATAATTGAATGGCAATGATAATATTTTGGTAAAGAAACAAGAGCAGATTGCAGAAAAAGATTTTTTGTCATTATTTTGTGATT
Source organism: Propylea japonica (assembly GCA_013421045.1). NCBI lineage: Eukaryota > Metazoa > Arthropoda > Insecta > Coleoptera > Coccinellidae > Propylea > Propylea japonica. The sequence goes on from CM024242.1 coordinate 84,116,920, forward strand.
GTGTGATCCATGTTACCGTCGCAATGTTATAAAGTTTATCAATAATAAAGTCATTCGCGTCTCGACTTTCATGCAGTGCATATGTATTAAATACGAGTCCCGAATATAATCAACATTTCCGTATGGTTTCAGAGGAAAAGTGAAATATCGATACTAATTTTCTCTCAACTACAGGAGTAAATTCAGAACATCAAGTAAGTGGATAGACAATTTGCGATTCTCATTCTGCAATATTGTTTGTGTATTATAAAACTTAGTTCAGATCTATCAAACAACTACTCCGCCTGCGGCTTATCGCGGGCGGTCGCAAAAAATGTACGAGACACATTTACAGATACAAATTTCCATAATTTAATTGATTCGTTCTAACATAAGAAAACAACTATAAGATGTCAACTTCTGACTACAGGGGTGCATCTAGCCCAGAATTTCAACCTTTACAGTACTCCCAAGTAGCCAAACAATACAAGTACCCGTCGAAAAATCAAGCGATAGTTCTTAATTATGATGAAGCACTGACTCTGAATGAATATGTAAAAGCTGTAGCTGAGAAGGTACAAGCCAAAAACATCACTCACGTCTCCCGGATCTCTAATAATAGAGTATGTATTTACCTCTCAACGAAGGAACTCGCTGAAAATTTCACGAACCAGCACAAAACCCTAATGATAAATAATACGGAAGTAGAACTGAGAATGCTGTTGACTCCGGCTAAAAGAATAATATTGTCCAACGTATGCCCGTCGATACCGCATGATTTATTACTCACAGAAATTAAAAAATTGGGCTTCGTAACTATGTCGAATATGACTTCTTTGAGAGCAAGCTTGGTGGGCGAGGAATTTTCCCATATCATGAGTTTCCGAAGACAAGTATACGTACAACCTAATGACAACCTAGAGCTACCATCGTCAATAGTTATCGGTCACGATGATACAAGCTACAGAGTGTTCCTAACTTATGATGTACTTACATGCTTTGCTTGTAAGGAAATAGGACACATCGCTAAAAACTGCACCAAATTAACCAACATAGATGCGACACAAACAGTATCTGCTGAAATAAATACAGCAATCTCAAGAACGACAGAGATGAGTAATGATGAAATGGAAGAAAACATAAACACTCCTGGGTCGAATCAAGAACGGGATGAAACAGGAACACCAGCAATAATGTCACAAGATCATCCCTCATATGCCACGAATATACAATATGGAGAGATCAATAACAAAAGACCACCACCACTTTCTACAAATAGTTCGATCAACTCCACATTAAGCAACACCAGCCAAACTCTACCACTAAATAAACACAAGAAGAAGAAGATCTCAGATTCAATGCAGAATGTCTCGATATTGGAGAAAATTACACCTCTTAAAGAACTCATCGAAAAATCACCGGAAGAATATGTCTTAAACTATGAACAATTCTGTAACTTTCTTGAAACAACTTTTGGCTCGAAAAACCCATTGAGTATAGCACTTACTTACACAAAGGACACACCCGGACTGCTAGATATGATGTTCAAACTACACCCATATATAGAAGACAGAGCACTTAAAGGGAGGGTCACAAGAATACGAAATAAAATCAAACGACAATTAAACCCTCAAAATGTCTCGACAGCCTCCGAAATAGATTCTGACAGTTCAACTTATGGAAACTAAGGAGATGGAAAAGTTTCTACTGCAATGGAATGTAAATGGAGTCAAGACACAAAGTGAAAAACTGGCATACTTAATCAATTTGAATAAACCACAAATAATCTGCCTTCAAGAGACCAATTTCAAATCCGAGTACTATAATCACATTAAAAACTTTCAATGTTACTACAAAAATAGAGACAATGCCGCCAAAGCAAGTGGAGGAGTAGCAACATATATACGAAATCGTTTCAATACAGAAAAAATACACATCAATTCCCACCAAGAAATAATTGCATGTTCAGTCCAATTCTATCAGTACAAAATCACAATAGTAAATGTTTATATTCCACCGAATTCTGATACTGATGCAATTGAAGAACTCGGCAAAACAATCGAACAACTACCAAAACCACGCCTTATCGTGGGAGACTTTAATTGTAATAACATATTATGGGGATCAAAATCCACAGATAGAAAAGGAAAAGAACTGGAGGAATTTTTAGACAGAAACAATTACGTTCTGTTGAATTCTGGTGAGGGCACAAGATTCAATATAACAACGGGAGAAAAGTCCTGCATAGATCTCACTTTCTGCGATCCCCAGCTGACCTCAACCCTGCAGTGGAATATTACCGACTATCTGTATGGGAGTGATCATTTTCCCATATTTATAGAGCATGAAGAACTACGAAAGAGAACAAGTACCACACAGATGACTAATACATGGAATATTAAAAAGGCAAACTGGAGCAATTTCACTACAAATATTGAAGATGAAATACCCATAAATCTTCCTTCTCCAGATGCTAACTACAATGCTGAAATAATTACTCAGATCATTACAGAAAGCGCCTCTTTAAATGTGGGAAAAATTAAACTTCCAAAACAACGCAGCGTACCCTGGTGGAATAACGATTGTAAAATAGCAATAGAACAGAGCAAACATGCCTTCTACATATACAGAAAACGAAGAACAACAGAGAACCTAATAGAGTTCAAGAGACTTAGAGCTAAAGCTAGATATATAGTAAAATCCAGCAAGAAAACTTCATGGAATGAATATACCTCCTCAATAACTCCTGCAACACCACTAAACGAAGTATGGAACAAAATTTACCGAATTAAAGGACAAACAACTGAGAGGACAATAACGAGCATATCACATAACAACACCAATTTAACGAATGACAAAGAAATGAGCGATGCTTTTGGCGAATACTATGCCGAGCTGTCTAGTACTGAAAACTACAGCCCTGAATTCAAACAAAATAAACTGAATGCCGAGAACACCGTAAATTATAACATACAAGACGAAAGTCTAAACAATAATGAACTGAACACCCCCATTACAATAAAAGAACTAAATAGTGTTTTGGAGAACGCCAAGAAAACTTCACCGGGGCCTGACAATATACCATATATTTTTATGACACACTTGGGACCGAAAGCTAGAGAATACCTACTACAACTTTATAACCAAATTTTTTCCACCGGAGTATTTCCCACAGCTTGGAGAGAGGCGACAGTTATACCTATTCTCAAACCGGGGAAGACTAAAACGCACGTTACCTCGTATAGGCCTATCTCACTCACCTGCACAATGTGTAAATTATTAGAAAAAATAATAAATGCGAGACTTTCATGGCATCTTGAAGTAAATAATCTTCTCTATCAACAACAGAATGGTTTCAGGAAGCAAAGATCTACCAACGACAATATTATAGCTCTGGAAAGCTACATAAACGATGCTTTTGCATCAGAACAGAAAGTTCTAGCCGTATTCTTCGATATAGAGAAGGCTTTCAATATGACGTGGAGAACAAACATAATAGACACTCTGAAATCATGGAACATATGTGGAAATATCTTGCTTTTTATACGAAACTATCTTAGCGATAGGTATTTTAGGGTCAAGGTGAATGGAGCAATGTCAGATAAATATTGTCAGGAGAATGGCATAGTACAGGGTGGCGTTCTTTGTACGACCTTGTTTGACATAGCAATTCAAGAGGTTGTGAAGAAAGTGCCTGAACCAGTAAAAATCATGTTATATGCCGATGATTTCACAATATACGTATCCGGTAAAAATGCTTATACACTACAACTGCTCATACAAAATACCATAGAAAAAATTGAAGACTGGAGTTCGTCAACAGGCTTTAGTATCTCTACTCATAAAACGAAATCAGTTCTTTTCTCCAAAAGCAGGAATAAAGAAACAATAAAACTACAGCTGAATAAAAACAATATACAACAAGAGAAGTGTGTAAGCTTTCTGGGGATGATCTTCGATGACAGGATAACATGGAAACAACACATAGACAGAGTAAAGATAAATTGTACACAAGGTCTGAATATTATAAGAGTACTTTCACACCATACATGGGGAGCCGACATAGACAGCCTCTCGACCATCTATAAAAGTCTCATAAAATCTAAACTGGAATACGGCTTCCTATCTTACTTCAATACAAGTAAAACAAATAAGAAAGTAATACAACGAATAGAGTCAAAGGCCCTTCGACTGATCACAGGGGCCTTCTGCACAACACCTGTCAAAAGCTTGTATTGTTCATTGGGGGAGCTGCCCATTGAATACCGCTTTAAAAGGACAACAATCACCTACGCCATAAAGAGAATCACCCACCCTGCTCACTCAAATTATGAACTGGTTTTCTTAAATCATCACGAAGAGACCTACCATAAGCATCCAAACAGAAGACCATCCTTTCATCGTAGACTGAGCTGCTACTTGCGAGAGATAGAGTATAATATTCCTGACCTGCTACAAACGTTTAACAGCAACACACCGCCTTGGATCGTCCCTACATTGAACACTAACACTAGCCTTAAAAAGTACCACAAAAACGACACAAACCATCAGATAATTCAAAACCATTTCAAGAGCATTCAAGATGAAAATGTGAACGCACAATTCTATTACACTGATGCATCATCAATAGATGGAGGAGAAACAGTTGGATTCGCAGTGGTTGGTCCTCTAGAAACAAGAAGATTTAAGATGGAAGGCAGTGTTTTCTCCGGAGAATTGACGGCAATACATCATGCACTCTCAGAAATATTGAATGAACAACATGAACATAGTTTCGTTGTGTGTACCGATTCCTTGAGCTCAATAAAAATAATCGAACAAACTTATCCTAGTCATCCTCTTGCCCAGCAAATTCAACACCTACTTTATCAGCTACACAAGCGTAATAGGGCTGTCACCTTCGTGTATGTACCCTCTCATACTGGAATAAGAGGAAATGAGTTAGCAGATGAAGCAGCAAAGGAGGCACTTGCCAGCCAACATATTCAAAGAATCTTCACTGGAAAAGAAGCCACTCTTCAGGTCAAAAATAAAATAGAAAAGCAATGGCAAAAAGAGTGGATAGATACCCCATCACATCTCAAAAACATTAAATCAACCCCATCTAGAAAATCAGTTTATCCAAGCGGGCGACGAAACCAGATCAAAATTAGCCGCCTAAGAAGTGGGCACACCAAACTTACCCATGGTTTTCTTCTCTCAAGAGAAGACCCTCCACAGTGCGACCAATGTGAAACGCGAGTGACTATCAAACACATAGTAAGTGAGTGCGAAAAATTTCATGAAAAACGTCATGAGTGCGGAGTGAGTACGCGAATAGAAGTTGCGCTGGGAAATAATATTGAAGAACTAGAAAAAACTCTTAACTTCTTCAAGAAAATAGAACTTTATGATAAGATTTAGTTCTCGTCCAATAGTACGCAAATTCTCGAAATTGTAATATTGAATATCCTTCATATGTGACCCCAACTTTTGTAAATAATGGACGGTGCTAATGACCCTCAGAGTGGTCGAAGCACAAACCCTCTTTTTAAATAAAAAAAAAAAAAAAAAAAAAAAAAATAATAAAGTGAAAGCAGAGAATGATATTAATCGATTGAAATCGATCAATATTAAAACCCATAATTTCGTCCTCGTTTAAGATGAAATGCAAGGAAGTGGTATCAAACAGAGCACCTATGGATGGCCATTTCGTCCTTATTAGGACTCATCAGCACAGGATAGCTCTGAATGATACAAGGTATTTCTTGGAACCTACAGAGAAATGGCATTCTGTTTAAGGTATAATATAACATATACCAGATGACTGCCGCTTCGACTCTGGAGTGTAGTGATATATCCATGTTCCGTCCATGGTCACTTAACGACTCAAGAAATCTTTTTTGTTGCGAGTAAATAGCGATAAACAGCTTTCTGAATCATCGACTCGTAGCTGTTTTTGTTCCATCGAAAGCAATCGCGGCACCCACTTGGAAAAGACCTTTTTCATGCTCAATTTTTCGTGAAGGATAGTAAATACACTTCCATATGATATCTGTGCCATCTCAGCAATCTCACGGAGCTTTACTTTACGATCTCTCATTATAATTTTTGTCACTTCACTCACATTTTCCGGTGTAACGGCTTCCACAGGTCTACCCGAGCGTTCCGCTTCATTTGTGTCGACCACGTTTAAACTCGACAAACCACCCACAAATCGTTGCTTTTGATGGACAAGAGTCCGGGTAACATTTTTCAATCCATTGTTTCGCTTGCACGGTGTTTTTACCCATTAAAAAACAATGTTATATCAGAACACGAAAACAATTTTCGAACGAAAATCATAGGGGGTTGTTATTTTCAACCCCTAATAATAAACTTTTGAGATATAAAAAAATTGTGTTAGTAACATCTTCCTTGTGCTGCATGTTATGTATAGTTTTATGACTCAGTGTTTTCAAGAAGCCGTAAAAAAACTGTCAACTCGTCATCTCCTTCCAAAGACTGTATCTTGGAAGGGAGGTCGATTTCGAAAATAATTTATATGAACTACCCCTGCTTATTTTCATCCAGGAGTTATCTCTCTAAGTCCCTCGCATTTGTTTACAGACACCCTGTATAATTAGGTATAGTGGTGTCATAGAAACCGTTATTCCTATTGGCACAAGGATATAGATCCAAGTCAACTATGCAATCTATCCGGCTCACCAAACGTATTCAATCATTTCGCACCAATCAGAGCGATCAAACTCGGAATAATAAAGCGGATAATTGGAGGACACCGGAACTGCGCCATATTGCTCCAAATGGCCTTTGTTCCCCCGTGAATTGATAAAAATGATCGGAAACGGCATTAGACCATTGGTATCCAAACACAAAGGACTCTGAGCGAACGCACCCCACAATCACGGTATTGATTCTACGGGGAAAAAAGTCCAGTGACACGGTATAAATGAGATATCCATCGATGCGAAAAACGCGGCCTACGGGCCGGATTTTTTTTCCGTATGTCCGTCCGTCCATCTATCCTAATTTTTCGGCCGCTCTGTGTGCGCGGATGCGTCCAGTTCGCTTGCTTTAATTTTTTAGGTAGGTAGCGTAAAGCCGCGTTTGGATTTTAGAACGATACGTGGGTTTCCCTTTATATCTTGGGATTGGACAGCTTTTATGTTGAAATCTTTCAACTTGCAGCTCTGAAAAAAAGTAGGACATAAGAAATTTTGTAGTTTGTGCATAGTCAGAACGTTGAGACATACGAACGCCGTGTTAGTTTGATATGTCTTGAAAGATTGATCATTCTAGATATCGATTGAAATATAAACTGGGAGGATTCTGCATTTCTGAAAGAGTTTTAAGGTTTTTGTTTCCAGTCTCTGAAACAGAAATACATACTTGAAAAAAATTTAATTAATATGAAGTGCTCCTGCGGAAATCTTCGCACTTATTTCTTAGGAGATTGTTGCCTAACAACATCACTAAAGGAGGAAATAAATGAAAAGGATAATGTAACATTTCAGTGTCCATATCAGTCACCTTATACAGACAAACTAGTAAAATTTTCGGAATTGTGTGTTTTTTCATTTGCAGTTTAATTGACATTAAAAGTTTTCAGCACATTGAGATGTTGATTTATTTAATTTTGGAATTTCCTGATGTCATTTCTTTCTTCAATAAATCAATCCAAATACGATCTATTCCAAGAGAACAATTGGCCAAATTATCTACTTCATCTAACAAAATACATATGGATCTCTTAATTTTCCTTTTTTAATTATCAGGTTCCGTTTTTAGGGTCTTTGTTTTGTTCTAGTTCATCAAATTATGATCTCTGTAATGTCTCCATTTTGATGTTGTTCGTATGTTCCCGTTTCTTATCTCTAAACACAATTTTCTTTATTTTTTAGTCTCATTTAGGTATTGGTTTCGTACTGATTTGAATGGATCTCAAATCATTTTGTGTTCTGAAAACAGTTTTTATGTTGAATTTGGAACCAATTCTTCTTACTTCAAGTCAAGAAATATGAGGAATAAAGTCAACAAATTTGGTTGTTCTGGACGGTTTTCTGTTTGTACCTAATCATCATTAGAATTTTGATTAAATATTTTTCGTTCTAAATTGGAAATTGTTTTTTCCATAAAACTTGGTGGTATTGATCATCTAGGAGAACTTTTTTAATGAAAGATATTTCATTTTTTTCTAATTTCAGGTGTAGATGAAAAAAGATTGATCATGCTACTTCAACCTCAAGATATATTGTGATTCCTTTAAGCTCGAATGAATTCCAGTATTTGAGAGAGTTACAAAGAGGCTTAATCTGCGTTTTTCTTTTTATTCTTCTGTTCAAGACAGTTTTTGCTTGGGTTGGCAAAACGAGACATTCTGTGTTCTAAGTGAACAGGAATTTTCTTCCCTTTCCCATAGAATCTACACTCGTCAGTGTCTGTTGAGCCGTCGTCATCAAATGCTCCCCAAGACATCCATGTCCTGTTAGAAAACTAGTGAGGAAGCGTTATATACATATACCTATTGAGTTACAAATTCAATTTGAACCTTGTAGTTTTGAATTTCTTACCGAACTTTTTGGAATGATTTATTCCTGATTCCTCCACAATGTTCTTCTTTCAATTTCTTCTTTCTCAAAAATTCTTTCTTATAAATCAACAAGTAGGTTGTTCACACTTAGTTTAATGAATCAAAAGAAGAAAAAAAAGCACTTCAGTGTGACAACTAATATTCTGTAAGAACCCAGCGCTTTCGGCCTAGACCATCATATGAATATTCATAGGTTACTCGTCCAGTAGTAATACCATAAGCTTGAATGTTTGGAAAGTTGCAAACTGCAGCACTTTTCGTAAAAATATCATAATTATTAAAAAAAACAGATAGCAGTCAATTGAATAAATATTTTAAAAATTCTTCAAAACAAATCAGAAAAAACTTTTCATTCGTCAACTATCTGTCAGTACTAAAAAAAGAACTAAACAAACATATTGCTTGTTTAGTTCCATTTTATTTCATTCCATTTTTTAGTATAGGTAGTAATAATGTAACTGGAATAATTTGAAGAGAAGTTGTAGCGAACGATAAGATAAAAATTTCCAAAGCAACCTACGATGTTAGAATTATTTATAAAGACCCCGTATTTATTCGTTTTCCTCAAATGAAATAATATGCGGAAATTTGTGTTGTGTTGTCTCTCTTTTCATTGCACGACGAAAGCATATGTCTTTCTTTGATAAACACCAGTATTCTTCTAGATTCCGTCGTGAAAACATATTACTCTGCTTCCGAATCATTATCAATTTATTACCTGCTAAATGAACTAATAAATAAATTTTTCGATTATTCCATTCCGCTATCAAAAGTGAATACGCGAGTTTATTTGGGGAACTCAGTGCGTTCGTTTTAGTTACGAATGAAGAACTGCTACCATTTGTGTGGTTTATAAAATCGCAAGGATTAGTGTGGTTCATTCAACCCTCTGTAGCAAGAGGGATACTTTACACCATGTTCAGTTATCGAGCTCGATCAATCTGTTCATGGCAAGTGGAGACAACATCAGATCCAGTTTGATTCATTCTGCTCAGATTGGTTAGAATTTATATGTTTTTAGACTATATATATATCTTCTCATTTGTGTTGGTAAATTTTTATAATACAGTCCACTTTTTCCACATTTTTTTCGATTATTAGAACTCTACCCAACACTCCACTAGTGCATGCATAGATAAACTTGATCATAGGTTCAATCTAAAGGCTTCTTGAATGTTGTAGGGTTTTAACACTTTTGATAACATCATTAATAGTGACCGGATTATATGCATTTGCATATTTGCATATGTATTTGCATATTTACGACATTCTCAGCGGTATTTGCATATTTCAGCTAAGATCCAGTTATGATGCATATTTTCGGTACATATTTTCCTCCCTGTGTTCCGAACTGCAATAAAAGTGCTGAATCCGACCAAATTCCACAAAATATGAGGTCCATTGAGTAATAATACTAATAATTGTGTTTTTTGTCAGATTTTCGAATCACTTTTATCGCATTCCGGAACGCAGTATCTGTAGCCGCGCGCTACGAAAGTATCCAAATAATGAGTAGATCCCAAATGAACTTCACGTTGCCATTGGCATTTCCAAATAAACTTAAAGAAAAGTTAGACAGGATATTGAAAGGAAATCCAGGTTTCGAAGATTTCCCTCTCATCGAGAGTTTTAATAATGGGACGGCAGAAGTTTTACCTGAAACTATAAGGGAGAACATAGCACCGAGGTTCAAATTCTCACCAGTTACGTCCGCGGATGTGGAGTGAACCTTTTCCACATACAAAAATATTCAAAATGATCGAAGACAAAATTGAACAATTGAACACTTGGAACAATATTTAATTGTAAACGTTTACAAAAACATTAAATTGAATTTTAATACCATATTATTAAGAGTTATTGATTTGTTGATTTCTAAATTAAAATTACTTTTCTTTTTTTTTAATTCCACAAATTCATCATCAAATATTGAATATTCTGCATATTTTCGTGCATATTTCAAGCACTTCGTCTTCATATCTGCATTCATATAGCAACGTTTTTATGTCACATGTATTCCGGTCTCTTATTATTCAAATTTCCTAGTTTATTTATAAGTAAAAATTACTCAATTGAAACGTATAAATAACAATCAGATCTAGATGTATAAAGATCTTCACGGGGAACACTTTTAAAAAACAATAAAGCAATTATCCTCGATAAATATTTATTTTTGTTCTCTTATCTCGAATACTAAAAGGCAACCCTTGTATTACAAATGTCGGTCTTCTATTTTTGGAGCGTGATCGATAGGACGGATTCAATTATTTTCGAATATTTTACGGCTGCTGTGGGGTTGGATAGGGTGGAGCGTGACTGGAATTTTCGCATTAGGGTTGTATTGCACGGGGTCTATATAACGAGGGTAGTTTGGGAAAATAGGTTACTTGTTACAGTTGTACGTTAGTTTTGAATTTATTCGACTATCGGATTTGCAACGGAACGTGTGATTGCGGCTATAATTTTTATTGTTTAAGTTTGTGGTTTGGATGATGAAATGCAACTATTGAGTCGAAAAATTTCATTGCTTTAAAAACACTTTATATTATTCCTTTCAGTTACGAGCATTTAAAACAGGAAACTCCAGAGGCACAATAATGAGTTCAATTCGAAAAATTCTTTCAGTATGAGAATTGTTTTTAGTGATGTGTTCTTATTGATATTATCACTACGTAGTATAAAACAAAGTAGCTTTCTCTGTCCCTATGTCCCTTTGTAAGCTTAAATCTTTGAAACTACGCAACGGATTCTGATGCGTTTTCTTTTAATAGATAGAGTGATTCAAGAGGAAGGTTTACATGTATAATGACATCCATTTAATAGTGGAGAAGTACTGTTATTTTTGAGGTTTCTAATGTGATGTCGTACCGTGCGAAGCCGGGGCGGGTCTCTAGTTAGAATATAAAAGCAATGTAGTACTGCACTAACAAGGTACTTCATATATACAGGGTCTTCATAAATGATTGTACCAGCGTAGTTGGCTTTGGATTACTTTGCCGCTACACAAAACCAATCTTTAACCAATCAGAGCATAGCATGATCACAGAGTTCTGTGGTTTGCATAGAAAGAGGCAAAATGAGAATAATCCGAAGCTAACTGCGCTGTTACAATCATTTATAGAGACCCTGTATATGCGATTTTCGGTTGTCCGTTAGCACAATAGCTTTGATACACTAAATATACATGCAGAATTTGGTGGCCATAATGTTAACAGAATCATAAAAAATTAATTGAAATATTGAAAAGAAAATTTTTATATTTTTATAACACGATATCCGATTCCAGTGAATTTTTTTTCGTGAAAGAAGACTGTTATACTGAATCTTCATTGAAAATTTTGTGGCCAAATTCAATTGGAATATTGACAAGAAGACTCTGTATTTCAATAACAGGTTGACCGATTCAAATGAAATTTATTTTGTGAATCAAAACTGATATACTGAATGTTCATGCGAAATTTCAAGAGGATCGCGGTATTAGAACTATGTAAAATAATTTCTGTAATTATTCATTTTTTATCTATTTTATTGTTCGAATAATTTTCAAATTATATTTCTTATTCTGCTGAGATTTTGCATTTATATATAAGGTATCAAGTTCCAATCCCACATAAAATTGTTAGGTAATAGTCTTATTGCTCAACTGAAAAACAAGCGCTCAAATGCTCCCACTAACGGCTTTTCTTGAATTTTTCATGGGTCATACATCACTCTTCTTAATTGTCAGAATACTCAGACGATCCCAGTGCGCTATCTTTACTTTTTATTGAAAAAAATAGGCAATTTGAAACATCCTTTATAAAACGAAAATTATCCTTCCAGTTAAAGGTACACTTCACGTCACAAATACGATAGTAAAATAAATTCAAACCTACGCTCTCGATTTCCAATTGGAGTTCTTCATTCGCATCCCCCTACAAATGCAATTTTCGCAAAAATACGGAAGCTATAAAAAGAATAACTCTCTTTTATGCGAAATGACAAGGTCCTTGCTCCGTTCGGCAATTAGGGGAACGACTGCCAATCCTCGAACTCCGATACCCAGACTCCCGCTACATCATATTTCATTTTTGAGAGCTTCCATTAGGTTTGAAATCTCGTTAGGGTGATAGCTTCGCTTCCCCTTTGACGGCAGTGCGAGAAAAGTGCATGTTTTTGAACGGCAGATGCAGATGGCTGGATTTTTCATACTTCTAACTGGAATTTATGCCCCATTTCCACCGATCACGTTGCTCTGGGGAAACATACAAAAAAAGGATTCATGTAGAGGTTAAAACTAGAGTGTTTTAAGGTTTTTCTGTATCATCTTTTATATAAAGGGTTTTTTAATAAGAGGTGTGATTTTGATTAGCCCGCTATTTCGGAAGATGTCACGTTTGAATCTGTCATTTTTTGACATTTGACAAGTAAAAATTACGTCATTAATAAGAATGGAACGAAAGGCGATTCATGAACGCATTGGAATTATTAAAATTCACCATGAAAATGGTTTAAATTTGGCAGAGACGGTTCGTAAAACTCTAACATTTTTGGGTCGTTGTGAAGCACATTGTCGGACCGCAATGAAGAGATTGGTGAAAAAACTCGAGCTGTTGGGACAAGTTGGTGATGTTTAGAATAAAACCCAAGCATGTCGCTCAGGAGTAACCGAGAATATTGCTGCTGTAGCCGAAAGTACTGAAGAAAACCCAGGTTTGTCCATTGCATGTCGTTGATTGGAATTAGGCATTCCACAAACGTCATTACACCGTATTTTGCATAAAGATTTAGGTCTTGAGGCTTATAAAGTTCAGTTTACACAAGAACTCGAGTCGGCCGATCATCAACAACGTCGTGCCCTTGCTGATTAAGCAATGAAAATGAAAATGATCCGGAATTCCATCGAAAAATCATCTTGAGTGATGAGGCAAAGTTCCACCTCGGTGGCTTCGCAACAAGCAAAATTATAGCATCTGGGGCTCGGCAAACCCAGGAGTTATTATTGGAAAGCCTATCTATCCTCAACGTATGACTGTTTGGTGCGAGTTATGGTCCGGCGGAGTCATTGGACCTTACTTTTTCGAAAATGAGGCTGGAGTTACTGTGAATGTGTTGCGCTTCGAGAGATAATTAATGATTTTTTATGGCCATAATTGGATAGTATCGAACTTGACAACGTTTACTTTCAACTCGACGGCGGTACTTGCCTTACAAGCAACGAAACCATTGATCTTTTGCGGGAAAGTTTCCGGACTGTGTTATCTCTCAAGTAGGTGATCATAATTTGCCACCGAGATCTTGTGATTCGACACCTTGCGACTTCTTCCTTTAGGGCTACGTGAAGAAGAAGGTCTACGCCAATAGCCCATCGTCGATTCAAGACCTCAAAGATAGAATTCGTGAGGCGATCGAGGACAAAGGGCAACCACTTTGCGATTTGGTTATGGAAAATTTCATTGAAAGGATATGGTCCTGTAAGCGTGGTCGTGATGGTCATTCGCCTGATGTTATTTTCCACTATTAACGGCATAGTTCTTCTTTATAATGAAATAAACATCCAATCATTTTTATTGAAAAAGGCATTTTTCTTCGAATATCAAAATAACACCTTTCATTGAAAAACCCTTCATTGCATGTTGGAAAATATAGGAGATTATTTCTGAATTGATGGGACTCTATAATACTCTTTCAAGAAAACCCAAAGAGGTTGTCAATGGCATTGATAAAACCGACAGGCTTTGTGGTTCAGATGCAGAAACAGCTTAACACATGCTATGTAAATGTCCAGAGCTGACTGGCCTAAGAATAATTCGTATGGAAAACCGGTCCTGGATACCAAGGAGCCTCAGGAGGTTTTCGGTTTTATCAACGCCATTGAGGACCTCTTTGGGGTAGAGAACCGAAGATCTACATGATGGCAGTTCCCAGAAGGTTAACTAAACCATATAACGATCCAAGTTGTAATAATAATACCTCCTTGTTTGTTTTTTGAAAGTTCAGGAGGAGATCTTTGTTGGTTAATATTTATCGACTAATATTATTCGCTAGGTACTCTCAAAGTTAATAATTTCACGTGTGTAACAGAAGAATGCGGCGTTCCCATGAGGCGTTAATCACGACAGTTAACCACGCTAGTCAACTTTCGTTCGTGACACTCACGAAAGTGTGAATTTATAAAACGTTCACACGGTTGGGGGGTTCGTGGCGTTCACGCCTCGCGTTTCGACTTAGTCACCATCGAAACATCGATCGATATCGATATTTTTTTAACTCCTGACAGAAAGAGCTTTTTAAATTTTTGAATTTTGCTACAACTTCTTTTGGTCCAAATTCAGGAATATTTAATTCATGACTTATTCTCTTAGCTGCGGCGGCTCGTAAATATCTATCACGGTATTCCTCCAAACTGGGAGCATATAACACCTTTTCCATCGAATATAACTCCAAAAAACGCGTAGTTTCACTGTCGTTAATCTTAATAATTCCACATTGCTGTGACGACATCTTGGCTTCACGAACGGTATATCACGCCTGAAAATCAAACAGGTTTGATTTATCCACGCTTGAGTCGTGCGCCGTTCCTCACGAAAGCAAGTTTAACGACTATGCGTTCACACAGAAGTGTATTTCACGGAAGCGTCGTTCACTGTCGTGAACAACGCCTCATGGGAACGCCGCAGAATATTAGTCTGTGCTAGCATTATTTGATTGATCTGTTTCGTATTTTTCGCAAACATAGTTCAATGTTTCACAATTAGATACATTTCTATTCGATTTGAGGGTTAAACTACAAATGTATTCAACAGTCCAAGTTGTGGTAAAATGAACAAAATAAAACCATTGATTCACAGTTGCCCCATTCATAAATTTCCAGATAGATTCGAGGCTTATTCATTCCATTTCGAATTATTTTCGAGAACACCACTTGAAAGCCTTCGTACTCTCTACATAGATCAGTATACACCAGAGAAATCTCTTTATAAAGATGAAGCACCTGAAATTTCATTTTAGTGCCGAGCGAATTGGCTCGAAACATATTTTTCATTAACTAAAACTGTTATCTCTTTTCCAGATGAGAACATATCATATAAGCCGTTCGTAGAAGCGAAAAGGGTGAGTAGAAATATTTTGTTGTTATTAAATGAGCTCGCGATCGTTTCATTAACCTTCTATCTCTCGCTTGAGGGAGAGAGAATGAAAATTACAGAAAAGCAGGTCAGGCTTTGAGCTGAAAGAAATTCAGGACAGAAGTATGTGATTCTTTTCTTCATTGCTTCCAAGATGTCTTTGTCACTTTTGAGCGCTTACTTCAGGGAAGAGTAAAAGCTATAGTGATTGACACCTTAAGGGCATGGATACTTTCAGTAGGCGAATTCGGTTCCTTATTTCACTGTAACACCATAGTTATTATTGCGGAACTATAGTTGCAAGTTTTTGTTTTGGTATTACCTTTCAATAACTTTCGATTCAATATGCGAAAAGACACCATTTTCGAAAGTAAATTGACACCCAGTATGATAGTTATTGACACAATTTCATCTCACTTCTGCATCAATTTTGGTTATGCTATCATTCTGCTTTCTCTCTATCATACATTCTCATTATAAGGGTCATTGAGATATTCATACTAAATATTATAGATAAATAAGAAGGTTTAGACAATTTCATTCCATATGAACAAAGAAATAACAAAAAGTATTAGTGAACTTCACATATATCGGGTGTCCCAAGGGGAGTGGCCTATCAGATTTTGTAATTTGGCAAATAATGATTTTTTTTATCCATCCTGTATGACTGACAACTATAATCGAAAAGCAGTTACATAGAACAGATCAATATCTAATGACTTGCTAAATTTTGGACTTAAATCTCAAATATTGAGCGACCTAGAGTCATTTTCGTAACACGCCAATTTGATCTAATAGGCCACTCACCTTGGGACACCTGATATACCGATGTAATTAACTATTGGTGCTACGAGTATCTAGAGTTTTTCATCTATGTCCCCATATTTTAGAATGTTTTATTTCTATTTGAGTCTTTAGGTTATCTTTCTGAAAACGACACCATTAGATATTTGGCTCGAGATTTTGCATAAATGTTAATAAGTGTATATGTTTATTTAAAGATAGTGACTGCACATAATTGCGTATATTTTCCGAATTTGTTCTGTTTCATATTCGTTAGAAGTTTCTTATTGGTCAGAAGGTTGCAAGGCATAATTAATTGATGTGAGTAAACCATAGGTTCGTTTTCTTATTGCCGCGGTTGAGTTCGTTCACTAGTAAAATCGTAGGTATAGTATGTTCCAAAAATTATGGCCATTAAAAAATTTCGCTCCTTAATTTCTGAGATAGAACAGAACCGGTCGAAATGAAATTTGGCCGCCACACGTAAGAAACCCATAAAAAATTTCATACAATTTTCGGCCATAGTGTTAAAATAACCAGAAAAAAATTAATCGTAGTATCAAAAAAATCCTCATTTGTCTATAACGAAATATCTAATTGTAGTGAGGAGATTTTAGTACTGAATATTAATACAAAATTTTAGAAGGATTGCATAAGCAGAACCAAAGAATTTGATTTTTTTCTGAATAATCTAGGAAAAAAAGTTCGAAAAATACGAATATTTCTATGGAAAAATTTTCGATAGAAATAAAATTGAGATTGAGGATATAAATTAGCGAATGGAATTATCCAGCGAATTTCAAGAAAGATTGTCAAAAAAGAACAATAGAGTTGTTATCGATTATTACATACAAAATTTTAGTGCTCCACTAATGAAGCAGCGTTCGAAAGCACCTATTAAGGGTTTTATTAGGAAGTTTGATTTATTTTCTAAGGAATTTAAGAACTAGGAAAGGAAATATTTCAAAACTTGGTTGACACTGAACATTTTGATGGAAATCTGAGAACGTGTCAAATGATAGGCTGATCTTCAGGCAAATTTATTTGAGCTACCATACCTTTTTAAGCATGACACAAGTGTGTAAAGGTATATGAATGTTAATGAAAATCAATTTGTTGAATAAATCAGAACTATTTTTCATCTCAACATTTTATCGACTCCAGTAAAACAATGAATATTTGACAATTTTCAGCTCCTACAAGGAGAAACATTACAATCAGAACAAATTCGATATCTCAATATTAAAAAATTGAATTTTCATCCCCCTGTAGGTATTTCAAAAATGAACAGCTTTCCGAATTTCAACAGGGAAAAAGATTTTATAACTGAAAGTCCATGGAAAATCCTAAAAGTATCCCAGAAATTTATAAGGAAAAGCGCTTTTTATTAGCTCTTTCCTTTATACCTGCAAATTCTGTCATATTGTAGACATAAAATATTAGTCATAACCTGTCATTGCTCCTAAAGGGACTACATATATTCATCTCTAGCAATTGCATTTTCATGCCAGATGGAAATGGAAAATTTTACGCTCGTATATTACATGTACGGCTCTCAGGCTACTAAACGGGATGAAAATCATTTCTATTGCACTTTTCCTAGGCATAAGTCTATAAATAATGCTGTTTGCAGTGGAAAAAGTTCAGCTTACACATCGAAGGGTTTTTCTCATGATATCAGACGTGAAAATCGGTTTTTCTCTAGTAGTCTGCGCGCACACGAATTGAATTACATCATATATCAGTTTCTCAAATTTTAACGAGAATAAAGATTTTTAAAACTGAAGAATCCCTGGAAAATCCCAAATATATCCCAGAATTCATAAGGAAAAGCGCTTTTTATAAGCGCTTCTCTTTATACCTGCAAATCCTCCCATATTGTAGACATAAAACATTAGTCATAACCTGGAGTCCTAGAGAGACTCCATATATTTATTCACAACAATTGCATTTTCATGCCAGATGGAAATGGAAAATTTTCCGCTCGTATATTCCCAAGCTACCAGACTGGGCGAGAATCATTTCTATTGCACTTTTCCTAGGCGGAAGTCTTTATAAATAATAAGAGTCAAGAGCTTGTTGCAGTCGAAAAAGTTCAGCTTACACCTCCAGGGGTTTTCCACATGATATCAGACGTGGAAAATCGTTTTTTCTCTAGTAGTCTGCGCGCACGCGAATTAAATTACATCCTACATCATTTTCTCAAATTTTAACGAGAAGAAAGATTTTACAACTGAAAAATCCTTGGAAAATCCTAAAAGTATCCCAGAATTCATAAGGAAAAGCTCTTTTTATTAGCGTTTCTCTTTATACCTGCAGATCCTCTCAAATTGTAGACATAAAACATTAGTCATAACCTGGCGTTGCTCCTAGAGAGACTTCATATATTCATCTCCAACAATTCCATTTTCATGCCAGATGGAAATGGAAAATTTTCCGCTCGTATATTCCACTGCTCCCAGGCTACTAGACGGGGTGAAAATCATTTCTATTGCACTTTTCCTAGGCGGAAGTCTTTATAAATAATAAGAGTCGAGCGCTAGTTGCACTGGATAAAGTTCAGCTTACACCTCGAGGGGTTTTCCACGTGATATCAGACGTGGAAAATCGGTTTTTCTCGAGTATTTTTCGCGCACGCGAGAACGCGATTATGAAAAATGGAAAACCGTTTCGCGGAATTGATTTTTCCACGTGTAATGCGGAGTTTTCCGAGTCGATTCAAATCGCTTTTCTTTGGAAAGCATTGGTTTGGATTCCTGAATATGGAGTGGTTTTTCCGCTTGAATGATCGGAAATCATGCATAATAGTGTTGATTCGTGGGACGAAAAGGAACCTTATCAATATCTTTGGGGTTTTGTAGCTCTGTAATGGGTAATTTTTATTATTAGAACTGGGACCATTTGCACCAAATACTTCGTAACTTTCCACTTTTCAAATGACTTCCCTTGCACGAAACGCTTTTACAATTGGAAAGTGCAATGTGGAAAGTCAAGTGCAAAGTGAAAATCACTTCGCAGAAATTAAATATTGAGAGGAATGCTGTGCAACATAATTAATTTCCACTTTACAAATTTTTCAGAATAGTGCAGAGTGAAAAGTTCAAAGTTTTTTGGTGCAATAAGCCCCTGGTATCATTATGGCAATGTAAGCCTTCCGGGAGCAGCGACCATGTATACACGGTGTTCCTAAAGTGAACGTTCAAACGAAAAGGGAAGATTCCTTAAGTGAGTTTAAGAAAAAGAAAGTCCCATAAACATGGGGTCGGAAACGTTTCTTTTTCGAGATATAGAGTGTTGAAGTTTGAATCGTTCAATTTTTTTTTCTCGAAATCGTTGGTAGATACGACAAAACTACAAGAGACCGAAAAGTTTAGTATAAGAACAAAGCTTCTTTTTACATTTTTTCAAATTAACAGTTGCATACCAAAAAAAAGTTCTGCAGAAGAACCGGTGGCAGTGTTCCAGAAAAAATATCACCCTGTAGATCTTCTATCGAAATTGCCATGTCTCAAATGTAATATCTATGCCAAATTTCAGTTGAATATCTTGTGAAGTGTAGATACTGTGGGAAAAAAACTTGAAAAAAAATTCAAACTTCAACACTCTGTATCTCGAAAACGAAACGTTTGCGACCGCATGTTTATGGGACTTTTTTTTTCTTAAACTCACTTAAGGAATCTCCCCACTCGTTTGTACGTTCAATTTAGGAATACCCTGTATATTCTGTTTTTTACCCTTGTCAACCATGGAAACCCAAGAAGGTGGTCAATTGCGTTGAGAGAACTGACAACCTCCTTAGGAGCCTTAGGAGTTATCTCTTGGTATACAGATGGTTTCAAAACCTCTACAGGAGCTGGCGCTGGGATATACATGCCAAGTACCAAGTGTGCACTTTCGCTATTGTGAGCATATTTCAAGCAAATTAGCAATAAAAAGATGTCTAGATATGAATCTGGAAAGAAACTATCAGAATTGCGATATAGCCATACATTCAGATAGTCAAGCTGCTATTAAAGCACGGAGCTCCCACGTCATCGACTCAAAGATGATCTGGGAGTGCCGAAACAAACTCAATGAGGTAGACAAGAAAAAAAGGTAATGAGGTTTTTACAGTTGCGCTTTCTCAGAAATATCAGTTGGTTCTTAAAGTTGTCTTTCATTAGACTGAACCTGATTCGCACCAACACGTTGTATTATCATTATCACTCGGTGGTTTCTTTTATCCATCCATATAACCCAGAGATATTGAAGTGGGTAGGTGTTATTTCACGATGATATTACCACTGAGAATACCAAAAGGTCTATCTTCAGTCAATGCTTGTATTTCAGTTCAAAGTCAAGCTTCAGCCAAGACTAATAGTTCAGGATAAAATCCAGGAGAAAATTGTGGTACAGCCTCAATCGAGTGGTCCAAGCCAAAGAAATGTGCCCCAACCCAAAGAGCTATATGAAATTAACATAAATGGAAATGTGCTCAAAAAGTTGAAATTACTCTTTCTCGTTTCTTAAGAAAAAGATTAGGCATCTACACTATGCCGATAATTATTAGTAAACCTGAGAAGAAATTCTGGGTAAATTAAAAGCGAAAAACAGAACTTGTGCTATGAAATAAAATGAAGGCAAGCAATGCAACAAATTTGGAACCAGTAAATCACATTATTAAATTCCTAGTGAGATCCCTGCTTGAATTAAAGGAATTATGACTTACCGAGAATAAATATTATTTATCTCGCAAACTAAAACTTAGAAATTTCAGACGAAACATTAAATGGATTCATATGAAAATTCTTCACGATAACACGATATACGATAGACGTTTTCTCCCTCAGAGAAAAGCCGGAAAAGGAAGTCAAATAAATTTCATTACATCAAGCAGGTTTGAAGATTATAGGAGTGAAATAACCTGACATAAGGTTGTCAGTCTGACAATGCATATTCTATGATCACCATGGGCGTTTCAAGAAGCATAGGCGTGCAAGATGTTGCAAAGGTTTTTACGTGCTGGTCATGAGCCTTTGTTGTGGGTTTTAAAAAAGCAATATAATGCAGCGATTTAGCACTGGGAGTCTAATAACAGTATCATCCTCTTGAGATTCGGCCCTGGACTCACTCCAGTCGAAAAATTCGTCGTGATATCACCTACCTATTCCAGAAAGCTCTCCAAACTGTCACGAGCTGAGCTTCGGTTAATGGTGGGCATGAAAAAGTATGAGATTTGCAAGCTTCATGGATCGGAAACAGAAACATTTAATTAGTTGTTAGCCAAGTGTCCAGAGCTACAAGAAACTTGATATTATTATAATGACAGTCCTGAATACATCTTTCTGTTGACAAACAATAATTGCGCAAAGTAATGCCTCCTTGATTTTACACCCCTAATTTCACGAAGCTTATGCATGAACCATTCTCCCCCAAATGACCCTCAAACCAAGTTTTCCAGTTCTCCAGCACTATTCCTTATACCCTTAACTACATACCGTAATCTTCAGCTGCATCGCGCAAAACCAAGAATAAAGCGGGGAATTCCCATTCTACGCTCTACAGAAACTCACTTATTCACGTCGATGCAATCTTCGCGACACCCTGATGTTACAGCGAATGCAGCAGCGCCATCTACTTGCCTTTGTGGAACGTGACCCGAATTGGTTATGCAATTTCAATATTGTGCTTGTGCCCTCCTAGCAAGGTTTACTGTTCGATATATGCACATAAAACGTTGTCTGGGAAGATTCTGTGTTCGGAAATCTGCCACCATGTTGTTTTATGGGATTGGGTATTAGGGGCATAGTTGGGTTTTATGCTAGACGTCTAGGGCTCCCGCGATGAGTAAATACAGGTATATTTCTCTGTGAGCTCGTTCCAAGGATGATCGGTTGTTCAGAAGTTTATAAATTGATTGGGAAGGATGGATAGAGTATTGTTTATTTTTGTTGTAGGCGGTGCGCTGCCGTCTATTTTGATAAGGAGTTGTTTTAAATTTCGAGATGGAATAATGGTATCGTTTTGAAGTGTCCCTCATCGTTGTGCAAGGAAAATGTGGGGTGATTTGAGAAAATTTTGGTCGACTGTTTCCGCTCCTGGTACAACAAATTTTTGAGTGTGATGAACCTCAGGCTGAATTCTCCTGATAGCAGAATGACAATTTCTCCCAACTATTCGAGATCGATAAAAATCAACGAATATCTAACCTAACATTTTTCGATATATGCACACAACAGGTCGTTTGGGCAGATTCTGTGTTTGAAAATCTGCCACCATGTTGTTTTATGGGATTGGGTATTAGGGACATAGTTTGGTTTTATGCTAGAAGTCTAGGGCTTCCACGATGAGTAATTACAGGTATATTTCTCTGTGAGCTCGTTCCAAGGATGATCAGTTGTTCAGAAGTTTATAAATTGATTGGATAGGATGGATTGTGTATTGTCTTTTTCTGTTGTAGGCGGTGCGGTTGCCGTTTATTTTTATAAGGAGCTGAATTTCTAGATAAAATAATGGTGTCGTTTTGAAGTGTTCTTCATCGTTGTGCAACGAAAATGTGGGATGATTCACGAAAACTTTGGTCGATAGTTTCCACACCTAGTACAAAAGATTTCTAGAAAAATTATATAATATCTAACTTTTACTTCAGAGAGTAGCTTCCAAGTATATAGGTTTGGAAATTCACATTGGAAACATGATTGTGCAATTTAAATATTGTGTCTTTGCTCCTCTCGCAAGGTATACTGTTCGATGTATGCAATTAAAACGTTGTCTTGGAAGGTTCTGTGTTCGGAAATCAGCCACCATGTTGTTTTAAGGGTGTTCTGAAGTTTATAGATTGATTGGGGACGATGAATTGAGTATTGCTTATCTTTATTGTAGGCGTCGTGATAGGCGTTTGTCTTTATAAGTAGATGATTGAAATTTTGAGATGAGATGAAGGTGTCATTGTGTGGTGTATTTTATCGTTGTGCAAGGAAAATGTGGTGTGATTTGAAAAGCATTGGTCGATTGTTTCCAAACTCGATACAAAAGATTTTCGAAGATAATGAAGCTCAGGCTGAATTCCTGTGATGGCAGAATAAATGATTTTCACAACTATTCGATATTGCTCAAAAAACAACGAATATCTGAGGAGCTGTCACTGAAGTACAAGTGTACTTCAGAGACTATATATTTCGAACTTTTTAATTCACAATAATTTCTCATATTTCTTGAAAGGTAATGAACATTGACTCAATCAACAAAATTAATAGAAAACGATATAATGAAATGTTATTTATTCTCAAAATTATATATACTGTCATATATAAATGTTAAAGAAAGTATTGAAACATGAGAACAACAATAAATAAATGAGTGAACGAATTAAATAACTGAAAAAAAAATTCTAACAACAAATATTCTAACAAAGTATATAAATTAATTACCTCATCTACAGAATACATAAAATTAACAATAATGAAAATCATTGATCTGTATATTCATTGGTAATCAATAAACTGAAACCAAAGTCTCCTTTGGTATCTATAAAAACAATAATACTGACAACAAATATTCTAACAAAATATATAAATACTTCAACTCTTCTCGCTACTTGCTCTGTAAGAAAATAAAAAAAAATTGCAGAAATAATAATTCTAACTACAAATATTCTAACAAAGTGAATAAATAAATACTCTCATCGACAAAATGAATGAAAAAATGAATACTTAATAACATAAGTCATCAATATATTCTTTGGAAAAGAATAAACTGAAACTCAACTTCTCTTCGGTTTCAGCGAAAACATAATATCGTCGTTAAATTTTAAACCCCTTGCAAATCGATTCCTTTCTATTGATATAATTGCCAAATGGGCTAGCCTCTTCTGTCCAATCGAGGACCTTAAATTAATTTTCACTAATTACAATTTACTAAACGGCCGTTCACATGTTGCTGTGGTCACTGGTAACGTTAAATATTCTGAGAGCAGTGTTCAGATTAGGATATATTGTTTGGTAAACACGGCACTCTGAAATAGAGCTCGTAGTCAATCTTTATTACTTTGGTCGATAGTTTCCGTACCTAGCACAAAAAATTTTTGTAAGAAATGAAGCTCAGGCTGAAATATGGTAATCAACAAATGAATCCTTCCGGAATGCGTAATATTCCCTACACACTCCAATGGCCGCGAACCACGCCAGAACTGTAGCCAACCGTCCGTGCTCAAATCAAGGACGAACTTTATGCTGATATTTCATAAATTAACGCAGAACGCAGATTTAGAAACAGCACACAGTCGGCTGGGCAGGCGGAAAAGATCAAAAAGGATCTTTCCTGTCGGCGTTGTTCTTCTTCTTCTTCTTCTCTGTGCGGTGCCTTACCGGCCGAACTGAGGCCTAGTGGCCCATTGTTCACCCGCATCGTTCTATAGAGACTCAGCTCTTCAGACACAAAGACAGAAATGTCGCGAGCCTGCCAGGAGTGGTCCCTCTCACCATAGGAATAGAAGGTGTTGGATTTCCTAGGTGTGTTGACCTTAACTCAGTAAGGTTTCCACAGTTGAACAAAATATGCTCAACCGTTTCATCAGTACTCCTGCACCACCGGCATAGGGAGCAGCTCGTCAATCCCATTCTCTTCAAATGTTTGTTAAACAGGTGACCAGTCAATGCACTAGTCACCAGACTGAGTTGTTTCCTCTCCAGCAGCAGAAGCCTATTGACCTCATATCGCGAGGACGGTCTCTCAATGAGAATCCTCGACCACCTCAGGCCCACCCCTGCGCTCCATTCCGAGGAAAATTCCCTGTTCAGCCAGTTCCTGAAGAAACTTCTGACAGATGTGCGACAGATTGGCAGCGAAGGCTCCGGACCAACAAATGCTAATCCGGCTCCCCGCCTAGCCAGTAGTTCATCTGCCTTGGCGTTACCAGGTATATCCGCATGAGCCGGACAACAGATCACTTTCAAAAAGTTATCAGAGCCCAGCCCACGCAGAGCTTTCCTGCATTCTTCTACCAAAAGAGAATCAACTCTAACATCAGATAGAGATTTCAGAGTTCCCTGGCTGTCGCAACATATATAAATGTACTGGCCAGAGTATCCCCTGCGAATGTTTTCCAATGCGCATGCAGTCGGCGTTGTTAGATCCAAAAGGACCAATTCTTCTTCTTTCTTTAATTTCAAAATTGATGAAATATTGAAAGGAAATACCATTCTTTCAACGATCAAAGTCTTTCCCCCTTCAAACCATTCAGCTTTACCGCACCCACAATCACAAAAACAATCAACAAATGAATCATTCCGAAATGCGTAGGATTTCCAGCACACTCCAATGGCCGCAAACCACGCCAGAAACGCATCCAACCGACCGTGCTCAAATCAAGGACGTACTTCACGCTGATATTTCATAAATTAACGCAGAACGCAGAGATAGAAACAGCACCGCGCGTTCACGAAACAACAATTCCACACAGTCGGCTGGGCAGGCGGAAAAGATCAAAAAGGATCTTTCCTGTCGGCGTTTTCAGATCCAAAAGGACCGATTCTTTCTGCCCGGCCTGCCGTGAGCGTCGCGGCGCTTGGAGACGCTGCCGTGAGGTTTTTCCAGGAATTCGCAACGTCCCAGATATGATTATATTAAAATTGCAGGGATGCTTAACAAGGGCAGAGGAATAAATCAGAGCTAACGACAGCGTGCGCAGCTAAATAATGTGGTAAAAGGAGCACTGGAGTGCGAACAATTGTAAAAAATTCGCCGGTTTGTGGTTTTCTCATTTGCGAATAATATTTCACGTGTTTATGGGGGTTGAGGACGGGTGGTCCGGGGGTTCGAAACGTCCTGAGTAATGGTGGGAGTTTCCCGGGTGCTGGATGTTGCTAGAGATATTTATTTTTGTTGAGCATGAGTTCTTGCGGAGGATTTGTTTTATTGTGTAACTTTAATGTATCGTAAGAAAGTTCCATTATTTTGAAATTTCGAAGAGCGCACAACAGAATATTCGTACATACTAGTTGTTTTTTGTGACAGCAAGTTTAACTACACCGCGTAAAAAAATAAACGCACATTCTGAAAATCTCAATTTCAATGAAAGTTAACTCTACATTGGCTTTATAACTTTATGTTATCTAGCTAAGGTTTTGAAGGAAACAAGACACATCAAAGGGAAGAAAAATTCAGGGTTTCACTGAATCTCATGTGAAAAAAAAGAAACAATTTTCGAAATACTGGAATGCTGATAAGTGATTCAATACTTGGTTTTTCTACACTTTGCGTTAATAACAGCTCGGCAACGACGGTTAATACTCAAAATGAATGATCTTAAAATGTTGTGTAGGAATCCTTTCCAAATTTCCCTGAGTTGGATTCCTAAGCCATTAAGAGAAGCTGGATGATTTTCTGAACTTCTCAGCCTTCTGTTCAAGGTTTTCCTGAACGATGCGCACACGATGAGGTCTCTGGCATTATATTATCATCCATAAAATGAAATTTTCACCAATGTATGGGGAAAATGGCACTACATGTTCTTCAAGCATGTTCCTTATACCTATCAGCATTCATAGCTCAATTATCAACGACGACTAGGTCTGTGCGAGCAGTCAAAGATATTCCACCCCATACCATAATCGATCGTCCCCCGAAACCAGTAGTATTCAGGAAATTGCACTGAGCATATCTTTCATGTGGAAGTCTGTATACAAGGGAACGTCGATCACAATGGTAGAGGCAGAATCTAAACTTATCTGTGAAGGGAACTCTTTCCCAATCAGCCTTTTTCCAATGGATATGTTCTCTCGCATAATCCAAACGCGCCCTTCGATAGGCTGGGGTAAGAGCTGGGCCTTTTGCCGCGACACGGGGCCTTAAATCATATTCTCTGAGGTGATTTCTTATTGTCTGGGTGCTAATTTGCACTCCATGAGTTTGCTCAAGCTGATTTTGAAGGAGGCGAGCAATTGCAAACCGTTGTCTCAACGAAGAAACTCTTAAGTAACGTTCTTGAAGACAGTTGTTACCCGTGGTCTGCCCTGTCCTGGTCTTCGGACTTTCATACCTGTCTCCCTGAATCGCTGCAACATTCTGGACACACTTGTATGGAAAACTCCAAACCTTGCAATTCTTCTTGTGTATGTCCCTCCTTCTTCTCGCAAAACTACCGCTTGGGCACATTCCTCTCTGGTTGCATAGCGATCGATTGTATAGAAAATCAAACGAAAGAAAAACTATTGATGACTATAACTGCTGGGAAAAAATATATGTATTGAAGAAAAACGTTGAAAGTGGATAACACATGCATGCATAATTCTGATAAAAATAATTATCATTGAGAACACCTTCAGTTGTAGAATAAATTTGAGATTTCCATAATATGCGGTAATTTTTTGCGCAGTGTAGAATCAACCCACTCAAAATTTTTTGACTGTGTAACAGCAGGGAAGCTTCTCCAGAGTTTAATTCTATTTTTCAACTCCCTCTAGCAGACCACTGAACATCCAGTGCAGCAACTTTTACGACACTGAATGGTCGCGCGTTTATTCAAAATTTGGTTCATATTTAAACCACCATCGTATCTCATTATCTAATAAAGTCATATCTTTAAGCTCCTTCAAGGTCGAATTCCCCAACCCAAATCACCTCCAACTCCAAATCAGATAGAGAAAACGTCCTCACCGAAGCCAACTCAACCTAAACTTACACCTGCACCACCCTTCAAAGCGCTCCAGATTTCCTGAATCCCCCCAAACTCACCCCAAAACTCCCCCAACCCTCCTCGACTTTGTATCTTATCGGTCTGCACTTCCTTCCGCCCACTTTTCATATCGCTTATTTATTCAAAACGGACACTGAGCTGGCTCGGGCCCCGGACGACTAGCTGAGACTTTCAGCTCGGTATAAATTGAAATATATATTTCAATAAAGGACGGGACAGGTCCAGTTTAACGCCCTAATCTGCCGGCGTTCCTAGTTTATTCAGGAAGCAGCGCCATCTACGTCGAGAGAATGGAGGTAGATATGCATGGATGACTTGATCCCGCCGGTGAACTGTCTGCTTGATTATCGTGGATTGTAGGGGTGTTATAAGGGGGTTTGGAACCGGCTGCAGCTGTTGGTGGATGGTGAATTAAGTTATCTTGCAAGATGCATGAGAATAGAAGTTGTATTTGTAACTACGGGTTGGTTCAAATATGAACTGGAATTTGTGAATGAACGCGCGATAAAATTAAGATTGACGCTCATTCAGGAAAAGAGAGGCGAAGAGAGACAAAGCGCTGTTTTTCGCCGGAGAGGTTTGCATTGAATCAAATGGGTAGACGCTCACTTAGGAGGCGCGAAGCGAAGAGCCTAATCGATAGATGTGGGGCAAATTAGACGCGCACTTGCACGAAGCGAAGCGCTAGGAAGGAACTCGTCGTTTTCCGCTGGAGAGGTTATCATTGAAACAAATGGGTAGACGCTTACCTAGGAGGCTCGAAGCAAAGAGCATGTGCGCTACAAATTTCTCGAGGCGGTCCTCAAGTAGGTAGTCGGCGACCAGAATCGGGTTCGTGATCCAAGTTCGACCTGCTGTATTCCCAACTCGAGGAAAAATTTGCGATTTTTATGGAAATTATATACTCGAATTTTGTCAATGAAGAAATGCACAGTTATTGCATTGAGTGTTAATTCAAATTGTCTGAAATATAGGTATTATACGTATTATGTAAATATCTGATAAAATTTAAACATTGTGGAATAATTTCTTCGAAGGATATATGATCACCA
Source organism: Propylea japonica (assembly GCA_013421045.1). Taxonomy (NCBI): domain Eukaryota; kingdom Metazoa; phylum Arthropoda; class Insecta; order Coleoptera; family Coccinellidae; genus Propylea; species Propylea japonica. The sequence goes on from CM024242.1 coordinate 84,146,086, forward strand.
AACATTAAAATATTCGGGATTTAATGTTGGAAGTCGTTGTTCAAACAAAACGATCAATTATCATTCCAATAAATGTGATTATTGTGAATAATGAAAAAATTGTCTACATTACAAATTACAAAGAAAAAAATTATTTAAAAGGCTGAAGGACCCTTGGTCGATAGCCATTTGTATTGCTGCAATAAACCACAGTTACTACTACTAATGATGATTGATTGTGTTTGAAATAATTCCTCCATGAAGTTTATTTGATGAATTATTTTCTAACAATGAAAAAGAAGCAGACATTTTTCGATGTGGTCGTAGAAAAAGGTATTTTTCCTGAAATCACCAGAATGAAGGAATTCGATTACTTCTTGCTCTTTTTTTTAATCGGGAGAAAATAAACATTTCGTATTAATGATTTTATATGATTTTTTTGTATTCCTGGATGAAGGTAGGATGGCGAAGATTTCATTGAAATATTGAAATACTACTGCGGACTACAGAGATTCTGATGATAAAATAACAATAGCTCTACCCTTGTTCATGCAGGTGGTCTGCATGCAACAAAGGTAATAAAAACCTTAATTAAACATTTGCTCTATGAGAAAATCTCAGTAGAAACCTCTGTCTCTATTGTGTTTGTTCGACTTATGACCTGAACTATTCATATCGAATGCTTCCTTTCATTAAACAACTTTTTTTCCATTTTTTTTTGTTTTCTTCTTGAAACTGCATCTGGAAGTGTTCAACAGATACAGATAAACCACGACAAAGTAAAAAAATTATAAAATTTTATCTCCGTATCAGAAATTACAGTCATGTTCGGACTTTTCCTTGAAAGTCCTTCAATAATTGAAAAAACTGCTGTGAAGACATAAGGGTTCATCAAACTAGGTCTGGTTGTTCCAGTTATGTATCCTTTGGAGTCTCAGAAGTTCAAGCAACTGTCTAAAATACTCACAATGCTGAGTAGTCATCTCCCATAGATTCAAACAGCAGCATATCTAAATATCGCATTTAATTTCGTAATAAATAACGCTAAAAAACTTTTGACTACCTACTCTATCCAGGACAATACACAGTAAATCTTCCCCCATTTCACCTCGTAACAGTAACAAAGTGAACCTAATCCTCCCCTATTTACCTCATACATCCCTCGACCCAAAAGAACCGTTTTGTTCTTATTTTCTTGCGCAACCATTCCAATCTATCGAAGTCCTCCAGGAGACCTCTGATTAATCCCCTCTGGATCAGCCATGACCAGGATAAATACCGAAGATTCAATCCGGTCCGGCCGGCCGTTTACTCAACCGCCCCAGACTTGTCGAGATGCGGTCAATCGGTCGCAAAAATCGGCCCATAACGAAATTAGTTTGATATATGGGCGACCAGCTGACGTAACGAGCTTCTACTTACGGAGGAGCAGCGGTCCCATGTGGATGGTTCTGACAAGGGATCGAAGAAGTCGTTTATAAAGTCGTTCCGATAACCCCTGAATGATGGCGGAAGGCAGTGGCGTGCGGTTGCATCGGCTGTTTGGTTGTTAGCTATCTTTATGTTATGGAGATGTTAGTTTTGATGGCTTCTTGCTGAAAGCTCTGCATGTATAACCGAAATAAAAGTGAATGGTGCTCTGACGAATTGAAGAAACATCTTAACCTAGAGCAAGTGATTCTTATCATTAAAACTGAAGTCGTTATGGCAAAAGTAGTGTTCCGATAATATTGATCATGTAGATCTTCTGTTCTCTTCTCTATTCCTTCATGGAAATAATAAACTGCGTTGTTATGACCGACAAACCTCCTTAGGAGCCTTCGCCGTTACCTGTTGGGTATTCAGAACAGGTTTCCCTATATGAATTGTTTTTGGGCCAGCCAGCGGTGGACATTTGCATGCTACTTGTTCAGCTGTTTCTGCTTCGGATTCATAAAGCCTGCAAATCTCATCTGATGATTTTTCCATACAAATGATATACCGATATTGCCTCGCCAGCAGTCCCTCTATCATTCAAAGCTCAGCTTATGACTGCTTCAGGAGCTTCTTGGTGTAGGTAAGTGAAATCATCACGAATTTCTTGACTCAGGAGTGGTTCTTCAGGGGGTTATTTTTTATTCAACACCCATTGGAGGATCGCTGCTCTGTATTGGTCGTTGTGCTTACTCTGATGCACTTTTCGTATGTTCATCGGCTTTTTCACTTCTTTCAAGACCATAATGACTGGTCACCCTTAAAGGAGACACTTCATTGTTTCTTGCCTGTTGCTTTATGTTATTATGGCAACCCAAGGTCAATAGGAACCCCTGGCAGTTTGATTCCAGAGATCTGACAATTGCCTAGCTGTTCGTGGGGGGTTCATTTTAAAACAGTCCTGAATGCATATTCGGACAGCTAGTATTTCAGGCTTTGAAATAAAGGGCTCACTTTCCAGGGCTTAAGAAATCTTTCTCTGATTTTGATCTATCGGTAAAAGCATATGGATTTATTTCATCCAAGCGATTAACGAAACTAAGATAGAAAGTATCAGAGACTGGAAATTTTTCGCCAAGTCTGAAAGCATCAGATTTATTAAAGCTGGATAGCTTCTTTTTTGTGAGAAGCCTGGAAGTAATCAGTATAACCACAATCATAATAGTTCCATTGTTTATAATCATAATAACATATTCTATATCATCTTGTTCTGCCAAAGTATTTTTCTGTCTGCCTGCTCCCTTCTCGTGAATTCTTTTTTGTTGTTAGTGTTTTTCCTATGTCACAGAAAGGTTCTGGTCGTTTTAAAGTTCACGACTCCTTTCAGGTAAATCCTACAGGGTGTAAAGCTCACAATTTCACTGAGTTCATGGTCAAAGTCACTTCGTTTTCTTATTTCAAACCTTATATTCTACTTCTCCTGTTTGATCTCTTGTATATCCATCGTTTCCGAACAGATTAGATGGCTGTGGAAGTGGCAAGCACCTGGGAGTGTCTTTTGAATAAACTACTTAGAAATTATTTTTTGACCACAATTCATGCTCTGAAACTATCTCATTAATCAAACAAGCTTCAGTTACTAACAAATCATCCTTAGAAGTCAAGCAAAAAACAACCAGTGAAATATACAAACTGATAAGTATCATCTCGAGATACCCGCTACTGGCTTAGACAGATTAGGCCCTCGGGTCTGAAATCGACGTTGATGATCCCCGTGACAGTTCATCGAACGAAATATATGTATCCGAAAAAATTGGGATCTCTTTATCTGCTCGCCTGGACCCGTTACGATACAAACGATTTGGTTATTGGAAGAGCCATTTTAGAATGATGGCCGGGTCTTCCTGCCCCATTGTGTTTCAATTGACGTTCGTTTTGGACACAAAAAGTGCGGTCCTTTCAGCTTCTTCACCGAACGATATTTCTTTCCTTTTGACCATTTGTGAATTGTGGATGTCAGATGGTAAAAACTGAGGTGGACATGAAATACAACTTTAGAATAACACCGCATTTTCTTGAGAAAGAAAAAAGGCATTGACGGTTATCATGATAGTTTTAAGGAATTGAACTACAGGGTGACTGGTGACGTATGGGACAACGGCTAACTGAAGATAGAGGACCTCAAACTGAATGAGGATTGGGGGTTTAAATGTCCTATAAGGCTATTAGTTTCAGAGATACAGGGTGTTTTTTGCAAAAGTGCTAAAACTATAAACTCCCATCGTCGATATGGCAAATTTTTCGCTGATATTTGGCAAGCTTGTTACTAAACATATTCTCCATCAGATCGAGAAGAAAAATTCCCAAAAATTGCAGGTCCGTATTCAAAAATTTCAATTTCCGTGTCAGGTGAGAAATATCACTCGGTATATGAGATAAAAAAAATTCAATTGGAAAATTGGAATCTTCAAGAAACACTGAGTAAAAATCTGTTTTTAGTTTGAATGGCACAAATTTTTCATAAATTTTATGATATGTTGAAAGTCGAATATTACAATTTATTCATATTGAATTCAAGAAACATACTATTTCTGATAGAAAAAACACTGAATTTGAGATGCTTAAATAATCCTGACGCATTTTGAATATTCCTTCACATCTTGAACTCCTTTTTTATCAATATTATAAGAAAAATAAAAAAAAAATAGAAATACAAAGAGAGGAACAGTAGCACATATGATTCATAAAAAAATCAAATAAACAAATGCTCGATATGCTAGAGCCATTCCTCTCACACACTTAATGACTCTTTTGAACAATTGAAGTACTTTTCATATCCACAAGATGAAAAATTATACTCTTGATAGAACAGAAACACTCGAGAAAAGTTTGACTTTCTTCTCAGAACCCCTGAACAATAATCAATCTGGTACTTATGTTTTCAACAAAATTTATTCTTCAATGAAATAATGTATGAATTTTGAGGACTTACTTTCCTCTAATATGTACTTAGGTATAGCAACTTCATCTTCTTTTGAGAAGCATATGAATTTCTTTAATGCAAACAGAATATTAGGGAAACAAGTGATTTTTAGAATAAGAGGTTTATTATTCCATTATAAATAAAATACATCCTACTACACAGAGTAGGCTTATTTCAAAAAATGACGTTTATATTCATACACTCATTGATTGTGTATTATTGGGAATTGTGTCGTTTGTTTATCTACTGAAAAATGCCTTCAATATTCACGAATGAAGAATATGTAGATGATACTTGTTTTGAATTGCGCAAAATGAACGGATATAATATTTGGTCTCAGAATAATCCTCATCTCAAAAGAGAAAGAAATCATTAGAGTTCAAGAGAGCCAATAAATGCGTTGAAGCAAATTGCTCTGATTTCGAGCATTTGCTTAGTTGTTTTCTCATGAATCATTGCATTATTTAATAAAGGAATAAATTTTGTTGAAAGAATAAGTATCAGATGGATTATTGTTCAGGCGTTCTGAGAAGAAAGTCCAACTTTTCTCGAGCTGAAATCTAGTGCTACTGTTCTATCAAGAGTAATTTTTCATCTTGTGGATATGAAACGTACTTCAATGGTTCAAAAGAGCAAATAAGTGTGTGAGGGGAATGGCTCTCGCATATCAAGCATTTGTTTATTTGATTTTTTTATGAACCATATGTGCTACTGTTAATTTTTTTGTGTTTGTATTGTTTTTTGAGTTTTTCTTATAATATTGATAGAAAATTTAATGAAAAATTATTTCAAGATGTGAAGGAATATTCAAAATGCGTCAGGATTATTTAAGCATCTCAAATTCAGTGTTTTTTTCTTTTAGGAATAGGGTGTTGCTTGAATTCAATATGAAGAAATTGTAATATTCGACTTTCAACATATCATAAAAACTTTAAAAAATTTGTGCCATCAAAACTAAAAACAGATTTTTACTCAGTGTTTTTTGCAGATTCCAATTTCCCAATTTAATTTTTTTTATTTCATATACTGAGTGATATTTCTCATCTGACACGGAAATTAAAATTTTTGAATACGGACCTGCAATTTTTGGGAATTTTTTCTTGTCTATCTGATGGAGAATATTCATACTAACAAGCTTGCCAAATGTCAGCGAAAAATTTGCCATATTGACGAAGATATGGGAGTTTATAGTTTAAGCACTTTTGCAAAAAACACCCTGTATCTCTGAAACTAATAGCCTTATAGGACATTTAAACCCCAATCCTCATTCAGTTTGAGGTCCTCTATCTCCAGTTAGCCGTTGTCCCATACGTCACCAGTCACCCTGTATAATGGTTTGCGTCTAAAAAACTAAATAAATGAAAAGGACGATGTAACGTTTCGGTGTCTATATCAGACACCTTCTTCAGACAAACTTGTAAAATCTTCAGAATTGTGTGTTTTCTCATTTCCAGTCTAATTGACATTGAAAGTTGTCATCTCAAAGAGATGTTGATTGATATTTAATTTTGAAGTTTCCTGATGTTATTTCTTCCTTCAATAAATCAATCCAAATACGATCTATTTCAACAGAATAATTGGCCAAATTATCTACTTCATCTAACAAAATACATTTGGATTCCTTAATTTTCCTTTTATAATTATCAGGTTTCATCATACAGTTGTGCTAAATAATCAGGTCAGCCTTCCAGGAACTGCGACCATGTAGATCTTTTATTTTCTAGCTTACTCATTAGTGGAAACCTAAGGAGGTTTTCAATGGCTTTGATTAAACCGACAACCTTCTTAGGACTCAAGGGCCTTTACCTTTGGGTGTCCAAGGCAGGTTTTTTCATATGCATCGTTCTTAGAACAGGTAGCTCTGGACACTTGCATATCATGTGTTCAACTGTTCCTGCTTCTGATTTTCATCTGTTGACTTTCCCGTTCGGTACAAATATCATTTGTTCCGACAGTTCCCCATCAGCAGTCCCAAACCACCCGAAGCTCAGCTCATGACAATTTCAGGAGCTTTTTGGTATAATTAGGAGAAATTATCACAATTTTTTTGACATCAGTAGGACAAAAATGTTTTTTCATAGGGCTGTTTTGTTATTCTACTCTTATTGCTGAACTGCTGCATTATATTTGTCTTTTCCAAGCCTACAGAAAAGCTCATTAAGTGTCAACCTAGGTGGTGGTAGCAGGGTTCTTTAAGACTTTGAAGCGTGAGGTTCCAGGATACACATTAAGGTGCTGCCAGGTCTGCTTAGCTATATTGCCCCTCCATCAATCTTTTCTAATCGAAAGACTGAGTGAAACTGAGAAAATTAAATATAAAGCAAAATATCTGAATATTCTCTACTGCACATATTGACTAATCCGAACTTGACAGTTGACAGACAAATGACATTCGCGAAAAGAAGGCCTGAAACTTGACAAATGGTTGTCAGATCATAGAAAAAATTCTGTCGAAAAATTCTATCAGAATTCACCCATTTTCACATCAGGAAGTTCCACAAGATAAATCAATCTTCTAATGCAAAATTTAATAACATGGAAAATCGTTCTTCATATGTCAGCTTCCGCCGAGGCCGACTACGATCTCTTCAGCAGATTACATAGTTCACTTCGTCTGGTGGTACAGATGAAAAATGGCGTTCCTCGAATAGTTTCGCATAAAAGCGAGAAAAAAAAGTCGATCGTTAAAGCTGATAGATCGAACATGTTGATGACGTAGTGGAAATTTAATAACCATTCATCTTTCATAGCCAGACAGGTTTATGGATTGTTTTCCTCAGGATTTTTTTTCTTGTACAAAAGAGTTTTAACGCTGAATCTGTTTTAACGCGAGGTTTAATGTATGTGAAGATTTCCAGAAGGTTCATGTTTTGATGGAAGTTTAACGACTCTAGTGTAGGATGTAGGTCTGTTTTTTATGACGAAAGAAGAAGAACAACAACAGATACTTTAACTCGATGCTTTGGGGCAAGGAAGAATGGGAAGACATTAAAGATATTTTCCTCTTCAATTTCGCAAAGAAAAAATTTCCTTTAAAACAACCCTTTCTGAGTTATGAACGAAAATCTCAACAAAAATCAGGATTCTAATTTTTTTGAAAATGTTTGACAGGAAGGCAATGAAATCTTATTGTAGTGCTGAACTGAGGACAATTTTCGCATCAATTTGGCAAAGAAAATTTCCCTACACTACAATGCCTAACGGAGCTATGAACGGAAATCTCCAACCAAGATTCTAATTTTTTTGACAATGTTCGACGGAGAGACAATGGATTATGATTATGGTCCTGATCAAAGGCTATGTTTCCCTTCAATTTGGCTAAAACATTTCCACTACACAACTACTCCTAACGGAGTTGTGAACGAAGAGCTCAACAAACGTCAGGATTTAAATTTTTTGAAATTGTTCGACAGAAAGGAAATGAAATCATACTCTGCTCCTTATCTGAAGTCATTTTTCTCTTCAATCTGAATAACAAAAATTACTACACAACACCTGCTAACGGAGATATGAGCGAAAATCTCAACCCAAATCAGGATTTCAATTCTTTTTGTCTTATTATTGTCCTTATCTGATGACATTTTCCTCTTCAATTTGCCGAAAAAAATCACTACACAACAACCCTCAACGGAGATATGAGCGAAAACTCCAATAAATAGCGACGAATTTCAATCATGAATCCATGATGATATCTTGCACGAAATTCCAAAAGATTCCTAGAAATCACTTCTTCATTACTTGGAAGCTGTAGGTTCGAGTCTTTTTTCGTACTGAATACATAATGAAAATATTCAGTAACCACCCACTACTTTCTGACCTAAGTTATGAATCTTTCAAATATATCATCAAAACTCAATCATCAAATCATCTCATCAACCGATCTTGAAGCATAAAATTAATTATATCCTGAAATTCGTTTCAAGTTTGGCAACGTTGCTTACGAATTTCACCCTATACCTAATTGGACAGTTCCTACGTCAAAAGCTGTGGCTGAAAAAGTGTGGATATCTTCACACTACTCAGAACTTCAAATAGTATACAGATTTTTTTAAAACCACGACAGGCGCCTGCGATGGAGTATGTGGTCCAAGAACCAATTGTACACTTTGGAATGTTCTGAAATCAGACACACTCTCAATCGAAAGATTCATAGATATAAAGCTGACAAGAAATTATCAAGGGTGTGACAAATTGACTCATTCTTATGATCAAGCTTCTACTAAAGCACTGAACCGCCATGTCATCAACTAAAAGCTAATATGGAAGTGCTGAAGAAAACTCAATGAAGGTCTCTTAAGTCTGGGTTTCTGGTCATTCAGGAATCAAAAGAAATGAAGAGGGCTAACACACTAACTAAAAGGGAGTATACAAACACTAACTACTGCCCCAGAAAACTTCTGTAGTATAAGTAGATGCACTTATAAAAAATAGTTTTTGGAAAAGAAGAAAAAACTGAAATGGAGGCACTCTGGAGGACTCTTCCAGAAATGGATCATTCCAAAAAGTTCCTTCAAATCTTTATAACTGCAAGTTCCAGAAAGTATTTGGATCTCAGTAAGAATAAGTGAGGCCTATTCACTGGCTTTCTAAGAGGTCATTGTTGGCTTAGGAAGCATATGGAGAGAATGCTCAACTGAAACTGACGAGTGTTGATTCTATGGGAAATAAGTGGGAAAGCTGAAAGATCCAACATGTTGATGACGGAGTAGAAAGATAACTTTTCATCTTTCATAGCCAGACCGGTTTATGGATTGTTTTCCTCAGTTTTTTTCTCGTTGTACAAAAGAGTTTCAACGTGAAATTCAACGCTGAATCTGTTTTAATGCGAAGTTTAATGCATGTGAAGATTTCCAGAAGGTTTATGTTTTGATGGAAGTTTAACGATTCTTGTGTATGATGTAGGTTTGTTTTTATGAAGGAGTTTCATGTAAACTCGTGAATATTTCACTGGATAATCACTGGAAAATTAACATTAAGCAGAGAGAATTGAAAGTCGGGAAGAACTTCGCCTGGATGCTATGGGAGATGGAAGAATGGAAAAAGGAATACACTACCCAAAACTTTAAATGGTATACAATTTGATCTAAAACCACGATAGGGGTTGACTATCGTTAGTATCCTAAACGAGTGTTCTTCAGGAAGAAATACCAGCAATTGAAAGATGCACAGATAAAAACCTGGAAAGAAACAATCAGGGGTGTGATATTGTGATCCATTCTGTTAGTCAAACTCCTTTTAAACTACTGACCTCCTATATCATCTACCTACTCAAAGCTAATATGGAATTGTCAAAAAAAATTAAGAGGTTGGCAAGAACAACAATGTGTCTTTAGTCTGAGTTCTTGGTCACTCAAGAATCAAATGAAATGAAAGGCAAACATACTATCCTAAAAGGAAGCACAAAAGTGATTTACTAGCCAAAAAACTTTTCTGTAGTAAAATCAAATGCACCCATGAGAAAGAGTTTTCAGAGAAGCAAGAAACTAAAGGAGAAACATTGTAGATGAATCTTTCAGGAATACAGAAACTTTCGGAACTTCAAACTGACAGAAGTACTGTGAAGGAATCTTCCAGGAATAGATAATTCCAAATAGTTCCTGTGGAACTTCAAACTGCAAGGTTCAGAAAGTATCTACATCTCAGTAAGAATAAGTTACGCCTTCTCACTAGCTTTCAAGCAGGCCACTCTCGGCTTGTGAGGCAGATGAAGAGAAATGGCTCAACTAAACCTGACGAGTGTAGAACATGTGGATGACGGAGTAGAAATTTGATAATTTTCCGTCTTTCATAGCCAAATAGGTTAATGGATTGTTTTCGTTGTTTTTTTCTTGTTGTGCAGAAGAATTTTACTTGAGTTCCAACGCTGCATCTGTTTTAACGTTAGGTTTAATGCATGTGAAGATTTCCAGAAGGTTTATGTTGAACATGTTTTGATGGAAGTTTAACGATTCTTGTGTAGGATGCAGGTTTGTTTTTATGAGGAAATTTCTTGTTAACTCGTGAATATTTCGCAGGATAATCTTGACGAAAATTAACATCTCATAGAGAGAATGGAAAGTCGAGATGAACTTCAACTCGATGCTTCGGGAGAAGGAAGGGTGAGTAAGGGAATACACTACTCAAAACTTCAACTGGTATACAGATTCCTCTAAAACCACGATGCCTGTGATGGAGTAATATGGCCCAAGAAACAATTGTTCACTTGATTCAGGTTACCATTGAAGTGTTTTTGGCAGACATACTTGCAATCGAAAAATGCATAGTTGTAAACGGAAAATATAACTTTCTGACTATGAAAAAAATACAGAGGATGCCAGTCAATACTTTGATGTTTCATGGAAATAATCAAGAGAGTTATGAGGTATGTTGTCCTATTTATAGGAAAAAGCATGCATGTTATGATATAAGAAATATGAAAATAGATATAAACCTGAAAAGAAGCTATCAAGGGTGTGATATTATAATTCAAGCTATTATTGAAGCATTGAACTCCAATGTCATCAACTAAAAGCTGAAATGGAAGTGCCAAGAAAACTCAATGAAGTAGGCAGGAATAACAAGGCAAGCGCATAGGAGAAGTATCCTATTAACTTAGTTATAGAATGCTCCGCCATTGTGAACTTGTGCAAGGAATGTCTTGGGCAACAGAATTAAAGAAATAACGCAGATCTAGCCTCCTAGAAGATGTATGTGATACTGTGTTCGTTATATATATATATATATATATATTCTTTTGAAATCAAGAGCTAACATAATACAATACATAAAACAAAAATAAAAATCCCTAACTGAGGTTGGTGCAAAACGGGGAACCATACTATTTTTTCGTATGATACCAGAGCTCAGGGAAAAACCCCAGTAGAAAAAACCCTGTCTCGCCGTTTCAACAAAAATAACACTTAAAAACTATTAGAATATTGAAGGTTTCTTCTTTATTTAGTCCAAATGAACGATAACCCTCTCCAGGATGCCTTCGGAATTCTGAATCTGAAACGAAAAAATATATATATCTACTGTGTTCGTTGAAGCTATAGAACAGAAACATCGAATGAAGAACGAGATATTTCAAGAACTTATTTCTAAGTGTGCTATAAACATTAGTTTTAACAGAAAAATAATAAAAAATTGTCAGAAATTCATTCCGAAGTAACAGTTCAGACTGAGAGTTTGTATTAACAAACTCCCAGTCTCTGATACCATGCATTTCTTTAAATATGGTTCAATTGTGAAAATTTTGAGAAAACGCTAAAATTTTGAGGACAACTGGAATATTCTGTAAATTTCGTCATTACGCAAATCAGGTTTCTATATTGAACATCATAGTAAAATTCCGCAGTTTTCATCAGATGGACAGAATTCAAACTTTCCATGATCTGTTAATTGGTTTCATTATATTCAACTTTTCCGCTGAACTGCTGAGCCTTTTAGAGAAATGTAAAGTTGATTTTTTCGAAATTCATAGATTCTTCATTTCTATTATCAGAATTTGTTATAATTTCAACATTATCCTCACTTATTTTATTTCTTAGCATCTACCGTTTACCTTTTACATTTCTTCTATTTGCCTACTCGTTTACGATATATGGAAATCATAAAATGTAAATAACACACTTGAATAATTAATGAATATTGGTCAGTCCTAAAATTCTATTGATATCGTAAATACTTACAAACCTCGAGAAAAATGCAGAGTGTCCCGGAAAATGTGGGAAATCTCTCGGATTCAGATAGAACATAAAAACATAAGATGACAAGTTCCCATAATTTTTTTCCTAGCAGCCTTCCCTACGAAGATACGACCTCTCAAATGACGCCACTGGAAATTTATTTTAGTGAAATAAATTACAATTACTTACTTTTTTCATAATTTTTTTCTCGAAAACGGTTCATTGATCGACACTGAACAAGAGTACCTTTTCTTTAGCCTAATGCTTGAGGTATTGTTTTTTTAGCACCTTATCATACAGGGTGTTAAAAATGTAAGCATTAAAATGTACAACCCAGTCCGCCCCTGGTAAACTGAACAAATTAATTGAAATTTGAGTGCGGTGATTTAAGAGGTTCTTAATACTATTAATCATATCAAATTTTCATCAAATTATATCGAGAAGTTTGTAACGTATTCCACTAAAATGGATTTGAAGTGGCGTCATTTAGAAGATCGTATGGGAACTTGTCATCTTAATTTTTTATGTTCTATCTGAATCCGACAGATTTCCCACATTTTCCAGGACACCCTGTATACAACCCCTATTTCTGAAATCTGTAAACAATATAACTCAATATTAAAAACAAATCCAATCATCCTTCTCTCAACTCAATTTCGAAAAAAACTACACAAAACATCATATCAACCCCTCATACCAACACCCATAAAAACCAACCCCATCAAGCGACAACCACTGGCTATAATCACACAGAGCCCCGACGTCATTACACCAAGGCCATCTTCTGTAATTAATACAACCTAACCACCCACGGCCAACTACCCCCGAGGACGCTTACGATGCAAAACTAATCTTGCGGTCTCTCAACCCTCCTTCAACGCCTTCCATGATCAAATTAGAGTAACATATATGTTCGCCAAGAGAAATGATCATTCAAATTAGGGGATGCACGGCAACTTCTCCCTTATACGGCGGTCCGAGTTCGCCCGGTTGTTAGCAGGCCCGTAATTCAATCTACCAGGGATGTATCGGGTTGTATCGCAGGCCGGGGTTGAGCTAGAAGTGCCCCCGAAGAGCGGGATGGGGCTATGGGGTGAAATAGGGGAGGAGACACCGAACCATCGATGATTTAATGTTTGCCCCGCGTGAGGATGTGGGTTTAATCGAGTTTGGGAACTATGGATTTATCAGAGGTGGCTTTGACGAAGGGGTTGTTGGAAGGAGTTGGTTCTTGGTTTGGAGTTAACAAGTAAAGGGTAGTTGGGAATTATTTGAGTGTTGTATTATGTATGGAAATGTAATAAAATAAGGAATTCACAATAGAGATTGATAAAAGAAATTATTTCATTAGAAATTGCCTGAAAAATAACGCAGAAGCGAAGCAGTCTGAAGCAAAATTTCGAAAAATTCGACGACGATAGGACTTTTTGTACAACTATTTTAAAAAATTCTCGTCAAAATGCCAATAAGAAACAATGATGGCTGATACACAGTAGCCACAGGATTTAAGCAGCGATATTTTGCATTAAATATCAAATTTCATTTCAGAATAATGATTAAATACTCGTGACAAACTGATATCAAAATGATAATTCGAAATAGGTATTGATTTATTTCTTGTGAAAATATTCCAAAGAATCATGAAACTTCGCGAGATATCGAATATATGAAAAACAATGAAGGCTCATACACATAACCTTGAGGAGCACCTTCAGGAATCCTTTCGATTCTCAACCCATATTTCTTTACCACTACTTAATTTACAAGGTCTTTATAAATGGTTGTAACAGCGCAGTTGGCTTTGGATTACTCTTTGCCGCTACAGACTACTAATCTCTAACCAATTAGAGCATAGCATGATCACAGAACTATGTGGATTGCATACGAAGCGGCAAAATTAGAATAATCGAAAGCCAACTGCTCTGATATAATCATTTATAGAGATGGTAAAGCTGCTATTAAAGCACTGAGTTCCTACGTCATCGACTCAAATATGATTTGGGAGTGCCGAAACAAACTCAATGAGGTAGGTAAGAAAAATAAGGTCTTTTTAATCTGGGTTCCCGGCCATTCAGGAATCGACGGAAACGAAGAGGCCAATACACTTGCCAGAGAGGGCGCACGAATGTCACTCATTTGCCCAGAACCCTTCTGTGGTATAATTGAATGTAATTATAAGAAAGAGTTTCTGGAGATGGAGAAAGCCGAGAGGGAAAAACTCTAGCGGGATCTTCCATGGATAGATCATTCCACTAAGTTCCTTCGGAACTTTGGTCCAAAAATCCAAAAGATATCTGGATCTTGGTAAGAAACAATTACAACTTCTCACTGGCTTTCTTATAAGACACTGTCGCCTCAGGAAGCACCTGTTGAGGATGGGATTATCGGATACTGACGAGTATAGATTCTGTGGGGAGGAGGAAAAAATCAAGGAGTGCTTTGCCATTGCGAGCCTAGAATGCCTTGGCCGAGGAACTTGTAAGAGTGAGGAACAAGCCTCGTTTAAGCCTTCACAGATATTAGATTTCATTATATATCCGGAACTGGAAGGCGATCTGTAAAGGGTGTGCTCAGAACACTTTGTAAGGGGGTACAATAGACCTTGAGGTCACAGTAAACTGTAAACCTTCTTTAAACTATTACTATAAGTGGCGTTTGTACTCCTATTTTGGCTAGTAAGTAGTTTTAGCCGCTTCGTTTTCTTTGTTTTCTGAAAGAGCAGGAACCCAGACTGGAGAGACCCTCTTGTAATAACCTAATCCATTGAGGTTTCTATCATGAATAGGGTGATATTTCAACCTCAAAATAAAGACGAATTTGGCAGAAGAAATGGACATAATTCTGCCTCTTCTTCCTCGTTTTCTAGAACATGGTCCTGTTGTGGAGTAACGCTTCGACCTCATTATTGGGAGATTCCAGGATTCGTACCATCTCTCCGGTGGTCTGTCTGAAGATTTTATTTTACTTGTTACACATTCCTTGAAAAGTGTGGCTATTCGATCTTCAGCTATCCTGTCTACATTATCTTGTTTTGAGAATATTCTAATTATAAAATATAAAATACAAAACACTATAACGACACTCTGTTTCCTGTGGATCAGACTCACAAAAATCCATCGACATAGCGCTTGTTCAAAGAGAGGCATTACTCATTAGTCTCCAACGATTAAAAACTCAATTTTCACCAAAATCCGCCGTACAAAAAGAACCAAGCTAATTCCAAACGAAACATGACCATATCTGACCTAATTGGATCAGAAACAGACCGTAATTCGTAACGAGACCAACCTGTATCGACAGTAATTAAATCGGCAGGTCTAGAGGGCCTTGCGGCCCTCTCGTACAGCGCCATCTATCGGATACAGCCAATCCGCCTGTATAAATCATAATTTCGAGTGGCGTTACGCCGTCTGGAGCCCAGGGCCCGATTGTACCAATTTTTTCGGCTGAAGAGGCCGGAAAGGGTCAGAATGCAATTATACCGTATCTCGGCTCATCGCCCGGATTTGCGAATTCGATTCGATGATACTCGAGGAATTCAATTATGGTAATGAACCACAAAGGTTCTTCGCGGTATGATCCCGCATTGCGGGGTTTTTCCGAATTTTCGTGGAATTATGAGGGTAGGGGGTGTGTGGAGTACTGTGACTGTTCGTGAAAGCTGTTCCTCACCTGCAGGTTCAACAGAAAGAGTGGTCCAATTAGCGTTTTTGAGTTAATTGTAGGCTTTTTTGAAAATGAATTATTCAGAATGCTGATTGGGTTCAGAATCAGGTGTTCAGATTTTGCAATTCACAACTGTGAGATCAATTAATGGGGGTCGTTTCAGATAGTTGATATGAAAAGACATAAAACTTGACATTATTTATTACACACGAATCAAGAGACATTGTAACAATATGGACTAACAAGAGCATTATAATGGGATGACAATTTTATGAGAAAAATTTATGAGCTGTAGTTTTTCTGTAACATATAACATACAAAGAAGTCAAATTAAATCAAGCTGTCTGGTGAACGCAGTGCAATAACAGTGGACTGTATAAGATTCAAAGTTTATTACTAGTGTTTATAGTGGACAAGATTCAGTTCAAAATACAGAAGTAATTCATCGCTTAAAACATCTCTTAACAAAAGTTGACGGACAGACTAAAAATTAACCTGAGTAATTACCGATGACCAACTAAAAGAAGGCAATTCAGACCAACTTATGAATAGTATCTATCGGTGACAAGATAAACGAAGGCAATTTAGATTTACTTGTATACTGAGCAGTTCAGAAATGCACATCAGACGATATTAACCCAAATAATCATCGAATATAAAAATTCTGGTCAAAATAAATGAACTAAATCAAAAATACGTGGGCAAAATAAATAATAACTAAATGATACTGAGTGATTGGGACCAGACGAAAGTCTTTAACGCAGACAATCGGTGCGATTCTGTTCGCACATTGCTATGAATCTTGTTATCCAAGCAATATGGCTATCTCCCAAATTCATAGCAATATGACTACGGTATTCCGTATTCTGTTTCGACTGATATAGTCATGTTGGTTATGAATTTCGCCTTATTAGCAATATGGCTTTGAGAATCGGCAATGGAAGAGCCGGCAACACTGTAATATATGATATTTGAACTACTATTTTGAGGTTTTGCTATGACATTTCTGTGTTTTTGAACATTTGAATGAGAATGAGAACCCAGAAAATTTAAATGGAAGTATTGAAAAACTGCCTTGAATATAAAAGAATTAATTATAACCCATTAAAAATATACAGGAGGTGAAAATCAAGTGGGTTGAACTAAAAAATTTTTTGAATGCAGTATTAAATGGGACAAGAAAAGATTAAATGCTTCCTCTGAATTTTCTTTCAATTAGCTGAAGCATTCTGACGAATAGCTGAAATTGTTATGTTGTTTGAGACTGAGAAATTATTACAATTAGTTCACAGAATGATGTTTATTTCATATTTTGTTATCAATAAACAATTTCATATGAATATTTTCTTCGAATAAGATATTTTCACATATTACACAATAATTAATTAATGAGAACACAATCTTAGCATTTTACCGAATAGCTGAAGCAGTCGGTGTAATGTTATTGGGGGCTAAGAAATTTTCACAATTAAATCACAGAATGAAGCTTTATTCTATATTTGTTATCAATGAACAATTTCATAAATAATCAATAAAATTTGAAATAAACTATTTGTTCATTGAATATATGTTCCTGTTGAAAATCTGGCGACAACATTTTTCGTCGAAATATATATTTTGTGATATTTTCCTCTGCATTGTTAGAAAGAGTTTTGGGAAATATTGTTATATTTAAGGGCTATATAGGATACCCAAAACTTCCTTGAAGAAAACAATCTCTTCTACCTTGCACCTACTTTGATCTCATGTACCGATAGATTTTTTAAACATGGCAAAGCCAAGTCGTGGCCAACTCCATGGAAATGTGCATTTGTTATTATTTAATTTACATCAAATATCTGAAAAATAATGATTCAATCAAATATAAGGAAAAAATATGGAATTATACTCACAGCTTGTACATTTATACTATTTTTACTGTGAAAACCCTTTCTATTGATGCTTTCTTCACATCCTCATTACTTGAAAGAAAAGTTACATATCGAGGCAATCAATTTGTTGAGATGAGGTCCTTATTTATTGTATTACTCTTCACATAAATCGTAGGCTCATTCCTGAAGTCCTCACCAACTGTAGTCTTATAGCTGCCATAAGCAAAAAATTGTGAAGTTCGTTCATCCATAACTTTTTTCAACTTTTCAATCAAATCAGACGGCTTATTTGTCCTATCGAAATATTTTGATTAACTTCTCTACAGTCCCTGATATGTCGGTTTTGCGATCTAAGAATTCTCCTAAAATTAAATGTTCTGTAGTACGTCAGTTCCATTTTCATTGCAACATACTTACCTATTTTCAAACCCTTTGAAAAATTCAAATGAAATAAATGTTTTTTTTATCGTATTTCCAACTGTTTTGATCCTGGGCAAGATTGTTATCCATATAAGCAAGTATCACTTGAACAATGTATTAAGTCGAATATTGTTCGTCGAAGATCAAGATAAATGTTTTTATCTCTCAGGTCGAAAAACCTTGCTCTACTAAAATAATCGCACAGTGGGTTTTAATTTTTGATGCCAAATTGAGTATGATATGATTTAAAAAGAAATTATTCAGAGAACGCAGATTGAATAAAACAGTGAAAGTTATCATCTTCCAAAGCAAAAGCCCTCCATTTCTATTTTCAATAAGTGAAAAATTGTTTTGATTTTATTGCCAAATTCGACTTCATTTTGGGGGTGAAATATTACACTATCTATGATAGATTGGGCGATGTGGAAGATATCAGGCAAGAGTTGAGGAATGTTGATTGAGAAGCGGGAAGATTCCTGGAGGTTCTATGTAAGAGTCATTATTGTTTCTCCTATAAGGTTTCGATAATGACAGAGTTGGTTTTCATTTGAAATGTCAAATTCTACTTCATTTCAGGATTGAGGTAGGGTGAGAGGATCAGTTGTTGACACCCTGATAGTTATTGACACTATACCGATGTAATAAACTATTGGTGCTATCTAAGGTTAATTAGTCTGTCTCTACCTATTTCAGAATGTTTTATTCCTATTGGGTCAATTTCCTTAGGTTATCATCCGAAAACGGCATCATTAGATTTTGCGTGAGATTTTGCAGAAGTGTCAATAAGTGTATATGCTTATTAGGGTTTTCTTAAAGATAGCGACTGAATACAATTGCATATTCATACTATATTCATATTCGTTAGAAGATTTATATTGTTTGGAAGGTTCCAAGGAATATTTTATTGATGTGAGTAAACACTTCAATGATTAATACATTGAGTTTAAACCATATGTCAATAACTGTGTCAATAATATTACATCGAACATTGATTGACATTAGCTTTAACCTTGATATATAAATTGTTGAAGGGTTTACTTGAATCAATCAAATATTCCTTGAAACCTTCCAACCAATTAAAAACTTCTGAAGAATATGAAACAGAACAAAATCGGAAAATATACGCAATTATATGCAGTCGCTATCCTAAAGTAAACATATGCACTTATTGACATACTGCAAAATCTCGCGCCAAATATCTTATTATGCCGTAATCAGAATGATAACCTGAGGACTCAAATAGAAGTATAAAATTCTGAAATATGGGGACGCAGATGAAAGACCCTAGATAGCAGCAATAATTTATTACATCGGTATTCATGTGTAGATTAATAAGACTTCTTGTTATTTCTTTGTTTATATGAAATGAAATTGTTTAAACCTTCCAATTTCTATATTATTTTTATTATGAATATCTAAATCAATTACTATCGAAGTATGTCAATGACTATCAAATATGTAATTCCGACGAAATTGGTGTCTTCTCGAATATTCATTCGATATTCATTGAAAGTTTGAAGGTAGTTCCAAAAAAGCAACATTCAATCAAAGTTCCGTAATAATAAACATAAACAATAAGAAACCGAATTCGCCTACTGAAAGTATCCATGTCAATCACTATAGCTTTTACCCTATGCATTATTCCTCCATATTCCCGGAAACTAAATCTTGTCAATAGGCTCGAAACCCAATCAAAAACCGTTCCGACTTCAACGACCATCGAACAAATCACAGCGCATAGAGGGCATTATTCATAGCTCGTTCATTTCCGACAAGTATTTGAACATAACGGGTCATCTATCAAAAACGTGCTCTGACCGAAAAAATTGCCATAGAGTATATAATAAATACGCCGATCCTATTCGACATTCCATTGAGCCGTTTCTGTAGCGCATTTGTAGCAGAATGCATTGGATTAATGAATTTTTTCGGCGGACCCTGAAATCACGTCGAAAAATTGCCGTGACAGCTATGCAAATGATGCGGGATCGTTCATTTGTTATTCGTGACGTGCGTGGGAGCAGGAAAGCAGTGGCGGATCGTGGAAGTAGGGAAGGGGGTTTTGGGTAATTATGATAATAGTTATTTAATCAACAAGTTTATTGGTCGCTTTACTGATGAACCAGTTGATTAAAAGATTTTTTGTCGGCCCCATTGTGAATTGAGCATAAATTGTTTACTGCGATTCATTCTCATTTTACACAAGAGATACATTTGACATAGTACAGCGTGCCAAAAATGCAACGTAACTCGTCAATAATTTTTAAGTAAAGAGTGATGAAGGATGGATTTAAATATAAGATTCAATTTATTCTATTCTTGTTCGAATTTAATCATTTCCACTAGTCACGCCCCGAGCTCTCTACTTTATTTTCGAAGGAGATGATGCCCATTTTCATCTCAACGGCTATGTAAACCAACAAAATTGCCGGTTTTGTTATTCAAAAAACCGAAAACAGAAACATGAAATCCAATTGGACAGTCTGAAGGTTACAGTTTGGTGTGCAATACACGCACAAGGCATTATTGGCCCGATTTTTCGAAGACAGACACAGCCAAGCAGAAACAGTGGATTCTGATCGTTATGTGGACATGTTGAATAATTTTTTGAACCAGCCCTTAAGCCTTGTTCGCACTACACTAGTAGTTTAGTCGAGGAGCTAAAAATTTAGTCACTAAACGTGTGTGAACACCAAGGATTTAGTCGGGTAGATTAGTGTGTAGTTTAGTCGAATCTATCCATTTGGTCTTATTTTATCGGGCGAGTAGAGTACCCCACCACGCGATACTATTCACTCACTTACGGACTAGATAGGTCCGAACCGATCAGTTTATTCGAGTTCATTAGTAATATAATTTGCCGCGATAATGTCGTTTCGCTGGGCCGAAGAAATCACGTCAGAGTTCGTACGTTGCGAGTTGTTCATCGTACAAAGCGCTACTCACTTGTGAACTTAACTCGAACAAAGTGCGAACGATTGGATGGAGAGTAGCTACTAAATTTCCAGCGGCTCGACGAAACTACTAGCGTAGTGCGAACAAGGCTTTAGAGACTTTGATGGATACAATCGGAGAACTTGGTTCCAGTGAATCGGGACCACTTGTCACACTTTAAATCGATCTTTACCTGTTTTTTAGGCGTTTTTTCCTGAAAAAAATAATTTTTCAGCGTGGAGAACTTTCATGGCCCCCAAGAAGCTCGGACACCTTGCGACTTCAACGTATGGGGATACCTGAAAAATGTCTACCGCAACAATCCCCGCACTCTAATTGCTTTGAAGGAAAATATTCGCCAGGAAATTCAAGCCATCGCATCGCTCCAGAAACTTTACAAGTTTTCCTAAATTTGGGGGTTCGACTCTCAGAGTGCCAACAGAAAAACGGTGGACAGAATTACCAAAGAGCTGAAGATTATTTGTCAAAAAAAATAAAACGAATAGGAATTCATTAGTCAACCACCGAGTACATCGAATGAAAAGTATGAAAAGTATTTCGATTACCTGTTCAGAGATGTGGCAAAAATTGAAATTTGTTGTGCTGTTTTTTCATCAAAAATTCAGAAAAAACTTCAGAATGCGTTATTGGAGAGTACTGCATCGGACCATCATTTTTTCACTGATTACCAAGGGAAGTACACGAACCCATAGATTTCATTGATATTTTTCCCTATAGCTTTCTGAATTTTTGAAAATAATATATATTCTCATAACATTCTTAAGAGGAACTGACGTGAAATAAATGCTTATAGTTGCTTCATCATGATATGTATATCGGATGCCCTTCCTTCACCATTTTGCATTCTTAAAATGAATATTTTCTTCTTTCTTTCAATAAAAACAATTTCACTTCTCGAAATCTATAATTTCATATGCCCAATAAGCACATTTTGATCAATTAATATACACATCTTCTTGGAAATCGCCCCATTATACCCCTCAAAACAACAAAGCCTTTACGTAACGCAAACAAGAAGGTAAACAATCGACCGATGCAGTTTGCGCAAACTGAAACCCGCGGTTTTGATGCAGAACACTCGATTTGATCAAAGGCTCATCTGCATCGGAGTGTTGGGTGGAATTAATAGAAGGTCCTTGTTGAGGGTGAATTTCTGTGAAGGGGATGCACCATCCCCTAATGCGGAGAGTATTTGCAGGCGGGAATGTCTAATAGCTTAAACGGTCTATCTGGATTCTTATTGAGGAATTCAATAATTAATCTGGAACTTATTGGCGGATTTGAACTACTTGGGATTTAATAGTAGAGCTAGGGGATTTGAGCGAATGTTTGTGTATTGAAATGTCGATCTGTGTTTATTCATCACATGATAATGATTGGGAATTCTTGGAATTATTGGTTTTTGGACTGCTCGATTGAGATATTCATTTCGTGTTTTTTCACTTTTTGATCAGGTTTTCTATCAAAATAAAGCATATTACTCGTTTTTCTTCATTCATATTGAGAATTATATCCATATATTATATTCAAAATATGCGAAAATAAGTTAAGAATAAATTAAAAACGAAAAAAGCATATTGTATTGTGCGCATGTTTCCTTATTGAAATTGAATGTGTTTTTTTTTCAAGATTACACAGTAGAAAGGTAATTTCGAACCGAAATTGCCTCGAGTTAATTCAAACTTAAAACTCGAAAACATAGAAAAAAAATGTCGAATTGACGTTATTCATAATTTTATTGTACTTCAGACACAAAGTGTTTAAATCATTCTTCAATAGTCCAATATTCAGAGAATAAATACCAGTATTATCACTTTCCTGGTTTACTGTGGTATTCTTTTATATTTCACTTTCTGTTAATTCATGTATTGAACATTCTACTTTTTTCTTGTCCAGTAAAAATTGAATTCAGCCATTGCATTCATTACGCAACAAAATTGATTGGACTTTGAACTTTATGACTTTAACAAGAGTTCCTTATATCGACGATCATGAAAGGGTTCAAGAATTTTAAGAAGGTGTACAGGCTCCTTCGCCATTTTGGATAACTGAAAAAAATTTAATAACTGGGAAAAAACACTTTAACTCTTTTAATATTAGTTATCTTATATGCGCAATGAGCAAACACAAAGTGATCAATAAATATACATATTTTGATGAGGAAATCACCCCATCAAACCCCCCAAACAACAAAGCCTTTACGTAACGTAAACAATCTACCGATGCAGTTTGCGCAAACTGAAACCCACGGTTTTGATACAGAACACTCGATTTGATCAAAGGCTCATCTGCATCGGAGTGTTGGGTGGAATTAATAGAAGGTCCTTGTTGAGGGTGAATTTCTATAAAGGGGATGCACCATCCCCTAATGAGGAGAGTGTTTGCAGGCGGGAATGCCTAATAGCTTGAACGGTATATTTGGATTCTTATTCCGGAATTCGATAATTAATCTGGAACTTATTGGTGGATTTGAACTACTTGGGACACAATAGTAGAGCTAGGGAATTTGAGCAAACGTTTGTGTATTGAAATGTCGAGCTGAGTTTGTTCATAACATAATACCGGTTGGCAATTCTTGGAATGAATTGTTTTTGGACTGCTTGATTGAAATATTCATTTCGCGTTCGTTAAGTTTTCGATCAAGTTTTCAATCAAGATAAAAGAATTCATCGTTTTCAGTGACTCCCAGAACCAAAATTATTATGGAAATAATAAGCCCTCAAGAAATCGTAGCTATCATCCGTTTTTTGTTTCATGGTGCTGTTTCTGAGGAAAAAATATTGAAATCATCGAAATAATAGGCGAATTTGAACAATCAGAATAGGCGGTTGATTGTGACGTACGCGTTAGCATACATTTCATAGGTTGAATATTGAATCACGGTTCAAAACGATGGCAACTGGCCACTCTGTTGTGAATCGTAAGTTCCACTAACTGTGCTTGCTCGTACGTCATTATGGCTTGACGTAAGAGCTCAAGATCATAGAAATCGCATTTTCAATATTGAACTCAAGATAAATTATTTGTAAAAAATAGGACAAGTGTACAGTATGTCCAGGCGATTGACATCAATATATTTTCTTTAGATACCTTATATATGTAGCTATCCAAAAATACCTCATGTATATCATGCTTAATTGTGCTTCAATTCTATGCACAATTAAAGAATTATAAATATATTCAAGTCAGAAATTAATTGATGTTACGTCACAACTCATCGAAATAACTTGTATGCAATCTACGTGAACGCAGAGTGAATACTAACCGAAATATTTCAAGGTCATGCCACGATTATCATGCAGAAATGTATATAAAGAGAACATGGTATAATTTTGTCCTCCGATACACGACTTCATAAAAAAGTCCCTGCTCGAACGAGAGTCGCGAAAAGGAGAGAATCTGCACAGAATATGAAATTGCTTTTTTTACGATTAAGAACGATCCACCATAGAAATATCGCTGCAATCCTGCTTTATGGCTAATAAAAATCATGACAGCGTGTTGGAATTGGCACTGGTTCAGCTGAGTTTCGAGTTTTCAGCGTCCCCGCTAGGCGATTCTTTAATTTTATTTAGTGGAGGCCAAATTTTATAATTAAAGTACCAATTTTATACCCCGGGGTGGAATTATGGGTTGGCAGCAATGGCATTTGGAATCAAACCGTAAGTGCTGAAGTGTTAAAATGTAGATGAAAAGAGTGTCTCGTTTATTGATAGCAGTAAAGGGTTATAGGTTTCCGACTACGTTTAAGATACACCTAAAATGTTTTTTATTATTCTCCGAGTTGAAGATAATTTTACGTTTACAGTTTTTAGCAATTTTATCTTGTTCATTACATTCCTTGTGATTGATGAAACTATACTCCGTTCACGAAAGGTTGAGCACATAGTAGGCATTTCCTTAGTTATCAGAAGTTGGCAGTATTTGCTGTCATAACGTAAAATAAATTCAATGTTGCCGAATGAACCCGGCCTCGTCCGACGAGCTTGCGAGTTATCAGACAACTCTATGCAATATTGACAACATTGCGTATCAATCTGACAAGAAAATAAACATCTTAACCTAAAATTTTAATATACACAGTGGAATATGTCAAATTATCATGGCCAACCGACGGCTCAACCTTTCGTGAACGGTCTATAGTTAGTTAGTTTTATCGCGAATTGCTCGACATGATACGTTCAAAATTCCAGCATGTTTCCGAGAATTTATTCGGTCAATAAGAACTAATATAAGAAAACTCCTATAAGAAAATCAATGAAATCGTAGTTAGTTAGTTTCACAAAAAATTAAAAGCCCTGAGCTGGAGTTTTTGAGCGCTCGTACTTTGGTGGAGCGCTAAAACTGTATCCTCAGAATTTTTCACCAGTGCAATGTCATTCGAATCGGATATTCTGTTATGGAAATATAAAGATTTTCCTTTGAATAATTCAATTGAATTTCCTATTGTTCTGTTAACACTATGGCCACAAAACTTTGCACGAAGGTTCAGTATATCGATCTTTATTCACAGAATAAATTTCACTCGAATCGGATATCCTTTCATGGAAATATAAAGATATAAAGAATAAGTCATTGCTCGAACAAAGTTAACTGGTTTCAACAGCTTTTCAGGGGATTTTCACTTATGGTTATGGTGAGTTCATTAGTTATGCAAAACTCCATCGACGTGAACATCCGCAGGTCACGAACACTAATTTTCTCAATATTTTCGGAATCGAGGAAATTTGAGGTATCGTCTTTTCTTCAAAGGTAGAAGCAGATGAATTTATTGTCTTCCGAATGGATCGACAAGGAAAGTACCATTTTATTATTAATTTTTTTCTTCTAACCTCAGTATAATTGATTTTCGGTGAATTCAATGAATTTTCGAATAAGAAATGGTCTTACGTGCCTCACGTCTGGAACAGAAATAATTTTTGTCGCGATCCAGTAAACAGAATGAGAAGTCCGAACCATTCTCATTACGACTGCAGCGTTCATTCCGATTCCGAGAGAACAGTTGTTTATTCGATATGAAATCACACTGGTGTTTCGATTTTTTTACTAATCCACCGGAACCTGACCGTCCTCAGATGAAAACGGTAAATTTGGAGAAAAAAATGTGAAGGATATCCTAAGTCGATGTTAAGTTGTTTTTAATATTTCTAGAGCATGTGGTATGATTCGTCTCGTTGATTTATACAGGATGTCTGAGAGATTGACGTCAATAATTTTTTTTTATTATCTCAGACCGGTGGCTATCTATGTAACAAATTTTCGAGTTATAAATCTTTGAGTGTTTTTTGAATGTATTTTGGAGTTTCTATCTCTTCAACATAATCAACAAAAAGGTGCCTTTTTAGCTTTTGACTACATTTGAAAACTTCGCAGAGTCCTGAGCTACAATAGTCATGGAAAAAAAAACCTGATTCGACTTTTTTGTTGTAATCATTGAATCCCGATAAAAGTATTTTCTCTTCTTTCAATCTCTTTTTTGTTGAAATTGGGATTTTCAATTGATTCAATTGGATTTCCTGTAAAATAACAGCTCGTTTGATTTTCGTAATAATTCTGGTCTCAACACTGATGAAAAAACATTCGTCAGAATTGTTAGTTGTAAAATTACCTTTTTTGGGATAAAAAATAAAGGACACATAATATTAAAAAATTATTTTCAAAATCGGAGTTTCACTCTACTCCTTTGTGGACATTTTCTCGACAATAATAATAACAATATTTCCGAAAATATTATATAGCAACCCGCCCCGGCTTCGCACGGTAATTCGATCCAAGTGAAACTGTTAAATAAAGACAGTTGCATCCAAATTTTATCATAAATTCCCTAAATTATGGCGCCTAACGGCCCTCTAAGTTAGAAAAGTGATCAAATACTAACTTGAAGTCTTAGTAACACTCAGCTAAAAAAAACAACAAAATCATTTCAGTAGCTATGGCGTCATGCGCTTCTTGACACGATCACGCTAGATTTCCGCGGGAATGAGGTACTTTCCCGCCATAAAAAGTGGCCTGTGTCCGTGCCTAGGATCTTATCTTTATATTAACCAAGTCTTATAAAATTCCGTTCAGACTTTAAGGCCTGAATGAGGTGAACTTTCAGAACAAACGATTAAAAATCTCTAACTTAATTAGTTTTCTGCCTACTGCCTACGCCTTAAGTACTATAGCATGAATATTAATAACCCATATCCTTTTCTAGGTTACTATCTATCACCTAACTAAATTTCATCAAAATCCGTTCAGCCGTTTAGGCATGATAGAGCAAAACTCCCAGCAAAAACCATAAACAAATCACTAATTCAATTCAGTTTTCTGCCTACTTCCTACCCCCTAAGTATACGATGATGTGATCATTTTGATCTCATATCCGTTTTTTGGTAACCATCTATTACCTTACTAAATTTCATCGAAATCTGTTCAGCCGTTTAGACGTGAAAGAGCAAAAGTCCCAAAAAACAACTGATAATCACTAACTCAATTTAGTTATCTGCCTACTGCCTACCCCCTAGGAACGATGGCGTGATTATTTATAGCCTATGACCATTTCTAGGTTATCATCTATCACCATACCAAATTTCATCAAAATCCGTTCAGCCGTTTAGGCGTGAAAGAGTAACAGACAGACAGACAGAGTTACTTTCGCATTTATAATATTAGTAAGGATTTCGTTAGAGCGTGCGGGAATTCTGTTGTCAGTGCAGCCACAGCAACCTAGATAAATACCTATAATCACTAATTGTCACTAGTACTGCTTGCCGTATGACTTCCATCTGAAAAACCACCATTTTAGGAAGCATAGGGCAGCACGAGGAGCAGCGGAAGGCAGCAGGAAAGTGTGGTGATTACATTCTCGTACTGCCCACTTTCCTGCTCATTTCTCTGCCCCCCTTGCCGTGAAAGTGAGCTGTGTTATGAAGTGCTGGTAAGCGTGTTCTGATAACGCCCAAAATCGAAGAAGAGTAGGCACCGGACGTCGAAGAGGCTCAAATGAAGTTCAAGATCTTCGTCTAAGACTTATAATGCAGTCGAATTGTGCTTTTAGCAGGAAAGTTTTGAGGTAGTTTAGATTTCTTTCATTTTTTATGTTTTTTGGGGTGCTGAATCCGAATTTGAGGTTTGCTAACAAAATTTCCAGACGGAACATAGAAAAAAATTCAAAAAAAGAATGAAAATCTCATTCTTGGTCAGTTTTTTGCATATAACTCTGACACTATCAACTTTTCCTAAAATACCTTTCCATACAAAATGAAAGTACATAAAATTTCCTACAAATTGTACTACCACAGCTTGTTTTGCGACAAACCGTTCTGGTTCAACTAATAGTTGAAAATGAGGTATTTTCTATGACTCAATAAATGAAAAAAAAATTAATTCTATGGTTCCGATGATGCGATCCTCTTGAAATTGTGCATGAACATTCAGTAAGTCAGTCGCGAATCACAAAAAAAATTTTAATCGAATCGGACATTTTATTATGGAAATATAAAGATTCTTCTTTTCAATATTCCAATGGAATTTTCTATGGCTCTGTTCACACTATGGTCACACAATTTTGCATAAGGCTTATTATGAGCATCTTGCATTTGGCCGCAACATTTCATTTCGATTGGTCTCGTTTTGTCTGAGATATTGAGGAACAAAAATTTAGAATGGCCTTGTTTTATGAAACAAAATACGGCCATTCAAAATGTTTATTTCTCAATATCTCAGACAAAATGAAACCAGTCGAAATGAAATGTTGCGGCAATATGCAAGATGGTCATAATAAGCTTCATGCAAAATTGTGTGACCATAGTGTGAGCAGAACCATAGAAAATTCAATTGGAATATTGAAAAGAAGAATCTTTATATTTGCATAACAAGATATCTGATTCAAGTGAATCTTTTTTTATGAATCGAGACTGATATGCTGAATGTTCATGCAAAATTTCGAGAGAATCGCATCATCGGAACCATAGAATTTAAGTTTTTTTCATTTATTGAGTCATAGAAAATACCTCATTTAAAACTATAATTTGAGCCAGAACAAGTGGTCGCAGAACAAGCTGTGGTAGTGCAATTTGTAGGAAATTTTATGTACTTTCATTTTGTATTGAGAGGTTTTTCACGAAAAGTTGATAGTTTCCGAGTTATAAGCAGAAAACTGCCAAAGAATGAGATTTTTTCTCTTTTTTTTGTATTTTTCTTTTGTATTGTTCCCTCACGAAATTTCGTCAGCAAACCTCAGATTCGGATTCAGCACCCCAAAAAACATAAAAAATCGAAAAAATCAAAACTACCCCAGAACTTTCCTGCTAGGGGTTCTTTTGAGCACAAATTGACTGGACTATTATGGCTATTAGAGACCGATTTGCGACAACTCGACCTTTGGCTGATGAGTGATTAGGAGAACAAGACCATCCTGTAACTATCCGATCAGTTTACCTCCGGATAAGGTCTTTTAGAATGCAGTTTTATCGACAGCATCTTTTGGTATCTCTGACAGTTAAGCATCGCCGTCGATGATTAGAGCAGTGCAGAGATCGTCAACATAGTCTTCTTGGGTGCACATGATGACTGAAGAAGAGTTAGACGACGTCGGGGAGAAAGACGGGAACATCAGTTTGATATTGAGCGTCATATTCACCAGTCACCTTTATTTTTTATTCGAGGTAACATGACAAGGCTACTTTACCTTCAAGAAAAAGTACAGTCACATTTCAAAGGTATGTTCTAGAGCTCTTACATCTCCATCGAATATTTTTCTATTCCACCTCAAATTCAATCTTCTTGAAGTGAAAAAGTACCTTCATCAAACAAACTCAATACTTTCATGCCAAAACCCACATTCGCCGGTTCAACCATCAAGGCAGCAGTCAATACAAGTAGCGTAAATCATCAAATGCATTCGGAAAATATGGGAAAATATACATGATTCCTGTTTATGGCCTCATGTTTTCCATGTCGGGAAATTGAAAAACATTTCGGCAGGGACAATAATTCAGGTCGTATTTTTCTCCGAGCCATTGAATTGCTAACGGACAACCGTATCGGGCACACAGAAATGTGTTGAAAAATGGCAGATGGTAATTGACATATCGGTGTGAATTTTCAATTCGATATTTAGCCGGTGTTTTCGACGGTTGATGGAACGATTTTAAACATCCGTTGACATGGTGATGGAAAGGGTTACATTGTCGATGATGTGAAACTTCGAATTGTTTAGTAGTGTTTTGGATTAGCGGAAATTCTGCAATAGTTGTATCGATGATGTTGAAAAATGTGCTGCTAGTTTGGCAGATAAAACGTGGAGCATGTGATTAAAAATGTTTCAGTTCAATTCCTGACTCGGAAAATTTTTTTTTTCGCTAGTAGTGGCCAGAAATTACTGGTTTGGCACGAGCTGCCTCTGTTGTGCCAAAGGTGGCGTAAGAACACACTCAAAGAACTTTCATTGCTAACAAGTAATTTCTGTAACTCGTTCAAACTGAAAAATTTGTTAAAAGTTTTTGGGTACTTTCTTAAATAAAGTGCATCTTAGGATTTTATTTTTTTTTACTCGAGCAATTCAATGACGTCGTATATAGGACAGAATTTGCTAACAGTCAAGAATTGATTGCCCTAATATTGCTGTGTCGCGACGATTTTGCTGATGTCAGTCTGGAATATGGTGATATTGTTTCGTCATTCTGAGTGTATTTCAATTCATTCTTCTTAGGATGATTGCCTTTGACTATACTAGGTTTGTTTGATAATCATCATTACCTAGTAGATTGAATATTCATTTCATAACACAGCTTCAGTCTCCATAGAATACGCCTTGAAATCTAGTTGATGGCCATAGGGACTCGTTGATAGGTTGAAGATTGTTTCTAACTAGCAAATGTATTCACCTAACCTAACCTAACCTAACCTAACCTAACCTAACTAGAAAATGTATTCACTTCATTGAATTAAATTTGTTGTTTATTGATCTCATCATTTCTTGGAATATTTGCTCATGCCAATGGAAACGAAAAATATCAAAAAAAGAAATACCATGATGTTCTCCAATTGAATTGGGATATTCGTTACCTTTTTTTTCATTCGAGAATTTTGAATCGATCTTTTTCTTTATTCCTGTTTAAATTATATTGTTATTGCATCTTACATACAGCGTGTCAAAGAAGTAACGATACTCGGCTATAATTATCGTACGAAAAATCCCCACACCCGTCAATTTTTAATTTCAAGTGGGATTTTTCCTTAGCTCTGTGAGCACTCGTTCTCCTTAAACGAATGCCACATCGTTTTGCTCAAATGTCTGCAATTTTCGAATTTCGAGCCAAAAATGGTCTGAAAAGATAGGGCTTTACTCCCTGATGACGAATTCGTGGTCAAATTCAATTCTGTCCTTGTGGCCGTCCGGCCGTTAGCACAATAACTTTCGAAGGGATTGTCCTAGAGACTCAACATTCTCAGGGTGAGTTCAGTTTTCAAATGCCTTGGTTGATTTCGTCAACCAGCCAAATCATACAGGGTGTTCTTTAAAATATGGCCATTCAAAATTTTTATTCCTC
Source organism: Propylea japonica (assembly GCA_013421045.1). Classification (NCBI taxonomy): domain Eukaryota; kingdom Metazoa; phylum Arthropoda; class Insecta; order Coleoptera; family Coccinellidae; genus Propylea; species Propylea japonica. The sequence continues at coordinate 84,177,578 of CM024242.1, forward strand.
AATATCTCAGACAAAACCGAGACCAATTGGAATGAAATGTTGCAGCCACATGCAGGATGCTCATAATGAGCATCACGCAAAAATTTGTGGCCATAGGTTACAACAGGTTACAAATGCAAAATTCAATTGGAATATTGAAAATAAGAAACCTACAATTTCCAAAACAGGTTATCCGATTCGATCGAAACTTGTTTTTTGTATGGAGATTGATATACTGAATGCTCATGCAACATTTTGTGGCCATTGTGTAAACAAAATCATAGAAAATTTGAATATTGAAAAGAGGAATCTTTGAATTTTTTTGTGCATAAAGGCTGATATATCTAACTATAATGCAAAATTTTGTGTTCATAGTATAAACAAAACCATAAAAAATTCAATTGGAATATTGAAATGAAGATCTTCAAATTTTCATAACAAAATATCCGATTCAAGTAATATTTATTTTGTATCGTATCAGAACAATAGAATTCATTTTTTCAAATTATCCATCTTTTAGGTATTTCATTTTCTGAATAATTTCCAGAATATAAGTTCGATTGTGTGGAGACTCTGCATTTAAATATTCGATATCAATCTCAAGTCCCATATAAAATTTCGAGGTAATAGTCATATTGTTCCACCAATGAACGAGCGCTCAAAAGATCTTGCTTAGGGCTTGTCTCAATTTTTTTCGTTATAGAATGTATATTTTTTGAGGATTATAAAACGACTGTGAAATTATGATCAAACAGTATTTTAAATCTGGACAGAAAAAGTGAGCTATGTTCGTTTTGGATTTTTTTATTATATCAAGTTTCTCTTCAAAATCACTGAATGACACTCAACCTTTATAGGTTATTAAAAACTTGAATTTCATCTTGTCACGAATTAGAATTTTCCGGAATAATTAAAACGCATGTTCCTCCTGCCGAAGAAGAAACAAATAAAATTGAATGGGTAACATAATGATGCTCATCATTATTATGGTAGGATTTTTCGAAAGCATAAAAACACTAATTAGATGTTCTTAGGAAATGAATAGGCACTTCAAGTCAGGGGATAATGGGTACGAAATTTGAAGAGAAATTAAACTGAGATTGCTTCATGGTTTCATCAGGAAAGATTGTTCAATTTTGTAATTTGCGGCAGAAGAAGTTGGTATTTTCTTCAGGCGAAGAAGGTTTTAATTTCTGCTTTGCAGAAGGTTGAAAGATATTTTATGAAAAGTGAAAATATTGATACGTTTTTCATATTTTAACCACTCGTCTCGAATATCTGAATAATGAACATAAATATGCTCGAGAATCAAAGCAGCGAGAAGGAAACTGATGACACATTTTCGGTTTTTTCCTGACTCAACTCAAATCTGAAAACAGATCTAACATTTTTCTCTTACATTTTGAGTTATGAACTTCTTCATTGAAGCTGAATGACTCGCTCGTTTGACTTCTATTCGAAATCCGTTGTTATACATTCTACAGGTACTTTTTCGAGAAAAATTCAAATATAATATGACTGATTTTTTGATCCAGTCATTTCCGAGAAAAGACAAGGAATTTCGATTTTTAAATGTAAACTATTGTCGAATGATTTTTTATCTGGCTCCAAAATTTTTGCTGATTTCAAAAATGTAGTATATGCCCCTATTCACATGAATACTACTCGACAAAACTTTAAATACATTTTCCTGCTTTTCGATTCCGTTCTAAATTAATTATAAGTAGGCTGGCTCCAACATAACCATTCAATATGCTTTATAGTTCGTGAACTCCACACAGTTCTATGTTTACTCAACCTTCAGTTGTATAAGTGAATGTTACGATTTCTGTTTCATATCGATGTGAAAGAATTGAAGAATATCAATAAGAAACAAAGATTTTGAAATGTTATTTGGGTTATTCCCATCATTCCTGCTTTTAGTTCTAGAATTGTAAGCCAAAATCTGAACATTGGTGTAGGGGCTATCACCACTAAATTTTTAAAGGGGAATAGGGAGTGAGCTATTCTTCAGCTAAAAAATCATTTGTCCCTTAATTCACATGAATACTATGGTTTGCAATCTCTCATTCGGTATAGTTACAAAAACTGACCATTTGAAAATTTGAGAATGCCGAAACAGGTCAATTTTTATTCGGAGGGGGACATTTTCTTAGCAGAATTGTAAGCCGAAATCTCCTCAATCTTAGGTGTAACGGTTGCCACCCCTAAATTCTTAATAGTGAATAAAAGGTGAGCTATACCTCAATTGGAAGACAAAATGTCCCTCTACATGAATGTATTGTCTTCCAATATGTTCGTCATAACATAAACATGTTGTATTCCAATTGAAGTATTGCTCACCTTCTATTTCTTATTAAGAATTAGGGAGTGATAGCCCCTACACCAAGGGTAAATAAGATTTTGGCTCACAATTCTGCTTAATTCCTAGAAATAGGAATCAAATTGTTCCGGCATTTATTCTGGAATCATCCTTTTCGTGACATGATTGGACTGGCAAGTTGTTACGTTTACTTTCACCTGATGGGTATTTGAGCATGAGATTCTTATACTGATTTCTCAGGGGAGGCTAGATTATCCCAGCAACAAAATTCCCAGTCAGGTTTCATCTTGACCATTAGTCGCTGTCTTTAATAACCTAGTTGATTAAATGCGAAATTGATCATGAATAACCCATTTTAATGCTCAGTTTTGGCTGTTTTAATGTGCAATCCTTATGGTAACCGTTCACAAAGTATTCAGAAGCACTACGAAAAATGTAAAAACTTTACTTGATCATAGATACATAGAAATTTCTTATGTCAAATATAAGTCTTGTGCAGAACTGCAATGTATTTCAATCAACAGTTCATACACAATTCGTATTGAAATCGTTGTAAGCAACTCGGTTATTAATCGAGCGATTAATGGTCTCGAACTATTAACGCGTTTGCTCCGCTCACGCATTAAAATATCTTGACCATTAGTCTCTGTCTTTAATAATCTAGTTGATTAAATAACTATCATCTCGCAAATTTAAACTTAGAAATTGCACAGGGAATATTCGATGAATTCAGATAAAATTTCTTCACGATAGCACGCTATACCATAGATGCTTTTCCCTTCAAATGATAGTATATTATTCAATGAGCGGTAGGGGAAGTGTGCCCATGTTGGCACCCTTAACGAATTATTTACATATTTCATCAAATAAATATTTTTCTATGTCATCGAATGGACAGATTTACTGCTACTCCTATGTAGTATGCATTCTTATACATAGTTTCAATATAAATTTTTAAAAATTTGAATTATAGCACTTTTTAAAATTTGGCCACGGGTGCCATCATAAGATCACGTATGTCCTTTGATGGCATATAACTTAAAATGAAATGATATAATAATGCAAGTCAAAACACACGCAGATGAATTTTGCACCACGAGCCGTCAGGCGAGTGGTGTAATTCATCAAGTGTGTTTTAAGCATTACCGCGAATTGAATACTATACTTTATTCACGACTTCTTCAGTAAAATTCGAATTAATCTGCATTTGAAAAAATTTGAACAGTTGTCAAAAGCGTTGACAACATTTCGTCCAACCGTCAAACCTCTGTACTCTGTGGTCGGGAATCAAATCAGAGTCTCTATCTAATCAAATCAAGTACTTTCGCAACTTTAAAAATTTACGTTTTCCAAAAATAAATCTGGAATTAATCGCTTGAACGTTATCTTGATGGCTAAAATAAATTTCTGGATCGATCCTACTTTTTGTTCATTTTTTTTGTGAGAAATTTCATTTTTCCTAGGTATTTTAATAAGCGGGTGTTATGGGCGGGTGTTATTATAAGACTCGCTTTTCGGTTCATAGACATGCTACAAATGTGTTATAGCTACTATTACACATACAAATTAGTTTAATAATTGACATATTACTCTATAGGAGTGGATAAATTTCCTTACATCACGCAGATTCGAAGATAATAGAAGGAAAATAACCTGACATAGAGTTGACAGTCCGTCAATATGCATTCTATGATTACCAGTGGCCTTCCAAAAGGAAATAAGTAGCATAGGCGTGCAAGACATTGCAAACTTTTCAAATTGTCACCCTGCATAGGTTCTGCATAATGATGAATAACACTCCTCAAACCACCGTTATTAATTACCACCGTACCGTACAACAAAAACACCCTGAAACAATAGAACTCGCCACTAATCTAAAGCACTTCGTCAAGAGCCTCACCCGTCTGGCACGTCAATAACCTCGAGTGAGTTATATAACAGTTATATTCAGTTAATGAATAGAGCGAACGTGATAAGCCTACGCTCAAACAATCTAGCAGACGAACATGCCGTAAATTCAAGCGATTTCGCACGCGGCACTGGCGGCCATACGCCGATATCATTGACAATAACAGGCAACAAATACCCGATTATTGCTCTATGGCACTTATTAGAGATAACGTATATATGTTGTAATGGCAGGCGTGCATAACTGCCATTGGGAGTGGTCCATTAACGGTTAGGTTGATGATTTCATTCGGGCCAATCAGAATAGGATGATGGTGAGTTATTAGGTAACGGTTTGGACGACGATTTTCCCATTTTTTGGTGTTGAAATTAGGCGTACCTATTAGTTATTTCGAATAGCATCTGCTTTTATCTGTGGAATAATTCATAAATGTTACGAAGTAATATAATAATGTCATTTTGACATAAGTTTGTCACACGTTTTTTATCATTATTCCAAAATTGAATTCGATATTTAGGATGAAATACCACTATTTAAATCTATGGGAGATGATTACCCTTCAGTAGGGTCCTGTAGCGGTCTTAGAAGAACGGGAGATTCGAAAATCATCACTTGGAACGCCAGACCTGGTTTAAAACACCCTCCTGGCCCAAGAGCATCAATTAAGTGTTTTGTGTCTAAATATTGAAGGTATTTATTCGAATAGTTTCAATTTTTAAAAACGGCGAGGCAGGGTTTTTTCTACTGAGGTTTTTCCCTGTGCTCTGGTATCATACGACAGAATAGTATGGTACCCCGTTTTGCACCAACCTCAGATAGGGACTTTTTTGTTTCATGAATTGTATTTTGTTAGCTCTCAATTCAAAAGAATATATATAAATATATAGATTAAACTGTAAGGGTCTTTAGGCTCGGGTTTTGGGAGTAAATGATTGACTACTCTTTATTCTATGCCAAGCTTTCGCATTAATTTAATGCTTCTTCAGGGCTTTGAATGTGAGGTTTTACATGGATAACATCTGCCACAAACGTTGTAACTAATAAAAACAAAAAGTTATTTTTTGATATCATAGGAATTTTTCAAAAACATATCTTATTTATAAATTCACAATCAAGTAAATATATATATATATATGTAAGAAAGCTTACACTTTCTTAATGTGTTTTTTTTTATTTTCGAACAAAGTCGTCGGCGTTTATACATTTGTCAAATTGAAATTTCATTATTGTCAAAAGTTGTGAATACGAACATTGAATGTAGTTTCTTGTTTTCAGGTTTGTTAAGATATATGTAGATTATTGATGATATTGAATAAATAATTCTTGTTTTCAGAATAAGAAACACATCTTGTTTTGTTTCAACAACATAACATTATAAAACTACATTCTCGTTCATGAGAAAAATGGAGAAGCTTCAATTTGAGTTTGAATTTATTGCGACAGCAGATGGAAAGAAGAATATTATAGTTATTAATTCAATTACTACGCTAGAGAACAGAAGGTTCATCCTAATAGATGGAGATCGAATTGCAAAAAAACATGAATTGGTAGCAGCAACGGAAACATTTACAAAGGTGAAAAATAGCTTTAAAAAAAGAAATCAGTCAAGAAAGGTCTGGATTACTCTTACTGAACAGATGAAAAAAACTTATTTCGATGAAGATGGAAATCTACAGTTCAATAATTTATTTTTGGAAGAAGAAAACAAAATGAATGATTTGACAATGGACAAAGAAGAGCCAATGATTAAACTTCTAGAGAAGCTGATTGAAAATAGACCGAAATGTGAAGAAAGAACTTTATCACAGTTAACTACGGAATTCTTGGTTGAACAATTCAACAGTAGAGTGGTGAATACTAATCAATGGATGGAAAATTCGAAAAGGAATGTGAAAGACTCGGTATTCATGAGGATGTGAAGAAAATAAAGGCTCTGAAGTTTTTACTTGACAAACCTACTCTGAACTGGTATAATTGTATGATTATGAAATTATCAGTGAAATCAGAATGGGAGCAATGGAGAAGGATGTTTTGTGAGACGTTTGCCAATAAAGGATGGTCTCCAGTAAGGTATGCTCTCTCATTTCATTATAAAATTGGTAATTTGGTTGATTATGCTATAAAGAAAGAGAAATTATTATTGGAGGTTAGAAAAACGATAGACACTGGTACCCTTATTGATTTGATAGTTGCTGGGCTGCCGAACTTCATTGCAGATAAAATAGATAGAGAAACAGTCCAAACTACAGAACAACTATGCAATGAGATTGGTAAACTGGACCATTTAGTAAAGAAAAAGTTTACTAAGAACGAATCAACAAATTATGATACTCAAAACAAACAAACATGTAAGATATGTAAAGATAAAGGTAAAGGAAATAGGTTTCATAAAGAAGAAAGATGTTGGTTCAGGGAACAAGAAAAAAAAATTGAAAATAATTCTCTTTTGGACGTACAGAATTTTGAAAATCCAAAAAACTGCAGAGTACACCATTAATCACACTCAAAGTGACATTGAATAACCTCATAACTGTTCCAGCAATATATGATACAGGATCAACTATATCTTTAGTAAATTCAAGATTACTGAATTTGAAATCTTGTAAACCAAATAAGAAAAATGAGGTAACTTTGAAAACGATTAATGGTGTGAGTAAAATAAGTGGAGTTGTTAGGTTGAAAGTCAAAATTATGAATATAAAGACAATTATGAATGTTTGTGTTGTAAATGATGACAATTTCAATTATGATTTTCTAATTGGTCTCGACTGTATTGGCCGATTCCGATTAAGTCAAAATGATAAACTCGAAATTGAACAAAATATGCCAAATTGTAACTGTACAAATGAAGTAACAATTATTTCAGATAGAAATGGTAGAATAGAATCAGCTGATTCTTCACAAGAAATTAATTTCAATCACGATATTGAAATAAAGAATTTTGAAGCCATGATAGGTAAATTGAACGAAGAAGATAAGATCAAATTGGAAAATCTAGTGGATAAATATGCAACGATATTTGCGAAAGATAAATTTGATGTAGGAAAAGTTAAAGATTATGAGGCAAGAATTGATTTACAAATGGACAAATACTGTAGCAAGAGACCGTATAGGTGTACTGTAGAAGATAAAAGAGAAATCGAATCACAAATTGCAGAACTTTTGAAGAAAGAACTTATTGAGGAATCTTATAGTCCGTTCGCAGCACCGGTCACATTAGCTTACAAGAAGGATGAAGAGAGAAAAAGCAGATTATGTATAGATTTCAGGGAGCTTAATAAAATTGTAGTACCTGAGCCACAGCCTTTTCCGAGAATTGAAGATATCCTGGTAAAAACTCGAAATTGTAGATTTTTCACAAAATTGGATATAAATTCTGCATTTTGGTCAATACCCCTTCGAATTGAAGATAGAAAAAAAACAGGCTTTGTTACACAAGATGGACATTTTCAATGGACCTGCTTGCCCTTTGGTTTGAAAACGTCACCTGCAATATTCCAGAGAATATTAGGGAATATAATCAGAAAACATGAACTATCTGATTTTACAAGAAATTATATAGACGATATCTTAGTGTTTTCTGAGACATTTGACCAACACATGATTCACATAGAAAAATTACTCCAAGCAATTAACAAAGAAGGGTTCAGGCTAAAACTCACAAAATGTAAATTTGCTATGGATTCAGTTAAATATTTGGGACATGAGATCAGGTATAATTCAATTACTCCAATAAATGATAATTTAGTGGCTATAAGAGAATTTCCAACACCACAAAATCAGAAAAATGTTCGACAATTTTTGGGTAAAGTAAATTTTTACAATGAATATGTACCAAAAAGAGCTATAATCCTTGATCCATTACACCAATTATGAGGAAAGGTCAAAAATTGAGTGGACAGAAGAATGCCAAAAAACATTTGATTACCTTAAAAATTTCTTGTGTACGAAACCAGTTTTATCAATTTATGACCCAAATCTGCCAATACATATTTATACAGATGGAAGCATTTTAGGTATAGGAGCAGTAATGAAACAACCACAACCAAATGAAGATAATAAGGAAAAACCAATCGCCTACTTCTCAAGAAAGTTGAATGAGGCACAAAAGAAGAAGAAAGCTATATATCTGGAAACACTAGCAGTTAAAGAAGCAGTACTTTATTGGCAGCATTGGTTGATGGGAAGATCATTCAAAGTTTTTACAGACCATAAACCACTACAGGATCTGAATATAAAAGCGAGACCGGATGAAGAATTAGGTGACCTCACCATCTTTCTGTCACAGTTTGATATGGAAATAAAATACAATCCTGGAAAGTACAATGTAGAAGCAGACTGTCTCAGTAGGAATGCAGTATTGGAAGCAGAAAATAATCAAGAAAATATATTGAGAACAGTAAATTTTGTTAGTCTTCAAGATATTATAATGGATCAAAGAAGCAATAAAAATATCAGGATAGGAGATAAGAGTGTGATACAAAAAAAGGTGTTTTCTTCGAGAAGAAAAACAAAAAAGAAAAAATCATTCTAACGGAAGAATTCAGTAAGAACCTATTAAAAAACATACACCTTAACATGGGTCATATTGGTATTAATCAAATGATATCTATGCTTTCCCCTCACTACATATCAGAAAATTTCTTGAGTAATATAAGAAACCTTTGTTCAACTTGCGAAACCTGCATAAAAAATAAAACAAGAATTAAAAATAACTATGGCACTCTTTCACAACTAGGTCCAGCAAAAGAGCCATTTGAAATAGTATCTATCGATACTATTGGTGGATTTGGAGGAACTAGATCAACAAAAAAATATCTGCATTTATTAGTGGATCACTTTTCAAGATACGCGTTTATTTTAACTTCAAAAACACAAATCAGCTCAGATTTCATAAAATTAACAAACAAAGTTTTGAAAGAGGGAAAGATTAAACAAATTTTAACCGATCAATATCCAGGAATAAATTCAAAAGAATACAAGAAATTTTTAGATGAAAAAGACATCTCACTGATATTCACTGCTGTAAATGCTCCATTTTCAAATGGTTTAAACGAGAGGTTGAATCAAACGCTAGTTAATAAAATTAGGTGTGAGTTGAATGAATTAGAAAATAGAGCTTCATGGACAACAGTAGCTCATAAATGTATAGAAAAATATAATAAAACAATCCATACGGTAACTAAGTTCAGCCCAGAATACTTGTTGAAAGGAATCAATACTTCATTGATACCTGACGAATTGAAAGTCGGAGTGAAATATTCTTTGAATGAAGATAGAAAGACTGCGTTGGAGAATAGTATAAAATACCACCAATATAACAAAAAATTATTTGATTCACATAGAAAGGAATATGACTTCAAAGTTGGTGACTTGGTTTATGTTGAAAATGGAAACCGATTAAATAATAAAAAGTTAGATGAAATAAGGATTGGTCCTTTTAAAATTGCAGAGAAAATTTCAAATTCTATTTATAGAATAGACACAGGGCATAGGAAAAAAGAATCGAATCTTTTTCATGTCACGAAACTTATTCCGAAAATTGAAAATTCTTAGAATTTTCATTCCGAGGAGGGAAGATGTAAGAAAGCTTACACTTTCTTAATGTGTTTTTTTTATTTTCGAACAAAGTCGTCGGCGTTTATATATTTGTCAAATTGAAATTTCATTATTGTCAAAAGTTGTGAATACGAACATTGAATGTAGTTTCTTGTTTTCAGGTTTGTTAAGATATATGTAGATTATTGATGATATTGAATAAATAATTCTTGTTTTCAGAATAAGAAACACATCTTGTTTTGTTTCAACAACATAACATTATATATATAAATTGTTGATTTAAGTTTCTTGGGTTTTTTAGCACTAAGTCTTACCAGTAAATAGTCATTTACTTTTAATAAAATATATTGACTCCAACATATGTTTCGGCCTTATTATGGCCTTTTTCAAGGATAGTACAACCATCAATAATTCTATTTTCGTCAAAATATTACATTTTCAGTTATAAATATAAAACACAATCACACATTCTCACAGATATGACACAAACAAACATTGGTAAAGTTATATAACTTTATTTTGTACTATCCTTGAAAAAGGCCATAATAAGGCCGAAACATATGTTGGAGTCAATATATTTTATTAAAAGTAAATGACTATTTACTGGTAAGACTTAGTGCTAAAAAACCCAAGAAACTTAAATCAACAATTTATAAATTAAATAGCACAAGAAAACTAAACAACGAAAAATTATATGTATATATATATATACGAAGTAATTTTATTGCCTTCATTTGAAACAGTATTTTGAGTTTCATGGTTCTGTTCAAAATTATCCTGTTTTGAAATGTTCACTACAAAAACGTCAAATAGTTCAACTTCAAAGAAGAACACTGTATTGTCTTCCAGTTAAAGTATTGCTCACCTTCTATTCCTTATTAACAATTTAGAGGTTTTAGCCCCTCTACACTAAGGGTAGAGGAGATTTCAGCTTACAATTCTGCTTAAAATATGTATCCCTACAAATAGCAATTGACCTAATCCGGCATTTTCTCTTAAATCATTCTTGTCGTGACATGATTGGACTGGCAAGCTCTCAAATAGTCGCCCTGTATAGGTTCTGCATAATATATGTTGTAATAGCAGGCGTGCATAACTGCCATTGGGAGTGGTCCATTAACGGTTAGGTTGATGATTTCATTCGGGCCAATCGGAATAGGATGATGGCGAGTTATTAGGTAACGGTTTGGACGACGATTTTCCCATTTTTCGGTGTTGTAATTAGACATAATAGGTATTTTGGGTGGAATATGCTTTTATCTGTGGAATTTTTCATAAATGTTACGAAATAATTTTTATTTGTTTCTCATTTGTTAACGTCAGTTTTCAGAAACACAATATTAATCAAGAAAGTTTATTTTATCAAGTCACTAACTTGTAAAACTGACAGTTAACTTGTAAAATTTTTACAAGTTAGTAGTATTATTTACATTAGAAAATTTTGTTTTATCGTCATATATGTTGAAAATCATGGTACAATTGTTATTTCCAGTAACAAATTGAGGGAAATGCACTTTCCATGTCGGTATGTCAAAAAAAATCTTAGGCTTTCTGTATAACATGCAGGGCTTGAATCTGCAGACATCATCGGTTATGGTGAATCTTCTTGTTGTTAAATTTTTTGTTTGTCGCAATGTATCAAGATCGTATTTTCCCATATCTTCTTCATCATTCATGTTTAAGGAGAGAATTTCGTCACATCGACTACATCCAAAAATCCCAAATATTGTAACAAGTTTCGCCAGCAACCACTGGTCATCAGGAGTGTGTAAAAGAAATTGTTCAGCATCTTCTTTACTTAATAGCTTGGCCTTTTTGGCGTATAACGGTAATTTTTTCGTTTCAGAAATGCTATTACTTTTTGAAATCTGCAAATGACAACTAAACGTCAACAAATGTAAAGAAAAATAAACAGACATGTTCATGACAACGCTTCCATACCTTACGACATTTGCGACCAATTATTGAGATTTTTTTGGAATTTATCTAACCTTTTCACAAATGAGAAACAAATAAAATATAAAACAATACACGCAAGGTAACGGGTTTTACTGGCTCAAGGAGGTAACTGACTCGCCTGCGGCTCGTCAATTATATCCTCCATTCGCCAGTAAAAACCCTCTTACCTTGCTAGTAATGTTATATACTATATAACCCTCATTTGAAAGATGAATTTTGAGTTTCATTGTTGAAGTTCACTGCGACCTCAAGGTCTATTGTGCTTGCTTCTGAGCTGTTCTGATCACACTCTTTACAGCTCGCCTTCCAGTTACAAAGATTTGATGAAATCCAATATCTGTGAAAGTTTCAACGAGGCTAGTTCCTTACTCTTACAAGTTTCTCGTCCAAGACATTCTCTCTTTAGACTAGCAATGGCAAAGCATTTCGTGACTAGGTGAATGGGGGTTTCTTCCTCCTCCCCGCAGAACCTACACTCGTCAGTGTTCGATAATCCCTTCCTCAACAGGTGCTTCCTGAGGAGGCAATATCCAGTAAGAAAGCCAGTTAGGAGGTTTAATTGTTTCTTACCAAGATCCAGATATCTTTTGGATCTTGCTGTATTATTGCTTTGAAAGAACTTAGTGGAATGATCCATCCCTAGGAGATTCCGACAGAGTTTTTCCTTTCTCCTTCTCCAATAGCTCCTTCTTATAGGTAGATTTACCTATACTACAGGGGGGTTTTGGACCAATGAGTGACATTCGTGCGCCCCCTTTGACAAGTGTATTGGCCTTTTTGTTTCCTTTGATTCCCGCATGGCCGGGATCCCAAATTATATAGCCCTTATTTTTCTCACCTACCTCATTGAGGTTGTTCCGTCCCCAGATCATCTAAGAGTCGATGACGTAGGAGCTCAGTGCTTTAGTTGCAGCTTGACTATCTGAATCTTCTGTCTAAATTTATATCTAGGCTTCTTAATAGCTAAGATTTCCGCTTGAAGGACGCTCATACAGGAGCCTAGCGACAGTGCACACTTGGTACTTGGCCCGTTTATCCTAGCGCCAGCTCTTGTAGAGGTTTTGAAACCATTTGTATGTCATTTTACGGTATTTTATTCGAGGTTATAGTAAATGTATTGTCGTTCTCATTCCTTTCTTTTACTTATAAATAGCCTGAAGTTTTTCTCAGTACTTATTTTCTTGATCATTACATCACTAGGGAGGTTCGCAAATAAGATGTAGAGAGGACCAGACTCTCTGATTTCCAGACATGCAAATACAGATTTTCTATGACTCCTAATCTCGCCAAGTCGGATGACGGGTCATTGTATATTTTTTAAAAGTTTATTATATTTTGAGTAGATTCGTTCAGATGGGCTTATATTTTGAGTATTCCAAAAAAGGTCGTTGTTCTTCGTTTTCCCTTTAAATTTCAGGGTATACTTGACCAACAAAACTGAAAAATATCAACTTGGCACAAAGACACAAACCAGCCTATACGCCAGAGATTTGCGAGACCTTCTGCTAACTAGAATAGAATAGAATAGAATACTCGATTATGCCGAATTATTAAATCTGGAATTTCCAGATATGGAAATACCGATTTTCTGCGACTCTAAATCTCGCCAAGTCGGCGACGGGTCACTGTATATTTTGAATTGAAAGTTGATTATATTTAAAGTAGATTTGTTCAGGTTGACTTAGAGTAAGAGTATTCCGAAAAACGGAGTTGTTCTTCATTTCGCTTTAAAGTTCAGTTTGCTTGGCAAACAAAACTGAACAATATCAACTTTGCACAGAGGCACAAACCAGCAGCCAATACGCCAGAGATTTGCGAGACCTTCTGCTAACACCGTGGCTCCAGTAATCCCGGATCGAATACTCGAATTATGCCGAATTATTCAATCTGGAATTTCCAGATATGCAAATACCGATTTTCTGCGACTCTAAATCTCGCCAAGTCGGATGACAGGTTTCCAAAGGATCCTGTCCCTGAAATTACCATATTATTGCCGGATTACTACATATCAGTCCGTAAGTTACGTTTGCGATCCAGCTTGTAGAAAGACAGCTGGCGCACAGAGAATATAAAGCTGATACGAAGTTTTAGGACGGTAGTTTGTATGGATAATTCCTCCGAATAGTTTGGATGATGTATTTTTCGAAAATCTCGGATAGGAAGTGATTTACTGATATCTATCGGATCGAATGGGTCGATTCATTCACTCGGTATCCGAAAACTACGGGAGCTGATATATTCGTTTAGTAGATTTTGACTAGTAGATTTTGACGCTCGTTTTTTAGTGGAGCAATAAGACTATAACCGCAAAATTTTATATGGGATTTGATATTGATACCAAATATGCAGAATCTCAGCACAATCGGAAATATATTCTGAAATTATTCGAAAAATTAAATAAATAATTACAAAAATTTAATTCTGTTGATTTGATGATGCGTTTCTCTTGAATTTCTGCATGAATATTCAGTACCTATGTCGATTTTGATTCACAAAATAAATTTCACCTGAATCGGTTATCCTGTTATGAAAATATAGAGATTCTTCTTTCCAAAATTCCAATTGAATTTTATGGTTCTGTTGACACTATTGCCACAATATTCTGCATGAAGATAAGTATAACTGTCTTCATTCACAAAAAAAAATTCACTTGAATCGGATATCCTGTTATGGAAATATAAAGATTCTTCTTTCCAATATTCCAATTGAATTTTTTATGGTTCTGTTACCACTATGACCACAAAATTCTTCATGAATTGTTCATGATTGATACACTGAATGTCAGTGTATCAATCTCCATTTTTAAATAAATTTCATCCGAATCAGGTATTTTTTATGGTATTATGAAGTTTCTTCTTTCTATGGTTCTGTTTACACTATGACCACAAAGTTTGGCATGAAGCATAGACCTAATAAGAATGGACACCGCATGAGAGAGAGAGGTCACTTGGTCGAAAGTGATGGAGCTATTGTGGGCAATGTCAAATCAATGTAGATAAAAACACCAAATAGATCATTACAAATGAAATATATCAAAAAATATATAACATTAATTCAGAAATTAGTATAACTTAAATTATATTCACCGCATCAACTTCTTGTGGGCAAAGCAAAGCCTAAATATTTGTTTACATCTTCCATATGATTTTGACAAGTTGCCCACAAACTTTTTTCGTCTCTTTTCTTTTCGATAAGATCGCATATGTCCTTCTCTCTCTAGTGTATCCAAGTGTTCGATCTTCTGTTAAGTCACGTGATTTTGCATCCATAGTAATTATAGATCTATGGCATCAAGCTTACTATGACCATCTTGCATAGGGGGGCAACATTTTATTTCGATGGGTTTCATTTTGTCTGAGATATTGAGGAACAAAATAACCATATATTATGGAACACCCCGTACGATTTGACCGGTTAACGAACTATACCGCGCCATTCGAGAACCGAACTCACCCTAAAAATTTCAAGTCTCTAGGACTCATATCGCTTAAATCAGGCGAACATTCGATGTACCGGTATTTTCAATGTTGCAAAATGGCGTATGCGCTGGCTTCACTGGAAATACAATTTAACGATCTTTTTTTATGAAGTGAAATGTAACGATATTTTATTCAAACAATGGAATGAAAAATTACAATTTTTTTCATTTGAAATATTTCAAATGATTCTGTGAGTGGTTGCATTAGTTTTTCCATGTAGGGTAAGTCAGGGTGATATGGCGAATCGGGTGAAATGGTGATTTACTATATTTCTTTTCCGAGTGCACAGATGTCGCTTAATGTCTGAGTACCAGTTGTTTCTGATGATCCGTTCAACGCGCACCTGCAAAAAATTGGCCCCGTTTTAAAAATCGTACTTAATTTGTACAAAACTATTCGCGATGCTCAATAATTTTTATACGTTGCATGCGTTTATAGAGATTGCTTTCCGTAACGAAGGCCGAGAAGTATTTCTTGATATATTCTGCCTTCTTAGTTTATTTTTGTAATACATAATCTAGAAAACATGGCCTCTAATATTTCCTTTTTCTTGCTGTGCTATTCACCGTTTCACCCATAGGAATTGGGAGATATTGTGAATCCTGGCATGGGTGAAATGGTGAAGGATAAAAAGCGTATTTTTATACGTTTTGTCGAGGGTTCTGTGGATGCATAAATTTTAAAAAATATTATATAAGATATATTTTCTGTTGAAGCGGAAGGGCCTAGGACGAATCGCAGCTTTTTATCGTTCGTGTTTCTTCTGGTTAGGTCTGTTCGAGGGTTTGTCGTTATTCCAGCAATCACCATTGTTCCAGGTAAGGATACCTATATATAGAAGAAAAATTAATGGCTTCAGCTGAAACACAAATCGTCGAAAAAAACAATCGAGTCAGTGAAAAGTAGACCAAATGCTAAAGGAAAGCTCAAAGGAAAAACTATAGCCAAAAAAAAAGCAAACGGAAAATCTTAGATACGTAACCTAAGAAATGAAAAATGTCCACCACTGACGCCGAATCGGAATCATCTCTGGATGTCGACTTGCAGGACGAGGATGACGACATGGACGATGATGAGAGTTGTTGTGTAGGATGTGGTGAACTTGACAGTTGCACTAAAAAGGACGTCGATTGAATGTATTAGCTGCCAACATTGGCTGCATGAAGATTGCACAAAATATGAATCCATGTGTGATTTGTTCGGTAAAAAGCAAAAGGAGTAAGTTCACCATTTCACCCTTGAGCATGGGTGAAATGGCGAATTTGGTTTGAAAAAAAAATTCATTTCCAGAGTTTCGTTATGCCTTAAAGAGTTTATGGTACTGTTAAGTTGTTGTCTCTATATTTTGCCAAAGAAAAGTGTTTTCATTCTGTTTAAATATGAATTTTTTTGTCTTCTACACGGCTCTTTTTTTTTCTTCACCATATCACCCTGACCTATATCAACAAAAATATTGAATTTTTGAATATCAATCAATAACCATTGGAACTTTTAACTTCGTCCAGAACTGATATAAGCTGCAAATTTTTGTCTTCAATTTTTGGCAGTAAAGCAATTCAAGTTTTTCTGTTTTTGTACCTCATTCTCCCCCAAAACCTGTCGAAATATATAAAGAATGAATATAAAAAGCCCTGAGCAGAAGCTTTTGAACGCTCGTTCTTTATTGGTGCTATGAAACTATTACCTCAAAATTTAACATTTGATTCGAGATTGATACCAAATATAAAAATGCAGAATCTCAGCACAATCGGAATTATATTCTGAAAATTACTCAAGAAATGAAATAAGTAAAATAAATAATTACAAAAATTATTCTATGATTCTGATGATGTGATCCACTTTGAAATTTTGCATGAACTTGCAGTATAGTGATTTTCGTTCTCAAAATAAATTTCACTCGAATCGAATATTCTGTTAAGGAAATATAAGGATTCTTGTTTCAATATTGCAATTGAATTTCCCACGGTTTTGTTAACACTATGACCACAAAATTATTCTTGAAATGTTCATGATTGATACACTGAATGTCAGTGCATGGCGATTCAGTATAGCTATCTTTATTAACAAAAAAAATTACACCCGAATAGGATATCCTGTTATGGAAATATAAAGATTTTTCTTTTCAATATTCCAATTGAATTATATTTATCTATGGGTCTGTTAAATTTATGGCTATATTCACAGAAAAAAATTACTCGAATCGAATTTTTTTATGGAAATATAAAGATAATAAGTTTTTTTCTTCAATATTTCAATTGAATCTTTCACATTATGGCCACAAAATTTTGCATGAGCCTTGTTATCAGCAATTGAGGAACAAAAATTTTGAATGGTCATATTTCATAGAACATCCTGTACGATTTGGCTCGTTAACGAACTTTACCAAGCCATTTGATACCCGAACTCATCCTGAAAATTTCAAATCTCTAGGACAATGCCTTCGAAAGTTATTGTGCTAACGGACGGCCGGACGGCCACGGCCTCACGGACAGAAAAAAATTGACCACGAATTCTTCATCAGGGAGTCCAACCCTATCGTTTGAGACCATTTCCGGCTCAAAATTCGAAAATTACAGACATTTGTCAAAACTCTTTTGAGTAATACGAGCGCTCAAAAAGTATATCGATCAGGTCAATCATCATCTCAGAACTTCCTCGTAAAAATGAAATTTCCATACCGTAGATACGTGCTCAAATACCGTTGCATCTTCCCTGAAAAATTCAGCTGGGTATAAAGAATTCATTGAAGTGAATCATGCAGGAATAGAAGCAGCGAAGCGAGAAGGAAGATGAGGTCTCAAGTGACCTCACAGATGGTACGCCGCTCCTATCTTGTTATTCTGTTTTGTCAACTATTTCGTGGATGGAAATGCGGTCTGAGGTGTTATGTGGAAACTCTGGTGCTTTCGGCCGTTCCAGAATTATTCAGGCATTACTTTCGACAATGAATAATTACGATATAAACATGAAAATTATGACTTGAAAGTTTATGAAGCGAATTTATAACGCTATATGAATATTGATGAGAATATAATGGTTGCATATTGAAAAACACTTTTTTCTTCAGCCCAAGTTTATTAGACCATAAGCAATAAATTTCCACATAATAATTATATTATGTATGTATATATTATGATGCTCCATGTTGGGCGCTTTTCATAAATTATGTATTTTTTAGTTCGAAAAATTCTCATCATGTATTCTTTAAAGCTTGTTGAACCATTCGATTGAGAAAAATCTTCAATTATATCCAGTTATTCGGCTTAGAATGCATTCACTGGCAAAATAATCGATCCACTTAAGAAATCGATGGAGTTCGTTAATTCATAAATACGTTATTTCAAGTCCCATTCGATTGAATTTTTTTTTTCAATTTTAGGTACGGTCATCCTTAATCAATCACAAGTTTTGACTTTTAAGAAAACTCATCATACATCATTTTATACAAGGTGAAACAAAATATTTTTTTTACCCTAACTTTAGGAACACCCCTGGTTTTATCCAGTTGTTTGAACTTGTGATTTCTTACTTCCCCATCAAGACTCATCTTCTCTTGACACTTCAATTCTTCATTAATAACAGTAGCTCAATTTTTGTTAGAAATACAGGGTTTTCAGAATTATTCAGGCAATACTTTCGACGATGAATAATTATTATGATATGAATATGAAAATTATGACTTGAAAGTTTATGAAGCGAAGTCATAATGTTATATGAATATTGATGAGGATATAATGGTTGCATATTGAAAAATACTTTTTATGAATGTAGGTATCAGCCCATGTTTATAAGACCATAAGAAATAAATTTTCACAGAATAATTATATTATGTATGTATATATTATGATGCTCCATGTTGGGCGCTTTTTATTGAATTATGTATTTTTTAATTCAACAAATTCTCATCATATATTCAACGTTTTTATTCTTCAAAGCTTGTTGAACCAATCGATTGAGAAAAATCTTCAATTGTATCCAGTTATTCGGTTTCAAATGAAATTACCGGCAAAATAATCGATCCACTCAAAAAATCGTTGGAGTTTGTTGATTCATGAATATGTTATTTCAAGTCTAATTCGATTGAATTTTTGAACTTGAGGTATGGTCATCCTTGATCAATCACCAGTTTTGACTTTCAAGAAAACTCATCGTACGTCATATTATACAAGTTGTTGTTTTCCAGTTGTTTCACCATGAGATTCATTATTTCATTATCAAGACACATTTTCTTCTCTTGACAATTTAATCATTTATCAATAAAGAAAACTCAATTGTTGTTCAAGAAACAGGGTTTTCATAACAACAGTAAACTTCACAATTTCGCCATTCACAGATTTAACCGTCAAATTTGACTGTTATGAAAATAAAGTGAAAACATAAAACAAGAAAAGTCTCCACGTGACATTTTTTTGGAGACGATTTCGTGCTAATGCTTTATATTATAATACTCAACCTCATCAACTGCATGTGGTTAGGATTGCCAGGGAGTAGGTACTCAGCAGAGGTTGATATCCAAGCATTCAACTGGCCTGCTCTTAGACCAGATTTGAATCCAATTGGGCATGTTTGGATGCTTTAAGGAGGAAAACTCGATCTTGCGTACCAACTCCTGCAAATTTGCATCAGCTTAGTAATGCTCTAATTGATTCAAAACCCTGATGAGGACATGCCGAGACGAATTGCACCTGTTATCTGCGTCTGGGCGGAAAACACATTATGAAATCACACGGTGGAACGACTGGAACACACCAGGAGTGGTTTCAAAGTTAGGGTAAAAAAACAGATTTTGTTTCACCCAGTAAGAAACGACGTACACCGAGTTTTCTTGAAATTCAAAACTGGTGATTGAGGATGAATATACCTATATTCATTCGAACTTTTCGGGAACAAATCACGTACGAGAATTGATGGGGGAAGGGGTGTGAAAGAATTTCTTTTCGAAAGTGTAAATAAGACGTCTAAATAATGTATTTTGTTTTGTGTGTGTGTGTGTGTGTGTGTGTGTGTGTGTGTGTGTGTCTGATTGGTATTGAGTCAGTTATTAATTTTTTTCAGATAATATTTATGTTTTCCATTTGGTATGCTCGTGTCCTCCTAGGGGGGTGCACCCCACAGGTTAAGAAACGCTGCGTTGAGTCCGTGGTGCTATAAATTCAAAATTCCAAATGTTCAATGGTTAATAATATGATGATGCGAAGTGTGCCAATGATTTTGATAGGCTTGTTCGAAAGAATATTTATTGAAGATTCTGAGGAAAATTCTGCTTTTTGAAAATTATATGTGCGAAGTGTTTTATAAGATGTGGAATAAAGAATATAATAATATCAGTCTGGGATTGCGCTATCAGCAAGCCATTATGTGCGAATATTAACCACTGGTTTTTACTCATTGCCTGAAATTTTCAAGAAGATCCATGCAGGTATTCAAGAGTTATGTTAATTGAAATTCTTCTAGAAATACATAAAACATCCTCTATCTCTCAAAACAATATTGTTAGGACATATTTCTAACAACCATTCAGACTCACAAAATGTCCTGCATCCTCCCTGAGATCCGGTACAACCATTCGTGAAACACCCTATTTATATACTATCTCCAGAAAAATACTAACTGTGAAAACATTGAAAATACAAACAGCATCAGAACAATCACATCGAAAAACTATAAATCTATGCAGACATCCGCAGCCAAACTTAATTTTCCCTCTAGCACAACTCCGGATTTCGCTCCATTTTCAAATTACACCTTCAAATCAGGAACGTATCCCTAGACCTATTAACTACACAAAGCGCATTCATGAGGCCCCGTCTGCAGATTTAATGCCTCGATTCCACCGATCACACCCCAAGCCTACTTCAATTATTCAAAACGCACAGATGCGGGGGTAAATTAGACTTTTTGGGATTTTGTAGGCGTCCCGCCACTCAGACGGCATGGGGGTTGAAATCGGGCGTCGATCGGAAAGAAATCAACCCTCGGGGGTTGTTGGAACGCATAAGGGGGTTGCGTTGAATGGTTGGAGTAAGGGTGAGAAGGAATAATGGTATTTAGGTTATGAATTTCGAGATTGATTTGTTTGTCGACTTTTAAAGGTCGATTATTTGTGATGTTGTCAGAGGGGATGATTGGGGTGTGTCGTGAAATGTCACTATCAATCTGGGATTATTATTTTCCTGTGTTCCTGTGTTCTGTTCTGTTATGAGACATACATACAGTGTGGAACAGCCAGATGGAATGAATTCGATAATAAATAGATGAGAGTGTATTGGAAAAAACTCTTAGACACGTCGATTTATATTTTCAGATGCGTTTTTTTTTAATAAAAATAATTTTATAGTGTGTGTCATGTAACAGTGGCCGATACCAACTTTTTCATTTTAAATACAACCCCCTATGTGTTATTAGATGTTTGGATTCTTCAGAAAATTCTAGTACAATGTCACATACTGATCTTCAACTGTTTCGAAAATATTAAGTATTTTCAGATGTATCACAAGAATCAACATCGAAAAAATTATTTTATTTTACAAATAATGTAAAAAAATGAAAAAAATATTAATTTCAATGTGGAAAATGTTCGGAATATTTACCGCGAACGTCTTGTGAAATAAAATAATTTTTTTTTAATGTTGATTTCTGAAAACACTTAATATTTCCGAAACAGTTGAAGATATATGTATGGGACATTCAACATGGATTATGTCTAGAATTTTTTGCAGAATCCAAAAAACTAATAATATGCAGGGGGTTGTATTGAAAATAAGAAAGTTGGTATCGGCCACTGTCACATGGCACACCCTATAGAATTATTTTTTTTTTCGAAAAAAAATGCATATCTAAAAATACAAATCGACGTGTCCAAGCGTTTTTCCTAACACGCTTTCATTTATTCTTTATCAAATTTATTCCATTTGGCTGTTGCTTACTGTATTATGGCAATAAAGTAATGAGTTAGAGAGAATTATCTTTTACAATAAGAAAAATTACTTATACGAATCAAGAATTTTTTCAATGATGTTTAAAAGTGATCAATGGTTATTCAACTTTGTAAACTAAAACTAAAGCTCCTGCTCAGGCCTTCTCTTAATTTTTTTATGAATTGGTTTTACGATGGCTATCTGGAGTTTGTCTTTAAGATTCCATATTTCATGGAGTTGTTGGTGATGTATGTCATTAGAGGCGTTATTTCTTCAGATGTTTGTCTTATAATATGGTTGGAAACTTCATCATACCCACTTAAATGTTCATTCTTCAATAATTTTATGATTTCTTGTGTTTCAGATTCGGTGATCTAACCTCCTCCCAGCTTCTTTGGACGTCGTCTAGACTAGCCCCGAGGTAAGAATTTGATATTCGTTGATTTTGATCGATTGACATTAATCGCAACTTTCGTATTCAATTTTTGATGGTTTTATTCTTTTTTATCCGTAAAAACAGTGTCACTACCTCCACAATAACGAGATGTTAGCAAAACCTTAAAACATATACCTAAGATATCACTTACTCACAGTATACCTTGGAAAGACGCTTGATATCATTACTCGATAATTAGGTACTGTATTTTTGGTTGATATACGCATCTGAAAATAAGAATGCTGCGCAACGGCGAGCATTCGTAGAACTATTAATATTGACATAAAAGGATTTGGTTGTATTGTTTATCTGTACATCTGGTCCATTAAAATTTTGATTTTTCATCAAAATATAAAACTTTAAAAAATATATAGTTAACGAGTGTATTACTGTGTATGTTATATTTTTATTTTGTGTGAAGACGGTGGGTGTCGTCATTTCTTTCAATTCATTTCAGCCATAGTGAAAGATGATTTAGGTTAAGACGCTGTTGAGGAAATCAAGGAAAACAATTTTGTTTGTTGAACAATTGAATTAACATAATTTTATTGTATTCAAACAGTACTTCTTCTCTTCACGAGAGCATTTTTCAGTGAGTTTTTCTTTGTTTAGTCTTCCCTGTCTCAACCTTTCAGTTCTACTACTAGAACTAGAACATTCCGGTTGTTCCTCCTTTCTAGTAGGCACAGCAGTATTTTTCAGAAACTACCTCTGTTCTGAACAGGCATTCGTGAACGATTAACCTCATGAATCTAATCTAACCTACAAGTTTTGTGTAATCCGTACTTATCTCGATAAGAATAATCGTCATCTACCAAATGCAAGGAGTAAACATTCATATTTCCGGTGACTGGTTTACCGATTTAAAGTTTCAGTTGCCAGGCTTTTCGTCGATCCATCAACACTTTATTGTCTCTCTGATTTCCCTTCTACCTTCTACTCAAACACAAAATTTATCCCTAGCTTGAGGAAAGGCATGGAAATGTATATTATTTGGAATTCTTTTTTTTATGCAGAACACTGAGGAACTGAACAAAAGCGATTTGAATGAATCAGATATACCTAAAAAATTATGTATAATGTTGAATATTCACATAAATCACGACAACACAATGCAAAATGAAAGAATGATTTCTCATACATTCTAGCAGACGCTCTAAAGCCTTGTTCGCACTTGCTAGTAGTTTAGTCAAGTAGCGAGAAATTTAGTTACTAAACGTTACCAAGAAGTTAGTCGAGTAGATTAGTGATTAGTTTAGTCGAGTCAATCCATTTGGTTCTTTTTTATCGGGCGAGTAGAGTACCCCACCACAGGATACCCTTCACTCGCTCGCGGACTAGCAGGCCCCGTATTCTGGACAAGTGGTCTTTCAAAGCGTAGACGAACTTCATTGCGCGAGTCCCTCTTTTATCTGCAAAAATGCACATCTCGCAATGAAGTTCGTATACGCATTGAAAGATCACTTGTCCAGAATACGGGGCCAGGTCCGAACCAATCAGTTTAGTCAAGAGCATTAGTGATATCATTTTCAGTGATGTCGTTTCGCTGGGCCGAAGAAATCACGTCAGAATTGTGAGTTGTTCGTCGTACAAAGCGCTACTCACTTGTGAACTGTACTCGACCAAAGTGCGAACGATTGGATGGACAGTAGCTTCTCTCGCTACTGGACTGAACGACTAGCGTAGTGCGAACAACGCTTTAGGGATGCAATAAAGAGCATCTTGATTTTCCCCAGGACAATTCACAATTTCCAGCTCGCAATGGCAGTGACGTCACGCGTGATCAAATATCGCCACGCTGGAAATCTCCGCCCGGGCGCGGGACAGATGTAAGCGACGGTTCTTATAACGCCCACGTCGGTTTCCTGTAACAAATGGCGTTCGGGGCTCCGGTGACATTGCTAGATTGCGATCCCGGGGAATACATGTGGCACCCGCTTATCAGAAATAATGGCAGACTGCAGACGGCCAAATAAGATGAATTGGCCTTATTATAAAGTCGTCCGTCTTGCACGTCGACTTAGGTTATAATTAGAGTTTGCTTGAGTTATCGGCGGTTTCCGATAGATGGCGCCAGTGTCGACTTTACTTTATAGGATTCTGTTTTCCTAGTACCAGTTGATAGATGTATGGTGTTTACGAGGAACGAGGATTGTTTTGAATTAACTGATGTTTTCGTTTCGTTTGTGTTTTTAGTTGAAAAGGACAAAAAGGATTGGATGTCACAGGTTTTTCCCCAGCTGCATGTGAACGGTTATAGCTGTCCTAGGTCAATAAGTTTCGTGAATCGTCCGGATGAAAATCCATCCTTATGGTTTACTGAAGAACTAATATTAGAAAGAGGCACTGCCATTGGGGTATATGAACTTAAGCTGAGGATCTTTAAAGCTCTGGGGCTGAGTCCTTCATTTTACAGACAGAGATCTGGTTGTCTATTCTAGTATTCTACATACGTTTAGAGGTGTCTCAAAATGAACCTCGAGGGGCCGCATGTCTACATCACCCCGGACAGTGCCGTAGGAATATGAAGCAACTAGGAAGAGGCACTGACTATGGTTACGGAGGCATTATATTGTTGAAGGAAATGAAGAAGCCGGTTTACTCGCAAAAAGTTCAGCAACGTTAAAACCTTGTGGACCTAAGCCTTTCTGGGGGCTTGAAAAGATCAATATAAGGCAGTGGTGCAGCAATGGAAGTAGAAAAACAGAATAACCCTCCGGAGAAACTCTTCTGGTTTTACTCCAAAAAATGTGTGATGATTTCACCCAGGGAAGGGCCGAAGCAATATTTTTGGCGGGGGACAAAGTATCGAAAATTTGCCCACTGTGCATTGATGTCTTGAAAAACCGATGTTGGTAGGGGATGATATTTTGGTTTGTGATTCACCATTTGTTTCTGCAAGCATGAAAGATAAAAATTTTAAATTCTGTGGTGATACTATTTTAATTTTGTATTCTCAAATCAACACACTCTTCCTCTTCAGGATTCTGCGAAAATATTACGGTTATTTTCGATACGAAAAAAAGTGAAAAGAATTCTGACTTGTATATGATGATAACAACAGAAATCTAATCAAAGATAACAATATCATCGCCATATAAAATAATCATGGTGAGTTTTCAAATTATAAGAATTTTGGATATGTGTTCTGCAAAAAAATTTTTTTTGAGAATCGTAAAATGATTCGAGTTTCATTAAATTTAGCAGACCTGAGCTCCCCATGAATTTGCATTTTTTTCTGAATTTCATATCGACAGGGTAAGCCGTTATCGAGATAAGGAAACTATTCCAGTGACAATAACTTCGAAAATAGTGAACTGACGATTTGGCCCACTGAAGAACTCGATAAAGATATTCAGGTCCCACACCTATCCTGAAAGTTTGAACTTTCAAACTTTTTTCTTTCGAAGGTTGTGTTTGTTTAAATCTAAACCAGCAATATTAGCCAGAATTTTTATTTTTCAAAATCTTTTGCTGTTTCGATTTTGAAGAAATGTAGGACGAATATGCTTATTTCTTACCTAGTCCATAATGAGTGTGACTTTGATCGGATTCTATTTACGGTTTGAATTACAGACATTGAGGTAAAACGACCGCAAAATTGGCAACTTTGATCAACATTGGGCCGGTACCTGTATCAACTGCATTGAAAGTTTCAAAACTGTTTTCAAATTTTATCAACCAATTTTCCTACTGTTTCGAGAATTGCCAACTTTATCAATATTGAGCACGCCAGTAGACCAACTTCATTGACATTTACTAACTGTCTCCATAATTTTTCCAACTGCTTCCAATTCCAATTTCCAAGAATTTCCAATTCTTTTAAATTTGTTCAATTGCTTTGACAATTTTTTCGAAAATTCACCGTTTGCCAACTCTGTTCAACATTGGGGAGGGGATCGTCCCCAGTTTCAAAAATAATGATAATAATCAGTAGATACCATGAACTCACCACATTTTCTAAGAAGACTGTTGGTTGTTGGAATAAAAAGAAATCAATGATAATTAATAATCCGTATAAGAAGTGATAAATTTCAGATGCCAAAATTAAAAATTGAGGTGGATGCAAAGAAAGCACCAAGAGGAATTTCATTTTATGGATTTGATTTATCGAACGACTTCAAAACTTTAAATTGAAATAAGTTAGAAATTTAAACAAAAACGATGAATTCTTGATTGGAAAGAATGAAACTTACAACATTCAAATTTAATTTATCGTATTCCTAATATGGAAAAGCACTCAAGAGCTTCTGAATTCAGTCAGGGTATTTTGGGTTTTCTTCAGTTTCTTCTGATAACAAATGTGGCAGAAAACTCATGATTATACTGTCAAATTGACTGCATAACAAACTTCAATAAAGATGAAGCAATTCAGGAAATTATTCTGGCATATATTGCAGAAGTTTTCGCTCCATTTTTCATTCAAATTTCGAATTGGCACGGGTAATTTACATTGTTCGTTATTAAGTTTTTCCTTACGAATCAAAACTGAGGTTCCTAAGCAAATCAGTCCAATAAACAACTTTCTTCTTCATCCAAACTCACACTCAACATTCCAAACACTCACCTGTAAAATTCAGGGAGAATAATTAATTTCTCAAAATTTATTCAACACTCAGCGGAACAAAAAAGGTCCAGAATACATAAAAAAATTCTCTCTAACCGAATTATTCAAATCCAACGAATCCTGTCGGACGAACAACTGTTCCCAACATAACCAATCGAAAGAAAAATAACTTTTTCGACATTGTCAACCTCCGAAACGCGAATATTTCCACGACTGCCAACTTGATAATTACAATTGCCGCGGAGATCTCTCGTAATTCGGAGAACGACGAGAAAAAGGAGAAAATCCAATTTTTAATTACGATGCAAATAACGAACGACCGCGCTGAAACTTTGGCGAACTCCTAAACAGACTTCTTTCAACATACGCTGAGGCCATTGTTGGAGAAAAAGAACGGCTGGAAGTTTCGGACGTTCGAACTATTGTCTGTGACGAGAAGCTTGGGGCAATAGATCGATTTTTCCGAAAGACGATTGGATGGAAATGAAGGTGGTCATTAAGGCGTGAAGTTCCAGGAAAACTTCTGCTTAGGACAATGCCAAAGTTCGCCGTTGTTTTCCCAATTGAATTTTTGGAATGCATCAGCAGCCACTTGAAGAGATGAACTTCAAGGTTGAATAGTAGAAGTTCAGGAAAACTTACTTGTGTTTCTCCTACAGCAGCACTTGAGGTCATAGGGGAAGTGTGCCCATGTTGGCACCCTTAACGAATTATTCACATATTTCATTAAAGGAATATTTCTCTATTTCATCGAGTGTACAGATTTACTGCTACTCGTATGTAGTATGCATTCTTATATATCGTTTCAATATGAATTGTTGAAAATTTGGATTATAGCACTTTTTAAAATCTGGCCACGGGTGCCATCATAAGATCACGTATGTCCTTTGATCGCATTATACCTTAAAATAAAATGTTATTATTTATTGAAATGTTTTATTGAAGAAAATAGCAGTTCTATTTCATTAAAATGAAAATATAAGTGTAAAGAAACTACATTACATTCTTTGGCATCGTCAAATATAATTTTTATACGCACAATTCATGTACGAATATGATTTGCACTAGCACACTCGGCATGGCACCAGCTGGCGCATTTCTGGCAACGCGACCAATTCTCCCTTGGTCGAGACATGAACAACAGCTTATAACAATAAAGACAAGCGGCATCTGAATCATCGTCATAATGTTTTTCTTCATTTCTTCTACGACTTTAATCTGTCTCTCACTTTCTTTGTCTTCTCTCTTCGTCCAACTTATTTTCTTTTATGTCAGGGATTGTATTGAGGATTCCAACTTTTCCTCGTTTTCTTCCTCTGTTCACTGTTGATTCTGCAACAGCAGTTGGCAGTGGTGAGAGCTCTTGTATGATTTTCAATGATCTCGATACTTCACTAGAAACCATTCTCATTATTTTCGGATAGGTACCTATAATATTTTTGCGTAATACCAGGCTTTGGAGGAATCGTCACTTGATCTTGATTCTTTTTTTTATGATGGCACCCTATGCTATCATAGGAACACTCTGGCTATGCCATCATAAGCATAAGTAACATATATTTTTCAACAAAGCGAAAAAGGTACTAAAAAGACGAAAAAACCTAAAACTTTCACACTAAAAGCATTGTTATAGAGTGATTGAAGGAAAGTTTAATCATTTTTTACACAGATTTTTTGAATATCCAAATAAAACGAAAAAGAATGAAATAACTATCATACATCAACACTTACCCAAATGATTGAACTCTTATAACAGTCACAAATTGCCACATATTCAAGGTGTAACTACGTATATCAAGCGTAAATGCCATTTGGCGTACAAACTCAGTAAATATAAGTTTGTTCAGTTGATGTTAACAGACTTCTTCGAAGTGTGCCATCATAAGCAGGATGCCATCATATGCATACTTCCCCTACTTGATCTACCTATAGTCCGTTCACGAAACTTTGGGCTGTCGGTGGGCTATGACAATTTGGCATATTCCACTGTGTATAGTAAAATTTTAGGTTATGTTGTCAATTTTATTGTCAGATTGATACGCAATGTTGTCAATATCACGAAAACGTTGTATAAATCACGGAGTTCTCTGATCTTAACTGGAAAGCTCGTCAGACGAGGCCATGTAAATTCAGCAACATTGACTTTATTCATAGTTATGACAGCAAATACTGCCAATCTCAGATAAATGAACAAACGCCTACTTTGCGCTGAATAATATGTAAACGGAGTATATGTACCGGGTTCTTCACTATAATTTGACCCCCCCTTTAACTTTGTTACTGAAGGAGATACAAAAAAATGTTTCGTATAAAAGTTTCACGAAATCAACTGAGGTTTTTTGATATCAGTCCGGAATCTAAAATATATACAGGGTGACCAA
This sequence comes from Propylea japonica, assembly GCA_013421045.1. Taxonomy (NCBI): domain Eukaryota; kingdom Metazoa; phylum Arthropoda; class Insecta; order Coleoptera; family Coccinellidae; genus Propylea; species Propylea japonica. The sequence goes on from CM024242.1 coordinate 84,207,087, forward strand.
CATATTGATGGCAATTTCATTTTTTTAAATGGAACCCCCTGTATATTTTTCCATATTTGGTTAGCTATTTTTCCCCTGATTTCGAATATGTAACATATGTTGGTCTATCTTTCTTATTCTGAAATTTCAATAACCATCTGGCATAGCGTTTTTGAAGTTCGTGAATATTTAAATGGCCAATTTGATCTTTGGATTGGTAATGGCGCACTCATTTTATGGCCACCAAATAGTCCCGACTTAACACCGTTGAACACGTTTTTATAGCCGTTCCTGAAGGAAAACATTGACTTCTGCAATAATGACAATCAATGAAAGCGGCGAATAATATTAATGATATAAAATCAACCAATATGAAACCAATAATTCGGAACTAATCCAGTCAACGCACAAAGAATAATGATAATATTGTAATGATTAGAAACAAATTTTGAACCTTTAATTTCTGACTTAAATCAGAGCCATAATAATGCTATAAAAATAGTATAAATAACTTGAGACAACCATGTGAACTATGTGTATTGAATGAAAGTGGTCATTTTGAGCAATTTCTTTAGTTGATGTTATCCTTACCATATAATACTATAATACTACCATAGTAATCATAGTATATCATTTTTCATTGGTTAAGTAATTGTTAAGTATTCATTCTAAAATAATTCTTTTAGGTAGATTATTTGGATATAAAGAATTTCGTAGGTATTTCACATTTTTTATTCGGTGTCATCATTCCAAAACTTTGAAACTTTGAAAATTGAAGAGAGACATCCACATACGCATTTATATTCGAGATCAGGAGGAAATAGCCTATCAAAAAAAAGAATAATATACAGGACAGGGTGTCCCATTTGAAAAAATATAGTTGCATTCAATGTTGTTCACCCTGTATATCTTCCCATTGACGTTAGCATAACTACAAAATGAGCATTTTCAGTGAACGCACTCTGCCACTTATAAGATGATTACAGATCTTGGCAGGTGATTCTTAAAACTTGAAACTCTGTGGTTCTCAGAATAAAAGAGATAGACCAACATCTGTTACATATTCGAAATCAGGGGAAAAAGAGCTAGCCAATTATGGAAAAATATGCAGGGTGTTCCATTTGAAAAAAATGAAGTTGCCATTAGTATGTGGGCCAGCCTGTATATGTTTCTGGACTCATATCAAAAAACCTCAGTTGATTTAATGAAACTTTTATATGAAACATTTTTTTGTATCACCTTTAGTAACAAAGTTAAAGGGGGGTCAAATTATAGTGAAAACCCGGTACTTACCTTACATCAAAAATGTGAATGTGTAAATGGACGCAATGTGAACGGAAAGCTTTTTCCTAGAAATTGAGTTGCATGCTTGAGGATATTGAGTCAATTAGATTCGAAACTTTTTACGAAACCACCCGATGTTACTCCAACCATCTTTGATTTCGATACGCCCTTTGAAACGATCATAACTGGCCGTCATAGTGCAGTAAGTTTCGTGAGTGGCTTGGGTAAAAATCCAAAATTAATAAATAATAAAAATAAATAAAAAATTCAAGAAAAGCTCTATGCAGGAGCTTTTAAGCGCTCGTTCTTTGGTGGAGCAATAAGACTGTTACCTCAAATTCTATATGGGATTTGAGATTGATTTCAAATATTAAAAAGCAGAACCTCGTTACGTTCGGAATTATATTCTGAAAATCATTCAGAAATAGTTATTTAATCAACTAGGTTATTAAAGACAGCGACTAATGGTCAAGATATTTTAATTAATTTTAATAGTTCGAGACCATTAGTCGCTAGATTAATAACCGAGTTGATTACAAGATTTTTCCGCCGATCTCTATACGAATTGTGTATAAAAACTTGATTGGAATACATTCATATTTTGCACAAGGCATGCATTTGACAATATAAATTTTTATGTTTCTATGTTCCATTAGAGTTTCGACATTTCTCGTAGTGCTTCTGAATACTTTGTGTACGGTTGCCATGGGGATTGCACATTAAAATGGCTAAAAAATTGAGCATTAAAAGGGGTCATTAATTCTCAATTTCGTACACTTTGAAATCACCTTTTATTTCGAGGTCGGCGGAAAATAAATTTAAATATGTATATACTTTTAATTGAAAAACTTAAATTCTATGGTTCTGATGATGCGATCCCCTTGAAATTTTGCATGAAAATTCAGTATAGAAGTTTTCATTCTCCAAATAAATTTCACTGGAATCGGCTATTCTGTTATGGAAATGTGAAGATTCTTCATTCAGTATTCCAATTGAATATTATATGGTACTGTTAACAGTATAGCCACAAAATTTAGCATGAAGATTCAGTATATCAGTCTTTATCCAAAGAAAAAAATTCACTCAAATAAGATATTCTGTTATGAAAATATAAAGATTTTTCTTCCCAACATTCCAATTGGATTTTCTATGGTTCTGTTGAAACTATGGCCTTAAAATTTCAGAAGGACGTTCAGAATAATGATCTCCATTCACAAAAAAAATTCACTCGAATCGAATATCTTTTATGGAAATATGAAGTTTTTTGTATGGCCATATTTTATGGAACACCCTGTACGATTTAGCTGGTTGACGAACTCAATCGAGCCATTTGGGACCAAATACATCCTGAAAATTTCAAGTCTCTAGGACAATAATTTCGAAAGTTATTGTGCTAACGGACGGCCGGACGGCCCCACGGACAAAATTGAATTTGACTACGAATTCGTCATCAGGGAGTCCTAACTCTATCGTTTGAGAGCATTTTCGGCTCGAAAATCGAAAACTACAGACATTTGGGCAAAACGATATATCACTTGGAATTAAATGTTACGGTCAAATTCAAGATGCTGATAACAAGCCTCATGCAAAATTTTGTGGCCATAGTGTTAACAGAACCATATTAAATGCAATCGGAAATTGAAAGAAAAATCTTTGTATTTCCATAACAGAGTATCCGATTCGAGTAAAATTTATTTTGAAAATAAAAACTACTCTACTAAATGTTCATTAAAAATTTCAAGGAGATGGCATCATTAGGACCATTAAATTTAATTTTTGTAGTTAGTTATTTTTACATACTTCATTTTTTGAATTATTTTCGCAATATAATTCCGATTGTGCTGAGATACTGCATTTATATATTTGACATCAATCTCTAATTCCATATAAAATTTTGAGGTAATACTCTTATTGGTTCTCCAAAAAACGAGAGCTCAAAAGCTGATGCTCAGGGCTTCTCTCAAATTTTTCATCATGATGTGTTCTATTGTACTCATCTGTTATTGTTATTTCAACCCCCCGGGAAATACAATATTGCAGAAACATATTCCTTTCTCGATCAAAAAAAAAGAAACATTTCAATTAATCCAAGCCCTTTCTCACATCCTCGACTCCTTTATCATTTCCACAACATCACCCCTACAAAAAACATCAGCAAAAGAATAACCCGCCAAATTTAACCTTTGACCCCTCCGACATCAGAACGAGTTAACTCACGCACCCCCAAAAGTAACCCTGCGTGAAATATCTCACTGCCGTTCGTCCTAAAGGTCAGATATATCATTTTCGCCTCTGATTTTCCACGATCCACCTTACGCACCCCGTCGGAAAATAGAAAATTCGAGTTTTCCGGCCGTCGTTTCGTCGGTACAGAGTTATTTATGCCGGGGGCTGGTCTTCACACCCCATAAATCCAAACAAAGAAGTTAATCCAACATGGCGGACGTGGGATCCTTCGTGTGGTATACGTACTTGGGGTTGATAACCGCGAGACCGCGGGGTTAGGGGGTTGATGACGAAGCCTGCCGTTGACGCGATTTCGCGAAATCGGGTAGACCGGTTTGGGGTTGAGAAAAGTTAGGTTAGGGTCGTGCATTATTTGAATTTGAGAGTCGAACTCGTGCATTGCGGGGGTGGGCGGAAACTTTTATGCTGGATATTGAATGTAGGGAAAGTTTCGGACTTTTGGTTGAAGTGATATTATGTATGTTTCAATTCAGAGTCTGGAATGATTTATGATATAGTTAGGTATATATGTTCAGATACGATAGAAACCGAAATGAAGTTTCCAAAGTTGAAGGGTTTGCGGATTTGTGGGAACGAAAGGAGAGTGAACCTTTTTGTTGCTCTTTTGTGGGAGTGAATGATGTGAACGATGTCTGGACATACAATCTCTGAGTTATATAGTTTTGTATCACCTTTCACTGAAGGACATGGAAATGAATGTTATTCATTTTTGTTAAAGAAAATTATTTCGACATGAATTTGCAGCACGTTTTTAATCATTCCGGAATTGAATTGGATTCTTGGCGGAATACCTCTATTCAAATCTTTTGGAGATAATAACCCAGTAAAATGTTGACTGAATAGTTCAGGTCATGGACACATGAGATTTAACAGCTAAGGCGCGCAAGGAGATTGTCGGTTTCATTAACGCCATTGACGACCTTCTGGGGTTTCCATGAATGAGTAGGATAGAGAACAAAAGATCTATATGGTTGCAGTTCCTTAAGGCTAACCTAGCTATAATAATCCCAATTCTGCAATTCTAATAATGAAGATACCTAATAATAATAGAACACATATAGAGTAAAAGCTACAGTGATTGACACCTCAAGGGCATGGATACTTTCAGTAAGCGAATTCGGTTCCTTATTTGACTGTAACACCATGGTTGTTCTTACGGAACTATAGTTGAATGTTGCTATTTTAGTTACCTTCAAACTTTCAATGAATATCGATTGACTATTCGAGGAGAAAGTGTCAATAAGTGTATATGTTCTGTTACATATTCGTTAGAATTTTTTATTTGTTGGAAGGTTCCAAGGAATATTTAATTGATGTGAGTAAACCCTTCAATGTTTAACATATTAAAAATAAAGCCTATAACAATCACTATTCGTAATATTATTGACACAGTTATTGACATATGGTTTGAACTGATATATCAATAATTGAAAGGTTTCTTCTTCTCCTTCTTCTCTGTGCGGTGCCTTACCGGCCGAACTGAGGCCTAGTGGCCCATTGTTCACCCTCATCGTTCCATAGAGACTCAGCTCCTCAGACACGAAGACAGAAACGTCGCGAGCCTGCCAGGAGTGGTCCCTCTCACCATAGGAATAGAAGGTGTTGGATTTCCTAGGTGTGTTGACCTTAACTCAGTAAGGTTTCCACAGTTGAACAAAATATGCTCAACCGTTTCATCAGTACTCCTGCACCAACGGCATAGGGAGCAGCTCGTCAATCCCATTCTCTTCAAATGCTTGTTAAACAGGTGACCAGTCAATGCACCAGTCACCAGACCGAGTTGTTTCCTCTCCAGCAACAGAAGCCTATTGACCTCAGATCGCGAGGATGGTCTCTCAATGAGAATCCTCGACCACCTCAGGCCCACCCCTACGCTCCATTCCGAGGAAAATTCCCTGTTCAGCCAGTTCCTGAAGAAACTTCCGACAGATTGGCAGCGAAGGCTCCGGACCAACAAATGCTAATCCGGCTCCCCGCCTAGCCAGTTCATCTGCCTTGACGTTACCAGGTATATCCGCATGAGCCGGACACCAGATTACTTTCAAAAAGTTATCAGAGGCCAGCCCACGCAGAGCTTTCCTGCATTCTTCTACCAAAAGAGAATCAACTCTAACATCGGATAGAGATTTCAGAGTTCCCTGGCTGTCGCAACATATATAAATGTGCTGGCCAGAGCATCCCCTGCGAACTGAAAGGTTTACTAACATCAACTGAAAATTCCTTGAAACCTTCCCAACAATAGAAAACTTCTAACGATATAAATAATGAAAAAATCGGAAAATAAACTCAATTGTATGAAGTCGCTATCCTTGAGTAAACTCTAACATATAGACTCATTGACACTACTGCAAAATTTCACGCCCAATATCTAATGATGCTTTTTCAGGATGATAACCTGAGGAAATCGAACTCGACCATAACAACATGAAAACAACATGAAAAAGCAACATTTCTCCATTGACAAAATTTGGAGTTGGAAATACAGTGCGCCGAACTTGGGTCTCGAACCCGATTCCGGCCGCCGACTACCTACTTGAGGACCGCTTCAGGAAATTTGTCGCGCACATGCCTAAAGTAACATTCACTCGTCAAACGACTCGCCTCCTCGCTGCTCTTCGCTTCGCGTTTCCTAGGTGAGCGTCTACCCATTTGTTTCAATGCAAACCTCTTCGGAGGAAAAAAAGTGCACGTCTAATATGCCCCTCGTCTAACGCTTCAACTCTTCGCTTCGCGCCTCCTTAGTAAGCGTCTACCCATTGTAGGATAGAGAACAGAATATCTCCATGATCGCAGTTCAATAAAACCCAATGAAAAATCATGCTCGTAATTTCTCGTAACAAGTCTTCCTATTACGGAAGAAATTTACGATCCCTATCCCGAAGTTGATGCAACTACATCATTCCAGTGTTCGCGATCCCACGGGAACATCAAATCAAGCCTGCTCGCCACCTGCGCCATGAATCACGTGGTACGTAGCGAAAAATTAACCGATTTTTATTTTTTCCATTTTTTCCAGGCCAGGTGAAACGCACATTTGTCCGCTTTATTCTGTTGAGCCTTCGGATTTGGCATTAATAAAAATGGCGTTTTCATTCGGAACGAAAGAGTTATTTCAGTTGGCGGAGAAATGAGGCATGCTCGTTCGGCCTGAGGGATAGCTGGAAAAAAGAGATTATAATTGGTGGGATTTTTCGGCTTTTTTTTTGTGAAAATAGGCTGCAGGATGTTTCGTAGAAATTTATAAATTGAAATGGTTTCAGCGTCATCTATTTGCTGGAACTTTTCGGATTACTAATAATAGATTTCTACCACTTATAAATGAATATAAATCTACAGTGGACATTTCTAGGCACCATTACACTCTATTCAGGTTTAACAGACGAAGAACAAGTTTTTTTTCGTGTCAGGGTCAATGTCCAAATTCCTCAGATTAAATTTAATCAATGGTTCTGGTAATTTTTTTGGGAAATGTGGAATGAGATGGTATCTCTGTGCTCTTTTTGAACTATTCCTTTTTCTGTGGACCTAGCTTGTTATAATTGTTATTATTGTTTGGTACTTGGTACATACATCATATAGAAGAAAAATATTCATGGTTTGGTATTCAACAGTTCCACAGTGAGTAAGCTACGCCCTCGCATTAGTAAATGATCAAATTCTGGTGGCGATCGAGGGTAATTCGATTTTTGGCCAAAAATTTTTCGACTCCGATCGCCGTCATTAATACTTCCTTACTAAGTCGAGGGCGCAAATTAATACCATCATAACATAGTTTCTGTATCTCATTTCAAGTAGGTATTTGTCTTTGAAATATCTAACAAATTTGACCTTTCGAAAAAACAGAAAATCTTAATCTAAAAGCTGTAATTGATGGTTGAAACATTTTAAATATCGAGACCAAACAAAATTATACTTTTAGCAAAGGGTAAATTCGATGATTATGACAATGTAGCCCCGAAAATGAAAATATCCTGAATTTGATATAATGCAAATACAAATAACTGCACAAAAGTTGGATAAGAGGCATCATTGAACGCTTTTTGTTTTTCAGTGTGATACAGTACCTTATATTCCAGATATATTTCGTCACAACTAGCATAAAATAATTTCAATTTTGGCAGATAAACTCTTTGTTGTTTATTTATTTGTTTTTGCGTTGTTACAAAATTGCGAATGCGCCAGTGTTTCGCCCGTATCCTAGTGAATATATCAGCATATAATTTTTTTCCTTCCAAAGAATGTGAAACAAACAGATTTTATAGCTGAGATAGGTCGAATAATTCGAAAAGTTGCCATATGTATTAAATTTGTAATGTTCATAGTTTATACAGGATATTTCTTAATTCATGCGAAAGATCATGACTGAAAAAAGTTGTACGCTTCAGATATATTTTGAATTGATAATTATTCTTGATTTTTTTTGTTGAATTGACAAAAACATATTTTCCGTCTTTATTTCGTCCGCCATGTTTATTCAAAAGAGAGAACTTCTTAACTTAGCGTCCCTATGACAAAATGTGCGTTGTTGACACTACAAATACGCGTTAAGATGTTTCATTTTCTCATTTAGAAAAGCTCCCCACAAAAAAAACAGTAAAGACTATTCTTCATAAACTAAAGGGAGAATTCAAAAATAATAATTGTAAGTTGAAAGTATCTCACTGGCGTTTTTCCAATCAGTTTTTAAGTGGAACTTCAACACAGTATAAGTTAGTAACAATTTATTTCCGGAACAACATTTATGAGACCTTTTTTCGTGAAATGATCTGATGATCTGTCCCTTCGAATCTTACGCATTAATTCAGAAACACGTTGCATAACCATTTAGTCAATATATATTTCGACAACATTCTCAAACCAAATGCTCCATTTTGGGCCTTAACTGATTATTACAGGTGATAAATCGAATAATATCCCATTCCGGTAGCAATTTCCATTAGCCCTAAGAAAACCACAACAAATCAACTTAATTTCACTCCGAATTCACCTCGCGTAACACAAACACAAACTCACCGTTCCCAAACCTAAATAACATTCGAATCAAACCGTCAGTAAAACGCACTCTTGCTCTAATTAGTCTTTCTACGAAAAGGGTAACAGCTCTAATTTCGTTTATAAACCTTCAACCACTCCTGAAACTCTCCAGGGACAATTCCTCCTTTCCTTCCACATAAAATCGACCTACTAGAGTGTCCTTGATCCTGACCAACCTTCTTTCAGTAAAACTTTCTCAAAATTCAACAACTGCCGTCAGATTTTCACCCTTTTCTCGTCACACGGTGCCCCCAAAGGGATGCACATCCTGAAGGAGGCCCACAAGCATTCATCTTTGGGTAAATAACACATCAAAGGCAGAAAGTTCCCCAACTTTTCGTGTCTGGTTAATTACGTCCCTGAAAGTTGGTAGCACTGCCATTATTCCTTCATTTCGACGGTACGAAGGCCATCATCCTCCCATAATTCATGTTTTTTCGGGAGGGATTTTTGTTTAGCGTGAGGAGAGGAGAGAATAACGGTGAGTTGTTTCAGGAATTAGGATTTTTGTTGTAGGAAAAAGTTTGTTGAGAAAGTTAGGAGTATACACCTGAAGACAGATTGAGGATTAATGATAGGATTCAGACGTCTTGAATAGTTTTTCAGTGTTATTGAAGCACAAGCTTTCGTCTCATTGTTTTAAGTATGACTTCTTACCAATTACATCAATGAAATATGTTGACATTGATTCTAAAAATTCTAATGAAAATATGGTTGCAGAATGTCCAATGCACGATTTCTGCCCATACCACAATTGGTATCTGATCGTAACATTTTATTTCACAGAATGAGAAAGAGAAGGAGTTCATAGCTGAGTTAAGTCGAATAATTCGACTGCCGGCAGATTTGCAACCTCCTCTCGTCACACGTGCCCCCAAAGGGATGCACATCCTGAAGGAGGCCCACAAGCATTCATCTCTGGGTAAATAACACATCATAATAATAAGGCAGAAAGTTCCCCAACTTTTCGTGTCTGGTTAATTACGTCCCTGAAAGTTGATTGCATTGCCATTATTCCTTAATTTCGACGGTACTAAGGCCATCATCCCCCATAATTCATGTCTTTTCGGGAGGGATTTTTGTTTAGCGTGAGGAAGGGAGAAAACAGCGGTGAGTTGTTTCAGGAATTCGGATTTTTGGTGTGGGAAAAAAGTTGTTGAGAAAGGTAGGAGTGCACACCTGAAGACAGATTGGGAATTAATGATAGGACTTAGACGTCTTGGATAGTTTTTTAGTGTTATTGGAACACAAGCTTTCGTCTCATCGTTTTAACCCTTTGAGCCCTGGTAGTTCCACCATGGAACCACACTTTCGAAAAATTTCTGGTTATGTCCTAGATAGCGATAGTTGGGACCACTTAGCATCTGAATATTATATAGAGCCATCTCTTAGCCTAGGCAGTAATTAGCACTCCAAATAAACTAAGAGTAAGTATCTGTAATCTCATTTCCGTCAGCTGGTTGACCTTATTTTGAGAGGTACTTTGAAATCAATGTAATTTTGTTCTTTTGAATAATGTCAGGTAAGTGCTTTTTATATATACGGATGGCTAATGTATTCAAAGGAATATAAATTTCGGGCTCAAAGGGTTAAGTATGACATCACATCAATTACATCAATGAAATATGTTAACTCAGTGTCAATTGCAGCACGTCCATTAAAATTTAAAGGTCCATTAAACTCTTAGTCCTCCATTATTACAAGGAAATAATGGAGAATTAAGGGTTTATGGACCTTTAAATTTTAATGGACGTTCCTGCAACTGAGCAAATGTCTAAAAAAATTCAAGTGAAAATATGTTTGTAGAATGACAAATGCACGGTTTCCGCCCATACCACAATTGGTATCTGAACATCACATTTTATTTCACAGAATGAGAAAGAGAAGGAGTTCATAGCTAAGTTTAGTCGAATAATTCGAACTTTGAGTAGATGAAAAGAATTGGGGTCAGGAAATTTGGCTTAAAAGGGTTTTGGTTCCACAGAATCATTATGATTCATATAATTGTTTAACTTTCTATGAATATGAATTTAGGAAGAATTTTTCAGCCAATTCTTTTTTGTGAGCTTTAATGGTTTCGGTTTATGAATCGAATATTTTTTTATTCCAGAAACAATTTCCATTAGTCCTAACCAAACCAGAGCAAATCATTTTTATTCCACTCTGAATTCACCTCGCGTAACCTAAACACAAATTTATCTCGCCCTAACCTAAAGAACATTCGAATTAAACCGTCAGTAAAACGATCTCTTGCTCTAATTAATCCTTCTACCAAAAGGGTAACAGTCCCAATTTCGTTTATGAACCTTCAACCGGTTCTTGAACTCCCTTGGGATATTTCCTTCCTCATTCCACATAAAACCGACCTAGTAGAGTGTCCTTGATCCTGACCACACTCCTTTCAGTAAAAACTTCCCCAAAATTCAATACTGGCGTCACACCGTGGCCCCACAAGGTATGCACATCCTGAAGGAGACCCACAAGTATTCATCTCTGGGTAAATAACACATCAAAGCCAGAAAGTTTCCCAACTTTTTATGTCTGGTTATTACGTCCCTGAAAGTTTTTAGCACTGCCATTATTATTCTTTCATTTCGACGGTACGAAGGTCACCATCACTTATAATTCGTGTTTTTTCGAGAGGGATTTTTGATGAGCGTGAGCCAAGGAGAGGATAATGGTGAGTTATTTCAGGAATATGGGTTTTTGTGTTTTGAGAAAAAGTTTGTTGAGAAAGGAAGGAGTGTACATCTGAGGACAGATTGAGTATTTTTGAAAGGATTCGGACGTCTTGGATGAATTTTTAGTATTATTTGAACATTAAATTCCATTCCATGGCTTTAGTTATCGTTATCAATCAATTATCCTTTTGGATGATGTTCAAAATGTGCCCCAAACGTTACCCGAAAATAATATGATAGCAAAATGGTGAATGCGCCGGGTGTCTTTTACATCTAATGTTTTTTTTCTATGAAAGTTTGTGTCACTCTTAATCGTTTTCGCTATTAAATATGGTATCAATTCAGAATCATATATAATCATTAATTTGAAAAAAGGTTTACATATATCGTGTCTGGTTAATTACGTCCCTGAAAGTTGGTAGCACTGCCATTATTCTTTCATTTCGACGGTACGAAGGCCATCATCCCCCATAATTCATGATTTTTCGGGAGGGGTTTTTGTTTAGCGTGAGGATAGGAGAGAAAAGTGGTGAGTTGTTTCAGGAATTTGGATCTTAGGTGTGAAAAAAGTTTATTGAGAAAGGTAGAAGTGTACACCTGAAGTCATATTGAGGATTTAGGGAAGGTTTCAGAGGTCTTGGATAGTTTTTTAGTAATAATTCACAGCAATGAAATATGTTGATAATGTCTCTAGAAATTCATTTCACATATTGTAATTAATTTTGTGTAATTAATTTTGTTTATTTTCGGTAATAAATAAATAAATATGAGAAAAAGAAGGAGTTGAGTCGAATAAATCGCACTTTGGGTAGATGAATTGAAATGGCGTCAGGAAATTTGGCGTGAAAGGTTCTGGTTCTGTAGAATCATTATGATTCATATATAATTGTTTACCTTTTTATGAATATGAATTTCGGAAGAATTTTTCAGCTAATTCTTTTTTTGTGAGCCTTGTGGTGCTGAATCGAATAATGTCCCATTCCAGAAATAATTTTCACCAGTCCTAACCAAACCAAAGCAAATCAACCCTATTTCACTCTGAATTCACCTCGCGTAACCTAAACACAAACATATCTCGCCCTAACCTAAAGAACATTCCAATTAAACCGTCAGTAAAACGCTCTCTTGGTCTAATTGGTCTTTCTACGAAAAGGGTAACAGCCCTAATTTCGTTTATAAACCTTCAACCGGTCCCTAAACTCCCTTGGGACAATTCCTTCTTTCGTTCCACATAAAACCGACCTAGTAGAGTGTCCTTGATCCTGACCAAATTTCTTTCGGTAAAACTTCCTCAAAATTCAACAACTGCCGGCAGATTTGCAACCTCCTCTCGTCACACGTGCCCCCAAAGGGATGCACATCCTGAAGGAGACCCACAAGCATTCATCTCTGGGTAAATAACACATCAAAGGCAGAAAGTTCCCCAACTTTTTGTGTCTGGTTAATTACGTCCCTGAAAGTTGGTAGCACTGGCATTATTCCTTAATTTCGACGGTACGAAGGCCATCATCCTCCATAATTCATGTTTTTTCGGGAGAGATTTTTGTTTAGCGTGAGGAGAAGAGAGAATAGCGGTAAGTTGTTTCAGGAATTTGGATTTTTGTGTGGAGAAAAGTTTGTTGAAAAAACTTAGGAATGTACACCTGAAGACAGATTGAGGATTAATGAAGGTCTTAGACGTCTTGGATAGCTTTTAAGTGTTATTTGAACATAAGCTTTCAACTCAGTGCTTTTCATCAATTACAGCAATGAAATATATAATATATGTTGATGTTCGTGCGAAAATATGTTTGCAGAAGGGCCATTGCACGGTTTACGCCCATACCTCAATCATTATGATTCAAATAATTGTTTACCTTTCTATGAATATGAATTTCGGAAGAATTTTTCAGCCAATTCTTTTTTGTGAGCAATAATGTTTTCAGGTGATGAATCGAATAATTTCTAATTCCAGAAACAATTTCCATTAGTCCTAACCAAACCAGAGCAAATCAACCTAATTTCACTCTGAATTCACATCGCGTAACATAAACACAAACATATCTCGCCCTAACCTAAAGAACATTCAAATTAAACCGTCGGTAAAACGCTCTCTTGCTCCAATTAGTCTTTCTACGAAAAGGGTAACCGCCCTAATTTCGTTTATAAACCTTCAACCGGTCCTTAAACTCCCTTGGGACAATTCCTTCTTTCGTTCCACATAAAACCGACCTAGTAAAGTGTCCTTGATCCTGACCAACCTCCTTTCAGTAAAAACTTCCCCAAAATTCAACACTGGCGTCACACTGTGCCCCCACAAGGAATGCACATCCTGAAGGAGGCCCACAAGCATTCATCTCTGGGTAAATAACACATCAAAGGCAGAAAATTCCCTAACTTTTCGTGTCTGGTTATTACGTCCCTGAAAGTTTTTAGTACTGCCATTATTATTCTTTCATTTTGACGGTACGAAGGTCACCATCCCCTTTAATTCATGTTTTTTCGAGAAGGATTTTTGTTGAGCGTGAGCGAAGGAGAGAAAAGTATCGAGTTGTTTTAGGAATTTGGATTTTTGGTGTGGGAAATAGTTTGTTGAGAAAGGAAGGAGTGTACACCTGAGGACAAATTGAGTATTTATGAGAGGACTCGGACGTCTTGGATGAATTTTTAGTATTATTTGCACATGATATTTCGTTTCATTGCTGCAATTATCGTTATCAATCAATAATCCTATTGAATAATGTTAAAAATGTGCCCCAAGCATTAAGGGAAATGCAAAATGGTGAATGCGCAGAGTTCCTTTAACATCTAATGTTTTTTTCTATTAGAGTTGATTTCACCCTAAACCATTTTTATTCATGAGTTATCAAATATGGTATCAGTTCATAACCATATAATATTATTAATTTCAAGACAAAGGTTCACATACATCTTTGAAATATTCATATTTAAGGTCTTTTCGTTTTTTAATTCGTTATTGCTAAACGCCAGCTTCGAAAACAAAGTCAATTCAATGAGTACCTAACACATAGTCGTTCCAGCTACAAAATTTACCAAGATATCCTGTTCTCCATTAAAATTTCTAAGATATTCAATGAAATCAAGAAAATATTCTGCGGAGAATGAAGATTCACCATAAGAAATACCTTCTGCAAATTGACCTCTGAAATGAAGCAGCAGATATTGTATGGTTGGTGATCTTTAAAGAATTATGAAAAACTGAATTATTTCGAATTTGGTTCATTTGGAATAACTGAAGTATACTTCCAGCTAGAATTATAAGAACAGTAGACAATTATTTGAGATAGACTCGAAGATATCTTATTTCGTTGGTCCCTTGATGTTCGGTTTGAAAAAAAAACACTTCAAAATTTATCGACCATTATTTCTGACGACCTTTGTACCCATTCCAGAAATGTGTTAAAAAACAAGAATGAATGCCACATATGATTCTTCAATTTATCTCTATCAAATACTTATTAATTGCAGCTAAATTGGCATATACCTACGAATTAAGTAGTTCCTGATTTTGATGAAAAACTACTGAAACTGACCAAGAATTAGAACTGAAAGTAATGAAACAAAAAAACTATTCAGGAACTCAGGCACCATAAGATTTGAATCAAATTCAAGATGAATATTCAATTTTCCCGATTTTTATTCCAATAAATGATTTCCCTACTCACCTTCAACTCAAATATCAAACCATCCCTAAAATAACATAAGCTTCTCCACCGAACTGAAGAACAACATCCATAGAAGCAGACTTAAACAAAAGCTAATATAACCTTTCACCATTTGACCTCCCATTCGATCTTTTCAGTCCTCAATGTAACCCCCATCAAAAAGATTGAAAATTAAATAAACGGAAGCCCTGCTCAATTTCCCTGTACTTCATTTTCCCATCCTTTCTGTGCCTCATACGCATTCCCACTTTATTCTTTGATTAGCGGAGTCAACTAAAAAAAAAACCTTTTCTGCAAAAGGTCGCGTCGTGTCAGAATCAGGAGAAAGCGTCGAGTCAGCTCTCGCAATTAAAACGCGTTCAACAAGCGTATAATTCCAGATATTGCAGACTCAATTTCCGTAACTGGAAATGGTATTTTCCGAGAAGTTATCACGCCGGCGGAAAATGGCTTCTCGTACGCCTAAACGTTGTGAAATTATATACGTAACTAGTGCCTGCTGGTCTGTAGTTTTGGGCAGCTTAATTACGTAGCGATATGCATTGTGAATACGATTTGACGTTCAGCCAAATCGTGGAGTTAAAAGGTCTGTTTTCGTGTTTTGTGTTTCATGTAATGTTTGAATTGGATACACAGTTGAAAATCGACGGGATATTTGACACCAAAATAACACCTGGTGGTGTCTATACCCATACACTTCATGTAGGTGTATATTCAACACGTTAGGTGCAGTGTTCAATTGACACTGTGTTGGTGAATATATTTTACTCCGGCGGTTGTTGATATTCGACTTCCGGATGGTGTAAAAAAGTCCCTTCTGCGTTTTTCCAAAGACCTTAACAGTGTAATTTCTTCACCAGATTATGTTCAATTTAACCAAACACACACAAAAAACACTGTTAGTAGAAACAATGGTATAAGCAATGATTACTATATTGATTCAATGCTTATCTTGTTCTTCCTATGCCAATGCTGCCTATTTTTGATTCAATTATAGGACTTATTGATTTTATTTAACCACTTAAAGAATCAATAAAATGCTGAATTCAGACCAAGAAAAGCTATAATAATTAGTGTCAATGAATGAATATAATTAAGACCAACCCAACATCCTTTCTATCAATTAACTTTAATATTAAATTAAATATATTATTGGATAACTATACACTTTGATTGAATGATTGATTTTGATTATAATCAACTTCATATTGAACAAAGAAACAGCCGTTGATTAAATATGACGCTGTTGTTAGGAATATCTCACTATACTTGAATTGAAAGTTTATTATTTGTGGATTGAATGATAAGATGTATCGAATAAAACTATTTTAGAGGTCTTGAATTTGTTTATTATTATATCAACAAAATAATATATAGTATTTTCAACACAATGAGTAACGATAAATAATAACTTATTAAGACGAAAAACAAACAAAACTTACTTTCTCTGATTCGAAGTATTTGAACACATTTTGTCACTTTCTAAACGTCAAAAAACTACCTAAGTAAAACCTTGTCTAAATGAAAGGAAAAGAAGTTCGTACTCACTGGATTTTTATTTCACGATCAACTCAACATGTTTCGCCTGCTAGGCATCATCAGGAGCTCTAGAAGATTTATTTTACAGTTTTCAATAAAATTCTTACAATGAAACACAAAAATATGCTTACTTGTCAATAAAAGTAATATACACTGAACATTTACTTGGAAAACTGACAATCACAAACAATAAGACGACTGAAAAATTTTTCGGAATTCATCAATCAAATTTAGGGTTATGTTCTCATAAACACGGTCAACCACAGAAAAACAAAAAAAACCAAAAAACAAACACCGTACCACTCAAGTCACACAGAGCGACATCTGTCTACATTAAATTATAGTCTTGGAGTTAAATTAGGTTTTCAAAAATTGGCTTGTATGAAAGATTGGTCTCAGTTTGGTTATTCAGACAAAAGGTTGAGTTCTTCTTCAAGTTTTTCTTTATTTCATAAATTTCAAGTAAATCCAACTTATTTCCTCTCCCAACGTTATGTAATAATTGTGTGTTCTCTTTCTTGTCAAATTCATGTTTAGTCGACTTCAAATGGTTCCCAAATGCACTCTTCTGATTATAATTTCTTATATGTTCTTTTATTCTGGTGTCTAATGACCTATATGTTTTCCCAATGTAAAAAGCATCACATGTTTTACAACTCAATTTATACACTCCGTTTTTTTGTAATATTGGAGTTTTGTCTTTGCAATTTATTATATGGGAATACAGATTATTTTCGGTTCTGAATGCAACTTTCAAGTTCTCTCTCTCTCGAACGCTCGTGCAATTTTATAGCTGATTTCATTGTAGAAAGGCAAAGAAAATCTAATCTGTATTGTGTCCCTTTTATCTCGATTATTTTTATCTATATGTTCTTTCGTTAATATTTTGTATATTAATTTATCCACTATGTTTGGATTATAGTCATTTCTTGTGCAATGTACTTAATAATTTTTTTCTCTTTTTCAAAATTTTCTTTGCTTAGTGGAATCTGCAACAATCTATTTACGTATGAGTTGAAGGATGCATTTTTGTGAGCTTCTGGGTAATTGGAAAATTTATTAATGGTGTTAGTCGTTTGAGTCTCTTTTCTATAGATATCCATTGAAATCTTATTACCCTCGATTTTAAGAGAAAGGTCCAAGAAATTTATTGTCATGTTTCCTATCTCCATTGTGAAAATTATTTCATTGTGTATTGAATTAAATATATCTAAGAGTACGTGAACCAAGTCTATAGGTCCTAAGAAGATAATTAAAATGTCATCGACATATCTGAAGTATTTAAAAATGTATTTTTTTATTATATGTCTGTCTATCTTGAATACCATTCGTTCCAAGTAGTCCATGAAGATTTCTGCTAGTAACGGTGATAGGGGCGATCCCATTGGTAGTCCCTTTTCTAATTTATAGAACTTGTCTTGGAACTGGCAAAAATTCTGTTCAAGTGACAAATTCAGCAACTTCAGAATATCCTCCTTCAGGTTGTTGTCGATGTTTCTTCTCGTTAGTTCATCTTCCACCAATTTGACAGTTTCATGGGGTGGTATCGATGTGTATAAATTTTTTGCGTCCAAAGAGATTAGTTTTGCTTCCTTGTCTATCGTACTAAGTACTCGTTTGAGACCATTTTTGGCTCAAAATTCGAAAACTACAGACATTGTGTGCAAAACGATATAGCACTCGTTTAAGTAAAACGAGCGCTCAAAAAAGGAAATAATTGAAAAGGATAACGTTATCCTTTGTGCAAGAATAAACGCAGGATCATTTCATCTCAATTAAAAATTATCAATTGTTTCTGTTTGAAACACTGATTTTCTAGAAATCTTTCGAAATGTTCATTTCCGGAGAATATCGAAGTCTTTCTGATTACTTCAAACAATGAAAAATTGCAATTCAAACTACACAGTAAACCTGAATTCTTTCTAAAGACAAGAAAACTAGTCACGGTATGTTCTTTCCATTTTTATCTCTCTAAATCCAAACATGTTTTACAGCAGCTGAGTTCAATCTTATGAATCATAGCTTCAATATCACTCGAATGCCGAACTAACGCGTACCTACTTATTTTAATTTCCGAGATATTTTCTTAAATTTTCGCGTATTTTCAGTGAGGTCTTTAGATATTTCGAATTCAAAATACTTTTGTTGTATGTAAATGGATCAATTGAAAGTGGTGGTGAGGTTATTCAAGAACAAACTTGGGTTTTGCGTGATGGGGACCACTTTGGACTTTCCGAGGATCATTCGGACCAATAATGTGGTAAGTTTTTGTGTTTCTCTATTTTCAATCAGAGCAAAGGCCTAGGAATGTATCACTGTCTTCATGATAAGAAAATTTAAAGTGAATAGTTACAATAAACTCTTGAAATTCAAACTTTTATTTTTTACTTAGTTTTTCATGTCACAACATTGAGAGTTTTAATTGCTCGATGAAATTAAGATTTTTAGGAATAAGATTTTTTTTCAATATTTCATTTGAATTCCAAAGAATAAGATTTTTTCGATCGTTAATAAAATTTTGGATGTTACTCCATCAAGAAGTAATATTCATAGTGAGTCATTCAGAGGTGCAGTCAAGTCGAAAAACCATACTTCTGCCAATGATGGAGTTGAATTGAATGACAAACTTTCATTCTTTTGTTTGGAAATAATCGATATCAATGTCACAAATCATAAAGTTGAAGTGCTTGTTTTCCTGTTTTGAATATCGTACTTGAATCGACATGGTAAGTTATTTATCTTTTGAAAATAATAAATTTTAATGCTTTTCAATTAGGATGACAAATTCATAGTATTCTAACAATGAGATTAGTTGCAAAGCCACAAGTTTTGTAAAAAACAAATTTATTCGTGAATTATTTTGACACCCAGTCAAATTGTAAATATAAGTGTTGTTGTATATCTAGTTGCATTTAAAGTCACGAATTTTTTCATTTGTAACTGATATAAATTCATATCAATTCATAAGAAGTATTTAAAGTGACTTATTATGACACCAAATCCAGTCGTAATGTTCGAGGGCATTCCTTCCGGTAGGGGAAGTGTGCCCATGTTGGCACCCTTAACGAATTATTTACATATTTCATTAAAGGAATATTTTTCTATGTCATCGAGTGTACAGATTTACTGCTACTCTTATGTAGTATGCATTCTTATGCATAGTTTCAATATAAATAATTGTTAAAAACTTGGATTATAGCACTTTTTAAAATTTGGCCACGGGTGCCATCATGAGATCACGTATGTCCTTTGATGGCATATAACTTAAAATAAAATGATATTATTTATTGAAATGTTTTATTGAAGAAAATAGCAGTCCTATTTAATGAAAATGAAAATATAAGTGTAAAGAAACTAAATTTACATTCTTTGGCATCGTCAAAATATAAAAATATAATTTTTTACGCACAATACACCTACGAATATGATTTGCACTAGCACACTCGGCATGGCACCAGCTGGCGCATTTCTGGCAACGCAACCAATTCTCCCCTGGTCGAGACATGGACAACAGCTTATAACAATAAAGACAAGCGGCATCTGAATCATCGTCATAATGTCTTTCTTCATTTTCCTCATTTTCTTCTACGAACTTAATCTGTCTTTTGACCTTTCTAGCTAGCTTCTCTCTCTCTTTCTTTGTCTTCTCTTCTTCTTCCAACTTCTTTTCTTTTATGTCAGGGGTTGTATTGAGGATTCCAACTTTTCCTCGTTTTCTTCCTCTGTTCACTGTTGATTCTGCAACGGCAGTTGGCAGTAGTGAGAGTTCTTGTATGATTTTCAATGATCTCGATACTTCACTTGAAACCATTTTCATTATTTTCGGGTACCTCTAATATTCCTTGCGAAATACCAGGCTTTGGAGGAATCGTTTCTTGATCTAGATTCTTTTTCCTATGATGGCACTCTATGCTATCATAGGAATACTCTGGCTATGCCATCATAAGCATAAGTAACATATATTTTTCAACAAAGCGAAAAAGGTACTAAAAGACGAAAAAACCTAAAACTTTCACACTAAAAGCATTATTATAGATTGATTAAGGAAAAGTTTAATCCTTTTTTACACAGATTCTTTAAATATCCAAATAAAACGAAAAAGAATGAAATAACAATCATACATCAACACTTACCGAAATGATTGAACTCTTATAACAGTCACAAATTGCCACGTATTCAAGGGTAACTACATATATCAAGCGTAAATGCCATTTGGCGTACAAACTCAGTAAATATAAGTTTGTTCGGTTGATGTTAACAGACTTCTTTGAAGTGTGCCATCATAAGCAGGATGCCATCATAGGCATACTTCCCCTACTGTATATCGTTGAATTCGAAGAGAAGAAAAAAACTCATCGTTTTGTTAATGACTTTTTGATTTTATTCAGTTAAGAAGTATAAAATAAAAATCGTGAGTCATTATGAAGTCCAGTCAAATCTTGAAGTTGAGGAGCCCGATTCCTTATTTTCTATATCGAGTTGTACAGGGTCTCTATAAATGATTGCAACAGCGCAGTTGGCTTTGGATTATGCAAACCACAGAATTCTGTGATAATGCTATGCTCTGATTGGTTAGAGATTGGTATTCTGTAATTCAAAGCCAACTGAGCTGTTACAATCATTTATAAAGACGCTGTATTAGAACTGAGGACAAATGAGTTTGTATTTTCACTCTTTTAAATGCTGTCCACGAATTTTCGAGTGAATCGCCTAAATTATGCACTTTGTCAGCAATTTATCTCTTTCTTGAGTCAAATCCTGAATACTTCTGTGGAATCTCTTGTAACAATAAATCTTCCTAGTACAATTTGGCCTGATTCCTTGTTAAACATCAGGATGTGAAGTCATCTCCGTCTCACGAAACCATAATTCGTACCCCGATCTGGAATTGATGGTTCGTACAGCAAACTCGATAATAATGCCAGTATAATGAAATATGTCAATCGCTGTCATAATAACAATTAGCGGTGCATTCAGACCGTTCTCGCTGAGGAAATTATTGCTATCGTATTATACCTGCTTTATTGGTCTTAGGATTCACCCACATAGTCCGATATTTTGTTCAAAAACAAAGAAAACTTATTCAAATGTCACTCAATCGAAAAAAATTAGTCATACTAAATCATTCTTACTTTAAAAACAAATGAAAAGATTTTTCGTGTCTACTATAAACATAAATTTAATTGAATGGTTGCCACATATGTTGTGACCCTCACAAATTTAGGGACATCTTGAGGCTATCTGGAAATACAGGTATGTTCAAAAAAGGAGATGTTCGGTCAATTACAAAATGTTAAAAAACACAGTCAAAGTTAAAGGAGGGGGAATAAACGAGTAGATAAAAGTGGTCAAGCCACAAACAACAGAAAAATAAATAAATAAAAGGTATACACAATCATAATCTATTTCAAAACTTCGACTATTTAATAGTTATTTATACAACAAGTGTACTCTCGAAGAAGTTAATCCACTCGCCCTACGGGCTAGTTAAACTTTCTTCTCATGAATAATCATTCATTTAACTCACGTGTCGTATACAAAATTTTATCCCATTTTGATGAAAATTCAAATAATGAATACTTTCTAGAGGAAATATTAGGTATAATTCAAATTCATAACGAGATTTCCCTTCGATCCATGGTTGCCAGGGCACCAAGTCACCGCCTTTTTGAAGCAACATTCCAGGAGATACTTAGCAAAAAAGTCGAAGGTATTCACAAGAAACGAGTTAGAATACTTTTTAGATGCCGCTCCTGATGAGCAATATTTATTGATAAAGGTAGTTTTTATTATGGGTGTTTCTGGAGGGTGAAGAATCGGCGAGCTGGTGACTATGACCGTAGATGACGTGGAAGATCGGGGCAGCGTATTGGTTATTCAGATTCCAGATACGAAAACTTATAAGAAAAGAGTGTTCACTGTGGTCAATGGTACTATAATAAGGTAGCTGCACTCGATATATTCCGCAAGTATAGGAACTTGAGGCCAAGCAAAGTTGATCACAAGTGACTATTTATAAATTATAAAAATGGAAAATGTACCGTCCAGCCTGTAGGTGTGAATACATTTTCGAAAATTCCCGCTACTATTGTAAAGTATTTGGATCTTTCTCGCAAATTCTGGGGCAGATTTGACAGTTTTGAAAAGACATGGTGGATGGCGCTCAAGTTCGGTTGCAGAAGGATATATTGAAGATTCACTACAAAACAAAATAAATATTTCTGAACAAATACTTGGTGGGGTCACAAAACCCGGAGTTCCTGACGCAGAAATGGATATTCCAGCAGGGCCTTAGAAGTCCTCAAACACATGAGCTATAACGACTGAGCGTGTTTCCTTTGGAGGAGGTGCAGGTTTTCAGTTCCATTTTCAAAATCTCAACAATTTTAATTTTAACTTTAATGATAGAAATGACTGTTAATGTTTTAGGTGCATTGTGTGTGGAAAGAATTATTTCCAGAAAGTGTGTGGTGAACATTTTATTCCACTATTGAATTTATAGTTATTTAATCAACTAGGTTATTAAAGACAGCGACTAATGGTCCAGATATTTTAATCAATTTCGTAGATATTAATATCTTATATCCACTCAGTGGATAAACGTCAACTTACCCTTGTTACCATGGGTTGAATATTATCGTCTTAAACGTCAAAATGGGATAAAAGTTCTAAACGTAAATCATAAAATTATCAACATATGAAATTTTATTATGAAAAACTCATTTGAGACAGGAAAAAAACAAACAAATGTCACATCCCCACTAATTAGCCGAGATTGCGGAAAGTAAATCAACGCGGGGAAGGCGTAGGAGTGTAGAAAACACCAGGTGAATTTTTATCGACGAAGCGTAAGCTGTGATATTACAATCAAAATTCAAAGACAACACATTTTTAAATTTGCGGAAAAACAAAGAGATGGAGTTATCAGGATGAAGGAAGTCTGAGTGAAGGCGGGAAAACGAGTAATTCTGTACCTTTTATTTATCAATTTTTTGTTGTTTGTGGCTTGACCGCTTTTTATGTACTCGTTTATTCCTCCTTTTTTAACTTTGACTGTGTTTTTCAATTTTAATTTTTTTCTGAAAAACTTTATAGGTTTTCACTCCCAGTCTCTGAAACAGAAATAATCAAAAAATTTTAATTAAGATGAAGTGCTCCTGCGAGAATCTTTGCACTCATTTGTCAGAAGCAAATTGGTCTTGAAAAAATTGTTGCCTAACAGTAAAACAGGAAATGAGTGAAAAGGACAATGTAACGTTTTACTGTTAGGCAACAATTTTTCCTAACAAATAAATGCAAAGATTCTCACAGGAGCACTTCATCTTAATTCATTTTTTTAATTATTACTGTTTCAGAGACTGGCAGTGAAAGCCTATAATGTTTTTTAGAAATGCAGAATCCTTTCAGAATATGTTTCAATCGATATGTGTTTTTGAGATTTCGTTAATGACACGAGCATCTACTTTTTTGAATAAACCTGTATTTCCAGATAGCCTGAATATTATCCTAAATTTGTGAGGATCGAAACATATGTAGCAACCATTCAATTAAATTAATGTTTGGAGTTGACACGAAAAAATTTTTCACTTGTTTGAAATTAAGAACTCCAATCAATAAGATGGACAACAGATTGGATTCTTCCTTTCAATCAAACCGTATCTAAAGTTAAAGGGATAGGCCAATCTATGGAGCAGAGACAGCTCAATTTCATGTTGCCACATGATCAAGAGGCTTGAAAAAAAGACTTGGTGGAAGAAACCGGGCTGTATATTGATACTGCGTTGCATGAAATTTCTAGTGTCCTGAATACTTCCTGTGGAATCTCTTGTAACAATAAATCTTCCTAGTACCATTTAGCTTGATTCCTAGTTAAACAGCAGGATGTGAAGTCATGTGCCTCACAAAATCCCGTAAATCTTGGCCCGATCTGGAATTGATGGTTCGATAATAATGCCAGTATAATGAAATATGTCATTCTGCCCAAATCGCTGTCATAATAACAATTAGCGGTGCATTCAGACCGTTCTCGTTAAGGAAATTATTGCTATCGTATTATCCCTGCTTTATTGCTCTTGGAATTCACTCAAATAAGCCGAAATTTCGTTATAGTTATGGAAATTCATGCTGATGAGTTCGTAGGATTGGAACAATCGGTATTGAAATTGATATGTATCGATTACGAGCGAGCAGTTGGTCCTATTTGTGTGTATCTATTATGCTAGTAATATGGGAAAATAAGACCGATTTCGGTTTGTTATTACAAATTTAATTCTGTTATTCAATTCAATTTGAACGGGTTTATTTTAGATTCCTGGCGAAATGGATCTATTATAATAACATACTCGAAATTGCTGGTATATACTTGTGGTATTATGTTCACAACTATTGTTATTTCGTCATTTATTCAGTTCAATTCGACGATATTACGGAAGAATTGGAATATTCGATTAGTGTACAGAACGAGAACGAGTTTTGAAGCTCAGTTCATGTTCAATATTTCGATAAGCATTTTCAGTATGTTAAAATATAAGGTGTTTTTGTGTGACAGCATAAAAAATGTATGATATCTACACTCGTAAGTTATAACTCTGCACTATGTTGACAAACGGTCAAATATACCAAGTGGGGATGATCTTGGAAAACTGTGATTCGACATTCAACCAACGAAATGAATGCTTACGCGTACGTCACAGTCAATCGTCAATTATGATTTTCTTAATTCGCTATCTAATTTTGGTGATTTTAATTTTTTTCCTGGAAACCTGACTACAAAGCAAAAACGAACAATCACTATGGTTTTCTGAGGGTCCATGTTTTCCAAATTTATTTTTTTCCTGAAATCCTAGAAATGCTCATTTTCATCAATATTACCAAATTTTTCGTTCTTTTTTTACTTTATGGTGAATAATCTCACCATATCTGTCACAGATTGATTTCTTTCTTATCTGTCAATTCTGCGTTATTTAATTATGTTCAGAAGTCAAGTCATGAAATGAGGAACAAATAACGATACCTACCTTACTCCTACTTATCGAAATAAATGGAATTCACCCTATCATATCTAGTTGAACATATGTTATCTAAACTTATCGGTTTTGGACTGAAAACAATCAAAATGAAATGAATTAACTCACCATCCAGCTCAACTTTAGATTCTAATGAGTTCTTCCATTATTAGATAAATGTGTGTCAATACTAAAATTGAAACTATAAAATGTGAGCTTGTGTCCTTTTCATGGAAAAAGGAAATTCATTAATAGTTGGACACATAAATGGATCTCTAACTAACTAAAATCACAATTGTTAATGTTTTTACAAGAAAATGCTAATGAAAATTATGAATAATCTCTACACTGCGAAAAATGGGATTATTTTGATGTAATAAGAAAGTAACCGGATATTAACATAGGATTTTATGTATACCTAATTACTATATTTCAGGTATTTATCCGACTAATGAAAAATAAATTTACACATTCGTATGTAAAGTTCAACGAGAGAATATAGTTTTCCGGAGGATTATGTAGAAACACATGAAAAACTATGTAATTCAGATCAAGTGCGTAATTATTTATTGAGATTCTATTTCTGTCAAATTTGCAGAACATCTATTCATCCACAAAAATTTACGAGGTACAAATTTTACTTGACCTCGGGAAGAATGAAATTTCAAATCAGGTTCCTACAATAAATACAAATTACATATTTTCAGAAAACATACCGTATCTGTTTTAAATAAGAAAAATCCGAAAAAGTTTACTAGTGAAATTGAAAGCTGTAGTTTTCGAATTGAAGACAGCTTGTCCATTTATCATCTTACCAGAACTCACATAATAACATAACATAACATAACAGCAAAACAGTATAGGTTTTCGAATTGTTCATGTATATATTAAAAAATAAATACTTTAAGGAGCCATATTTTCAGAAAGCACAAGAAAAGAGCAGTCGAAGGGTATCTTGATTAAGAACCTAGATATTTTTCACCTGAACAAAAATTCAATTATTGAAAGTAAAAGTAAAAGTTTTGTTATTTCACAATCTTCAGCTCTGTTCATGTTTATCTCGAAAATGACGCAAAATGAAAATCTTGTAGAGGTCTATGGAAAAAAATATTAATGATATAATTTTTATTGTATGATAAAAAAAACACTTCATTTCAGCTCATATTCCTGAAGTCAAAACGTAATTGACTAACAAAATGTTATGTGTATAATAAATATAAGCTGAAATAAATCTACATGAGAAATTATGTATTTTCAAATGAGAAATTTAGGCATTTAGTGTAATTTCACTATGCAGGAATGTAAAATCACAGTACTTTACGTTGGCTATAGAATGTCTACATAAAGTGCTGTAATTTCACAATGGAATTTCAAGCAGTGTATAATATAACAGCCTAGTCCATCAAACATCCGACTGCTTGACACCGTTTTTCCACGATTTTCACATCGAGACATGATTCCAAGAAATCATCTTCTCATGTAGCGTCTGAACCGAGATTTTCGAATGTCAAACTGATGCAAATCCCTTGACTGGTTTGTAATTCCATCACTCTCTCAGCTTCACTCTGAGAGAAACCAGAATCCGAATGCAAATCAAACAAAGTTGTTTCCCTTCAAGTATGCATCACACACATCGTGACTGTTGGCTTTCTGAAATGTTATCAGACAAGAAAACGGATACAATGGTATGGTAGTATGTCTTGTATTTGCCAGAAAGCGCGTGATACACTGTGTGATATGTATCGCGTGATATACTGTGTGATATGTTTGTGTATGTTCAAGCCTTATTTTTAAATTTTTTTTCAATATGTTGCTCGAAACAGAATTCTTTTTTAGAACATGATTTACTAGTATTCAATACAGGTTGTTAGTGAAAAAGTGCGACAAACTTCAGGAGGTTATTCAGCATGGAAAAATAATGACATCGTGTTATACAGGGTGTCTGTAAACAAATGCGAGAGACATATGCAGGTGGTTCCCCGATGAAAATAAGCAGGGGTAGTAAATTTAATTTTGTTTCGAAATTGACCTCCCTTCCAAGATACAGCCTTTGGAGGGCGATGACGACTCGACAACTTTCAATTTTTTTACGCCTTCTCAGAAACACTGAGTCATAAAACCATACATAATATGAAGCATTGAGTAAATTCCCAAATTTATTTAGATTTCATAACTTTATTATTAGGGTTTGAAAATAACAACCCAACAATAATAATTTTCGTTCAGAAATTGTTTTCGTGGGATAGATTTTCGAAAAATAAAATTCTCTTATGGTTTCCCATTCAATTCTGGAGAAAAAAATTCTCATTCCATTTCATCGTATAAGAGTTCCATTGAGTGAATATTCTAGGATATTGTATGTCTATGACAGAACATAAAAGCAAAAGTTCATATCTGCCAAAGGCAAATACGAATGAACTACAATATTTCATTACTGCAACGTATTCATGAGAAAAAATCGAACTCTTCTGAAACTAACAATGGTAGGCATAATAATAAAAAATCTTTTTTTTCTGTCAAAACTAATTTTGAGCATAAGCAATATCTAACTAACGGTGATTCTCGGATAACTCGATCAGTTCGCGACAAGAAATATGTTTTGACATTTTTTCGTATGTTTTTTTTGTAACGAAAAATATGCCATAAGATGTTTTATAATTTTGGATGGAAACGGCGGCTTATACGAAAGGGATGGAATTTAGACTTTTCATTCCGCATTGAACAAAGACTTCAAAAATGATTGTTATTTGAAATATTTCAGTGGCATGCCATTGTTTTCCAGTTTTTGTTCTGTTTTTGAGTATTCTGGGCTTGAAAGTATTCAGAAGCAATACGAGAAATTTCAAAACTCTACTTTTTACTGACATTTTCATATATTATTCAGAATGTATTTCTTTTGCTAGATAAAAATGTATTTCAATCAACAATTTTCACTCAATTCATGACGAGGTCGACAGACAAATCTCGTAAATAACTCTTCAATTGATCTAGAATCCATAAACCAGGGGATCAAATACCTATTTTGTTCGACCTCAAAAGACTGAAATTGTCCAATGAGGACCTTCATAATGCATAAGTTCTCCTATATATGATTGTCATGGGCAACATAAAGTATTCAGAAGGAATACGAGCAATGTTTTTACTCTATTGAACCATACAAACAAGAAAATTGTCAAAAATGTATCTCTTGTGCAAAATTGAAATGTAGTTCAATCAACAACGTATCTTCAATTCATAAAATGCGACCGACAGTAAAATCTTGGGATCAACTCGATCGATAATCTAGTTATCAATAAACTACACCTTTTACAGTTATAATTCAGCCAATCTCATTATTTTAATCCATTTTTTTCAATGAAATTATATCTCAATTTGAATTGCGTACATAATATTAGGTCAACACAGATATACCTATCGATTGAAATATAATCTGGGAGGTTTTTGCATTTCTCGAACGTTTTTAGGTTTTCACTTTCAGTATCTGAAACAGAAATAATTAAAAAAAATTAATTTAGATGAAATACTCCTGCGTAAATTCTTGCACTTATTTGTCAGGTGCAAATTGGTTTTGAAGAAATCGTTGCCTAACAGTAAAAATAAAAAAGTAATTAAGTGAAAAGGATATTGTAACGTTTCGATGTCTATATCAGACTCCTTTTTCAGACTAACCTGTAAAATTTTTGGAATTGTGTATTTTTTCGTT
Source organism: Propylea japonica (assembly GCA_013421045.1). Taxonomy (NCBI): domain Eukaryota; kingdom Metazoa; phylum Arthropoda; class Insecta; order Coleoptera; family Coccinellidae; genus Propylea; species Propylea japonica. The sequence goes on from CM024242.1 coordinate 84,236,224, forward strand.
TGAATTCTAATTGATATACCTACTCATACCTACACACACATTTACTCATTCTGAAATATATTCAACCAATTCTGAATCACGATTTTTGTTTCTGAATTACAATTTTATTTTTCTATGTATAGTGAATTGAGATCACGAAAACTCCACCAAAAAATCTCCGAAGACTCAAACCAAAGTAATCGGCATTCTCCAAACTTCCCCCAAGGTCCGAACCTCATACCGCATGACGTACAACATCTCCGCTTTCCTCCAATACCCCATCTGCACCACCATCGCTAATTGCACCCCCATCACCCCCAAACTAACGTATTTCAGACTGCCATCAGGCCTCTCCTGAATACACAACTACACTACGAAACTTAATCGCCAACTCCAACACTCCAACTTTCCTCCCAAACTCCTCCTAAAAATTAATTCTTCGGAACGTACACCTCCAAGTATCAGGAACATACGCGAGGATGCCTTGGGGGAGTTTCAGTTGTCGCTAGCTTTGGGAGGACGACTCCCTCCCAACTCCCCCCAACTCCTTAATTGATGTCTTCGTGAAGACAATACTAGAATTATTACGTTGAATGAGAACGTAGAACTGGCGTTTAAACGTTTCTCATTTAGGGAGAAGGCTTGGAGTTGGAGGGTAGATTGGGGGAAGATGGAGGAACGAATGGAAGTTAGATTATTTCGTTTGAACCGAATTAAAATGGTATAAATGGAGTTCGTTGACGATTTTGAAGTTGTTTTAATTCTGGACCTTTTTGTTTCAGGTGTTGGAGTGTTTGGGGGAGGTGAGTACTTTTCGTTTTGTATTGGGAAAACGGTTTTTGATAGATCGATTAGAAGTGTTGAGTTATTCATTATTCGATTAAGAAGAAAGTTGAGGATCTTGTAATTTGTGATACGAACGTAAATGGTTTCGTAATATATTTCAAGGTGTTTCCCCGACCATTGTTGCTGATTTTTTTTTCTCGCGAATACTGAGAAATTCTGGTGAGGAAAAATTTTTCTCACAGGGAGAAAAAGTAAGAGATTGATATCCTTTATCCATGATATTGAAATAAAGGCTCACAGACAAATTTCAGATATGACTTGCTCCTGGGAAAATAGTGTGAAATAGCCAAATGGAATAAATTCGATAACGTATAAATGAGAGCGTGTTGGGAAAAACGCTTGGGCACGTCGATTTGTATTTTTCTCCAAAAAAAATCATTATTTTAAAAACAACCCCCTGTGTATCTTTTATTTTTTCGGATTGTTCAGAAAATTCTAGACATAATTTATGTACAATGTCCAATACCTATATCTTCAACTGTTTCGGGAAAATTAAGTGGTTTCAGATCAACACTGCGCAAAAAAATTAACGCACATTATGAAAATCTCAAATTTATTCTATAACTGAAGGTGTTTTCAATGATAATTATTTTTTTATCAGAATATTGCATGCATATGTTATCCACTTTCAACGTTTTTCTTCGATACAGATGTTTTTTTCCCAGCAGGAACAAAAAAAGGTGGGATTTTCAGATTTTGAATATATTGGCACCATTCTGAAATCAGTTGTTCTGGATCAATTCTAGTGATCGATAGTTTTTCTTTCATTCGATTTTCTACATTCGATCGCTATGCAACGCGAAACACGCAATTTGACCCAAGAGGAATGTGCCCAAGCGGTAGTTTTGCGAGAAGAAGGGTGGACATACACAAGAATTGCAGAAAGATTTGGAGTTTTCCAGACAAGTGTGTCCAGAATGTTGCAGTGATTCAGGGAGACAGGTATGAATGTCCGAAGACCAGGACAGGGTAGACCACGGCCCAGCTCTTACCCTAGCCCATCGAAGGGCGTGTTTGGATTTTGCGAGAGAGCCATCGAGGATCGATTATGGCATGGGGTGGAATATCTTTGACTACTCGCACAGACCTAGTGGTCGTTGATAATAGAGCTTTGGATGCTGATAGGTATATAAGGAACATTCTTGATGAGCATGTAGTGCCATTTGTCCCATACATTGGTGAAAATTTCATTTTTATGGACGATAATGCCAGAACCCATCGTGCGCGCATCGTTCAGTCCAGATCTCAATCCGATTGAGCAGGTTTGTGACAACCTTAATAGAAGGCTGAGAGGTTCACAAAATTTTCCAGCTACTCTTAATGACCTAGGAATCCAACTCAGAGAAATCTGGGAAGAATTAGATCAAAACATTTTGAGTATAATCCGTCGTTGCCGAGCTGTAATTAACGCAAGGGGTGAAAATACCAAGTATTAAATCAATTATCAGCATGCCAGTATCTTGAAAATTGTTTGTTTTTCTTCTTTCATGTAAGCTTCGGTGAAATCTTGAATATTTCTTCCATTTAATGTGACTTGTTTCGTTCAAAACCTTCCCAAGAGTACATAAAAAATTAGTTATAAAGTCAATATAGAGTTAACTTTCATCAAAATTGAGATTTTCAGAATGTGCGTTGATTTTTTTGCGCAGTGTAAAGAACCCTGCGAAATCTTTGAACAATTTTCAACTTCGAATTCTTTATCAGTCTTTTCCAGAGACATATGAGTTCGCACTTTCACTAGATGTTTCAACCTTATTGGAATTAGGAATATGGCCACACATATTCGCTATGGAATGAGACCTCAAAAATTTCACTCATTTTCACTGCAACGATAGGAATTTCCCCGGTTTTTTCACGAAATCAGCACAATTCGACGAATATGTGTTTTCATATTCCCAATTCCCATGAGGTTGAAATTTCTAGTGAAAGCACGAGCTTAAATGTCTCTGAAAAAAACTGATGAAGATTTCGAAGATGAAAATGGTTCAAGGATCTTGCAGAAGAGATCTTAGAAGCTGCGTGATGTAAGGAAATTTTTTTACTTCCTTTTCCGGCTTTCCCCTGAAGGAGAAAGCGTCTATCGTATATCTTGCTATCGTGAAGAATTTTCATCTGAATTCATCGAATATTCACTGTGGAATTTCTTAGTTTATATTTGCGAGATAACAGTTATTATTGTATTAAGTGAGTAAAACGAGTGATTTTTTCATGACACATGAGAGTGTCAATAAAATGTGCCATATAACACGAATTTCATACCCACGAAATACAAATAACATTTTTTGTACAACTGTGGATGTGAATTCACTTCGTCTGAAATATAATTATTAAAGATAATGCTTCAAATACAATACTTCTATGCAACCAGTGATTTTTCAGTGTCGTTAGTATAGAGCCTTACTTTTTTTAACGGTGAAAAAAAGTAAACTCTTTTTTAATGGTGAAGAATTTAAATACCTACTGTTTAAAACCGTTGAAAAAATTCTTTCTTCTCCAACCATCAGAAAATGTTGACATTTTTTTAATATTTTCAGGTGCAAACGTCATGAATTCCCTTACCGTACAAAAAGTCACTCGTTACTTAGCAACACTTTAATCCTAGGATTAAAAACGCTACTTTTAATCCTTGGATTAAAAGTAATTGCATTTGACGTCTAGTTGACAATCACTGTCATTAGTATGTGTTCAAATTTATAACCAAATTATTAACGATTTTTGACTAAAACCAATTTTATTGTAATTTTGACTTGGTTGGAGAAAAAATAGTATATATTATTCGGACTAAAAGTGCCTATAATAACTCTTAATTTTGCATTCGCTCGGATGCGCCTCGCAACTGTAAATATTGCTCGTAAAAAAAATATGCACTTTTAATCCTTATAATATAATATACTATTTTTACGGTAAGAAAAAGTAAGGACTGTATGCATAGAAATATTATGTTGGAAGCATTTTCTTCAATTATTTTATATTTCAGAAGATGTGAATTCACATTCAAAATGTTGTTTGTATTTCGTGTTTCTAAAATTCGTATTTTCATGGCACATTTGAGTGAATTTTCAGCCTCGACCTGCGGTCTCGGCCAAAAATTAACACTCTCATATGCCATGAAAAGAACACTCATTTTACGCACTTAATACAAAAATAACTTTTTTCCCGGTGAGTCATAATGCCTTTAATTCAAGCAGGGATCTCTATAGGAATTCAATGAGGTGATTTGCTGGTTTTGAATTTGTTGCATTGCTTGTCTCCATTTTGTTTTACAGCTCATGTTGTGTTTCTCGCTTTTCATTTCTTCAGGGCAGAATTCCTTCTCAGGTTTACTAATTATCGATATAATGTAAAAAACTAATTTTTTTAAGAAACAAGGAGTTCCATTGAATTTTTGTGCACATTTTCATTTATGTTAATTTCACACAGTGTAGAACAACCAAATGGAAAGAATTCTATAACGAATAAATGAGAGCGTGTTGGAAAAAAAACGCTTTGACACGTCGATTTGAATTTTTAGATGCGCTTTAAAAAAATCAGAACTCAAAAATTTCACTCATTTTCACCGCAACAATACGAATTTCCCCCAGTTTTTCCACGAAATCAGCACAATTCGACCAAACGTTCCAACCCCCTGAAAACACATCCATCATAAACCAGGAGTTATGTCGGCTCTAACGATATAGATAGGAACCCCTGCGAGATCGTTGAACAGTCGGAAATTTCGTTCTTCGGCGTTTCGAACGAGGCGAAAACGACTGCTCAGGTTGTAACCTGGGAAATAAATTTCCGGGAAATTGAGCGATTTATCACCGCGAAAGCGTCGAGGTCTGCCGTTCGATCTGGCCGCCGAATCGGACCGGAAAGGCCGATGGATGATCTTAGGCGGCGTTGGCACGTTCTTGAGTGTTTCATTGTGCGAATGGTAGCGAGTTTTCTTTTCAGAATAGATTGGAATTTTTGAATCAATCCAGCTATAATATACATTTATATTTTTATGGACCATAAGCTAACATAATACAATAGGTACATAAAACAAAAAAAAACTCTAGCTGAAGTAAGTGCACAACTGGATTCCATACTATTCTGGTTATGATACCAGAGTTCAAAAAAACTCACCAAGTTTAAACAAACAAAAGGGAAAACGTCTAAAAACTTCTTCAAAAATGTGGAACTCTGTTTATTTTCCTAGGTTTGACATGTTTCGGCATTCGCCATTCTCAAAAACCAACAGGATCTAAAAAATTACAATAAAAGTAAATAACAGAAAAAACGTAAGTTGCCTGGAAAGCCAGATGTTAAATTTGCTTGTAGGAACGGAACTTACAAATTTGGTTCCACGGATCCATATAATAAAATGAAAGAGTCATCAAATCAAACCATTGAGAACCAACACAAATAAGCGTAAAAGTTTCAAGCTTTTTGAATTTCAGGACGGAAGTCAAGATGTTCAACCAGATCCTATGTTTCATCAACACTTCAAAGAAAGGCAGACGTGACAATGTCAATGTAAACCCACAACAATAAACCACAGAGTAGTTAGTTCCTCTTCTTCATCCTACAGTATTTCACAAAGTCATAAAATTAAAATTAGATTAAAAACAAAATTCAAAGTGAACTTACAGCTCAAAACAAAACAAAATACACAACATCCATATAGTTGTCTGTAAAAAATGGTCAATCATTAGAGGTTAGAAGTTTGTAGGTGTCCTTAAAATTATTTGTCAACATACCATTTAACGTGTTGAACCGCCTGTCCTTCATGTGTTTAAATATCTCCACCTCCTCTAAAATTTCTTGTCTAGGACCGAATTCACAGTAGTGTAACAGTTTCGTGTTATCATCGATGTTAAATCTATGATCTTCGTCCCTCAGATGGCAATCAAAGAAAGAACGGTTATTGTTAGGGTTCTTTAAGCAAGCTAAATGTTCTCTAGTTCTTGTTCTCAGCGATCTACCACTTCTTCCAACGTAAACCACGTTACAACCAGGCTCCCCACACTCCAACGAGTAGACTCCCGGTTTATCTAACTTATCTACCCTGCATTTGTTGTTAATCAGAGATTGTCCTAGAATATTCTGGGCTTTAAAACTAACCCTAACCCCATCAAGTTTGTTAATAATGCTAGCAACTTTGTGTGATACACTACCATAAAATGGGATATTACAGTATCGTGTAGTTGTTTGGGAAGTACTAACACTTCCTGTTGATCGATTTTTCCTAGCTATTAAGTTATCTATGATGTCCGGTGAATAACCATTCTTAACTGCCAAATATTTTAAAGTGTTAAGTTCCTTCGTATAACAATCCCCATCTAAAGGTGTTCTTAAAAGTCTAGACACGTAGTTGTCAAATGCTGACATCTTATGACCTCTAAAATGACAGGAAGAACTATTAATAGAGGAATCTGTTTGCGTCGGTTTTCTAAAAATATCAAATTTCAGGGTGTTATTATCTCTTAAAATGGTAAGGTCTAAAAAATTGATACCTCTATTGGACTCCAACTCCAAAGTAAATTCAATATTGAGGTGCAAGTTATTCAACCAAGCAAGAAACTCCCGGAGTTGATCCTCACTCCCATTCCAAGCAATCAGAATATCATCCACGTATCTGTGCCAAAACAATATTTTATCTCTGAACGGATTCAAGAAGTTAAAAATCAAAACCTTCTCAAAAAAGCCATAAAAATTTCGACAAAAAACTGAGACAAGCAATAACCCATGCTAAGACCTTGATCTTGTATATATAATTCACCTTCAAAGGTGAAGAAATTTTGTTGCAAGCAAAGGACCGCCAACCGAAAAACGCAGTCTGCCAACTCGTTGGAAATCGATGAGTTATAGAGAACTTCTTTAAACAATTGTAATGTCTGAGGGACAGGAACCGACGTGAATAAGTTTTTAACGTCAAAGGATGCCAGCAAAGTGTCATCACAAATGGCTTTATCCTTAATCTTATGAATGAGATCCAAACTATTATCGACACTGTACTCGGATTTAAAGGTTATTGTAGAAACAAGAAACCTGTTTAGAAACTTAGAAAGTCTGTAGGCGAGGCTACCACAGAAATATACCACGGGGCTAATTGGTATTCCGTCCTTATGGATTTTTGGCAAACCATAGAGCCTAGGTGTGTTAAAAGACATAGGTAAAAGGGATTTCCAATTTTTAAGTAATGTAGGACCAAGGGAAGCCAATTCCCTGTTTAATCTGGTGTTAAATTTACTAACATATGATAAGGGAGATTTCCTGAAACCGTTAGTAGTCAAAAACTCATGTACTTTATTTATGTAATCAGTCTTGTTTAAAATTACCATGCAGTTACCTTTATCAGCCTTTGAGAAAATTAGATTGTTGTTAACTATTTTCTCCCTAACAACCTTTAAATTATGTTGCAAATTCTTGACCCAAGATGGTTTTTTCGCTCTCGACCTCCTGAACCTATCTAAAGCTGAAATAATATGGCTTCTAAGTATACCGACATTTTCAAATCTGTTTGATCTGAAAAAGGTTTCAACAGCAACTATCAAATTCTCAACAATTTTTGGCTTATTGAATGTTTTAACTGAGAATTTAAAACCCAAGCCAAAAAGTCCACCTCATCCCTGGTGAAACTCGTATTTGACAAATTAAGTACTCTATCTTGGAACTTTAAGTTGAAATTATTAATGTTGAAATCAGTACGAGCTGTATTACTCTGGGAGCACAGAGTAGCCAACTTGCGTTTATGTTTCTCTAAATTACGGGCTCTAAGGTTAAACATTTTAGACCTAGTGGAATTGACTAACTTATCAAACTGAGTTCCAGGCAACCTACCCCTCAAAATGTCTCTAACAATGTTAAGTTTCCTATAGTTGGCGTGGAGTAGCCTCGCCATTTTCGGATCTCCCACTTAAATAAACTTCTCCTCAATAATCGGACACGATGTTGTGTAAAAGCATCTCCTCTATGAAGTCTTACTCGTAACCATGATGGAGTAAGGTCCTTATCTAAGCAAGCCTTGCAAAAATCTATGTGGTTCCCGAACTTGATCGACTTATATGACAAGTTATCATATGTTTGGGATAATAAGGCCAGACTCGCCGTAAACATTAGTTCGTAGAATCCCATACGGAAGAGTTATCGTTAAACAAACAAAAGGGAAAACGTCTAAAAACTTCTTCAAAAATGTGGAACTCTGTTTATTTTCCTAGGTTTGACATGTTTCGGCATTCGCCATTCTCAAAAACCAACAGGATCTAAAAAATTACAATAAAAGTAAATAACAGAAAAAACGTAAGTTGCCTGGAAAGCCAGATGTTAAATTTGCTTGTAGGAACGGAACTTACAAATTTGGTTCCACGGATCCATATAATAAAATGAAAGAGTCATCAAATCAAACCATTGAGTTTAGCCTTCCAGGCGATAATTTTTCCGAAGACCACATCAGGAACCTACTGAAGATGATCGTTTCCTATATATTGAGTCAGCAGAAAAAAACTCAATTATATCATATGTAAGAAGAAGATATAGAAGGTGAATTAATCACAAATTTTTGGCTTGAGTGTTTCTCTAGAAAGTTGTTTTGTTGGTCAACTCCCATTGCTAGACCTCTGCCCTATGTTGGTCTTTTCCAAGCCCGGAGAAAGACTTAGGTCCAGCAGTTAACCTTGATGCACCCTTTGAAAATTACTCGGCTTTTTCATTTCCTTCAACAACATAACTCCCTGGCACTCACTTAGTTGTCTTTTTCCAGTTGCTTTATTGTGTTACAGCCCTTACTTGGAATTGAGTCTCGTAAACATTCAGAGAACCTACAAGGAAGTAATAGGCCTCCAGAGCATTCACACACAGCTTTATTGCTCTGTTCGGGCATCCTGTAGTCCTGAGCCTTATTTCTATTTCTTAAAGTGCCTTGTTGATATAGCCGACATGATTCAGATTATATCAGATCAGAAAATGGAAGGTAAGGCTAAGTAAAACTTAGCTATTGAAAGATGTCTAGATAAAAATCCAGAAAGGAACTATCAGAAGTGCGGTATAGCCGTATAGTCAGATAGTCAAGCTGCTATTGAAACACTGAGCTCCTACGTCATCGACTCAAAGATGATCTGGGAGTGCCGGAAGAAACTCATTGAGGTCAATACAGCTGCCAAAGAGGGCACATGAATGTCACTCACTAGCCCAACACCCTTCTCTTGTATAGATAAATGTACCTATAAGAAGGAGTTTCTGGAGAAGGAGAAAGACGAGAAGGAAAACTCTGGCGGAATCTCCCATGGATGGATCATTCCACTAAGTTCCTTTGGAACTTTGAAACAGCAAGGTTCAAAAGATATCTGGATCTATGTAAGAAACAATTACACCTCCTCACTGGCTTTCTCACAGGACATTGTCGCCTCAGGAAGCACCTGCTGAGGATAGGATTATCGGAGACTGACGACTGTAGGTTCTGTGGGAAGGAGGAAGAAATCCCCATTCACCTAGCCACGGAATGCTTTGGCATTATGAGTCTAAGGAAAGAATGCCTTGGGGGAGAAACTTGTAAGAATGAGGAACTAGCCTCGTTGAAGCCATCACAGATATTGGATTTCATCAAATCTCTGGAACTGGAAGGCGAGGTGTTAAGGGTTTGGTTAGAACACTTCTGTGAGGGGGCACAATAGACCCTGAGGTCGCACTGAACTGTAACCCTTTTTTAAGCTATAACTGAACTATTAGTTAGATCACGGGTTTCAGTTGGAATTTATCGACCCGTTTACAGACTACCTGCTCTCTGTCTGTTGAAAAGGGATCGTGGTCGAAGATCGGTGGGGAAAGAAAGGAGGTCTATGGGTTTTCCTACTGAAGATACATATCTCGAAAAAAGAATATGAGCTGGTTTGCTCCAAGTCGAAGTAGAAAATTAGCCCAAAACCCGATAATTCCATAATTCCAGAAATTAGCTAATAAAATTGATGTAAGTGATCAATCATCTAGAGAAAGGGATCCTGTCACTAAGGAGGTTCTAGTTATTTGAATTCATATGAACTTCATAAAGATAATCATAATGACTGATATGAGAAATATGGATCGCCTTGCAGCTTTGTGATTCGAAAAGCAATTTTTTATGATCTTTTCCGAATTTATAAACTCCATTTTAAGTTTGATATACTGTGAAATTGAATTTTATACAATCAATCATAATGATCATAATGATAGATATTCTCTCATTTCGATTTCGGAATATCTACATTTCCAAAGTTCCGAATAAATGAAAATGACATAGATCTACTAAAATCAGTCAATACATCAACGTATTCTAGGTATAGACCGTGGACAAAGTAAAGCTCCCTTTTTTCTTTCTCCATATAACGATATTAGATTAGGGATAACCCATGTCATTTTACCATGATGAAGATTGAAATGATCGGGACTTTACGAGACCCGTGTTTCGTATTCGTGTTTAGTGTCATCATGACTTACTTGAGAGCGGGTCAAACAGTTGAAGATCGAAATGATCGGGTCTTTTTGAGACCCGTGTACAGATCACTTTTTTCTGTATGGGTTGGGATCGAATACAAATGATTCAATCAATCACGATCAACCCAGCCCTTATTCCAATCGCATTTGACGTAAATTAATTTTCTCTTTCATCCAGTAAATCTAACAATTACACTGTTGGGTTGAGATATCAAAAGGGAAAACAAAAGCCTGAACAGAATCAAATCGACTTTCCTCGTGAAAAGCTTCGTCTCTTATCCTGGCAAAGAGAAATGGAAGAAAATCCGGTTGGATATACCTGAAAATTTATTATTTTCGGGTAGTTTTTCCATTTTCCCGTTGTCGGTTTATTATATGTTATACGATTTGAAGTTACGTTCGGTGGCTTCTTCGGTCAAGGTTTCCTCGGATATAAAGATTTTCCTCCGACTGTTCTTGTTTTTTCTTAGAAGATGAACGGAGGGGTGAAGGAAAGGTCAGGATGAGTTTTACCGTATTGATTTTTGTTCAGTTACATCCATTTAATTGAGATAGGAGAAAACTTACCCATTTAAAATTCTGAGTTGCTGGAAATCGACGAAAGTATAGTTTTCAATAAATCAAATTAGACCGGTAATTTCCTCGTTATTCTATTCAGTTGTTCTCAATATTTTGATATAGTGATTCTGATTTATATAATATGTCTGTGAACAAATGCAAGGGACTTTGGGAGATGATTCCTCAATGAAAATGCGCAGGGGTAGTTCATATAAATTTGTTTCGAAATCGACCGCCCTTCCAAGCGAAAGCGATGACGAGTTGACTGTTTTTGATTTTTTCACGGCTTCTTGAAAACACTGGGTCATAAAACTATACAAAATATGAAGCACTAAGTAGATGTTACTCACACATTTTTTTAGATCTCATAACCATATTATTAGTGGTTGAAAATAACAATCCTCTTATTATTTTCGTTCAAAAATTGTTTTCGTTGGATAGATTTTCGAAAAATAAAATTCAACTTTGACCTCCCATTCAATTCTGGCGAAAAAAAATCCCTTGCAAAATTCCGATACAGTCTATATTTTTCTTCGAAGAAATAAAAACTTACTCTTATGAAACTAAAAATTGAAGAAAGATGCTTAAAAATTCTTTTTTCTTCTGTCAAAACAAATTTTGACAAATTCATTCTATGGAGCATACGATGAAATGGAATAAACATTGATCATAACTGCTTGTAAATTTTTAATATTTTCGAGAAAACTATCGACTGCATCGAAATACTTTCTTTCTCCAGAATTGAATGTTAAACCAGAAGAAAATTTTATAATTTCTGCCTGAAAAACACTGGAATGGTAGTTCAAGGACAGTTATAGTTATAGTTTAAAAAGGGTTACTGTTTACTGCGACCTCAAGATCTATTGTGTCCCCTTACAGAGCTGTTCTGATCATACCTTCACAGCTCGCCTTCCAGTTCCAGAGATCTGATGGAATCTAATATCTGTGAAGGCTTCAAAGAGGGTAGTTACTCACTCTTACATGTTTCTGGCCCAAGGCATTCTCCCCTTAGGCTCGCAATGGCAAAAAACTTCGTGTCCAGCTGAATAAAGGTTTCTTCCTACTCACCACAGAACCTACACTCTTCAGTGTCCCATAATCCCATCCTCAACAGGTGCTTCCTGCTTCCTGAGTCGACAGTGCCCTATAAGAAAGCCAGTGAGGAGGTGTTATTGTTTTTTATCAAGATCCAAATATCTTTTGGATCTTGCCGTTTCAAAGTTCCGAAGGAATTTGGTGGAATGATGCATCCCTGGTAGATTTCGCCAGAGTTTTTCCTTTTCGACTTTCTCCTTCTCCAGAAACGCCTTTATATAAGTACATTAACCTATTCCACAGAAGGGTTCTGGGCCAATGAGTGACATTCGTGCGCCCTGTTTGGTAGGTCTCTTCGTTTCCTTTGATTCCCCAATGGCCGGGAACCCAGATTAAAAAGACGTTATTTTTCTTGTCTATCCTATTGAGTTTGTTCCGGCACTACCAGATCATTTTAGATTAGATGACGTAGGAGCTCAGTGCTTTAGTAGCAGTTTGACCATCTGAGTGTATCTCTATATCGCACTTCTGATGGTTTCTTCCTAGATTCACATCTAGACATCTTTCGATAGCTAAGATTTCCGCTCAAAAGGCGTTCATACAGGAACCTAACGACAATGCACTTTTGGTACTTGAGCCGTATATCCCTGCGGCAGCTCCTGTAGAGGTTTTGGAAGCATCTGTTTACTATTTTACGGTATTTTTTTGAGGTTAGGTCGGTGTATTCCTGTCATCGTTCCTCTTTTCTACTTGGCAATGTCCTGAAGTATTTCTCAGTGCTCACTTTCTTGATTATTACATCACTAGGGAGGTTCGCAAATGAGATGTAATTCTTCAGAAAGCAACAGACTCTCTGATTCTTTATTCTCTCATTACCTATACCTACCTTAGGAATCCTGAGGATAGCCTCATGGGCTACCTTATCACTAGATGTAGAGGTGTGAGATCCTTAATGATCTCAAGTGTCCTAGGTGGGCACGTTCTCATAGCTCCAGTGATGCACACACAGGCAAGCCTTTTCTTCGTACTTAGCTGACTTTCCTTGGCAAACTAGGCTACTGCTTCTTATGTTGTTATGGGTCTCAGAATTATGATGTACATCCATCGGAGTATTTTTGGGTTAAAACCCTAATTTTTGCCGCATAGACGCCTGTACGCTATTAAAGCCCTTTTAGCTCTGCCAGTAGCAGTATCAACATGCTCATTCCACAGAAGTTTACTCTCCTGTGTTATTCCTAGGTATTTGACTTCTGACTTCCACTCCAAGATATTTCCGGTAGCCTAAGGATAGTGTACACTTGGTTCTTTGCCTGATGTATATACCAACGACGGTCCCTACCATGGTTTCAAAATTATCTGTATACCATTTGACGGTATTAATTTCGATGTTTGGGATAATGTATTTTTTCTTCCATTGTTTTTACCCCATACCATCCAGTTAAGATTCTTCTAGATGCTCACTTTACTATCAAACATCACTGAGTAGGTTCAATAATAATAATTTGTTATAAATCCTGACACATAACTTTTTTAAAATAGTCGCATTGAGCATCCGAACTTCGGCAACCATGTCGTGCACTCCAATCGATCTATGTGCTGTAGTTTAAAAACAACATACCGTACGACAATTCATACGTCCGGCATTAAATTACCCGGAAATCAAAACCGCGTTATTTCACCGCGAAAACGGATCAACATCCGGTCCGTTTTGGACAAGGATGCATGTCCGGTGCGAATTGAAAGGGCAGACAAACGGACATCAAAGCGCGCCGACCGATCCGTGACGAAAACATCAATTAAAAGTGCCGATGTTGCCGCATCTACGATGTTGGTCTATTTGTAGATGCGAGATGATCTATTCAACGTTTCACGATTGAAAGAGCGGGTAATTTTGGCTGTTATTCTTTGTGACACGTGAAATTTTTTCACTTTATATTGGTCATTTTGTAGATTGCTGCTGGTTCTGCACAGGTGAGCAACTGGGACGTCAGTTGATGTTGATGAGCATTGCATCGAATACAGGCAGTTGGTCTTCCGTTCCTTTCACAAATTAGCCTGTGGGATTTTTGTTTCTTTACTGTGTTTCGAATTGCAATTAATTGGTCAAGAGTTCGCAAAATATTCTATCATAAGATGTCCCAAAATTTCCCCCTCTTATCTACAGAATATGCACTTATCCTTAGCAGCTTTACCTCTCATCAGATATGACATTAGATGGCAGTAACTCCTGGGAAACCTTAGGGGCGTTCGGCATTGACCTCCGCGAGCGGACGGATTTTTTTGTCACATGACCACAGATCGTACAGATAAATCTGAAATATCTGGGAATAAACGAACGGTACAGAGCATCTGCCACAGAACATACTGCTCTGTTCTACTTTTATAGATTATGAGATTTCAAAGATCACTATTTTGGGAAATATGCTCATCTTTTAACGATACTTTCACCCTTTTAGTAGCTCTTCCATAAAATCTCCATTAAATAATTAAGTGCAAAGGCACTGAATGCAAAAGAAACGAGTAATGCAATATCCCCTTCTGGTCGTTCAATACGGCGATAGTTGTACCGAAAGATCCTGATCAATTAATTGATTAATTACACGAAAAAGAAACGGGAAAGAAATATCTCCTCCTGCCCATTTATAACTACGATAGCTATATTGAAAAATTTTAATGAATTAATTGAGTTTTTAATGAATAAATGAAAACAGAAGAATAAAACTGTTAGAATTTTTCAATCTATCGGTTGTCGGATCAGGAAACTCAACATAAAACAAAAAAAAATATAAAAAACATAAAACTCTATGGATAAAATCGCTTTGCTCCGTCGAAATAGACCGAGCGAAAATATCGACGTCCGATTGCTCAGATTTTTAGGACGAACGGTACAGATTTGTATTCCCCTCAATCCGGATGTAATAAACAAACGGTTTAGATCGATCCGACACGTCCGATGTCGATGCCGAACGCCCCTCTTGTGTGATGGTGCTGTATATTCTTCTTTAATTCTAAAGGAATTGGGGATCCTTCTGAGTTGAACGTTACAACAAAATTTTGGAATTTTCTATGCCCAAAATAGCAAGTGACACTATCGCTAGGCTCCGGTCCTCTGAGCGGAAAGATGTCTAGATATAAATCTAGAGAGAAACTATCAGAAGTACGATAAAGCCATACACTCAGAAAGTCAAGCTGCTATCAAAACACTGAGCTCCTACGTCATCGACTCGAAGATGATCTGGGAGTGCCGAAACAAACTCAATGAGGTAACAAGGACAAGAAAAATAAGATCTTTTTATCTGGGTGCCTGGCCATTCGGGAATAAAAGGAAACGAAGAGGTAAATACACTTGCCAAAGAGGGCGCACGAATGTCACTCATCTGCCCAGTATCCTTCTATGGTATAGGTAAATGTACCTATAAGAAGAAGTTTCTGAAGAAGGAGAAAGCCGAGAAGGAAAAACTCTGGCGGAATCTTTCAAGGATCTATCATTCTACGAATGCCACTCATCTGCCCAGAATTCTTCTGTGGTATAGGTAATTGTACCTATAAGAAGGAGTTTCTGGAGAAGGAGCAAGCCGAGAAGGGAAAACTCTGGCGGAATCTCCCAGGGATGGATCATTCCATTTTCTAGCATTGAATGCAAAAAACTATTTGTTTTTGATTTAAATTCATATCCTTGTACACTATGTGGTCCAATCTGTCATTACTAGATTGTTATTTAAAATTCAACGTTTCCATGTGGTACCTAGTGTTTTATTTCTCCAACTGTATACTATGAAAAAAAGGTTAGTTGTCGATGTGAAATATTGAAATTTGGTAAAGCATAAGTAAAATTTCTCTACAATGAGCTCAACCATTCGATTCAAACATTTATGCCAAGAATCTATTCTAATTTTACCATAGAACCTGAAACATAAATGTTACCTTATTTTAGATAGAGAAGGTAACACATAATTGGATATCCAAAATGCCTAAGAAAAGACTAGGTACTTTATAAAAAATGGAATATGGAAAACATGAAAAATCCCATCAACGTCACTGAAGAAAAAAGTTTATGTTTGTAATTTTTGCAAGGACAGCACCTAGGAAAAACAAATTAAAGGAAACATAAAAACAAAGGAAAACTGATGAGTAATATAAACAACACCCCAGTGCCACGAATTGTGTAGTCTCTTTCAAATTTTTCGTGGAGTTCCTTTGATATTCGAAAAAAGCTATACCCTCAAGTCAGCAGAGTTCATCAAACCAGGTCTGGCTATCCAAAGATGTTCGTTCAAAGCCTCAGATAACCAAAGAAATTTTCACGCCTCCCATAGATTTAAACAGCGGTATTTCGCCTCATATCAAAACGACGTATTAATAAGTACAAAAATAATAAAATTCTTAAAATCATCAGCTATGTCTTGTCAACCCTAAAACCCACCACCTCGAGGTGCCAACGAACCCATAAACCTTCCTGCACCAGAATAGCCAACTGCAGCGCGATAAAACTCACCAAATCCGTAGCCCGACCCTTTGGTGCCGAAATCCATACCTGAAATCAGCGCAATAACGTATTCAGAATCGGCGTTCGCCCCAGGCCATATCGCATGATTTATGCTGTCAGTCGGCCCACTTCCAATATCCACTCGGCACCTTCAGGACCTACGTCGGAAGGCCCTATGGAAATGCAGGAGGAAATTTATGGCATAGTAAACAATTCTTATTACTATTTCGGATTCTACCCCTGCGTTTGTCCGCTGCAGGATGCCGGGATATGGGAATTTGCATTCGGGAAACAACCCTGAGATATAATTGATTTTGGACCTGGGGGAGACTTGGGGACCGTCCCCTATGTTGGGGTTGGTCAGGATGTAGGAAGGATGTCCTAGACTTTGGGTTTTGTTAGGGTTAAATGAGGGACACAATAGGTCATTATGATCTGCTTTTTGCTTGATTTTCCTCCGCAGTTTTAGAGTTAGGAGAAGGAAATACTGAGCGTTTCTCACGAGGACATCTATTACGGTTCATAGGAAATTCAGTGAGCCCAATCATTTCCGTAGATTTTGCTTATATATAGGTTATTTCAGAAGGCAAAGCTGTGATCTCCGAATTCAAAAATTATATCGGCAACTTCAGGACCTACGTCAAAAAGCCATATGGAAATGCAGGGGGAAATTTATGGCATTGTAAAAAATTCTTATAACTATTAAGACTTACCCTTGCGTTTGTCCGCTGTAGGATGCCGGGATATGGAAATATGCATTCGGGAAACAACCCTGAGATATAATTGATTTCGGACCTGGGGGAGACTCAGGGAGCGTCCCCTATGTTGGGGTTGATCAGGATGTAGGAATAATGTCCTAGACTTCGTGTTTTGTGGGGGTTATATGGGGGACACAATATAGGTATTCATAATCTGCTTTTTGTTTAATCCTTCTTTGAAGCTTCAGAGTTAGGGGAAGGAAATACTGAGTGCTTCCAACGATGATGTATATTACGGTGCCTAAGAAATTCAGTGAGCTCGATCATTTCCGTAGATTTGCTTGAATAGGTTATTGAAGAAGGCAAAGCTGTGATCTCCGAAGTCGAAAATTTCTTCGACACCTTCAGGATCTATTTCGAGAGACCCTATGGAAATGCAGGAGGAAATTTTTGATAGTAAAAAATTTTTATTACTATTTCGGGCATCAAATATATCTAATTTTATCGACAAAAACACCCACATTGGGGAGTTTACCCCCTCAGTTTTGGAGTGGCCCCCATTTCAAATATGCTCTATTATTTTATTTGGTCCTTTCAAATTATATCGACTTCTTTGGACATAAAGGTCCTATAGATGGGAAAAAAATGTTTATTGAGAGATGATGTGATCCCCTTTCATTAAAGTGGAACAATATGAGAACATTCAACTTAGAAATGTCATAAAAACATTCTTTAAAAAATTTTTAGTGAAAAATGTACTGATTTTCTCAGTAAATCCGCAATAGTACAAGAATTAGCACATTGAAGTAAAATTTTTGTTCAATGAGCTAATATGCAAGAATATTAGCTACAGAACGATACCAACATAATTTCTGTAAGTTACAAAATTAGAAAGTAATTGCTGTTCGAACATGAACCTTATGAAAACTGATAAAATAAAATAAAACTCAGTACTGTACTCGATAATTTTTAGTGATCAGACAAACAAATTAATCTTAAAAATTGCTCAACATGGCAATCTCTGTTTTGTAGACAGGCAGTGGCCCTCATGACGACCTGTAGCAACAAAAAAAGTTTGTGGCGCTCGCGTAGTGGTCCTGTTCGAACAACAATAGTTCTCAAATTATATAACTTACAGAATGATGGTGTTCTTTTGTAGCTAATATCCTTGCGTGTTAAATCATTGAAGAAAAATTATACTTCAATGTGCTAGTTCTTGTACTAAGTATTGGGGATATACTGAAAAACTCTACATTTTTTACTGAAATTTTTTATAGAAAATTTCAACGGCAACTTCAGGACTGTCGTCGGAAAGCCATGGATAACTCTATGCGGAAGTGCACAAAATTTATGGTATAGTAAACAATTCTTATTACTTTTACGGATTCTACCCCTGCGTTTGTCCGTTGCAGGATGCCGAGATATGGGAATTTGCATTCGGGAAACAACCCTGAGATATAATTGATTTTGGACCAGGGGAGAACTGGGGACCTTGTCTTGAGGTTTTTGTGCGTATGTGTTTAGGGTACAATACATTATTATGATCTGCTTTTTGCTCAATCTTCCTCTGCAGTTCAGCAATTAGTAGAAGGAAATACTGAGCTTCTCCAATGAGATATCTTTTACGACGCATATCACATTTACTGAACCCAATCATTTTTACGTGGCCCCAAAGGAAGAAGTCGCAAGGTGTTAAATCACAAGATTTCGGACGCCAATTATGATCACCTCTTCAAGAGATAACATGGTCCGGAAATGTTTTCCTGCAAAAGTTCAAAGGTTTCGTTTCTTGTGTGGCACGTCTTGTTTAAAGCGAACGTTATCCAGATCAATGCTATCCAATTTTCGCAATAAAATTCCAAAGAACGACGAAAAATAGACAAACCTGGGTTTTCTTCAACATTTTCGGCTACAGCAGCAATAATATTCTCGGCTTCTCTTGAGCGACGTGCACGGGTTTTATTCATCACATCACTCACTTGTCCCAAGAGCTCGAAATTTTCCATCAATTTCTTTATTGCGGTCCGATAAGGTGCTTCACGACGACCCAAAAATGTTCGAGTTTTACGAACCGTCTCTGCCAAATTTTCACCATTTTTAAAGTGAATTCGAATGATTTCAATGCGTTCTTGAAGCGTGTATCGTTTCATTTTTATAATGGAGTATTATCTATTTGTCAAATGTCAAAAAATGACATCTTCAAACGTGATATCTACCAAAATAGCGGAATATTCAAAATAACACCTTTTATTCGAAAACCCTTATAAGCTTTATGATTTCCCAATATAAGAGGTAATAAATCCTAATTTATACGGTTTTCAAAAATGAATGGGTTATTTGCTTGATACAGTCTTAACTAAGTCGGCTTCGTTTTGAAGTACAAGTAGCATAAACCAGGCGCACCAGAAACCACCAGAAATAACGTGAGATCTCATTGGGTTGGGGGTATGCCAATAGATTTTTTTATGTGCATAAAACATCGTGGCAGGAGTACACACGAATGACTATTTTCCATAGATTCTGCTGAAATTTGAAATTCAATTACCTAATCAATCACAAAAATCATTTTGACAGAAAACTGTCGCAACAACTATTAGGGTAAAGGGAGGTTAGATGGACCAGGAGGATAGACGGACCATCGGTAATATTCTGCAAGGAACGACAGCAACACTCCGATTGACCGGCGTACGTGGTGCGTTTCGAACTGATCACTTTGAGGCATAGAGGAGGTCACAGTTTCACACGCATTTAATTGAATTTATTTTAAGAAAAACAAATTTTGTGGTGGAGAAAATTATATTTAAAGTTATATATTTGTGATTTTAACCCCTGCAGGAAAGTTTCTGATGTTTTTTCAAATACTGGAACTATGAATATGTGTATTAGTGCCTCGTAGGACTTAAAATACGGAATCTATCTTGAAACGTTAAGCTGTTGTCGAATGGTCCGTCTATCCTCCCATTTGAGGATAGACGGCCCAATACGAGGGAGGTGAGTCGGACCAATTTTTTTTTGTTTGAGTATAATGCCTAATTAGTATCTACATACGTAAGAGAAATGTTCCTGTTTGCTCTATCAATGGCCAATGACGAAAGAAACAGCACAACAGCTTCAAAATCTCCTCAATCAAGTACCTTTGGTCTATAAAATAAACAAACCACTTCTGACAAATCAACAGCTACTGAAGCTGTTACTCCCGGAAAAGCTCTGGATGAAGTTGCCCCTGTATCATCATATCTATGGCTATAAAAAGAATTTATTGAGGAAAAGAAAAAGAAAAGCGCGAAAACAAAACCGTGTTCCAATTTGGCAGTGATAAATAGAAAAAAAGCAAGAAATAATCAATGGGGTAAATTTTCATCTTATGAAGAAGAAGCAGAGGATGTCACATTAGATGACGATTCCAGTGCGGATGAACATTTCAGCGATATAGAAAATGAGTGCGTTGGCTGCAGTGAAGATTATCGAATAACAAAAAAAAAGATGAATGGTTACAGTGTCTTTTGTGCAAGCGCTGGTTGCACAACACATATAACACTTTTATTAACTTTTGTCAGAATTATGGCAACGTATCTTCTAAAAAAAAAGAAAATAGTGATGCTCATTCTTGTTATCTCCTATGGTCCATCTCACCTACCTGCTATGGTCCATCTCACCTCCATAGGGTAGGATAGATGGACCTTTGAGAAGTTTAAGATTTTTATACTTTTTCGTTCGAATGATAAATATTCTTTTATTTGTAACTATTCCAAAGAGGATACCTAAGTTAAGCTATTTTATGAACGATTTCGCAGATTTTTTCTCTGATTAATCAAGTGATTATATTGCTTTTTGTAAATTATGGTCCATCTCTCCTCCCTTTACCCTATGAATCCCTATTTATACACTTACGTAGGAACCAACAAAGTTACTCAGGGCTTCATCACATATGTCGATATTCTTCCCCCAATTCCCAAGTAACTTCATGCTGAACTTCCACAACAATAAAGCCAACCCTGTCTCTAATCCACAAAAAAATAATATGTACCATTTGCCACGGTCCAGCTGAGCTGGGAGGTCCGAACGGCCAGCAAATAGGATATAAACCAGCAAACATATATCAATATCATCTTCAAGTGTTCTTCTGATATTACTTCCCTCCCCTGCCATTCCTGTCCGCTTTGAATGTCCCAAATATTATTGAAAACCAAGTGCTATAAATCAAAATATATATTGGGATCCTATCCAGCTTCTGCCAGATGTTATATTGATTCCCTCCCCCTTCTCCAGTATGCTTTGCCTTTCAGTTTGTCTTCAGTGGGTCAGATTTTATAAATTTCAATTGGGTGCTGCTTGCGAATGCGCTTTTATTCTGATATTGTCTTTTTTATGTGGAAGTGAAGAGATTCTGAGTTTTGAAGTTTACGATGATGAGACCAAAATTTGGGTTTTTCACTTACCATAATAATAAATAATCGATCCACTCGAAATCGATGAAGTTTGTTAATTCATAAATATGACTCGATGGTTTGAAGCACAAATATTGTATGTCCACTTTTTGCCAATATTAGGGTAAAGTGATATTTTGAACGTAGTAAGACAGATCTAGAGTTAAACGCAGTTCAAGCACAAAATTTATTCTTGGAACCATTTTGAACTGCGTTAAATTATGACATACTATGAATTTGCATGACCTATGGATAAACTATATTTTTACTATGTTGGTAACGATAATACAATATTTGCACAAACTCTAGATCTGTCTTACTACGTTCAAAATATCACTTTACCCTGATATTGGGAAAAAGTGGACATACAATATTTGTGCTTTAAACCATCGATGTTATTTCAAGTCCGATTCGATTTAATTTTTTTTCCGCCGACCTCGAAATAAAAGGTGATTTTAATGTGTACGAAATTGATCATTAATGACCCATTTTAATGCTCAATTTTTTTGGCTATTTTAATGTGCAATCCTCATGGCAACCGTTCACAAAGTATTCAGAAGCACTACGAGAAATGTCAAAACTCTACTGGAACATAGATACATAGAAATTTCATTATGACAAATGTATGTCTTGTGCAGAATGAAAAAATATTTCAATCAAGAATTCATACACATTTAATATTGAGATCGTCGGAAAAATCTTGTAATAAACTCGGTTATTAATCGAGCGACTAATGATCTTGAACTAGTAAAGCGTTCGCTCCGCTCACGCTTTAAAATATCTTGACCATTAATCGCTGTCTTTAATAACCTAGTTTATTAAATAACTATTAATGTTCATCTTGAATTAATCACCAGTTTTGAGTTCCAAGAAAACTTGGCGTCCGTCATTTCATACACTGTGAAATGAAATCTGTTTTTTTACACTAACTTTAGAACCACCCCTGGTGTGTTCCAGTTGTTCCACCGTGTGATTCTTTATTTCATCATCAAGACAAATCTTCTCTTGACAAATCAATTCTTCGTTTATAACAATAGCTCAATTTTTGTTGAGGGCACAGGCCTTTCAGATAAATATCGCTAAGGCTATTAAAGTACTCCAATAAATACAACCTAAAAATCTGACCTAATGAAAAAAAAACTGAAAACTAAGTGAAAAACATAACCGGTTTCCGCCAAACCGTGGATAAAAGGTGCAATTCGTTTCTGCATATCCTCATTAAGATTTTGAATCAATAAGAGCATCACTGAGATGCTGCAAATTTTCAGTAGTTGGTCTCGTGATCGATTTTTTTTCCAAAAGCTTCCAAACATGCCCAATTGAGTTCAAATCTGGTCTTTGAGCAGGCCAGTTGAATTCTTGGATAAAACCTCTGTTAAATACTTCCTGACAATCCTAGCCACATGCGGTTGATGCGGTCGGGTATTATAAAGCATTAACACGAAATCGTCTCCAACAAACGGTGCATATGGAACAACATGTCGCTCTAAAACTTCTCTTGTTTTATGTTTTAACTCAGTTTTCAGTTTATTTTCATATCGTTCGGATTCAAGGTTAAATCTGAAAAAGTAGTTTCATAGCTATAGCGAAATTGTGGAGTTTATTGTTGCTATTTAAACCCTGTTTCTTCAACAAAAATTAAGCTATTGTTATAAATGAAAAATTAAATTGTCAATAGAAGATGTGTCTTGATAATGAAATAAGAAATCACACGTTGGAACAACTGGAACACACCAGAAGTGGTTCTTAAGTAAGGATAAAAAACAGATTTTGTTTCACCCTGTATAAAATGACGTACGCCGAGTTTTCTTGATATTCAAAACTTGTGATTGATCATAGATGAACATACTTACAATTAAAAAACTCTCAATTGAATCAGACTTGAAATATCACAACAATCTGCATCGATTTTTTGAGTGGATCGGTTATTTTGCGCTTTTATTCGGGTAATGTCTTCTTCATGCGATAGACGTGAGATGCTGAGTTATGAAGTTTACGATGTTGAAATGAAATTTTGGATTTTATAGTTCCGTTACAATTGACTTCGGAGTGAGTGGAAACATTCAGGTTGTCATAATTCGAATGATTCATAGTAAAATGAATTTTGCGAGCCCTAAATATTGAAATCCATTTGCCATCAAATTCAGAACGTGCAATCAATGGATCCATACAGCAGCAGCTGGCTTTGTTGGATATATCCCTAGAATATTCATATGTGCATAGAATTCTCACAAGGAATGTCATACTCAAGGAATATTTCTCGGTTTATGCAATCGGACCGAATGTGACTAAATCTCGTAAAATTTCAAAATCTCTTTGTTATGTTCTAAGGTAGGTATATTCCAGAAGTTGATCAAACCAAAGCTCATACAGGGTGCACAACACCAAAATCAAAATTGATAATGAACTGTTGGAATGTACTCTGGCAACAATTGAAAGAATGAAATTGTCAATCCTATCTAGCTTGGGCCAGATGTTATACAGGGTCTTTCACGAGGAACCTCACCCATATTTATACGGGAAACTACTGTACGTATTTTCATGAAGTTCAGCACTTATAAGTGTTTCACGATGCTGATGAAATCTAAAATATTTTCAAGGCATGAGCACCTCCGGTTTTTCCGGAAATGACGTCAACTTCCGTTTTTCAAATTAGAACACCATTTTTTTATTGCAGAAATAGATTCCTTAGAAAATCTCAAGTTATTTTGATGTAACATTTTTCAGTTTTGGTTGGAAAATTCTCTCTGAGCGGGAAATACGAAAAAAAATCGAAAATAGAGCTCCGCTGAAACAAGAATAACTTCGAGGTTTTGGATAGAAAATTTTCATTTTTGGGATTTTTCAATATGTAAGATTGATGTATCCACTTAAAAAATCGAAATCGCGATTCATGATACAGGGGGTGAAAAATCGCTATCAAAGTTAGGGATGACAAAATCGTGAAAAACCAAATTTTTCAAATTAGAACCCAATTTTTTTATGACATATTGAATCTACGTTAAAAAATAATGTGAGTGTATGCATCACACCCTTGCCCTAAAGTGGATATTTCTGAGTGAGTTGAAATAAAGAGGTTTCCGATACAAATTCGAATGAAAATTCGCCATCTATTTAGGAACAACCTGTAACTTTTTCTCTTGCATATAAGGGTAGTGAAATCTAAAACATGGTTTAAGTAAATGATGAAAATTTCTTTTTTTTGGCGTGAAGGGAAAAGAAATAGCTGTTTTTTGTGAATAACTCAGAAAATATCCACTTTAGGGCAAGGGTGTGATGCATACACTCACATTATTTTTTAACGTTGATTCAATATCTGCCATAAAAAAATGAGGTTCTAATTTGAAAAATTGATTTTTCACGATTTTGTCATCCCTAACTTTGAAAGCGATTTTTCCACCCCCTGTATCATAAATCCTGATTTAGATTTTTAAAGTGGATACATCAATCTTACTTCTTGAAAAAACCCCAAAAATGAAAATTTTCCATCCAAAAACCTCGAAGTTATTCTTGTTTCAGCGGAGCTCTATTTTCGATTTTTTTTTTCGTATTTTCCCGCTCAGAGAGAATTTTCCAACCAAAACTGAATAATGTTACATCAAAATAACTTGAAATTTTCTAAGGAATCTATTTCTGCAATAAAAAAATGGTGTTCTAATTTGAAAAACGGAAGTTGACGTCATTTCCGGAAAAACCGGAGTTGCTCATGCCTTGAAAATATTTTAGATTTCATCAGCATCGTGAAATACTTAAAAGTGCTGAATTTCATGAAAATACGTCCAGTAGTTTCCCGTATAAATATGGGTGAGGTTCCTCGTGAAAGACCCTGTATAGACTTCTCTTCACCTTCTCTAGCATGCTTTGCCTTTCAGTTTGTTTTCAGAGGGTCAGATTTTATAAATGCCATTTCAACTGGGTGCTGCTTGGGAATGCGCTTTTATTCGGGTGTTATCTTTTTCATGCGAGGGTCGAGAGATGCTGAGTTATGAATTTTACGAGGATGAGATGAAATTTTGGGTTTTATAACTCAGTTTCAAGTGACTTCAGAGTGAGTGGAAACATTCATGTTGTCATTATTCCAACGATTCATGCTAGGACGAATTTTGTGAACTTTTAATTTTGAAATCCATCTGCCACCAACTTCAGAGTGTGCAATCATTGAATCCAGACAGAACCAGCTGGCTTCGTTGAATATATCACCAAAATATCTCTATGTGCATAGAATTCATCACAAGAAATATATCAAACTCAAGGAATATTCCACGGTTCTTTCAATTGAACTTAATGTGCTATTACTATTGGCGAATCCAAAAATCTAGACGCCCTCTAGTGGCTAATTCCCGAACCTACTTTGTCAGTACTGTTTTACTGTTTAGTTTGGTTGTCTCGACTTACGAAGTGTTTTTCATCATTTTTTGGAGTATTTATATTGTGGTTTTTGTTATATTGTACTGGATTTTGCAGCAGAAATATTGAGTCAGGAAAAATATCCGAAAAGGTATTTATATTAGTGCTTTCAAATGAATATATAGAGGTTTAGGTTGAAATATTCGGTTTGGAGCTAAGTTTTTCAGTTCACGATTCAGAAATGAAATTTTATAGTTTTTGACTACTGGGTTGTGCATTAATTCATTAATATAATCTACAATAATCTAGAATTTTTTATAATAAACATTATTTTCAGTCACATCTTAGTGCATCATGAGTGAACAAATGGAACAAAGTTCTTCTAATCGTAAACAAACAGTGCATAACTGTAACTGTTGTGTTTTCAATTGTTTATCGACAAAAAGCCAGAAAAGGACTATACATTTTCACAGGTTTCCTTAGAAAAATGCAGCATCAGTTCATATCACCAATGCCTTGGATGTACTGGAATAAGTTGATACAAGAAAGGCCTGGATTAATAAATTGTTGACCAAACACATATATCATGGAGTTTCCCGTCAGTTAGTGATGCACAAGTTTGAAGGCGAGGTGCCATTATTTTAATGTAGCAAAAAACACCATTATTAAGTTTTTCATCCATTATGAAAGTATGTAGAATTACACTTTTTATACACTTTATTTGATAGGGTTGAAATAAAATACTATTTAACTTAACTCCGTGTATTTACTTTCCCAGTCAAACTATATATACGAATGATACATCTGTTATGTTCTGTCAATACCTGTATGCACTTTCCAATCCAACTATATTATTATAGTCATCTCTCAACTTCAAGTGTCTATATCTCGTTCAACTACATCGGGATCTGAATACGTTTTAGCAATCCATACACTACATCTCTTCCTTTCAACAATTAGATAATTGTTAATTGACAGAGGGTTTCCCAAACTTGAAAAAATCTCTTTCAATATCATTATGGTATTAGCAGCAGTTATTTATTGCATAATGTGAATTTCTTTATAGCGGCTATAGTAATTGACTATAACGAAGAGGTATTCTTCTTTTGATAAAGGACCAATATTAGGTGCTTACAATTGAGGACTGTTCACCTTCTATTATGCATCTTTTATTGGGTGCAGCCCCCAAATAATTGAAAACGGTATTCAAGCTCAAATAGTGCACCATTGTTCCTGTTGAATTATTGTCTATTTCGCCAAGGATTAGACTGAAGGAACCAATTTTTCACCTGAATTTTATAACTTTATACAACATTAATTATAATCCACTAATTTACTTTCAATATGTCCAATAAATATATAGATTTTCAAGAAAATCGTACAAAAACCTCCATCTCGCTATGCTAATCTTGAAAATAGTACTGACAAACGTCAAAGTTTGTTTACAGTTCGCAGCGCCACCAACGTAAATTGGATTCGCCAATACTTCGTAAAATTTGAAAATATCTTTGTTATGTTTTAAGGCAGGTGAATTCAAAAAGTGGTCCAACCAAAAATCATACAGGGTGTGTAGCAGCTAAATTAAAATTGACAATAGACTATCTGGCAACTATTGAAGGGATGAAAGTGTGAATCTTATCAAGCTTCCGCCGAAATTATATTGACTTTTCTTCCCCTTCCCCGGCTTGCTTTGCTTTTCAGGTTATTTTCAGTGGGTCAAATTTCATAACTTTAATTTTATCTGGGTGCTGCTTGCAAACTTTAATTTTTATGAATGTTTAGACTTTATGCACTCCAATTTATCCTCTGGTTCAATCTCTTTCAGCCTATATATGGCACAATTCCCTCAAAATACCACAGAAAATAAATTTAACCGAATTCCTTCCACATTACCGAAAGCAAGTTGAGAATTCATCAACCTAAAACCAACAACAAATTTCCCAGTTTATTTTTCGCCGAATTTCCACCGTAACTTTTCCCTCAGTGTAGCCAACAACAACATAAATAACAAACCCTAAATCTCGCGAGGATCATCAGCCCAAAGGTGAATAAACAATTTCTTTCCTAATCTACATAACCAAGCCTGCGGCGAAGACCTAATCCAGAAGAAATTCCTTCCTACACCACAAAAAAAATCGCACGCACCGCCGTGGCAAGTTACTCTGCGACAAGAACCTTCCCCTAAAATTACGTTGGCAATAATGTCTCGCTCGGGGGAAACCCCGAGATTACGCCATTAATATTTTACCGTGACAGCGGGGATTTCCATGAATTTGTTTGGAGATATTAAATTGAATCGTTGGAGATGTATCTGTCGAGGAGATGAGCCTGAAAAAATGCCAGGATCGATTTTGGGGGTTAAATTGCGGGAAATTAGGGGTTTTCCACGATTTTCCCGTTTATTTTCATGAATATTTTTGGTGAAGTGGAGGTGAAAAATGATGGTTGAATGGGTTGTTTTTGTTCAAAGCCTGGAAAACTGATTTTTATGTCATGAAAATTGATAAAGTGAATAATAATTAAAAAACGATATATTTTCCAATCGTTAATAGTTATTTAGACAACTAGGTTATTAAAGAGAGCGATTAATGGTCAAGATATTTCCACGCTTCCGGCTTCGCTCACGGGTTGATAGTTCGAGACCATTAGTCACTCGATTAATAACCCAGTGGATTAAAAGATATTTCCCACGATCTCAATATAAATTGTGTATGAATTCTTGATTAAAATACATTCGCATTTTGCACAAGACTCACATTTGACATAATGAAATTTCTATGTATCTATGTTCCAGTAGAGATTTGACATTTCTCGTAGCCCTTCTGAATACTTTGTTTGCCATGAGGATTGCACATTAACATAGCCAAAAAATTGAACATTTAAATGGGTCATTAATGATCAATTTCGTACACATCAAAATCACCTTTTATTTGGAGGTAGGCGAAAAATCGATATTAATAAAACAGGATCTATGGTTACCGTCGAAATGCAATATCTTTCAAACGGCTGCACCAAATTGGATAATTCTTTTTTTGTTGTGTTCATAATTGCTAGGGCAAGGTTTATACAGTAAAATATTAAAAAAAATTGTTCAGAAAAAATAGGGCTCTCCTTTTTCTTACGACCAATCAAGCAGTCATAGAATACATATTTATAGGTTATAATGATTTTTCGTTCGGCCAAAATGTGATACATTTACAGTTACATTGAGTGAATCGAAAATTTTAAATTTCAATCAGAAATAACGTATGAACTAACATATTATACAATAATTTTTTACTTATGCAATATTTTACAAATTTTAAACCTATGATGTATAAATATATATTTTGGATTGCCTGATGCCCGTATGTTTATGATCACAAATCAGATCAACAGATGGCGCTGTAGTCGTTATCTAGGTCATTCTTCTATTCTGCAACTAAACGGCTGGATCGAATTGAATGAATTTTTGTGTATGCAGAACAACGTATGTTGGGTCCGATAGTTTACTAAAAAGTTGAATATTTCCACACTTGTAGGTGCTTCTACAGTATGAAAAATATTAAACTTAATCTCGTCATGATTCGATCTGGAAGTGCCGTAACACGATGAAGCATTATGCAAGGGGCAATAAAGTAAAGTCTACTATGGGTGCCAGGGCATTATGTTGATGAAGAAAAGGAAAAAGCCAACGAACTTTCAGAAAATGCATCAGGGTTCACACCTGCCAGACTTGAGCCTTTCTGTGGGCTTAAAAGAGACTAATACTAGGCAGAGGTCCAGCAATGGAAGTTGAATAACAGAGTAATTCTCTGGAGAAACAATTCTGCACATCAGTATGTATTGTTATGGAAATTGATATGATCCAATTTTATAATTTTAAGAGTTTGATTAATGTAAGTAGGCAGGATAAAAAATGAGATAAATGTTACCACGGAAAAGAACTGTCAGTGAGAAATAAATGAATTAGAGAAAAGTCACAAAATTTGCTTCACTAGAATCCACTCTGAAAAAGAGTATAATAATTCAATACAAAATAGTTCAAGAGATTGTATGGATCGTGTAATTTCGCAAACAATTAAACTATCAAATAAATCAAAATAGAAATTCACGAAACCATATCAGTAGTATATGTTTATCTTATTCATTCTCTCTAATCCTGAATGATCCTACTTTGATCAAGGTTTATCAGGTATTTTTTCAATTGTTATTGTATATCTTGCAACAGTTGATCTGACAGGCTTAAGATAGAAAAATTTCATTCATTTTAACAACCATTCGATTATAACTCAATATGAAAGCAAAATTTTTTATTGAAATCGTTGAATTTGATTAAAAAAATTACTCAATCTGAAGTGGATGTTATACTGCACGAAATTATAGGCTTTCCCTAGCTATTCCGAACGAAATTGAACATTTCCGTGGAAATCCTCATTTTCCTTACCGGGGAAAACCAATCTTCGAATAAATTATACTACGAACATTCCTCATAGAATTGAGGGCAATAAAATCCCAGGTTATTGAGGAACAGGTGCAAGGTGATGACTTTCTGTGCGCTCGTTTGAAAGGGCAGCATTCGTATGAAAATCTTTGGTTATAAAATTCTTTCACTCCTTTTATTCGACCTAGAATGCAGTAACTTCTGGAATTTTGTATTATACAGTGCTCGAAAAAATAAGGTACAAATTCGTTTTCACAGAAAAAAGTATTTGGCAACAAAATACTGCAACAGGTCAGATTTTGTTTCAATTCACCAAATTGTTGAGCATTTTTGAAAGATGATAATTGTTGAACCATGTGCCATCGCCATCAACGCGTCAAATTTTTGAATAGTGAGACAAGTGGTACTATTTTGGTAAGGTCTTTGCATTTCCTTTTCCAGCGTGCAGATATTTTCGAAATTTTTTCTTGTAAAATCAGTCAGTTGGAAAAAATTTTCAGTATGTACACTTTGTCATGGCTTATTTACTTTGGGACGATGGTATCTAATGAAATTTGTCACTGAATGAAAGTCAAACTTTACAGTCTTGTTCATGTACAATTTTCAACCCCTTTCAAAACACTGCGCTTCTGTTATGATTTTAAGTAGGTATGTTATAAGTACAACAAAATACCTTCAAGAATGCATAAAGATTTGATAAAAAAGAATCAAAAATTGACCTGTTTCAGGATTTTGTTGCCGAATATTTTTCTTCTGTGAAAATGAATCTGTTCCTTAATTTTGATTTGCACTGTATTTTACTTCCATACACAACGTACAATTAAAATAACATAGGACCAACTAGCTTACAACCATAATAATAGGTCATACACTGCGCAAAAAAATTAACGCACATTCCGAAAATCTAAGTTTTAGTGAATTATAGATTGACTTTATAACTTATTTTTGATGTTCTCTCGGAAAGGTTTTGAACAAAACATGACACATTAAATGAAAGAAAAATTCAGGATTTCACCGAATCTTATGTGAAAGTAGAGAAATAACAATTTTCAAAATACTGGAATGCTGAAAAGTGATTTAATACTTGGTATTTCCACCCTTTGCGTTAATCACAGCTCGGCAGTGACGGTTCATACTCAAAATGAGTGATCTTAAAATGTTCTGATCTAATCCTTCCCAGATTTCTCTGAGTTGGATTCCGAAGTCATTAAGAGTAGCTGGGTGGCTTTTTGAACTTCTATTGAGGTTGTACCAACCTGCTTCATCGGATTGAGATCTGGACTTCTTGCTGGTCATTCCATTCGAGAGACTTCACCCTCTTCAAGAACTCCTGAACGATGAGCGCACGATGGGGTAGTATTCAGGAAATTGCATTGAGCATATCTTTCATGTGGACGTCTGTTTACAAGAAAACGTCGATCACAATGGTAGAGGTAGAATCTAGACTTATCTGTGAAGAGAACTCTTTCCTAATCAGCCTCTTCCCAATGGATATGCTCTCTCGCAAAATCAAAACGCGCCCTTCGTTGGGCTGGGGTAAGAGCTGGGCCTCTTGCTGCGACACGAGGCCTTAAATCATATCCTCTGAGGCGATTTCTTATTGTCTGAGTGCTAATTTGCACCTCATGAGTTTGCTCTAGCTTTTTTCGAAGGAGTCAAGCAGTTGAAAACCGTTGTCTCAACGAATAAACTCTCAAGTAACGTTCTTGAATGGCAGTTGTTACCCGTGGTCTACCCTGTCCTGGTCTTCGGACATTCATACCTGTCTCCCCTGAATCGCTGCAACATTCTGGACGCACTTGTATGGGAAACTCTGAACCTTTCTGCAATTCTCGTGTATGTCCACCCTTGTTCACGCAAAACTAGCGCTTGGGCACATTCCTCTTGGATCAAATTGCGTGTTTCGCGTTGCATAGCGATTGAGTGACTAGAATTGATCGAGAACAACTGATCTCAAAATGGAGCCAATACATTCAAAATCTGATAATCTCATCTTTTTCATTCCTGCTGTGCCCATCTGTATTGAAGAAAAATGTTTAAAGTGGATAACATATGCATGCATTATTCTGATAAAAATAATTATCATTGAGAAGACCTTCAGTTGTAGAATTAATTCGAGATTTCCATAATGTGCGTTAATTTTTCTGTGCAGTGCAGTTGTTAATAGTAGGCTCAAGGAATTGTAGTTCCAGTGAACCGATTACTTCCCCTGGCACAAGGAACTGGAGAATATTCTGATAACCAATGAATTTTTTCTGTAGTAGCCTCCTCGCTAATCACATCTGAATCTTAAAGTTATGATTTTCCAGAATCTTTGATATCCGAAGAAGTCTCTACAAATCCATAAGGGCTAGTAATCTTCTCCTATAGATATAGACAGCTGTATTTGAACATAAAAATCAAACAGAGTTTGACATTCAAATAATAATCAAATAGATATTGAAATCAATGAAAAATTAAAAAAAACAATTCATTTACTGAAATAGTATCGAAAACAGAACCAACAGTTGAATATAACAATTAAGTTAATGTTCTGTAGTTCTAATATTCGAATATTGAATATCTTTATTGTTAGTATATTGGATCCAACTTAGAAAAAGGGCGTAAAAAGGGGCATAATTCGTATGAAAATCTTCCATTTCTAAATTCTTTACGAAAACAATGCCTTATCATATTCGACCCAGAATGCAGTAACTTCCACAATATATGAAATTATTTTTTATTTCCATACACAACGACCCTAAGATAAACATTACGATCAACTAGTTCACAACCATAACATTAAGTCATCGTTGTTAGTAGTAGTTCCAAGGACTAGTAGTTCAAGTGAACCGATTACCTCCGTCATTCATCCTCGAACTATCGCTGTCTACGAGCGGTTAATCTACCGTGAAATCGGGGCATTACATTGCGCGGAATATGCCATTGGATTATTACGCTACGCGAACTACGTTTTCGAGATAATTCGCCATGGAATTATTGGTGTTCGAGAGATGCGTTCAGTTTGTGCACCCTTAATTGATGATGGTACCGTTTTATCTCATTTTAACGGATATTTCAATGCATATTTTGAGTTTTGTAGACATAAACCAAGGTTCGAATAGGATACAGGAATTAATTAATTCGATTTGAGGAATGATGTGTTATATTTTTATATGAAAACTATACGGGATATCCAAGAAAATGCGAAAAATCGCTCGAAATCGGGCAAAATCATGACATATTTTTTTTCCTAGCGAACCTCCCTACGGAGATAAGGCATCCCAAATGACGCCACTGAAAATGAATATCATTGAATACATATTCAACTACTCAAAGTTATTAAATAAAAATTATTATAGAATATAGAGTATTAAACTCAACTTTTATGTTGAAAAACATGGTTATTTCCTTAAAATGATTCCACTTTAAGTTTTTTCACTAACAGTCTATAAAAATTGATCATAGTTTTCGACATAAAGCGAAACAGAAGGTACTGATGTTCCTTTTAGATAGAATGAAGCATTTACACGAAAATACAATTTCTAAATGATACTCCGAAAAATATTAAATCTATTCACTCTCACTGTTTCATACCTATCATTGGTTAATGAGTTATTCATTATTTGTCGAAATTTTAGATCGAATTGGCGTGTTACGAAAATGACTTTACTTCGCTCAATATTTGAGATTTAAGTCAGAAATTTAGCAAGTCATTAGGTATCGATCTTATCTATGTCACTTTCTTCGAATTATGGTTATGCAGGATGGAGAAAAAATCATCGTTTGCCGAGTAACAAAATCGTGAATAAGTCTGTTTTTGCGAATCATACACTTAGTATATTTTTCAATTTTTGGAATCGGAACAACACAGTCTACAATTTTCCATTCACTTCCCTATATCTAAAGCAACGATTTTGTAACTTGGCAAAATAGATGATTTTTTTGGTCCACCTATATAACTGACAACCATAATTCGAAAGCAGTGACATGGATCAGATAGATATCTAATGCTGAATTTCTGACTTAAATCTCAAATATTGAGCGAACTAGAGTCATTTTCGTAACACGCCAATTTGATCTGAAATTTCGAAAAAGAATTAATAACTCAAAAACCGTTAAAGATAGGTAGGAGAAAGTAAAAGTGAATTTATCAAATATTTTATGGGGTATCATAAAAAAATAGAAATACCGGATGTCCTTTTTCAAATAACATCCGGCAACACTGGAAATGTGAAATTATTTCAAAAATATACTTTACATGGCCAAATATCGATGTACAAAATTAGAAATCTTTGCTATAAATTGTTTTCATAATAAACTAATAAGCCACACACCTTAGGACACCCGACATAAATTAAGTAATTACAAAATGGCGAAAGCGCCAGGAAGCATTTTCTGCCAGAAAATGAAATTGTGCTTTATAAAGCTTGTTATAAAAGGATACGTGAACATTCATTTCCTACGATTGAAAATACTTAAAGAGGTCATCAAGCGAATCAAATAACTATTATGGAAAAGGATTCAGGGAAAATAACTGAAATTGCAAGTATCCATCAGTTAAAAACAAAAAATCAGATATTAATTTCTAGTTTCTTCAAACACCTTCGACTTCGAAAATATTACATTATGTTGGATATTTTTATAAACTCTAATCAGCAAAATAACTACTAGAACTAACTAAACAATACAAATTCTACCTGCTCATCCCCTATTTCGTTCCCGAGTACCTTCGAGTAGTGACCTAACACCCCTCGATAAGGTCAGCTCAATTCCGGAATGGAATATGAAAGTCCGGCCGTTCAACTCCGGGCTCAACTGGTCAGCAATTCCGGAAATGAACTGTGCCCGGATTTAACATAAGGGGTTATGTGCAGTTTCGTCTACTAAATCGTTTTATTATCGGAGCCACTATGGACCCCTTACGATAGAAACATAATTTCGGAAAGGTTATTCCGGGTTTATCAAATGAAGGTCGGCAAATATAGGAGGGTGTGTCTTCATCGAAATGATAACAGGGTTGGACTGGTGGGTGACCAACTGTAATTTGTGAAGCTCAAGACAGTCATATATTTAATCAGATAGTTTATTAATGACAACGATTAAGGGTTGAGATATTTCAATGCTTTACAAGATTTCTCCATTAACCGCATTATGAAATGATTCTTGAAATTTTGCATGAACATTTAGTATATCAGTTTTCATTCACAAAATGGATTTTATTCCAATCAGATATTCAGTTATGGATATATGCAGATTCTTCTTTTTCAATATTCCAATTGAATTTTATATGGTTCTGTTAACACTATGATCACAAAATTCTGCATGAAACTTCAGTTTATCAGTTTCAGTGACAAAAAAATTTCAATCGAATCGAATATGGTGTTATGGAAATATGAAGATTCTCATTTTCAATATTCCAATTTAATTTTCCATGGTTATTTCAACACTATGGCCACGAAGTTTTGGATGAAAATTTAGAATATCGATCTCCATTCACAAAATGAATTTCACTTCATTCAGATATCCTGTTATGGAAACAAAGGTTCTTATTTCGATATTCCAATTGATTTTAAATGGCCGAAAAAATTTCGCATGAAAATTCAGTATATCAGATTGCATTAAGAAAAAAAACTTGTTTGATCTAATATAATGTTTTGTGAGTTACATGTGTTGTAA
The DNA here is from genome assembly GCA_013421045.1 of Propylea japonica. NCBI lineage: Eukaryota > Metazoa > Arthropoda > Insecta > Coleoptera > Coccinellidae > Propylea > Propylea japonica. Next base: position 84,272,113 of record CM024242.1, read on the forward strand.
GAAACTAGAATGTTATATCTGATTTTTGGTTTCCGCTGATAGGTATTTGAAATTTCAAGAAATTGTTCCCCCTAAATCCTTTTCCATAATAGTCATATCTGTTTTGCTTCATGAACTCTTTGAATAATTTTCATCGTAGGAATTGAATGAACACGTATCATGAAACTACAAGAGTTATAAGAGCAAAAATTCACTTTCTGGCAGAAAATACGCTGTCCCGTGCATTCGCTATTTTGTAACGACTTAATTTATATACTTGATATTTCATATTGAATTGATGAATGGGCTGAATTAATCGCCTAGTTCCTGATGTAAATAGTTTGTGTTTCTAATATGGTCCACATTACATCGTACGTTATATAAGTGAGTATGTTACTTTTGATTCAAGTAGAAAAGTTCATTTACTGTTTATTCCGAATCGATTGAATTTTTTTCAATTGTAGGTATGTTCATCCTTAATCAATCGACAGTTTTGATTTCACAGAGACTCGGCCTACGTCATTATGTACAGGGTGAAACATAATCTTTTTTTTACCCTAATTTTAGAACCACCCCTGGTGTGATCCAGTAATTCCACCGTGTGATTTTTTATTTCATATTCATGACACATCTTTTCTTGATAATTCAATCCTTCACCTAAAACCACATATCAATTTTTGTTTAAGATACAGGGTTTTCGGAGCAACATTAAACTCCACAATTTCGCTCTGGCTATGAGAGTACTTCCACAGTTTTAACCTCAAATCCGAACGTTATGAAAATAAACTGAAAACTGAGTAGGAATATGAAACAAGGGAAGTTTTATCGTGATATTTTGTTAAGTATGCACCAACCATAGGAGACGATTTCGTGCTTTATAATGCTCGACCGCATCAACCGCATGTGGCTAGGATTGCCAGGGAGTATTTAGCAGAAGGTGGTATCCAAGAATTCAATTGGCCAGCTCTAAGACAAGATTTAAACCCATTTGGGCATGTTTAGATGCTCTTGGAAGAAAATTTCGATCTCGCGACCACCTGCAGCAAATTCAAAGCAGCTCAGTGATGCTTTAATTGATTCAAAATCTTCCAGAGGACATGCCGAGACGAATGGCACCTGTTATTCGTGTCTGTATGTTTAACAAAAATTAAGCTATTGTTATGAATGCAGAATTCAATTCTCTTGATGAAGAAATGAGGAATCACACGGTGGAATAACTGAAACACACCAGGGGTGGTTCTGAATTTAGGGTAAAAAAAGATGTATGAAATGACGTACACCGAGTCTTCTTGAAATTCAAAACCGGTGATTGATTGAGGATGAATATACCTATAATTGGAAAAAAAATTCAATCGATTCGGCAATAACATATTTATGAATTAACAAACCTCATCGGTTTTTTGAGTGGACCCAGTTTATTTTGCCGGTGAGTAGTTTCAATATTACCCTAATATTACTGGCGTTCTTTTCGCTAAACTGAAAGATCTTCATTTGACACACACACACACACAGCGACCTCTTTAGCAACAACTTAGAACCCAAACAGGACTTCCTTGTTGATGCAAATTATCCAAGAAGCCGGTACCAAAACTTCCACCTACACAGAAATCAATACCGTTTTGTTCCGATACAATTTTTCCTGATGAAGCGAAACTCCAAAAATCACCCCAGATATCCCTCCACTCCATAAACCCCCACCCCGACCGTCTCTTGTCCCGGAGGAGACCGGAAACAGATCGCGAGCCTGATAGCGCGGAAGAAGAATCTCATTAAGCCGATGATGGTCCGGATTTTCAATCACACATAGAAGATGGCGAAAAAGTTCATTAAATCAAGCCGGTCGATCGTGAAAACAAAGGAGCATCGACGGACCATCAGGACGGCACGGTTCATTACTGAGATCATCCCCCTTGACGAGGGGGTGATCGGAAAATCTGAATTTCGGGGCGGTATCGTGTTACGGGTTGTGAACAACATGGTAAGTTAATGGAAGGGGGTTGAACATTTTTGTGCTTTTATTTTTGTGAAAATTGATGTCTTATCGTGTTCAATACCTGTCTCATGTAGTAACTAAGAAGTAGAAAAGATTGTAATCTTATGGATTTTTATCAAGTTTTTGAATAGATCGAATTGACTTTTTATTTCAGAATTCTAATGAAGATTGATATTTACTGAATCTTCATTCGAATTTTTTGGCGAAAGTGTTAACAGAACCATAAAAAATTCAATAGGAGTATTCAAAGACGAATCTCTTTATTTCCATTTTCCTGCAAAATTTCAGGAGGATCGCATCATCAGAACCATGGACCTTTTTTTTTATTTATGTTTTTCACATATTTCACTTTTCTAATAATTTTTCAGAATAAACATATAGATATAGATCGATATTTTGAATGTTCATCCAAAATTTCGTGACCATAGTTGTAACAAAACCATAGAAAAGTTAACTGGAATATTGGAAAAAATCCTTATATTTTCTCAACAGGACATCTGATTCGAGTGAAATTGTTCCTAAGAATGAAGATTGATATAATGCAAAATTTCGTGGCTGTATTGTTAACTGAACCAAAGAAAATTCAATTGGAACATTGAAAGAAAAATCTTTTTATTTCCATAACGAAATCTCCGATTCGAGTAGAATTTATTTTCGAAATGAAAACTGCTATACTGAATGTTCGTGCAAAATTTCAAGAGAATCGCAGCATGAGAACCATGAAATCAAAATTTTTAAATTATATTTTTTCCACATATTTAATTTTTTGAATAATTTCCAGAATATATGTAATTCACATTGTGACGAGATTCTGCATTTATATATTTGGTATCAATCCCAAATCCCATATAACATTTGAAGTAATAGTCTTATTGCTCCACCAGAAAACGAGCGCTCAAAAGCTCTTTCTGGGGTTTGTCTTAAATTTTTCGTCCTACTCAGTAGCAGTACCCACCTGTTCAAATTGCATGGAAAAGTATGAAAAATTTAAGTAATACTAAGTATCTACTTCATCAAAATTCGTCACTATTAAATAATATTTTCATCAACGAATTGTTTTTACAAAATTTACATTAATTTCAATGTCAAGTTGATTATGTTTATTGTCATACATTATTCAAATTGTCCATCTACCGAATGAATGTATGGGAAAATATCACCAACTCTTATGGATCCCTAGAGAATTTTTAATTCATCTGAAATTTTTAACAATTATCAGTTAGAAATCAAGGTGTGATTTGGACACTCATCAATCAAATACCAAAATTTCTCGAAAAAAGTCCTTAAATACCAAAATTTACCAAAGTTTATTGTGCAGGGGATATTGCACATGTTCTGTTCTTCAAAATTCAATATTATGCGTCAAACAAAACCTGTACAATGGAAACAGAGTCTGGAAAATAACCTACAATAAATATCGAAATTCGTGCGCCTTCACCATTTTGCAACGTCTGAACTTTGTAACGACCCTTTTTGCTTACCACTTAATTTCAACTTAAAACTTCGGTTGCTCGAGCGCCAGTTGCGATAGGTTTTACAAGGTCGCAACGCCTTGTCGGGTGTCGCACAATAAACCTGAGTAGCCTTTATACAGTTGGAGAAGGGATCTATTGTAATCTAAGGTGTAAGCGATTACTTGAGGGTTGTTTCTAAATGGCAGAGAAGACAAGCAGTAGAGTAAAACACACACGAAACTATATACAATATAATATGAAACAAAATAACAATTCTATAATATGTACAAGTATAACCAAAAATAAAAACAAAATATGTGGTTCTCCTCTTGAGCTGTAATAAAATAATTATTTACAAACTGCAGGCGACGAGTCAGAAGAGCATACGACGTGAGAGGTAAATAAAATAATTGGTCGGAGAAATAACTCGGTAATCAAATGTTTGGAGGTTAGAGCATACACAAGTACCTACTTTTCAGATTATATGAGCCAAACGGTCTTGTTCTATTCTATTCTCTGTAATCTATCGAACTAATGAACAATACTTCACAAAAAAAAAACTAATAAACTGTCTCTGGTAATTGATAAATAAGAATAAATGTCGGAAGTCAGTGTCAAACCCAGATGACAGTTTAGGAGGTTACCATTCGAGCTAGGCCAACAATAGGTAACCCACCTCACCTGACACACAGGGGATGGTTTAAAGAAAACAATTAAATTGAAATGAAATTCACGATCAATTTCCCAGAGAACTGCGGAAAATAAGCAAATAAATTAAAAACGACAATCGCAGAATTAACTCACAGCCGAAGAATGATGGTCGAATCAAATAAATAGAATAAGGAACGGGAACAATTTCTTAATCGGATTGTTACGAGAAAAATCTCAGTCAAACCCACGTAACAGTTTAGGAAGTTACCATTCGAGCTAGGCCAACAATAGGTAACGAACCTCACCTGATACACTGGGGACGGCGGAAAATTAAATAAAAACACGATATTAATTCACTTTCGCAAAATAAATATCAGTCAAACCCACGTAACAGTTTAGGAAGTTACCATTCGAGCTAGGCCAACAATAGGTAACGAACCTCACCTGATACACTGGGGACGGCGGAAAATTAAATAAAAACACGATATTAATTCACTTTCGCAAAATAAATATCAGTCAAACCCACGTAACAGTTTAGGAAGTTACCATTCGAGCTAGGCCAACAATAGGTAACGAACCTCACCTGATACACTGGGGACGGCGGAAAATTAAATAAAAACACGATATTAATTCACTTTCGCAAAATAAATATCAGTCAAACCCACGTAACAGTTTAGGAAGTTACCATTCGAGCTAGGCCAACAATAGGTAACGAACCTCACCTGATACACTGAGGACGGCGGAAAATTAAATCAAAAACACGATATTAATTCACTTTCGCAAAATAAATATCAGTCAAACCCACGTAACAGTTTAGGAAGTTACCATTCGAGCTAGGCCAACAATAGGTAACGAACCTCACCTGATACACTGGGGACGGCGAAAAATTAAATAAAAAAACACGATATTAATTCAAACCGAAAAGAAAATCGACCAGTCGTTCAACGGTAAAATATTATCAATAGAAATTCCGTAATATACAGCAAACTACAGAGAAAAGAACAAATAACGTAAAATAATTAGCTCAAAATGTCTTACCAGGAGTACTTCACACACTCGCGGTCGGTAAAGAAAAATACTGAAATTTATTTTTCTAAATGAAAAATAAACGGTGAATACCGGAATACTTGCGATGAAACTTTCAAAGAAAAACTACCAAAACTTTTAATAGTGAAAACTAGGCGAAGTAATTAGCAACGAAAACAAGCGAAGAAACTAACCAAGAATCCCCATAAAATGCCCTCGGTCAATGGTTTTATTAACCCCATAAGGTGGGGGGTGTCATGCGCCAAAATTTCGGAAAAATCACATAGTGGGATTAAAACGGCTACATTTGATTGGCTGACAACATTTGACATCATTTCCTGTTTCTAGAACATTCCAGAAAATTATCGAAAGTCGAAAAAACGGAAAGACGCAGCCAGCGTCCTTATCAAACTAGCAATCCAGAAAAACGCGAGAGACATGTGTGAAAAACGGAGAACAACAAACTACATCTCGTACTCCCGTTTTTATACATGGAATTGAAATTAAATTTGATCTGAATAATTTAAATTATTATTTCTGCAGGAATAAATTTTCGAATTTATTTTCTGGAAATTCTGAACGGAATGAAAATACAAGAAATGCATGAACGTACTATTCAATTGACTTAATTATGTTTCATTCAGCTGTCGTGGAATACGGAAAAGTGAATTAATCGAAATATAAAATTGAAGAAATCAAAAATAACATTTTCTACTGAAATAAAATAATTTCTACGGTGTTTGAAATCACTTACATTTTACTTTTACACACAAAGATTGTATAAGCTGTATACAGTTTGGTCGGAAATTACGTAAATAAATAAAATACAATTCTTTCGAATAAACAATTCTTATTCTTCGGTATATTATTACACGGTTATATTCAAAACAATTATTTCCAAATTCTGGTTTCCCATGTACAAAACGTAATTGAATAAATTCACCCTATTCAACTATATACAGTCTGGTCGGGAGTTGAAGAAATGAAAAACACTTTTCTCCACGGAAATGCCCAACGACTAAATATTCTAATTACATTCCCACATGAGTTCAACGGAAAATGAAATTTAAACCGGCAATTCATTATATTTTAACTCAAAAATACTGCTCGTGATACAAACGTAAATTACTCAAACTGTATACAGGGTGGTCAGGAATTAGCGAATTAACGTAGACAACTTTGAATGCAAAAATGCGACTTCCACGGTTTATTTCCACGAAACTGAAATGAACCATATACACGGTGGTCAGCAAATCAAAGCAGAAAACGGAAATTAGTAATGAGCGAAAAATCGCTTCATTACAACTTGCCCATTTTCAGTTCGTTTAACTGATACTGTTTTGGGTAAATTATAGCGGGATTGGTATAAAATTCTTAACTTAATTGTACTAAACATTTTGTTGACCATTCCATATAGTCCATATAGCTGAAAGAAGAGCTGAGCGAGTTCATTCCACTATATTGAAGAATACTTCAAACTGAAAATATCATTTTCAACCTCAACTGAATTAATTAATGATCAATCAAGAAATGATTTGGTTGAACAACTTCTATTTTGACAGATCTAAGTTAATGTTATATTCAACTATATTTTTTTCATCCCAATCACTTAAAAGAACTATGAAGATGCACCCATTCAATACAAAAATCTTCAAAATGGAATTCCTACATACACTTAACTTCATCAGGCATTCGCACTATGAGGTCGTAAATTATTCAAATTCTAGACTCCCTTAGCGACTAATATACTAGAAGGTCCTGTTTAATGAACCCCTATTGTCCGCAGCGTAGACTAGAATTATTCCGAATGTATTTTATTCAACGAAAAGTTACCCTTATTAAACCCTTCAATTCTCAAAACTAAACAGAATCTCCAAAAAATTGGCATCAGCACCGTAGCAACGTATATACAGAATTTCAACGGAACACAGATTTTGAAAAATAACCTACAGTTAATATCAAAACCCACAATTAATATCGAAATCTTACGCATCCATCACTTTGCAACTTCTAAACTTGCCTATCTTTCGTTTGAGCTGTTGTTCTAAATGAAGAATTACATTGTCAAGAAAAAATGTGTCTTGATGATGAAACAAGAAACCTCACGATGAAACAACTGGAAGACAGCAGGGATTGTTCTGCAGTTAAGGGAAAAAACAGGTTTTGTTTTACCCTGTATAAAATGGCGTACGCCGAGTTTTCGTGAAATTCAAAACTGGTGATTGATTGAGGATGAACATACTTACTTACATAAAAAAATTCAATCGAATCGGACTTGAAATAACGAATTCATGAATTAACAAACTTCATCGTTTTTTGATTGGCTCGATTACTTTGCCGGTGAGTGTAGAAATATTTTGGTTCAACAATGGGTCTAGTCTATGTGGAATTCCACTTCATTTTATTCATTTCAATGACTTATATGAACTATTATGAAATGCGCATTTCAATAGGAAACATCTTCGAAATTGAATTCCTGCATTAACTTAACCTCATCAGACATTCGCACTCTCAAGTAGTAAATCACTCAAATTCTAGACTCTTTAAACGACTAATCTACCCGAAAAGGTCCCGTTTAATGAACCTCTATTGTCTCCAACGTAGACTTGAATTATTCCGAATGTATTTCATTCAAGCAAAAGTTACCCTTAGTACACCCTCTTATTCAACACTCCCAACTCAACAGTAACTCCAGAAAATGAGCATCAGCATCGTAGCAACGTATACACAGAATTTCAACGGAACACAGAGTCTGAAAAATAACCTACAATTTCGTAACGAAATGGCGTGTCTCCATTTGTTTCCATCTGTAATTGAACACGAAAATACTTCTTGACTCCCGAGCTAAAACTGGAAGGATAAATTATGCTTGAAATTTACAAATAAGGGTTGTCTGGCGTAGTCGTGGAAGTTATTTCAACTTCATTATTTATGGCAATGCTGCCAACTTTACCGTTGCGATTGCAAAAGAGTATTCTATCCGGATAGTAGGGGTTAATTCTCTACAGATGGGGTTTATTTTGAGCTTATAATTCGCGAATGAAGTTCAGATATACGTCAGGCGCTTCTTGATGAATGAATTTGGATACAATTAATCGGGTTAGATTCGATTTGTAACAGTTATTGTGATTTCTTGCTAAATTTATGGTGGTATTCTGCTGTATTCCAATCTGTAACTTTTCATGTGCTCGCAGGAAAATTGCAATGCTGGATCCTTTAAGGCGTCTGTAGCTTACAGAAATCGTTAAATATTTACGAGTACTCGACGGGTGATTGGAAGCACTATCGAATGACATATTGAATATTCTGTTTCTTACTGGTTTCAGTTTTGAAATTAAAAATTTCTGATGAATAATAATAGTTTGGCTTTGTTTATTGGATTTTATCGGAAGAAATCATAACAGGCAAAACATTGTTCAATAATACATGACCTGAAAGTCATTCTTCTCCATAATAGGAATTTTGGAAGAATTGGGAAACTTTGCTGGATCAAATAAATCCATTTGAATTGACGGATGCAAAGTTCTGGAAATTGTTCAGATTGAAGTAGCAGTGTACTATACCTAAACGTAATAAATGCTCTACAGTAATTTTTATCAAGGTGTTTTTTCTTTCCTATATTTAATTCACTCGATGAAATAAACAAATGCAAACTACATAAATGTATTTTCAAATTCAAATCTAAACCATTTACTCATAATCCATGTTCAAAACTCGCGATTGAAGGTTATGTTTATCGATAAGTAGTTCAAAAGTGACACTGTATACAAGATAGTTACATACATCCTTTGAAAGGCGATGCGAGTTTTTCATTTTTTTTACGATTTCTTGAGAACACTGAGTCATAAAACTACACATAATATGAAGCACTAAGTGGATGTTCCTCACACAAATTTTGTAGATCTCATAACTTCATTATTAGGGGTTGAAAATAGCAATACCCCTATGATTCTCGTTCAAAAACTGTTTTCGTGAAATAAATTTTCAATGATGAAAATTATCTTCTGGTTTCTCATTCAATTCTGGAGAAAAAAGTCTTCTGCGAAATTTCGATACATTCAATACTTTTCTTGAAAAAAATAAAAACTTACTCTTCTGAAACTGAAAATATAAAAAAATCTTTTTTCTTATGTCAAATATAATTGCGAGCACAAACAATTTCTTAGAATATTCATTCTATTGAACATACGATGAAATGAAATAAACAGTTATCATAACCTCTTGTAAGTTTTAATTTTTTGTAAGAAAAGTATCGACTGTATCGAAATTTTGCAGGAGACTTTTTTTCCAAAATTGAATGGAAAACCATGAAATAATTTTCAGATATACGTCAGACACTTCTTGATAAATTCATTCGGATACAATGAATCGAACTACATAGATTCGATTTATAACAGTTATTATGATTTCTTGCTGAATTAAGTGATTGTACCTCCAAGTATTGTGTAGTGTACTGTGTGTTTTAGTATCTGCCATAATTAAAATTTTAAATTTTTTCAATGAAAAAATATGAGTGAATCTTTTCTAATTGCTAGACAGTATGAGGATGGTAGGGTTGAATATCAATTTATCGGGTGTCTCAGTTAGTCTTTCGCAGTGTATTATTTCAGCCATTTCGAAAAATAAAAATTCGAAACTTTCATGTTCCGCAACTCGGTCAAGATATCTTCATTTGAGAAAAACGAAAACTTACTTCTTGTGTGACTGGAAGTGATTTTTTGTATTTTATACAGTACTTTTTGCAAATTTTCATTTTTACTCGGAATTACCTGTTTAACGATGTTTCACATTTCTCATTTTGCATTTCATTTGACCGAGAAAAAGACAAATAATAGTATATTATTCAATCTTGATTTTGACTTGAATAATTATTATTGATTAGCCATCGAAACATGTGAATACATTATTTAGTTTTTACAAGTTTGACTGTTTAAAATTGTTGTGTTTGTATCAGACTGATTAACAAGCTATAATGGGCAACCGTCAAAATTGAAGAGCTCGGAGCAATAACCGGGTAACTCCATTTTCTACTGATACCGATATATCATATTCAATCTGCAAATATCCAACGTACGCAACTTTCGGTGCAACAATGGGGCAAATCCAGCGCTTTTGTAAGGAGTTTCAATCAAAATGGACTTAAATACTTGAATGTATATTTCGGCGTAAAAATCAGGCAAATCCTGAAGTTTTTCCTCATTTCTCAACATTTCATGAAAACGGAGTTACCCGGTTATTGCTCCGAGGTCTTCAATTATTACTTCAAAAATCAAGAGGAATTGGATATAAGTCAAAAATAATTCAAAGAAAACTGAATTAAACTCATCGGTCATTCCACCGTAGTTTTCTGCCGTCATGTTAGACGAGTAGTTATGAAAGTGAGGTATAATTGTTGATAAGAATCTAATATATTGAAAGTAAAATGAAGATCACACAGGATATCGTAACCTTCCGCAATCCTTTCAATTAGAAATTTCAATCAACGTTTTGTCCATCGAATCAGAAGTAAAATACAATGTGTGATACATCGTTGAAAACATCATTTTGAGTAGAAATAAAGGACTGCAAAAAATATACGAGGTGCTGTATGAAGTGAAAAAATCGGTGTCACTTCCGATCAAACTGAAAATCTTCCAAAAATTAGTAATCAAACATTCAGAAATATTTATCTCCCTTCCTAGACATACAATATCTTAGAATATTAATTCTATGGAACACTTATACGATGAAATGAAATAAACAGTGAAAATAACTGTTTGTAAGTTTTTTTTCTTCCGAGAAAAATATCGACTGTATCGAAATTTTGCACGGAACTTTTTTTCTCCAGAATTGAATGAAAAACCACAAGAGAATTTTATTATTCGAAAATCTATCTCACGAAAACAATTTTTTTAAGAAAATCATAAGGGGTTGTTATTTTCAACCCCTAATAATGAAGATATGGGATCAAACAAAATTGTTTGAGTAACATCCACTTAATGAATCATATTATGTATAGTTTTATGACTCGGTGTTTTTTAGCACTCCTAAAAAAAATTAAAAACCGCTACCTCCTCATCGCCTTCCAAAGGCTGTATCTTGGAAGGGAGGTCGATATCAAAAAAAATTTATATGAACAACCTCTACTTATTTTCATCGAATAATCATCTTTCTGAGTCTCCCACATTTGTGTACAGACACCCCATAGATACGAACTTTTTCCGTACCAACCAGAAATCCGCTTAATATCTTCTATGCAAATCGGATAATAGAGACCGTCCTTTGATATCGAACTTCAAAGAGAAAATAATGATTCATCACATCGGAATCTCTCGTTAATTCTTTCAAAGTTCACAATTGATCCCTCTATGTTCGATTATTCGCTGACTCCGCGATTTTTGAGCCCCTCCGAAATGTCCATAGAGGACTTTTTAGAATGGAAATAATTTGAATAGGGTTGAAATCGTTCGTCTACTGTTTACCGATATGTTTGTTTGACTTGCTCTGTGTCTTTGTCGGTAAATGTTGAATGTTACAGTTGAGTTCCCTTTAAATATAGTGAGGATGAATCGGTCATTGTGCGATCGTTCGATTGGAATATTTGTGTAAATGAAAACGGTTTCGAGTGTTATTCAAACAGTGTGTTGGCGCTGTTGTTCGTAGATTTGCGCAAATGGCTGTTTTTCGGATTTTGATAGAAATACAGTGGAACTTCCCTAAAACGAAAGCGCTAAATCCGCAAAAAAATTCGTTATAAAGAAATTTCGTTACACAGAAAATTTGTTTTTATAGTCGGCAATGTCGCAGTCGACTTCACTGATGAATGTAAGTTTAGCATTCAAACTTAACCACTTTCTTTCAGACATTTTCGCACATTTTTGCATGATTCATCGATGGAAATAAGCAGGGGTAGTTATTCATTTTTTTAATAGGACTCCCTTCCAAGATATAGTCTTCCAAATGCGAGTGGGAAGTTTTCATTCTTTTAGGAGTTGCATTCAATTCTGGAGAAAAAAGTCTCTTGCAAAATTTCGATACAGTCGATACTTTTCTCGGAAAAATTATGCTTATTAATCGAAAGAAAGTTCTATTTGTGAAACTAAAATATTACGGATATAATTTTCTTTCGAAAATTAGTGATTATACCTTCAGAAAGATTTATAGAACATTTTTATCTCCTGTCATAGACATACGATAACTAAAAATATTTATTCTAGGGAACACTTAAGTATGGGATGAAATGGAATGAATATATTCAAGATTCGTTTTTTCTCCTATGCAACACTACGATGAAATGGAATAAACAGTGATCATAACTGCCTGTAATTTTATTTTTTCCGTGAAAAGTATCGACTGTATCGAAATTTTGCAGGAGACTTTTTTTCTCCAGAATTGAATAGAAACCATAAAACAATTTTATTATTCCAAGATCTATCCGACGAAAACAATTTTTAAACGAAAAGCATATAGAGGTTGTTGTTTTCAACCCCTAATAATAAAGGTATGAGATTTTAAAAAAAACTTGTGAGTAACATCTACTTAATGCTACATATTATTTATAATTTTAGGACTTCAGTACCTTGAAAGGGGGGTCGATTTCGAAAAAGTGTATATCAACTACCCCTGCTTAGTTTCATCAAGGAATAATAATCTGATATAATTATGTTAACACTTGACAATAATGAAATTTAAATTCTATGGTTCTGATGATGCGATACCCTGAAAGTTTTGCATGAGCATTCAGCAGATCAATCTTTATTCACAGAAGAAATCAGGTATCCTGTTATATAGACATAGAGATTCTTCTTTTCAATATTCCAGTTAATTATTCTATGGTTCACATAATGCGATCCCTTCGAAATTTTGCATAAAGACTCTGAATATAAATATTCACTTACAAAAAAATTCAACTTCAATCGGATTACTTGTTATCGAAATATTAAGATTTTTCTTCTCAATCTTCCAATTGCATTTCCTATGATTCTGTTAACACTATGGCCACAAAATTCTGTAAGAGGCTTATTACAAGCATTTTGCATGTGGCTGCTCAATTTCATTTCGATTGGTTTTTTTCCCTGAGATATTGAGGAACAAAAAATTTTTAATAGCCATTCTTTAGGAAACACCCTGTACTTTTTGGCTGGTTAACGAACTGAACCGAAGCATTTTGGACCCGAAATCACTCTGAAAATCTCAAGTTTCTAAAACAATCGCTTCGAAAGTTGTCGTGCTAACGGCCGGCCGGAGGGACGGCCCCAAGGTCAGAATTGAATTTGACTGATTTTTCACACTGACCCTAGTATGTACGAATTTTAAATACTAAGCTCTTTCAAAAACCTAAAAGTTATACTGAAGGTCCTATATAAATTGAAAAAATTGAGGGTTTTTTCAGTACAACCGGAAGAGATTTATTCAAAAATTATGTATCAGCTCCAAAATTTCATAAATACTGTCTTTTTCGACTTGGTTGTATACTTTATACCAACCCTGTTTATTCCTACTGTCATAACGAAATTTCATACTCACTCTCATAGTAAAAAAACTATGAATTCCTGAAAAAACTAAATGTTCCTAGCGAAGTGTCACAACCGTGCTTTATTCCTGGGTTAAACCCCAAAAGCACAGTCACGAGAAAATTACCTCGCGTTAGAATGTTTCCTTCGGGACTGGCCTACAGATTGGTATGTTAATATTGCAACCTAGAAGATGGGATTTTGATGATTTCTCTGGAATTACACGAAAGGTACAGCCAGGTATTCATGAGAGCATTGCTACAGTCGTCAAGTCAATTCTGATAGATTCGATAAGAGAATTATATTGATTTTCGATACGTTAACCTCATATCGAGAGGTTCTTTTTATTCTCTTTTACCTTTGTAACCTCCGTTCGAAGTGTTGATAGCTTACATTGTTATATTTCCAATTCTATGTCACTTTGTCACCTTGTAAAAATTATACGTATATTGTAATAGTATATAACATTACTAGCAAGGTAAGAGGGTTTTTACTGGCGAATGGATGATATAACTGACGAGCCGCAGGCGAGTCAGTTACTTCCTTGAGCCAGTAAAACCTGTTACCTTGCGTGTATTGTTTTATATTTTATTTGTTTCTCATTTGTAAAAGGTTAGATAAATTCCAAAAAAATCTCAAGAATTTGTCGCAAATATCGTAAGTTGCATTATTTATGATTATTTATGACATCGGAAAATTATGACAACTGTCAGTGTCTTTACGAGAGGGAAGCATAGACTAACTAAACGGATTTTTTAGTTGGTCTATGGAGGGAAGTCCTTCAAAAATTTGCTCATTCCTGATGAAAAAGGCCAGATCCAAATGAAACAAGGCATGAATATCGTTTTAAATACTTTTATAACGTTGATTACTAAAAATATTTGTTCCAGGAACGATGAAATTAGACGAATAAATGAAATTAAAAGCGAGTAAGTGAAACTGTCAGTGAGTTTACAGGTCAAAAACCTCTAGGATATTTGCAATTCTGAGAAGGAAAACAAATAGATACGAATAAAACAAGGTACGAATATCGTTTTCGAATAGTTCGAGAACGTTTATTGAGAAATACATTTGTTCCAGGAACTCTGAAATTGCAAGGATGAATGAAATTAGAAGCAAGTACTTGACAAACCTCAATGTGAATAATACTACTAACTTGTAAAATTTTACAAGTTAACTTTCAGTTTTACAAGTTAGTGACTTGATAAAATAAACTTTCTTGATCAATATTGTGTTTTTGGAAACTGACGTTTACAAATCAGAAACAAATAAAATTGATAACAATGTTATCAATTGTATTCAGGGCAAATAAGGTCTACAATGGAGTGTAATGAATTAGAGAATTGAGAACTAATTGACACACATTGTCATTGTAATGAACACAAACTTCAGTCTTGATCTAATAATGATCCTGCAAAGTCCACTTGAAATCCCTTACTCAAGTTAGTGCAAACAGGGGAACCATACTATTTTTTTGCATGATACCAGAGCTCAGGGAAAACCTAGGAAACCTCAGTAGAGAAAACCCTGTCTCGCCAGTCCAACAAAAATAAAATTTAAAAACTTTTGAAAATTGAAAGATTTCTTCTTTATCGGGTCCAGCCAAAACCCCTTTTCAAGATGCCCTCGGAATTCTGAATCTGAAACGGAAAAATCGAAGCAAAAAAAGGAACAGAAAAATAAAATGATCGAAACTCTATCTAATCGATTCAAACTAAACAACCTAATTCAAAAATGACTCGATGACTTCATGTGCAGCCCATAAGTCATCCTGAATTTCAAATATGGTACAATTAATTATAAGATGTTCTATTGTCTTCTTTGCTTCTCCGCATTCGCAACTAGGACTCTCAACTGAATTCCATTTGAAAATCATACTATTGCAACGTCCATGACCTGTTCTCATACGATAAAGAACAGTCAATATTTTCCTTGGAAGATCAAATCCAGGAACTTTATTGGAGGGTTCAGTTATTAAATCTCAGTTTTGAATTCCACATTTGTTCCATTCGGATTGCCAAATTGCTTTATCGCTTTCATTAGAGGTCAGAACATAATTGGACCAAAATGGTTCACGTGATCTTAATCGAGGAATCTTATTATCTGAAATATAGGAAAGTATTTGACATGAATTTGTAAAAGAATTAAATTTATTCCAAATTTCCAAAGTTGGGGCCTGCCTGCGAATATGTAGAGGAGCAATGTTTGAAAGAAGTGGTAATCATTGGTGTTGATTTTATTGTTTCAGTTACTATTCCCATGGAAAAGTTCAACACTAAGGCTAGCTGCTGTTCGAAGAGTTGTTGCTTCAGCACCCCATGAAGTACCGACAAGTTTTTGAATAATATTGATTCTAGTTTTCAATTTCATACGTGAATCATCCAAATCGGCTGTGAAATTCAGAGGAGAATCTAGTTCAACGCCTTGATATTTAAGATTGAAATTATGTTTAAGAGAAGAATTGCCAAAAAGTACACTGCTCAACAATTGATAGGGATCACTCACTTGTTCTAAATTTATTTCTGAAATATTGGCTCCAAAATTATAAACTTAGTCAGATGTCAGAGTATTTTCAGTTGATAATATGGTTCACTTGAGAAAAGAATGAAAAAATGAAAAGTTGGAGAGAAAAGAAGACTTTATTAGGAACACTCAAAATTCTGTGTTTGAATAACATAAAAATTTTATAATGAAACCACAAGAAGGCTGAGGTTTCGGTTAGGCTAGTACCTAGTTGGTCCTCCACGAGCTCGTCTCAAGCATTCTACCCTACGAGGCATACTTCGATCAAACGATTTATAAAATTTTGAGGCAAATTCGTCCAAATATCCCGTAAAGCGTTAGACAGGTCCTCCAGTTTATTGATCGGTTGTTCTGAGGTTGACAATTGTCTAGACTTCTCAGACCAGACATGTCCGATGCAATTCATGTCTGGAGAGCGAGCTGGCCAGTCCATCCTATCAATAGCATGAATTTCTAGCGCTTCATTAACCAGACGACTACGGTGAGTCGTTTTGGATGAACCTTTTCCAAGCCCGACTCACGACACTTTGCGAAACATTCAACCGCCGGAACACTTCTCGCTGGGACAAACCTTCCTGTATCCACCGTATGGTTTGGTCCAGTTGCACAGGAGCCAAAAGTCTTCTCGGCATGACTGATAAGCTGTTATTGTTCTCATTTCTTCAATTATTGTCACCTTATGTGTTTGAACGAGAGAAAAAAATAGATTTAATAACAAATACCACATTGCTTTTCACTCAACCTGTAACAGCCTACAGATAATTATCGATTTTATGAACAAGAGCCGATGAAGTGAGGAAGACTTTGATATAATCAACTCAAAACATCTTACTTTTTCCTTAGAGAACTAACTTGAAAAAAATACAATTGAAGAGAAGTTCATAAGTGATCCATAGCAATTGTTGATCAGTGTATACGTTTCAGTCGATGAAGTGGAAACGCTCTTTTAATCGATATAAACCAGACGTGGTAATAATAGTACAAAATGAAAATTCATGCGTTTAACAGTAACGCACGTATAATATAAACAATGGAAGCGGAGAATTGATTTAAAAATCAACCAATATTGAACCCATACTTCGAAACTAATCCCGTCAACGCACAAAGCTCCTCCATACTAGAGAGCCCCAAATAGGGCGAAGTAGCTATGTCTATGGATTCTCTGTTTGATATTACCACTATCCATGTTCTTTGTGCGTTGACGGGATTAGTTCCGAAGTATGGGTTTAATATTGGTTGATTTTCAAATCAATCAATTATATTCTCCGCTTTCATTGTTTATAGTTAATTATATTTCTCTGTCAACTGCACTGAATCTAAAAAATAAATACTCACGATGAAAAATCTAAAACAATATTCGAACCACCTTCCGCGAACAGAGCACAGATGGAAACAAAACAAGACCCTGGAACGCAAAAAGGAATATACCGAATTGAAAAGGGCAATTTTCGTCACGATAAAACGAATGTTGAACCTCGAAAGTTTCCAGTCATAAATCGTTCGATGCAGCGCGAATTTATGTCCAGGGCTTAAATCTACTAACCAAAGCGCCCCCGATAGCAGCGGCGGGAGAATTAGGGGGGCAGAGGGTGGAAGAGAGGTCACGGTTGTTTTTCAGGTGATAAAAGTTTGTTGTTAGCCTATGGCTGGATGGTGAATTGCTGGTCTCGTCTTCCTGTGGATTGTTTCTGTTGATTTCAGCTGTTGTTGTTGTTGTTTGTGTACTTTTACAGGTCATGGTGGGGGTTGGATGTATCATGAATATGGATTTTTTTGTTTGGGGCTACATGGAAATGGTTCAAATTCCAGAGCGTTGAAAAATTGCGACGGATTCATTTGACAACCCTTTGAAATTGTTTTTCAATTTGTTGCATAGTAAAACTGTGTTGGCTTGTCTCCATTCGTGAATTTCAACCTGAAATGTGTCACTTGAATAAAGACTCAGAAAGATGCATAGATGAAAACCTAGAAAAAAACTATCAATGTTGTGATATAGAGATCCAATCTGATAGTCATCATGCTATTAAAGCTCTAAAATCATATAATCTATATCCTTTATTTGAAGCTAATATGGGTATGCCGCGGAAAACTTGCTGAAGTAGTCAAGAACGACAAGGTTTTAGCCCTTATCACTCATTGTTTCATTTTATTGACAACTTTTTTCTATAATCTAGCGTAGCTACTTGGTAGTAGATAAAAAAATTGAGTTTTCCATGTTTCGTTGAAAGTACATCGGTCTCTTTTCGTCCGATTGAAATGATTGATACCTCATTTTATAGGTTAATTAATTTTCTACAAATGGCCTATTGACCACTTTCTTTTATAACCTACCGTTTCCGAAATTTTCCAAATAAACTTGGCAGCAGATGAAGAATACATTTTTTCATCTTTCGTCGAAAGTAAATCAGTCTCTGTTCATTCGATTAGAATGATTAATACCTCATTCTATAGGTAAAGTAATTCTCTACAAATGCCTTATTGGCCATTTTCTTCTATAGCCCACCGTTTTCGAGATTTGTCGATTAAACTTGGTAGCAGATGGAAAAATACATTTTTTTATCTTTCGTTGAAAATAAATTGGTCTCTGTCCTTTCGATTATAAGGATTGATAACTCATTTAATAGGTAAATTAATTCTGAACAAATGCCCTATTGACCACTTCTTTCAATAATCTACCGTTTTCAAAATTTTTCGAATAAACTTGGTAGCAGATGAGTAAATATTTTTTTCATTTTTTGTTTAGAATAAACCGATCACCGTTCATCCGATTAGAATAATTGTTACCTCATTTTAAAGATTAATTAATTCCCTACAAACGACTTATTGACCACTTTCTTCTATAACGTACCGTTTTCAAAAATTTTCGAATAAACTTGGTAGCAGATGAAAAAATACAATTCCTCAAATTTCATTGAGAATAAATCTTTTTCTGTTCCTCCGATTGAAGTGATTGATACCTCATTTTATTCGTAAATCAATTCTCTACAAACGACCTATTGACCACTTTCTTCTATAACATACCGTTTTTCAAATTTTTCGAATAAACTTGGTAGGAGATGGAAAATACGTTTCTTCATCTTTTGTTGAAAATGAATTGGTTTCTGTTCATCCGATGAAAATGATTGATACCTTATAGGTTGATTAGTTCTCTACAAATGCTTTATTGATCACTTTCCTCTATAACCTACCGTTTTCGTTCTGAAAATGTAGCCCTTCTTTAATTATGACTCATATGGTACCTTTCAAATGAATAGTATGTTTTTCATGTACCGGGTTTTTCACTATAATTGGACCCCCCCTTTAACTTTGTTTCTGAAGGAGATACAAAAAAATGTTTCGTATAAAAGTTTCACGTAATCAACTGTGGTTTTTTGATATGAATCCAGAAACTGAAATATATACAGGGTGACCAACATATTGATGGCAACTTCATTTTTTCAAATGGAACACCCTGTATATTTTTCCATATTTTGTTAGCTCTTTTTCCCCTGATTTCGAATATGTAACATATGTTGGTCTATCTTTCTTACTCTGAGCACCACAGACTTTCAAATTTCAATAACCATCTGGCATAGCGTTTTGGAAGTTCGTGAATATTTAAGTGGCCAATTTGATTTACTTTAGCAACAATGACAATCAATGAAAGCGGAGAATAATAATAATGATATAAAATCAACCAATATTAAACCCATAGGCCATAATTCGGAACTAATCCCGTCAACGCACAAAGAATAATGATAATATTGTAATGATAAGGCACAAAATTTTGAAGCTTTAATTTCTGACTATATGAACTATGTGTATTGAATGAAGGTGGTCATTTTGAGCAATTTCTTTAGTTGATGTTATTCTTACCATACTACCATAGTTTATCATTTTTCATTGGTTAAGTAATTGTTAAGTATTCATTCTAAAATAATAATTTTAAGTAGATTGTTTTCATCTAAATAATTTCGTGAGTATTTCACATATTTTTTTATTAGGTGTCATAATTTAAAAACTTTGAAACTATGAAAATTGAAGAGACACATCCGCATACGCATTTATATTCGAGATCAGGAGGAAATAGCCTATCAAAAAAAGGAAGAAAATACAGGACAGGGTGTCCCATTTGAAAAAATATAATTGCATTCAATGTTGTTCACCCTGTATATATTCCCATTGACGTAATTATAACTCCAGAAATGAGCATTTTCATTAAACGCACTCTGCCACTTGTAAAATTATTACAGATCTTGGCAGGTGGTTCTTAAAATTTGGAACACTATGGTTCTCAGAATAAAAGAGATATACCAACATATGTTACATATTCGGAATCAGGGGAAAAAGAGCTAGCCAAACATGGAAAAATATACAGGATGTTCCATTTGAAAAATTTAAGTTGATATCAATATGTTGCCCACCCTGTATATATTTTAGTTTCTGGACTCATATCCAAAAACCTCAGTTGATTTAGTGAAACTTTTATACGAAACATTTTTTTGTATCTCTTTTAGTAACAAAGTTAAAGGGGGGGTCAAATTATAGTGAAAAACCCGGTACCTACTCTACCAAGTACAACAAATAAATTGTTTATATTCAGCATTGAAATTATTTTACTGACATTTAATAAATATCTCTCCTATTCCTTTCTTGATATCGCATTTATTTTCGTAATTATCCTATTTGATCCTTGCTTCGACTTCATCAAGTACCTCGTTTCCTTAATGCATTAAACCATTACCAAAACTATTCATTTAACACTCCCCCATCAGTTAAGGCAAGTTAAGCGTTCATTTCTCAATTGAAAATGCTCACAAAACGTAATATATGACCTATTATCCAGTTAATTCTCGTGCTGTCACTCTCTCAACAGCAAATAGCTCTTTCATTTCTGAAGTTTCGTGCTGTTGAAGCTGCTAATTCCTGTTTAGGAACCGAGTTCAATTATGTGTGGCACCAAATTGGTTGTTTGATGAATGCTTGTGCACAAGTTGATGAAATGCAATTCAATATCAAAGATAGGGCCCTTTAATATTTGATGTGTAGTTGGGGGATTATGTTGATGTCAGACTTGGGGATGTTATGACAAGCCTGGTATTAGGGGGAAGTGCACATATATGCTCCATAAGGGAAAAATATACGAGGTGTATGCTGTTATGCACTAATTAGTCTAGATGCAGTTTCGCAGTTTGACAGGTTTACGAGTCGAATATGGTGTAGATAGTAATTGAAATATTGAGGAGAAATGTGGCCATTAAAAAGTAATTGCATCCATGTGATTATTATGGCGTCTTAGTTTTCTTAATATAACATAGTTGTTTTAAAAAGTTTAACTGTGTGTTTCGACTATTGTATACATCCACTTTTATGAGCTTTGTGGAATATTCCCGATTCTAAAATTAATCTGTTTGTTCAAAATCGGGTGTTCAGATTTTGTATTTCACAATTGTGAAATTAATAAATGAGGGTGGTTCCAGTTAGTTGACATGGAAAGACATAAAACTTCACATTATTTATTACAACTTACAACACAAGAATCAAGATACGAGTACATTGTAACAATATTGACTAACAAGAGCATTTTATTGAGATGACGATTTAATGAAATAAATTCATGAACTGTATTCTGTAATATACAGTGTGGTCATGACTTAAGGGACTTAAGGATTTAAGGGCATCAAATACACCGATAAAAACACTCACATTGGGAAGTTTACCCCCTTAGTTTTGGAGTAACCTAGATTTTAAATTCACTTTTTTATTTTCGTTGACCCTTCCAAATAATATCGATTTATTTGGACAAAAAGGTCCTACAGATGTTGAAAAAAATGTTTTTTGAAGGATGATATAACAACCTTTCATTAAAGTAGAACAATATGAAAACTTTAACTACGAAATGCCATAAAAAAATGTTTTTAAAAAAAGAACTAGCACATTGAAATTTAACTTTTTTCAATGATTTAACACTCTAGAATATTAGCTACAAAACAACACCTAAATCATTTCTGTAAGTTACATAATTTGAGGGTTATTGCTATTCGAACATGACCACTATGCGAATGCCCCAAACTTTTTTTTTGTTGCTACAGGTCGTCATGAGGGCCACTGCCTGTCTACAAAGCAGAGGCGGCCATTTTGAGTAATTTTATGATTCATCTTGTTTTTTGATCATTAAAAATTATCGAAAGTACAGTACTGAGGGGTAAACTTCCCAATGTGGGTGTTTTTTTCGATAAAATTAGGTATATTCGATGCCCTTAAATCATCGCTAAGTCATGACCAAACACACTGTATAACAGACAAAGAACTCAAATTAAGGAAATATGTCTAATAAACGAAATGCAATAACAGTGGACTGTATAATATTCAGAAGTGACTAAGTAGTGTTCATACTGTACAAAATTCAGGGCAAAATATAGAATGCTTCATCTTTGAAAACAAGAACAAGAGTTGACGAACAGACTGAAAAAAAGTAACTAGGGATGACGTGAGAAAAGAAGGGAATTCAGATTAACTTAGGCAAAGTATCTATCTATCAAGGACTAAATAAACGCAGTTAATTCAAATTTACTTAAATAACTAAAGAATACGAGAATAAATAGTCAAATCACATTTCGTCTGATCACAATACACTACACAATACCGCAGAGCTCAACCATTACTTGATTAATACATAATTATAAACGATTAACGAAATTACGATAGTACTACTAACTGAAGGGATTGAAAGCGGACAGATCAGTCTGAAAATTGGGTTATTGAAATGTCAAGTACGCGAAGTCAAGTGAAGTTCTGTCTTGGAGTTCTATTATTTTGACATTGAACAAATTCTGTACCTCTGGCGAAGCGCTACTTTCAAACACTGTTCATGCTGTCAACTTAAAGAGCAATAAGGATTCAGAATGCGGATTTTGAAATCATCTCCTTATTTTATGATGTACTAGCGACCTGCCCCGGCTTCGCACAGGTGCCTCGTACGCGCTATTTATAGGCACGCTCTTGCCACCACATGGCTTCGTTTTATGTAAAATTGCGTTTGGTGATTAAAAGATGAAGAGAAAAAATTTTTTTTCAT
The DNA here is from genome assembly GCA_013421045.1 of Propylea japonica. Classification (NCBI taxonomy): domain Eukaryota; kingdom Metazoa; phylum Arthropoda; class Insecta; order Coleoptera; family Coccinellidae; genus Propylea; species Propylea japonica. Next base: position 84,295,288 of record CM024242.1, read on the forward strand.
ATTTAAAAAGGAAAACTTTTATTTCATTTCACAACAGTAATGAATTCATTTCGATTACAAAAATGAAGTGTTATTTAGTTGAACTGAATCGAAGCGTTATACGTGTCCGGAAACTATCCGTTTTTGTGAAGTGCTCTTTGGTAAACCATATTTTTGTTTTTTGGTCTGACGTTAACACAAACAAAGCGGATGGTTTCCCAACTCGTGAACACGCAACGTATAACTGCCCATATGAAAAACAATGATTTTCTATGCACATAAAAATTTTGAATTATTTTCATCAGCTTTCTTTGAACCTGGTAACAATTTTCTTATCCAGAATAAACAGAACATGCCACGATGGGGATTCGAACCCGGTACACTACCGGGTCTACACGTTAGTCGTTACACCACTTGCCTGGGTACACGTGACGACTGTTTACAGCAGACTTCAACGGGTTTTATTAGGAATCAAAATACATGTAAATATATCAGGAAATCGAAAAAATATATTGAAATATCGATAATTATCATAATACATACTGTTTAATATCATTTCCTGGCGTATTTTTTCCTAAAATACGAAAAATCCCCGAATTTTGTTCTCATTACGTTATTTGTCAGTGAAAAGGGAAATTCGATTTAGTAGAAGCCTCAAATATCACTGCGACCTGAAATGATGCTTTTTATTGCTGAAATATTAGGAATTCGTTGAATGAACGTTGAAGTTGATGATTTCATATGGACTTACCTATTCAAATAACGTTTTCCACTCGGAACGAACAAATGTTTACATCAGACGTACCTATGTCCAAAATATTTTGTTCTTCTTGGTTATTTCAGAATTCCTGGAACAAATATCTTCATTAATAAACGTTATAGAACTACTCAAAAACGATATTCGTACCTTGTTTGATTCGGATCTGTTCGTTTTTCTTCTCAAAATTGCAAATTTCCTAGAGCTTTTTTGACCTCTAAACTGAATTGACAATTGTCACGTACTTCCTTATAATTTCATAGTTTCTGGAACAAATATTTTTAGTAATAAACGTTATAAAACGATTAAAAAACGATATTCATACCTTGTTTCATTTGGATCTGGCCTTTTTCTTATGAAATGAGGAAATTTTTGGAAGCACTTCCTTCTCATAAAGAGACTTGACAGTTGTCATTGAATTCGATGTCATAAATAAGGAAATTTTCAGAAATGTCAAAAATTCACCAATTTCTTACGTTCTTCTCGATATCTTGAAATTTTTCCTGAATTTTCTTTGCTACAAACCTTCCCCTTGAATCACTCTATCTATTAAAAAAAAAACGCATCCAAATCCGTTGCGTAGTTTCAAAGATCTAAGCATACATTGGGACATAGGGACAGAGAAAGCGACTTTGTTTTATACTATGTAGTGATAGTGATGATTAATTGTTAATTTTTTCGGCATTTGATTTCATCCGAATTCATTCGATAAGCCTAACATATAATATTTCTCCTACTAAATTTCACACAATAAAAGTATGAGGCTTAAAACCCCTAGAGCTCAAACAGTTTCCAAACGAATTTCCAAACTACCCGAGTTCATTTAACTGCATCACACCAACTTACCACCCCTTGTTCCCACTGACGAACTCGCAAATTCTCGTTAGTTTTCCCTAGGATAATTCAGTCTACCACCCTTAGTTTCTAGTCCACCACCCCCTGTTCATACAAAGCTCTAAACCAGGTTTTCCCACCTACTGCAGCGTAATATATTCGCGAGGGCATCTCTAGAAAATATTTCACCCCAGTTTAAGGGCAAGAAATTGCGGAAACCCTTGACTGGTATATGTTTCATTAGAGTCGAAACGTTTAAGGGTGTTCTTGCACTCCCCTGACTTTGGCCAGCGCTTGATGCGTTCCTTGCGATGCTCAGAATTAATTTTGGGGTAGTTATTTCGCGACTAGTATTTGTGGAGTCTCGTACGAAATGCCCTTAAGCGATATGAATTTCTAGTGTTTGCTCGAGTTATTTGACGAAGGAATAGAGTGTAGAGATAGGTGATGTTGGTGAGGTTGGTACGGAAAAAGTACGTATCTACAGGGTGTCTGTGAACAAATGCGAGGGACTTAGGGAGATGATTCGATGAAAGCACCTACCTTCCAAATTATATCCTTTAAAAAGCGATGACGAGTTGGCAGTTTTTAATTTTTTTATGAGTACTAATAACACTGCGTCATATAGCTATTCATTATATGATTCATTAAGTAGATGTTATTTACACAATTTTTTTGATACCATAACCTTACTATTAGGTGTTGAATATAACAACCTCTTCAAATTTTCCTTCAAAAATTGTTTTCTTGGAATAGATTTTCGAAAAATGGAATTCTTTTATAGTTTCCCATTAAATTCCGGAGGAAAAAGTCCCTTGCAAAATTTCAATACTGTCGATACTTTTCTCAGAAAAAATAAAAACCTACAAGCAGTTATATCACTGTTCATTCCATTCCATCGTTTGTTCTATAGAATGAATATTCTAGGATATTGTTTATGCTCAAAATTGGTTTCGTCAATTATCCTTCTCAATCGAAAGAAAGTTCTATTTGTGAAATAAAAATATTACGGATATAATTTATTTACGGAAATTAGAAATTAAACCTTCAGAAAGATTTATAGAACATAATATGTTCTATAAATATTATTTATCTCCTGTCGTAGATATACAATATCTCAGAATATTCATTCTATCGAACACTTATACGATGAAATTGAAGGAACAGTAATCATAACTGCTTGTAAGTTCTTATTTTTTCCGAGAAAATTATCGATTGTATCGGAATTTCGCAAGAGACTTTTTTCTCCAGAATTGAATGGGAAACCATGGGAGAATTTTGTTTTTCGGAAATCTATTCCACGAAAATTTTTGAACGGAAATCATTTGGGGATTTTCAACCCCTAATAATAAATATGAGATTTGAAAAAAATGTGTGAGTAACATCTGCTTATTGAATCATAGTGAGTAACATCTGCTCAATAAATCATATTATGTATAATTTTATAACTCAGTGTTTTTTTGGACTCCAAAAAAATTCAAAACTGTCAACTCGTAATCGCCTTCAAAAGGCTGTATCTTGGAAGGGGGGTCGATTTCGAATAAAATTCATATAAACTACTACTGCTCATTTTCATCGGGGTATCATATCATGTCCCTCTCATTAGTTTACAGACACCCTGTATAATCGCGAGGCCATTTCTAGAAAATATTTCACCCCAGTTTAAGAGCAAGAAATGGCGGAAACCCTTGACTTGTATATGTTTCATTAGAGTTAAAACGTTTAAGGGCGTTCTTGCATTCTCCTGACTGCGGGCAACTCTTGATGCGTTTCTTGCGATGCTCAGAATTAATTTTGGGGTAGTTATTTCACGACTAGTATTTGTGGAGTCTCGTACGAAATGCCCTTAAGCGATATGAATTTCTAGTGTTTGCTCTAGATATTTGAGGTAGGAATAGGGTGCAGAGATAGGTGGTGTCGGTGAGGTTAATTTGTGTACGGAAGTTGATGGCATCGAAATGGTATATGTTCAGGAAAGTCTAGGAAACATCGCAGGTGCAAAATTATTTGAAATCCTGGCATTTAAACAAGTAAAATTAATTTTTCATATCCCTCATGAATCAGTTACTTGAAGAAAGGTGAAATTCGGGAATTCTCATCTACAGCTATTTCACTGGGTGGTCCACTGAAGAATTCCGATTCAAAATAAAACAAAAACTATCAAGTCAATTTTAATTTTTTTTTACAAATAATGCTCAGCTCTTTTGGAATTCATTTCTGGAAAATTACGCTGCCCAAATGTTCACCGTTTTTCTGCTGGCATTCTTCGAGTAGAATCCCAAATTTAGAAAAACACGTGGCAAAGTTTCTAGACCGATGGTTTGAATTTCTTGGAGGATATATTCCATCAACGCAATTAGAATGCGGGGATTGTTGCGGTAGACAAAACTTTTAAGGTATCCCCATAAGTAAAAGTCGCAAGGTCGGAGCTGCTGGGGGACCAAGGAAGGTCACCACTCCGAAGATCTTTCAAGAAAAAGCGCCTGGATAACAGGTAAAGACCGATTCGAAGTGTGACAAGAGGTCCCGTCTTGCTGGAACCAAATATCTCGATTGTATCCATCAATGTCTTGAAAGGCTAATTAATAAAAATTATTTAACATGTGTCCACATGACGATCACAATCAACTGTTGCTACTTAGCCGCATCCGTCTTCGAAAAAGTACGGACCATTAATGCCTTGTGCATGTATTGCACACCAAACTCTGACCTTCAGACTATGCAATTGAGATTCATGTTTCTCTTTGTGGTTTTCTGAAGACCAATACTGGCTATTTTGTTGGTTTACATAGCCGTTGAGATGAAAATCATCAGAGAAAAAATGTTGATTTTGGTAATGAGTGCGCGCATAGATCGAACGCTTCTCATCCTTCCGGCGAACCATGGTGACTGAATTTCCATGAACCTCTCCTTCGTTTAAGACCAACCCCACTTTTTCACCCTGGAGAAATCTATGACAGTCTCTCTTCTTCATCCTAGTATTATTTTTTTTCATTTACAAATAATAATCCAGGAAGAATACCTCATGATCCTTCGGATTATCCTAATTTCCACATTTCTTATTCAAGAACCATTGTACCTAATGGGCAATTCCGACAATATTCCTAGCGTTACATCTTTAGCTTCTCCTCAGGAGATGAAACATTGGGATATTAAAAAGGATTTAGTAAGGATAACTCCAGTTTCATAATTGTGAATGGGAGTGTTCAGATAGAAGTGGTGAGTTATGGAGATAGCGACACTATTATCCTTTCGCTTGGCTGCAAGGAGATTCTCAAATGATGGTTAATTTTCTTCAGGAAGATAGATGTAACTGGATTTTTCTTGGCTTAGTTTCGTTGTAGAACAAAGAATGGAAATTCTCTATATAGTCTCCTTAAGTTATTGAGCAAGCTTCGAAATATATTCAATGAACAAGGAGTGTACGTATTCCAAGAAGTTTATTAGTAGATTGAGAATTCATCCTTGAGTCATCCTGGTATCGTGGAACGAACATGCCTCGGAAACTTATTTAAGGTCACAGGGGTCATTGATTGATTAAAGTCTGTTTTCAGTAGCGAATTTTTCGTAATACGAGAGGAGAATGAAAGTGTTTTCACTTCATTGAATTGAAACTGTTGTTTGCTTATCGATTGAAATATAATCTGGGAAGATTTTGCATTTCCTGTTCAGGTTTTAACTTTCAGTCTCTGAACCAAAAAACTGAGAAATTTCCAATTAAAATGAAGTGCTCCAGAGAAAATCTTTGCATTTATTTGTCAGGAGCAAATTAGTCTTGAAAAATTGTTGCCTAACAGTAAAACTGAAAAAGGGAATGAATGAAAACGATTATGTAACGTTCCGGTGTTTATATCAGACACCTCTTTCAGACAGACTTCTAATTGACAGTTAGACTGCAAAAGAAAAAACACACAATTCCGTTTTCACAAATTTGTCTGAAGAAGGTATCTAATATAGACACCGAAACCTTACATTAACTTTATTTCTTCAATTTAGTTTTTTGGTTTTACTGTCAGGCAACAATTTTTCAAAACCAATTTGCTCCTGCCAAATAAGTGCAAAGATTTTCGGAAGAGTACCTCATCTTAGTTGAAATTTTTTCAATTATTTCTGTTCCAGAGACTGTAAGTGAAAACCTTAAAAGTTTTTTTGGAATGTTTTTTGCTTAATCAAGCAATGGCTACGTAATATTTCTTCGTTCTTCTATTGAAGATTTCAAGAAATTTTTTTGTCATGAGTTTTCCAGAAAGAATTATGTTTCTGCTTGGCTTCTCTCTTCTCAAGAATTTATTTCTATAGGCTCCATTTTTTGGTCATAATGCCATTGGGGGGATTTGGTTCCATGGGAGAAACCGATAAGCGAAATTATCTGCTCCCTTATTTCCTTGAATTCCTTCAGAAGAATCCCAAAGCCACCTAGAAGAAGCTTCACGAAATATCATCTTTCATCGCATATTGACTCGATAAAGAAAATTCAGTCATTTCATACTATACAGGGTAAGCAGTCGATTGACGTCAATAAATTTTTTTTAGATCCCTCTGACCAGTGGCTATCCAAGAATATCCCATGTATGTAATGCGATGTTTTGTTGTTCTCGAGCTATGATTTTTTGTGTGTTTTTCTAAGGTATTTTATCAGCTAGGTTTGAACATTTCATATCTCTCTATGCTGTGAGTATTTTGCAGTTTTTATTTCTTCAACATGGTCGACCAGAATACTGCTTCAATAAAAAAAACTATTCAGTTTCCTGAAATTACTGCAACTTTCCCAAAAAAGGGTTGAAATCTATCCGGCTTCCAAGACAGATTACCACGAAAGAGGCCAATCAAGTACCTTTTTCTTATGGCTTCTGTAGTTTAGGATTCCGCAAAGATTTTGAACTCGGTCAAAAGATGAAAAAAAAACCTTTTGTATTTCTAAATCGAAAATGAATGTTTGAGTACATCCTAATGAAAACTGAAGTTCCAGCTTTCAAGCCTTTTTTGGGTAACTTGCGGTGATTTCAGGAAGCTGAATAATTTTTCCTCTTTAGAGGAACATTCAGATCTACCATGGTAAAAAAATGAAAACTGCAAAATACTCACAGCATCGAAAGATATGAATTTTCCAAAACCAGCTCACAAAATACATTAAAAAAATACACAAAAAATCATAACTCGAGAACTACAAAAAATCGCATTATATACATGGGTATTTTTGAAAAGCCACTATTCTAAGGAATCAAAAAATGTATTGACGTGAATCGACTGGACTATCTCCAAATAAATCCATATTTTTAAACCCTTTATAGAAACAATGAACAAAAAAAGTTAAAGAAAAGCTCTGAGCAGGAGTGTTTGAGCGCTCGTTCTTTGGCGGAGCAATAAGACTATAACCTCGGAATTCATACGAAATATATAAATGCAGAATATCAGTACATTCGAAATTATATTCTGGAAATTATTGAAAAAATGAAATATGTAAAATAAATAATTACCAGAATCAAATTCTATGGTTCTGATTATACGATCCTCTTGAAATTTTGCATAAATATTCATAACAGTAGTTTTGATTCTATATCACTCGAATCGGATATTCTGTCATGGAAATATGAAGATTCTTCTTTTCAATATTCCAATTGAATATTTTACGGCCAGAAAATTCTGCAATAATATTAAGTGTATAAATATAAATTCAAAAAATTTATTTCTCTCGAATCGAATATCTTCTTATGGAAATATTGAGTTTTTTTTCAATATTCCAATTGAATTTTCTGTTCTTCTGTTCACACTATGGCCACGAAATTTCGCATGCGGCTCAATATGAGCATCTTGCATTTGCCGTACCATTTCATTCCGATTGATTCCGTTTTTTCTGAGATAATGAGGAACAAAAATTTCGAATGACCATATTCTATAGAACACCCTGTACGATTTGGCTGGTTAACGAACTTAACTGAGCCATTTGTGACTCCAACTCATCCTGAGAATTTCAAGTCTTTTGGACAATCCCTTTGAAAGTTATTGTGCTAACGTAGGGACGCACGGCCTCACGGACAGCATTGAATTTGACCACGAATTCGTCATCAGGGAGTTTAACCCTATCGGTTGAGACTATTTTCGGTTCAAAATTCGAAAATAACAGACATTTGGGCAAACCTTTATAGCACTCGTTTAAGTAGAACGAGCGCTCAAAAACATCCACCAACAAGCACGTCCATTGAAATAACAACATTCTGCTCATCAGAAAAACATAGCAAAACCCCCCAAATTGAAATAACAAAAAACATACCAAAGCCCCATAATCAATATGTCACCATGAGACAACGCAGAACAGCGGAAACTCCCGTCAGATCAGAACATCCTCTCAGCCTAATGAGCTGTAGAGCTTCTAATTAGGTCTTGACCCCCTCCCTCCAACTCCCTCCCTTAAAACCCCATTTTCAGTAACTTTTTGTCAGGTCTCATTACGTTAATGTCCTCACAATTCGTTACTTGGCGTCCCCGCTCGGCCTTTCATTCGGAAAGAGCGGACCTCCCGCCTTCCCCCAACCTCCAAGTCGTCGCGAAGTTACAAAGGAGGCCAAAAAAAGCCTCCAACGTTTTAGTCACATTAACGACATAAAAGAATTCGACGAACAATAAGGAGCGAGGAGACTAGGGGGTTGACGAATCTTATGTGGCTGTATTGGGGGTTTGGAGGTATTGGAGGTGGGTTTGGGAGGGAGAGCGGTCGTATTTTACGCCCGGAAACGGGCATGGGTTCGTAAGAAGCTAATTGTGTCCGGATTAGAGTCTTGGAGAATATGGGGAGGACATATGTTGGAAAGGGCATTTCATTTTCATTGGAGGAAAATATCAAGTATTATTTATGGAGAGGTTGGGAGAGCAGATGATCATTAGTACGGATAAATTTCCAAAAGGATTATCTTGCAGGATATGTGGGTATTATGGACAAAATAATATTGTTTCCTTCGTTTCTCGGGATGTAGACTGATTGTTGTAATTTGGCAATGTTTTTGGAGAAAATGTGGTAGAGTATACAGGGTGTCTACTTTCAAAGTGGACCAGCTTCAAAGGGCGATAAAATGGGTGCTTTGCAACAATAATGTCATATATCAGGATTCTGCACAAAATAAGTCCTATTTTTCCAATGGTTTTTTCGATGAAATATCGATAATTATGTACACGTTTTCATTTCGGTAAAAAATGCCTCATTCAGTTTACTTTCGAATGACATATCAGCTTTTGTGCTAGCTGCTCATCATCCGTCATAATATCATGGCCAACATGACAACAACGAAAAAGTCTAAATATTCCGAACCTAAATTTGCTCTATTTTTAAGCCTTTCATTATTGAATCTTAATCTTATTTTATTGAAATCATCAATTCATCTCTTATCTGTAGATGCTGAGACCAGACTTACGTTTTCAAGGTGGTACTAGAATAATTCAGGAGAGTGAGGGGTCATAGGATATTATGGACTGATGAGGTTTGATTAATTTACGAAAAAACAAGAGGGTAAAACTTTTCGGACCAGTTGTACTTATCGATCGCGTTAATGCTGAAGAATTCCTTAGATTAATCCAAAGCAACTTGAAAAACATAAGTATTGGATGAAATGCACATTTCTAACAGATAAAATGTCTGAATGGCTGCCCACCACATAATGTGAATTTTTGTATGTATCATGTTAGAAAGTTGACACTTCATTCAAAAGTACACTAAATTTTCACTGAGAGAAATACGTTTGCATAATTATTAATACGTATTTAATCGAAAAAACAATTGAAAAAAGGACTAATTTGTTCAACTTCTGAATCGTGATATTCATCTCCTCACCACGCCCGCACTAAGAGTTTTTCTTCACACAGACTCTCTTATCTTGAAGAAAATTTTTTGCCCTTTCCGAATATGTAGTCAAATTTGATGAGACTACAAGGGAAAAAAAATAATAATCATTTTAGAGGAAAAACTCGAAATTTCTCGTGAAATCAAGAAATTTTAAATTGAAGAACAACCGTCAACATTTCGATCATTTGTTATATGACACTTTTTGTTGAAAATCACTCGTATAACTCCCCCTTCAAGTTTGTTCACTTCCAAAGTAGACACCCTGTTTAGTGAGATGAGGGAGTACTTGAAAGAATAAAATGACTGAATCTTGTTTATGAAGTCGTTGGCATTGGATGAAGATTTTTTGTGGAGCTCTGCTGAGTGGCTTTGGGCATCATTTTAGGAATCAAGGGAAACGAGAGAGCCTAGCTTTTCGCCAGGAAGGACCCATCTTCTCTTCTCATGAAACCACAACTTTTCAGTACAATAGAAATGGATCCCAGTAATAACCCCCCAAACTGAAATTCTGGAGAAAAAGAGATGCGTCCGAGTTTGTCTGTCAAGATAGTACAAATCTTTGATGGTTGGGGTATTTACTTGAAGGAAATTAATCATATTACGACAGAAGTAAAACAATAATTTCCGCTCGAGTACTATCATTATACTAATCTTACAACATCGTTTGCCTCGAATACACAGTAAACAGAAAATGATTGGTGAAAATTTATTTGGAGAATTACTGGGTTACATTCAGAAAAGCTTAATAACGGGGATCTGTTTATGTCTTATTGCACTTATTTTCTACATAAAGTACTTCGAAATCGTAGTTGAAATCTTGTCCGGTTTCTATAAGGTGATTTGCATGTAATAGGTATGTTGTTTATGGTTGGTATAGGAATTCTGGTGTTCTTTTATTCTTCTCTCAAACGTTTTTCCGGTTTGTCCGATGTTTACCTTAGGGCATGAATCAGAAATCAACAAATATACTCCAGATTTTTTATTTTTGTTAATTTTTCCTTCATTATTTTTTATTAATAAACTCAAGGAATTTTCCATTTTAAAAGATATGTTTGAATTCAAGTTCTTCATCAAATATTCAGCTATCTGATCTGAATTTAGTCCTATCCATACTAATATTATAAATGCGAAAGTAACTCTGTCTGTCTGTCTGTCTGTTACTCTTTCACGCCTAAACGGCTGAAAGGATTTTGATGAAATTTGATATGGTGATAGATGATAACCTCGAAATGGTCATAGGCTATAAATAATCACGCCATCGTACTTAGGGGGTAGGCAGTGGGCAGATAACTAAATTGAGTTAGTGATTTTTAGTCGTTTTTGTTGGGACTTTTTTGCTCTTTCACGTCTAAACGGCTGAACAGATTTTGATGAAATTTAGTACGGTAATAGATGGTTACCTAAAAACGGATATAAAATCAAAATGATCACGTCATCGTACTTAGGGGGTAGGAAGTAGGCAGAAAACTTAATTGAGTTAGTGATTTTTTTTATGGTTTTTGCTGGGAGTTTAGCTCTATCATGCCTAAACAGCTGAACGGATGAAATTCAGTTAGGTGAGAGATAGTAACCTAGAAAAAGATATGGGGTATTAATATTCATGCTATAGTACTTAAGGCGTAGGCAGTAGGCAGGAAACTAATTGAGTTAGTGATTTTTAATCGTTTGTTTTAAAAATTTACCTCATTCACGCCTTAACGTCTGAACGGATTTTTATAAGACTTGGATAATATACAGATAGGATCCTAGGCACGGACACAGGCTACTTTTTACGGCGGGAAAGTACCTCATTCCCGCGAAAATCTAGCGTGATCGTGTAAAGAAGCGCATGACGCCATAGCTACTGAAATGATTTTGGAAAATGAAATGGTTAAATTGACTATTCAGGAAAAGTTTTCCGTCAATCAAACAGTGATGGTGGACAACGAAGCTGCAATTGAACTGAGCCAGAAACTGGAATTCCACAGACTCAATAAATACAGGGTGACCACGGGAAGTATTTACATCCTGAAAACAGCCAAACGGTGTTCATTTTTTAAACAAAAAATTTATTTACTTATCTGACATGTTTATTAGAATATGCCATTTAATTTAACTCGAAAAAATAATGTCAGGAAGGTGACGGCCGTCTTCTCTGATGCAGTTTTTAATTCTGTTGAGGAAGCTCTGCCATACTGGCTGTAGTGTCTCCTCGGTGATTAGTGCAACCTCTTCACGAATTGCCTCCTTCAAATCTTCCAAATTGCAGTTATAAGAAAAAAAAGTGTCGATGACGTTGCTGCGAAACTTGTTTCCAGGTCATGTCATTTCAAGATTTGGAGATGTGCCCTGGCCTCCTCGTTCTCCCGACCTCAACATCTGCGATTTTTTTTGTGGGGACATTTGAAGGAGAAAGTTTTTCAACGCAAACCTCGTAATTTGGAAGACTTGAAGGATGCAATTCGTGAAGAGGTGGCACTAATCACCGAGGAGACACTACAGCTAGTATGGCAGAGCTTCCTCAACAGAATTGAAAACTGCATCAGAGAAGACGGCCGTCACCTTCCTGGCATTATTTTTGCAAGTTAAATTAAATGGCGTATCCTAACAAACATGTCAGAAAAGTAAATACATTTTTTGTTTAAAAAATTAACACCGTTTTGCTGTTTTCAAAATGTAAATACTTCCCGTGGTCACCCTGTATATTAATATTCAATCCATGTATAAATAATACAATAATACCCTAATATTTCTGTAATCACCACATAGTATAAAACAAAGTCGCTTTCTCTGTCCCTATGTCCCTTTGTATGCTTAAATCTTTGAAACTACGCAACGGATTTTGATGCGTTTTTTTAATAGATAGAGTGATTCAAGAGAAAGGTTTATGTATAATAACATCCATTAAATAGTGGAGTACTGTTATTTTTGAGGTTTCTAATGTGATGTTCGTGCGAAGCCGGGGCGGGTCGCTAGTATTGTATATTGAGGAATTGAGGAGACGTAATTTGAAGTTTATGGAAAACTAAAAACATTATTACATCCTAGGTTAAAAAACTGAGCGGATTGTAAGTTATATTAGATAGATTAGATTATAGTTAGTATAATGATAGTATTCATCTGATGGGGTCAACAAGTGTTGTGTAAATGAATACATTTTAGTGGCACTTTTCCATAAGGTAAATTATTCACGAGATTTCTTTTCAATCACAGAATCACCCCCAACATTTTGTCGGTATTATTCGTATACACCCTGTATAAACAAGTAAAAATCACTTCATTTCAAATGGAAAACGAATAACGAAACCTCACCCATCTAATTCAACTTCATTTTTCTTCAGTTGATCACAGTGAAGTTCGCAAATTTCCCAACGAATTTTCATGAGACAACTTTTTCAATACCCGGAAACTTCTTACAAAAAACTCTTGCATACCTCGAGCAAAACAACAGCGTAGTGAAAAACCGCAATCTATATTCAAAAAATTGAATAACCAGCACATTGAACAACTTTCCGACACAATAACAAAATTATTCACTTCCGGCCAACTTCCGATAGAAATTCTACAACAGGATTCGGGTCTTGAGCAATCAAATATAGCAGTTTCCAATTTTTCAAACAACGACGTGAAAATTGAATTTGCTCCTCGGCACCGAGGCCGAGTGAAAAGTGGAAGAAATGTAGAAAAATAAAGAAGGAAAGTCGTGCTGTGGTTCTTTTTTATATCCTTAAGGCTTGATGTTCCATTTTCTATGTATAGATTTTTTTGTCTTGATTTATAGGGAAGACAGAATGCATACATCGAGATGGTCTATTGTAGATACTGCCGCTTCTATCTTATAGGAAAACGCCGTGGCCAGTGAAATTTTCTGACCTGAATTCCATTGAATTTGTATGGGACATTGAAGCACCCTCTTTTGGCTATTGCGGAGGTGTTTAAAAATTCAAGGAGGATTAATTCGCGTTTCTCCTATAATTCTCCTGTCCAAGACACGAGGCCAGGGCGAGGCATTCTTTAACTATATCAACAGGAGTTTCCTCTACTTCCTCACAGAATCTACACTCTTTAGATTCTGTTAGGCTAATTTTAATCCGGTGCTTCCTAAGGTAACAATATCCTTTTATAAAGCCAGTGAGGAGGCGTCACTCATTCTTACTAATATCCAAATACCTTTCAGGCCTTGTTTCGATGTTCCGGAGAAACTTCTTGAAATGATCCATTTTCGGGAAATTCTTCCGGAGGGATTCTTTTTCTATTGTTTTCTCCTCTAAAAACTTCTTCTCATAGGTGAATTGGCCTATACCACACAAGGGTTCTAGGATAGTAAATGGCGTTCGTGTTTCCTTTCCAGCTTGTGTGTTTACTGTACCAGTAGCCTAGACTAAAGAGATCTTGTCTTTGCTTGTATCACTGAATTCTCTTCAGCATTTTCCTTTGAGTCGATAACATACACTACTGGAAAAAATTAAAGGATCAAAAAAAAATTCCAAATTTTTCGGCAATTTTCAACATGCCGTAACTTTGAGAGGAATGGTCGTACAAGAAATTTAAAAAAAGGAAATTGTTGCTCCAAGTGGTTTAGTGGTAGTTTTAGTGGTTCTCGAGTAATGATAGAAAAATCAGCAACAAAAAAATTCTCGAAATTTTACCACTTTTTTTTTCTTGTCTACGAGCGTGGAAATTTTATTTTCGTATAATCGTTATAATGATGAGATACTTTGTTAATTCAGCTTTGATTTATTTCTTTATTGACCTCAATGCGTCCACTTCTCGCCGAGATATCGGTTTTCAAATGGAAAAGGATCTATTTGACTTTGATTATTTATCGATTTCTCAGCAACCAATGATCGCACAGAAAATTGAAGGAGGGTTTCAAGACCTTAAATGAACTCCCATTAATGAAAAACCATTGCTTATTCATAGAAATTTTTTTTCTTCATGTCGCATCAATAAAAAAATTTAACAAAAAAAGGGCTTTTGGTGGTTTCTTAGAAAATCTACCGCTGGATCGAAAATGTTGAGGAAACCAATAATGTTAAGTGTGACTTTCACAGTTCAATATGTTGATAAAAACCGTACGAAGAGCCAACTCAATCCAGCGAGCCGTTTTTTCGTTTGTCTCGCTTGAATTTTGAAAAAAATAAGGATCACGTTTTTTGCTCATTTTTCCACATTTTAATTGCAGATAGTACATTTCAAAAAAATAAAAATAAAATAAACTAACAAATAAAATTTGTATTAATTCAATAACGGATAAAAAATGGATCCTTTTCCATCTGAAGACCGATATCTCGGCGAGAAGTGGACGTATTGAGGTCAATAAAAAAATAAATTAAAGCTGAATTAACAAGGTATCCCATCGTTATAACGATTATGCAAAAATAAAAGTTCCACGCTCATAGACAAGAAAAAAAGGTGGTGAAATTTTGAGAATTTTTTGTTGCTGATTTTTCTATCATTACTCGAAAACCACTGAAACTTAAAAATTTTGATGTTCTAATCCAAAAACTAGACACTTGGAGCTACAATTTCCTTTTTTTTTAAATTCCTTGTACGACCATTCTTCTCAAAGTTACGGCATGTTGAAAATTGCCGAAAAATTTGGATTTTTTTTATCCTTTAATTGTTTCCAGTAGTGTAGATGTTCAGTGCTTTAATAACAGCTTGTCTAATAGAATGTATCACTTTGTCTATCCTTGACAGTTTCTTTCCAAGTTTTCATCATCTCATCATCATGATCGATATCAAGTATATCTGCCTAAAAAAACACTAAAAGGGAAGCCTAAAGATTGTGTACACTTGGTTTTTGGCTCTTATATTCCAGCGCCGATACCAATCGTGGTTTTCCAGTATAAGTGTATTATATGATGTGGTTCTTTCTCTTCGAAATGAATTTTCATTTTCTCTGCTATATCGTTCTGCCCAAATGACTGTAATTTTAGAATTTTGAGACAAAAATGGTCTCAAATGATAGGGTTCCACTGCCTGATGACGAATCCGTGGTCAAATGAATTTTGTGGCCATAGTGTGAACAGAACCATATGAAATTCCATAGGAATATTGAAAAGAAGACACTTCTTATTTCCATTGAATTTTCCTATTAAACTGAAAATTATTTTGTGAATGAAGTTTGATATACTGAATATTCATGCAAATTTTGTGGCCATAGTGTTAACAGATCCATAGAAATTCAATTGGAACATTGAAAAGATGAATTTCTATATTTCCATAACAGAATATCCGATTCGAGCGAAGTTCATTTTGTGATTCAAGACAGATATACTGAATGTTCATACAAGATTTCAACATCAGAACCATAGAATTCAATTTTTTCAATTATTTTTTTCTTATATATATTATTTCGTTAAAAATTTTCAAAATTTAATTCCGATTGTGCTGAGATTCCGCATTTATATTGTTGAATTTTTGGTTATTGTTCTCTGTATCTAATTAACAACTCAGTTTGGACTGACTTACTTCAGTACTGAGTTAGTCTCAGTATTGAGATAGCGTCGGGTTAAAAAGCAATATCGGTTGATCATCTAACCAAATATCATCTTCTTTTTCAGTTATCTCCTCTCAATATCTGCACGTGACAAAAACATAATCCTATGCAAAAAATAACATTTCCTACTGTGAAGTTTGATTCGAATAAAATCCCATTACACCAATCTGAATCTTCTGCAATCAGATATAACACTTTTCAATTTTACCAACAACTTCGTGAGAATTGAATTCGGTCCTCAGCAACGTCCTATTCCGAAAAGTGTATAAAATATCGGAATAGAACGTGGTGTAAGCGATAAACGACCGTATTGCCTCCTCATCCAAGGATTTTCGGTTCGAAATCTTGTTTTTCTCATTGTTTTTTGTCGGAGTGATTGAGGAATCGAATACCAATGAATCCGGATAACGATGTGCCTTATAAGCACTATTGTTCAAGGTTTGCTGTTCTGTGCCATCATTGGCTGTTCTGCCTGTGTAAGCATTGTTTGAATTGAATATTTGGTCCTACAAAAGATCCTTCCTTCTGGATATTCGATGTGTGATACCATTTGAATAACTGGTAACTGTTTGGATTCGAATTGTGAGGGTTTGGAATGATTGGAGAACATTTGAGGCTTTGAAAATCTAGGAAAAATATCATAACTATAAATATTCAAATTTTGGATTCTGATTATCTCGGAGAGGTTCATCAATGGGGCAGATCATTGAAATAGTTCTTAGGTTATAATTCTCCGAAATTTAATTTCTCGCTTTTACGTTTTTCCCTACTTATGCTGTGAAATACATATGCTATATTGTTTTGTATACATGGAATTTTATCGGATTCTATATATAACCTCAGGGTTGTCAATATTTATATGAAAAAATTATATACATAATATAATGTTATTCGTTTGTAAGCAATTACGAATAAATGATTATTTCATTACAAGACAAGAGATACTAGTTAACAGCTGATAATTTTATAACATTCTTTAAACTTTGAATGAAAAAATATATTGTGAAGTACGATGCATAATAATCAGCAACTTCAAGGTTCATAATTTAAATTCAATTCAATTTTTATGGATAAACATAAAAGCTATCCCTTCAGCTTCTTAGTTGCTGGAAGTACTTCTTGAACTTTTTTCGAGATTAAAAGTGGTGAATAGGTTAAATCTTCAAGATTCAAAGATTCAAAGCAAAGGCAGCATAGGTTCTTTGCATATACTTTCATAAAATCACAACCTTCAAATAACCAATAGAATATTCTTACTGAAGTATATCACAATGTTTCATTTATTTGGGAAACTTTTCCCAAAATCTCAAGAATGCTGTCTTTAATGATTCATATTGTATTATATTGTTCATTATGGATAGAAAAATAACGTTGCTCAGCTTACTGATTGAAAAAAGACCTGAACCGCAAAAATTTTCATTTTTCCGTAAAATGTGTCATTTCTGGTTGGAAATACAGAAAGCACAGTTATTCTAGTCAAATCATGTAACCAACAATAATAGCGGAATTCGCTTATATATGTAAAATGAGTTATTTATAAATTTAAATCGATATAAACTTATTACCGATGCAGAATGGTGAATGCGCAATGCACACTATCAGATATGACTAGGAAAAAGGTAAATAGTAGAGTACTGTCGAATGAACTTCTCTTTAAATATTCATATGAATTGAAATCATTCTAATTAAATGCTATCGTCCTACCATACTTTGAAGAATTCATAAGGGAAGCATCCTAGTACGATTGTCCTATGTCTGTCTTTTCCAAAATTTCAGAAGTGATATCTTTATTGGCTTATATTGTATTTCAATGTTTATCATATATGGAGGAATGAAGTTTCCCAGCTTATGGGTAGTAAATTAAACCCCACATTTTTTCATTATACTGGAAACTGTATCAAAGTTAAATTTCATCAATTGTTCTTCGAACTATTCGGCTGCTGACATGAATTCATTATTCTTTTCCGAAGAATGTGTTAAAATAACATCAAAACGTAAGTACTTTTCGCTATCAATGGGCAATAGCAAAAGTGACTCTATTTTGCGTGTCAGGTCTTTGTGGCATTGGCGAAAATGAAAAAGCCGATGAACTTCCAGAAAGCACAACAAGTTTAACACCTGCTGGACCTAAATATTTTTGTAGGCTTGAGAAAGGCTAATATATAGCAGTAATAGAATGTGAATAACAGAATATCTCTCTGAAGAAACACTCGTGTAGTCACTGAGACCAGAAAAATTCATTATGTTTCCTCTTATCTATACCAGAAAGATTTTGAAGCTGTTACAAGATCAGGTTCGAGTGGTTTGTCAGTACGAACATTTGTATGGGAAAAACAACAGATGAGATTTGCAGGCTTTGTGGATCAGGAACAAAAGTAGCTGAACACATTGTATGCTGGCTGGGCTAAGGAAAATTCATATGGAAAAACTGCTCCTGCGCATCCAAGATGTAACGGTTATGACCCCTAAGAAGGTTATCGGTTTTTATCAACGTCACTGTCGTCTCCCATGGTTCCCATGAATTAGTAGGGTAGATAACCAACCATCAAAATGGTCGCAGATCCCGAAAGGTTGACCTAGTCATAACAACCTCAGTTCTTATAATCAAGGCTTTATTATCATTGAATTACAATAGTAGTGACTTCCAATTATTCAAATTTTTCCAAACTCTTCAAATCAAATCAACTGCCATAAAAAACTTTTCCCAATTCAATATTGTCACCGGATCAAAAAAAACCCCAATAGGTGGAGCCACAGTGGACTCTTCGTCCTCACAAACCCAACGCCAGACCCACCAAAGCCTACTCTAATGAAATTTTCGACGGGGGAACTTCCTAATGCAACCAACTTTGTTCCGAGCGTAGTTAAAATTTATCTACATAATTTCTGGTCCTCTCCCGTCGAAATATTCCGAGTGGACTTCGAGTTCGGCGTCTGTAGAAGCTTCGCGGTTCCGTTTCCTTGTTTTAATATGATTATCGTGTTTTTCAGTTCGTCGACGTTCAGCGGGCATATCTTCATTATGTCGGATTTGCTGATGGTGGCCTCAGAGGAGACCATGGGGGATCTGGGGGACTTGTAAGAGGATAAGTGATGAGCTGGGGACTCGGACTGTTGGTCTGATGATGTGGAAATTCTTATCTTCTTGTTTTGTTATTGAAACAAGTGTACTTCCAGAAAAATCAATTGATGTTTATGCTCTTACACGACTGCATCTTCAATTTTGGTTGGTCAACACAAGTGTTATACGGAGGATTATTAAGGAAAACCTTCGAAAGCGTCAATTTTTAATTTTAATAGTAAATCATCCTATGTTTTGAGCTCTCGTTCTACTTAAACGAGTGTTTTATCTGATATTTTCGAATTTTGAGCCGAAGATGGTCTCAAACGATAGGGTTAGACTTCCTGATGACGAATTCGTGGTCAAATTTAATTATGTCCGTATGTCCGCTAGCACAATAACTTTATAAGGGATTGTCCTAGAGACTTGAAATTTTCAGGGTGAGTTCGGTTACCAAATTGTACAGGTGTTTCATAAATTATGGTCATTCAGAATTTTGGTTCCTCAATATCTCAGACGAAACAAAACCTATCGGAATGAAATGTTGCGGCCATAAGCAAAATGGTCAATGGTGAAATATTTTTCGGACTTTGGGGGCCTATATCTCCCAAACTAAAACAGATCGCCAATTGTTTTTTTCACAAATATTGTTCAGAGAGCCAAGTCAAATTCAAATAGTTTTAATTTTTCTTCAAAATCTTCCACAAATTTAAAAAATGTGAAAAAATTCCAGAGTACTAAGGGCCAAAGAAGACATTTTATGCCAAAAAATGGCGGTGGACACTTTTAAGGAACACCGAAAAACAAATGACAATAACTTAATTTTTTTCTAGAAATAGATTTTTCAGCTGAAATTTTCAAAAAAAATATACGTCTATTGCTTTAATAGCAAGGAATCAACAGAAAAAATCACCATTCGAAAATTTTGGGTATTACAAGAGAAAAAAAAATAAAAACGAAAAAATGGCTAGAGATAAAAAGCTGAAAAGTTGGCTGAATTATTTTCATTCAATGCCTGATCGATTCCCTCAATATCAATCTAAAAGGCCGCGGGGGCAGATTTACCATTGAAACCCGGCTATACCCTTTCAATATAAGATATCTCAATGGAAATAGATGAACGCAGAAGTATAATTATCATTGATATCAAATACGACTTCGAATCACGAACATTAATATTTTTTGTTATGGGCGCTTCAAATTTTTCAAGAATAAAAAAAATATAGATGGCGCAAGTCGTCTGGATCTTATGACATTTATGAAAGTGGCTTCGTATACGATACAACAGCGAGTTTGAATTGTTAAATTCTTATATGAGAATCAGCATTTCGTGAGAAGTGTCTTTCATGTTTCCTTCTAAACGGAATATAATTGATTTACGGAGAATCTAAATACTTTTCAAACTGATATGCTCTCACGCTTTTCCTGTTTAGAATGATAAAATTATTTGAATCGCACATCTCGGAAAGCCAGTCCGAAGCATCCCCACTACGATTCCAGCTTTCGTTCTTCATGTCCTGATGTGTTTTCTATATGGCATAGCACTGATGTTTCGATTCTTTCACTGTTCCATTGGAACCCGAGACGCTGGGAGATTTTATAAAATCCTTTGTTTCCGAGTGAATTTTCCAAACTTGTATATGTCATAACTGATACTTTAATTACCAATAAAAAATGAATGCAAATTATGTGTTTTATTTATCCCTGAAAAAACCACGCAATTTGTAAAACTCTTTATATTCTCGCGAAGATCGCTCCACAGAAATTATTGAAATTATTTTCATGAAAACAAATCCTGATAGGCAAGATCACCTATTGAATAATTGACCGCTGTCGAACCAATCCAAATTCCAACATCGAATCAGCGATTTTCCCTTATTTTTCACCTTGGTATGTACGATCAGTACTGGTATAAATTTCCCATTTTCCAACAGCTCATCATCGTGCTTATCAGCACCCTGTCATTTCCCTTCACGACGAGAACATGGCGCCGATATTTCACTTGGAAAAGCGGGAAAGCCGTACGTCGGAAGTTGGGAAATCGAATAGTGATAAATTTCCCTACATCCGGTATCCTCTTAAGATACGGGAAATGCGCATTCAAATGCCGACATTACGAAAAAGAATGAGATAACGACCGGTCGTCTAGTGATGGAAACATCATCTGACCAGTGGCGTGTCATAAATCATGTTGAGGGAAGGTTTAGGGCAGATGGATAAATTTGGGTGATTGCGAAGGTTTTTCTTTCTTTTATCATGTGGGAAAGAAACAAATAAATTGAATGTGATCGTGGAGATAATGAAAATGTTCTCAAGGCACCATTATCTAATGTTTGAAATATTGAATCATTTGGAATTGATTGATTGAATGAAATTTTTAATTTTTTTAATCATCGCTAGATGATTAATACATGAGGTTTCTGTTTCAGTAGAGTTGTGACATCACTCGTAATACTGCTGAATACTTCGTGGTCGATGCCAATGACAGTTTCCCATTAAAATATAATAAATTTAACATTGGAATGGGTGATAACTGTTCAATGTTAAACGTTAAAGTTAAACCCACTTTCCATCTCGAGGTCGACGAAAAGAGTTATTTAATCAACTAGGTTATTGAAGACAGCGACTAATGGTCGGGATATAATTCGAAACCATTAGTCGCTCGATTAATAACCGAGTATTACAAGTTTTTTCCGACGATCTATATATGAATTGTGAATAAATTCTTGATTGATATACATCCTCATTTTACACAAGAAATACATTCAACATAATTAAATTTTATGTATTTATGTTCTAGTAGAGTTTTGACATTTCTTGTAGTGCTTCTGAATACTTTGTGAACGGTTGACATGAGGATTGCACATTGAAATAGTCGAAATTGAGCATTAAAATGGATCACCAATAATCCATTTCGTACACATTAAAAATTAAAATCACCATTTATTTTGAAGTCGGCGGAAAAAAAGTTCAATAGCCCCAGCTAACTCACCTCAATGTCATAGGATACGATTTTTTTTCATTTTTTAGGGAAAAAGGATAAAAAGAATATTTCTTACTGAAGCTAAACATTTGGAAACAATATTTTTCCATATAATGGGGCCCACTCACTAGGAAGGAAGAATGCGCAGTTAAGTCTCTGCATGTTTGCTGTAACGCAAACGTGTGCATTCATATTGCCCACACACATACACTTTTGCGTGTTGGTTTGGATGTGCGACAAGCGTGAGATGACGTCGAAAAAAGATCTGATGTTAATGGCAGTGGCGTGTGTTGTTATTTAGAAAAAAATTTCTAAGGTATAAATATCGAACCCGACACTGTGTTGCTAAACATATGAAACGTGCAGAGACTTGTTGCCCATACACGGTCGTTTTTGGTCATTCTTCCACGTACGGGGAAGAATGCACACGCCACACGACGGAGATGAATGCGCATTCCAAATTTACGCCATACACACACACTTTTAACTGTACCACGTACAACGCGCATTCAAGTCTTCGCGCTTCCCTCTTAGTGAGTGGGCCCTTTATCTCAATGTTATTACATACGTTTTCATTACTGAGAGAAAAATCTTGCTTTTATAAATAATAGAAGTGTCAACACTAAATCGCACTGATTATTTCCGATAAAAATATTAAGACTAAATGGGATTTTAAAGCGGATTCATTGCATTTTTTGAATTGTTATTGCTCATGTAGAATTTTTCTCTGATAAAATCAAAACTTCTTAATCGTTCTTGGCATCTTCTAACCCCAAATATCTTTGTTTCAGATCAAGACAGCACGTGCAGCTTGAACTAGCAATTCAAAAGAGGTAAGTTCAAAACCAACCACCCCATTTCCACCCTTCATGTTCGAAAGAAAATTGGAATCATCATTTATCCAGCAGGAACAATTTCTCAGCAGAATTTAAACCTGCGGGTATCTACCAGAATGTTTTTACTAATCTGGGCGGCCATCCTGCAATTTGTTATTTAATCCCCTGCCTTAAGCGTTTTACAAATGGCCGTTTTACATTTCTGTACTGCAAAGGGATGGGAGAAACAAGGGTTTCTGGATAAAGAAATAATATAAACGTGTAAGTTTTAGGGTTAGAAGGATTAGCGAAAGAGAAAATTCGGTCTGTGGGTTGGATCTTGAATTATGTGGTTTCTGTGTATTTTGGGAGGTTTTCTAATGCAATTTGAATATACAAAGTGAGTTTCAAGTGTGGGAATTCTCATTTATTTCGTAAACAGATTGTAGGGATTTTATTGATATTTGTCCGCAAAAATTCCTTGTTGAAGCCGATATTGTGGTGGTGTTCGCATGGCTCCTTATTCAGAATACAGTGGATATAAGAAAAAAATCGTTTTATTTAGTAATTATATTTAGTAATTCGTTATGCTGATGTTATATTGAGAGGAGATTGGTCTAAAATTCGTTATAACGAGGTTGCATAGGAGAATCTTGAACTTATTAGCTATGTCTGAATTTTGTTTATTAAAAAAACTAGACGAGCTATACTTTTTATCAACTCCTATAAACTAATTTCTATGTGTAATAGTAGCTAGAACACAACCATAGACATGTCTATGAACCGAAAAGCGAGTGTTATAATAACACCCGCCCATAACTCCCGCTAATAAAAATAACTAGGAAAATGAAATTGTTCACAAAAAAAAATGAATAAAAAGTAGGATCGATCCGGAAATCTATTTCAGCCATCGAGATAACGTTCTAGCGATTCATTCCAGATTTATTTTTGGAAAACGTAAATTTTTGAAGTTGCAAAAGTACTCGATTTGATTAGTTAGAGACTCTGATTTGATTCCCGACTACAGAGTACAGAAGTTTGACGGTTGGACGAAATGTTGTCAATGCTTTTGACAACTGTTCAAATTCATTTAAATGCAGATTAATTCGAATTTTACTGAAGAAGTCGTGGATAAAGTAGGTATAGTATTCAATTCGCGGTAATGCTCAAAACACACTCATAATTTTGGCAACTTTATAGCTAAGTATAGAGGTTTTGAGTTTTGATAATGGAAATTTCGTTATGAAGAGATCGTTCTGAAAGTTTTCCGTAATGTACCTAAAGTTATATTTCATATTGACTCTTCTAAACAATTCGAAGGGATCAATAAAAATTTTGTTCAATCGAGAAAATCGTTATATTGAGGCTGCCCTGTATAGGACAACTTAATAAGTTTGAATGTATTACCCCGCATGTTATTTAGCCTAGATAAGTCTATAGAAATCGTGTTCCAATTTAAATCAGATATATACAAGATAACCCCTACCCAGATTTTTTTGAAACGAATTTTTCAAATTATGACAAAAAATTGCATTCATTTTTAATGAATTGGATTTCTATAAATATTTCAAGATAAATTCATAAGAAAATATAAATAAAACGGATAATCGCCAATATTATGGCCACTTTAACGAGCAATATCTGAACAGTTTACTGAGCGCATTCGCCATTTTGCATCGATTAATGAGGTGGTGTTGATTTCATTCAATAATACATGAAATTATATAGACCGCCACAATTTTTGTGGGTATAATAATAGTAGATACTCATCTTATTTTAGCGAACAAGTTTTTTTTACAAATGAGAATACATTTGTAGCCAATGTGCTTGGAGAATCTTGAACTTATTAGATAAGTCTGATTGTTTCATCTGAGGAAAATCGTCAACATAATTAATGATGTTTGGCTTTTCTTTGGCTGATAAAGGAAACAATCATTCAACTAGACGATCTGTATTGAATCACATACTATGAGATTAAGGATCATATTTTTGGGAACTTTCTAGCTAAGTATAGAGGTTTTGAGTACACAAAAATCGTTATTTAGAGGTATGTTTTCACAAATTTTTTTGATTATTAAAAATTCCTTATGAAGAGATCGTTCCTGAAAAATGTTCGTAGTGTAAAATCTCATTTTACATTGACTCATATGGACAATTCGAGGGATCACGAAAAAATTTGTTCTATCGAGGAAATTGTTATATTGAGTTTGCACTATATAAGAGAACTGAAAAAGTTTGAATGTATTACCTCGCATGTTATTTTTCCTTGAGGAATCTACAGGAATTGTGTTCAATGTAAATAAGGCAAGATAACCCTTACACAGATTTTTTCAAAACGAATTTTTCAAATTATGACAGAACAGATCGTATTAATTTTTGATTAATTAGATTTCTATAAATACATATTTTAAGATAAAATGTTCGGATAGGTTTCCGCGGTTTGATATGTTAATATTAGGAAAGATCAGGGTAGAACCGCGTCTATTGTTTAATATTGTTCGACGTTTCGGCATCGATTTTGATGCCATTTTCAAGAACTGTATGTGATTCCACGTCGGGGTCTCAACCTGCCTACTCCCCAAGTTTCATCAACAGGTTACCTCGAAGCAGAGAAAACTCCAAGACCACTGTTGATGAAACTTGGGGAGTAGGCAGGTTGAGACCCCGACGTGGAATCACATACAGTTCTTGAAAATGGCATCAAAATCGATGCCGAAACGTCGAACAATATTAAACAATAAACGCGGTAACTTTCCTAATATTAACATTTTAAGATAATTTTATACAGTTCCAGACAGAATCATAAGTGCGATATAGCAACTTACTCAGATGGTCAATCTGCTATTAAAGCACCGAGCTCCTACGTTTTAGACTCAAAGATGATCTGGGAGTGCCGAAACAAACTCAATGAGGTAGCAAAGAAAATAAGTTCTTTTTATTCTGGGTTCCTGGCCATTCGAGAGTAAAAGGAAACGAAGACACAATACACCTGCCAAAGAGGGCGCACCAATGTCACTCATTGCCCCAGAACCCTTCTGTGGTACAGGTGAATGAACCTATAAGAAGGAGTTTCTGGCGAAGTAGAAAGCTGAGAAGAAAAAACTCTGGCGGAATCTCCCAGGGATGGATCATTTCACTAAGTTCCTTCGAAACTTTGAAACAGCAAGATCCAAAAGATATTTGGACGTGAACATTTGATTCATTAGTGTTTGAAACATTAATCTCATCAGTCTGCAGTGAATATATTCTAGAAGTTACACTAAGTTATTCTTCGTTTTAATGAATTTTTTACTCATTCCATTATGTACGAATTCGAAAAACCAAGCTCTTACAACACCTGCGAAGATATACAATGGGGCCCATATGAATTCAAAAATCAAGTTATTTCCGGTTCAACCAGAAATATATTATCATCCAAAAATTGAACATCAGATGTATTTTATGCCATTGCACTTACCTCACCAATATTTATAAATATTGTCTTTTCAGTTGAAAAAATATTCATTTGGTTTCATATTTTGTCCCTACCCTGTATTTCAAATCACAGTCACTCAAAACTACCCTGAATTACGTTTTGATGCAGTGAAAAAACGTGTAACAATCTAAAAAAGCAAAGATCGATCTTTGAAACAAAATCCTAAGCCCCTAATTCCCTTCTCCTCATACTACCTCCCACATCCTCCCTAGTGGAAAATAAGTATCAATTTCGACTTTTCCGCCAAACTTTCCACCGAAAAAAAATTATATAAATTACCCGCACCGAACAGAGAGTTTCCCCGTCATTGAGCAATGCCGATATAAATTTCCGCGCGAAGCACAGTGGTGGCGTTTTCGCGAAATCAGCGTTTCGGCTTCCGATTTATCATCAGCACTTCCCCCACCTCCCTGCGTTCGGAACCCGATACAAAGGCCCCTGTTCCATTTGCATCGGACCTGGGGCGTTCGTTTCAACCCCCCAGCGCCAACCCTTTTTGATATCGGGGGTGATAGAAGCGGGAAAACGCTACCTTCAATTAGATCGTAGTTATTATTAATCGAAACAAAATTCTCCGATTTCTCGAGCTGCTGTGAAATTTGATAGATTAATATTTTGAGAGCGGTGATTTGAAATTGTTCGTTATCATTAATGCCAATATTAAGAAAGGATTCAGACATTGGGGGAAGTAACGGGTGCTGTTATCAGTTGGTTTTTTAGACGAAAAAAGTAAGGTGTGTTTCAGAATCTAATTACAAACAAAGCAGGCTGAATATCAAGCTTAGTTATTTCAATTTCCGTTAAGGAAGTCAGTTTTTTACTATTGAAACTCAAAAGGAAGTCTCCCTACAAACCATATTGAAGGGTTTTCGAATAAGAGGTGTTATCTTAATATTCAAAGAAAAATGTCATTTTTCAATATAAATGATCGGATGTTTATTTCATTAATAGAAGAAGCTATGCCGATAATAGTGTAAAACAACATCAGGCCAATGACCACCACGACCACGCTTAAAGGACCATATCGTTTTAATAAAATTTTCCATAACCAAATCGCAAAGCAGCTGCCCTCTCGATAGCGCAATCCATTCACCATGACTCTTGACCCGGCCTCATTTTCGAAAAAGTAAGGTCCAATGACTCTGTCGGACCGTAAACAGCGCCAAGCAGCATTACGTTGGGGATAGAGAGGCTTTTCAACAACAAGCCGTTTTCCGAGCCCCAGATGCGACAATTTTGCTTGTTGACGAAGCCACCAAGGTGGAAATGGGCCTCATCACTCAAGATAATTTTTCGATGAAATTCTGGATCATTTACATGCATTTCAACGACCCAATCAGCAAAGAGACGACGTTTTTGATGATCGGCCGGCTTGAGTTCTTGTGTTACCTGAACTTTATAAGCCTTAAGACCCAGTTCTTTATGCGAAATACGGTGTAATGACGTTTGTGTAATGCCTAATTCCAAAGAAAGACAAGGAATGGACAAACCTGGTTTTCTTCAATACTAGCTACAGCAGCAATATTTTCGGCTGCTCTTGAGCGACGTGCACGGATTTTATTTTTCACATCACTAACTTGCCCAACAGCTCGAATGTTTCCAACAATTTCTTTATTGCGGAACAACGAGTTCCTTCACGACGACCCAAAAATGTTTTACGAACTGTCTCTGCCAAATTTCCACCATTTTATCGTGAATTTTAATGATTTCAATGCGTTCTTGAAGCATGTATCGGTACAATTTTATTAATGGCGTAGTTTCTACCCGACAAATGTCAGAAAATGACAGCTTCAAACGTGACATCTACCGAAATAGCTGGCAAAATAACACCTCTTATTGGAAAACCCTTTATAATGACTGTTGATATAAGGTTTCCATCAGTTCAATAAACTGATAAGCGAATTGATTGATATAATTTTTTTTGTGTACTACAATCATAAAAAACCAAATAGTTGGTCACTGGAAGTCTTTTTTCAAGCGTTTATCTATAAGCGTTTCGGCTTCCGATTTATCATCAGCACTTCCCCCCCCTCCCTGCTTTCGGAACCCGATACAAAGGCCCCTGTTCCATTTGCATCGGACCTGGGGCGTTCGTTTCAACCCCCCAGCGCCAACCCTTTTTGATATCGGGGGTGATAGAAGCGGGAAAACGCTACCTTCAATTAGATCGTAGTTATTATTATTTTGTGTACTACAATCGGAAAAAACAAAATAGTTGGTCACTGAAAGTCCCTCTTCGAACGTTTATCTATTAGCGTTTCGGCTTCTGATTCATCATCAGCACTTCCCCCACCCCTTTTAGCGTTCGGAACTCGATAGAAAGGCCGTTCCATTTGCATCGGACCTGGGGCGTTCGTTTCAACTCCCATCGCCAACCCTTTTTTATATCGGGGGTGATAGAAGCGGGAAAACGCTACCTTCAATTAGATCGTAGTTATTATTAATCGAAACAAAATTCTCCGATTTCTCGAGCTGCTGTGAAATTTGATAGATTAATATTTTGAGAGGGGTGATTTTAAATTGTTCGGTATCATTAATGTCAATATTAAGAAAGGTTTTAGACATTGGGGGAAGTAACGGGTGTTGTAATCGGTTCTTTGAACGAAAAGGGTAGTGTGTGTTTCAGAATCGAATCAGAAAGCTGGGTGAATATCAAGCTTGGTTATTTTCAGTTTGGCTAACGAAGTCAGTATGGTATACAGATGGTTCCAAAACTTCTACAGGAGCTGGCGCTGGGATAGACTGGCCAATTACCAAGTGTGCACTGTCGCTAGGCTTCTGTATGAGCGTCTTTCAAGTGGAAATCTTTGCTATTGAAAGATGTCTAGATATAAATCTAGAAAGAAAACTATCAGAAGTGCGATACAGCCATACACTGAGATAGTCAAGCTGCTATTGAAGCACTGAGCTCCTACGTCATCGACTCAAAGATGATCTGGGAGTGCCGAAACAAACTAAATGAGGTAGGCAAGAAAAATAAATTCTTTGCAATCTGGGTTCCTGTCCATTCAGGAATCAAAGGAAACGAAGAGGCCAATACACTTGCCAAAGAGGGCGCACGAATGTCACTCATTGGCCCAGAACCCTCTGTGGTATAAGTATATGTACCTATAAGGAGTTTCTGGAGAAGAAGAAAGACGAGAGAAAAAAAAACTCTGACGGAATATCCCAGGGATGGATCATTCCACTAAGTTTCTTCGGAACTTTGTAATAACAAGATCCAAAAGATATCTGGACGTTGGTATGAAACAATTACACCTCCTCACTGGCTTCATTACAGGACACTGTCGCTTCGGGAAGAACCTGTTGAGGATGGGATTATCGGACACTGACGAGTGTAGGTTCTGTGTGGAGGAGGAAGAAACCCCTATTCACCTAGTCACGGAATGCTTTGGCATTGCGAGTCTAAGGAGAGAATGCCTTGGGCGAGCAACTTGTAATAGTGAAGAACTAGCCTCGTTGAAGCCTTCACAGATATTAGATTTCATTAGATCTCTGGAACTGGAAGGCGAGCTATGTAGGGTGTTGCAAGAACAGTTTTGTAAGGGGGCACAATACACCTTGAGGTAGTAATGATCTGCAACACTTTTTTAAACTAAACCAAACTAAAACAAAGTCGGCTTTCTACTATTGAAACTCAACAGGGAAGTCTCTCTACAAACACAATTATAATGTCAGATCAATCACGACCGTTAATATAAGGTTTTCATCAGTTTAATAAGCTGATAACAGAATTCATTGATAGAGATTTGTTTTGTGTACTACAATCAGAAAAAACAAAATAGTTGGTCACTGGAAGTCTCTTTTCAAGCGTTTATCTATTAGCGTTTCGGCTTCCGATTCATCATTAGCACTTCCCCCACCCCTTTTAGCGTTCGGAACTCGATAGAAAGGCCCCCGTTCCATTTGCATCGGACCTGGGGCGTTCGTTTCAACTCCCATCGCCAACCCTTTTTGATATCGGGGGTGATCGAAGCGGGAAAACGCTACCTTCAATTAGTTCGTAGTTATAATTAATCGAAACAAAATTCTCCGATTGCTCGATTGCTGCTGTGAAATTTGATAGATTAATATTTTGAGAGAGGTGATTTGAAATTGTTCGGTATCATTAACTTCAGTATTTGGAAAGGTTTAGATATTGGGGAAGGTACCGGGTGTTGTTTTCATTTGGTTTTTTGATGAACGAAAGTATAATGTGTATTTTAAAATTAATTCACTAAGATAGAGAAATTGAGATCATATATTTTTACTTGTGTTGACGGAGTCAGCATATGACTACTGGAATAGAATACCACAGAAGACTCTGTACAAGACTTATTATAGCGTGGATTTTCCTTTACTCATGATGCAATCTGATGAGATCCATCACGACTGATACTATTTTTTCATCAGTTCAATATGCTGAGGAGAAACTAATTAATAGGGCTCCATCATCTAAAAGCTAAAAAAAAGTCTTAAAACAAAGAAGCTATTTGGTCACGGAAGTTTCACTCCGAAGGGTGATCTACAAGTCAATTTGAGTTGTTGACAGGAAAAACCTGGTAGAAAATTTAAGCAGTTGGTAGATATTCAATATACAGGGTGTCCCAAAAATACCACGAGAAAGTTACACTGAAGATAGTTTGGCATTATTATTAGCAACTATTCAGGATAACCTAGGTAAAAAAAACATGAGTTTAAAGTAATTTCTAGCAATGCTAGCCGATAAAAGACCGAAAACTGGAAATTTTTTAAAAATACACAAAAGTGGTGATATCTCGAAAACCAGCGGACTTTTACTGAGGTCATGTTGATGCTATCTGATCGACCTAATGCCAATCTATCTTCAGTGTCACTTAGGCGTGGTATTTTTGGGACACCCTGTATATTGTATTGAAACTAATCATTATTAAAACGATAATGTCTATAATGGGGTTGAAGGAGCTAGCTGGTTGCTTGAGCTCTGTCTATTGTGAGGTTACTTAAAATGGTTTGTTCATTTTAGGACGAACACCAAAGTTTCAATATAAGAAATTCATAATGAATAAAAATAATATGGCTCTGTTTATTGGATTGTTATCAGAAAAAAATCATAACAGGTAAAATATTGTTCAATAATATACATGACCTAAAAATCATTCTTTTCTAAAGTAGGAACTAGGATCTAATTGGAAGGAAGAGGTTGCGTGATCAAATTAATTCACTTGAAATGCCGGATGCATGGAAAATGTTCAAATTGAAGAAATGCCGAATGCCCATTTTATGAACATGTTCAGATTGAAGAACCAGTGTACTATGAGCTTAATAAATGCTCTACAGTAATTTTTAACAAGACATTTTTTCCTTCCTGGTTTCAATTCATTAGATGAAAGAAACAAACGCAGACTATTCTCAAATAAATTTATTTTCAAATTCAAATCAAAACCATTCACTCATAATACATAAATTTTCATGATCAAATCTTATCTTATCTTGTTTTCTGATGAGTATTTCAAAAGTTACACTGTGAACAAGAAAGTTACAGGAACCTTTCCAGAATTGCATTATTAACGAATCTGTAAGTCGACCAGTTACAGATCAATCGTACGCTACAGTATCGTAACTCACAGATGAAAAGCAGAATAGCACCATTAGGGATAATATTGTAAAAATCAAAGATTGTATAAAATACTTACTATACTCTATAACCTTTGGTAATAATCATCGCTGATTCTTCTGTCAATTCCTAAACATATTTTCTATGAACTTTGTTATGGCAATTTGTATAGTAGACAATTATGATAACTGACGATTATAGCAATCACCAACAGGAGACCAATCGAACAATCGAAACCACATCCGGCTCAAAGGACCAGCACTCACCGATGATCGCACCCCAAAATTAATTAGATCCAAGTTGGAAATTACCCCTCGAAAACAAACGGGCCAACGCAAACTCTCCCCTAGACAATCATTTTCGGTCATTAAGTTCATAATTTATCGAGCTCGTCAAGGTGAGGTATAAATTGTTGATGGTAACTGCCGCGCACGCCAAGCTTCATTCGAATTTACCTGCAGAAGATGTCGTTAAGTCGGACTTTAATTGCACTTCGTAAGGAGGGCCCGTCTAGGAATGCGGTCCTTTGAAGACGCCTTGGAACTCCATGACGAATAAAGGATACAAACTGCCGACATGATGGGTTTTCATTTGTGAGAATGGTTGTAGGGCGAGATTTCGAAGGGGTGAGGGTGTAGATGGGGATGAGGATCACTGGGTTAGAGGGTTCTGTAAGTGGGAAGAGGGTAAGGGTTCAGTGAGTTAGTGGGTTAGTGTTATTGTTGAGGGGAATGTGGCATACAGAAAGAGTGTCAATAATTTTAAGGATATGGTGAAAGTTTGGTTCTTTCATTTTACAGCGTTTGTGTTCTCTTCTATGTGTCTTTTAACTCTATTGGGAGGATAAGAAGTTTACAAGTTGACTCAATGATGCAGTATCCGAAATTAGCAAAATTCTGTTCGGCTGGCCGTGAAAGGAATAAGTTAGTATTCTGAAATTTTGGGGGACATTATCTTCATCAAAAACCTTTCACTATGAATATCTTCAATTTTGTTGAATGCAGTCACATTTCTTCGATACGGTGCATCGTATTTTATAGTATGGTTTGTCAGTGGAGCTGAGCTTTAGCCCAGCCAAGACCACAGTAATTCCCTTCACCCTGTAAAGAAACCTTCTAGTACAAAGGCTTGCTTTCACTGGAGCTATCAGAACGTGCCCGACCAGAACCTTCCATCCTCAACAGGTTCTTCATAAGGCGACGTTGTCCTGTAAGAAAGCCATTGAGGATGTGAAATTATTTCTTACCAAGATCCAGATATCTTTTGCATCTTGCTGTTTCAAACTTCCGAAAGAACTTAGTGGAATGATCCATCCCTGGGAGATTCCTCCAGAGTTGTTTCCTCTCGGCTTTCTCCTTCTTCAGAAACTCCTTCTCATAGGTACATTCACCTATACCACAAAAGGGTTTTGGGCCAATGAGTGACATTCGTGCGCCCCCTTTGGCCAGATTAAAATGACTTAAAATTTTTCTTGCCCACCTCATTGACTTTATTCCGGTACTCCCAGATCATCTTTGAGGCGATGACATAGGAGTTCAGTGCTTTAATTCCAGCTTGACTATCTGAGTGTTTGGCTGTATCGCACTTCTGATAGTTTCTTTCTAGATTTATATCTAGACATCTTTCAATAGCTAAGATTTCCGCTTGAAAGACGCTCATGCAGGAGCCTAGCAACAGTGCACACTTGGTACTTGGCAAGAATATCCCAGCGCCAGCTCCTGTAGAGGTTTTGGAACCATCTTCGAGGTTATAGTCGGTGTATTTCGGTTCCCATTCCTCTCTTTTACTCAGCAATGTCCTGAAGTTTTTCTCAGTGCTTACTTTCTTGATCATTACATCACTGGGAAGGTTCGCAGATGAGATGTTGTTGTTCAGAGAGAACGAGACTCTCTGATTCTATATTCTCTCATTACCTTTACCTTCCTTAGATGTTCTGAGGATAGCCTCATGGGCTATCCTATCAATCACTAGATTTAGAGGTGTGAGATCCGTAATGATATCAAGTGGCCTCCAGTGACGCACACACAGGCAAACCTATGTACTTTATCGAGCCTTTTCTTCATAATTACCTGACTTGCCTGACTTGCACGCCATAAAATATGTTACAAATCAAATCATTTAAATTAATATAATGATACACTTACCCCAAAACTCTATCTCAATTGAAAACATATCTTTCAAGTCATCCCATGCATCTACTGTATAAGAAAAATCATTCCATAAACTGTCAAGTCATAAAAACCAAACACCCAATTTTCTCCAACGCTTTTATCACCCGAATAATCTACAATATGATAAACCCCCAAACAATAAGGTAAAACGCTAAAAACACCGATTCAACTTTAAGAAACTTCCGAGATAAATCCCATAAGGAATCAAATAAATACAGAAACAAGACCCAGAAGGCGCTCATTCATGCCAACTACAAAGAAAAATTTAAACCTCAATTCACAGCGTGACCGAACTGAAGAAACGCGTCTGTTTCTTGGGTAAATAGCGGCTCTAGCGCAGTTTCTCTCACCATCCCCATCGTCATTTACGTTTATTTCACTTTCTGCCTGGCATTAACTACCAATTGGGGGATTATATTCAATTTGTTTCGACCCTATTTTCTGCTGCTATCTTTTCTGCCGGTGAAAAAGAAACAGCTCGGTGATTCAATGAATCTTGATCACAGGTAAAAGTGTTTTTGGATTATTAGTGATATCACCAAAAGTCTTAGCTGTAAAAAAGAACAATGTTTTAGAAATGGAATGGAAAATAAAACTCTCTTATGTTTTCTGCAAAATTTCGATACAGTCAATAATTTTCACGGAAAAAATAAAAAATTACAAGCTGTTATGATCACTGTGCATTTCATTTCATCGTATGTTCCATAGAATGAATATTCTAAGATATTGTTTATGCTCAAAATTGGCTTTCTCAATTATGGTTATTAATCGAAGGAAAGTTCTATTAGTGAAATTAAAATATTATGGATATAATTTCGTCCGGAAATTAGTAATTGAACCTTCAGAACGATTTATAGAACATCTTTATCTCCTGTCATAGACATACACTATATTAGAATATTCATTCTATGGAACAATCATAGGATGATCATAACTGCTTGTAAGTTTTTATTTTTTCCGAGAGAAGCATCGACTGTATAAAAATTTAAAAGTTTTTTCTTGAGAAGGAGAAAGCCGAGAGGGAAAAACTGGCGGAATCTCCCAAAGATGGATCATTCCACTGAGTTCCTTCGGAACTTTGATACAGCAAGATCCAAAGATTTGATTTGGCATTTGAAGCCTAAGGAGAGAATGCCTTGGGCGAGAAACTCGATGGAGTGAGGAACTAGCTTTCACAGATATTGGATTAAGAATTAAAAACTGTCAACTCGTCATGGCCTTCCAAAGCCTGTATCTTGGAAGGGGAGTCGATTTAAAAAAAAAATTATATGAACTACCGCTACTTATTTTCATCAAGGAATTATCACCCAATGTGCCCTCGCATTTGTTTACAGCGTGCAAAAAAGTAAGGTTACTCTTCAATAATCATTTATTTATTATTTAATTAATCATTAAGGTAATCAAATGACCTTTCCTTTGATACATCACAATCTATATATTTCCGTTGGAAAAAATTAAGTAGGGGTGCGGGGCATAGGATTGCTCTTGAAATTCAAAGTCAACAAGTGCGAGGATTTTCTTCAATAATTCTTCATGAAGGTTTTCCAGTAAGAGGTGTTATTTTGAAAAGCCCGCTATTTTGGTAGATGTCAAGTTTGAAGCCTTCATTTTTTGACATCTGACAAGTAGAAACTACGTAGTTAATAAAAATGGAACGATACACTATTCAACAACATAACATAAAAATGGTGAAAATTTGGCAGAAACGGTTCGTGAAACTCGAACATTTTTGGGTCGTCGTGAAGCACCTTGTCGGACCGCAATGAAGAAATTTGTGAAAAAAATCAAACTGTTAGTACAAGTTAGTTATGTGAAGAATAAAACCCGTGCACGTCGCTCAAGAAAAACCGAAAATATTGCTGCTGTAACCGAAAGTATTCAAGAAAACCCAAGTTTTTCTATTCCTCATTGTTCTTTGGATAGTGTTGATCTGTGCAACGTTTACTTCCAACAAGAAGGCGCTGAGTGCCACACAAGCTTTTTAATGAAAGAAATATCCGATTATATACAAATATATATATTATATATATTGCAAAATTGCATTTTTCCTTGAATATCAAAATAACATCACTTATTGGAAAACCCTTTACAAGAATTCTTGACGAGTTACGTTACTTTTTTGGCCCACTGTAATTAAGATAGCATTAAAGAATAACTCATATCTAAAGTATTTCGTAGACTAAACGTGACAATAGTCTCTGTAATTATTTCTGATTTTATGTGTTAATCTACCCAGTTTTGAATTTCACTACCTGTTGAAAACAAATTTAGTCCCTGAAACAACTCATATAATACTATATGAGCATATTTCTCGAATTAACGCATTTCAAAGCAGAATGAATTAATTAACCATTCGTACGAATTAACAACAACCTACATACGATGTCGGGTTTAATTGAATTCAACAGAAATCTCCCCGGTGTCCAGAACGGTTCTGCCCTTAGGACAGCAAAGGTACCATGATAAATCGGGAGCTGACGCATTAACATTCGCGTCCTGGACGGTTTAATACCAAGAAATTACTTTTATTTTCCCTATTCCGTTTGCGAAATGTACAGCGGTAAATTGTATGAAACTCGGACTTTGAAATTAACCGGCTAAAATTAGCATGGACGGTCATTTCTGTGACATTGCGGTTTTGCGAAGGTCGCTACTGTGACGCTACTGATGCTTTCTGAATTTAACAGTTGTTACATTTTGATTTAATTTTTAGGTGAGATTTGAAAGTGAAATGGAAAACTTTTTTCGTGGGGGTATTTTCACGACAGATTATTATTATGATTATTTGAACCGGGTTCGTCATGTCTAGGTTAATCTTCCGGAAACTGCGACCATAAGATTAATTTATTCTTTAGCCTACTCAATTATTGAAACCTTAAAAGGTCGTCATTGGCAGATATAAAACCGACATCCTCCTTAGGAGCCTTGACCGTTAACTCTTGGATGTTCAGGACCGGTTTCTCCATATGAGAATAGAATTTTCCGGGGCTTGCCAGCTCTGTAAACTTGAATATCATGTGGTCACCTGTTTCTGATCCACAGAGTCAGCAAATTTAATCTGTTGGCTCTCCCATACGATATTATGATACAAATAATAAAAAGAGGTTAAACGCGTAACATTGCCATGACTAACTATAGAAATAATGATGGCAGATAATAGTAATAATCGATTGAAATCAACCAATATTGAACTCATACTTCGAAGCTAATCTCGTCATCGTTCAAGACAAAATGCAAGGAAGTAGTATCAAACAGGGCACCCATGGATGACCATTTCGTCCTTATTAGGACTCATCAGCACAGAAGGGCTCTGAGTGATACAAGGTATTTCTTGGAACTTGAAGCGAAATGACTTCTACTTTCGGGTATAAAGGTGCCATCTCTTGTTCCATACGAAAACTCTTCCATAGCATGAACCTTGAACGAAGTAGCGAGATGTTTACCATTTGTCGCATTGACCGAAGCGTACTTGCATTTCGCAAATTTTACGTTTTCAGTCTACGATGCGATGCACTCAGGGTAACATCAGTTGACTCCGTAGTAAATGATGAGAAGAGGTTCGATGCGTAACATCGCCATGAAGAATAATAAAAACAGAGAATAATATTAATCGATTGAAATCAACCAATAATGAATTTCGTCCTCGTTCAAGAAGGTTTTTTTCAATTGACTAATATTATTCTCTGCATTCATTATTTTGATACAAATGAAATTTGTACTAACAGTGCTCCATCAGCAGTCCCACTATCACTCAAAGCTCAGCTCGTGACAGATTCATTAGCTTTCTGGCATAGCTAGTTCAAATCATCACAATTTTTTTGAATTGAGTATGTCCTGGAGTATTTCTCCAGAGGTTGTTTTGTTATTCAAATGCCATTGCTGCCTAAAATTGAACATTTACAAGCCCCCAGGAAGGCTCAAGCCCAGCAGGTGTAAACTTTGATGCATCGGCATTTTCAATCCCTTCAAAATCACAATACCTTGGTATCCATAGTAGAGTTACTTCATTGCCACTTGCCACTTGCTTTATAGTATTAAGGCACTGCTTGTTCGGCAGAAACCCTTGACAGAAATCTCAACGTGGCATGGTTATCCGTGGTTATATAGACATGTGCCCACTTGAGGTTAATTTCAACACACCCCTGATCGCAAATGTAGACATCAAGTATGTCTGTCTGTAGAAAAGAGGGCTCATCTCTCAAGGCCTTCATAAAAGATAAATAGAAATAATGACGGTTCAGCACTTAGGACAGCAAAAAAATATTTAATCGACACCTTGCTTAGAAACCTTGGCCGTTACCTCTTGGTTATTCAAGACCGGTCTCTCCTTATGAATTATTTCTTAGCCAACAAGCTCTGGAAACTTATATACCTTGTGTTCAGCCGTTTCTGCTTCTGATCTACAGAGCCTGCAAATTTCATCTGCTGACTTTTCCATATGGTACAAATGATATTTATCCAGACAGTGTTCCGTCGCCCGAACCTCAGCTCGTGACAGCTTCAGGAGTTTTTGGACATACGTAGGTGAAATCATCACGAATTTTTTGACTGAAGAAAGTCCAGGAATGTTTCTTCGAGGTTTTTTTTATTCAACTGCTATTGCTGGACCGCTGCCTCATATTGGTATTTCCAAGCCCTCATGAAGGCTCAGCAGATGTTGATCTTGATGCACTTTTTGCCTTCTCTTCGACTTTTTCAGTCCCTTCAACAACACAATGCCTTGGCACTGTGTGCCTTTTGCCAGTTGCTTTATGGGGTTACGGCACTGCCAAGTCAGCAGAAATCCCTGGTTGTGTGATATCAGTGATCTCAGCGTGGTCTGACTGTCCGTGGTGATGAAGACATGCGCTATCTTGAAATTAATTTTAAGATATTTGTGGGAGCATAAGTAGACCGAAAGTATCTTTGTTTGTAAAACAAAAACGCTCACTTCCAAGGTCTTTAGATTTCCTCATTTTTTATGAAAGATGCATAAATGTTTCATTTAAAAAGCTATTCAGAATACTGGCTCAAAACCATCTTCAAAGGAGTACAGAAAGTAACTCAACAAACTTTTTGAGAGCTTTCGAGATGGGTTTTCTACAAAATCCAGTATGAAGATACGAATTTTTAAATCCTGAGTTCTCTCAACATCCTTACAGAAGAAATCATATAAATAAAAAGAAGTGTATTTCTATTCAAAAAGAAGAATGATTATGGTTCAACCCGAAGTATATTATCAACAAATATATTATTTATTTATCCTATGGCATAATAACCCATGTATATATAAACAAGAAATAAGTCATAGGCTAAAATCTAGTTGATGCATTCTAAGCCATTGCACTTACCTGCACAATTTCATAAATATTGTCTCTTTCGTTCAGAAGATATTTACTTGGTTTTATACTCTATCCCAACTCTGTATGTGAAAGACCAAATAACCAATGTAAAGGTACTGGCCCAGTAACCCTACTTATGACCTTTATATGACAATTTGGACCAGCTCATCAATTCATCAAGCGCAAGTGGAAATGGAGTGAATTTATCGTGATAAAAATTCATTGCAAACTCTATTCTCTATAAGATAAAGTAAAAATGACAAACAAAAGATTCTTCGCCTTTGAAGAAGGTTCTGTGAGCCTATAAATTGAAGATTGTATTCATTTCGATGATTGCTATTTTCAATTTATCTATGTTTCTATTCTCTATGTCATCGTTCAAATTTTTCATACACCACAACATCTAAAGTGAAATTTCCCTTCTTCAGACACTAACGTCGTCAACCTCCCCTTGATAACAACTCCTTCAAGACCCCACCCAACTCAACCCCAAGACAAAACTACATCGGACATTCTCCACACGTCGTGAATACTTTTTAACATGTTCGTATAATTCAATATGGTTTATTTTTGCTAGACTTCTTGGGAAAAGGGCCGACGTTCCGGTGAAACTGCACAGAAAATTGTCTCATGAAATTCAATCGTGCCTGGAGGCTGCGAGACGCCACGTAGC
This sequence comes from Propylea japonica, assembly GCA_013421045.1. Taxonomy (NCBI): domain Eukaryota; kingdom Metazoa; phylum Arthropoda; class Insecta; order Coleoptera; family Coccinellidae; genus Propylea; species Propylea japonica. Next base: position 84,335,250 of record CM024242.1, read on the forward strand.
CATTGTTTGGACCAAATTGCGATACTGGGCTTTAAATTATAGCGTTACGTTGGCAGTTCCGGAATTTCTGGATGACCACGGGTCCAGAACCCGAAGATGGGCATCAGTTTACGGTTTTAGGAGCGTATTTCGTTATGTCTGGATTATTGTTGGTGTATTGGTTATTACGGAGAGGAAATTCGACGGAATTTTGTTATGAATTTATTACGTATTGATCAGACTTTTTCTTTTATGTTATTGAATATTTTATTATTTTATATTTTGAAAGGAAATATCATTAGTCATGCCAACTTACTTTTGGTAAACTCTTCCCTAGTTATAGTAAAAAAAGTGTTACTGTTCACTGCGAACTCAAGGTCCCCTTACAGAGCTGTTCTGACCACACCCTCTACAACTCGCCTTCTAGTTCCAGAGATCTGATGAAATCCAATATCTGTGAAGGCTTCAACGAGGCTAGTCTCCTTAGGCTTACAATGCGAAAGCACTACTACAGAACCGAAACTCGTCAGTGTCCGATAATCCCATCCCCAAAAGGTGCTTCCTGAGGCGACAGTATCCTGTGAGGAAGCCAGTGGGGAGGTGTAATTGTTTCGTACCAACATCCAGATATCTTTTGGATCTTCTGGAATGATCTATCCCTGGGAGATTCCGCCAGAGTTTTTCTTTCTCGGTTTTTTCCTTCTCCAGAAACTTCTTCTTGAAGGTATATTTACCTATACCACATAAGGGTTATGGGGCAATCAGTGACATTCGTGCGCCCTCTTTGGCAAGTGTATTGACCTCTTCGTTTCCTTTGATTCCTGAACGGCCGGGAACTCAGATTAAGAAGACCTTATTTTTCTTGCCTGCCTCATTGAGTTGATTTTGATGTTTTATTTATGTATCTGCGACAACGCTAAAGGACGCTACCCTCACCTAACATAACCTAACCTAATCTAACCTTATCTCACCTAACCGAACCTATTCTGAGCTCAGCCAACCTGATATATTATCTAACCTGAACTGAAGAGGAGAAACTTTTAGATAGAGACGCCGTATTAATAACGACGTTTGCCTGGTTTATATTCTGAAAATAATCAATGCAGTATATTGTCTTGTATCTAACCCTACTCAACCAAACTTTACTTAATTAAATTTTCCTTAATCTAACCTTTTTCTGGGTCCTAAGGGGGGAAATCTTTTCAGGTTTCTGTCGGTTCGTGAAGGATTTGTTAGGAGTGGGTTGGGGTTACATGGAGTACTTATCTTGCTAGCTGGGTCTACCTCGATCTGTTCTCAGGTTCGAGGGTAAAATTAAGCCATAGTTACTGGTCTCAAGAAGTGCTAACCTTGCTTACTCGGTCTACCCCGGGCCCGTTCCTGGGTACGTGGGGTCAGTTAAGCCATAGTTACTTTATATGTATTGGTCATTTTTAGTTTTCATTGAAATTTCTCCCAACTACTTAAGCCGTACACCACGACAAGGTGATGACCTCGTACAGGTCTCTAATCTAACATAACCTCATCTAACTGAACCTCGCTTAATCTCTTTTCTAAATTGTAGATCGTAGATGGTTGATCTGAAAGTCTATTAGGCCGCCATCAGAGCTATTATATTTTCAATGAACTCCAGTATCTGAAAGGGCTACAAGGAGGCTAGATCCGGTTTTATCCTATTCTCATCTCCAAGACATTCTTTGCGCAAGCTCTCAATTCTCATCATATGCTACTGTTAGAAAGTCAATGAGAAGCCATAACTTATTCTAGCTCAAATACGAATACTATTTGTATTCGAACAAATTCTTCTGATCTGTATTGATATTGTTAGATATTGCGTTGGGATGACTCCCCTTTCTAAGTGAATGAAGGCATTCAAGAGTAAACTCCTGCTAATAATTCAGTGTTCCATTATAAATTCAAGGTTCAGGAGAGATGTTTAATGAATTGTAATAATTAATGTTCAACACAAAGAGCAAACATAAAGTTCACGAAGCCCTGGATGTGGAGAACATAAGACAAAGGGCACTTTAAGCAAATGAGTTGACCTGGAGCTCTAGGATTATTCATTCAATATAGGTATTTTTGTACAACTGCCATTAAAAGTGATAGTTTTAATGATGAATAATGTTAAAATTGATTGTTTACGTGGAAGCGTGTTAAATCTACTTTTAACACAACCTTTTGATTATTTGAATATTGAAATGCATTTTGAAGTTTATTGTCATAGCAAATTCGCGGATTTCTTTATCAAAATAGGGCAGTTGTACAAAAAACATTGTATGATATTTGCGTTGATAGTGATTTTATTTTGTTCGTAAAAGAAGTGAAAATTTTTTCGCTCACAAAATAAAACGTCGCTTTTAACACTCATATCATAAATAGCTATTGTTTAGTTACTTTTCGAGTTGAATCTAGAGCTTTTTGTTCATATGTTGGGTTTCAAATTTGCCTACAAGTTTGTCGAGCACCGCATTGAATGATCGCAATGAGCTTTTCAATTTTATCGGAATCAATGAGACAGGATTCAAGATTCATTGAAAAGGTACACGTGCACATTTTTTATTTTGCCCCAACAACAAAACAAAATAGAGGGTGTCTCCAATTTTGTGCGTTTTTTTAGAATGAATGAAACCATAATTTGCATTCATTTCTAAAAATTTTATCTTGGTTATTCAAGTATCAGTTATGACATTAATGTACGAAAAATAATATCTGTCAAATGGCCTTCTCATGCAGCTCTACAGAATGCACTTTTTGAGCACTCGTTCTCCTTAAACGTGAGCTATATCGTTTTGCCCGAATGTCTGTAATTTTCTGATTGTGAGCCGTAAATGGTCTAAAACAATAGGGTTCTACACCTTGATGATGAATTCGTGGTCAAATTCAATTTTTTGTATTGTGCTGTAAGTTCACTTTGAATTTTGTTTTTATTTATTTCATTGTATGACTTTGTGAAATACTGGAGAATGAAGTAAAAGAACTAACTTCTCTGTGGTTTGTTGTTGTGGGTTGACGTTGACATTGTCATGTCTGCCTTTGTTTGTGTTGATGAGATATAAGATCTGGTTGAGCATCTAGACTTCCGTCCTGAAATTCAAAAAGCTTGAACTTTTAACTTTTACGCTTGTTTGTGTTGGTTCTCAATAGTTTGATTTGATGACTCTTTTATTATATGGATCCGTGGAACCAAATTTGTAAGTTTCGTTCCTACAAGCAATATTTAACATCTGGCTTTCCAGGCAACTTGCGGTTTTTTCTTTTATTTTTATTGTAATTTTTTAGATCCTGTTGGTTTTTGAAAATGGCGAATGCCGAAACATGTCAAACCTAGGAAAATAAACAGAGTTCCATATTTTTGAAGAAGTTTTTAGACGTTTTCCCTTTTGTTTGTTTAACGATTACTCTTCCGTATGGGATTCTACGAGGTGAAATTCAATTTTATCCGTGGGGCCGTCTGTCCGGCCGTAAGCACAATAACATTCGAAGGGATTGTCCTAGAGACTTGAAATTTTCAGGGTTCGGTTTCGATATAGCTCGGTTTCCATATAGCTCGGTTAAGTTCGTTAACCAAATATGGCTTTTCAAAATTTTTGTTTCTCGATATCTCAGACAAAACAAAACCCATCGAAATGAAATGTTGCGGCCATATGCAAGATGCTCATAAAAAGCTTCATGCAAAATTTTGTGACCATAGAGAAAATAAAACCATGGAAAATTTCATTTGAATATTGAAAAAAAAACTTCATATTTCCATAAAAAATTATCCGATTCGAATGAAATCTATTTCATAAAAAAGATTTATACACTGAATATTCATGAACCATAGATAATTCAATTGGAATATAGAAAAGAAGAATCTTTGTATTTCCATAACAGGATATCCGATTCAAGTGGAATTTTTCTCGAGAATGAAAATTCTTATTGCGAAATTTTGTGGTCATAACGTCAACAGTACCATGGAAAATTCAATCGAAATATTGAAGAGAAGAATCTCTATATTTCCATAGCTCAGGATAAACGATTCGAGTTAAATTTATTTGTGATTCAAGACTGACATACTGAATGTTCATGCAAATGTCAAGGGGATCGCATTATCAGAACTATATAGACTTTAATTTTTGTAATTATTCATGTCTTACATATTTAATTTTTTGATAATTTCCAGAATTCAAAACCGATTGTACTGATGTTATAAATTTTGATATACAGATTTGGAATTTCACATCTGAAACATACGATATACAATGCATAAGACAGAGAATTTTTCCGTCTAGGTGCACAGATGAATAGTCGAGATAATCACGTGCTGTTACTGAATGAATTCCGTTGACTTATTGCAATAACATATTCTTGTCTCTTTCTTATCGCAGTATGGTAGGGAACCTGCAGTACACGTATAGAATTATTTAATTTGTCAGGCTGCCCGTAATATTCGATTCAAGTATTTACTGTTGCCTACCATACTCAATGAATTATGCTCCTCCTAACTAGAATATTGCAATAACACAACGGAATTTCATGTGATTGTCTCGCCTATTCATCTGTGCAACTGGACGGAAGAATTCTCTGTCTGATGCATTGTATATCGTATGTTTCAGATGTGAATTTTCAAACCTGAATGTATTTTCTTGGTTGAAACAATAAATATCATAAATTTAGTTAATTCCAGTTAAAATTCCAAAAATTTCTTCACCAATATAAACTACTCCCAAAGTTCACGGCTCGAAACAAATTATTTATCGCCTAATTGGCTGTCTAATCAATCTTGAACGACTTCATCTCAACTCTCCCAAGACTAAACATCGAGATTCTACCTCTGAATCCCCGAAACTGAAAGAAAAACATCTTCCAATCAAATTCTTCCAACGGAGTGGCTGGAACGCTCCGAGCATTTAGCTTCCTATTTTTTTAAACGCCTGTCTTTTGAAGGCGAAGAAAACGAGACAAATTACAAACAAAGTTTGACTGATGAAGGCCGAGGAGGAAGAAATGGATTGGAGGAGAGTTGGGGGGGTCAGGGGCTGAATCTGGGGTTTTTCTTAGTTCGTTGCTTGGAGGGAAGAAGATTGACGTGGACATTAATGAAGATCTTTTCTATAAATATGTTCTAACTGTTCTGACTGGAGGAAGTTCTTGGGGCGTTAAGAGTTCGATTAAGGTGAAATGTTGGATGTTGAGGTCAATGTCACGTTGTTTTTTTGTGACAATATCGATTGGATATCTACTCAATCAAATAATCAGGAATTATGACCTATCAGCATTGACATAATTTCATCTCACTTTTGCATCGATTTTGGTTATGATATCATCCTGCTTTCTTTCACTCATACATTGTCATTTTATGGGTCATTGAGACATTCATACTAAAAATTAAAAAGGAAGAAGTACGTTTAGACAATTTTATTCCATATGAACAAAGAAATAACAGAAAGTATAAGTGTTCTTAACGTACAGGTTTGGAAATTCACATCTGAAATATACGATATACAATGCATCAGACAGAGAATTCTTCCCTCCAGTTGCACAGATGAATAGTCGAGACAATCACGTGCTGTAACACACTGAATTCAGTTGTCTCACTTCATTATTCTAGTCTTGTCTCTCTCTTATCGTTTATAGGAGCGCAATTCTTTAGTATGGTAGGCAACAGTAAATACTTGAATCGAGTATTACGGGCAGCCTGACAAATTAAAAATTCTATATGTGTAGTGCGGGTTCTCTACCATACTGCGATAAGAGTGAGACAAGACTAGATATTTGCAGTAAGACAGTTGAATTCATTCAGTTATCGCACTTGATTATCTCGCCTATTCATCTGTGCAACTGGAGGGAAAAATTCTCTGTCTGATGCCTTGTATATCGTATGTTTTCGATGTGAATTTCCGAATCGGTATATGTATACTGATGTATTAAACTATTGGTGCTATCTAGGATTTTTCATTTGTGTTCCGATACTTCAGAATGTTTTATTTTTATTTGAGTCCTCGGGTAAGGATTTTCCGATTTTGTTCTGTTCCATATTCGTTAGAAGTTTTCTATTGGTTGGAAGGTTCCAATGAATATTTAGTTGATGTAAGTAAACCCTTCAACGATTTATGTATAAAAGTTAAAACCTATGCCGATCACTGTTTCATGTAATATTATATTATCGACACAGTTATTGAAATATGCTTTAAACTCAATATACACTGAGCAAAAAGATTAACGCACATTATGAATATCTCAAATTTATTCTACAACTGAAGGTGTTCTCAATGATAATTATTTTTATCAGAATTATGCATGCATATGTTATCCACTTTCAACGTTTTTCTTCAATGCAGTAGATGTGTTTTCCCAGCAGGAATGAAAAAGATGAGATTATCAGATTTTGAATGTATTGGCTCTATTCTGAAATCAGTTGTTTTCGATCAATTCTAGTGATCAATAGTTTTTCTTTCGTTCGATTTTCTACACTCAATCGCTATGCAACGCGAAACATGCAATTTGACCCAAGAGGAATGTGCCCAAGCGGTAGTTTTGCGAGAAGAAGGATGAACATACATAGGAATTGCAGAAAGGTTTGGAGACAGGTATGAATGTTCGAAGACCAGGACCAGGATTGAGCAGGTTTGAAACAACCTCAATAGAAGGCTGAGAAGTTCAGAAAATCATCCAGCTACTCTTAATGACTTAGGAATCTGGGAAGGATTGAATCAAAACATTTTAAGATCACTCATTTTGAGTATGAACCGTCATTACCGAGCAGTAATTAACGCAAGGGGTGGAAATACTAAGTATTAAATCACTTATCAGCATTCCAGTATTCTGAAAATTGTTTATTTCTCTTCTTTCACATAAGATTCGGTGAAATCCTGAATTTTTCTTCCATTTAATGTGTCTTGTTTCGTTCAAAACCTTCCCGAGAGAAAATAAAAAATAAGTTATAAAGTCAATGTAGAGTTAACTTTCATTTAAATTGCGATTTTCAGAATGTGCGTTAATTTTTTGCGCAGTGTATCAATCATTGAAGGTTTACTTACATCAGATGAATATTCATTGAAACCTTCCAAACAAAAGAAAACTAACGAATATAAAACATAAAAAAATTGAAAAATATACACAATTTTATGCAGTCGCTATCCTTAAGTAAACACTAACATATACACTTATTGACACTACTGCAATATCTCACGCCGAATATCTATTGATGCTGTTTTCAGGACTATATCCTGAGGAAATTGAACTTGACCCAAATAGTAATAAAACATCCTGAAATAGGTTGAGACAGATGAAAAAACTTTAGATAGCACCAAGAGTTCATTACATCGGTATATATGTGCACAGTGTCAAACACTATCAGGGTGTCCACAACTGAATCTCTCACCCTACTTCCAGAATTTATAGTTATCCGCAGTCGTTTACTGAGTACCAAACTAAACGGCGCGACATCTTTGAGGAAAACACGATAGTTTCCCACAGGCTTCTTGCTGCCATTTGCAGACACAATATCTCACGAATTGCAGACACATCAAGAATTCATGGCACCACACAAAGTCGATAAAAAAGAACACCAAGAAACGACAGGATATCGATGAGTAAGCAGTTTCCAACCTGTCAATACCCCGAGGGACTCCAGTAATCTCCAGTTTCTTTACCAAAATAATTGGAGGAGTGCATTACAGGAAGTGGTTCTGGTCTGGATGGAATTTTAACGACACGTTAAGCCCTGAGGCCACGTTTTAGCCCCTTATTTATCTTTCTGAAATTTCCGTCAATATTGGCGTGTGTCTCTTAGCATGAACTCGTCAATATTGGAGCAGCTGCTTGAGGAAGGGTAAAGAGATTTTGACACTGTGGGGATGGATTGGAGTTCCTCATTTTCATTGAGTAAGCAACTTTCGGTTTAAGGTTATGGAGGGGAACCGAGCAGATAAGAAGCTTTGTAATTAATAATTGAAGCTTGGTGTATAGGGTTAGTGAAAGTGGTGATCTCTGAACTACAACTTTGCCACCTGAAGTGATACAGGAAAATAAACGACACTTTATGATGATTATCCTGAAAAGTTCTCATACCGTCAAAATGGGATAAATTTCGCTTTTATCCGATTCGTCATCTTGAAACTACATTCTTAAAAGTTGAAAGTATTGAAATAATCACCTCTGTGACTCAACTTACAGTAATATTCACACTTTTCCAGAAAAAACTCTCTCTATATTCCAACAACCAGGTCTGATTTTCATATATATATACAATATATGTCTGATAAGAAGGACGTGATCGGTGTTGCTATTGAATTTAATTGATAAGTTGTGTATTATTCCTGTTTTGATCGATTTTTTTTTTCTTGAGTGACGGACGTGCAATCCTATTACCTAGGTTGAGGTCTGTATACGTTTTTTTGTTTTTCTGCATAAATATATCGCTAATATTGCGTATTCTTGTAAAGTGATCTCAATATACGTTAGTTCGGTATTAATTATCCGCATATTTCGGTTATCTGTGCGGGTGCACATGTTCCTTATCTATATCGGTGCATTGATTAATAACAGGGAATTCCTTTCTCATTGCCGATCCACTAATTGTTAAACCTTTCTTACCGTGGCCCTCCATATACCTTGTGTTTCTCAAAGCCTTTCATATTGGCCCATGAAAGTGAAGTTTGTTTTTCATTGTCCTTACTATTCCCTCCTGTTTAGCTGTTGTTCTGATTTCGTTTATATCAGTCACTGAATATGTCGAAAAAGCAGTGTCATTGTTGCGGGAAGCAATTCGAAAGTCATTTAACTTTGACTTGTACTATTTGTCGCAACAACTTCGGCAATACTTGCTGCAATATTGGGGCGTCAGAAGTGAGAATTATAAACTCCCGGAAATCTATTTCTTGGAGTTGCAAGCAGTGCGAAAGTATTGGGAATGATATTGCGTCCTTGAAGAGCGTTATTGTTTCTCTTCAGAATGAAATTAAGCAACTCAAGACTGCGATGGAAACTATCCAACCTGCGCAAGTGCAGATTCCCAATTGTTCCTTCGAGGAGATCATTGGGGAATTTGAGGACCGAGTCAGACGTAAAAACAATGTAATTCTGTATGGACTTCCTGAACAGCCTCAGGGTGTCACGAAGGAAGTAGGAAGGGAACTAGATTCTGGTGCAGTTAAGGAGGTTATAGAGAGCTTAGACACGACAATTCCAACATCTGATTTCAAAACAATTCGTTTGGGTAAGCACGATTCATCATCTGAGAAGCCACGGCCTGTGAAAATTATATTTTCGAACCCATCGCCACCCATTGCTTTACTCAGAAAATCAAGAGATCTCAAGAAGATTTCTCAATTCGCACACTTGAACATCACGGATGATTGGACTCCTAGACAGGCGGATTACTTCAAGGAATTAAAGAGGGAGGTTGAGCAAAGAAAGGGGGATGGTGAAAATATTACAATCAAATTTTTCTCTGGTGTTCCTAAGATCGTGAATGCTTCAAACTAGTACCTCCCAATTACAGTGATTCCACACTTGTCTGCTATTATCAGAACGTTCGCGGACTTAACTCTAAGACTCATGACTTTTATTTGTCTGTATTGTGTGGTGATTGTGATATTGTGTGTTTGAGTGAAACATGGCTTACTGGCGAAGTTGCTGATTCTGAAATTTTTCCACATAACTATGATGTGTTTAGGCATGATAGGGATAGAGTGGCTACGAACACGACAGCAGGGGGAGGTGCCCTTCTGGCGTTCCGTAGTGAGTTGCATGCTCGGAGGGTGGATCTTTCACTGTTGCACCAGTTGGTACCGGCTGTTGATGTAGTTGGTTGTATGATAAAGTTGAAATCCAGAAATTTGTTGGTGGTTGGTGTGTATATTCCACCTAGAATCGATACTGCATCCTATGATTCATTTTTTGAGGCATTGGCAGCACTTGATGTACTGAGTAACTGTCAACTTTTAATACTTGGAGATTTTAATGCACCGCAGTTTGTTTCACCTTCTTCTTCCGACCCAAAGTGTTCAACGCTCAAAATTTTCTCTACTATCCTTGACTTGGTGCAATTTAATACGCAGCGAAATGCAAATGATAGACTGCTAGATCTTGTGTTTTCCAATGTGTCATGCGAGATGGATTATGCTGTTCCTGCCTATGTTCCTATTGACCCCCACCATCCGCCTTTTCTGGTTAAACTTGATGTTGTGAGGAAGAAAAATTGCAGTCTTGATTTGGATGGTGGGTGTCATTTCAGGGAATACAACTTCAGACGAGCCGATTATGTCTCGATGTACAGGATGATCCTTGAGGTAGATTGGTCCTTCATCACTGAGATAACTAGTTCTAATGTTGCGTGTGATGAATTCTACTCTGTACTTGAGAGAATTTTCAGACAGACTGTTCCGCTGAAGAAAAATCGTAAGCGAAGATTTCCTCCTTGGTACAGTACGGAAGTAATCCAGTGCATATTTCTGAAAGAAAGAGCATATTCGAGATTTAAAAAACATAAGAGCGATTGCAACTTCCAACGATTCTGCAGTATCCGGAAAAAATTAAAGGTCCTGCTACACAGTGAATATAAAAACTTCATTCGGCGTTCGGAACATACAATGAAATCTCAGCCTGATAGATTTTGGCAATTTATTAATGATAAGAGAGGTAATTCTCGGATACCAGGGAGAATGACACATGGTTCCCAAATTGTGGAGGGAACAAGGAACATAGTCGGTGCATTTGGTTCATACTTCAGCAGCGTGTTTGATGATGTTGACGCCGCGAGCGACGTCCACTTCCAGGAGACGTTTCAATCGAATGTTTCGGTCGATTCAATCACGGAGGACCAGATTTTGAGAGCTGTGAAGAAGCTGGGAAGTAAAGCGACGGCTGGGCCAGATGGCGTGCCGAGTTATTTGGTAAAGGATTGCATTGGTGCTTTGCTGATTCCCTTGCAACATATTTACAGTCTAATATTGAGAACTGGGGTGTACCCTGACGCTTGGAAGCTTGCCAAGGTTATTCCTGTATTGAAGAAAGGAGATCGGTCACTGCTTGAAAATTATAGGCCAATATCTCTGTTGTGCAACTTCTCTAAGGTTTTCGAAATTATTTTGTACAACGAAATCTATCCCGTTGTGAAACATCTAATAAATATTGAGCAGCACGGGTTCATGACCGGAAGATCTTGTATTAGCAACCTAGTCTGTTTTTCTGAGTTTTTAATTCGTAATCTGGATGGAGGTCATCAAGTAGATGTGATGTTTGCTGATTTTCAGAAGGCTTTTGATAAGATAAGCCACAAGGTCCTCATTGAAAAGCTCAGATCGAAATATGGCTTTTCGGATTCATTGGTGGCAGTAATTGAGTCCTACCTATTCAACCGTCGCCAGTATGTTTACGTGGAGGGCTCCCGTTCAGAAGAGTATACATCAACATCTGGTATTCCTCAAGGTTCCAATCTCGGCCCACTGTTATTTATACTCTTCATAAATGATATAATTGACGTGATAGAAAGTGAGAAGCTGGTCTTTGCTGATGACCTAAAGATTTTCCGTAAGATAATTAGCTTGGATGACTGCGGTAGACTTCAGAACGATATTGAGCAACTGTGTGAGTGGTGTGTCGTTAACAGACTCAGCCTTAATATAGACAAATGTAACACCATGTCTTTCACGAGAAGTAAGCAGCCTATCATGTATCCCTATTCAGTGGACAGCAAGCTATTGCCAAGGGTGGCTGAGGTGAGGGATTTGGGTATTGTTTTCGACAGTGCTCTCACATTCGTTCCCCACATCGATCAGTTGGTGCTTTCGGTTTCGAGGACTTATGGTTTCATAATTCGAAGTTGTGGATGCTTCACTGATTCAGCAACGTATTTATGCCTTTTCAAGGCATTCATACGAAGTAGGTTGGAGTATGGCTCTGTGATTTGGAATCCTCTCTACAACTGCCATAAACAGCGTATTGAATCAGTACAGAAACGTTTTTTAAAATATCTGGCTTGGAGAGAAGATAGCGTGTACCCCGCGAGAGGCTCTGATTATGAATTGATTTTGGAGAGATTTGGTTTGTCCTCTTTGGATGTTGGACGCAAGATATTGGCTGTGAAGTTCTTATACAATATTTTAAATGACATAATTGATAGTCCCTCAATTCTGGCAATGCTAAACTTTACAGTGAGGAGACCAGGCTCGCGATCTCAGGAACTTTTTTATTTACGTACACCTAGAACCAACCTGTTGTTGCAGTCTCCAGTGGAATTTATGTGCCGTACCTTCAATCCTTTATCTACTGTTTGTGATGTGAACTTTGATCCGTTGTCGTGTATTGTGGACCTACTCTCATCGCACTGTGGTGTGTGAAGTGCATATGAATCGAACATTTTTTTTTCTGCACTATGTTTTTACTTTTTAAAATCAAGTGATTAATTTCTGTTTGTTTCGGGCTTTTGTTTGTAGTTTTGATTCAATACTAAATAATTTCCTGTAATTGGGATTTTTCCTGTAGGAAATAAATGGCTTATTATTATTATTATTATTATTATATGTTCAAGTAACTACATACTCAATCATCTGAGAGAGCTTAAAGAAGGAAGATCCGCGTTTCTCCCATTATTCTCCGGTCCAAGATATTCTTTTGCAGAGGCTCGCAATGGTAAGGCATTCAGTAACTAAGTCAACAGGAGTTCTTTTGTTTTCCTCAGAATCACACTCGTCAGTTTCTTTAACCCAATTCTCAATATATTCTTTACAAGGCAACAATGTCTAGTTAGAAAGCCAGTGAGAAGGAGTAAACTTATTCTTACTGAGATCAAAATACTTTTTAGACTTCGCAGTTAGTGCTACTCTTTCAGTTTTTCCCTTCTCCAAAAAAGCGCATTTGCCTATATACCATGAAAGGGTTTTGGGCACGCATTTAAATGGCGATAATGATCCCCGAATATGAAATTCATTTCCGAAGGTGAATTTATAATGAATCTATGTCAAATTACATAGAAGAAAGTAGCCGTAACGGGTTTTTTGACAATAGAAAAGATTTTTGAGCCCCCACTTCAGAGAATGGAATAAACCATTTTATCCACTCCATTAAACTAATTTCTATGTGTAATGGTAGTCATAACACAACTGTAGACATGTCTATGAACCGAAAAGCGAGTGTTATAATAACACCCGCACATAACACCCGCTAATAAAAATACCTAGGAAGAATGAAATTGCTTACAAAAAAAATGAATAAAAAGTAGGATCGATCCGGAAATCTATTTCAGCCATCAAGATAACGTTCTAGCGATTTATTCCAGATTTATTTTTGGAAAACGTAAATTTTTGAATTTGCGAAAGTACTTGATTTGATCAGTTAGACACTCTGATTTGATTCCCGACCACAGAGTACAGAGGTTTGACGGTTGGACGAAATGTTGTCAACGCTATTGACAACTGTTCAAAATTTTTTAAATGCAGATTAATTCGAATTTTACCGAAGAAGTCGTGGATAAAATATAGTATTCAATCGCGGTAATGCTCAAAACACACTTGATGAATTACAAAATTCATCTGCGTGTGTTTTGACCTGCATTACCGCTCATTGAATAATATACTATTACATATCTTTGTCAAAAGTGTAAATAAAATGAGTGTGCCCCTTTTTTTCTTATCATCGATATCTGCCCTAATAAACATGAATGGAAGGTACCCAAATTTCTCCTTATGAAAACTTCCCTTTTTCAGGTCTATATTCGAGCCTATTTGTTTGCCTTTACAAGAGTTGTTTCGAGGGGGTTTATATTTCACCTTAAGCTTGTGTATTGTTTTAATATTTTCAAAGAATACCATGGTATCTGTATTGATACGGAAAAATAATGATAAAAACAATAAAAATGAAACTGAATTAAAAATAATCACTCATAACTATTATTGCAACGGTAACTGTAATAATAATAACAAAAAAGGTTTTACAGGGAATAGAAGGTGATGCCTTGGATGAACAAAAATCAGGCAATAAAAGCCATGAGTGTAAATTATTCATATAAAGGTGAAAATGGTACCTATGTCGCTTCGTTTATTTGTTCATTAAACCAGTACGCCGAGAATGGAGCAGAAAACTTACTTTTCTTACTCGTCTCCTGCTTTTAATTTGAAACTTCCTGTAGCTCTTTCAGGGGTTTTCGAGTTTACCAAATAAAACCTATCAATATGTAGATATTTAGTTTCTTAACTCCATGAGAAATAACAGTACAAGTCGTCAAACCAATAGGCAAAGTGTCAGTTGCAGGAACGTCCATTAAAATTTAAAGGTCCATTAAACTCTTAATCCTCCATTATTACAAGGAACTAATGGAGGATTAAGGGTTTAATGGACCTTTAAATTTTAATGGACGTTCCTGCAACTGAGCAAAAATCGAATAAACCTCAATAGCAATACGCAGAAAATGGCGCAGCCCAGAAAGTGGATCCTCAGCTGACTCTTCTTTTCAGTCTCCTACTTCGGAACTGAAACCGATAGTTTTTTTCGGAGATTTTCGTTTCACCTACCAAAACATATCAAGATGTATGTATCGTCGTAACACATCAGAAATAACAACACTAGTCGTCAAACCAATACGCAAAATCGATAAGATAATACCATTACGCAGAAAATGGCGCAGAAATTGAATCCGTAACTTACTTTTCTTACCCGTCTTCTGCTTCTGAACTGAAACTTCCACTTATTTAATTAAGGCCTATCTCGCATAAAACACACCTTGTGAGCCTAACGATGTCTCGAAGACGTCGGAGGGAGGTTCTTGGAGTGGGTCGAGATAAGCAGTTCCAAGAAAGGAACTATAATTAATCTTTCTGTGAAAGTTTAGATGATAACCTAACGAGATATGTATAATGGAATTATGCTGCCTAAGCTGAAGTTATATGATGCTGGAGATGTCAGCGATAGCGGGATCCTTTGGAGAGATTTCTGGGGATATTGTTTGCCGCGTCGTTTGAAGCAGCAGTGATTTTTTTCGGTTGATTAATGAGAAAGTTTGAAGGGTTGGCTGGAGTTTGATGCAGTTTGTGGATATAGAGTTTTTCAATCTAAGGGATTTTGTTGTAGGTATTGAGTAAAGTTTGGCTGTATATTGATATGAATTTTACTCATTGCATAAACCATCTTTCAGTTGCTCCCGATTTCTCTTTGGATAAAGCTTCTCACAATTTATCATATATCTAATGTTATATCATATAGGTATCACAGTATAGGTGTGATTCAAAAGCACAGAGACTAGACCTCAGCAAAAAACCATGTCTTCTAAGTGTAATGATTGGACGATAGGATCTTATAATGTGATTTGGTTCAATTAAGGAATGAGCGGTAAGGCTAAATAGACCTTGGAGCTTTTAAACCTAATGTGTAACCCTGCTCTGTTTACCTTTCCGGCAGCAAGGTCTTGGGGAACTCTACTTCAATATTTCTGCGAAAGTTAAGATGATAACCTAACGAGATGTGTATAATGGAATTAAGCTGCCTAAGCTGAAGTTATATGAAGCTGGAGATGTCAGCGATAGCGGAATCCCTTGAAGGGTTGACTAGAGTTGAATGCAGTCTATGTAAGTAGAGTTCTTCAATCTAACAGATCTTGTTATATTGAATAATGTTCGGCTTTATAGTGATGCGAATTTTACTCTTCGCAGTTGGTAACCTTCTTTCAATTCCTCTTGAATTAATGCGGAAAAAAGATTCGCACAATCCAGTCAAAAAGCAGAGGAAATGTGAATGGGGCACCATACATTTCTGAGACTGATTGATTAGAGAAAGGGTGAGGCTGCATAGTCTTTACATTTTCCTCAATTTTAACTTACTGAGTGGGAGGATTTCTTTGAAAAAGCTCTTTGAGTTAGAAATTGGAACAGCATGATTAAGCAGGTTAACACTTGCTGGACCTGAGCCTTTATGGGAGCTGCTCATGGGCCAATATAGGGAAGCGTTCCAGCAATGGTAGTTCAATAACTGAAAAACCCTTCGTAAAAACACTTCTGGACTTACCCAGGACGAAAAATTCGTGATGATTTTACCTACCAAAACCTATATAGCTATACAAAAAAACTCCTGAAGCTGTCTTGAACTGGTTGCTGGTTTTATGAACGCCATTGACGTTCTCCTTGAGTTCGATCGATTAATATTATTCTCTGCTTTCACTATTTTGATATTCATGGCGATGTTACGCGTTAAACCTCTTCTTATTATTTACTACGGTGTCAACTGACGTTACCCTGAGCGCACCGCGTCGTGGACTGAAGACGTAAAATTTGCGAAATGCAAGAACGCTTCGGTCAATGCGACAAATGGTAAACATCTCGCTACTTCGTTCAA
Source organism: Propylea japonica (assembly GCA_013421045.1). Taxonomy (NCBI): domain Eukaryota; kingdom Metazoa; phylum Arthropoda; class Insecta; order Coleoptera; family Coccinellidae; genus Propylea; species Propylea japonica. The sequence continues at coordinate 84,351,537 of CM024242.1, forward strand.
GGTTCATGCTATGGAAGAAGGTTTTCGTATGGAACTAGAGATGGCGTCTTCGGTATATTTATACCTTAAAGAAGATGTGATTCCTCTGAGTGTTCCAAGGAATACCTAATAAGTCCTAATAAGAATAAAATTTCCATTCATAGGTGCTCTGTTTGATACCACTTCCTTGCCTTTTGTCTCGAACGAGAAGGAGATTAGCTCCGAAGTATGAGTTTAATATTGGTTGATTTCAATCGATTAATATTATTCTCTACTTTGACTATTTTGATACTCATGGCGATGCCACGCTTTAAACCTCTTTTTATGAATAACAATGTTTTGTCCTTCTTGCTATGTCAGGATCTAATTCTTCTCTTTTGTTCGTATTCCTTAACAACCATTTTCAATGACTAGCTAGGACACCGCACAAGGTCTCAACCTTTTTACCTAGTTTACAAGCTCTTCAGTGATTATTGCAAAATTAGTCACTTTATTCTGCCCCACTCTTCTCATTCATTCAAAATCCATACATTTTCATCAATTCAAAATGTATAAATATTTCCCCAAACATCTCCTTGATGTGTTGTCACCAAATCAATCCATCAACGTCTTCACAGGAACATTCTTCATCTCGAAGCCCTCTTACACCCCTAACGACAGCTGTAAAATATAGCGATGGGTCCCGGATGAGATCCTCCCTCTCAAATCTCACGCTTGATTATCCGCCAGTGGCGTGCGGAACATATGTTCCCCCGGGATGGTAATGCGCGGAACTATACGTCATATCTCACGGACAATTGAACAAACAGGAGTCCCGAATTCCTGTCTCCTTAGCGGGACTTGTCGAACTACGGAAGTTTGTGGAGATATCGCGGGTGGCTGTGCAATTGGGGGTTCCTGCAGGGTGACAGATAAGGGAGGTCTGGGGGTGATCGTCGGCGATCGCTTTGTCCCGTTGGGGTAGTTTGTGCATGTTGATTTGATGATAGAAGGCTTTGTCGGGAGGAAGTTTAGTTGTTGGGGTGATTAAGAGCTGTTTTATGTAGTGTTGTCATATTGTTCTGTTCTGTGTGAGGTTATTTCACTTGATATCATTCGCATTCATTTTTGGTTGAAGGTTGAATGGAAAATTTTTTCTAACTTTATTTTGAGGTGTTTTCCATGTTACTATCACTATCTGCACCATGCCATTTAGTTTGAAGAGAGAGTTGGATTGTTCTGGTAAGATCAATAAACAGAAAAAAACGCAACATCTTCTTTATATGGATTCGAAGACACTTAGAAATCAGAAGTAGAAGTAAACGGGGAGACGGGTGGTCTCACCAGGAAGAGGTCATCAAGTCGTTTTATTGCACCAGGTTCCTTCTTTGACATAGGGAATAACACCTAAAAAAGTTAGGAAAAGCCCTGAGCAGGAGCTTTTGAGCGCTCGTATATTGGTGGAGCAATAAGACTTTTGCCTCAAACACACACTTCCAGAATAATATTCCAGAAATTATTCAGAGAATGAAATTTGTGAAAAATAAATCATAAAAAAATAATTCTAGGGTTATGATGATGCTATCTTCTTGAAATTTTGCATGACTATTCATTTTAAATCGTTCTTCACTCACAAAATTAAGTTCCCTAGAATCGGATATTATGTGTTCATTCACGAATGAAATGCACTTGAATCGGATATCCTGTTACGGAAATATAAGGATTCCTTTGTACATTATTCCAATAGAATTTTCTATGGTTCTGTTAACACTATGGCCAAAAAATGTTGCATGAACATTTAGTATATCAATATTCCTTCACAAAATGAATTTTATTTGAATCGGATATCTTTTTATAAAAATATGAAGTTTCTTTTTTCAATATTCCAATTGATTATTTTATGGTTCAGTGTACACCATTGCCACGAAATTTTGCATGAGGCTCATTATGAGCATTTTGAACGTTGCTGCAACATTTCTTCTTGATTGATTTCGTTTTTTCTAATATATTGAGAAACAAAAATTTTGAATGGCCATATTTTATGGACAACCCTATACGATTTGGCTGGTTTACGAACTTAACTGAGCCATTTGGGAACCGAACGGACCATAGTCTCTTTTACAATCCCTTCCAAAGTTATTGTGCTAATGGCAGGACAGGTGGCTCCACGGACATAATTGAATTTGACCAAAAAATCGTCATCAGGGAGTCGAACCCTATCGTTTGAGACCATTTTCGGCTCCTGCTCAGGGCTCTTCTTGAATTTTTTCTCACACATTTAGATCAGCCACTGCTTAAGATGTAAAACAAAATAACCAAGATTTTGATCTGAGTTGATTATTGAATTACAAAAAATCATAGAGTGACATGTCAACAAGACCCATATCACAGAATTACAATTTCAACTTTCATAATATTTGGCCTTCCAAGGTACCTTCAATCTCATTATAAGTTCGTGATTTTTGTTCTGGAAAGCTATTATGTTCAAGACTGCCAATTAGTCCTATCGTTCGTTGACAAGTTAATTCGACCTATTATCTCAATTTCTTGCGAAAGAATTCTCATCGTTATTATTAAATTCCTTCAGTGTCATTGACAACATCTTTCTTTCAATATACCTTCGAATGAAATTAAGACCCTCTGATTGGACGGCATCCGTATTTTCCGTTGAAAAGTCAATTTTCCGTCCTACTTCCTTCGATAAAATAGCCGAGTTTATTTATTTCGAGTCCATTCCTTCCCTTGTAGATTGTAAATGGGGATAAATAATAATAATAAACTAATTGTATTTGTGATGAATTGAGTTCGACTTGAGCCTATTAGCGTAAAAAGGTTGTGATTTCTCACACGCCCTAGCGATCGTATATCACACTACCAACTAAGGGGAACATTCACTCATCCCGATAAGCATAATCATATCAGGGTAATTGAGCTCTGAGGTCTTCGGTGTCTTTCTCCTGGGCCCTGGGTTGTTAGTCCTTCGTTGCTTGGTCCTGGATTTCTCGGTTGATGTCTGGTAGTCGGTGTTGCAATGTTTTCCTACATGGTTGTTCCTGGTGTTCATCGTAACCTACAAACTTCCTTACCGTTCTAGCAGTACCGAGAAGTACTGGGTTTTGCATAAGTTTGTAGAGGTTTTCATCCAAATCTAGCTCATTAAGGTTGGACGTGAGGCTTTCAGGAATAATTCCTTACCGTTCTAGCAGTACCGAGAAGTACTGGTTTTTGCATAAGTTTGTAGAGGTTTTCATCCAAATCTAGCTCATTAAGGTTGGACGTGAGGCTTTCAGGAATAATTCCTGAGGTTGATATGAGAATGAGAATGGTTCTGGTACTAGACATTCCCCACTGTCTTTTGAACTGCAGTTCAAGCTCTCGATATTTCGATATTTTTTAAGCTTATTTTTGACGTAGATTGTTGTTATTCGTTATGGTTACATCTATCAGTATTGCTCTCTCCTCTTTTGTTTTCACTAGAATTATGTCTGGCCTGTTATTAGTAACTGTTTAATTTGTGAGTAGGTATAGCCTCTAATGGTGGTTCTCCAATATAACTTCAGGCTGATAGTTATAATATAGAATTGTTTCGGATTGCAGCATCCTCAATTATATGGCGAGCTTCTGATGAAGTATTTCACAAACTGCGTCATGTCGACTCTTATATACATTTCTAGCAAACATTTGGCAGCCTCCTGTAATATTTTGGATTGTTTCTGATGTTTGGCATCCCATAGTTTTTAGTTTGCACTACTTGATCTTGAATGGCAAGAAGAAAACTTTTTGTTTCAGAAAACAATCTTCCAGAAGTCAGCCAGTAGTTCGACGCAGAAATGTTGACATGTTCCTAAGTGACCTTGCTCAGGTGTCTTCCATGTAGGGGCTTTTCTCTCCATCTTTGAATTTTATTACTATCCTTCTATGTGGTGTTTTCATGAGGATGCTCGCATTGTAGTAGAGGTGTTGAACCATCTGCTTCAATCAGTATCTTATGTAAGTCCGTTGTGTTTGACTTGTCTACAAAGTAATTTCTTAAGTTGTGTACCTTTTCAGCCGTCATTTTCTTTACGTTTAGAAAGCCTTGACCGCTTTGTGTTCTAGGAATCGTTGTTCCTTTGACACAGTATTTAGGATAATGCTTGTTGGCCTTTGTGCACATTGTTCTCATTTTTCCACTTCACTATTCCGAAAGATAGGTGAAAACTGAGCAAGCGTAAGTGAAAAAAGCTTTTGTGAGATTACTGCTGTTCAGTTTGGTTTTAAGAATGTTTCTCGTTCTTCTGGTGATTATATTATATTGATCTCCTGCCAGCATTTCCTCCATTTATTTTTCGTTAGATAATGGTAGAGTGTAGTATTATTATTATTACTGAGGGAGCTGAATTCCACAAGACCTCTATCAGAGCTGTTTTCGTGATTGCGCTACAGCTCGCACTTACGTCTAAAGCCCCAATGAACCTTAGTATCTGAGATGGCATCAAGGAGGCTGAATACGCATTTGTCCTATGATTGTCCGGACCAATATATTCTTGGCACAGGCTTGCAACGCTAATGCATTCTGTAACTAAGTTAACAGGAGTTTCCTTCTCTTCCCCACAGAACCTATACTCGTCAGTTTCTGCTGAGCTAATTTCACTTACTTGTTAGGGTGACGAATAATTTCCAGAATATTCCTTTAGGGTGGTACTGTTTTAGTTTTTTTCTTCTCTGAAAACTCTTTCTTGAAGGTGCATTTGCCTCCCTAAACAACAAAAGAATTTTGGGCCAGTAAGTAGTGTTTTTGCTTTCTTTCTGTTTAAAGTTTCGTTTCGTTCGACTCCTCAGTGACCAGAAACTCAGACTAAAGAGACCTTGTAGTTCCTTACGGGTATAAAATTCCTTATAAGACTCTTGATTTAAATGAGAAGGGATACTTCTATTTTAATGGTATCCACTGAAAAGCTATCAACTACTTGAACACCAATTGGTGATACAGTGACAGAGTGTCTATTTTGAATATTCGAACACTTCTAGAAAAAAAAAATCATTGAAACAGCATTTCTGCGTAAGCTTCTGGTATCGGCATAATGCCGAAGAAATATCTGCTGGTAGGTTCCTCATATTCAAGTTAACCTTATGGTGATATGTTATTATTTGTTGAAAGAATTCTACTTCTACTATGGCTTAAATCAATATACAACATAATTCACTCTTGAATAATGAAAGCAGAGAATAATACCTATTAATCGATTGAATCAACCAATATTAAATTCATACTTCGGAGCTAATCTCGTCCTCGTCCAAGGCAAAATGCAAGGAAGTGGTATCAAACAGAACATTTATGGATATTCATTCCGTCCTTAATAGAACACAGTATTTTGAGAGAAAAAAGTGTTGAATATATGGCTATTAGTTTATATAATACTAGCGACCCGCTCCGGCTTCGCACGGGTGCCTCGTACACGCTATTTATAGGGTTTTATTAGGAATCAAAATACATGTAAATATATCAGGAAATCGAAAAAATATATTGAAATATCGATAATTATCATAATACATACTGTTTAATATCATTTTCTGGCGTATTTTTTCCTAAAATACGAAAAATCCCCGAATTTTGTTCTCATTACGTTATTTGTCAATGAAAAGGGAAATTCGGTTTAGTAGAAGCCTCAAATATCACTGCGACCTGAAATGATGCTTTTGATTGCTGAAATGTTAGGAATTCGTTGAATGAACGTTGAAGTTGATGATTTCATATGGACTTACCTATTCAAATAACGTTTTCCACTCGAAACGATCAAATGTTTACATCAAACGTACCTATGTCCAAAATATTTTGTTCTTCCTGGTTATTTCAGAATTCCTGGAACAAATATCTTCATTAATAAACGTTATAGAACTACTCAAAAACGATATTCGTACCTTGTTTGATTCGGATCTGTTCGTTTTTCTTCTCAAATTGCAAATTTCCTAGAGCTTTTTTGACCTCTACACTGAATTGACAATTGTCACGTACTTTACCAATTTCTTACGTTCTTTTCGATATCTTGAAATTTTTCCTGAATTTCTTTGCTACAAACCTTCCTCTTAAATCACTCTATCTATTAAATAAAACCGCATCCAAATCCGTTGCGTAGTTTCAAAGATCTAAGCATACATTGGGACATAGGGGCATAGGGACAGAGAAAGCGACTTTGTTTTATACTATGTGGTGATAGTGATGTTACCATCAAATATGAGAAATCTTTCTAGTTACATTAAATTCAAGAAGGCACTTTATGTTCTAGTTTTGAATTGTGAACCGTACAGTATTTGTGAATTCAAAGAGAGCTGTACTAGAGGCTGATTATGTTATGTGTCTGACCTGTTTCATTTTAACTCTGTGTGATTTTATTAAATTAATAATATTATTATTATTAATAGAAAAGAGGTTCAACGCGTAACATCGCCATAAATATCAATAAAGTGAAAGCAGAGAATATTATTAATCGATATAAATCAACCAATCAACCTCATACTTCGGATCTAACTTCGTCCTCGTTCGAGACAAAATGCAGGGAAGTGGTATCAATCACAGCACCATCAGCGCAGGATTGCTCTGAATGATACAAGATATTTCTTGGAACTCAAAGCGAAAAAGCATCTTGCTTAAGGTATTATACCGAGGACGAAGTTAGCTCCGAAGTATGAGTTCAATATTGGTTGATTTCTATCGATTAATATTATTCTCTGCTTTAACTTTATTATTATAAAAAAAATGCACCCTGTATGGGCGGTTTGGAATGACACAATGCATTCCGATTTGTGAGCCGTACGTAAAAACACCACTAAATCACCCTGTATAATCAACCTTATCCGCATCTCCAACAATCCCATTGTTGAACGGTTATTTATAAATTCCGCGATCATTTGAAATTGAGATGAAGCCCAATCCAGTTGGCGCTACTACCCTACGAACATCCGATGATCATTTTCAATTACGTTTTGTCTTCTCGCCCCCTCCCCCTCCCATTTCCCTCCAAGCTCCCGCTGCGAACGGGAGTATCGGAATATGCTTATTAAACTGATCTATCACTTTGAATTGCTAAACTGGAAAAGGGGGATCCAGTGTAATATACATCTTGCCAAGTTTCAGTTAGGAATTGGTAATGATGCCGTCGGAAATTTTGTTTCGAAGGGGGCGGGAGGAGGCTTGGAGGGGAGGAATCTGCGAAGTTTGATTCGAGTTGGAGAAAGGGATGTTTTGACCAAGGCTTTGTCAGTTAGGAAGGGTGGTTTTGTTGCTGATTGCTCATAATTGGTAATTCGGTCTGTGGTAGTGAGCAAGAAGTAGGTTATTGTGGATTAGTTGGACTTAAACGAGCTAAGTTGATTGTACATGAAAATTGCTGAGCTCGGAGTTAGTGGAATAACTTTTTAGAACTTGTTTGATGTAACATCTTTGTCGTCATTTGGTTGTCAGTGAAATTGAAAGGTTCTTTGAATGTATATTAGAGAGTTTAATCTTCATAAAATTTTATTAATCGTCTTGATGTAAAAATAAAACGTCAAAATTGAAGTGAATTACAGTTTCCTCAAAGAACCTCTTTTTGTATTTGAACTAGCATCATAACCTACACTTATATGTAAATATACTGACTATTGAAGCACCAAGAGTGAATAAAAATATTCATCGATGCGAATGCGGCTGGGACTATTTTGGTGCCTATTTCAGGCTTGCAGATAAATAGAACCAGTTCTATCTTTCACCCCTGAAACGTGGGGACTTTGAGTCTTTTCGTAGAAACTAATAACACAACATTTTTTTGTCTAATTTGACATCTTGGCGTAACCTAATATTTTCTCTTTTGAATTGCTCAATAATAAATATGTGCATTACTTTTTATCTTTATTTGAAGATTCAATGAATTTTATACCTAAAGTTCTATTCGATTTTGTGTACTTCAGATGGATTGAAATTGAAGTCCCATCATCACCTGATGAAACTCAGCTTGTGACAGCTTCAGGAGTGTTCTGGTATAGGTAGCTGAAATATTTACAATTTGTTCGACTGGAAATGTATTGAAGCATTTCTCCACAGGATTATTTTGTTATTCAACTTTCATTGCCGTATCGCTGTCTTGTATTTGTTTTTTCGTAGCCCACAGAAAGTCTCAGGTCAAGCAGTTGATCTCGATGCACTTTTTGCTAATTCATCAGCTTCTTTTTTCTAAAACTTTATTGCCCCTTTCTTATTTCTTTAATTCTTTATGGTGTTACGGCACACCAAGGTCAGTAGAAACCCCATGGCTATCTGTGATGATGACCTCAGAAAATAATGGACATCATTCTCGAAAGTAGTAGAGTTTTTAAGACTTTTCTTCCGTAATGGTAACCTCCACAGGATTTCACAGTTCATCTCAAAGTAAGGCAAGGCGCAAAATGACCCGCAGCTTCGTGAGGTGACGCAGCGTGAGTCACGGCGAGATTCTGTGAATCCAATAAATAAATACGTCCGCGCATACACAATCGCAGTGTGACGTGACGCAGGTTTTGCTTAACGTGACCCTGTGAAACTCAGTGTCGATCCCGCAGTTTCTTGTATGTATTCACGGTGAGTCGGACTAGAAATAGCAGAAAAATTAATTGAAGCAGTGCGAATTCGGCAAGTTTTGTACGATACAAGCCATGTAGACTATATGAGGACAAAACTAAAAACTGAATGGGTTACGTTTTAGCCGAAAGTAATTTTCAAATTGTCCGTCGTTAAATTCTCTGATTAAAGCGAATTCTCCGTGACTTTTTCCTCTTTTTAAGTATGCCTTTCTTTTAGTCAGTTGAGAGGTAAAAAATATCATTTCGAACACGAACTCATCTCCCAAATCAGATTCAGAATTTAAGTCAAACAAAAGAGCAGTAGATATTTCCATTTTGAGCCTGTACCCAACTGCGTTATAGCAATCACCAGCAAGTACTGCGATCGTATTTGCGCGGTTCCCGCGTTCGCAGCTCACCTCCTCAAAATTCAGCCGTGACTCACGCTGCGTCACCTCACGAAGCTACGAGTCATTTTGCGCCTTGCCTAAAGGTCCTACGATATTTATAGACTCTTATCGCTCCTCCGGGAATCTAATTTTATCCAACCTGAGTGGAAATTCGTTAAATCAATTTAAAAAATGCAGAATATCAAAATATTTAATTGAATGCAATTACCCAGGCAAAGTAAAAGATACTTTCAACTGACGCAAACAGAAAAGGAAATTTCAAAGCAATTTATAAAACTCCAAAACAAACAGTTTCAATAATTGAACCTAAATTAATCTCCCTCTACCTCTCTGTCTTCTCTACGGAAAAAGAAAATCAGGAAAACTCACATTTTCCCCAGTACATGTTCCAACTATCCGCCATATCGTAAATTTTCCTCCGTTTCGGAACCTCAAAGAGAAATGATGAAGATGTACTCATCATAATTATATCCGGGAGCGCATAGTCCCAAGCCCCTTTGTCGAGGCTAAAAAGAAATTAATTTTCGAAATGGATGTGAGCCCGATATTAAAAACTAGACATACTCGACGAGGAAAAGTTTCCAGCCACTTTTCCGCCACTTTCCCAGCACTCAGATAGGTTTTTCCGCCTCGTCTTGGCGCTGATCTTATCCGGGAAAATCGCGGAAGATGGGAAATTTCAAGCACTTTTTAAAAGCTGGATGAGGTTGAGGAGAAAATGTGCTGGAAATGAACGGTATCAGCGATTTTTTATCGGTGAGACTAAGGGGATTGATCAGAGATGTGCACAGTGAGAAAATGGTACTTCAACGGGAAATTCAACGAGTTTTTTATCAGGAAAATTAAGGGAGTACTTAGCGTAAAGTTCAGAGTTTAATGGAGGATACGTTTGATGCCATTATGGAAATGGTGAAAATTCAAGGAATTTTGCAAATTATGTGTGATGTTTCGAAAATTCACCTTTGTTAAATTAAGAACTTCATTCCAGATTTCAATCTTTTTATCCAGAATAATAACTGTAAATTTTCAACACTTAAATGAATAAGTAAGTAGAGGAATACTAAGTTTTAGTTTAGTTTAGTTTAACAAAGGGTTTACAGTTCACTGCGACCTCAAGGTCTATTGTGACCCTTTACAGAGCTGTTCTGACCACACCCTTTACAGCTCGCTTTCCAGTTCCATAGATTTGATGAAATTCAATATCTGTGAAGTCTTCAACGAGGCTAGTTCCTCACTCTTACAAGTTTCTTGCCCAAGGCGTTCTCTCCTTAGGCTCGCAATTCATTCATTCATTCATCTCTTTATTGTGCACGGCACTAGGCTCGCAATGGCAAGTGACTAGGTGAATGAGGGTTCCTTCCTTCTTTCCACAGAACCTGCAGTGTCATTCTCATAGGTACAGGGTGTCCCATTCGTTTTATCCTATTCCCTTATTAAGGAATTCACACATGTTATCGAAAAAAGTTTCAAATGAAACGTGTTCGTGGTACTGTAATCCTTTATTGTATAATAACATCGAGAAGGCGTCGAGAAAGTTATAATTTCTTGAATGGAACACCCTATAAATCATTATATTTTTGAAATAATGTCTTTAATCTGTATCAGGATTTTCGTCCATGTTATCAATAATAAAAACAATTTTTTCAGGAATTTGGACTTTAATTTTTTCGGTTAAATTTCTTTAAATCTTCACCAATGTTTCGGATCCAGATGATCCTTTATCAAGGCTAAAAAAGTGATAAAGTACAGTTTAAAATTATAGAAGTCTCCCTTGCGAGCCAGAACAGGTACCCACCTGGAATTTATCTCAATCTAACAAGCATTCTTTAAGATCTATCCTTTTTGAAGATAATCTTCTAAATGTTACTTTATGTTTTTAACTGTGTAATCAACTTTTTGACGCTACAAGGAAATTCTTTTCTTTAAGAAGTACGTGCGTGTGTTAAAAAGTTAGGTTGGAGTATCACATACTCCCAATGAGATCTCACCTTATTTCTTATGTGCCTGGTTTCAGGCTACTTTTACTTCGAAACGAAGCCGACTTAATAAAGACTGTAACATGCAAATAATCCATTCATTTTTAAATCACTACATAGTATAAAACAAAGTCGCTTTCTCTGTCCCTTTGTATGCTTAAATCTTTGAAACTACGCAACGGATTTTGATGCGTTTTTTTAATAGATAGAGTGATCATAGACTTATAAAAGAATGGACAGGACGTGTGAGAGAGAACATTGACTTCAGAATAGGATAGAGTAATATTAGTGCGAAGCACAGAACATATAATGAAAACATTGAATCGCATTAGATATTTTTATGTTTTGTCAGTTTTCCAACATTATGATAGAGAGATACTGTGAAGGATGGAGTAATATTAGTTTAGTTTAGTCTATGCACCACACTATAATTACTCCATCCTTCACAGTATCTCTCTCTTATGTTGGGATCACGAAACGTAGAGTAAAAGTCACGTGATGCCCTGTCCATTCTTTTCTATGTTTATGAGAGTGATTCAAGAGGAAGGTTTATATGTATAATAACATTCATCAAATAGTGGAGAAGTATGTACTGTTATTTTCGAGGTTTCTAATGTGATGTCGTACCGTGCGAAGCCGGGGCGGGTCGCTAGTACTGGATAAAATAGAATTTATTACCTTTTACATTAGAAAATCATATAGCATATAAAGGATTTTCAAATAAAATGTGTTATTTTGAATATACCTCTATTTCGGTAGATGTCACGTTTGAAGGTTTGTCCATTCCTTGTCTTTCTTTGGCATTGGGCATTCCACAAACGTCATTACAACGTATTTTTCATGAGGAATTGGGTCTTAAGGCTTATAAAGTTCAGATAACACCAGGACTCAAGCCGGCCGATCATCAGCAACGTCATGTCTTCGCTGATTGGGTCGTTGAAATGCATGAAAATGATCCGGACCGTGTTATCTTCCGAAGAGGTGATTACAATTGGCCACCGAGATCTTGTGATTTAACACCTTGTGACTTCTTCCTTTGGGGCCACTTGAAAGAGAAGGTCTCCACCAATAGCCCAGTGCCGATTCAAGACCTCAAAGATAGAATTCGTGAGGCTATCGAGGACATAGGGCCGCCACTTTGCGGTTTGGTTAGGGAAAATTTCATTGAAAGGATATGGTCATGTGAGCGTGGTCGTGGTGGTCATTTGCTTGATGTTATTTTCCACTATTAATGGCATAGTTTCTTCTTTATAATGAAATAAACATGCGATCATTTATACTGAAAAATGGCAATAATAGCATCTCGTAAATTACTATATGCACTCAACCAGTTGAAACTAACATATAATTAGTAGTCAATACTAAAAATGTCAAACCATAGAAAACCCAACAGCTTTCAGGCAAACATCAACAAAACCATTCCCCACAGAAAAAAAGCATTTTCCGCTATTCTCTACTTCAAACACCATCGAACATCATCCGCAAACATAGAGATCTCGATTCGGTTCGTTCCCTCTCAACCGAATCCACATAATATCGAAGACTATGATCGTATTAGCTCGCGAAATTGGATATGACAAGGAATCTCAGTCGATTTCACCAGTATAATCTCATTTACGCCGGTTGTTCGTCGGATGTCCCTTATTTCCGAAGACAGAAACGCTCTTTCGACATTGTCCCCTGAATGTTTCATTTGTAATCGGAGAAGAAGAAGAGATTAGACGCTACGATTCGATTCGATGGTTGGCTTTCGTTCGGAATTAGGAGGACGTTTGCGAGAGGGGAGGGGAGAGAAATGGAGGGTGTAATGTTTTCTGATCCCGATGAGTTTCTGCGAAATGAGGGTTGAAGTGATCGAATTGAAGTTTTGACGGTTTAGAACAAATACGTTGTGAAATGTTGCAGCTAGAAATTTGTTAATTCATGTAGAGCAGACATGGGCAACCTACGGCCCGCGAAAAAAATTTTGATATAATAACTTTGATCACACACGACAAACATCCAAACTAGCTCTTTGATTATGTGATAAGACCATAGTAATTGCGAAAGAATATAATTCGAGAAGAAATTATACTACCAAACACTTGCAAAAATTCGGAAAGTGGGCAGTATAACTTAGAAATGAAAGAACAGATAAGTTGAAAAAGAATTTGGTTGGACAACAGAATATCTTTGTGAAAAGTAATGAGAAGCTGATGATATCATTCTGTCAAGTTATATTGTTAGTAAGAAAAAGGCAGGATACTCGAAGCTATTTTGAGAAGGTGAATTTGTAATGAATCAGATTTAGCGTAAGTTAATGAAAGCGTTAGGGCGTCGAACTCGACATTCCATAATACGATAATATAATATGATATACCGTAATTATTTAGATTTATTATTCTTGCGATAACAGACGGGAATTGTGTATACGATACACAGGATATATGCTAAGCAGAATCGTTGGTTATCAGGTTAAGTTTTTTCATAAGATGTCACGTAGAATCTCAGACAGCTTTCCGGTGTAGGCTTACAGTCGTCGAAACATAATGCTCAGAGAGCACAAAAAATAATGGCCGCCGCGAGGAAAACTGCAACTAAGAAAAAACCCGAGCAGTACCTCCCGATACACTAAAGAAGCGGAAGCAGCGAATCTAATTGGATGTAAAATCGAAAACACCAAAAATGGTTCACGTATAGACCAATGGCTAATAGAAAATTCCATAAAAGCATGATCTCGATATTTTCAGATCCGCGGGAGAAGGGGACAAGCGAAGCTTCTTTTTTTTGATGAGACGAAATAGACAGGCAGTTACTGAGAAAGTCTTAAGTCGAGAAGACTTCCAGTACTCGGTTTTCGGTAAATTATTCAAAAAACAAAGTCAGAAAAATGAGTTATTCCAAATTAGTAAAGTGTAAATTTAAGTAACTGATCAAGTTTTTAAGTCGAGAAGACTTCTTTCAGTTCTCGGTTTCGGTGAAGGGTTCTTAAAACTAAGTCAGAAGAAAGAGTTATTCCAAATTAGTAAAGTAAATTGAAAACTTAAGTTTGTTCAGTAATACGTGATTGGTCCAAAGAGCGCCGAAACCTAAAGATTTAAGAATTACATCGTTATTAAAATTTCCTCGATTACGTTCCGTCGGTAGCCCCGTGGTATAGAAAAATACGTCGTCGCGAATTTCGGGAGTGAAGTCAATTAATCGAAAAACGAAGTTGTGATATTGCGGTACAATTAAGGATTAACCAGCCTACATCATCGCCGGAATCAACCACCGAGGATAAAGGTCAGATATTTTAATACGCTCTGCTTATTTTTGTTTGTGTCTTGGTAGAAAAGCTGCATGAAACTGCTTAAAAAAATATCGAGGGGTCCAGAGTCCTGAAATCTCCACTATCTCTAATTCAATATCATAATTGTTATTTTGTTACGTTATTCGAAAACCTTATAATCTCCCTAAGCTCAGTTGATTAATAAATATAATTTGACTTTGATTTTGACGGGAGCTTAATTTCGTATTTTGTCTGAAGTAAATAAGTTCAGATTTTTGATTGTTGAAGAGTGAAATTTTTTTTCTTTGATCAGTTGACCGGACTGGTATTGCAACAGTGTGTGTAAGGTTTTACATAATTTTTTTATCTCAATATACGTCTCAAATTGGACCGCAAGAAGTTTAATTTTCCCTACTTTCCCTTAGAAAATATAAACACTAAGTCCTGTCCCTAGTGCGACGGGCCGTGAACACACTTTCTTCATTCAGGAGAAAGATCTTCAAAATTTTCTTAACATCTTTTTTTTTTTCATTTTAAAGTAATAACACTCCTTGATTGGTGGAAAGCCGCTCTTCCGTCAGATCTCGAAGGGGGTGTTCATTACAAATTGGTGACAGCGGTGAGATGTGTTTAATTTTCCGGGAGAAAGTCTTTGATTGTATTCACTGTTGTGTTAGTGTCGAAAGTTAAAATAAGTCCAAAAAAAAAAATTCATTGCTATTTTTGTTTTCTTCCCAATAAGTCGATAAGTTTTTCTTTCTCTCTGTGTAAGCATTAGAGACATATTTTGAAGACGAATAATTGCGTTGTTTCCATTTTGTGTGATCGGTTGAGAGTTTTGAATTATGGGGAGATTTCTGGACGAAGGAATTTATATTGAATTGAATATTTCTATGTGAGCGTACATATATGCCTATCAAAATTTAGTGAAAGTCCAAAATTGAGATTGTTCGGGAAAATTAGAACGTAAAGTAAAGTTAACGCTAGTTTCTGAATCAGTATTAAGCAATTTGGAATATTAAATTTTTTTTTGTGTTGTTCGAAAAATAGAACGTAAAGTTAAGTTAATGCCAGTTTTCTGAATCATTGTTAAACAATCGGGATATTAAAATTTTTTTTTGTTGTTCGAAAAAAAAAATTTCACTCTTCAACAATCAAAAATCTGAACTTATTTACTTCAGACAAAATACGAAATTAAGCTCCCGTCAAAATCAAAGTCAAATTATATTTATTAATCAACTGAGCACAGGGAGATTATAAGGTTTTCGAATAACGTAACAAAATAACAATTATGATATTGAATTAGAGATAGTGGAGATTTCAGGACTCTGGACCCCTCGATATTTTTTTTAAGCAGTTTCATGCAGCTTTTCTACCAAGACACAAACAAAAATAAGCAGAGCGTATTAAAATATCTGACCTTTATCCTCGGTGGTTGATTCCGGCGATGATGTAGGCTGGTTAATCCTTAATTGTACCGCAATATCACAACTTCGTTTTTCGATTAATTGACTTCACTCCCGAAATTCGCGACGACGTATTTTTCTATACCACGGGGCTACCGACGGAACGTAATCGAGGAAATTTTAATAACGATGTAATTCTTAAATCTTTAGGTTTCGGCGCTCTTTGGACCAATCACGTATTACTGAACAAACTTAAGTTTTCAATTTACTTTACTAATTTGGAATAACTCTTTCTTCTGACTTAGTTTTAAGAACCCTTCACCGAAACCGAGAACTGAAAGAAGTCTTCTCGACTTAAAAACTTGATCAGTTACTTAAATTTACACTTTACTAATTTGGAATAACTCATTTTTCTGACTTTGTTTTTTGAATAATTTACCGAAAACCGAGTACTGGAAGTCTTCTCGACTTAAGACTTTCCCAGTAACTGCCTGTCTATTTCGTCTCATCAAAAAAAGAAGCTTCGCTTGTCCCCTTCTCCCGCGGATCTGAAAATATCGAGATCATGCTTTTATGGAATTTTCTATTAGCCATTGGTCTATACGTGAACCATTTTTGGTGTTTTCGATTTTACATCCAATTAGATTCGCTGCTTCCCCTTCTTTAGTGTATCGGGAGGTACTGCTCGGGTTTTTTCTTAGTTGCAGTTTTCCTCGCGGCGGCCATTATTTTTTGTGCTCTCTGAGCATTATGTTTCGACGACTGTAAGCCTACACCGGAAAGCTGTCTGAGATTCTACGTGACATCTTATGAAAAAACTTAACCTGATAACCAACGATTCTGCTTAGCATATATCCTGTGTATCGTATACACAATTCCCGTCTGTTATCGCAAAAATAATAAATCTAAATAATTACGGTATATCATATTATATTATCGTATTATGGAATGTCGAGTTCGACGCCCTAACGCTTTCATTAACTTACGCTAAATCAGATTCATTACAAATTTATGGAAGAGTACTTGATAGAACTCGCGGATACTTTGTATTCAGATAAAAGAAAACGTTTGCAGATTCAAGTCAGAAGACTTATAGATGTAATAGCTGGAATCAAAACAGTCGCTTTTGCAAAAGTGATGGAAACATATATTGCTTTTTCCATAACATTGAATGAAAGTACTGACATTATTGATACAACACAGTTAGCATGAAAATAAAAAATCACGCGGTAGAACAACAGGAACACACTAGGGGTGGTTCTAAGGTTTAGGTAAAAAAACAGATTTTGTTTCACCCTGTATAAAATGACGTATGCCGAATTTTCTTGAAATTTAATACTGTTGATTGATTAAAGATGAATATACCTACCATTGAAAAAAAATTCAATCGAATCGTACTTGAAATAACATAAAGGGTTATCTATTTTGCTGTTTCAAAAGTAAACGTAAATAAAACACATAAAACATATTTTTTACCATGATATTTCTTTCTTATTATAAAGTTTGAACGTTGACATTATGTGTGAAATACTACATCATTTAAATTACCACCACGGGAATTGTTGCAAGCATCGATTCTTTTGAGGTAATTTTCGACCACTTTTTGACACATATTGGGCGGTATCTCAGCCATAACTTGACGAATATTGAGTTTTAAGTGCTCAAGAGTTAAAGGGTCATCTGCGTAAACACGATATTTCGCGTAGACCCACAAAAAAAGTCAAGCGGTGTCAAATCGCTTGATCTTGGTGACAAGTTGATATCGCCGTCCACCGCCTGTTGTTCAAACACCCATTCGACGTATCTACGACGTTGTGAATGGTCAGCTGGCTTCAGTTGTTGTGTGAGGGGGATTTTATATGGATGAAGGTATAGATCTTAATGCAAAATACGCCATAATGTGCCGTAAGACAGTCCTAATTCCTGAAAACGACGAGGAATCGACACATTCGGGTCTTCGGCAACACTTTCACTTACAGCTGCGACATTTTCACTGGTACGAGCTAAACGATGATGCACAGGCCTTACAATATCTGTAACCGATCCAAACTCTTCAAATTTCTTCACAATTTTGCCAATTGCTTGCGTAGTTGGACGATTATGTGAACCATAATCTCCTCTTAAAGCACGATATGTGGCTGTGGCAGAATCGCCATTTTTGTAGGTTTTAACAATTTTCATGCGTTGTGCGATAGTTTAGCGAACCATTTTCGTAAATGTCAGACTTTCAACTGAAAAAAAAATTGTTTCAACAACTTAGTTCGACAGAAAATGTCGAATTCAGCCCTATACTTTTGAAACCGCGAAATGGATAACCCGTTATTTATGATTAAACGAGTGAATTAACAAACTTCATCGATTTTTTGAGGGGATCGATTATTTCGCCGGTGAGTGTAGTAAGCGAGCTGTAGCGCAGTTTAAAGGAAATCGTGTACACAATTATTTTTTTCCTAGTATTTCTGGATCCTCTTATTACTCTAATTGAATGAATTTTTCAGAAAGTATTTATAAATTGTATATAAGCCATTTCATTCAATCAGAAATCCTCTTAACAAGATTCTAAATTCACTTCCCTCCAAAAAAAGAAAGAAGAATAACTTACTCGCGAAATCTACAACAAACAGGCCCTGTTCAAAGAAATTTCCAGTGAAATTCACAAGCAGTAAATAAAACAAGACTTTCTTTTTCTTCCTTGAAATAACTAAGCTCCTGAACAGCTTATATCTTTCAGGATGATATAATTTAACGTTACCCATTATGTAAACAAAAATTAATGACGTTCCAAATGAAATTCGCGAAAATGCTATAAAACGTACAAGAATTTATTTGCAGCGAGAAATTGAAGATTACGGCTGTAAATAAGGGATGAAACGGTGGACCTTTTATATATTCGGTAACTGAGGATCTTTCGCTGCCTTGAATAGGGAAGAAAACTGAATGGATCTTTATCTTTTTGTTTATATGGACAACAAACTAGAAAATAATATGTAAAAGTCCCTTGTGTATATTTTTTCAGTTGTGGCCTTGCAGAATTTCTGGAATGGCGAGTATAGCATGAGTGTTTTACAATATTAGTAGAGGAAATATAATCAGGCTAGATACCATACATTTCTGAGTATGATACAAGATAATAGAGAAAACAAAACTCATCAAAAATCCAAGATAAAACAGCCAAGGCTGCTAAAGGAGTTGTCTTTTTGAGCGGTCGTTCTACTTAAACGAGTGCTATATGGTTTTGCCGAAATGTCTGTTTTTTTCGAATTTTGAGCCGAAAATTATCTCAAACGATAAGGTTTGACACCCTGATGACGAATCCGTAGGGCCATCTGGCCGTCCGTTAGCACAATAACTTTCGAAGGGATTGTCCTAGAGACTTGAAATTTTCAGGGTGAAATAGGTTTCCAAATGGCTTAGTTAGATTCGTTAACCAGCCAAATCGTAAAGGGTGTTCTATCATTCAAAATGGTTGTTCCTCAATATCTCAGAAAAAACGGAACCAATCGAAATGAAATATTACGGCCAAATGCAAGATGCTCATAACAAGCCTTATGCAAAATTTTGTGGCCATAGTGTGAACCGAACCATATAAAATTCAATAAGAAAATTGGAAAAATGAAACTTCATATCTCCATAAAAACATTCTATTCGAGTAAAACTTATTTTGTGAATGGAGATCGATATACAGAATGTTCATTCAAAATTTCGTGGCCATAGTGTTAACAGAACCATAAAAACTTCAATTGGAATATTTAAAAGAAGAATCTTTATATTTCCATAACAGGATATCCGATTCGAGTGAATTTTTCTTTGTGAATGTAAACTGATATACTAAATTTTCATTCCAAATTTTGTGGCCATAGTGTTAACAGAACCATAGAAAATTAAATTGAAATATTGAAAGTAGCAACTTTATATTTCTATTACAGGATATCTGATTTGAGTGTTTATTTTGTGAATGGAGACCGATATATTGAATGTTCATCCAAAATTTCCTGGCCATAGTGTTAACAGAACCATATAAAATTCAATTGGAATATTGAAAGAAGAATCTTTATATTTCCATAACAAAATATCCGATTCAGGTAAAACTCATTTCGTGAATGAAAACTGATATAGGTACTGAATGTTCAAGCAAAATTTCAAGAGGATCGTATCATCAGAACCATAGAATTTAATTTTTATATATATATTTTTTACATATTCCATTTTCTGAATAATTCCCGGAATAAAATTACGATTGTGATGAAATTCTGCATTTATATATGAGGTATCAATCTCAAGTCCCATATTAAATTTTGAGGTAGTAGTCTTATTGCTCCACCAAAGAACGAGCTCTCTTGCTCAGGGCTTTTCTCAATTATTTATTCACTCCATTGACAATATCCTTGAGTAGGATTAATGAGTAGGACAGAGAACAAAATAAATGATCTACAGAGTCGAACTTCTTCAAAGTCCAATAATAATAAAACTGTCTTTCTGATATAAACTTACAAGATTCCTAACCAGAATTACCACTTTCACTATTGAATAGAAACAGTAATCATCGACGAAGGATTTGTTAAGAATAGGATGGGGTTACATGGAGTACTAACATTGCTTAGTTTTTATTTAAATTACTCCCAACTACATAAGCCCGCACACCACGACAAGGTGATGAACTCATACGGGATCCTAACCTAACCAATCCAAAGCTAACCTAACCTAACCAGGGTTACCACTTTTACTATTAAATAGAAACAATAATCATTGAAGGTTAATGGAGAAAAATTTTCCATTTGCAATATTATGATTAGCACTCTCACTATTAAATAGAAACAGTAATCATCGAGGATTGATTAAATTTTAATCAAATTCAGACATCTTAGAAACAATAAAATTGCTTTCTGTTGCCCTTTTTCTAATAAAATCTTCAGCTTTACCGACCGTTAAAACTCCCAGAGTAAATGGAAAATAATTTTTCATTTGCAATATTATGATTACCACTTTCACTATCGAATAGAAACAGTAATCATCGAAGATTAATTAAATTTCAATCAAATTCAGGCATCTTAGAAACAATAAAAAAAATTCTCATATCTGAATCGTTTCTTAGTTTGTGTTGACCTTTTTCTAATAAAATCTTCAGCTTTCCTTACCGTAAAAACTCCCACAGTAAATGAAAACTAATTTTTCATTTGCAATATTATGATTACCACTTTTACTATTAAATAGAAACAGTAATCATCGAAGGTTGATTGAATTTCAATCAGAATCAGACATCTTAGAAATAATCCTCACATCCTAACCTCACTTTTTTTGTGCCCGAAGCTAGGGGGAAATTTTTTCCAGACTTCCTGACAGCTGGCAGTTTAATGCTGTCATTTCCTGTGGAGCTCTCACGGAACTACAACAACAGGTATAGATCCCCGGAAGTTATTGATTCACGAGTTGATTACTCCCTATGCAGGTCGTTACCAGTGTATCCTGGTCCTTCAGAACCTTTTCTGTCTAGAAGGATTTGTTGGGAATAGGTTGGGGTTACATGGAGTACTAACTTTGCACCCTGGGTCTACCTCGATTCGTCCTCAGGTTCGAGGGGCCAGTTAAGCCATAGTTACTCCATGTGTTTTGGTCATTCTTAGTTTTCATTGGAATTACTCCCAACTACTTAAGCCCCTACACCACGACAAGGTGATGACCTCGTACGGGATCCTAACCTAACCTTACCTAACGAGGGTTACAACATCAGATCCAGACATCTTAGAAATAATAGAAATGATCAACAGAAACTCCTCAAATCTGATTCGTTTCTTGCTTTCAGTTGACCTCTTTCTAATAAAATCTTCAGCTTTCCCAACCGTAAAAACTCCCAGAGAAAATGAAAAATAATTTTCCTTTGCAATACCGAACAATAAATCAACCCTTAAACTCATTACACCGGCACCCTTCACAACAGCTCTAATACACCCTGCCTAGAAAGTTAACTTATTCAGCGGTAGCACTCATAAAGCCATCGCATTATATTCAAGATACTGTTCTTCTTCTGAAATAATAATTGCTCTCCAACATCACCCTTCTTGGAATCATTTACGCAGACCCATTAATTCTACCCCTAAAACTCTTACGCCACCCCCTTTCATTATTCAGACAATATTAGAGAGAGTTGAGATAGGTGAATTAATCCTCACGCACGAAGCTGTGGCTTCGCAAAGACAAAAGCAACAAACGGAAATGTTGGAGTGGTGGATGGCGAAGAGAATGAGGCTTTCAGATGTGTGAAATTGGCGCAAATTGTTTCACATTCCATAGGGTGAGTGTTGACTGAATCGAGATCATCGATCTCGAAAGGAATGCAAGGTATCCCTGGTTCCCATGTTGTTGTTTATTCGAGTGTGTCACTATTTTGATTGTGGAAATTTACGTTGTTTGATGAGAATCAGATAAATGGTATTTATTGATTGAAAACTACCCCATATTGTTTATTGGTCTGATTTGTAATCAGTTATATGCACGATTTTTGTTTATCAAAAAACCTAGTATTAATAATTGATGAATGAAAATAATTTCGATATTGAATTCGATATCTGAGCGTTATAATGTTATTTTAATACACCCAGTATCGAACGGAAATGAAAAATCTGATGAACGTGCAAAATGGACCAGAAAGTCCAGTGGATTAGACTTATCCCTATTATATTATTAATAGAATACATACCAATCAGAGCTGTGCCGAAGTCTTGTGCTTAGTGCTCGTGAAAGCACTTGAAGCACTTTTGTGCTCGTAAGCACTGTGCTCGCGAGCACTAGATGGAACCAGTGCTTAGTGCTTGGTGCTTCGTTAGTTTTTTTAAAGGGCTTAGTGCTTAGTAATTCGAAAAAGTGCTCCTAAGCACCGCAGTGCTCCCAAGCACTTTCAGAAATTACCAAGCACTAAGCTTTATGGAATCGTCGGAACATGAAAATGACGGACTTTCGCCTGATTGGAATTTATAGACAAAGAACAAAATTTTTTTTTTTCGGTCCACCTCTATGGATATCTAAGTTGTTGAATTTTTTCTTTATTATAACTCTGCTCTTAAAAAAACGATATCGATGTATGTTATGGACTGGAACAAGTCTTTATATTCTCATTATTATGACTCGGAGAACAAATTGTAATGCTGTATGGCGAAATTTTTTTGGGAAATAAATATGGAACAATTTTTTTATATACTTTTCAATTTTTATAATCATTCTTTCAAGTTTTTTATTGGCGAATATTCAAGTTACAGTCTATTCACTTATTGAATGATATATAAAGAGCTCAGAAAAAGTTCAGACAGCGTTTTTTTCTTGCTTCGCCACAAAAAATTCCATCTAGCCTGTTGCCAAGACGTCATTGTCTTTCTATAACTTCTGGAATTTTATTTTCTGTTTCGAGACCACAGCGTTTTCTTCCAATTTTCCTTATATGACGTCATGGTAATTTTATATTTGTCTGTGAACGACAATGTTAGACTTACAGGCTGAGAGAAAACTATTGTCAATTTCAGTTATGCCCAGTTCAAAACACGATATCACTCGAAAGAAAAAATCAATACATCAAAATCAAAATTTCAAACTAAGAGACATTTGGATGGAAAAAACAAAGGTTCATTCAGAAAAGTGCTTAGTGCTCAGTGCTCGTGTAAACGAATTACTTTCCAAAAGTGCTTGGTAATCGCGAGCATTCCTTAAAAAATAAGGGTTTAGTGCTCGAGATTGTGGAGCACTTTTCAATAAGGCTTAGTGCTTTGTGCTCGAAGCACTTTTCTTCAGTGCTCGGCACAGCTCTGATACCAATATTTCTTTTTTTCTTTTGGCTTCGCTTTCTGTCTTTATTGATCTTTTGTGTCTTCTCTCCTTTATATCGTTCTTCTTTTCGTTATTTCTGTTTTTCATTCTTTTTTGTTTTTCCTAATTTTTGAGCGCTCTTTCTCCTCAAACGAGTGCTATATCGTTTTGCCCAAATGTCTGTCGATTTTTGAGCCAAAATTATCTCAAACTATAGGGTTCTACTCCCTGATGACGAATTTGTGAATTCTTTTCGTGGGGCCGTCTGGCCGTTAGCACAATAACTTTCGAAGGTATTATCCTAGAGACTTGAAATTTTCAGGGTGAGTTCAGTTCCCAAATGGCTCGGTTGAGTTCGTTAACCAGCCAAATCGTACAGGGTTCTGCATAAAATATGGCAATTCAAAATTTTGTTCCTCAATTTCTCAGGCAAAGCGAAACCAATAGAATTGAATTATTGCAGCCATATGCAAGATGCTCATAATAATAAGCTTCATGCAAAATTTGGTGCCCAACGTGTTAACAGAACCATTGAAAATTTAATTGAAATATTGAAAAGAAGAAACTCCATATTTCCATAAAAAATATCCGATTCGAATGAAATTTATTTAATGAATAAAGATTGATACACTGAATGTTCACGCAGAATTTTGTGGTCATAAATTTAACAAAACTTTAAAAAATCCAATTGGAATATTGAAAAGAAAATCTTTATATTTCCATAACTGATATACTGAATGTTCATAAAAAATTTTGAGAGGATCGCATCATCAAAACCATAGAATTTAATTTTTGTTATTATTTATTTTTTACGTATTCATTGTTTGAATAACTTCCAGAATATAATTCCGATTGTGCTGAGATTTTATATTGATATACATATTTGGTATCAATTTCAAGTCCCATATAAAATTTTTAGTTAATAGTCTTATTGCTCCACCAAAGAATGAGCTTTCAAAAGCTCCTGCTAAGGGGTTTTCTTAAATTTTTTTCATTCGAATTTGTACTATTTCGGACTTATATTTCCTTTTAATCGTCTGTATTTTCACATATTTGATTGAAATGAGGTAGGTATGTGTAGAAAATTGAGTAGAATTCACTAATAAATAGCCCTCAACAATAAAATAAAGTTTCGGAGTGGAAAATATTGTTTTTTGTGAGGTCATAGAAAATAAGCTTATTTTCAACTATAGTTTGAGCCAGAACGGTTTGTTGCAGAGAAAACCTCAATACTGCAATTTGTAGGAAATTTTATGTACTTCAATTCGTAAAGGAAGATTTTTCATGAAAAGTTGATAGTTTCCGAGAAATAGGCAAAAAACTGATCAAGACTGGGATTTTTTATCTTTTTTTGTAGTTTCATCTTCAAAATAAATTTTGATCTTTCTCAGTCTTGAAACTGCCGCTCAGAAGTCGACGTCCCTTGATATAGATTTCGATAAGAGCAGGTGGTGTTTTTCTTTCTTCTTATTCATTTTTCGTTTATCTTTTTTTTTTTTCTTCTGTTCGTTTTTTCTGCTTTTAATTCCTAATTTTTTTAACTGATTGACCTTTTGCTTATTACATACCTATAATCAATTAGTGACTACTTTATTTAGACCTTTTTTTCTTTTTCATTTTACCATAAGAATGATTGGTAAATCGGCCATTCTGTCGTACCTTGTATGAAGAAATAAATCTCTTTTCTCATATGTTTTTGTTGAAAGAAATTTTCTCTTTGGAATGGATAACCTGTACATCAAAACTTCACTAATATCCAAATGATCAAATAATCGTCCATCGTTTCACCAAAACTGGAAACTACCGAAACAAACATTTCCGCCGAAACTACCCCAACCAATAGCCTTTGATCTACATTTCAATAAGAGCCGGTGCTGTTTTCTTTCTTTCTCTATTTTTGTTTCTCTTCTTTTTTCTTTCTTCTGTTCGTTTCTTCTGCTCTTTATTTCTTATTTTTCGGACTGACTGACCTTATTGCTAATTATACACCTATCATCAATAATTGACTATTTTATTCAAACCTCTCTTTCTTTTTCATTTTACCATGAGAATGAGTGGTTAATCTGTCCATTCTATCGTACCTTGTATAAAAAAAACTTATTAATAGCCCAAAGCAAGAGCTTCTGAGCGCTCGTTCTTTCTTGGAGCAATAAGACAATAACCTCAAAATTTTATATGGGATTTGATATTTATACCGAATATATAAATGCAGAATCTCAGCACAATCGGAATAATATTTTGGAAATTATTCAAAGAATGAGATATGTAAAAATAATAATAAGAAAAAATAAATTCGACGATTCTGATGATGCCATACACTAGAAATCTAGCATGAACAGTATACGAGTATCAGTCTACATTTAAAAAATAAATTTCACTTGAATTGGATAATCTGTTATGGAAATATAAAGATTCTTCTTCCCGATATTTCAATTGAATTTTCTATGGTTCTGTTAACACTATGGCTACAAATTTTTGCATGAAAAGTAAGTATATCAGTTTACATTCACAAAAAAATTTCACTCGAATCAGAAACCTTGTTATGGAAATATAAAGATTCTCATATTCAATATTTCGATTGAATTTTCTATGGTTCTGTTGTATATATGACCAAAAATTTGGATGCTTATTCACATTATCGATCTCTATTAAAAAAAATCATTCGAATCGGATCTTTTCATGGAAATAAGAAGTTTCTTTTTTTAAATATTCCAATTGAATTTTCAATGGTTCTGTTCACACTATGGTCACAAAATTTTACATGAGGCTTGTTATCAGCATCTTGCATTTATCCGTAACATTTCATTCTGATTGATTTCGTAATTTCTGAGATAGTAAGGAACAAAAATTTTAATGGCCATATTTTATGGAACACCCCGTACGATTCGGAACTCAACCAAGCCATTTGAGAACCGAACTCTTCATGAAAATTTCAAGTCTCTAGGACAATCCCTTCGAAAGTTATTGTGCTAACAAACTGCTTTAAAAATTACAGACATTTGGGTAAAACTGTATGGCACTCGCTTAAGTAGAACGAGCGCTCAAAAAAAGCAAAGCCATCTCTTTTCTCATCTGTTTTTTTCAAATGAAATTTTCTCTTTGAAATGGATAACTGGGGGCCAATTGCACCAAATACTTTGCAAGTTTCCACTTTTCAAATCAATTCATAATTGAAAAATACAATGTGCAAAAACCACAAAAATTAAACGTTGGAAAAAATGTTGTGTAACATTACTAATTTTCAATTTTGAAGTTTGTCAGAATGCAAAGTGCGAAGTGAAAAGTTGCAAAAGTATTTTAGTGCAATAGGCCCCTGGATATCAAAACTTCACTTATTTCCAAGTGATCTAATAATCGTCCATCGTTTCACCAAAACCGGAAACTACCGAAACAAACGTTTCCGCCAAAACTACCCCAACCAATAGCTCAAGAAACTTAACACTCCACTAACCCTCAGACATACTTACAAAATAAATTGGATCTTCCTCAGACTCTAAACTGCCGCTGAGCAGTCGGCGTCCTTTGATCTACATTTCAATAAGAGCCGGTGGTGTTAACCTAGAAATTCGTCGTAATCTTCACTCGGAAAACGCGGACCGAAACAATGAAATTCCCGGAGAAAATTGCCCGAATTTTCCGAGAAATGCTCGATGAAAATTGCAACGTTCTCGAAATTGCACACCACGTCATCTTCGGCAGCTGGGTAGTTGAGGAATGCCGAGTTGAGCGCCATTTATATGTTTCATTTTGAGAAATTTGAGTGGGGGCGTTATTTTGCTCGTAAGTGTTGTTTGTTGAAATGAGTTTCTATGAAATGTCCTCTTGATATTCAAAATATTTGAAATAAAAAATGGAAGCAAGCCCTGAGCAGGAGCTTCTGAGCGCTCGTTCTCTGGTGGAGCAATAGGACTATCATCTCAAAATTCTGTATATGACTTGAAATTGATACTTTATATATAAACAATTAAAAAAACTCAATTCTATGGTCACACTTGAAAATTAAAATAATTAAATTTTATGGTTCTGATGATGCGATCCTCTTGAAATTTGGTATGAACATTCAGTATATCAATCTTTATACCAGGAATAAATTTCACTCAATTCAGATATCTTGTTATGAAAATATAATTTTTTTTTTCAATATTCAAATTGAATTTTCTATAGTTCGGATGATGCGATGATCTTCCAATTTTGCACAAACATTCAATATATAAATCTCAATTCCAAAAATAAATTTCATTTGATTCGGATATCTTGTTATGGAAATATAAAGAGTCTTTCCTTCAATATTCCAATTGGAATTTCTATGGTTCTGATGATGCTATCCCCTTGAAATTTTGCATGAACAATCAGTGTGTCAGTCTTCACTCACAGAATGAATTTCAGTTAAATCGGAAGGTTCGTTATGGAAATAAAAAAATTCTTCTTTTCAATATTCCAATTGAATTTTCTATGGTTCTGTTAATACTATGGCCACAAAATTTTGCGAGAGGCTCACTATGAGCATCTGGCAAGTTGCTGTAAAATTTCATTCCGTTTGCCCTCGTTTTGTGTGAAATATTGAGGAAAAAAAATTTTGAATGGCCACTTTTTATGGAACACCCTGTACGATTTTTCTGGTTAACGAACTTAACCGAGCTATTTGGGAGCTAAACACACCCTGAAAATTTCAAGTCTCTAGGACAATCCGTTCGAGAGTTATTGTGCTCACGGACGGACGGCCGGCCCTACAGAATTTGATTTGACCTCATATTTTCCATCAGGGAGTCGAACCCTATCGTTTGAGACCATTTTCGGCTCAAAATTCGAAAATTACAGACATTTGGGCAAAACGATATAGCACTCGTCTAAGTAGAACGAGCGCTCAAAAAGGACTGAGCAGGAGCTTTTGAGCACTCGTTCTTTGGTGTAGCAAATAATAATGAGATTGAGACCAAATATTTAAATGCATCTCAGCACAATCGGGATAACATTCTGGAAATTATTCAAAGAATGGAACACGTAATTATAAATAATAACAGATATTAAATTATATTGTTCTGATGATGCGATCCTCTCGAAATTTAGCATGAACATTCAGTATAATTAATCAATTAATAATTATCTTCATTCACAAAATAGTTTTCATTTGAATCGGATAATCTGTTATGGAAATATAAAATTTTTCTCTGCAATATTCCGATTAAATTTTTTATGGTTTTATTAACAATATGACCACAACATTTCGCATGAAAAATCAGTGTATCAGTCTTTTTTCACAAAAATAATCACTCGAATCGGCTATCCTGTTATGGAAATATAAAGATTCTTCTTTTCGATATTCCAATTGAATTTTTTTATGGTGCTGTTAACACTATGGCCACAAAATTGTGCATGAAAATTCAATATATCAATCTTCGTTTGTGACGTGCTCCCGTCTCCACCAAACTGCGTTGCCATCGTTTACCTTCGGAAATAGAGATCTCGGGCGCCACCTCTAGTTTAAAGTGTTGAGGACACTAGGGTACCCATAGGCGGTGTCCTATGGGGTCCGGGAGCTACTAGCCAGAGAAGGTTATGTCCAGGGGTCAGTTGTTTGTACCTAACTAAAAGTTCCCTAACTCTGAAAAATACTCAAATATTCTTAAGGAAAATAAAACACACAGTTATAATAAAATATTTATTCGGTAAACGGTAAATAACGGCAGTCATCAAAATAAACCATGATATCGTATATAGGTACAATGTGGAGAAAAGAGGGTGAGCGGGCGGTGAGAAGGTGAAGCGGGATGTATGTAACATGCAGCATTATGTCGGCGGTGAGAGCTCTCAGGAAAATAAGCAATAAAATACATACAAGTGGTATTAAAAAGCGAATGAGAGTTAAAGCGGAAAATTAATCAAGCACTAGTAAGTAACGGTACGGAAGCGAAAGTTCTAACATGAGCAAGTTTCTAACAAACAAATTCCAAAAATGACATCCTTATTCACTGGCATACATCGGTTCAAAATAACAACTACAGGCTACATTAACAACAATCGGTTTTACGGACAGGCGGTGAAAGAAAATTAGTGCGGTACCAGAGAAAGCATATGCGCAGTTTCAAGCTAGCATACACCCACCCTAATGCTCTGAACCACGAGGCCCATGCACGCCTTTTGAAGCTAGGGCATGCACCTCGATATTCCGGAGCGGCACACAGTGGGGAAGGATAAAGGGACGCATTTACAAGACTGCATATGGGCCGTTTCAAGCTAACATACGCGTTCTTGCACATCAGAACTCCGGGATGTCATGCAGGCCGTTTCAAGCTACTACACAACCTCCGGGGGTTCGAATGATGCCAGAAGGGCATAACAAGATGGTGTATGGGCCGTTTCAAGCTAACATACAACCTCTTGCAGGTTCAGAATTTCAGGGTGTCATGCAGGCCGTTTCAAGCTACTACACAACCCCCAGAAACTCAAACGGTGGCAGAAGGGCATAACAAGACAGTGTATGGGCCGTTTCAAGCTAACATACACCCTCTTGCCGATTCAGAATTGCAGGGTGTCATGCAGGCCGTTTCAAGCTACTACACAACCCCCTGAAACTCGAACGGAGTCGGAAGGGCACAACAAGACAGTGTATGTGTGTGCCGTTTCAAGCTAACATACACCCTCTTGCCAACTCAGAGTTTCAGAACGTCATGCAGGCCGTTTGAAGCTACTACACAACGTCCGGGAACTCGAGTAATACCAGAGAGGATAATACAAGACAATATATGTGCCGTTTCAAGCTAACATATACCATCTCGCATCTCGTAATTCTCACAAGTCATGCAGGCCGTTTGAAGCTACTACACAACCTCTGCGAATTCGAGCGGCGGAAGTACGGGAAAAATACAACAGGAGAAATACATTATAAATATCAAGCCAGCAAATAAGAATTAAAACAATCATACCTAAACTGAACTTGCCCCTGCAGAACCCTCTGGTGGCACTTACTTCTGGACGGACTGGTCGGCTAGTACTTTCTTGAAGTGTTGTTGAGACGTTATGTTTAATTCGACTGATTTATTCAGCGGAGAATCCCGCATTTTAAACCTTTTGGACACGTGTGGCCGGTAACAGGTGGCTCCGCCCCATGTGTGCGGTATCGAGAAATCGCAATCTAATTTGCCGTACATCTTCAGCGCGGAGATAAAAATTCCTGATTTCCGTCAACTTCAATTGAACGAAACCAAATAATGATAGAAATTATTTTGCTTCGTTACACGTTCATAAAATAAATTTCACTCGATTCGAATACATTGTTATAGAAATATGTAATAATTTCCTTCTCTTCAATATTCCAATTGAATTAGTGCTGTTCACTCTATGGCCACAACATTTTGCACAATGCTTTACTATGAGCATCTTGCATATAGCCGCAACATTTCATTTCGAGTGGTTTTTTTTCGTCTGAGATATTGAGGAACAGAGATTTTGAATGGCTATATTTTATGGAACACAATGTACGATTTGGCTGGTTAACAAATTTAACCGAGGCATTTGGCAACTGAACTCACCCTTAAAATTTAAGGTCTATAGGACAATCTCTTCGGAAGTCATTGTGCTAACGGCCGGACGGCCGGTCCCACGGACATAATTAAATTTGACCACGGATTCGTCATCAGGGAGTCGAACTGTATCGTTTGAGACCATTTTTGGCTCAATAGTCGGAAATTTCAGACATTTGGGCAACAGGACATAGCAATCGTTTAAGTAGAACGAGCACTCAAAAAGAGAGAAACACTTTTACTGCATCAACATACTATCGAAGGCAAGCAAAGAGACAGATTTCATATAAATAAGCGAAGGCTCAGCCAGCTCTATCGTGGTCATAAGACGATTTGAGGCTGCTTATTGGGCTTCCTATAAATTATTGTTTCATGAGATATCATCTGTACAAGATCGATAAACTTGAAAAAAGTGCATCAAGGTTGACACCACGAGGAATGGACAATCCCGGATTTTCTTCAACATTTTCGGCTACAGCAGCAATATTCTCGGCTGTTCTTGAGCGGCGTGCACGGGTTTTATTTTTTGCATTACTAAATTGTTCCAACAACTCGAATTTTTTTACCAATTTCTTTACTGCGGTCCGACAAGGTGCTTCACGACGACCCAAAAAATGTTCGAGTTTTACGAACCGTCTCTACCAAATTTTCACCGTTTTTGTAGTGAATTTTAATAATTTCAATTCGTTCTTGAAGCATGTGTCGTTCCATTTTTATTAATGGCGTAGTTTCTACTAGTCAAATGTCAAAAAATGACAGCTTTAAACATGACATCTACCGAAATAGCGGGCTATTCAAAATAACACCTCTTATTGTAAAAACCTTTATTTATCAGCAAACATTTTTCTCTTCTCAAATAAAGGTCCTTGAATCATTTCGACATTCATATTTTCACATTGAAATTATACAGCAATAAACCATCTGTTATAAACGTATATTCCCTCTTGTAACTCATGAACCACTTTCTCCATTCATTACCTCTTCTTCAGTTATTACTTAACCTATAAACCCAATTCTTGTCCCTCAGTAACGATAAACTTCAGTTTAATTAAACTTAGCCTATGTACTACACCTTTGCCGACCTCCTTAAAGTGATCTTTATAATCTTCTAGGGTATGACAGATATCATAAAGTTTAATGATTCAGATTTCATTGTGGCAAAACGTTCCAAGAAATTGGATAATTCTGCATTTATCGTCAATTTATAGCGCCATCTATTCGAATTAATTTGATGACCTTGAACTGAGAGATTTTGGCACGAAAATGTAGTGAAATCTTTACTTGTTTTTTGTTCAGGGTACTAGATGACACGCAACTTCATCACAATTCTCTGAAGAATTCACTTGATGTTCAGGCCTGAAAGTTAATTCATCAAAAGAATTAAACCACAATAACACTATTTATACTCCATTCACGAAAGGTTGAGCACATAGTAGGCGTTTCTTTATTTATCTGAAGTTGGCAGTATTTGCTGTCATAACGTAAAATAAATTCAATGTTGCCGAATGTACCCGGCCTCGTCCGAATAGCTTGCGAGTTATCAGACAACTCTATGCAATATTGACAACATTGCGTATCAATCTGACGAGAAAATAAACATCATAACCTAAAATTTTAATATACACAGTGGAATATGTCAAATTATCATGGCCAACCGACGGCTCAACCTTTCGTGAACGGACTATATATACAATCCTAAACCTTATTTGCTGGTGAAATATTTTTCGAAATTATACACCACAAACTGAATACTCAAAAAATATTCTGTTTTCTGTGATATCTCACGAGCCGAAACTTTAAAAATAAAGGCATTTCAACAAGGAACAGAATAGGAAAACAACGGGAACTTGTAATAATAAATTTTACTTCCTCCTCCTCGAAAATTGCAGTAGAAAACTTCACTCCATCATTTGCTAATCCACATGAGGAATAATACTATAATGATTCCATTTTCTTTTCAGATCTACATCTAGCAAAATTCAGAAGAATTTCCCATGGAAAATGATCAAGATCATCTCTTCAAATACTAAACAAGTCAACACAATTCATATGCAGTATTTCTCACTGAAGAAAACCCCAAGAATCTTCCGAAATCACTGAGCCAATGGTCTCTAAAGTCCTAGGAAGCAGTTAGAGAAAACTGAGAGCATGGAGAAAGAGTACTACAGTTCTTATGCAACGGTTTCGAAGCAAAGCAAGTCCAATACGCTGAAGAAGCAGGATAAGAAGGTTCAACAGGAAGAAACCACCTGCTGCAAATGTTTGAGTGCCAAAACAAGGACCAATGCCAGGGCGTTTTTTGCTGGCTTAGCAACGAATTTGGGTATTTGTGTGTTACTTTTTGGGTATACTTTAATAGGTGAGTAAATAATGTTGACGGTTATTCTACAATTTAACATTTCTTGATTTCATGCAAAATTTCAAGTTTTTTCTCTAAAAATATCATTATTCAGTTTTTCCTTATAGTCTCATCAATTCTGACCACATATTCCGAAAGGCCAATAAATTTGCTTCAAGAAGGGAGAGCCTATTTGCAGAAAACACTTTTATTTCAGGCGTGGTAAGGAGAAGAATATCACGATTCTGAAGTTAACAAAATCAGTT
The DNA here is from genome assembly GCA_013421045.1 of Propylea japonica. Taxonomy (NCBI): domain Eukaryota; kingdom Metazoa; phylum Arthropoda; class Insecta; order Coleoptera; family Coccinellidae; genus Propylea; species Propylea japonica. The sequence goes on from CM024242.1 coordinate 84,385,005, forward strand.
CTATTTTCCAATGGTTTTTTAGATGAAATATTAATAATTATGCACACGCTTTCTCTTCAGTAAAACATACCTCATTTAGTGTACTTTCGAATGACATATCAACTTTTCTGCTAGGTGCTCATTCTCCGCTATAATATGATGGCTAACATGATAACAACGCAAAAGTCTAAAAATTCCGAACCTAAATTTGCTCTTTAGGTTCGGAATCGTGATATTTTTCTCCTTACCACGCCTTCAATAAAAGTGTTTCCTGTACACAGACTATCTCATCTTGTAGCAAATTTATTGCCTTTTCCGAATATGTGGTCAAATTTGATGAGACTACAAGGAAAACTGAATGATGATCTTTTTAGAATTTCGTGAAATCAAGAAATGTTAAATTGAAGAATAACCGTCAACATATCGACCATGTGTTATATGAAATGTTTCGTTGCAAATTACTTGTACAATCCCCTTTCGAAGTTTGTCCACTTCAAAAGTAGACACCCTGTATAATAATTTTTTGCATCGACCTCGAAATAATAGGTGAATTTAATTTGTACCGAATTGAACATTAATGACCCCTTTCAATGTTCAATTTATGCAATTTTAATGTGCAAGTTATATCATAACTCTACTTAAACATATACATTTATATTATGTCAAATGTCTCTATTAATTTATGACTTATCTTCACAGGTTCCATAATTTTCCTCACAATAGAAGGTGGCTCTGTCTACCAATATCAACAGATCCTAGCAACCACTGCCAATACAGACAGAAGATCTGCCAACCAAAGCACGTCTTCAAGTCTGACTGCTAGGAACGATAGGGCTAGAGCAAAGACTGTAGAAAACATTTGGGAGATCACATACAGCCTCAACATTTTGTACAGGGACAATTGGACAAGGTATACAAATTTTTATGTTTTCGTGTTCGAGAAAAATGTGTCGTGATATTTGCTTTCTTCTGAGCTTCAGCTCCATGTTCAGTACACAGTTATGAATCTACGAGGGCAGTTTAAATAAAAACGAGACTTTTCGATTTTTAGGCACAATAGTGAAAGGAGAACATTCCTGACTTTTTTGTTGTTGGGTTGATTTGTCAAATGGAAGGAAAGCACGTCGGGTTGCTTCATCGACCCTCTCGGTGTCCACTGTGACGATGTTTGAACAAGATGTTCCTCCGTCAATTGCGCAACGTATTGTTCTCTCCACTCCTTACTCGCTTGTTTAGACTCTGAGGTTTAGTGGTGCACCCATGTTGCATCACAGGTGATAATGTGAGTGAGAAATTGATCTCCTTGTTCCTGAGATCGTTCAAGAAGACGACCGCACAACTGGAAACGATGCAATTTCTGGTCAGCTGTGAGAAGGCGAGGAAACCACCTGGTGCAACCCTTACGGTACCCTTGTGAGTATGGAGTAGGTGCTCCCATAACTTATCCAGACCTAACTTGCAATTTCAGAAGTGGTACGACGTTTGTCATCTTCAATAAGCTGTGGAACACTACTTTCAACACAATTTCGACCCTCCACGAACTATTTATGCCATGCAAACACTCTGGCTCGTGACAGTGTCTCTTTTACGAACATCGGCAGTCAATCTCCTCAAGATTTTGGCCAGTTTTACTCCTTCTGCGGCTAGAAACTTGATTACGACACGTTGCGCAATTGACGTAAGAACCTCTTGCTCAAACATCGTCACAGTGGAGGGGTCGATGAGACAATCCGACGTGCTTCCCTTTCTCCTGACAAACCTATCCAATAAAAAAATCAGGAATGTTCTACCCCCACTATTGTGCCTGAAAATCGAAAAGTCTCGTTTATATTTAAACTGCCCTCGTACTTCAAATGAGTATAAAATACTTTGTCTTCAGAATTATTCTCAACCTTTCAATAGAATCTTAATTGTTCCTTTCTGCTCAATTGAATTTTTGTTTGATTATTACTCTCAACAACGCCTACGTCTCATGCCAAACAGAGACTATACTCCGTTCACGAAAGGTTGAGCACATAGTAGGCGTTTCTTTATTTATCTGAAGCTGGCAGTATTTGCTGTCATAATGTAAAATAAATTCAATGTTGCCGAATGTATCCAGCCTCGTCCGACGAGCTTGCGAGTTATCAGACGACTCTATGCAATATTGACAACATAGCGTATCAATCTGACAAGAAAATTAACATCATAACCTAAAATTTTAATATACACAGTGGAATATGTCAAATTATCATGGCCAACCGACGGCTCAACCTTTCGTGAACGGACTATATAATCAATTTCAAGCGGATAACCAATAATAACTACTGTTATCATTGGTTCAGCCCTTGGTTATTCACTTTTTGTCCTTGAACGAATAACCGGCCCTTCGCTCTCGTCACTTGAATGCGATTTTTGGTTTTTTGTCAATTGTCAATATGGGTTATATTTATTTTTTTATGTTTTATGCAATAAATACAAATTTCGATTTGCAAATTTAAACTATTATGCTTCAAGTTCAACTCCATGCATCCCAAAATATTAATGTTTGAAACATAGATTCAATGAATGTAACGATGAATATATGTTTTTCAGAATGTTCCGCTTGACAGAAATGATTCGAAAAGAAAATATTACCGAAAAATATATAGGAGGACACTATCCAATAGATTTAAATTCACATGTATTGATATCGCTGTGTTATTTGGCTACTTCTCACACATCACATCGAAGTTTGCTATTAATAATACTTTTTTTGGGAACTTTCGAATTCATAATTTTTTTCTAACAGTCGAGAGCTCTTAAGCAAGAATATTTTGTTATACTCAAACAAAATCAGCAATCTTTAAGAACTCCGGACAATTCTATTTTAAATATCATTAACAACTCAGCAGCTTTAGGATGCGTTAATTTTTGAACCTAGCTCAGAGATTCCAATACATAAGTTTAATTCCTAAATGAGTGAAACTAAGCCGATGTTGAAATAGTCTTCTCAATATAAATCGTAACGTGGCTAAGCTCACGAACACATATCTTCTCTAAGTATGGTTCGTCAGTCAACAACATTTGAAATTTGCCGCGTACAACCCTACTTTTCTAATAACCAGAAGTTTAACATAGCTCTTGAGTCTGGTCATCTGCAGTCGAAGGCCTATTTCATGACCACATCACTTCGAACAAAAAATAACCACTACCGCTTTGATGTAATTGGTTAACCAAAATGATAACCAGTCATCCGCTTGAAATTGATTTATAGTCTGACTTTTCCTCGATCAAGGAACTTTTTTGAAGAAGAGCAAAGTATCTGTAAGCAAAGAAACACAAAAATTTCATGCCCTCCAAAGAAACTTGTCCAGCCACTTCCATACCGATTTTCTCAACTTAGGTTGGCTGCAATGGAAATAACAAGGTTCCAAGATGAACTGATCAAAAACATGGAAGAGGAAACAGCTAAGAGTCAATCTATGAGTAGCAGAAGTGGAGGTGATACTGGTGAAGACTTCATCGAATGGACTTTCGCCAAGGCTTTCTTGTACTCATTGACTGTCTTAACAACGATAGGTGAGTTCAATCAAAACCATTCTCTATAATTTTTGAAGTTATTGTGAATACTCGTAGTATATGACTAAAGAACAAACCAATGGATCTATTTGGAAACAATAAGAAAGAAGAGAATAACAAATTCAAAAAACAACTCCAAAGTTTTTCCATGAAACTCTCTCTATATTATTACTTCGTTGAATTCGTTATTTTCCCTTCGAAATGATGCACGATATATGTAGGTAGGATGTTCAGAAATGTTGAAAAAACACAAAACATAAAATAATGATGTTTTTTTGCTAATGAGCAATAGATTTCCTAAATAAAAAATAATCAATCGTACAATTTTCATTTTTGATTTTTATTTATATTTCAGTTAACAAGCAAAGATAATACACTCATTATTAAATTAAAAACAAAACTTAGGTACCTACCTAATAGCAACAAATAAATAATACAAAAATTCATAAACATTACATAATACCTAACAGCTATTTTAACTGTTCAAATTGCTATCCATTTTCCCTAATACATAATTGACAAACCTTTTCGATACGCCTCAATGCATTTAATATCATAAAAGGCCGGTTTAGTAAATCCTGGAAAACTGTTTCTGTTGATGCACGAAGTTCTTCGGGACTGTTGTGTCTTTCACTGTATATTTTATTCATCAAATAGCCCCAAAAGAAAAAAAGTCTAATATAGACAGATCATATGACCTTGATAGCTAAATCAGATTGGTTTTTCTCTCCAACACCTACTTGATATAACAATGCTCCCAAATACATAGTAGCCATAAAAACACCTAGGATGTTTGTATAATGAATGACCTACTACTTTTAAAAATCGATAATAATAATCCTCTTACTGAAACTTGGAAAACCCATTGCCCATTACCAAAAAATCATCTTTATTTGATGTTTTTGTGTACTTTCAACATTTCTGAATATCCTACCCACATATATCATACATCATTTTGAAGGGAAAACAACGAATTCAACGAAGTAATAATTAAAAAAATCTAGGTTTGTGTTGAATCCTCACAACCAAACCCGGAAAAAAAATTGATCAGGCCCCTGGATTCTCCGCAGAATTATTATTCAGACGTAGTTTTTAGCTCAGCATAATTTCTAATAACTTCGGAGATGAAGGAGAGGTTCGAAAAGTATCCATTTCCAAAATCGCCCCGTATCTCTTGAACGCAAACAGTTATGCAAAATCTGATCTGACCAACTTTAGTTTCAAGAAAAAGTAGGACAGGAACGTGAAAACCGCAAGGCTCTATCTTAAATAACAAGCGAGAAACCTGGCTGTCACACCCAAAATGGGATGCTCTGTACATAAAAAACGCTCACGCGTTAAAATATCTTAACCAGTAGTCAATAATAATGTCATTAATTATCGAGTCGATTAAATAACTATTATAATATTCTCTACGCAAGTTCAGTTCACTTCATTTCATCGCTTGCAGTTAGAAACGGAAATGCTGCGGAATAAAACATCTTATCCCAAGTTTGAACAGTCGGGAAATTTCACAGGTCTATTTGTTTGAATGTTCTACTCAACGAGCTCTTAAACTTTTCGAAAACATCAAACGTAACCGAGGTATATTTTTCTAGTGGCCACAGCGAGAACTTGCGAATTAGTTTTAAGTTTTGGTCCAACTTTCAGAACTTTTCCGTTTAAATACTTCTAAGTTCCTACTTCGGCTCCTCAAAAAGCAAAGTATGAAAACATAACAATCTTATACTTCTGTTGAATATGTTCGAAAATGAGTTGCAGGATATGCAAGCGTGTAGAAGTTTTCCACTTGTAATGGGTTGTTTGCAAAAGAAATATTATGCCAACGGATTTATGAAATACAGAGCACTGGTATTAAAATATCATAGAAAATTATGATAATGTTACCTCTACATCTAAGTTATTAAATGCAAAGTATGAAAACATAAAAATCTTATACCTCTGCTTTATATGTTCGCGAATGAGTGATAGGATAAACAAGTGTGCAGAAGTTTTTGACTTGTAAAGGGTTGTTTGCAAAAAAAAATAGCATGCCAACGCATCTATGAAAGAGGACACTGGTATTAAAACATCATAGAAAATTATGATAATGATACTGGAAACATTCAGTTGTTCCAGAACAACATCCCATTTGTTTACTTCAGTTCAAAAGATGAAGTTAATGTTTCCAGAAGCGATGTATTGCCTTAGGTGAGTTCTGATATACATATATCTGATACATATCGATCAGAATGGCGACGATTTTCTCTCTTTTACGGGTCTTCAGCTCTTCTGAATTGCGAGGAGGATATCTAAAAATATTTTGCTTGGAGAAGACAATTGAAAAAAAAAACTCAATTGTCGAAATCCGTCGATCTTGCAGGCACCCAAGTGGACCCTCAGACAGAAGAGATGCTAGGTTTGGTTTTTGACATCTACGCTGTGTGAGTCGTAGCCCCGTCCTATTGGAACTAGATACCTCCAGGATTTTGTTCTTCCCTGTCTGCCGATCAGTACAAGGAAACCAGAATTTACATTTCCTATGATAGTCAGATGGCACTACGGCAGTTGATCATCTCATCTGCGAACCTCCCTTGTGCTGTAATTATTAAGGAAGTAAGCACTGAGAAAAACTTCAGGACATTGCTAAGTAAAGAATTGGAATGGAAACGGGAATATAGCGACTATAACCCCAAAGAAAATACCGTAAAATTATATACAGATGGTTCCAAAATCTCAACAGTAGCTGGTGCTGGGATATACGGGCCAAGTACGAAGTGTGCACTGTCGTTAGACTCCTGTATGGGCGTCTTTCAAGCGGGAATCTTCGCTATTGAAAGATGTCTTGATATAAATCTAAAAATAAATTATCATAAGTGCGATATAGCCATTCCCTCAGATAGTCAAGCTGCTATTGAACACTTAGCTCCTACTTCATTTACTCAAAGATGATCTGGGTGTTCCGCAACAAACTCAATGAGGTAGGCAAGAAAAATAAGGTATTTTCAATCACTTTTCAAAGAGGGCGTACGAATGTCACTTATTAGACCAGAACCCGTCTTTCGTGTACGTATAAGAAGGAGTTTCTGGAGAAGGAGAAAGCCGATAAGGAAAAACTGTGTCGGAATCTCCCAGAGATGGATCATTCCACTAAGTTCCTTCGGAACTTTTAAACAGCAAGATCCAAACACTAAGTTCTTTCGGAACTTTGAAACAGCAAGATCCAAAAGATTTCTGGATCTTGGTAAGAAACAATTACATCTCCCTACTGGCTTTCTTACAGGACACTGTCGCCTCAGGAAGCACCTGTTGATGATGGGATTATCGGACATTGAGGAGTGTAGATTCTGTGGGAAGGAAAAAGAAACCCCCATTCGAATGCCTGGAGCGAGAAACTTGTAAGAGTGAGGGAATATCCTGGTTGAAGCCTTCACAGATATTAAATTTGATCAGATCTCTGGATCTGGAAGGCGAGCTGTGAAGGTTGTGTTCAGAACAGCTCTGTACTTAAGAACAAGTATGTGCTCGGTGTTATCAATGCCATTAACGATCTTCCTGGGTTTCCATGAATGCGTAGGGTAGAAAACAAAAGGTCTACATGGTTGCTGTTCCAAAAAGGCTCACCTAACCATAACGACCCTAATTCAAACAATGATAATTGTATCGTATAAAGCACCTCATTGGCTGTAGTGCAGAAAGGTAGCCTTGGTTTCAATCGACCACAATGTAATATAAATCTAATTCGAAACAAACGAAACACATAACCGACATCTTCGATTCTCGAGATTTTCTCAAACTCAAAAACCAATCACTCACTCCTCAGCTTACCACGTTTTCCCTCAATCCCGAGATATCTCGATAATTTATACACAATCGCTACGCCAAGTTTTCCTCAATCGTTGACAGGCTTTACGGGTTTACTCCAGTTTGCCTATCTGACTTTTATCCCGAACGGGAACCTCTTTGCTCCCCTGGATGATTATTCCCGTTAGCTCGATCGAAGGGCGGAGAAAATGGAGCAAATATTACGTGGAAATCGGGAACGATTTTATACTCTGTTCCATTGGATCTTGGGTAACTTCGGTTACGATTGAGCTGTTGGAGTTGTGACGAGTTATTTGCTTATACAGATTTGGAAATTCACATCGAAAACATACGATATACAATGCATCAGACAGAGAATTCTTCACTCCAGTTGCACAGATGAATAGTCGAGATCATCACGTGCTGTAACTGAATGAACTCCGTTGTCTTATTGCAATAATCTAGTCTTGTCTCTCTCTTATCACAGTATGGTATGGAAGAAAATATTCGCAGGGGATACTCTGGCCAGCACATTTACATATGTTGCGACAGTCAGGGAACTCTGAAATCTCTATCTGATATTAGGGTTGACGCTCTTTTGGTAGAAGAATGCAGGAAAGCTCTGCGTTGGCTGGGCTCTGATAACTTTTTGAAAGTAATCTGGTGTCCGGCTCATGCGGATATACCTGGTAACGTCAAGGCAGATGAACTGGCTAGGCGGGGAGCCAAATTAGCATTTGTTGGTCCGGAGCCTACGCTGCCAATCTGTCGCACATCTGTCAGATGCTTCTTCAGGAGCTGGCTGAACAGGGAATTTTCCTCGGAATGGAGCGCGGGGGTGGGCCTGAAGTGGTCGAGGATTCTCATCGAGAGACCGTCCTCGCGAGCTGAGGTCAATAGACTGCTGGAGAGGAAACAACTCGGTCTAGTGACTGGTGCATTGACTGGTTACCTGTTTAACAAACATTTGAAGAGAATGGGATTAACGAGCTGCTCCTTATGCCGGTGGTGCAGGAGCACTGAAGAAACGGTTGAGCATATTTTGTTCAACTGTGGCAACCTAACTGAGTTAAGGTCAACACACCTAGGTAATCCAACACCTACTATTCCTATGGTGAGAGGGACCACTCCTGGCAGACTCGCGACATTTCTGTCTTTGTGTCTGAGGAGCTGAGTCTCTATAGAACGATGCGGGTGAACAATGGGCCAATAGGCCTCAGTTCGGCCGGAAGGCTTCGCGCGAAGAAGAAGAAGATAGTTATAGTTATAGTTTCAAAAGGGGTTATAGTTCACTGCGACCTCAAGGTCGTTTGTGCCCCCTTACAGAGCTATTTCGACCAGTTCCGGAGATCTGATGAAATCCAATATCTGTGAAGGCTTCAACAAGGCTAGTTCCTCACTCTTACGAGTTTCTCGCCCAAGGCAATCTCTCCTTAGGCTCGCAATAGAAAAGGAATCCGTGAATAGGTGAATGGGGATTTCTTCCTCCTTCCCACAGAACCGACACTCGTCAGTGTCCGAAGTGACTACACTATGGTTGCGAAGACATCGTGGTATTGATGGAAATGAGAATGCTGTTTAACTAGCGAAAAGTACATCAAGGTTAACACCTGACGGACCTAAAGCTTTCTGTAAGCTCGTAAAAGACCGATAAAGGGCAGCGATTCAGCAATGAGAGCTGAATAACAGAATAGCTCTCTCAGGAACTCTCCTGGACTTACTCAGTACGGTACAATATCTTTCGTACCGTATGAGAAATTCAGCATATAAGATTTGCAGTCCTTGTGGATCAGAAGCAGAAACAGCTGAACGCATTGTAGCAAGTTCCAGAGTTGGCTGTCCTAAAGCCTTGTTCGCACAACGCTAGTAGTTTAGTCGAGGAGCTAAAATTTAATCACTAAACGTGTGTGAACACCAAGAATTTAGTCGGGTAGATTAGTGTGTAGTTTAGTCGAGTCGATCCATTTGGTTCTATTTTATCGGGCGAGTAGAGTACCCCACCACGCGATACTCTTCACTCGCTCAAGGGCTAGATAGGTCCGAACCGATCAGTTTATTCGAGTTCATTAGTGATATCATTTGCCACGATGATGTCGTTTCGCTGGGCCGAAGAAATCACGTCAGAGTTCGTACGTTGCGAGTTGTTCATCGTACAAAGCGCTACTCACTTGTGAACTTAACTCGAACAAAGTGCGAACGATTGGATGGAGAGTAACTACTAAATTTCTAGCGGCTCGACTAAACAACTAGCCTAGTGCAAACAAGGCTTAAGAACAATTCATATGGGGAAACTGGTTTTGGACACCCAAGATTTAATCTGTAAGGCTCCAGGAAGTTGTATGTTTTATCAGCGCTATTGAAGACCTCCCTGCGTTTACTTTAATGAGAAGAGTGTAGAATGAAATGAAGAATTTCTGCTCCAACTCAAATGAAAACCGAATGATATTCGAGAAATTTTGTAAAACTCGTTGGCAGAACAATGAATACATTTTTATAATTAAAAACCCCTTAACGACTCTTCATATCTCTTTCAAAAAATCAGTACAAAAGACAGCACACGCCTTACCTATTCCGATTCGATCTTTTTCACGACGACAAATTGATGAGTTTCGATACAGCGCTTTCATTTTACAAGCTACCATCCCCAATACCCCTGAGGGCTCGGAGCAACCCTCCAGAAACCCTGTCTTAACGGCGGGCCCTTATTTGCATGTTCTTCTTCGACCTCAGGGCGCTTATCGTGCGTGAACCGGTCGGGCGGCGGCATTTTTGTCGGCGAGATGAAAGAGTATTCGAAACGACGCGAATGTTCAGATGTTCTGGTTGAGGTTAGGTCTTTTCCGGGGGTTGAATGGGTTTTGCGGAGATCGAGAAGGATTTCGGAAGTTCTTTTAATCGGTAAAGAGATTCGGTCTGAGTTTGCGAAATAGTGGTTCGGTCAAATGAAGTCCTTGAACTCTTTTGTGTTGGAAATGAGAAAGAGTGAAATCTGAAGGTGTTTTCATATGGTGAAATTATTTCGACATTCCTTTTGCCTAGAAAGTATACGAAGTGATTCTTCAAACTGGATAAAGTAGAGGTCATTTAGACCAATTTCATGTCAAAATCATTCAACTGGTGTTCTTTTGAGAGCTTTCAATTCAGAATATGGAATGTTTTCAATGTGATATGATGATGAAAAGTTTATTGAAATGTTATTCAGGATATTTTATCCTCTACCACTCAACGTTTCGTCCAGTTTTCGATAGCTGTAGTAAGGAATCGTTCCAATTCACTGAAACTATTTCATTGGAAATCAGATATTTTTGATATCAACGGATGGTAAATTGAGAAGGTTTTCTGGCGATTGAGGTGAAAGCTGTTTCCTTTTATTTTTCGAAATGAAAGAAGCTTGTTCTCATTAAATCTTTCATTCAAAGCTTGTTGGAGAAGCTTCAAATTATCAGTTTCTTCTGATGAGTAGTTTTTGATGAACATTGAAGGGGCATTTCTCAAAGCTTATATAAGAATGCCAAAGGAAACTCAATGAAGTGAGTAATAACTACAGGGTTCTTTTAGTCTGTGTTCCTGGACACTGAATAATCAAAGGAAACGAAGATGCCCCGAACCCTTCTGTGGATTGATCGAAATTTTTTTTTAGGTGACATTTTCCATGTATATTGATTTCATAACTACTAATCAATCATCCGTAGATCCAGAATTTTAACCATTCTATAGTAACATTAGTTCACATTTGACACAGAGATGGCGCTCATACTCTGTAATAGCGTCGTTTCCTATCTTTATACTATAGTTCGTTCCCGAAAGGTTGAGGGCATAGTAGGCGTTTCTTTATTTATCTGAAGTTGGCAGTATTTACTGTCATAAAGTAAAATAAAGTCAACGTTGTCGAATGTACCCGGCCTCGTCCGACGAGCTTGCGAGTTATCGGAGAACTCTATGCAATATTGACAACATTGCGTATCAATCTGACAAGAAGATAAAGAACATAACCTAAAACTTTAATATACATACACAGTGGAATATGCCAAATTTCCATGGCCAACCGACGGCTCAACCTTTCGTGAACGGAGTATATGTATATAATCTTTGACCCAACAATCCACAATAATTTACAATCGCTATAATGTCAACAGCCTAACAGTGGTTTTCACAGAACTCGATCGGACAATCAAATCGTTGATTTTGAATTATGTCGATGCTTTACGTCCAAAGTGAACTCTCCTAAATTATTCTGGTACCACCTAGAAAATGTAAGTCAGGGGCCTATTGCACCAAAATACTATGCAACTTTTCACTTTGCACTTTTCATTCTGACTAATTTCAAATGTGAAAATCAACTATGTATATCGCACAACATTTCTTCCAATATTTAATTTTTGCGAAGATATTTTTACTTTGCTCTTGAATTTTCACATTGCACTCTTCATCTATGAATGCGTTTCGTGCAATGTAATTCATTTGAAAAGTGAAAAGTGCAAAGTGAAAAGTTGCAAAGTATTTGGTGCAATAGGTCCCTGCTTAGATATTGAACCCACCTTAAAATTTTCAAATTTCTTATGAATTCGAATTCATATTTAACAGAATAGGCGTTTTTGGAAATTTACTCAGGGGTACTAACTCGATCCATTGGGTCACGTGACGGATCTACTCGGATCACGTACTCGGGTTCTAAGTTTAGGATCACATCAAGTTTCGGATTTGAAGTGACAGTCTCATTAATAACAGAACAAATATTTTATGGATTCATTTTTTCAGTCCCAGCTTATTTTCGGATTGTCTCTAGCTTTGCTTGCATTTATTGGCTTTTGTAAAATATTTTTCTGGATTTCTGGTGTGCCCTTCCATGGTTAATGTTATTTTTGACTACCTATGTTGAAGAAGTAAAGAATTTATTTTTCAGTACTTACCTATTTATTTACTGATTGTCTCTAGCTTTGCTTGGATTTATTGGCTTCTGTAAAATCTTCTTTATAATTTCTGGTTTGCCCTCGTTCAATGTTATGAGTTCCTATATTAATGAAGTAAAGAAGGCTTTAGCTTCAACGCAGAAAGATCTGCATACAAAATTATGAAGAAGTTGTTTCACATTATTTTCTCGGCTCATGGAACCACACATTTTACACTGAGCCAAATTATCTCTTCTTTACATAATTTTTAGGAATAGAATATATGAAATTACTAAGAAAAGAGTAGAAGACTTATTCCCGCCTTTTTCAAATACAAAATTGAACTGCAGTGCGCATGCGGTGACTCTACGACCCTGTTCTCGTTTAGGGTTACAATAGATCAACCTGGGTCAGTGATCGAGTTAATAGCACCGTACTTTCCGAACACGGATTGGATGTTCGGGTTAGGTAAACGAACGCGAAGGTTAGGGATCGAGTTAACCCGAGTAAGTATCCGAAAACGCCTAAAGAGCGTACTTTGCGTTTTAGTAGAGGATATTTCATATTTCGCGGTAATTCTGATGGACAAATATTATTTAGATGGCACACTTATTAAACCAATGTCTTCACATATGATCGTTCTGCCAATATGAACAATTGCATTAAATCTTCTAACTCAACAAAAGCCCTTTTCCATTTTTCCCATACAACACAATATGATTCGCCCTTCAGAACACACAAAGCACCCCAAATCACACCAATTTCCCACTCTCGACCCTTCGAATCCACCCCCGAAAACCACGTCGTTTCGCCCCAAAGACGAAATCTCAAAGGCTCATCCTTGAAGGAAGTTCAATTGTAGACAGCAATCAGTACAGAGATAAGAAGGAACGAACTAAATCCACATTTTCGTGAAAGGTCGTGACGCCGCGCCCTCTATAGGAAAAGTTTTCGCTCGTGGCCCTCTTCCAGATAACCGAGAACTATTCCAGAAGCCGCCTCCTTGGATCTGGAGACTGGAAGGAGATAAGGAAAGGGTAGAAAAAGTTCAACAAGTCCTCGAAGAGAGACAGGCCGATGTGTAATTCGGCGTCTTTTGAAGATGAATAGGATTGGTTAGGAATGGAGATCGAGATCTATGGTTCTCTAGGAAAATGCTGCTGAGGCAGATCGAAAGATGTACAGGGCGATATTTATGTTATTTGAAGGGGCAGGTTCTTGTGAAATTTCGAGTTCGATGCTTGTCAAGAAAGAAATAATCTTGTTCAAAATCAGGTGTTCAGATTTTATAATTCACAATTGTGAAATTCAATAAGGGTGGTTTCAGATAGTTGACATGGAAAGACATAAAACTTCACATTATTAATTTCAACACAACAATCAAGAGACATTGTAACAATATCGACTAACAAGAGCAATTTAAAGAGATGAAAATTTTATGAAATATTAAATTCATAATCTGTATTCTGTAACATATAACATACAAAGAAGCCAAATTAAAGAAAGCTGTCTAATTAACGCAATTCAATAACAATGGACTATATAAGAGTCAAAGTTGATTACTAGTGTTCATTCTGGACAAGATTCAGTCCAAAATAGAGAAATATTTCATAGCTGAAAACATCTCTGAACAAGAGTTGAAGGACAGACTAAAAGTTAACTGAGTAACTACCGATGACTAACTAAACGAAGGCAATTAAGATCAACTTATACAGAGCAGAAATGCACATCAGACGATATGAACCCAAATAATGGTTAAATATAAAAGTATTGGTCAGAATAATAGACAAAAATCAAATATTCATAAAGAGTCCAAAAATAGGTTTTATTTTAATGTTCAAAGAAAAATGCCATTTTTCAATATGGATGATCGGATGTTTATTTCATTATAAAGAAGAAGCTATGCCGTTAATAGTGGAAAATAACATCAGGCAAATGACCACCGCGACCACGCTTACAGGACCATATTCTTTTAATGAAATTTTCCATAACCAAATCGCAAAGTGGCTGCCCTATGTCCTCGATAGCCTCACGAATTCCATCTTTGAGGTCTTGAATCGACGTTGAGCTATTGGCGTAAACCTTCACTTTCACGTGGCCCCAAAGGAAGTAGTCGCAAGGTGTTAAATCGCAAGATTTTGGTGGCCAATTGCGATCACCTCTTCGAGAGATAACACGGTCCGGAAAACTTTTCTCGCAAAATATAAATGGTTTCGTTGCTTATGTGGCACGTAGCACGAATTTTTTTCCCACCAATTTCTTTATTGCGGCCCGACAAGGTGCTTCGCAACGACCCAAAAATGTTCGAGGTTTACGAACTCCTCTGCCAAATTTTCCAAATTTTTTAAGTGAATTTTAATAATTTCAATACGTTCTTGAAGCGTGTATCACTCTATTTTTATCAATGGCGTAGTTTCTACTTGTCAAATGTCAAAAAATTACAGCTCCAAACGTGACATCTACCGAAATAGCGGGCTATTCAAAATAACACCTTTTATTGGAAAACCCTTTATTTCAGGGTGTTATTCTATTCACTGTAATCATCTTCACCTAAAGGATTATTGAGCAGTCTAGGTATCGATGTAGGTGTTAAAAGCTGCCATTTTATGACCCATGTTACATCATGAAGTTTTGTGGATTTTTTGAACGTTTGAGGGGGTTTTCTGTATATACTCAAAAGTAACCTATTTAGGTGTCTCTTAATTGTGAGATTTGTAAATTTCATTTTTTTTCTGGCTCGACTTCCAACGTTAAGGCGGTCCCAGACAATGCGTGTATTTGACGAATGTTCGGCATTGGCGGTGCTTCGCATAGTGTGTGGGCCATAGTGTTCGGGCCGAAGTTGAGCTCCCACACACTACGCGAAGCACCACCAATGCCGAACATTCGTCAAATACACGCATTGTCTGGGACCGGCTTTAAGTTAATATTCACATGTAAGTGGAACCACAGCTCCTGGACATCATTGTTGTTCAATTAAGGAATGAAAAAGTTAGTAATCGCGGATCTATACCTACTGATCACCATTGACTGTAACGTTCAGGCCATCATAGTTTTTGAAAAAGTACGGACCAATGAATCCACCATCCCATAAAACGCACCAAACAGTCAGTTTTTTTGCATATAACGGTGTTGCAAAATACGCTTGAGAATTAGCTTCACTCCGAATTCGGCAGTTTTGTTTGTTGACGTAGCCATTCAACCAGAAGGGCACTTCATCGCTAAAAAAAATTCGCTTATGAAAATCGGGAACAACGGCAATCTCGTTTTCGGTCCATTCGATGAATCTTCGCCTTGCTTGATGACCGTTTGGCTTCAATTCTTGCACGATTTGGATTTTGTAGGCACGCAAACCAAGATCCTTCTGCAAAATCTTCCATGAAGTGGATGGACACAGATACAATTCTGTGCTCGATGACGGATGGACTCATTCGGGTCTTCCTCAATGCTACGCTCTACAGTAGCAATAACTTCTTCTGTACGCACCGTACGGCGTCTCTGGGGATGCGAATTATCAATAACAGTAACGTGGTGCGAAAACGTTCCATGGTTAATCGAATTAAATGCTCTGATGGACGATTTTGTCGACGATAAAATGAACGTAGTGCGTGATACGAATTCCGCACAGAACCATTATTTTCGGAATAAAATTGCACTATTTGCAAGGGTTGTTCAGGCGTGAGTCTATTCATGATGAATTGCCAAACCAAACTGAAAAAAAATCAACTGACAGCTAATAAATCAGTCACCATATCGAACAGTAATGCCAACTATAAGTTTTATACCTCGAAAAAACACTCAATAGTTTATTGATCCATTTGGTTTTCGGTTTTATCAGCACCATTGACGACCTCCTTGTGTTTCCATGAATAAAATAATAGTTCCCTCAACAATATTCAATCTATACAACCGCTCAAACCTAGAACTTTCAGCAATATTTTCACTTTACCTGGTACTTACCCACCTCCCGTATAAATTAGGTTAATAGGACATATTTCTATTCATCCCCCGTTTCTCTTAATGCCGTTACCTGCCAAAAACGGCCAAAACTTCAATCCGGGACACGAAAAAGAAACAAAGGCGCATTCCAGAAATAATTCCGGCTGTAAAAGGGAAACGTAGGGACCGTCCTGTACCAGTAGAACAGGAGAAAACGGGAAATTGGGAACGTTAAACGATGCGGTTGGGAAAACGGAAGAGCTATCACGTGGTTAGGGGAAATGTACCATTTTCCTCCCTTGCCCGTAGCTGCGTTGTCCCCATCGAATCGTGGAGAATTGGGGGTTGGGAGGGGAGGTGTTTCGGTGTGATGGAATTGGAGAAAACGGTTTATGTAGCATTGGGAGTAATTATAAGACAGTGCGGGAAGAGTTTCTGACTATAATAATTGTAGATCCGTTCGTGATGGAATGTTCTAATCTAGATTAGATAGAATTTGGTTCAGATTCGTTTGTGGGTATTGTAATTGTGTAGAATTAAATGGATGCAGGTACAGTTCGATAATTTACAGCATATTACGTGATTCAACGAGATTTTTTCGAAGGTAACAGACGAAAAAAGCAACAAATGAAGTTCATATAAAACTAACGCGTAACCTTCACAAATTATCCCACGATAATTATGATTTATTTACTTATTTACCGGGCACTTTGAGAAGAAGAGAAGAAGAAAATAAATTTTACTCTTATATTTAAAATCGAAAAATTTTCCAGAAAAAATATCATTTCTTATAGTATCAAATATGATTTTTCCTTAAATTAAGTCATCTTCTGAATCTACTATGAACTAATTTTTTCCACACAAGTTTTTCACAATTATTTCATCATCTTTCCGAAATTGAATTCAAGATTAGGGCGAAATACCTGTTTGAATCTATGGGAGATGATTACCTAATATAATGGGTCTGCAGACAGTTTCTTGAACGTCTGAGGTTCTGAAAGATCATCATTTGGAGACGCAGACCTGAGTTGATAAACCCTTTTTGCTTCAGAACAGATTTTCCCAAATATCGATGGAATTTCAAGGAGAATTTTGAATAGGAATGTGACTTGTGGTACAGGGAGTTTATTACTTTCTCGTAGCTTTTCCGCTTCTGTTGTTTTTCCAGATGCAATTTCAGAATGAAAAATCAAATGAAAGGAGAAAAGAAAATATTGTTTACCACAAAGGAACCCCAGATGTGAATATCCAAGTATTTTTTCTGAACTAATTAAAATATACAAGAACTATACAACAGTTATACAGGGAAAAACAGGATTCTACTTAGATTTTCTCTCCGAGATCTTGTATCATACGTAGAAATTTATGGTACCACTTTTGATTTTCCACTATTTATATTCTGAAATAAACATGCTATATTGTGTTATATGCGATAAAATTTGGTTGAAGAAAATATAACATAAAATAGTATTTTGTTGCAAAATGGCGAATGCGTCGGTTATACATTATTATCAAAGTCATTTCTCCGTTGACCTTAAAATAAAAGCTGAAATTAACGATGTTGATCAATTATAAACCATTTTATTGGGTTAACCAATTGGGGGTTTGGAGGTGGAGGTGTTTCGATGTGATAGAATTGGAGAAAACTGTTTATGTAGCATTGGTAGTAATTGGAATTAGTTTTTTTTTCTGATTTTAATAATTCTAGATCTGTTCGTGATGGAATGATTAAACCTAGATTAGATAGAGGTTAATTCAGATTCGTATGAAATTTCCCATGTTTCCGTTGCAAAATACCAAACCTGTTTATGTTATTTTCAGTCCAATTCGATTGATTTTTTTTTCTATTGTAGGTATGTTTTTACCCTAACTTTAGAACCACCCCTGGTGTGTTTCAGTTGTTTTCGTATCTAATCATTAAGACACATTTTCTCTCGGCAATTTAACTCTTCATTTATAACAATAGCTCAATTTTTGTTGAAGATACAGCGTTTCCAGTACAACAGTTCTTCAACAAATTCAACCTAAAATTCTGACCTAATGAAAATCAACTGAAAACTAAGTCTAAAAAACATAACGTGTTTTCAGCCCAGTTTTCAGATAACAGGTGCAATTCGTGTCGGCATGTCCTCATTGAAGTTTTGAATGAATTAGAGCATCACTGAGCTGCTGCAAATATTTTGGAGTTGGTCGAGAGATCAAATTATCCTCCCAAGAGCATCCAAACATGCCCAGTTGGGTTCAAATCTGGTCCAAGAGCAGGCAAATTGAACTCTTGGATATAAACCTCGGCTAAATACCTCCTGCCTATCCTGACCACATTTGGTTGATGCGTACTTCATATATTATTATGCATATTGTTTATTTGATTTCCATTATCAGGGTAGATTAGCCTTGATAGTATTTTGAGTTTTGAATACTTACATTGTACTTATTTCCGATTCTATTCATCTTTTCAGTTTTCAATTAGTTTTCGTTTGTGCGGGTTTGATTTGACTTCCTGTAGGTTGATATAAAAAAGCAAAAGTAATTATAATAACCAAAATAATCTTTCAACGTATTAAAAATGCCCGGAGTATCCGCAATTCTGCACCAAATGCTTTCTTTAAGAACTGACACTAAAACTTTTCTGTACTCTTGTTCCTAGTTAATTCCATATTCTTTTGTATTGCCAAGAAAAACAAGGTCAAAACATGAAAATTGCAAGATAGATTCGAAGTCAAGGAAAAGAATGAGACAATATTTACGAGGGAATTAAGATGTGAATAATCAGTTTCGTGCTATTAACAAAAATGCAACAGCTTCAAGCTTTCGTAGTGTTCTGTGAATTACAAATTGCTCTGTTTGATGTGAATGACATAAAAGTCATAGAGTACTGTCAAAGAGAGTATGAATGTTGCAAATTTAGTGTGTAATTTCCGAGGAAATTGTTTCGAATTACGAACTACATTCTCGGCCTTCACCTGCTCCCAACTAATTCTATTCAATTTCAATATTCCACATACGAATCTAAACCAAACTCTAATCTGGGTTTGAACATTCCATCATGAACGGATCTACAATTATTATAGTCAGAAACTCTTCCCGCAACTGTCTTATAATTACTCCCAATGCTACATAAACCGTTTTCTCCAATTCCATCACACCGAAACACCTCACCCCTCTCAACATTTAATTTTCCACTGTTCAATTAGGACAACACATCTACAGGCACGAAATATGGTATATTTCCTTCTTATACACTCACCAGCAAAATAATCGATCCCCTCAAAAAACCAATGAAGTTTGATAATACATAAATTTGCTATTTCGAGTCCGATTCGATTGAATCTTTTTTGTTTTAGGTATATTTATCCTCGATCAATTACTAGTTTTGAATTTCAAGAAAACCGGACGAATTTCATTTTATACAGGATAAAACAAAATCTGTTTTTTTACCCTTACTTTAGAACCACCTCTGGTGTGTTCCAGTTGTTCCACCGTGTGATTTCTTATTTCATCATCGAGACATATCTTCTCTTATCGATTGAAATATATTCTGGGAGGATTCTGCATTTCTTAGAAACTTTATAGGTTTTCACTCCCAGTCTCTCAAGACCTTTAGAAATAAGAAAACGGGAACATAAGAATAACATCAGGAATAGAGACATCACAAGATCACAAATTGCTGATCATATATGTTCAAATAGCGGAGATCATATGATGAACTGGAACCACACAAAGATCCTCATGTCGGAACCTGATAATTATAAAAGGAAAATTAAGGAATCTACATGTATTTTGTTGGATGAAATGAATAATTTAGCCAATTGTTCTGTTGGAATAGATCGTATTTGGATTGATTTATTGAGGAAGGAAGTGACATCAGGAAATTTCAAAATCAAATAAATCAACATCTCTATAGATTGACAACTATCAATGTCAATCAGATTACAAACGAGAAAATACACAATTCTGAAGAATTTTAGAGATTGTCTGAAGAAGGTGTCTGATATAGCCACCGAAACGTTACAATATCCTTTTAATTTGTTTCATTTTTCAGTTGTATTGTTAGGCAACAATTTTTTTCAAGACCAATTTGCTCCTGACAAATAAGTGCAAAGATTTTTGCAGGAGCACTTCACCTTAATCAAACATTTTTCAATTATTTATGTTTCAGAGACTGGGAGTGAAAACCCATAAAGTTTCTAAAAAAAAAAAATATCTTCTCTTGACAATTTAATTTTTCATTTCTAACAATAGAAGATACAGGGTTTTCAGATCAACAGTAAACTCCACAATTTGGCTTTGACTATGAAAGTACTTTCACAGATTTAAACTTAAGTCCGAAAGTTATGAAAATAAACTGAAAACTTGTGAAAACATAACGTTTGTTACAAAATGGTGAATGCGCTGGTTCTGAATTATAATAATCATTTCTTTTATATTTAGTTGTAACCTTTACATATTATAATGATTTCAATCTAAACGTTTCAAACTCATATTATATACGTAATACACATCCGGAAGTTCCTTTTTGACCCATACATCCCGTATGCAGAGCAAAGACGCCAGAGGGCCTTAAACCAGCCCGCTATCTCGCGAAGAGCCCGTCTTTCCATATAAATATCCATCCAGATCATACAATAACGACGTGATATCGTCTGGAAAGCGCGATTTATTTTAATCTAGGTAATCTCTGGCCCCAGAAATACTGCCGTATAAATTCTGACGACTACAGGCAACGTTCTCGCGGGACCACCAACATACCAACTACGAATTTAATATATGCTCGAGCTATTAAAGCGTCCTAGTAATTGCATTTACGCGCCCTATCCTACGGTTTTATCTACGGACAGCGAATTGGGACGGTGGGCTACATGTAAGGGTAGTTTATTGGACGTAAATAACCCCTGTAGTGCATAACTGTGTAGCGGACTATCGGAAATGTTCGATAGAGGTTCATTGAACTGCTTTTGAAACTGTTCGATTGGCTGCCAATCGTTGTACATTTAGAGGTTTATTAGAACTTGAACCATTTATGATTATTCTGTATAAAATCATAAAAGTAGGATCTCATAAAAATAGCTATTATTACAACTAGAAAAATATGAATAGTATATTTCCTGAGGTTGTCCTAGTTACATCCCGAGGGCGAAGCCCAAAGGATGTAAAGGCAACTGCTGGAAATGTATTCATATTTCTCGTGTTGTAATCAATAGTTTTTTTTTAATTGAAACAATATCGTTCTTAAAATTGAATAATTAGTATTACATTGTAAATTTTCGAATTAATTGGATTTTTAACGTTGCTATGGACCGTGTTTGTGAGAATTATGGTTGACTGGTTATTTTGACGTCTTGTCAGAAATAAAATTATTGAAATAATGTTGAACTACCTCGAAACTCAAGCGGCGAAAGCCCGTGAATTTTGATTTCGGCCAAATCTAAATATGCCTTTAGTAAAGAGTATGAAGGCTTTCAGGAGTGGAAAAAAAATTGGTGGACGAAAATATTTTGTAAGCATATTTTGAAGATTTGGTATGTTGCTCTGATTCTTGTTATTTTCAATATATGATTAATTCATTCGATCTTCAGTCGCAGAAATATTCACCAAACATGTTATGGCCAAAATAATCTATGTTAAGGTCCATGCTACATTTGAAGGAAAAAACGAATGTAAAATTTTCGATGAAGTGGAAGCATTTGTTAAGACCAAAAATAAAGATACGTTCCCAAAGAATCACCAGTTTTGTCTAGGGAGCAGATCAAGAAATTGTTGATAAAAGCTCCAATGACTTTTTTCTGATGTATTAGGTGAAAATTTGCATAATATACTATCTTTAGTAAAATATGACTTGACGTTTCATATTTCCCTTGCAAAAAGTAGTCTATGAAAATTTGGCATATTCTACTGTCTAAGAAATGAAATGACCAGTGATCATAACTGCTTGTAAGTTTTTATTTTTTCCGAGAAAAGTATCGACTGTATCGAAATTTTGCAAGAGACTTTTTTCTCCAGAATTTAATGGAAAACCATAAGAGAATTTTATTTTTCGAAAATCTTTCCCACGAAAACAATTTTCGAAGGTAAATCATAAGGGGTTGTTATTTTCAACCCCTAAAAATAAAGTTATGGGATCAAAAATATGGTGTGAGTAACATCTATTCAATGAACCATATTGTGTTTAGTTTAATGACTCAGTTTTTTAGGACTCCAAAAAAAATTGTAACTGTCAACTCGTCATCGCCATCCTCAGGCTGTATCTTAGAAGGAAGGTCGATTTCGAAAAAAAATTATACGAACTACCCCTACTTATTTTCATCGAGGAATCATCTCCCTAAGTCTCTCGCATTTGTTTACAGACACCCTGTATAGGTCAACTCATAATGCAATTTAAACGAAGATACATGAAGGAAAAGACTAAACTGTTAGGGTTTTTTCAAAAACTTCGAAATAGTCCAAACCAAACAGTTATACAGGGTGTCCCGGAAAATGTGAGAAATCTCTCGGATTCAGATAGAACATACAAAAATAAGATGACAAATTTCCATAATTTTTTTTTCTAGCGGCCTCCCTACGAAGATACGACCTCCTAAATGGCGCCACTAGAAATTCATTTTAGTGAAATAAATTTCAATCACATACTTCTTTTATTATTTTTTTTTCAAAAACGGTTCATTTTATCGACACTGAACAAGAGTTATTTGTTTTTTAGCATCTTATCATAAAGGGTGTTAAAAATGTAAGCATTAACATGTACAACCCAGTCCGCCCCTGGTAAACTGAACAAGCTAATTGAAATTTGAGGGCGATGATTTAAGAGATACTTAATACTTTTAATCATATCAAATTTTCATCAGATTATATCGAGTAGTTTGAAACTTGTTTCACTAAAATGGATTTCCAGTCGCGTCATTTAGGTGGTCGTATCTTCGATGGGAAGGCCGCTATGGAAAAAAGTTATGGGAACTTGTGATCTTCATTTTTTATGTTGTATCTGAATCCGAGAGATTTCTCACATTTTCCGGGCACCCTGTATGTATTGGCTAATGTATTCTTAATTATTTGCTGCTATTCTCATTATCATTTCTCCTAAATAAAATCAGTTTGCACGTACCCGGACGAAACCTGTGGGATAGAACTCTCTTCGACGTCATGTTTCGTAGAACGAATACAGGTCAGCACTCTCCGATGTAACGCCTTCAGGCTGCTTATAAAAGTCTCTAATCAAATAGTGGCATAGACATTATCTCCGATAGTTTTGCAAGGTTCAAAAAACACTTAAAACACTTTTTCATCTCGGGTTAGTGGGAGTTTTTTTCTTTCATTTCGACGAGTTGTTTCTGTACCTATTGTAATATTAAGTGGATACTTTGTTGGTAAATTTTCTTATTGTTTGTATCCTAAATGGGCAATAAATAAATAAATAAATAAAGTATCCAAACTTCAATGTATTGACTATGTTACACACGAACTTGTTGCATTTGATGCAGTTATAATTCAATTAATATTCGAACTCCTGGAAAAACTCTTCCACCCTTGCAGTTCACTCCCATCTAAACGCCATCTGAATTCATATTGTCCTCGAAAATCAATTAAAATTAATTCGACAAGAGCGCTGGAGGGCTCCATCCATCATCCACTGAGAAACCCCCATCGTTCATTCTTTTTTACCCTGTAAAAATTAGCCTAATTAAAGTTAACGCGAACCGAGGAACTTTTAATTCGCCAACGAGACGAACTACCGCATGCGCATGCGCGTAACAGGCCGCTAGAAGTGATTTTTCACGGGGGAAATTTTTCACACCCCTTCAAGGGTGAAATATGCTCAAATTCCGATGTTCTCACGGGTCAGATGGTCGCATAATTGGAAATTAGCTAATAGGAAATGGAGGGAAAGCTATTTTTCCGCGAGTTGGATGAAGAATCCTGAAGAGTTCCACGAGAGATGAAACTAAGTTGGGGCAAGTTCGGTTTTTTGCTGCGGGTGGAAAAATATGATTTTCTTTTGTCTCGTTTTTTCGTCGGAAAAGTCGAGTGAAGTCTGAAGTTGTGAGTTATAACTTTCATTACCTTTTGAAGTGGTGATTATTACAGTGCTGATTTATTATATTTTGTCGAGTTTGGCTTCTTGGTTGTTTTGTTTACAAGTTTTGCGATGTTGGGTTATATCTGATTTGACGGGTAAATTGATAGAAGTTTTTCGAGGTATTTGATTTGATTCTTGTTGGATTACTTGAATCTTTTCCAACCGAAAAAATGAGGAAAAGGAAAAATGTGAAAAATATTATTTGGAATAATATTCCACTTCCTTGCATTTTGTCTTGAACGAGGACGATATTAGCTCCGAAGTATGAGTTTAATATTGGTTGATTTCAATCGATTAATGAAGGGTTTACCTATAAGAGGTGGTATTTTGATATACAAAGAAAAATGACATTTTCAATATAAATGATCGTATGTTTATTTCATTATAAAGAAGAAGCTTTGCCGTTAATAGTGGAGAATAACATCAGGCAAATGACCACGCTTACCAGGACCATATCCTCTCAATGAAATCCTTCATAACCAAATCGCAAAGTGGCTGCCCTATGTCCTCGATAGCCTCACGAATTCCATCTTTGAGGTCTTGAATCGACGCTGGGCTATTGGCGCTTCTATTTCACGTGGCCCTAAAGGCAGAAGTCGCAAGGTGTTAAATCACAAGATCTCGGTGGCCACTTGCAATCACCTCTTCGAGAGATAACACGGTCCGGAAACTTTTCCCGCAAAAGATCAATGGTTTTCGTGTGGTACGTAGCGCCGTCTTTTTGAAAGTAAACTTCGTCCAGATCAATTCTATCCAATTACGACCATAAAAAAATCATAATTAAGTCTAGATAGCGCAATTCTTTCACCTTTACTGTTGCTCCAGCCTCATTTTTGAAAAGTAAGGTCCAATGACTCCACCGGACCATAAACCACACAGGTTTTATCCTTCACATCACTAACTTGTCCCAAGAGCTTCCACCAATTTCTTTATTGCGGTCCGACAAGGTGCTTCACGATGCCTCAAAAATGTTCGAGTGTTACAAAACGTCTCTGCTAAATTTTCACCATTTTTATAGTGAATTTTAATAATTTCAATATGTTCTTGAAGCGTGTATCGTTCCATTTTTATTAATGGTGTAGTTTCTACTTGTCAAATGTCAAAAATGATATCTTCAAACGTGATATCTACCGAAACAGCGGGCCATTCAAAATAACACCTCTTATTGGAAAACCCTCTATTATTCTCAGCATTCGTTATATTCCTATTTTTTGAAATCATTCATTACTAAGCGGTGCATAATTTTTTCTGAAGATTCTCATACTGTACTGGGTTGGGATAGACTGTTTAAAATGGGGGTAAAACATATGATTCACTATTGATCATGTGGTAATTTCACGTACCGTAACATGTGAAACGACTGAAATGGAATTTTTATGTGATTTCTTGTACTCGTATTTTTCAGAACATTACAGAAATTTACAAAAGTTTACTGAAATTCACAAGAGTTGCCAGAATATTACAAGAATTCGCAAAACTTTGCCATGATTTAACAGAAGATTACAAATTTTTACAATCATTCACAGAGGATTGGTAAACTCGCCAATTCGGTTGAGTATTAGAGCGCCTGCACTTTGCGTTTGCCTATCGGAACATTTTTGGTGATATGAAAGAAATAATTAATCATTTCGAGATTAAATAGGTATTTAATCTATATTCGTTTTGTTCAATCTCTTCTATGTTAACCTCCAAACTTCTGTCGATGAAAATTTCAAATTATTTTGTCAATAATGACAAGTGACCAGTGGTTGGTGAATATATACAAAGCTGATCACCTGAAATATTAAAAACCGTAACTGTGGATCATAGACTAACTAAACGGAGAATAGATGAGACACTAGTAGAACAAGCTTCAACGCCATCTTTTTTTGTACAACATTACTAATTCGTGAAAAAAGCTCAATTGAAAAAGCAATCTGTATCGTAAAGCTGCCTCAAAAAGAATTCTGTAGTGCACCTTTTGAATAGGTAGGTACACCCATATACAAGAGGCAAAAAGTTTTTTGAAATTCAATTTCCAAAAGGAAATCAGAAATGGATTCGTGCAAGTTATCGATGAGTGAGGAAATTTATTTTCATGAAAATAATACCTGCAACGAACTTTCATCTGATTTTCTTTTGGAATAGAGAAATGAGGATCAATAATCAAATTCTGGATAGAATAAAAATTTATTAACTGAAATAGGTATCACCAATTGAAAATACAGATTTATTTCATAAATATCTAATCAATAAACTAATGATTGCATTGAAAACATTCTCAAAAAATAAAAATAATGTATTCAATGATACAAAATATGAGTATTTACTGACTAAACTTATTCAATACATGAAAAACTTTTTTGAAAACTACGAGTATCTTAATTCTTATAGGTAACAGAATATACATATAAATTTTATAATTACCTTCTTGCATCTCGATTTTCACATCCAATAACACAGCACGTCTTCACTCTTTCAGGCATATCGAAATTTATTATTTTTCAAAAAGAACGTGTCAAACCACTCCTTGTGTCAGTTGACAATTCAAAGGTTTTTTGATAATAATGATTTTATGTACATACTTACTATTTTCTCGATAGGATTTCCATGAATGCAACGACATCTAACTATCAAATTGAAAATAATTTTTTCGTGTATTAGTATCCTCCTCCGACAGATGGCGCGGAATATACGAGTGGCTCATCTAATTTTTTAGTTTGTCTATGACTGAAATATTGAAAATTTGCACCAAACTGTACTATAAATAAGTCTTTATTTGATCGTATTTGAGAATCTGTTGCATTGGTTCGAATTTCATCATCATCCTCACCATAATGAGAAGAAAGAGAGAAAATTATGCCCACCATAAAGAACCATCTACCTATTGCAAGGTGGAAGAACCGGCCATCATTCCATACAAAATGTTTGGAAATGATAAGATGTATTCCTAGCTTTCTATTTGACTGAATAATTTCCGAAATCACTCCAGATGGAA
This sequence comes from Propylea japonica, assembly GCA_013421045.1. Taxonomy (NCBI): domain Eukaryota; kingdom Metazoa; phylum Arthropoda; class Insecta; order Coleoptera; family Coccinellidae; genus Propylea; species Propylea japonica. The sequence goes on from CM024242.1 coordinate 84,412,183, forward strand.
CTGAAGTGATTTTGACAAATAGAACATGCCTTTTTTTGGATGACAATCAACAAAACGATAAGGTTCGAAATTAGAGTACCAAATAGGAATATTGACCATAGTTCGGAAGGAAATTATTAAAGCAATATGAATTATTAACTACTAGCTTTTACCCGCGACTTCGTCCGCCTGCAACGATGTCCATCCAGTTCACATCAGAATTTGTTCGAAAGCAACCTAAGCTACATAATGGATAGATCCGAATGTTTCCTTAGTAAATATAAAAAGTAAGTAATGGAAATCGGTAAAATACTACTAACTACCTACCTGCCAACCCCCGATGTTAGTCAATGTGACATCCGCAACATCGGACAGAGTTTTAATGTTGTAGATAGGTAGCTGTGATTATGTTTCTGTGGGAATGAGATATTTTCCCGAAGTAAAAAGTAGTCTGAATTTTGGTACCTTCCTACCCTATAAGATATGTAGTGTGATGGAAGGTCGCTAAGTCTCGATCCAAGTAAAACTGTTAAATAAAGACAGTTGCATCAAAATTTTATCATAAATTCCCTAAATTATGGCGCCTACCGACCCTCTAAGTTAGTAAAGTGATCAAATACTAACTTGAAGTCTCAGTAGGTAACACCCAGTTAAAAAAAACATCAAAATCATTTCAGTAGCTATGGCGTCATGCGCTTCTTGGTACGATCACGCTAGATTTCTACGGGAATGAGGTATTTTGCCGCCGTAAAAAGTAGCCTGTGTCCGTGCCTAGAATCCTATCTTTATATTAACCAAGTCTTATAAAAATCCGTTCAGACGTTAAGGCGTGAATGAGGTAAAATTTTAAAACAAACGATTAAAAATCACTAACGTAATTTGTTTTCTGCCTACCTTCTACGCCTTAAGTACGATGACGTAATCATTTTGATCTTATATCCGTTTTTAGGTAACCATCTATAACCTTACTAAATTTCATCAAAATCTGTTCAGCCGTTTAGACGTGAAAGAGCAAAAGTCCCAACAAAAACGACTAAAAATCACTAACTCAATTTAGTTATCTGCCTACTGCCTACCTCCTAAGTACGATGACGTGATCATTTTGATCTTATATCCGTTTTCATGTCACCATCTATTACCTCACTGAAATTCATCAAAATCTGTTCAGCCGTTTAGATGAAAGAGCAAAAGTCCCAACAAAAACGACTGAAAATCACTAACTCAATTTAGTTATCTGTCTAATGCCTACCCCCTAAGAACGATGGCGTGATTATTTATAGCCTATGACCATTTCTGGGTTATCATCTATCACCATACCAAATTTCATCAAAATCCGTTCAGCCGTTTAGGCGTGAAAGAGTAACAGACAGACAGACAGACAGATAGACAGACAGACAGAGTTACTTTCGCATTTATAAAATTAGTATGGATTAGCAATAAAAACCGAGGATAATAATTCACTTTCTGTTATGTTTAGAATTCAATTGTAAACTTTTACCAAAATGTTAGGTTATATTATTGTTATGATGAACTGAAGTGATTGTGGAAATTAAACTGATTTTGTCAGACAGCAACATCAGTTGGAAGGGATGTGCATCAGTTCAAAATCACAACATTATCAAATAGAACACGAATCAACTGATTTTGCATCAGTATGGAAGTGATGCAGCTTCAAATGGAAAGGGCTTATTGTTATCCATTTTGCGAGCTTAATACTGAAACAAGGTAACGAATAACAGTCATAAAGCCGCTCATCTCATCTATTAATCTTCAGCTACCTTTCCAATTCACATTATCATGAGATAATAAATAATTCAGCAGTCAGGATAACCTTTCAAAGCAGACGACAGGGCTGGAAGCTTCCTGAAATATTCAGGTTGAAACCGCTGACTAATTGAGCTGATCAATGGATCGATGGGATAGAATACTAAATATCAAATTCACAGTATCATAAAGAAATATATGTTTTAATATTCAAAATTTGCACCAAACTGGACTACAGAGGAGTCTTAATTTGATCATTTTTGAGGATTTGTTGCAGTGATTCGAATTTTAGACAATTACCCTCGCCATATTTAACCATTTGTTGCAAAATGGTGAAGGAAACGGTCATCATTCCATACAGAATAGCCCCGTTTACACGTACACTCCGAACCGACGCTCCTGTAGCGTGGCTCCGATGCGGCACTCCGGAACGGCGTTCCAGGAGCGTGAGGATTGATGCGTGGTCGTCAAATAGAGCAAAACTTTTGGATCGCGCATCGATGCGGCAGATTTTACTGTACGCTCCAAAACTCTCTGCAAAATACAACAGTTTTGGAGTGGAGCGTTGAATTTCCGCTGTGGCGGAAACTCCACGTTCCGTGCCCTCTTATAAATACCAGTCAGTTGATTCGAATACCCGTAAGTGAACAATGTGGTGAACATGAATTCGAGAAAAAGGAAGGCTATGGCTTGCTTAGGCCTGTATGTCATCAATGAAGATGAGAAGAAAACTCCTCGGAAAATTTAGGTTAAGCAGTGGAGGTTGAATAGAGAGCGTTTTGGTCATATGCCTCTATTAAGGGAACTCCGAGAAAATTATCCAGAAGACTACAGAAATTACATAAGAATGGATGACATAACTTTTTATTTTCCATAAACACGGAAAGCTTTAGTACATGTTCATAAATAATTCTGAATTATCCCTATTCCTCATTGTGTATGTAGGTACTGGTGAAAATGAGCCGAATTCAAGTTTATAAACATAAATAAACATTTCCAACTGCGAAAATTCGAGAGAACGATAAGCATCTTCTGCTACATATCTCGGTAGATCGGAGTGAGCGTGTGAATACGACGTTGATATCACAAACCAGCACATCTGGCACGTCGCATCAAATCGACACTTTTGGACTCACGATGGTCTAGCATTCACACGCACAGGATTGGAATTAAGGAATGGAGCGAACGCTCCAAAACTGCCAGGAAAACTGTCCGTGTAAACGGGCCTAATGTTTACGATCAAACATTTTTGGAAATTATAAGATGAATTGTTATCCATTTTGCATGCTTATACTGCAGCAAGATAATTAAAGATAATTAATAACAGCCATAAAGTCGCTCATCTCATCTATTAATCATCATTTACCTTTTCCATTCACATTATCATGAGATAATAAATGATTCGGCCTTCAGGATAACCTTTCAAAGTAGACAATAGTGGTGGAATCTTCCTGAAACATTCAGGTCGATGCTACTAACTAAATGAGCTGATCAATGGATCGATGGGATAAAATACTAAATTTCAAATTCACAGTTTCTTGTTATGTTCGAAATTTTCATCAAACTGGCCGACAAAAGAGTATGAATTTGATCATATTTGAGGATCTGCTGTTGCATTGGTTTGAACTTAAGAAAATCATTTCCATCATAATATCCATTTGTTGTAAAATAGTGAAGGAACCGGGCATTCATTTCATAGAAAATGATATCGATTCAATATTTTTGGAAATAATAAGATATATTGTTATACGAGTACGTTTTGCGTGCTCGTATTGAAATAAGGTAATAAATAACAATCATAAAGTCGCTCATCTCATCTATTAATCTTCAGGTACCTTTCCACTTCATATTATCATGAGATATTGAATAATTCAGCATTCAGGATAACTTTTCAAAGCAGACGACAGGGCTGAAAGCTTCCTGAAACATTCAGGTCGAAGCCGCTGATTAATTGAGCTGATCAATGGATCGGTGGGATGAATACTAAATTTCAAATTCACAGTATCATAAAGTTATATATGTTGTAGTATTCGAAATTTTCACCGAACTGGATGACGAAAAAGTCTTAGTGCGCGTCCACAACGGAGCACCGACCCTAGCCCATCGCACCCTCGCCCAAAGCCCTGACCCTCGCCCATAGCACCGACCCATGCACCAAGCCCTAGACTGTCCACATTGAAGCCCCGACCCTCACGCCTATTTCTAGGTTATGTATCTTTGTTTTTATTGTTCAAATCAGCATTTAAATCTTCAAAAACCTAAAAATGCATTTGGAAAGACTGTTTCAGTTAATTCAAACAACAAACTTTATATTCTGCGATATAATTCATAAAAGCAAAGCAATAGTAATAGAAGAAGAATGGTTGGATATACTTGATTTAATCATAAAGTAAACAAACTGAATGCCTAATTATTTCGTTGAATACATCGTGTTCTCAACATCAATCAATATTACTTCAAATGTGATAAAATGAGTTTTGAATGTTGAAACACTAATTTGATATGTGTTCTTCATCGAGTTGTAGGATGCCGGTGTTTCGACTTCTTCATTGATTCGAACATGAACGGAAACATTATATAGATTTCATTGTTATTTCTTTACCACTTACTTTCTAATGAAAAACCAAAACTATTCGAGTAATCATCAGTTAGTAGGTTGATTCTGGTTAGAGCTGTAAAAATTAGTTATGTCATTGAGTTTAAAAATTTAAAAATATTTTTAAACTCAATGGTTATGTCCAATATAATCATTGAATTGAACAATCGTTCGATAGATAATGTTCCAATAGCATTCGTGTACAACCATATCATTGATTCGTAGTCCTAGGAAAATAGTTCATTTATTTGAAGATTTTGGAAATCTTTCCTTATTATGATTGGAAATTGAAATTTTTCGCACAGTGATTGTCCTTCAACGAACGAATACATCGTTTGACAAATATAAACACACGTAAATCTTGAGGTTATTTCATATTTGGTGCGTGGTGCGGTGCTTAAATAAATACAGAATGAATTTCGCTCGTTGGTGCGCTGGTCGGTGCTAGGTGAGGTGCGTAGGTCAGTGCTCCGTTGTGGACACTCTTATAAGGAAACATGCTTTATTTATTTTTGAGGGCGAGGCTTGGTGAGGTGCTATGGTCGGTGCTATGATAGGTGCGCCGTTGTGGACGGCTACTTAATTTGATCATATTTAAGGATCTGTTGCATTGGTTCGAACTTCAGGAAATTATCCTCACCATAATGAACCATTTGATGCAAAATGATGAAGGAACCGGGCATGGTTTCAAACATAATGATATCGATTCAACATTTTTGGAAATAATAAGATGATTTGTTTTGCGTGCTAGTGAAAGAAGGTAATAAATAGCAACCATAAAGTCGCTCAGTTCATATATCATTTTTCATCCACCTTTCGAATTCACAGTTCCATTAAGTAATTCATGTTGTGATATTCAGGATTTTACATCAGATTGTCTAACGAAAGAATCTCGATTCGACTGTTACATTTGTAAAATTTTACTCACCACAGTAACCTTTTTGTTACAAAATGGTGGAGGATAAGGGTAACATCTCTTTGCAAAATCGTAACGACTCCCGCAGGTGTAACGATGTAACTTTCTGGAAATAAAAGCATTTATTGTCATCTCTTTCGCGTGCTAATACTGAAACTATGTCAAAAATAACAGCCATAAAGTCTCTCATCTCATCTTCTTCATCTACCTTCCAAATTCGCAATCTCATGCAGAAAGGTGATATTATAATGGAACTTTCGACCAAACTGGCCCACTTAAGATTCTTTTGGATCAATTACACACAAAACTGTCTACTCACTGAGTAGCTAACAATCTAACAATCCACATGAGGTTTATGTTTGTATCGTTGTCAAGGATCTAAGATAAATGTCAAATACGTTTTCAAAATTTCAAATTTAAGAACTAGAAACTCGCAGATTGTTTAGTAGCAACTGTGATTACACACGGCTTGTTTATATACCAACAAGCCAAAACACCAGCGATTTAGCTTGTAAAGTAGCCCAGCTTTCAACTTTAGTCGCAGCTTTTTTATAATCAGATTGTTGGCTTGTAAATACGATTTCACCGAGCGAATTTACAATCATCTACTAAATTCGCTCAGTAACAGCTTGTGAAGTATCTCGATGTAATCGACCCATTAGAAACATACAGGGTTTTCCTTTTAAGTTGGCCTATTAGACGTTTTAGGAGAACTAGTGAATATTTCGTTCTGAAATTTCAGGTGCAGCCTTGAGGGTAAAGCAACTCTTCGCCTAAAATATTTTCAAGTCGACAGTGTTGCCACGTCTATCTCAAACGCATATCTACTTTCTTATTTCAAATGGAACTACCTATATTTTCATTTATGTATCGATTCAATACCAAATTCGCAGTATAACCCACTAAAAAAAATTTCTCTGCTATGCACTGTTGCCAAGTTATTCACAAATTCCTGAAACTTTCGACATTCGCATTGCCAGTTTGGAAATGCAATATCTCGATTATTTTTATGCGAACGGAACCAAACTCAGCAGTCTCATAGTAAAGACTCCATGCATTCATGTGGTATATTCAGTATTTTGATACATCGTAAGGTTTTTCGAAGATATTGCTCCGAAAATGTGAAACTCAAAATTGAAATATTTCGAGATTTTCAAATGGCAACCCCATATTTATTTTACAGCATTCGATTTGAAATAAAAAATGAATGGCAGTCTCCTTTTACACTAATTATTTATTTTGGATAGTTTTCGAATGAGATGAAAAATACTGAAATTTTCAGTATTTATAGTTCATGATCTATGGTCCTGTTTACGATGAAATGGTTCTATGATTATGGAGTGAATTGTTGAAGTAGATTCTATGGTTGAAATCATAAAAAGTATAGGATGATCATGGATGTCATAGAAAAAAGTTTACCCATATTATTCGAACACGATTCGGGTTGTTTCACAATTCACGGGGAATGCCAAAAAATTATTGAAAGGACCTGTAGGACCTTCAACAATCGTTATTCACATTTAGCACGAATGACTGGAAAGAAATTCCGAAAATTGTTTAGGCTTTCTGTAATCCTGGTCCTATGTTCATGACCTCAACAATAGGATTCATTCCGATAATTCACTTTATAATCACACAGCATTATGTCCATTGAACATGACTATAAATACTGAAAATTTTCAGTATTTTTCATCTCATTTGAAAACTGTCCAAAATAAATAATTAGTGAAAATAAGGCCAGAATTACAGAAAGCCTAAACAATTTTCGGAATTTCTTTCAAGTCATTCTTGCTAAATGTGAATAACGATTGTTAAAGGTCCTACATAATATGGGTAAACTTTTTTCTATGACATCAATGATCATCGAATACTTTTTATGATTTGAACCATAGAATGTACTTCAACAATTCACGCCATAATCATAGAACCATTTACTGAAAATTTCAGTATTTTTCATCTCATTCGAAAACTATCCAAAATAAATAATTAGTGTAAAAGGAGACTGCCATTATTTTTTATTTAGAATCGAATGCTTTAAAATGAATATGGGGTTGCCATCTGAAAATCTCGAAATATTTCAATTTTGAGTTTCACATTTTCGGAGCAATATCTTCGAAAAACCTTACGATGTATCAAAATACTGAATATACCACATGAATGCATGGAGTCTTTACTATGAGACTGCTGAGTTTGGTTCAGTTCGCATAAAAATAATCGAGATATTGCATTTCCAAACTGGCAATGCAAATGTCAAAAGTTTCAGGAATTTGTGAATAACTTGGCAACAGTGCATAGCAGAGGAATTTTTTTTAGTGGGTTATACTGCGAATTTGGTATTGAATCGATACATAAATGAAAATATAGGTAGTTCCATTTGCAATAAGAAAGTAGATATGCGTTTAAAATAGACGTGGCAACACTGTCGACTTGAAAATATTTCAGGCGAAGAGTTCCTTCACCCTCAAGGCTGCACCTAGAATTTCAGAACGAAATATTCACTAGTTCTCCTAAAACTTTTAATAGGCCAACTTAAAAGGAAAACCCTGTATATTCACCAAAATTAAAGCTGCGCTGCAAAATGGTGAAGGAGCTAGGTGTGATCTCCATACAACATCGTTACTATTCTTATCGATGTAATAATTTAATTTTTGCAAATGAACATTCTACTGGCTTATACTGAAGCAAGGTGATAAATAACAGCCATTAAGTCACTCATCTCATCTATTAATCTTCATATGGAAAGGTATGATAATTCACATTATCGTGAGACAATGAGTTATTTAGCATTCAGGATAACCTTTCAAAGTAGACGACAGGGCTGGAAGCTTCCTGAAACATTCAGTTCGAAGCCGCTGACTAATTGAGCTGATCAATGGATCTATGGGATAAAATACTGAATTTCGAATTCACAGTATCATGAAGAAATGTATGTTGTAATATTCGAAATTTTCACCAAACTGGACGACGAAAGAGTATTAATCAAAGATAAGGGAGAAAAATATAGGAAACGCCCCTTTAATTCAAGTACTAAAATCTGACTACATTTTCAGTGTGAAGCCACTGACTTATTCAGCTGATTAATGCGTGGACGGGATAAAATACTTAATTTCAAATTCGCAGTATCATAAAGAGATGTATGTTTTAATATTCAAAATTCGCATCAAACTGGACGACAAAGAGAATCAATTTGATCATATTCTAGGATCTGTTGCGTTGGTTTGAACTGTGGAAAATAGTCGTCACCCCAATGATCCATTCGTTGCAAAATGGTGAAAGAAACCTAGAGAATGATATCGATTAAACATTTTTGGAAATGATAAGATGTATTGTTATCCGCTTTGCGTGCTCATAGTGAAACAAAGTAATAGAAAACAACCATAAATTCGCTCATCCCATCTATTAATCTTCATCTACCTTTCCAATTCACATTATCGTGAGATAATGAATGATTCAGTAGTTAGGATAACCTTTCAGAGCATTCCCGCAGATGTAACAATGTAACTTTCTTGAAATAAAAGAGGAATTGTTATCTTTTTTGCGTGCTAGTACTGAAAAATGTGGAAAATAACAGTCATAAAGTCTATCATCTCGTCTTTTTCTACCTTCCAATTCACCATCTCGTTCAGAAATGTGATATTATAATGGAACTTTTGACCACACTGGACGACATATGCCCGTACTCATAGTCGATGCTCCGTCAGATCTCGTACTCAAGAATATCTTCATCTTCATAGTTCGTCCTTGAGGGTGAGTGAGAGTTTGTATCGCCCTTGGCTTGAGTTGAGGTAACCTTTATGACTAGTATTCATAAGGGCGATACAAACTCTCACTCACCCTCAAGGGCAAACTATGAATACGAGAAGATTTTAATCTTCTTGAGTACGAGATCTGACGGATCATCGACTATGAGTACGGGCATTAAGAGATTTTCGGATTAATCTTGATGGTCCGCTGTATTGGGTTGAACTCAATGGATCGATTACATTGATATACTTTATAAGCTGCTACTGAGCGAATTTAGAGGCGAGTGAATTATCTTGTGAAAATGTGATGATTACGAACAAAACTGTCTACTCGCTGAGTAGCCAACAAGCTAGCGATCCACGTGAGGTTTATGTTTGTATCGTTGTCAAGGATCTAAGGTAATGTCAAATACGTTTTCAAAATTTCAAATTTAAGAACCAAGAACCACCGAGTAGATGAGAACTCACAGATTGTTTAGATACAAGTGTGATTACACACGGCTTGTTTACAAGCCAAAACACCAACAATTCAGCTTGTAAAGTTGCCCAGCTTTGAACTTTAGTCGCATTTTTACAATCAGATTGCAGGCTTGTGAACACGATCACACTGAGCGATTTCACAATGAGCTACTAAATTCGCTGAGTAGCAGCTTGTAAAGTATCTCAATGTAATCGATTCATTCGAAACATTATACCTACTCACGAGAATGAACCCTGCGATGCAAAATGGTGAAGGAGCTAGGTGTAATATCCATAGACAAACTAAAATAATAGATGAGCCACTCGTATATGTCGCGTCATCTGTCGGAGGAGGATACTAATACACGAAAAAATTATTCTCAATTTGATAGTTAGATGTCGTTGCATTCATGGAAATCCTATCGAGAAAATAGTAAGTATGTAAAATCGTTATTATCAAAAAACCTTTGAATTGTCAACTGACACAAGGAGTGGTTTGACACGTTCTTTTTGAAATATCATGAATTTCGATATGCCTGCAAGAGTGAAGATGTGTTGTGTTATTGGATGTGAAAATCGAGATGCAAAAAGGTAATTTCAAAATATATATTATATATATTCTGATACCTATAAGAATTAAGATAGTTTTCAAAAAAGTTTTTCATGTATTGAATAAGTTTAGTAGGTAAATACTCATATTTTGTATTATTGAATTCATTATTGTTAGTTTTTGAGAATGTTTTCAATGCAATTGTTAGTTTATTGATTAGATATTTATTAAATGAATCTGTATTTTCAATTGGTGATATCTATTTCAGTTAATACATTTTATTCTATCCAGAATTTGATTATTGATCCTCACTTCTCGATTCCAAAAGAAAATCAGATGAAAGTTCGTTGCAGGTATTATTTTCATGAAAATGAATTTCCTCACTCATCGATAACTTGCACGAATCCATTTCTGATTTGTTTTTGGAAATTGAATTTCAAAAAACTTTTTGCACCTTGTATATGGGTGTACCTACCTATTCAAAAGGTGCACTACAGAATTCTTTTTGAAGCAGCTTTACGATACAGATTCCTTTTTCAATTGAGCTTTTTTCACGAATTAGTAATGTTGTACAAAAAAAGATGTCGTTGACGCTTGTTCTACTAGTGTCTCATCTATTCTCCGTTTAGTTAGTCTATGGTAATATCCCTACAACATCGTTACGATTCTTATCGATGTAACAATTTAATTTTTTCAAATGAATATTTTGCTTGCTTATACTGAAGCAAGGTGATAAATAACAGCCATAAAGTCGCTCATCTCATCTATTAATCTTCATTTGGAAAGGTATTTCCAATTCACATTATCGTGAGACAATGAATTATTTAGCATTCAGGATAACCTTTCAAAGCAGACGACAGGGCTGGAAGCTTCCTGAAACATTCAGGTCGAAACCGCTGACTAATTGAGCTGATCAATGGATCGGTTGGATAAAATACTAAATTATTAACAGATCAATTAGGGTTTATAGACGTATCTACCACCACTTTTACCGGCCTGCGCCAATATTGACCGATAAAAGCTGCACTATCGGCAATTTCTATTCGCCTAGTAAATTTCCGTTACGTTGGTTTTCATGGAAACATGTTTTTATTTTGCCTGTAAATCAGAAATTTTAATATTGAGTCATCAAAAATATAGGGGTTATTTTATACGATATTTATTTTTATTCGTTAGTTCATTATTCGTTTTAAATGATTATCAATTTGGAAATCATTTGACTTTCGAAGGTAGGAAGTTCATACAGCTTTTTTGTAGACAGCAAATAGAACTAATTTATATTTGATCTATGTATTCCTAAACTAGATAGTAGGAATAGAAATTTAACACATTTGACTATGTCATAATCCCCAAGAAAGGCGTGCATTTCTTCCCGAATAATCTCGAAATTACTCGACTACTTTATGTCCGATTAATCTCTAGTTTTATTCATCGGAGAACCATCCATGAAACTGTCTGAAAAATATTTCTTTCTGAGCTACAGTTTCTCTAACATTTTGAGAATTTGAGATTAACATGGTTTTGCTGATCTCTTGATATGCGTAAGAAGAGACGTGAAAATTTTGAATTGTTTTCAGGAATCAATCGATAATACTCAGCCACTTTAAGTATTTATATCTCCTCCTTTTTTCCTCCTTCAGGCTACAAAAATAGGAAAATACAATCAATGGAACTCTCAAAAAGAATCATAAGAAATATAAACGTCAAAAAATAAAAAATAACAATGGTAAGTACACATACGTCATAAAAATAAAAATAAACATCCATTAAAAGTCAACGTATGTGTACTTACCATTGTTATTTTTCATTTTTTGACGAAATTAAAATGAAAATTATGAAATCTAATTGTTTTTCATTTTAATTTCGACCATTAATGCATGTTTATTTTTATTTTTATGACGTATGTGTACTTACCATTGATATTTTTTTTATTTTTTGACGTTTGTATTCCTTATGATTCTTTTCGAGTGCTCAATCGATTATATTATCCCTTTTTGGTAGCCTGAAGAAGGAAATGAAAGTTTCCGAAACGTCGCTGAAAGGATAATAGGTTTTTCTTTTGGTTCCTTGTGCCGATATATACTACTGAATAGTGTTACACAAATTTTTAGATCACATAACTTTATTATTAGAGGTTCAAAATAACAACCCCTATGATTTTCGTTCAAAAATTGTTCTCGTGGGATAGATTTTCGAAAAATACAATTCTTCTATCCCATTTAATTCTGGAAAAAAACTCTCCTGCAAAATTTCGATACAGTCGATACTTCTCTCGGAAAAAATAAAAACTTACAAGCAGTTATGATCACTGTTCATTACATTTCATCGTATAAGTGTTCCATAGAATGAATATTCTAAGATACTTTTTGTATATGACAGGAGATTCTATAAAACTTTATGAAGGTTTACTAATTTCCTTGTTTATGTAACTCTAGTTGTCCAATGAAGTGTAGTTCGGGGAGTTAGCTCACAGAGGGAGCTTTGGCTTAGATGTGCCCATTCATACATTCAATTTGAATTTTACTACGAATTCATTGCGCGCGAATTAAGAAAGTCAAATGTTGCTAAATAGTGTAGACGAAGATGGGGATATAAAAAAGAAGAAGCAAATAGTGAAGTTGACCGAAACTCCCTCTGTGAGCTAACTCCCCGAACTACACTTCATTGGACAACTAGAGTTACATAAACAAGGCTAATTTCCGGAAGACAATTATATCCGTGATATTTTAATTTCACAAATAGAACTTTCTTTACAAAACCAATTTTCAGCATAAACAATATCTTGGAATAATCATTCTATGGAATATACAAGGAAATGAAATGAAAAGTGATCATAACTTCTTGTAAGTTATTATTTTTTTTCGAGAAAAGTATCGACTGTATCAAAATTTTGCAAGAGATTTTTTTCTCCATAATTGAATAGGAAACCATAAGAGAATTGCATTTTTCGAAAATCTATTCCACGAAAACAATTTCTGAACGAAAATTGGTATGGTTATTTTAATAATAAAGTTATGCGATCTAAACAATGTGTGTGAGTAACATCTACTTAGTGCTACATTTTATCGATAGTTTTATGAATCAGTGTTAAAAAATTAAAAACTGTCAACTCGTTATCGCCTTCTAGAGGTTGATTTCGAAAAAAAATTATATGAACTACCCCTGCTTATTTTCATGTCCCAAATTCACTCGCATTTGTTCACAGACACCCTGTATAATATTTGTTCTTAAAAATATCCGCGCAATATCAAATACCCTTTACTTAAACTGAAAGTACGCTCTTTGACAATTCAACGAATGTCCCATATCAAGAAGTCTCCATAACCTGAGTTTCAACCACCTCGATATCCCTCAAAATTTAAATTAATATTTTGATACCAGTCTATTCACTAAAATTTTCTGTTTTTCTTCCAGGATATGGCAGTATAGCACCAAAAACCAACCTAGGCAAAATAGTGACCATGATATACGCCCTCTTTGGCATACCCCTCACCCTCTTGTACCTGTCAAGCATCGGCTCCATCCTAAGCAGGGTTGCAAGAGGCGTCTTCTCCAGAGCCCTCTGCTGCTGCCTCTGCTCCAACTGCGGCTACTGCTGCTACGACGAAAAGAAAATGCTCGAAAAAGAAAGAAGAAAGAAACGGAAAAGACAGCAAATGGAAATGCAGCAGCAACTTGGTCTCCAAGAACCTTTCTACGTCCGATCAAACTCGACCTACACCAACAGCATTCATTCCCCAAGCAAAGAAGGGATGTTCAAGGAGTTGGACAGTTTGAGTACCACTGATAACGAGTCGAAGATCTCCATTCATGGTTGCAGCATTTTGGCACCAGTGCTTCTTTGTTTGTGCATGATGTTCATCTATATCTGTGTGGGAACGTTTGTACTCTTCAGGTTGGAGAACTGGTCTTTGATAGATGGTTTCTACTTCTGTTTCATGAGTTTGACCACCATAGGGTTTGGTAACATGATCCCAGGCAATGACCAGATGTTTAGAAGTAACTCCAACGCCACCATTTGGTTCTGTTCGATCTACATCGTCAGCGGTATGGCTCTGACTGCCATGTGCTTCAACGTGGTGCACGACGAGATTGTCCATAGATTGCGGCACCACCAGGAGAAGATGCTGCCCAAGATGAACTCCAACAGCTTCTCTGACGATGTCAACGTATCAGACCCATACAACATGACATCATGACAGTTTAACGTGAAGAATAGTAACTTTTATCATAGGAATCTCACGGAGGAGACTCTGGTTAGTACGGGTACCCCCACCTCTGCGGAGATGGGAATGGAGGGTGTTACTTCGACGAAGATACCGGAAGTGCTGGAAGGGGTGGTTCTTACAGGGGTGTACACGCTTCCGGAGGAACCGGAGAATGAGGAGAATTCGGAAATGTAATTAGAGTGGGTGCTTTTGGGACTGCATGGTTATTTTTTGAACATTCTCTTGTGTAACCTTAAATTCGACTGGAGGTTTATTATAGGTATAAAAGTGGTGATAACTGAAAAAATGATCATATCATTAGGTACGTTTTTTCTTGAGGTAGTCTTTCTGATTCGACTGTGATGTCAGTTTTTCAGTTTATAATATTTTCGAAAAAGTTATCTGAAATGAGCATCCTGATATAATCTAAATACAGGGTGTTCCATCTCCGACTAGCCACTCTGTATATTTCCTAATCTATAGTGATTGGAAAGTTTTCCCTAAATACGATGAAGGATTTTGTTTGGAGGACACTTTTTAGCTTTATTTGAGGCCTTTTCACAACGGTGTGTGAAAAACTTGATTTTGATCAAAAGTTTTCGCCAAAATAGTTATTTGTGTATTAAGTGCTTAAAAGAAGTGTTTTTTTCATTGCACATAGAGTGTCAATTCACACGAATGTGCTATGAAAACACGATTTTTTTTGTTTCATTGATGACGAGTACTTTTTATTAGTTTTTCATAATGAAAACCCAGAAGACATTGATATCCTTCCAAGATATCATAATTTATCTTAAACAAGCCAGAAAGTAGGTGAATCTTCAAAATTCTCTACAGTTTAAGTTAAGAATATACAACGAAGGTTGAAGTTGAGTTATATAAGGTATCCCCAAATACAGGGCGTTACATAATAGTATGAGTGGGTGAATCTACATGAAATGAAGGCTGTTGGAATTTCTATAAAAATTGGTTTTATCTTCATAACTCCTGCAGTTTTGTAGATGTTCAAAATTGGAATGCGAAATATTTTCAACAGTCTCCATCATTGCACGTCCTGAATCTCAACAAGAATCTACAGGGTGTTTTCTCTTCCGGAGCCATGTCTCCTTTTTCCCTCTCAAACTTTTTTTCGGCACCTTAATGATCAGCGTAAAATCAATTTTTGATATCTTCGTTCAATTTAAAAACTTTTTTGATTCTTGAAATTTTTTCGTATCTCTAACCGTTTTCGAGTAAAAAACTATTGAACGATTTTATGTTGATATTGAATAAGCTTAAGTTGAGTCCCAGTAATATTTTTCATTTTTCGAATAACATACATTCGTTCAATAATTTTATACTCGAAAACGGGTAGAGATACGAAAAAATTACAATTACAAATTAAACGAAGATTGAGAGGGAAAAAGGAGACATGGCAACGGAAAAAAACACCCTGTAAATTTTAGTCAAATTTCAGCACGTGCAATGATGGAGACTATCGAAAATAGCTCACGTTCCAAATTTGGACTGTACATCTCAAAAACTGCAGGAGTTATGAAAAAGAAACTATTTTTTTTTGGAATTTCAACACCCTGTGGCTCCGTAACGAAACTTTTCCGGACCCATGTTTGAATGGCCTTTTTTTCTTGCAAGAGATTTTTTCATGAAATAATAAATTTGGAGAAATAAAAATGAACTAACAAATTTTACGGGTTCTAAAGAAAAGTTTTTTTGAGGGCACCATGAAAAAAATCATTGTGAGTGAGATTCATCATATTCATCATATATTTATAATTTGGTGAATAATATTGCAAAATGTTCTGATGTATTAACATAAAACGATTCAAGGAGCCCAAATTCAGAGGTCTGTAACTTCGAAATGAAGGCCACGATAGTAAAAAATAGGGGTCACCTAAATTTCCTTCATGAATCTCCTGTTGAATTTTGTATCATATATTTTGGGACGCCCGGTATATGTTCACCTTCTATTTCCTCAAATATGCTCTTTATGTACATATGCATTTTGAATTAGAAATACCTATATGATTATATTTTCAGTTATCTCTCACCATAATCAAAACGATCTCGAAATTGTAAAAAAAATTATTGTAAGAAAGAGTTGAAGATAATGATGTGCATGATTATATGCTCAAAATATTTCGCACAAATTGTGCACACTGATTTGAATTGACCATATTTGACTGTCTGTTGCGATATGCAGAATAGAGGAGAGATGAATATTGAAAAAAGATAACATTTGATGATATGTATTTTGAATCTGGTGATTTAAAACTGAAGATTAAGAACTCTTATGAAAGTTGGAGAGTTATAAGTTATAAGTCTCTGTTTTTTGCTCCATGAAGATATTCTTGGGTCCATTTATTGTTTCCTTAGATATCTAATATAAAAACTAGAGGGACCTATATTCTTTATCCTTCCAAAAGATCCAAAAGAATTTCTCTGTACAACGAATTTGGTACAAGATATTGCTCCTTGAATGCAAGTTACATGTTGAAAACACCCTCTTAAACGAAGTGAATTCTCTCTGTAACGAAATATTCAAAAGACATCACTCTTTGAACGGGTATTGGTAAGAAGGTGTAAGGGTAGGTTTTTTCCGAAATTTTTCCGGACATACGTAATAAATCCCAACCTTAAGCTAAATCATTACTATATATACTATACGGCGGGCAGAGATATCCTTCTGAAACAGTTTTAAATACACCCCTGTCAGTTTGGTTTCAATCTAACCATTACGCTAGTGTGAAAGTTGTGCGAAAATATCTAAAAGGAAATGCTTAAGTTTGAATGATTAGCTCAAATTTATCAGTGAAGTCGACCGCGACATTGCCGACTATATAGAAACAAATTTTCTGTTTAACGAAATTTCTTTATAACGATTAACATATAACATTTAAAAAAGGATGGAAAAAAGTGTTATTGTGTAAATTTCACGACATAGGGATAATATGTTACAATGAATGAAAATAGGGCCATGAAAATCAGTATCAAAACACTAGATTTGAAATAAATCAATAGAGAGAAAGTTAGGAAAAAAGTTAAGCAAAGGCATTCTCCTTAAACAATGACAAAAGTTATCAATCTATCCTCGAAATATTATCTCTGTAAAAATATATTAATGGTAAAAAACCTTTCATCATCTTTCTCTAATATAAGTTCATTATTGTCAGTTTATTTATCTCCTACATCGATAAAATTTTCTCTTCTTAAGAAAAACCTAGAGTTGAACATATCGATACGAATTCTTCAAGAAATAAATTTCAAATTTGTGAGAGGTGAAAAATACCCAAATGAACCTAGAATTTTTATTTTTCAGATTCATTTTGGAATCTACTATTACAGAGAGATGATTTTTCAAAATAGCAGGTGGGAAAATTAACTTTAAAATTTGGTTTTTGGTGAGGATTATGGGAATATGTGTAAATACAGAATGGCTTGAGTGTATATAGATATGTTAATTGTCCCATTTTGAAGGTGAAGGGTTTTTACTAGTTTTGTCCTAACAAAAGTTATGACTAGAAAAAAATATCTCGAAATATTTCTTTTTATTATATTATTATTGTAACATAATGATGTTGAATGAATATGTCCTTCGAAATATGGTAATTTCTTTTCTTAACCTCCCTGTTTGTTTTTTTTTATAATTGACATCCCAATGTTTGTTTCTCAACAAAAAACACTCAAGCTAAAATTACTAACTCAATGAAACACATTGTTTAGATTCTATTAAAAAGAAATTGATTAACCCATCCTCAAACTGAACTTTCAGCGTTTCAGTTTTTTAAATAGTTTTGGTGGATGCGCTTTGCAGAAAACCTAGAAAGCGCATCCACCAAAAACATAGGTTATACAATTGAGTATACATCTATATATATTCAAACTAAATGGTTATACTAACAAGTGAGCTTTCAAACGTAAAATATGTAATTCATTAAAGTATCAAAGATCAATTTGAATGAGTCCAAGAAGAAAAACCAATAAACGAATATTAGAATTCATGAGCAAATCGTTGGGTAAACCCCCATTTAGTCATTGAATATCAATATTATATTCGTATAAAGTATTATCGTATTGTCCAAAGAAAGTTAATACATATTAATGAATACATATACAGTTAATAAAAGTTTCAATTGAAACTGGGTTTCCAAAATTTTCTAAATTGAAATTGGCCATCTTTTGGAAATATACTGAATCACAAGCAGTTTGTTGTCGACTACGAGAAGAAAACTATAGTCAGAAGAATTTGACCGATTTTACAGTACACTTTACGGTTTTAATCTAGTTTGCCCTCTGACCGCCAGGTGACAGACTTCAAAAACCTTAGCCAAGCGACGAACAATTCCGGAAATAACATATGTTTGGGTTTGATTTCAATGCTGCTAGAATTGAATTTACCAAGTCAACCGGCCATCTTTCTGAAGTGTTTGTTTCTCAATTTAGTTCAAAATTAAATCTGTAATTAATGTCAGAACCACAGTCAGCTCTTTTATTAAGAAAACAGCTAGCAGGTTAGTGAAATTACTAATGCATATTTTTCACAGAAAATTTTTATTTACAAGGATAATGTAAGTCAGTTCGCCCCTCACAAATGTCTTTACTATTTCTATTATTTTCATGGAGTAACATAAGAAATTCTTTTCCAAAAATAGTACCGCGATGATATTTTTGATCAGAAACCCAGCCCAAAAGCTATTTTTTGTTGCATGGAAGGTTAGGTTCGAAAATCAATAAGTAAAACGTTTTCCAGCATTACGATAGTAGTTTGAAAAATTAATTATTTGCAACAGAAATCCTCTGGCATTTGCATTATCGAAGCTGAATCTCATAAATATATAAATAGAGTGAAATATATTCGAAAATCTTTGTAGAATGTACACTTTCAGTATTTTAAACTCGATATTTTGACATTGATTAATCCTCTTTATCAGCATTCAGTTCAATGGACCCTAATAATCAAAAGTTTCTAGCAAACCCGGATAAAGTTCTCATGAATTTTTAAATTCATGGGAACATTTTGCTATTATATCGATCATTCCTTCGAAATAAGACAAATTTTCGTTACTTTCGATTGATAGACAATGAAATATCAAATTGATTTTTAGGTTATGTTCATTGCGAGATCATTTTAGATGGTATTTATAGAAATACCTGTGATTTCACAAGAATTTCATGCACACCATCAAAAACCTCTCAATTTTATAGCTCACAGTCACGTTTCATTGATCTGGTATATTCTGGAATTTACATTTTCAGTCATATTCAAGAACAAAGCATGGAACTTCTTTGTCATCCTAATATTCTTGGGAATTCATACAGTGACTCATTTTTATTTCAGAATTGAACAAAAACCCAGTGGAAGGGTTTTCTGCTGGCCTTATAGATGATAATGATATATATCGATGGGAAGTACTCATAATAGGACCCCCCGATACTCTATAGTAAGTATTTTTCTGATGATATTTCAGATTGATTCTAATTGAAACATTCTTGTTTTTTCAGTGAAGGTGGTTTTTTCAAATGTCACTTATATTTTCCAAAAGAATATCCCTTGAGACCACCTAAAATGAAATTTGTGACAGAAATATGGCATCCTAATAGTAAGTACCGATAAAAACTGAATTGGTGTTTAATCCGCATATTAATAATAGTGTTATTGATTGATTGAATGAATTTCTTTGAAGTAAACTGATATATTTTCTTTGTAGTTGATAAAAATGGAGATGTATGTATATCTATATTACACGAGCCTGGCGATGACAAATTTGGCTATGAAAAAGCTTCAGAGAGGTGGTTGCCTGTTCATACGGTAGAAACTATTTTAATTTCAGTAATTTCAATGTTAGCAGATCCAAATGATGAATCACCAGCCAATGTTGATGCAGCAGTAAGTTTAACGATTTCTATCTTGAAAATTTTGAATTGAAATTTCAGTTAGTTCTAAATACTTAATGAATAGAAGTGATCAATCTTAGAAATGATCTCTAAAGTGAAGATGAAACAATATCTTTAAATAATACTGGATTTATTCCAAAACTTGTGTACAATTTTTTTTACTTAGATGATTTATGGACATGATAAAATATGCTCAAAAATGGTAGGCATTGAGTCAACCAATGAATTTTGCATTAAATTTGACCATATACAGTGGAACTTCCTTATAACGAAAGCGCTAATTCCGCAATAAAAAATCGTTAGAAAGAAATTTCGTTTTACAGGAAATTTGTTTCTATAGTTGGCAATGTCGCGGTCGACTTCACTGATAAATTCAAGTTTATCATTTTAACTTAAGCACTTGCTTTCGGACATTTTTGCACAACTTCTCTCACTAGCGTAATGGTTAGATTGAAACAAAACAGCCAGGGCTGTATTTAAAACTATTTCAGAATGATCTCTCTACCCGCTGTAATGATTAAGTTTAAGGTCGGGATTTATTACATATGTCCAGAAAATTTTCGGAAAAAAACCCACCCTTATAACTTCTTGCCAATACCCACTCAAAATGATTTTCCTTGAATATTTCGTTATAGAGAGAATTTACTTTGTTTTAGAGGGTGTTTTCAACATGGAATTTGGATTCAAGGTGCAATGTCTTGTACGAAATTTGTTATACAGATGTTTGTTATAGGGAAGTTCCACTGTACTTAATGAATCATTCTTAGAAATAATCCTGAATATGTTCAGGAAATTGTGTACAATTCTTTTTACTTAGATGATTTATGGACATGATAAAATATGCTCCAAAATGGTATGCATTGAGTCAACCAATGAATTTTGCATTAATTTCAACCATATACAGGGTGTCCCGTAAATACCACGCGAAAGTGACACTGGATATAGATTGACATTAGGTCTTTCAGATAGCATCAACATGACCTCAGTAAAAGTCCGCTGGTTTTCGAGATATAACCACTTTTGTGTTTTTTTGAAAATCTCCAATTTTCGTTCTTCAAACTCATGTTTTTTTTTTACCTAGGCTACCCTGAATAGTTGCTTTAAACAATGAAGTAATAACTTTACCGAGAACTAGAACAAAATCCTTTAAAAAAATGTCTAACTTGTTGTATTTTATGACGAAGTTAAAACGTTAACTTAAGTTTGACTGACTGATGTGAAAAAAAATCTGACTGAATTGACGAATAATCGTAAAAACTGGTCCATTTCCAGCACTTTTCAAAATGAAACAACACTACCAATTTTTTTATGTCAAAACATTAGAAATTATAATTTTGTCGCGAGAGATGTGTTTATGCCGAAATAATTAAAAATTAGGAAAAATGCACAAGTATCACCTGTGGCCAAATTACATGTTGCTTGATATTCTTTCCTCGCTACCGTTTCAAACACCTATTATTTTTGCTCTTCTTTCTCTTTTATCTCACTTTCTCTTTCATTTTTTGTTTGCAAAAGTGGTGATATCTCGAAAACCAGCGGACTTTTACTGAGGTCATGTTGATGCTATCTGATAGACCTAATGCCAATCTATCTCCAGTGTCACTTTCGCGTGGTATTTACGGGACACCCTGTATACTGCAAAAATCTCTGCAAATTATGATTATGATGTGTTTATATAACTATCTTATTTTGTTTCCTTAACAAAGTTATTCTTCAATTTTTTTTAGCTATTATGTATCTTTGAATGTAGAACTCAGATAATCATGTAGTATGATCAAATAGGAAAAATTACTGATATCTAATGAGTTCAATTCAAATTTTCATTTAAAATATTAGTTTCAAACTGGAAATAAAAAAAATAAGAAAAGCCCTCAGCAGGTGCTTTTGAGCACTCGTTCATTGGTGGAGCAATGATGCTATTACCTCCAAATTTTGTATAGGACTTGAGATTCATGCTAAGTAGGTATATGAATGCAAAATTTCAGCATGATCATAATTATATTCTGGAAATTATTAAAAAAAAAAAAATATGTAAAAAATTTGATGATGCGATCCTTTTGAAAATATAATAAGCTTCATGCAAAATGTTGTGTCCAAAGTGTTAACGGAACCATAGTATATTCAATTGAAATATTGAAAAGAAAAAACTTCATATTTCCATAAAAATATCCGATTTGATTGAAATTTATTTTATAAATAAAGATTGATACACTGAATGTTCATGCAGAATTTTGTGGCCATAGTGTAACAGAATCATAGAAAATTCAATTGGAATATTGAAAAGAAGAATCTTTATAACGTGCGTTCAAAAAAATTCGAGGTCAAGTAAGCTGTGGATTCTATTTTTTCTCTCATAGACTCTTAGGAAAATTGAAAAAAAATCGTATTTTTTTGAACGCACGATATTTCCATAACAGGATATCCGATTCAGGTGAAATTTTTTTTGTGAATGAACACTGTTATACTGAATTTTGAAGCAAAATTTTGTGGCCAATGTGTCAACAGAACCATAGAAAATTCAATTGGAATATTGAAAAGAAGAATCTCTAAATTTCCACAACAGAATAAGGGGTCGTTTATACTGGCCCGTAACTTTAACTTTTCCCTTACCCTAAGAATTGAAACATAGACATTTCATGCTATGGTTTATACTCGAATTCCCTTACCTAGAAGTTTTTCATTCATAATTCAAGGGCATAAGTTACGGGCCAGTATAAACGACCCCTAACTGATTCAGGTGAAATTTATTTTGTGTATCAAGACTGATATACTGAATGTTCATGCAAAATTTCTAGAGGATCGCATCATCAGAACCATAGAATTTAATTTTTGTTATTATTTATTTTTTACATATTACATTTTTTGAATAATTTCTAGAATATAATTCTGATTGTGCTGAGATTTTGCATTTATATATTTGGTATCAATCTCAAATCCCATATAAAATTTCGAGGTCTTATTGCTCCACTAAAAGAACGATCGCTCAAAAGCTCCTGCTCTGTGCTTTTCTTAAATTTTTTGCAATATAGTGTTATTCCTTTGAAGAATTGATTTAACATGAAATTTTTCTCATTACAGAAAGAATGGAGAGAATCATATTCAGAATTTAAGAAAAAAGTAGCAAGATGTGTTCGGAAGTCTCAAGAAGAATGTTAGTACTTTTTTAATCCTATCATTAAAGAAAAAAAAATAAAAACAAGAAATCAAATGAGGAATTTGATTCTTGGTTTTTTTAAATTGCCTCAGACGATGATACGCTCCTTTGTCACATTTAATCTATTTTTACGAACCCTTTCCAACAATTTCGAAGAATTCCACAGTAAAATCCGCATTTATCAGATCAGACGTTTTTCAAAGATCTCAGAATTGAGAAACAGAACTTGGCGAAATTTAGGTAATTTAATTTATAATATTTCTCCTATGTATTTCTTTATTTTGCAGTAAAAATGTGAATAAATTATTTTCTTCACATGCATATTTTCATTTTAGATTAATTTTTAGGTTTTTTTGTGTTCTTGTAAAGGAAATTGTTTTGAAATTTACGAGAACTGCAGAGTAAAGAATTTTTAATTCTGGTGTGTTATCCTTCGATGTTAATTTAAATTGTCTGTGTATTATATTTTCGAGTGGAATTCGTATCACTCGACGTGAATTTTAAGGAAAAATTATTTTTACGGTGGATAAAGCATTGATTTTTGAGATTGTCTTCAATTTTTTTGTCATCAATAGGTTTTCAGCTGGTTAGATTTTTCAAATGTTATTTTCATTGTTTGATTTATTTCTGGTCGAAATGAACATTTAACAATCAAAAGTTGAATTAACATAAAATTATAATTTAATCAACTAAATTACAAGTTTTATAGAGACTCGTGAAGAAAATAAATGTTCATTTTGCTCTTATACCAGAAATCTACCAAATTTGAAGAAAGAAAAGTTTCAACTGTGGTTATGTGTGTTCAATGTTTTTTATCCATGCCTTAATTTTGTTATAAAATTGTTTCCTAACTATTCTGCGAAGTGGCAGACATGATTAATTTTTAAGTATGTAAATTTGACAACGTAAACAATAGGAATGTACTTTAAGTAAATTTTATTAATGAATTTTAGTTTCATTTGATTTTCCAGATATGATAAAAAGAGATGATTTTCTTAAATGATTCTGATGACCTATTAGCATTCAGTAATATTTAATTAATGGCATCGATTTTTCCGTCGACCGCTTTATGAATTGATTATATTATATTCTTGATTGAAATACATTCTTATTCTGCTGAAGACATACATTTGATTTGATATAAATTTCTCTTCCAATAGAGTTGTGGCATTACTGGTATTGCTTCTCAATACTTGTTCAGTTGCACTTTAAAATCAAATAAATAAAACATTAAAATGAGTCATTACTGTTCAATTTCGTATACGTTAAAGCAACTCCTCATTTCGAGGTTGTTGATTTTTCCTAATTCTGATTGCCAAACTGAAAGTCATCTTAGTGGTTAGGTTACAGTGAGAGTTTTTTATTCAATAGCTGGTTACTGAGTGCTCTTTAGTTTTTGTTCATGGTATGTGTCCAAAACCATTAGAATTAATTCTTCAATAATATTCTCTTCGGAAAATAAAATGGTACTTAGAGACATCTATACCAGGATGCTGCAACTTTGAAGTTCATGAACATCGAATAGATGGCACCACCACCAGGCATAATGATGTTCTGCAACACAACATACCGAGGCTGTGAATGTTTAGTTGCTCCAAGTTAATTGTGAAAGGGGCACCATAATCCTTGAGTATTCTAGAATAATCACACTAAAGAAAGTTACTGAAAATGTATCTTAACTTTGGATATATCTTCTGATGTACAAAACTATGAACCATTCTTAATATATTAGAAATTTGCTCAAAAATACCTAAGTGGGGAGACTTCAACTAAAATTTTTCGAATTCTTTGAAATATTTGATAAGGTTATTATTGCTTTTGGTCGATTCGGAAAATTTTTCTTTTCTTGAGAAATTCCCTTCACGCCTCTCAGGCATGATTGTCTCAACTAGAAAATACAAGCAGATAATCAATTGATATTGAATTATTCGGGATATAGCAGAAATTCCACGAAAATTTCTCATTTCATAAAAGCGCCATAACTCGAAAGAAAATAGAAGCAGATAATCAATTGATATCGAATTATTCGAGATATAGCAGAAATTCCAAAAAAATTTCTGAATTCATAAAAGTGCCATAACTCGAAGGAAAATGATCCAAAATAACTGAAATTGGGTATGGATATACGCCTTATCTACATCTTCCACTGTGCAAATTTTGAAGCCAATCTGAGCACTTTCGAAATTTCGGTGAAAAATTTCCTAAGGTTATAGTCTTTGCTTTTGGCCGATTCAGAAATTTTTTTTTTCGTGGAAAAAGCGCTACACGCCTCTCAGGCATGATTGTCTCAACTAGAAAATACAAGCAGATAATCAATTGATATCGAATTATTCGAGATATAGCAGAAATTCCAAAAAAATTTCTGAATTCATAAAAGTGCCATAACT
Source organism: Propylea japonica (assembly GCA_013421045.1). Lineage (NCBI taxonomy): Eukaryota > Metazoa > Arthropoda > Insecta > Coleoptera > Coccinellidae > Propylea > Propylea japonica. Next base: position 84,437,831 of record CM024242.1, read on the forward strand.
CGAAGGAAAATGATCCAAAATAACTGAAATTGGGTATGGATATACTCCTCATCTACATCTTCCACTGTGCAAATTTTGAAGCCAATCTGGGCACTTTCGAAATTTCGGTGAAAAATTTCCTAAGGTTTCCTAAGGTCTTTGCTTTTGGTCGATTCGGAAATTTTTTTTTTCGTGGAAAAAGCGCTACACGCCTCTCAGGCATGATTGTCTCAACTAGAAAATACAAGCAGATAATCAATTGATATCGAATTATTCGAGATATAGCAGAAATTCCAAAAAAATTTCTGAATTCATAAAGGTGCCATAACTCGAAGGAAAATGATCCAAAATAACTGAAATTGGGTATGGATATACTCCTCATCTACATCTTCCACTGTGCAAATTTTGAAGCCAATCTGGGCACTTTCGAAATTTCGGTGAAAAATTTCCTAAGGTTATAGTCTTTGCTTTTGGTCGATTCGGAAATTTTTTTTTTCGTGGAAAAAGCGCTACACGCCTCTCAGGCATGATTTTCTCAACTAGAAAATACAAGCAGATAATCAATTGATATCGAATTATTCGAGATATAGCAGAAATTCCACGAAAATTTCTTATTTCATAAAACTGCCATAACTCGAAGGAAAATGATCCAAAATAACTGAAATTGGGTATGGATATACTCCTTATCTACATCTTCCACTGTGCAAATTTTGAAGCCAATCTGGGCACTTTCGAAATTTCGGTGAAAAATTTCCTAAGGTTATAGTCTTTGCTTTTGGTCGATTCGGAAATTTTTTTTTCGTGGAAAAAGCGCTACACGCCTCTCAAGCATGATTGTCTCAACTAGAAAATACAAGCAGATAATCAATTGATATCGAATTATTCGAGATAAAGCAGAAATTCCACGAAAATTTCTTATTTCATAAAAGTGCCATAACTCGAAGGAAAATGATCCAAAATAACTGAAATTGGGTATGGATATACTCCTTATCTACATCTTCCACTGTGCAAAATTTGAAGCCAATCTGAGCACGTTCGAAATTTCGGTGAAAAATTTCCTAAGGTTATAGTCTTTGCTTTTGGTCGTTTCAGAAATTTTTTTTTTCGTGGAAAAAGCGCTACACGCCTCTCAGGCATGATTGTCTCAACTAGAAAATACAAGCAGATAATCAATTGATATCGAATTATTCGAGATATAGCAGAAATTCCAAAAAAATTTCTGAATTCATAAAAGTGCCATAACTCGAAGGAAAATGATCCAAAATAACTGAAATTGGGTATGGATATACTCCTCATCTACATCTTCCACTGTGCAAATTTTGAAGCCAATCTGGGCACTTTCGAAATTTCGGTGAAAAATTTCCTAAGGTTTCCTAAGGTCTTTGCTTTTGGTCGATTCGGAAATTTTTTTTTTCGTGGAAAAAGCGCTACACGCCTCTCAGGCATGATTCTCTCAACTAGAAAATACAAGCAGATAATCAATTGATATCGAATTATTCGAGATATAGCAGAAATTCCAAAAAAATTTCTGAATTCATAAAAGTGCCATAACTCGAAGGAAAATGATCCAAAATAACTGAAATTGGGTATGGATATACTCCTCATCTACATCTTCCACTGTGCAAATTTTGAAGCCAATCTGGGCACTTTCGAAATTTCGGTGAAAAATTTCCTAAGGTTATAGTCTTTGCTTTTGGTCGATTCGGAAATTTTTTTTTTCGTGGAAAAAGCGCTACACGCCTCTCAGGCATGATTTTCTCAACTAGAAAATACAAGCAGATAATCAATTGATATCGAATTATTCGAGATATAGCAGAAATTCCACGAAAATTTCTTATTTCATAAAAGTGCCATAACTCGAAGGAAAATGATCCAAAATAACTGAAATTGGGTATGGATATACTCCTTATCTACATCTTCCACTGTGCAAATTTTGAAGCCAATCTGGGCACTTTCGAAATTTCGGTGAAAAATTTCCTAAGGTTATAGTCTTTGCTTTTGGTCGATTCGGAAATTTTTTTTTCGTGGAAAAAGCGCTACACGCCTCTCAGGCATGATTGTCTCAACTAGAAAATACAAGCAGATAATCAATTGATATCGAATTATTCGAGATATAGCAGAAATTCCACGAAAATTTCTGAATTCATAAAAGTGCCATAACTCGAAGGAAAATGATCCAAAATAACTGAAATTGGGTATGGATATACTCCTTATCTACATCTTCCACTGTGCAAAATTTGAAGCCAATCTGGGCACTTTCGAAATTTCGGTGAAAAATTTCCTAAGGTTATAGTCTTTGCTTTTGGTCGATTCGGAAATTTTTTTTTCGTGGAAAAAGCGCTACACGCCTCTCAAGCATGATTGTCTCAACTAGAAAATACAAGCAGATAATCAATTGATATCGAATTATTCGAGATAAAGCAGAAATTCCACGAAAATTTCCTATTTCATAAAAGTGCCATAACTCGAAGGAAAATGATCCAAAATAACTGAAATTGGGTATGGATATACTCCTTATCTACATCTTCCACTGTGCAAAATTTGAAGCCAATCTGAGCACTTTCGAAATTTCGGTGAAAAATTTCCTAAGGTTATAGTCTTTGCTTTTGGTCGATTCGGAATTTTTTTTTTTCGTGGAAAAAGCACTACACGCCTCTCAGGCATGATTTTCTCAACTAGAAAATACAAGCAGATAATCAATTGATATCGAATTATTCGAGATATAGCAGAAATTCCACGAAAATTTCTGAATTCATAAAAGTGCCATAACTCGAAGGAAAATGATCCAAAATAACTGAAATTGGGTATGGATATACTCCTTATCTACATCTTCCACTGTGCAAATTTTGAAGCCAATCTGGGCACTTTCGAAATTGCGGTGAAAAATTTCCTAAGGTTATAGTCTTTGCTTTTGGTCGATTCGGAAATTTTTTTTTTCGTGGAAAAAGCGCTACACGCCTCTCAAGCATGATTTTCTCAACTAGAAAATACAAGCAGATAATCAATTGATATCGAATTATTCGAGATATAGCAGAAATTCCACGAAAATTTCTTATTTCATAAAAGTGCCATAACTCGAAGGAAAATGATCCAAAATAACTGAAATTGGGTATGGATATACTCCTTATCTACATCTTCCACTTTGCAAAATTTGAAGCCAATCTGAGCACTTTCGAAATTTCGGTGAAAAATTTCCTAAGGTCTTTGCTTTTGGTCGATGCGGAAAGTTTTTTTTTCGTGGAAAAAGTGCTTGGCGATTCTCAGGCATGATTGTCTCAACTAGAAAATACAAGCAGATAATCAATTGATATCGAATTATTCGAGATATAGCAGAAATTCCACGAAAATTTCTTATTTCATAAAAGTGCCATAACTCGAAGGAAAATGATCCAAACTAACTGAAATTGGGTATGGATATACTCCTTATCTACATCTTCCACTGTGCAAAATTTGAAGCCAATCTGAGCACTTTCGAAATTTCGGTGAAAAATTTCCTAAGGTCTTTGCTTTTGGTCGATTCGGAAATTTTTTTTTTCGTGGAAAAAGCGCTACACGCCTCTCAGGCATGATTGTCTCAACTAGAAAATACAAGCAGATAATCAATTGATATCGAATTATTCGAGATATAGCAGAAATTCCAAAAAAATTTCTGAATTCATAAAAGTGCCATAACTCGAAGGAAAATGATCCAAAATAACTGAAATTGGGTATGGATATACTCCTTATCTACATCTTCCACTGTGCAAATTTTGAAGCCAATCTGGGCACTTTCGAAATTGCGGTGAAAAATTTCCTAAGGTTATAGTCTTTGCTTTTGGTCGATTCGGAAATTTTTTTTTTCGTGGAAAAAGCGCTACACGCCTCTCAAGCATGATTGTCTCAACTAGAAAATACAAGCAGATAATCAATTGATATCGAATTATTCGAGATAAAGCAGAAATTCCACGAAAATTTCTTATTTCATAAAAGTGCCATAACTCGAAGGAAAATGATCCAAAATAACTGAAATTGGGTATGGATATACTCCTTATCTACATCTTCCACTGTGCAAAATTTGAAGCCAATCTGGGCACTTTCGAAATTTCGGTGAAAAATTTCCTAAGGTTATAGTCTTTGCTTTTGGTCGATTCGGATATTTTTTTTTCGTGGAAAAAGCGCTACACGCCTCTCAAGCATGATTGTCTCAACTAGAAAATACAAGCAGATAATCAATTGATATCGAATTATTCGAGATAAAGCAGAAATTCCACGAAAATTTCCTATTTCATAAAAGTGCCATAACTCGAAGGAAAATGATCCAAAATAACTGAAATTGGGTATGGATATACTCCTTATCTACATCTTCCACTGTGCAAAATTTGAAGCCAATCTGAGCACGTTCGAAATTTCGGTGAAAAATTTCCTAAGGTTATAGTCTTTGCTTTTGGTCGTTTCAGAAATTTTTTTTTTCGTGGAAAAAGCGCTACACGCCTCTCAGGCATGATTGTCTCAACTAGAAAATACAAGCAGATAATCAATTGATATCGAATTATTCGAGATATAGCAGAAATTCCAAAAAAATTTCTGAATTCATAAAAGTGCCATAACTCGAAGGAAAATGATCCAAAATAACTGAAATTGGGTATGGATATACTCCTCATCTACATCTTCCACTGTGCAAATTTTGAAGCCAATCTGGGCACTTTCGAAATTTCGGTGAAAAATTTCCTAAGGTTATAATAGTCTTTGCTTTTGGTCGATTCGGAAATTTTTTTTTCGTGGAAAAAGCGCTACACGCCTCTCAGGCATGATTCTCTCAACTAGAAAATACAAGCAGATATTCAATTGATATCGAATTATTCGAGATAAAGCAGAAATTCCACGAAAATTTCCTATTTCATAAAAGTGCCATAACTCGAAGGAAAATGATCCAAAATAACTGAAATTGGGTATGGATATACTCCTTATCTACATCTTCCACTGTGCAAAATTTGAAGCCAATCTGAGCACGTTCGAAATTTCGGTGAAAAATTTCCTAAGGTTATAGTCTTTGCTTTTGGTCGTTTCAGAAATTTTTTTTTTCGTGGAAAAAGCGCTACACGCCTCTCAGGCATGATTGTCTCAACTAGAAAATACAAGCAGATAATCAATTGATATCGAATTATTCGAGATATAGCAGAAATTCCACGAAAATTTCTTATTTCATAAAAGTGCCATAGCTCGAAGGAAAATGATCCAAAATAACTGAAATTGGGTATGGATATACTCCTTATCTACATCTTCCACTGTGAAAAATTTGAAGCCAATCTGAGCACTTTCGAAATTTCGGTGAAAAATTTCCTAAGGTTATATATAGTCTTTGCTTTTGGTCGATTCGGAAATTTTTTTTTCGTGGAAAAAGCGCTACACGCCTCTCAGGCATGATTGTCTCAACTAGAAAATACAAGCAGATAATCAATTGATATCGAATTATTCGAGATATAGCAGAAATTCCACGAAAATTTCTTATTTCATAAAAGTGCCATAACTCGAAGGAAAATGATCCAAAATAACTGAAATTGGGTATGGATATACTCCTTATCTACATCTTCCACTGTGCAAAATTTGAAGCCAATCTGAGCACTTTCGAAATTTCGGTGAAAAATTTCCTAAGGTAGTCTTTGCTTTTGGTCGATTAGGAAATTTTTTTTTCATGGAAAAAGCGCTACAAGCCTCTCAGGCATGATTGTCTCAACTAGAAAATACAAGCAGATAATCAATTGATATCGAATTATTCGAGATATAGCAGAAATTCCACGAAAATTTCTTATTTCATAAAAGTGCCATAACTCGAAGGAAAATGATCCAAACTAACTGAAATTGGGTATGGATATACTCCTTATCTACATCTTCCACTGTGCAAAATTTGAAGCCAATCTGAGCACTTTCGAAATTTCGGTGAAAAATTTCCTAAGGTTATAGTCTTTGCTTTTGGTCGATTCGGAAATTTTTTTTTTCGTGGAAAAAGCGCTTGGCGATTCTCAGGCATGATTGTCTCAACTAGAAAATAGAAGCAGATAATCAATTGATATCGAATTATTCGAGATATAGCAGAAATTCCACGAAAATTTCTTATTTCATAAAAGTGCCATAACTCGAAGGAAAATGATCCAAACTAACTGAAATTGGGTATGGATATACTCCTTATCTACATCTTCCACTGTGCAAAATTTGAAGCCAATCTGAGCACTTTCGAAATTTCGGTGAAAAATTTCCTAAGGTTATAGTCTTTGCTTTTGGTCGATTCGGAAATTTTTTTTTTCGTGGAAAAAGCGCTACACGCCTCTCAGGCATGATTGTCTCAACTAGAAAATACAAGCAGATAATCAATTGATATCGAATTATTCGAGATATAGCAGAAATTCCACGAAAATTTCTTATTTCATAAAAGTGCCATAACTCGAAGGAAAATGATCCAAAATAACTGAAATTGGGTATGGATATACTCCTTATCTACATCTTCCACTGTGCAAAATTTGAAGCCAATCTGAGCACTTTCGAAATTTCGGTGAAAAATTTCCTAAGGTTATAGTCTTTGCTTTTGGTCGATAAGGAAATTTTTTTTTCGTGGAAAAAGCTCTACACGCCTCTCAGGCATGATTTTCTCAACTAGAAAATACAAGCAGATAATCAATTGATATCGAATTATTCGAGATATAGCAGAAATTCCACGAAAATTTCTTATTTCATAAAAGTGCCATTACTCGAAGGAAAATGATCCAAAATAACTGAAATTGGGTATGGATATACTCCTTATCTACATCTTCCACTGTGCAAATTTTGAAGCCAATCTGGGCACTTTCGAAATTTCGGTGAAAAATTTCCTAAGGTTATAGTCTTTGCTTTTGGTCGATAAGGAAATTTTTTTTTCGTGGAAAAAGCTCTACACGCCTCTCAGGCATGATTTTCTCAACTAGAAAATACAAGCAGATAATCAATTGATATCGAATTATTCGAGATATAGCAGAAATTCCACGAAAATTTCTTATTTCATAAAAGTGCCATAACTCGAAGGAAAATGATCCAAAATAACTGAAATTGGGTATGGATATACTCCTTATCTACATCTTCCACTGTGCAAAATTTGAAGCCAATCTGAGCACTTTCGAAATTTCGGTGAAAAATTTCCTAAGGTTATAGTCTTTGCTTTTGGTCGATTCGGAAATTTTTTTTTTCGTGGAAAAAGCGCTACACGCCTCTCAGGCATGATTGTCTCAACTAGAAAATACAAGCAGATAATCAATTGATATCGAATTATTCGAGATATAGCAGAAATTCCACGAAAATTTCTTATTTCATAAAAGTGCCATAACTCGAAGGAAAGTGATCCAAAATAACTGAAATTGTGTATGGATATACTCCTTATCTACATCTTCCACTGTGCAAAATTTGAAGCCAATCTGAGCACTTTCGAAATTTCGGTGAAAAATTTCCTAAGGTTATAGTCTTTGCTTTTGGTCGATTAGGAAATTTTTTTTTCGTGGAAAAAGCGCTACACGCCTCTCAGGCATGATTGTCTCAACTAGAAAATACAAGCAGATAATCAATTGATATCGCATTATTCGAGATATAGCAGAAATTCCACGGAAATTTCTCATTTCATAAAAGTGTCATAACTCGAAGGAAAATGATCCAAAATAACTGAAATTGGGTATGGATATACTCCTCATCTACATCTTCCACTGTGCAAAATTTGAAGCCAATCTGAGCACTTTCGAAATTTCAGTGAAAAATTTCCTAAGGTTATAGTCTTCGCTTTTGGCCGATTCGGAAAATTTTTCTCTTCTTGAGAAATTCACTTAACGCCTTTCAGGCATGATTTTCTCAACTAGAGAATACAATCATGTCATCAATTCATATTGAATTATTCGAGATAAAGCAGAAAGTCCTCGAACTTTTTTCGATATAGGTGCATTCACCATTTTACATTTCTGAAATCACTTCAAGATAACGGCGGAACCGACGCATTCGCCATTTTCCAACGATAACTTCACCTGACATAACTCAGAAGGAAAGTGATCCAAACTAACTGAAATCTGGAATGGACATACTCCTTGAAGGTATCTTTCACTGTGCAGAATTTGAGGACAATCCGAGCACTTTCGAAATTTACGTGAAAATTTTCCTAAGGTTATAGTCTTTGCTTTAGGTCGATTCGGAAAATTTTTCTTTTCTTGAGAAATTCACTTCACGCCTTTCAGGCATGATTGTCTCAGCTAGAGAATACAAGCAGATCATCAATTCATATTGAATTATTCGAGATAAAGCAGAAGTTCCTCGAAATTTTTTCGATATACGTGCATTCACCATTTTTACATTTCTGAAATCGATTGAGGATGGCAGCGCCATTTTCCAACAATAACTTTACCTGCCATAACTCAGAAGAAAAGGATCCAATTTAACTGCAATCTGGAATGCACAGTTTCCTTGTAGGTATCTTCCACTGTGCAAAATTTGAGGCCAATGCTTTCACAATTTTGGTGAAAATTCTCCTGATGTCTTTGCTTTTGGTCGATTCGGAAAATTTTTCTTTACTTGAGAAATTCACTTCACGCCTTTCAGGCATGATTGCCTCAACTGGAAAATACAAGCATATCATCAATTCATATTGAATTATTCGAGATGAAGCAGAAATTCCACGAAAATTTCTGAGTTTATAAAAGTAACATAACTCGAAGGAAAGTGATCCAAACTAACTGAAATCTGGAATGGACATACTCCTTGTAAATATCTTTCACTGAGCAAAATTTGAAGCCAATCCGAGCTTTTCCAAAATTTCGGTGAAAAACTTCCTAGGGTTATATATATTCTTTGCTTTTGGTCGATTCGGAAAATTTTTCTTTTCTTGGGAAATTCACTTCACGCCTTTCAGGCATGATTGTCTCAACTAGAGAATACAATCAGATCATCAATTCATATTGAATTATTCGAGATAAAGCAGAAAGTCCTCGAACTTTTTTCGATATAGGTGCATTCACCATTTTACATTTCTGAAATCACTTTAGGTTAACGGCGGAACCGACGCATTCGCCATTTTGCAACAATAACTTTACCTGCCATAATTCGGAAGATCATGATCCAAACTAACTGAAATCTGGAATGGCTATACTCCTCGTAAATATCTTTCACTGTGCAAAATTTTAAGCCAATCTGAGCACTTTCAAAATTTCGGTGAAAAATTTCCTAAGGTTATAAATCATCAATTCATATTGAATCATTCGAGATAAAGCAGAAATTCAACGAAAATTTCTGATTTCATAAAAGTGCCATAACTCGAAGGAAAATGGTCCAAACTATACATATGTATATCTTTCACTGTGCGAAATTTGCAGCTCTTTCAAAATTTCGGTGAAAAATTTCCTAAGTTTAGTCTTTGCTTTTGGTCGATTCGGAAAATTTTTCTTTTTTTTGAGAAATTCACTTCACGTCCTTCAGGCATGATTTTCTCAACTAGAGAATACAAGTAGATCATCAATTCACTTTGAATTATTCGAGATAAAGACTTTTTTCTCCAACCATCAAAAAATGTTGACTTTTCTGTACTATTTGCAAAAGTCATAAATTCTCTTACCGTACAGAAATTTGCTCGTTGCTTAGCAACACTTTTAATCCTAGGATTAAAAACGCTACTTTTAATCCTTGGATTAAAAGTAAATGCATTTGAAGTCTACTTGACAATCACTGTCATGATTCTGTGTTCAAATTCATAACCAAATTATGAACGATTTTTCACTAAAACCAATTTTATTGTAATTTTGACTTGGTTGGAGAAAAAAAAGTATATATTATTCGGATTAAAAGTGGGAGAATGTTGTAACTTAGGTAGTATTTTATTCTCATTTGATTTTTGTACCTATTTTCAAAACGTCACTTTTATATTTAGCGAGTAGGCAAGTAGTTTTAAAAAATTGATTTGACAGATTGAATTATTAGAAAAGTCATTCCTAGTTTTGGTAGTATTGTGCTGTGCTGTATATTTTCATTACTGCAGTAAATTGAATTTACAAACCTTATTTACACTTATTTCGAACCACCCAGACGCTAGACCCTACCGGTGTGTGGGATTTCGGCGGGGATACAACACTCGTAAAAAAAATATGCACTTTTAATCCTTATAATATAATATACTATTTTCTAATTTTTATCCAATCCGAGCACTTTCAAAATTTCAGTGAAAACTTTTTTACTTGGCAAATTACCTATATCTATAGCGTTCCAAAAAAGATAACGAACTTTTCAAGAATTCTTGTACGAAGAATTATTAAGAAAAATCCGCGAGCCTGTCGATTTTTAATTTCGAAAGGAACTTATCCTATGCAATTTTCAATTTGATATTTCTCGCCCCCTACGCCCTGTACCCCTCTACTTTATTATTTCGAAAGGAAATATATGGATTGAGATAGCTACATCATTTATTTTTGAGCGCTCGTTCTACTTAAACGAGAGGTATATCGTTTTGGCAAAATATCTGTTATTCTTTAATTTTGAGCCGAGAATGGTCTCAAACGATAGGGTTAGACTTCCTGATGACGAATTTGTGGTCAAATTCGATTCTGTCCAATCATCAAGTCCTTGCTCAACTATATCTATGTTTTACAAAAAAATGTAGGTATAATCATCCATAATCAATCGCCAGTTTTGAATCTCAAATAACTCGGCGTACGTCATTTTATACAGGTTGAAACCAAGTCTGTTTTGTTACCCTAAATTTAGAACCACCCCTGTTGTGTTTCAGTTGTTCGACAGTGTGATTTCTTATTTAATCTTCAAGACACATCTTCTCTTGGCAATTCAATTCTTCATTCATAAAAATAATTTAATTTTTGTTGATGATACAGGGTTTCAAGTAAAACATTGAATTTCGCTAAAGCTACAACAGTAGGTACTTCAACAAATTCAACCTAAAATTCTGACCTCCTCAAACTGAAAACAAAGTCAAACACAAAATAACATGTTTTCCGCCCAGACGTAGATAAAGGGTGCAATTGGTCTCGGCATGTCCTCATTAAGGTTTTGAATCAATTAGATCATCACTGAGCTCCTGCAAATTTTAAGGAGTTGGTACGCGAGATCGAATTTTTCTCCCAAGAGCATCCAAACATGCCCAATTGGGTTCAAATATTCTCTTAGAGCAAGGCAGTTGAATGCTTGGATATCAACCTCTGCTAAATACTCCTTGGTAATGCCACATGCGGTTGATGCGGTCGAGCATATTTAAGCATTAGCACGAAATCGTCTCCAATAAACGGCGCATACCGAACAACATGTCGCGCTGAAACATTGTTTTATGTTTTCACTCAGTTTTCAGTTTATTTTCATAACGTTCGCATATAAGGTTAAATCTGTGAAAGTACTTTAATAGCCATAGCGAAATTGTGGAGTTTTATACCTCTAAATACTCCCTGGCAATCCTAGCCACAAACGGTTGATGCCCAACAACATATTGAGCTGAAACTTCTCTTGTTTTATGTTTTCCTTCAGTTTAGTTTCATAACGTTCGCATTTAGGGTTGAATCTGTGAAAGTATACTTTCATAGCCATGTGGAGTTTAATGTTGCTCTGAAAACCCCGTATCTTTAACGAAAATTGAGCTATTGTTATGAATGAAGAATTAAATAGTCAAATTAAGATGTTTCTTGATGATGAAATAAGAAATCACACGGTGAAATAACTGGAACACACCAGGGGTGTTAGGGTAAAAAAAGGATTTTGTTTCACCCTGTATGAAATGCCGTACGCCGAGTTTTCTTGAAATTCAAAACTGGTGATCGATTAAGAATGACCATACATTCAATTAAGAAAAAAATTCAATCAAATTGGACTTGAAATAACATATTAATAAAATAACAAACTTCATCGATTTTTTGAGTAGATCGATTCTTTTGCCGGTGAGTGTAGATTCCTTAAGAAAAGGCTCAGATGAACAAGAGTGCTGAAGCTTTTCAGTCAGCATTTTCCTCGGCATTTTTCCTGTTCTTCAACCGAGACAGCGAAGCAAAATACCTCAAAGCGAACTCATTCAATCGATAATGAAATGAATGTGACCAAGTGGGTGGCCAAAAGAGCTTTTAATGAAAAGTACTCGAAGCCCACTTCTCTCCAACGATTTTTATGCAGGTTGTCATGCTGAATTCGCGTTCACGTATCGGTTATCAATATAACGCCTCTAGCATTCTAAATATGCAAATTTGATGGCCCCATTCATGGAAAACCGATACAGAAGGGGGAAAATCGAAAGTTTATACATTTTCAGTGGAAAATAGATGGAAAGGAAAACTGAGCATGGATGTAATTATCGATTTCAAACGAAACAGCTGACTCTGAGAACGCGTTCATCTTAACCACTCTCAGTATTGTAACACAGCGTAACATTAGGATGTAACTTGTAACAATTTTTTGGGGCCTTTGTTTTTTAAGTGATAGTTTGCCAATTTCTCGAATTGCCAGTTGCAAATGGTTCAAATTGGTCTCCTGAAGAATATGTAGGTACCTAAGCACGTGAATCTTTCTGTGGGGTAGGAAAATACCATTATAAGGAAGCTGTTCAGAAAAGGGAGTTGAATAACAGAATAACCCTCTGGAGACACAATCCTGGACGTATTCAATCCAGAAAATTCGTGATGATTTCACCTATCTACATCAGAAATCTTCTTAAACTGTCACGAGCTGAGCTTTAAGTGATGGTGGAATTGCTGACTGGACACTGTCGGTACAAATATCATTTTTTTAAATTAAACTTTTTTAGAAACGCGATTTTCGCTGAAGTTGATAAAGACAATTTTCTATCTGGAATTAAAACAATCTGATGTTTCAGAGTGTATATATTATTTCATAGTGAATATTACAGTTTTCATCATCAAACTAATAATGGTTTTCTTTTTGCCTTTTTTCTGCTAATTGTTGCAACACTACTTTGAAGTCTAATTTTTTTAACAACTCAGCTTCAATCCACAAAACGGCCAGAGAATTCAAATGCTCTTGAGACTTGCTAGATCACAAATACGATAAAATTCGCTTCAATGCTCTGAACGACCTCTCTGCTGAACAGTTCTTTGCAAAAGTGAACAAAAACATTCTAATTGTAATATCGATATAGGGAAACACTTTCACCAAGCTTTTATCATTAATCACTCATCTCGTGAAGAGAGCTTTTGGAGGTTGTTCTAACTGAGCTAAGTAGGATTCGAAGTGCAAACATTCATCGTGAAGTTTTTCATCTAAACAGTCAGAAAAACTAGAGATGAGATCAGTAACCACTACTCCTAATTCTTCAGAACTAATCGATTGCAATTTTAACGAAAAGGAGAACTTCGCAGCAAAACCCTTGTAGCAATTTTTACGTTCATTCAATTCTCTTGTTAGATAGTCAATTATAACAAGATAAACCCCTACTCTGAAGTTTTCCCTCTCACTCAAAACAGTATGTCCCACTCGAGTTTCATCAGCAGGAACAGTTCTTGTTGTGGCTCTTCTTTCTTCACTTCGATATTTCTCAAATCCAGAATTGATCTTCGCTCTCTCCTCAAATCGATCAAATTGATCTCTTAATCCTACGATATAATCAACCAATGACTCATAATACAAAACTACTTCATCTATAATTCTATAACAATGTCAACTTTTTATATTGCTTCGCTCACTTTGTCAAATCTTTCCAAATTGAACTCCATACAGCGAACATTATTGCGGTTTCAAGAGATGTTGGCTTGAATATCAATCCTTTTGCTTCGCTTCCAGTCTTAGACCTCATCAATTTCACTCAAAGCTGCGACAACTTCTTTCCAATTTTGGTTCATGCTGTTGCTAGCTTCATATCTTGCCGACCAGCATGTTGTAGTTTTCGAAGATGGTTATTTCTACATTTTCGTGAAAGAGTTAAAGGCATTTGTCTTATTCACCGAAAATTTCCCGCCTCTAGGCCATGGCCTATGTTGGCCTAAGCGGTAATAGGGCACTGCTCTCTCCACCAACATCCGCTTGAGCTCCCTGTTCAACTTCTCCCTTTTGGCTTCTTTGAGGTTTGAAGGTATCTAGATCTAATTGAATATTGTTGGTTTCATCAATGCCATTGACGACATCCTTGGGTTTTCATGAAAACAAAGATAGCTGCATATTGTTAGAATAGCGTAATTGGCACTTTTTTCTCCAACGAACCTCCAACGAACGTACCTAAAAAAAGAATTCAAACCATAGGTGAATAACTTTTTCGAGAAAGAAAAATAGGAATTCACCAGACGCAAGTGCATCATCTCATTGGGAAGATGAAAATAGATGAAATATGACTCAGCTTCTTGATGTCTGATTTCAATGAATTTCACTTCTTTCATTCAGCTCATATCAGCGTTCAAAACTTGATGATTTTTTTAAAATTTAAATTGCCTCTACTACGCTGTTTATTAAAAAATATATTCAACTACAAGTATTCATTGGAGTATTCTTTCAGTTGCAATAAGTATTTTTCTGGATCGATTTACTCTCTTACATACAGATGTGGAAGAATCGGATGGAAACACGGGAGTTCCAGTGTTAAATTCAAGCAGGCTCGGAGTCCAGTGGAACAGTGGAACAATCGAAACCTCAGAGCGATGCGATATTGATTAAGCGGCTGGTCTGTTGGAATGGCATTCCGAAAGCTCTGATAAGGGTAAGATCGGAGCATTGGTTACAGCAAACGCTGGTATTTCGGTGGTAGTCGCAAGACGCGACGTTACCTGTGTCGTTGCCTACCGTAGCGTTTGCTGTAACCAATGCTCCGATCTTACCCTTATCAGAGTTTTCAGAATGCCATTCCAACAGACCAGCCGCTTATTCAATATCGCATCGCTCTGAGGTTTCGATTGTTCCACTGTTCCACTGGACTCCGAGCCTGCTTGAATTTAACACTGGAACTCTCGTGTTTCCATCCGATTCTTCCACATCTGTATAGTTCCAAGTTATTATTATTTATTGGAAGAAATATATTAAAGTACAAGTACTCATTGAGTCTTCTTTCAGTTGCAATAGGTAAGTATCTTTCTGGTTCGATTCACTCTCTCATAAAGTTTCTAGTTATTTGAGCAACAGCCTGGGTTCTGTTACGCTAAAGAACCTATAATTCTAAGAGCATCCTTAAAAAAATTCGAGGAGAATCACTAGAATTAATTGGTACGATCTTGGTGGCCACTTCAAGTCTTTCTAGCAATAAATGATTAAACATTGTACCATCCTGTTGAACCAATATGACGTTCAAGTCCATTTCGTCTAATTTGGCTCAAAAAAGAATGGCCTTATACAGGGTGTCTACTTCTAAAGTGGACAAACTTCAAGGGGAGATTATACGAGTGATTCGCAACAAAAAATGTCATATAACATATGGTCGAAATGAAATGTTGACGGTTATTCTTCAATTTTACATTTTTTGATTTCACGAAATATTTCGAGTTTTTCCATAAAATGATCATTATTCAGTTTTCTTATTAATCTCATCAAATTTGACCACATATTCGGAAAGGGTAATAAATTTGCTACAAGAAAAGAGAATGTGTGCAGAAAAAACTCTTATTGCAAGCGTGGTAAGGAGGTGAATATCTCGATTCTGAAGTTAAAAAAATTAGTCCTAGGGGAAGTGTGCCCATATTGGCACCCTTAACGAATTTTTTACATATTTCATTGAAGGAATATTTTTCTATGTCATCGAGTGTACAGATTTACTGCTACTCGTATGTAGTATGCATTCTTATGTATAGTTTCAATATAAATTGTTAAAACTTTGGATTATAGCACTTTTTAAAATTTGGCCACGGGTGCCATCATAAGATCACGTATGTCCTTTGATGGCATATAACTTAAAATAAAATGATATAATTTATTGAAATGTTTTATTGAAGAAAATAGCAGTAAGTAAGTGTAAAGAAACTAAATTTACATTCTTTGGCATCGTCAAAATATAAAAATATAATTTTTTACGCACAATTCACCTACGAATATGATTTGCACTAGCATACTCGGCATGGCACCAGCTGGCGCATTTCTGGCAACGCAACCAATTCTCCCCTGGTCGAGACATGGACAACAGCTTATAACAATAAAGACAAGCGGCATCTGAATCATCGTCTTAATGTCTTTCTTCATTTTCCTAATTTTCTTTCTACGAACCTAATCTGTCTTTTGATCTTTCTGGCTAGCTTCTCTTCTTTTTCCAACTTCTTTTCTTTTATCTTAGGGGTTGTATTGAGGATTCCAACTTTTCCTCGTTTTCTTCCTCTGTTCACTGTTGATTCTGCAACGGCAGTTGGCAGTAGTGAGAGTTCTTGTATGATTTTCAATGATCTCAATACTTCACTTGAAACCATTTTCATTATTTTCGGATACCTCTAAATTTCCTTGCGAAATACCAGGCTTTGGAGGAATCGTTTCTTGATCTAGATTCTTTTTCCTATGATGGCACCCTATGCTTTCATAGGAATACCTACTCTGGCTGTGCCATCATAAGCATAGGTAACATATATTTTTCAACAAAGCGAAAAAGGTACTAAAAAGACGAAAGAAACTAAAACTTTCACACTGAAAGCATTATTATAGAGTGATTAAAGGAAATTATAATCCTTTTTTACACAGATTTTTTGAATATCCAAATAAAACGAAAAATAATGAAATAACTATCATACATCAACACTTACCTAAATGATTGAACTCTTATAACAGTCACAAATTGCCACGTATTCATGCCATTTGGCGTACAAACTCAGTAAATATAAGTTTGTTCGGTTGATGTTAACAGACTTCTTTGAAGTGTGCCATCATAAGCAGGATGCCATCATAGGCATACTTCCCCTATTTTTCCAATGCTTTTCTCGATGAAATATCAATAATTATATACACGTTTTCTTTTCAAATACCTTATTTAGTTTACCTTCGATTGACATATCAACTTTTGTGCTATCTGCTCATCCTTCGGCATAATATCATGGCTGAAATGATAACAACGAAAAAGTCTAAATATTCCGGACCTAATCACCTAAATTTGCTATATTTTGAATCTCTTCTTGATTGAATCTTAATGTTATTTAATGAGAAACATCGATTCATCTCTTCTCTGTTGATGCTAAGACTTAATTTTTCTAGGTGGTACCAGAATAATTTAGGATAGTGGGGGCCGTATAGGATATTATGGACTGATGAGGCCACTTTCACGAAATCAGATTGATTAATTTACGAAAAAACATTGCATGGCAGAGAAAAAACCCTCCTGCGATTATTGTTTCTCATTTCCAAAGCAACTGACAGACATATTGGATGAAATGCACCTGTCTAACAGATAAAATGTATGGTTTCGAATGAATGGCTGCCCAGCACATAATAGTCGTAATTTCAAGATCTATTGAATGGATATATTGGGATATAAAGGATCCGAAGATACAGTCAGATGGCCACCGAAGAACCCCGACCTAACGCCTTTGGATTTTATGTCGAGAATACTTTGAAAGAGAAAGTATATCTAATTCGCTTTCAGACTCGGAATTGTAACATTTCTGTAACATCAACATCACCGACATAACATAACAATGTAACATAATATCCGAAACGTAACATGCATGTTACGATAAGAAATGTTTCCTTCAGTCGTAACACAACAGGGTACTAAACAGTAGGACCTATAGTGAATTTGCTCATAATCTAAGTGTCTTCAATTTTCCTCCCCATCTTTTCTACTCGCACAATTTTCTATATCTTTGTGTAGGTGTCTTTTTTCAACCCCGACATATATTTTTTCGATAAATTTATGGAATATGTTCATGGAGATGGATTATATAAGAGAATTTGATATCAGACTGGATAAGGAATATTATTATCCTGGAGAACAGATCAACGGTACAGTTATTTTGGATACCATCGAGAACTTCAAGTTGAGAAGTGAGTTAAAAAAATTTTTTTCGGATTTTTCTGAGCATGCATTCGGAACACGTGGAAGGGTGTGTCGTGGTGAATCTTTGGAAAGCCTTAGCACATGAACTGAGTAGAGTTGTCAATCATCCATCTACTGAACTTACCCAACACTTCTTGGCTTCATATTTCTTAGAATTTATACTGGCAGCTTTTTTCACTGATAATCATGCTATTACGATTCAATTGAATGATAAACCTCAAGTTTAAAGTTGAAAAAAAAGTATTAAAGCGAAAATGAAATTTTGAAAGTGTGAACCTTCCGAATTTTTGATACAATTTGACATCAACGTACCAAACTAGCATATTTATTCCTCAAGTTAATCCAACAACTGCGTTTCGATTGAATAATAAACTTTCACTAGGTTGAGTAGACGTTAATGAGAAAGTCTTTAAAAGATGCGAATCACATTTTAGAAGAATATGTACAAAAACAAACGCAAGTAAAAATTATTTCCCTCTGTAGTTTCTGAATTGATGCGAAAGATTTAAGGGGATTATTCCTCAGAATATTGTATGAAAGAAAGTTCCAATAAATGTAGTTCCGGAAATGCATTGTTCCCAAGATACAGGGTGTTGAAGTTTTACTTAAAACTGACTGAAAAAGTGGTACGCCACTGAGATAGTTTAAAATACCAATTATTTTTTAATTCTTCGTCCAATTTGTGATACAAAAATCTTTTCTGCTTCCTTTTCGTGTGGGGTCCGTTCTTATTCAAGAAAATAAAACATCTAAACGCGTATTTGTCGTTACTTTATCATATTATGTAGTAGAGATACTATGTCAAGTTGTTATTTTTTTACATAAAACGGAGCCCCACACGAAAAGAACGGAGAGATTTTTCGTCATAAATTGAACGAATAATTCAAAAATAATTGTAGGTTCAAAAAATCTCAGTAGTGTACCACTTTTTCAGTCAGTTGTTAAGTAAAACATGTAACTACATTTATGGGAACTTACTTCCATAAAATATTCTGGGGAATCATCGCCTTACATCTTTCGCATCAATTCAGAAACACTCTGTATATTGATCCTAAAATTGTGATACAATTGAATTAAAAACTTAAACTCTATCAAACCTTGAAAATTATTGAAAATTTTGTGAAGCACTGACGTGAAGTCAAAAGCTTTTGCGCGCTTGTTCATGTTTGGAAAACGATAAATCCAATTTGAAATACCTGAGGTTTTATTCTATTAATTATGAATTCATCAATCGTTCAAAAAATAAACCTTCCCTGAAAATTTTGTTTTGAAGTCGTTTCTTCTGTGTTTGTATTTGGGACCGGCTTACGAACGACCGTAAGCACGACTACATAGGTATAAATGTCGTAGAACATTGTCACAGAGACTATTTAACCAGCATTAAGTGACCGAATATAATTATTTTTAAGTACAAATTCTAATAATACTTCTCTGACGACATTCAGCTCAAATATGCCTGTCGCAGCCTTAATTCTAAATATCAAGTTTGATATTGATCGGATCTATGATTTCGCTAATATTCGAAAGACATTGAGATAAATTTAAAGCCAGAGTTACTCCAAAACCAATCAATCGATTTACACAGACATGTAAAGGGTTTTCCAAGAAGAGGTATTATTTTGATATTCAAAGAAAAATGCCATTTTCAATATAAATGATCGGATGTTGATTTTATTATGAAGAAGAAGCTATGCCCTTAATAGTGGAAAATAACATCAGGCAAATGACCACCACGTCCACGCTCACAGGACCATATCCTTTTAATGGAATTTTCCATAACCAAGAAGTTGCAAGGTGTTAAATCACAAGATCTCGGTGGCCAATTGTGATCACCTCTTCGAGAGATAAAACGGTCCGGATCATTTTCATGGATTTCAATGACACAATCAGCAAAGAACGACGTTGTTGATGATCCGCCGACTTGAGTTCTTGTGTTTACTCAACTTTGTAAGCCTTAAGACCCAATTCTTCATGCAAAATACGGTGTAATGACGTTTGTGGAATGCCTAATTCCAAAGAACGACGAGGAATGGTAAAACCTGGGTTTCCTTTAACACTTTCGGCTACAGCAACAATATTCACGGCTGTTCTTGAGCGACGTGCACAGGTTTTATTCTTTACATCACCAACTTATCCCAACAGCTCGAATTTTTCCTCTAATTCTCTACTGCGGTCCGACAAGGTGCTTTATGACGACCCAAAAATGTTCGAGTTTTACGAACCGTCTCTGCCAAATTTTCACCCTTTTTATGGTGAATTTTAATAATTTCAATGCGTTCTTGAAGCGTGTATCGTTCCATTTTTATTAATGGCGTAGTTTCTATTTGTCAAATGTCAAAAAATGACAGCGTCAAACGTGACATCTACCGAATTAACACCTCTTATTGAAAAACCCTTTAGTTGTCCCAAATCTACCATGAAAATTTCATGGTCGTAACATGTTCGTTCTTCATCCACAAAATAAATTTCACTCGAATCGAATATCTTGTTATAGAAATATAAAGATTCTTCTTTTTAATATTTCAATTGAATTTGAGCCGAACGATTTAGCACTCATTTTAGTAGAACGAGAGCTCAAAAAGGTTAAACCTGAAATATATTTTTTTCAGCTATCAGAATACTACTAAGAGGAAAAGCACATGCAGAATGGAAAGTACTTCTATCTGGAGACAGAAGAACTGTAAGTTTTCTTGCTACGGAATAGTTAAACATAGATGTTTTGAATGAATATCGAAAAATAATAAATTTTCTGAATGAAATACATAAATAATATCGACTGCAAACATTACAGAAAATAACATGACGTCCTGCAGAATATTGAATAATTTATTCTTCATCTGATTCAATTTCATCATTATAAAATATTGATTTTCAAAATGTTATAATTTTTCAATTCACTCGATAATTCCATCCATAATAGTATCATGACTACTTCGCTTGAATAAATATCAATTCAAGTAACAATTACACCTCAAAAATATTTTAATGAATCATATATATGCATTATTCCAGGTTAAAGGTGAACAGTATTTCATCGACGAGCGTCAGGTGATATGGGGTGAAAAAAATTTAGAAACAACAATACCAATTCTACCCAGAGGCCTACACAAATTTCCTTTCAGGTTTGTTTTTCACCAATAAATCTTCTCAATTGTAATATTTCTTCATAATTACTTCAATTCTTTTTTTCTGTTTCAGATTTTTCCTGCCAGAATCTAGCCTACCCTGTTCATTTGAGAGTAAACCATCATGGATACGATATTATTTCAAGGTAACCATAGATATTCCCTACGCCAGTCCACCCCAAGGTATGAAATACTTCACTGTGATCGGACCACATATCGACTGCATGGAAGAGCAATACCTAGTAAGTAGAATATATTATATGTTCTGTGATAGAACCCACTCTCACTCAAATGAGACGTGAATGCGACACCGCATTCATGTTGGAAAATGATGTAAAATGTGACTCACATTGTTACTTGAACGATACGTGAATGCGACATCGCATTCAGGTTGGTGAATGACGAAAAAATGACTCACATTGGGGTCGGCAAATGTCGTAAAATGTGACTCACATTGTTACTTGAATGATACGTCAATGCGATATCGCATTCGGGTCGTTTAATGTGACTCTCATCGTTACTTGAATGAAACTTGAATGCGATATCGCATTCGTGTTGGTAAATGACTAAAATGTGACTCACATTGTTACTTGAACGATATGTTAATGCGATATCGCATTCAGGTTGGGAAATGACGTAAAATATAACTCACATTGTTACTTCGATGATACCTGAATACGATATCGCATTTGGGTCGGCAAATGTCGTAATATGTGACTCACGTTGATACTTGAATGATACGGGAATGCGATATCACATTCAAGTTAGTAAATGACGTAAAATACATAAATGATAAGTGAATGCGACATCGCATTTAGGTTGGAAAATGACGTAAAATGTGAATGACATTGTTACTGGAATGATACGTGAATGCGATATCGCGTTAAGGTTGGTAAATAACGTAAAATGTGACTCACATTGTTACTTAAATGATACGTGAATGAGATATCGTATTCGGGTTGTAATAACGAAAAATGTGATTAACATTGTTACTTGAACGATACGTGAATGCGACATCGCATTCAGGTTGGTGAATGACGAAAAAATTATTCACATTGGGTTCGGCAAATGACGTAAAATGTTACCCACATTGTTACTTGAATGATACGCCAATGCGATATCACATTTGGGTAGTTAAATGTTATTTTCATCGTTACTTAAATGATACTTGAATGCGATATCGCATTCAGGTTGGGAAATGACGTAAAATATGACTCACATTGTTACTTGAATGATACGTGAATACGATATCGCATTCGGGTCGGCAAATGACGTAATGGTAATGTGTGACTCGCATTGTTACTTAAATGATGAGTAAATACCATATCGTATTCAGGTTAGTGAATGACGTGAAGAGTGACTCACATTATAAATCAAATCGTGCCAATAATGTTGAAATCAAACCCAAATATTAATATTGACTTATTTTTGTGAGTCGCAAAGCAAACGTCTTTGAATGTGCAACTTTTCGTGAACAAAATGTAAGATTGAATTGCCACATAAATCCCATAAAACCATGCAAATTTCGTCGTATAGATATGACGGAAATATGTGTCGGTCATAAAAGGAGGTTAATGGGATGTTCATGAGAGATTTATGTTATTCGTTACTGAAATGTTATGTTAGCTGACAGTTTGTCTAAGGATCATACATATTTATGTTCAAATTTATTTCTCAATTTTCTCTCTGATTCTGCCAGAAAAGGGGGTTAATATGGATGGATTGAAATTTTTGTGATGCCAAATATCATTTCTGCGATTAGGTATTTCGAATTATCTATAATATCTGACTAGTTAAAACATATTCTCTTACAGAAACCTGTTGTATTAGAAGACAGGAAAAGTACATGCTGTTGGTGTTGCAAGAAAGGTACCCTGATGTTGAGGGGTGTCTTGGAAAGATCGGCCTACGTATGCAAGGAAAGTGTCAAATTGAAGGTGACAATAGACAACCAATCGGAGAACGAAGTTAGACTTGTTGTTAGACTAGAGCAATGTTGCGAATTCTTCATCGATAGAGGTGTTCTTGGAGTCAGCAAAGATTCCAAATATCTTGTTTTCGAATACAGGTGAGAACATAGAACAGACCTATAGGCTTTTTTAATTCTCCAAAGTATATACAGTGGAACTTCCCTTTAGCGAAAGTCTGTATAACGGATTTCTCTGTAGGTATAACGAATTTCGTTCAAGACATTGAATCACTTTGAATCCGAATTCCATGTTGAAAACACAAAATGAATTATCTCATTAACGAATATTCCAAGAACAAGAACATTACTCTTTGAATGGGTATTGGTGAAAAGTTATAAGGGTGGGTTTTTCCATAATTATGCCGGACGTAGGTAATAAATCCCGACCATGAACTGAACCATTACGACGGGCGGATTGATACTTCCGAAACGTTGGATTCAGCTGGAAATGTTAATAATGACGGTTACTTTATATGATTTCGTTAATGTAGATGTAACTTCCATCTAAAAAGGACATGTTAATGGTGTCAAATGCGGTGTTCGAGATCACTACGATTAGCAGTGATGATACCGACAGCGTTGATTTGGATGGGCAACCGGTCGAAAAACCAAATCGTGAGAGGTACCCAAACCTTTAAAACTTGTCGTCTCGCTTTCCGGTCCATTGAAGAGGTTCCGGAAAATATTTTTGAATCTTTGAAAAAATGCGGAGTTTTTTTATGAGAATAAAATATTTTTCAATTGTACTACTCAAACAAAAATTACGAATTATTTGCCCAAAAAATCATGAATTGCTATGTATTGTATACGTACCCACATACGATTAAATGCCTATAAGCTATTAGAAATGCACTTACACACCTTTTTGAGTATGTATATGAATTCACAATGAAAATGCAATTTGTTGCTTCTATACTTGATTATTTGACACTATAAAAACCACCTTCTGTACAACGAAATTTTTTTTGCGGAATTGGCGCTTTCGTTATAGGGAAGTTCCACTGTATAAAGTATGAATAGTCCCAGGATATTTATAAAGGGTGTCCCAACAAGATCGCAAGATTTAAATTTTAAATAAAACACAGATATTCATGAAAAAAATCGCGAATTCTTTATTACATCGTAAAGTAGACAAGATGAGATTATGTATGGAACAACACATCGGGCAGATGGCTGCCGTAGCTTTGCTGGCACATTCGCGATCTTTTAATAAAATTTCCAATGACCGTTTCGCATAAATGCTGCGGTATTTCATTAATGCAGCGTCCAATTTCCTCTTTTAAGGCTTGAGTTGTCGTCGGCTTATTCGCATAAACCATCGATTTCAAAAAACCCCAAAGGAAAAGTCCAATGGTGTTAAATCGCACGATCTAGGCGGCCAATTCTGGTCTCCAAAACGCGAAATAACACGACCGGGAAATGACTGATGCAGCAATTGAATTATTTCTCTGGCTGAATGAGATGTGGCGCCGTCTTGTTGAAACCACATCCCCTCCACATTCATTTCCTCAAATCCAGGCACGATAAAATCGGTTATCATTTCACGATACCGACCACCATTGACTGTTTGCGCTTGACCTGACTCATTTTCATAAAAAAAAAGGTCCAATGATTCCTCCAGCCCAAAATCTACACCACACAGTGACACGTTGGGGATGCATTCGCTTCTCGTGAATCACTCGAGGCTTATCCTCGCCCCAAATGCGACAATTCTGCCTATTGACGAAGCCATCAAGATGGAAATGGGTCTCGTCACAAAAGATGATTTTATCGGCAAAATCAGCATTTTCATGTTTTCTTTCCAATACCCAATTAACGAACTCCCTCCGCTGTGCATGGTCAGCTGGCTTCAGTTCCTGAGTCAATTGAACCTTGTCTGCATGAAGATGCAAATCTTTCGTTTTCGTCAAAATTCGCTGCATAGTGGATTTGGAAATACCAATTTGCTGAGCTCGGTGTCGAACTGAGGTGGATACTGGATAGAGTTTCAGCGACATCATCACGTACTGCTGCGATATTTTCGGTCGATCGACCTGGTCGAAGGCGCGTTGTTGTCTTTACATCAGTGACAGACCCAGTTTCAGCAAATTTTTTCATTAATCGCTTCACAGTTGACTCTTTTGGAGCATTATTGTAACCCCAAATTGATCGCAATTTGCGAACTGTAGCCGCAAAACTTTCACCATTTTGGTGAAACAATTTTACAATGAGAATGCGTTGTTCATTCGTGTAGCGCTTCATTTTCATTAACCTTATAGGTACCTTCTACTAACAAACAATAATAATTGTTCAAATGTCAAACAATGACACTTCGAATGGTGCCAAATTTAAATCTTGCGTTCTTGTTGGGACACCCTTTATTTGAATGATCGTTTTCCCAAAAAATTCTGATTTTTAGTCAGGGCTTTTTAGCTTCTAAACTCATGGTAAAAAATTATAGATACTTGAGACTATAGCCTTCCTCTGTGTTTTAATTGAATTAAGTGAAGGACAGTTTTAAAAACTTGCTAGATATCGAATTTCTAATGTTGTTAATGTCTTTTTTCCTGTTTCAGAGGAAGTAATGTTAAACCACACACAAGAACCAAGTGGGATAGTGCCAATAGTTTAGTTATACCCCCCATGCCTACAACAATGGTCGGAATTTGCCGATTGGTGCAAATATATTATATTTTGACTGTGAGTATAGCTGCAATAAAGATTAAATTTATCCAACAAAATTTCTTATAAAAGGTTTTTCAATAAGAGGTGTTATTTTGAATAGCCCGCTATTTCGG
Organism: Propylea japonica; assembly: GCA_013421045.1. NCBI lineage: Eukaryota > Metazoa > Arthropoda > Insecta > Coleoptera > Coccinellidae > Propylea > Propylea japonica. Next base: position 84,463,604 of record CM024242.1, read on the forward strand.
TAGATGTCACGTTTGAAGCTGTCATTTGTGACATTTGACAAGTAGAAACTAAGTCATTAATAAAAATGGAACGATACACGCTTCAAGATCGCATTGAATAATTCATTAAAATTCACTATAAAAATGATTGAAATTTGGCAGAGACGGTTCGTAAAACTCGAACATTGCACCTTGTCGGCCTGCAATGAAGAAATTGGTGGAAAAATTCGAGCTGTTGGGACAATTCGGGAAGAATAAAACAGCCGAGAATATTGCTGCTGTTGCCGAAAGTGTTGAAGAAAACCCAGGTTTGTCCATTTCTCGTCGTTCTTTGTAATGAGGCATTCCACAAACGTCATTACAAGGTCTCAAGTCTTATAAAGTTCAGTGCTCCGCTACGTGCCACACAAGCAACGAAACCATCGATCTTTTGCAGAAAAAGTTTTCGGACCGTGTGATTGTAATTGGCACCGAGATCTTGTGATTTAACACCTTGCGACTTCTTACTTTGGGGCCACGCGAAAGAGAAGGTCTCCGCCAATAGCCCAGCGTCGATTCAAGACCTCAAAGATGAATTGGTGAGGCTATCGAGGACATAGGGCAGCCACTTTGCGATTTGGTTATGGAAAATTTCATTAAAAGGATATGGTCCTGTAAGCGTGGTCGTGGTGGTTATTTGCTTGATATTATTTTCCACTATATTAACGGCATAGCTTCTTCTTTATAACGAAATAAACCTTCGATAATTTATATTGAAAAATGGCATTTTTCTTCGAATATCAAAATAACACCTCTTATTGGAAAACCCTTTACTTAGAGAGTTCGTGGCTCGATAATATTGTGAAATTAATTTGAAAATATGTCATATTGCCGCAAAGCAGCAAACTTAAATTATATAAGGGGGAATTTATCTTGAGGAATTTTGTTTTGAGTATTATTCGACATGAAAAAACACCTTCAGGCGTCCCTATTGACTTGGGAAAGTGTAACACCATAAAGAAACTGGCTGACTCTTCTGTTGGTGCCAGGGCTTTGTAGTGTTGAAAGAGAAAAAAAATGCAGATGAACTTGCAAAAAGTACATCAAGGTTAACACCTGCTGGATCTGTGGACAAGGAAAAGACCAAAATAAAGCAGCGCTCCAAACATGGAAGTTGAATAATAGAATAACCCTGTGGAGAAACACTTCTGGACTTACTCAGGCCAAAAAATTCGTGATGACTCCACCTATAAAGGAAACGAAGAGGCCAATACACTTGCCAAAGAGGGCACGGAATCTTCCAGGGATGGATCCTTCCACCAAGTTCATTCAGAACATTGAAACAGCAAGATCCAAAATATATTTGGATCTTGGTAAGAAACAATTACACCTCCTCACTGGCTTTCTTGCAGGACACTGTCCGTTCAAATACCATACTTTTTGGAGATGAGATTGCAGGCTCTGTTGATTAGAAGCAAAAACAGAGGAACTCATGTAACGCAAGTATGCAGAACTGGCCAATGAACAACTCATATGAGGATACCGGTCCTGGACACCCAAAAGGTAACAGCCAAGGCTCCTAAGGAGGTTGTGGGTTTTATCAACGCCATTGTCGGCCTCCTTAGGTTTCCATGGATGAGTAGGATAGAGAAGAAGGATCTACAAGTATTGCTTGATTGATATTGATGATTCAATCCAGTAGATATCTTCTTCTTCTTCTTCTCTGTGCGGTGCCTTACCGGCCGAACTGAGGCCTAGTGGCCCATTGTTCACCCGCATCGTTCCATAGAGACTCAGCTCCTCAGACACGAAGACAGAAACGTCGCGAGCCTGCCAGGAGTGGTCCCTCTCACCATAGGAATAGAAGGGGTTGGATTTCCTAGGTGTGTTGACCTTAACTCAGTAAGGTTTTCACAGTTGAACAAAATATGCTCAAACGTTTCATCAGTACTCCTGCACCACCGGCATAGGGAGCAGCTCGTCAATCCTATTCTCTTCAAATGCTTGTTAAACAGGTGACCAGTCAATGCACCAGTCACCAGACCGAGTTGTTTCCTCTCCAGCAACAGAAGCCTATTGACCTCAGATCGCGAGGACGGTCTCTCAATGAGAATCCTCGACCACCTCAGGCCCACCCCTGCGCTCCATTACGAGGAAAATTCCCTGTTCAGCCAGTTCCTGAAGAAACTTCTGACAGATGTGCGACAGATTGGCAGCGAAGGCTCCATACCAACAAATGCTAATCCGGCTCCCCGCCTAGCCAGTTCATCTGCCTTGACGTTACCAGGTATATCCGCATGAGCCGGACACCAGATTACTTTCAAAAAGTTATCAGAGCCCAGCACACGCAGAGCTTTCCTGCATTCTTCTACCAAAAGAGAATCAACTCTAACATCGGATAGAGATTTCAGAGTTCCCTGGCTGTCGCAACATATATAAATGTGCTGGCCAGAGTATCCCCTGCGAATATTCTCCAGTGCGCATGCAAGAACCGCAAATAGCTCAGCCTGCACAATGGAACAGTCCTTCCCCAGAGGGATAGCCTGATTGAAGTGAGGACCCACGATTCCAGGCCCCAGACCCTGTTGCTGTGACAGAGCCATCAGTGAACCAGGTGGGACCCTCTGGACTAAGAAGCATGTTTGATGAAGACCATAGGTCTCTGTCGGGAACAATTACCCTGTAGGGTTAGTCCAGTAGATATACTATTAGGTTTCTCCACCGGAAATAGCACCTAGGTCCACGTGTGAACTTATCGAATGACGGGCCTCCAAAAATTTTGCAGAATATTATTTTCATCTACAATAATTAATTAATGACATTACTGTTATTACGGAACTGTACCTAAAGCTAGAAGTGCCCGTTTAATTGAGTAAGATGGTTGGTCTTTCCCCGTCTAAAGTCTAGTGTTGTTTTTCGTTGTAATGATTTTTGCCTAAATAATCTTTTTCCTTTTTCAGGTGAGCCTATATAACGACAAAGAGCCTGATCTTGTTCAAATACAGTTTCCATTGACTATTGGGACTGTACCTTTCAGAATCCCGAACAGTAATCAAACGCCGACAATAAAATATGGTATGTATTTTTTTCCATTTAACGCTCATTTATTGAAATAAAAAACTATAAAATAAATCTCAAATTTCCAGAACATGCATGCTCCCATGTTGAAGGGGGCAGGTACATTGGTCCAGAGTTTCTTCTCGGACAAGTGTATGATGGAAACGAACACCATTTGAGGTATGTTTAAAAAAAATTAAAAATTTATGAGGTATTCATAAAGTTCCTAGAATAAAATTCAATACAATTATTGTGAAAATATTATCATTTTTATGTTTTCCCTCCCAGTCTCTCAAACAGAAATAATTGAAAAAATTCTAATCAAGATGAAATGCTCCTGCGTAAATCCTGTCATTAATTTGTCAGGAGCAAATTGGTTTTCAAAAAATTGTTGACTAACAGTAAAACTAAAAAAGAATATGAGACTCCTTCTTCAGACAAACTTGTAGAATCTTTGGAATTGTGTATTTTTTCGTTTGCAGTCTAATTGACATTGGAAGTTGTCATCACATATAGAGATGTTGATTTATTTAATTATGAAATTTCCTTCTTTCTTCAATAAATCAATCCAAATACGATTTGTTCCAACTATACAATTAACCATATTATCTACTTCATCTAACAAAATACATCTGGATTTCTTAATTTTCCTTTTATAATTATGTTGGAAAAGATCGTATTTGGCTTGATTTATTGAAGAAAGTAATGATAAAAGGAAATTTAAAAATCTCTGTGTTGACCAATGTCAATTAGACTGTAAACGAAAAAATGCACAATTCCAAAGATTTCACAAGTTTGTCTGAAGAAGGAGTCTGATATAGACACCTTTCCTTTTTTAGTTTCACTCTTAGGCAACAATTTTTTCAAAACCAATTTGCTCCTAACAAATTAGTGCAAGGATTTACGTAGGAGCAATTCATCTTAACTGAATTTTTTTAGTTATTTCTGTTTCAGAGACTGGGAGTGATAACCTAAAAAGTTTACAAGAAAGGCAGAATCCTCCCAGATTATATTTCAATCGATATCCAAAATATTATAAGTTTTAATTTTTTTCTAAAACTGACCAAAAACTAAGCAGATATTTCATACAAGCAAAAAGGCACCCAAGAAATACTTGGTGGTGCCTCCATGCGTGCAGAGGGTAGAAAAAAACACCCTCAAAACTTTTTTCGAAGATGACTTTTTTCCATTTCGATATTTTCTAATAAGAAAAAATTATTCTGGATAGTTTGAACCATTTGGAACAAATTAGGTTTCTTGTAATTTCTTGCTGAATTTGTGTTTTATGAGCAAAAATAATTTATCAACCTATAATACGCCTGAGTCGTATATTCCAGGATTGTTCTCGATTTTTAATTAACTTTTCCCGATTCACATATCATATTTAATAGGAAGAAAGAACCTAGTAGTTTCTACACTAAATAAGAACCTTACATATATTCGGACAAAACTGAAGGGCTTTCCAATAAGAGGTGTTAATTTGATATTCAAAGAAAACTGCGATTTTTCAATATAAATGATCGGATGTTTATTTCATTATTAAGAAGAAGCTATGCCGCTAAGAGGGGAAAATAACATCAGGCAAATGACCACCACGACCACGCTTATAGGACCATATCCTTTCAATGAAATTTTTCATAACCAAATCGCGAAGTGGCTGCCCTACGTCCACGATAGCCTCACGAATTCCATCTTTGAGGTCTTGAATCGACGCTGGGCTATTGGCGTAGACCTTCTCTTACACGTGGCCAATTGTGATCACCTCTTCGAGAGATAACACGGTTCGGAAACTTTTACCGCAAGAGATCAATGGTTTCGTTACTTGTGTGGCACGTAGCGCGGTCTTGTTGAAAGTAAACGCTGTTGAATCAATACTATCCAATTTCGACCATAAAAACTCATTGATCATCTCTCGATAGCGCAATCCATTCAACGGAACTGTTGCCGAGCTCCAGATGCGACAATTTTGCTTGTTGACGAAGCCACCGAGGTGGAAATGGCCCTCATCACTCAAAATGATTTTTCGAAGGAATTACGGATCATTTTCATGGATTGCAACGACCCGAACACGATTGATTGATGATCGGCCGGCTTGAGTTCTTTTGTTGACTAAACTTTATAAGCCTTAAGAGCCGAATCTTTATGCAAAATACTTTGTAATGACGTTTGAGGAATGCCAAATCCCAAAGAACGACGAGAAATGGACAAACCTGGGTTTTCTCCAATACTTTCGGCTACAGCAGCAATATTCTCGGCTGTTTTTGAGCGAAGTGCACGGGTTTTATTCTGCATATCACTAACTTGTCCCAACAGCTCGAATTCTTTCACCAATTTCTTTATTGCGATCCGACACGGTGCTTCACGACGAGTACGACGACCCAGAAATGTCTCTGCCAAATTTCAACAATTTATAGTGAATTTTAATAATTTCAATGCGTTCTTGAAGCGTGTATCGTTCCATTTTTATTAATGGCGTAGTTTCTACTTGTCAAATGTCGAAAAATGACAGCTTTAAATGTGACATCTACCGAAATAGCGGGCTATTCAAAATAACACCTCTTATTGGAAAACCCTTTACAACAAAAAAAGTATGATTTCTCAACAAAAATTTTCAAATTTTTGGTCGCAGTGAACCATACCAATGTAGGGTGAAGAAATACATACTTACTACAATACAATGTTGCCAAGCATAATTTTAAATTTAATTAAATTTTTTTTGCAGAGAACCTGTAGTTTTATACAAACCAGTTTACGTAACAGTTGACAAAACTGCGGAAAATTGAGGAACATGGCAATAACAAGCAGGGTTTTAATTTTTTTTCAGATCAATTCGTCAAGACTGAATATATAGAAAAAATAGTGTCAATTTTTTAATTTTGTATTTCTCGAAAAAACGAATTATTGTTCGAATCAATCTATTTAAGTGGAACGTAACGAAATATAACAGACTCTGACTTGAAAGTGCACGAAAAGAAATATTTCTACTTTTCTCATTTGTTTAAAATGGTTTTTTTATGCACCTACGAGTCATGGTCGCTATAAAGGTGATTAAAGAAATTGGAATTGACTTGATGTAAAACTCAAAATTTTCGCTATGAAATTTAAGATATTAGAATAAATTACTTTGAAGCTAACAGATTTCAATGAAATTACGTCATCGATATAATAACATTATTTGCCGCAATTATACATGGGATATCTTTTTCACAAAATTCATCCAAAATTGAATAAAGAATCAAATTTATGAAATATTTGCTTTTCAACTGGTTATTGTCTGTTTTTGCAAGTATACACTGTGCAAAATATGCTGTATTATTGCGAAAAAATCAAGTATATAGATAAATTAATAAATATTACCTTCCCCAAAACTCCAAGCACCAAAATGTATCTCTTAAAATTATGACTTAAGAATATGAATTAAGATGCCAAAATTATTTGAGAATTATAGTGTATATGTTTTGATATTGAAAATCTTTGTACACAGTTCAAGAACATTAAAAATAAAATGTTGAATGAGACATAGATCAAATATTTTTTGATGAACACAGTCTGTTACATAATAGAGAAGTTTATAGAGATATTACAGAAATAATCAGAATGTTAAAGCAATTCCAGTAATAATATTTAAGGAGATACATGTCATTTAGATTAGCAGCTATTCCCGAAAAGTATTACCGTTGTGCCAAATCTCTTGAAAAATCCTAAAATCCACGATTTCTTTGAAAATATTAAATCTTTTCAATTCTATGTAGGTTTAACGTATTTTTTCATCTTTTTCTACAAATCAATCTCTGTGTACATCGATTACTTACGATTATTTTAATGTCTTGTAACACAAATTTAGTGGTTATACAATCGTGATATTCTTTTTAGATATATTTTTTGTATGAATTTCAACTTTTCCGATTAATTTACACAGTTTTGATGTTTATATATAGGAAATAGATATAAATTCGAGAAGAAAATTTATGAATGTTAACATTATGAATGTTGAGAAGTAGTTAAAAGAAAATATCGTATATTTATATGGTTGTTAATTGTTTTGTCATAGTTAAAATAAATGTTTCCTTATACACGACACTTAAAACTTTTTTTCACCTATTTTTCCCGAATAAAAAACATAGAATTTGTGTTCCTGCTTTTATTCATAATTTTTTTCAACATATGGAAATGAATTTATCTGCGACCCATGTTTAGACCCAGATCTAGCCCTAAACCGAGGCCTAGACCTAGGCCCATTCCTTGTTGTCTTCTTTGATTTTGTTCTTGTTGTTGCATATTTTGGCTTTGTTGTTGTTGCGTTTTCCCAAGTGATAGAGACATCTGTAACATAAAAATATGCATTTCTTACTGTTTCACTAAGAGATTATACAGAAATTTTCCAAAGGAAAATTTTCTTTTATTTGCCATTTCAGAATTTTCATGATTCACGAGAAAGATTTAAGTGAGAAAGTATTGTTACGGTTTTTTCTGCTTGCCAGTGTATATTCTTTTTTGAAAAAAAGCTTCATGAAGCTCTTTGATAATTCCTAAAATAATATACATAGTTAGGTTATTTCTCAGTTTGAGCAGAGGAAAATGTAAACAGGTCTTTCCCATTTAACAACTGCGCGTTCAAAATGATGTATTATTTCATAAAAAAAGTTCTGCGAGTGTTTTTAGAAAATTACGTTAAAGTAATGGTTTACGTAATCGTCCATCTGCAACTATTGTTGAATTATTCCAAAAATTTCGAGATCGGTTCGGTGGAAGATAAAAAAAGTGAAAATTATAGCCAGATCTAAAGGGTGTCTGTAAATAACTGCGAGGGGCTTTGGGGGATGATTTCTCGATGAAAATAAGCAGGGGTAGTTCGTATAATACTTTTTCGAAATCGACCCCACTCTCTCAAGATAAAGCCTTCGGAAAGCGATGACGAGTTGACAGTTTTTAATTTTTTTACGGCTTCTTAAAAACAGTGAGTCATAAAACTATACATAATATGAAGCACTTAAGAAGATTTTACTCACACAAATTTTTTAGATCTCATAACTTTATTATTAGGGGTTGAAAATAATAATCCCCTATGATTTTCATTCAACAATTGTTTTCGTGGGATAGATTTTCGAAAAATAAAATTCTCTTATGGTTTCCCATTCAATTCTGAAGAAAAAAAGTCTCTTGCGAAGTTTCGATACAGTCGATGCTTTTCTCGAAAAAAATTAAAACTTAAAAGCTGATATCATCACTGTTCATTCCATTTCATCGTATAAGTGTTCCATAGAATGAATATTCTAAGATATTGTATGTCTATGACCGGGGATAAAGATGTTATAAAACTTTCTAAAAGTTTAATTACTGATTTCAGAAAGAAATTAATATCCATAATATTTTAATTTCACAAATAGAACTTTCTTTCGATTAATAAGCATAACTAACAGAACCAATTTTGAGCATAAACAAGATCTTAGAATATTCATTCTATAGGGGTTTTCGGAAACTCACTCGATCACTAACTCGGGTTGAAGTAGCAAATGAACTGTTTACCTGTCAATACTGAACCCGGGATAGTGATCGAGTAAGTTACGATGGAATGGAATGAACAGTGATCATAACTACTTATAAGTTTTTATTTTTTCCGTATCGACTGTATCGAAATTTTGCAGAAGACTTTTTTTCTCCAGAATTGTATGGCAAACCGTAAGAAAATTTTATTTTTCGAAAATCCATCACACGAAAACAATTTTTGAAGGAAATTTATTTATTATTAGGGGTTGTTATTTTCAAGTTATGGGATCAAAAACAATTGTGCGAGTAATATCTACTTAATGAATCATATTATGTATAGTTTTATGACTTAGTGTTTTTAGGATTACTAAAAAAATTAAAAACTGCAAACTTGTCATCGCCTTCCGAAGACTCTATCTTGAAAAAGGACCGATCTCGAAAAAAAATATGAACTACGCCTGCTTATTTTCATCGAGGTATTTGTTTACAGACACCCTGTATATGAATAAACCTACATTGTTTCCTGAGCTAAAGGATGGAATTATTCGTGTCATTAGTGAGATGGAACCTCATTTTTGTCAAAATGTCATTGAAAAATTTAACAAAAGAGTGGACGTCTATAGAGCTGCAAGGGGGGACATTTGGCAGATACTATTTTTCGTACATAAATCACATAACTGACAATTTATGAAAAATTTTTGAAAGTGCATGACAATTATGTATTTTATTCATTCTAAAAAAATTGAAACAACCTTTATAATAAAATATAGCCAACACGAATGAATCGAAAGAAAACAAAGAGTTCTTTGAATATTAACTCCAGACATTCTAAAAAAATATTCTTGTTTTCGAAAACACCATCGATTTGAATTTGCTAAAGGTAACAAAAGATCATAAAATATAATCCGGAAAATAGAAAACTTTTCCCTTCTTACATTGATGTATATTAAAAACTATTTCTTTCATTATTGTTGATGACAAAAGTTCAAAAGACAAAAATACTTACAATCAGAACTAGCAACACAAATAAACTATTCCAACTGAAGGACTTCATAATGACTATTAAGTGAAAAAAATTTGCAGTTTTTATAATAATTCTAAAGATTCTTATCTGTGTAATAGAGAATTCGCATGTTTGCAAATTATAACGCACAATATGACACTTTTATTCGCGAATGTTAATAAAGTTGTTTCAATTGAGTAACAATATGAAATTTTTGATAATGAAAGCGTTGATGATATAAATTAGTTTGCTCATTTATATCCATTAAAAAAACAAATATTAGGTGGGAATTCACTAGAGCATGCTACAATTATTCGAATACACCTTTTTGAGATTGTATGTGGAATATGTAGATTTTTTTTGGAACTATTTATTTTATAGTAGGTGGAATTGGTAGAAAAAAATTAGTAGAGGTTTATTATGTTGAAAGCAGAGAGAATGAAGCTTAGTTGAGATTTTCAGATATTTGGGAATTCGTTTCAATGAACAGAAAAAAGGAACTGTAGAAAAATATATTAGCATTTGGATTTTAGTTCCTCCAATAAAGGCTTTATTAACACACTGACAAGGTATTTGCAATCTTTAGTGAGTTGTTTTCATTATCAGGTTTTACGTTAGTTAGATAAGCCTTGATTGAATTTTTTGGCTTGAAAGGTTATCTCAAAAGATCAAAAGAATTCGAAATAAGTACAATATGAGAAGAGCATTTAAAACCCAAGATACAATCAGAGCTAATCTAAATTAAGTAAAACCTGATAATGAGAATAAAGTTACTAAAAATTGCATATACCTACTAATATACTACCTTGTCACTTGTCAGTGTGGTAGAGCCTACATTAGGCGTTAACGGAAACTTACTCAGGGTTAATAATCGAATTATTAACCCATTGGGTCACGTGACATATCTACTCGGATAACGGAACACATACGAACACATCTGAAGTGACAGTCGTATCAATAACATTACCAAATATTTATGGATCTATTTTTTTAGTCCCAGATTATTTTCGGATTGTCTCTAGCTTTGCTTGCATTTATTGGCTTTTGTAAAATATTTCTTATAATTTCTGGTGTGGCTTTTCATGTTTAATGTTATTTTTGAGTTCTTATGTTGAAGAAGTAGGAAATTTATTTTTTCAGTTTCAGTTTATTTACTGATTGTCCCTAGCTTTGCTTGGATGTATTGGTTTCTGTAAAATCTTTCTTATAATTTCTGGTGTGCCCTCGCATGTTCAATGTTTTCTTTGGTACCTATGTTGAAGAAGGCTGTAGCTTTAACGCAGAAAGAACTGCATACAATGCTATGAAGAAGTTGTGTCACATTATTTTCTCGGCCCATGGAACCACACATTTTAAACTGAGCCAAATTCTCTTCTCTTTCCATAATTTTCAGTAATAGAGTATGTATATCAAATTACTAAGAAAAGAGTAGATGACTTATTCCCGACTTTTTCAAATACAAAATTGAACTGCAATTCGAATGCGGTGACTCTACGACCCTGCTCTCGTGTAGGGTTACGATAGATCAACCTGAGTCAGTGATCGAGTTAATAGCACCGTACTTTCCGAACACGGGTTGGATGTTTGGATTAGGTAAACGAACGCGAAGGTTAGGGATCGAGTTAACCCGAGTAAGTATCCGAAAACGCATATTGGTGAAACTAAACCTTCCCTGAACGTTTCAATCGAAGAACATAAAAAACAACTCAACAGGGAGACACCGATAAATCAAAGCTTGTCCAACATGCTTTGAATATGTAAAGTATCGTGCGTTCAAAAAAATTCGTGGTCAAGTAAGCTGTGGATTCTATTTTTCCTAAGAGTCTATGAGGGGAAAAATAGAATCCACAGCCTACTTGACCACGAATTTTTTTGAACGCACGTTATAATTTAAAAGTGAGCCTATAATATCACTACCAAGTGATAAGAAGAGAACTTTCTCGAATTGTTTAAGCCCCTTCCCAACCCGCATCTACGCCCATGGTATTGACCGTTTTCTTGCGCACCCGCTCTACTCTCACAGCATCGCTTAGCTCGACGAGCTTTTCAATTTCAGCAGTTTTGCATTAGAACCTTTGTCGTTACCAAAATACCCATGCACGTATGTCATTGTAATAGGTCACTGATATGTTGTACTTGGCTCTAGAACCCAAACACTTGACCAGTTGTCTATCTAGTGCAAGTTAGGCAAGTCGGATTATTTTGATTATGTGTTTGAGGCACTGTGTTCCAGATCGGTGATTCGAAAGGTGCTCGAGAGCAGGGTCATAGATAAAAGTGAGTGTATAAACTGCGCGAAAAGTGCAATGTCCTTTATATTGAGGTAGATCTAGCATGTAGAAAGTATGTCGAAATAAACTGTTTTCGTTAATTTAAGCCATGGGTGGCGAGGTTGCTACATGGATGGGCGACAGTCCTGGTGAATACTTTAATTTGAAAATGTTCGGTAATTTTTTTATTAGGATTGTTTATTATGAAGCTGAGTATAATTATATTCAATTAAATTTTTGATTGAGATCATACTAACAGATATGTAGTTCTGATTTTGAGTTATATAATACAAAAAATTGCATTTCTGGTCTCACAATTATAGTGGAACTTCCCTATAACGAAAGCGCTAAATCCGCAAAAAAAATTAGTTATTCATTTGAAAAAATTTTGTTATACAGAAAATTTGTTTCTATAGTCGGCAATGTCGCAGTCGACTTCACTGATAAATTCAAGTTTATCATTCAAACTTAAGCACTTCTTTTTAGACATTTTCGCACAACTTTCACACTAGCGTAATGGTTAGATTGAAACCAATTAGCCAGGGGTGTATTTAAAACTGTTTCAGAAGGATCTCTCTGCCCGCCGTAATGATTTATTTTAAGGTCGGGAAATTTCGGAGAAAACGAACCTTTATACCCATTCAAAAAGTGATGTTCTTTGAAAGTTTCGTTATAGGGAGAGTTTACTTCGTTTTAGAGGGTGTTTTTAACATGGAATTTGGATTTAAGGTGCAATGTCTAGTACGAAATTCGTTTTACAGACGTTCGTTAAAGGGAAGTTCCACTGTATATTTTGTTTTCAATATATCCAAACAATAATTTCTGATACAGAAACTATCTTTAGCCAGCTTGTAAAATTTTTTTCCGAAGTGCTTTCTCATTTATTTGTTATGAAACCAAATCATTTCATTTAGGTATTCCAATAAGATCAATAGAAAAAATTAATTGGAAAAATTAGAATTAATTAAACTTGTACCCCACCATTGTAATTTTAGGAGAATATTTTTTCACAGAAGAAAAAAATTAACCTAGAAATTTCACCTTCTTGTTAAAATTTTTCAAAAACGACACAGCAGTCTTTCGCAACAAAAAAAATTAATAAGAAACTTGTCATCCATATACTTTAAATATAGAATTATGTGTTGTCATCGCACATCAAATTATCATCAATTAAAAATAGACAGACATGGATAAATTCCATCACTGATTTGAGTAAAAAAACGCTTGAATACAACTATCCATTTCATGTAAAATTCTTTCATGCTAAATTATATCATATCTCTTTTTGTCTACACAATTTTTATTTATATCAACACTAACCATCAAATATTACATTTTAGAAAATTATTCATGATTCTTTCAATTTTACACGCAAATTTCTTGAAAAACTAATCAACTAGGAAGTTCAAAGATAAATAATTTCCTATTCGTAATACGTATCATTTGAATACGTAACAATTAAAATTAATTCTTCATGAGAGATCAACAATTATGTTATCATAAAAATGAGTCATTAATGCAACGTCGATGATTTATATTGTCGTCTAAGTATTTCATTTCATTATTCATATGGTATTTTCAATCAAAAGAATTACTACTATTGATATTTTATCGAGGAATCGTAAATTGGTTGATAAAAAATTTAAGAAAAGCCATGAGCAGGAGGTTTTGAGCGCTATAAGTTCTTTGGTGGAGCAATAAGACTATTACCACAAAATTTTATATCGGATTTGAGATTGAGACCAAATATATAAATGCAGAATCTCAGAACAATCTGAATTATATTCTGGAAATTATTCAAAAAATGCAAAAAATATATAATAACATAATTAAATTCTATGGTTCTGGCCATATTTTATGGAACTTAACCGAGGTGATTGGGACCCGAACTCATCCTGAAAATTTCAAGTCTCTAGGACAATCCTTTCGAAAGTTATTGTGCTAACGGACGGCAGACGGCCCCACAGACAGAATTTAATTCGACCACGAATTCGTCATCAGGGAGTCTAGCCATTTAGTCTCAAAAATCGAAAATTACAGACATTTGGGCAAAACGATATATCTCTCGTTTAAGGAAAACGAGCCCTCTAAAAGAACATGTAGATCTATGATTTCTCAACAGTTGGTAAAAAGATTGTCGAAATAAATTTTTCCTCAATTAAGCCACAGAGATGGCGAGGTTGATACATGCTTGGGAGACAGCCTTTTTGAATGCATACTGATATTCAGAAATTGTCGGTAATTTTACAATAGGATTGTTGATCATAAAGCTGAAATTAATTGTATTCAAATAAGTTTTTTAATGATATTTGTCGTAAGAGAAGGTCCTCATAATTATAAATTTGTTTTCAAATTTCCAACTGTACAAACATGGAAACTCCTTTTCTGCGTGTACAGTTTTTTTCCGAAGTGTTTACTAATTCATTCATCATGTAACCAAAACATTTCATTGAGGTTTCCGAATAATATGCACACAAAAATGTGATTGGAACAATACATAATCACAATAAATTACACTGTGTACCCCATAATTCTCTATTTTTAATGATAAAAAAATTAATTTAGAAATTTAAATTTCGTGTTGAATTTTTTTTCAAACCAAAAAGAATTAACAAATAACCTGTCATCAAAGTATTCGAATTATTATCAATTAAAAATAAAAGACATGGATTGATTTATCACTGATTGTAGAACAAAAAGCTATTGTTTATTCATCTAGCCATTTCAGGCTTAATTCTCTCATGCTAAATGTTATCATATCTCTCTTTGTCGACAAAATTTCTATTTATATCAACAATGACCATAAAATGAAAAATATTGAAGAAATTTCCATGAAACTCTGAATTTTAAGCGCGAATTTCTTGAGATTTTAATCCACTAGGAAGTTCAAAAATAAATTATTTCCTATTCGTAATACGTATCATTTGAATACGTAACAATTAAAATTGATTCTTCATGAGAGATCAACAATTATGTTATCATAAATATGAGTCATTAATGGAACTTCGAATATTATATGTATATGTCGTCTAAATATACTGCTCCACAAGAGTTAGGGATATCGTATTCAATCGTTTTGAAAAGTATGTAATCTTCGAGAAAATCGCTGTAAAATCATTTAAAACTCAATAACAACTTGAATCGATCCAATAAAAACAGTATGAGACATTTCGTCAATCTGGTCGCCTTTTTTCTGAAGTTTGGTTCTTTGCATATGCTTCATGAATGTTCTTATTTTGAAATGGAGTCAGTTCATCAACGGCTTCGATTTGAAACGAGTTTTCTGAAAATGCCAAGACGTAAATTAACAAACGCTGAGGCTAATAGGGCTATCGGAATGCTACAGGGTGGCCTAACTCAGGTTGTTGTAGCGGAAAGGCTCCAAGTCAGCCAAAGTGTGATATCTCGACTTTGGAATAGGTTCAGGGAGACAGGTTCCGTGTTGGAAAGACCAAGGCTTGGTGGGCGACGAAAAACAACATCAGCTCGGTACCGTTTCATAGCCATTTCGGCGAGAAAAAACCCTACATATAAGTGTAGAATGCTACGGAATACTCTTCAAAATGAAGATGGGGTCCAAGTTCCATCGAAACCATCAGAACACGTTTGTTTTGAGGTGAATCTAGGTTCTAGACGTCCATTAAGAGGAGTTCCTTTAACACGTTAACGTTACCATTAGCATCAAAGATGAATGGGTAAGGCAACATATCCATTGGAACGATCAATGGCGTAGTGTCCTTTTCACTGATGAATCCAGATATGGACGATTTTCAGATTCTCGAAAAATAAGGGTATCGAAAATCCCACGAATACCACGTAATCGTCGCTATGTCCAAGAAGCCCATCCATACCGAGGGGGTAGTGTTATGTTATGGGATATGTTTCAACGGACGTACAGAACTACACATTTTTCCTGGGAATATGACCGCCTTACATTATAGGGAGCATGTCAATGACAATTGTGCCAAATTGTCACGCTGCTATTGGTGAAAATGTTCGATTTCTAGACGATTCTAGACCGCACCGTGCAGCCAAAGTTGAGAATGCTCGCGAGGAGCTTGGTATTCCACATTTACCAATACCTCCGCACTCACCAGATTTGAATTGCATAGAACATGCATTGGATGGGATATACTTAATCCTTAAATCATCTGAGAGAGCTTCTGTCCCATTTATGGAACCAAATTTCTAAAGATATGTTCAACAACCTCGTGTGTAGTATGCAAAGAAGATGTCGAGCTGTTATTGATGCCCGTGGAGGCCATCATTGTATTGATAGTCTTAAAATGCTTGAATTCTCTGGGAATGAAATTTCGTTATTTTAGTCAATTCGTAACCACCCTGTATACACTGCAGCCCTACAGGCTAAAATTAATTTTATTTCCTGCAACTTGAAATAATATCAATATGGATTTTCATCACAAATAATGTAGTTATTTAATCAACTAAGTTATTAAAGACAGCGACTAATGGTTATGATATATGAGCGGAGCGAACGCGTTAATAGTTCGAGACCATTAGTCGCTCGATTAATAAACAGAGTTGATTACAAGACTTTTCCGACGATCTTAATATGAATTGTGTATGAATTCCACGTTGAAATACAATTACACGAGACTTACATTCGACATAAAAAATTTCTGAATACTTTGTGAACGGTTGGCATGAGGATTGAACATTAAAATGGCAGAAATTGGGCATTAAAATGGGTTATTAATGATCAATTTCGTACACATTAAAATAACCTTTTATTTTGAGATCGACGGAAAATCTCATTTAAACTTGTATATTTTTTTCAATTTAAGTCAATATCCCTAACTCATGTGGAGCAGTTTATTTCATTTCAATATTCATATGGTATTTTCAAATTGAAAGTAGTAATACTCTACTACAATTGATAGTTTATCTAAGAATCGTAAATTGCATGGTAAAAAAGAGTTTATCGACCATGTTATGTATATTGTTTCATATCGTGTTTCTTAATTGTTTTACCAATTTCCTATCTAATTTCACGTCAAGCGTTTTCAGCACACGTGCCTCATCGATTGATGTAAGAGTTAGATAAAAATATTTTTGTCATTCCGAATTAATTGATGATTAATTATTATAATTGTATTTCATTAGATGAAGCGAATACTTCTGTTAAAAACGTGAGTTCGTAATGTTGGTACCTAATCAACGAAGTTTTTTATGTTGATATTCGAAGTCAAGTTCCTTTTTTCAAGAGTAATTTTCACTATTTTATCTTCAACGTGTGTGGCAATAAAAGAATGGAAGTGTGTATAATCAAACATATTTCAAAATGCTTGAATGAAAAATTTAAGAAAAGCCCTTAGCAGGAGCTTTTGAGCGCTTGCTCATTGGTGGAGCAATTAGACCATTACCTTGAACTTTTATATGGTACATGAGATTGATACCAAACATATAAATGAAAAATCTCAGCACAATTGGAATTATATTCTGGAAATAATTCAGAAAATGGAATATGTAAAAAATGAATAATTATAAAAATGAATCCTATAGTTCTTATGATGCGGTACTCTTTTAATTTTGCACGAACATTCAGTATATCAGTCTTCATACACAAAAGAAATTTCACACCCGAATCGAACATCCTGTTATGCAAATATAAAGATTCTTCTTTTGAATATTCCAATTACATATTCTATGGTTCTGTTAACACTATGGCCACAAAATTTTGCATGAACATTCACTATGTCAATCGTTATACACAAAATAAATTTCCCTCGAATCAGATATCTTTTCATGGAACAATGTAGTTCTTATTTTCAATATTCCAATTGAATTTTGTATGTTTATGTGTACACTATGGCTTATTATGAGCATCTTGCAAGTGGCTGCAACATTTCATTTCGATTGGTTTCCTTTTGTCTGAGATATTGAAGAACAAAAATTTTGAATGGCCCTATTTTATGGAACACCCTGTACGATTTGGATGGTTGATGAACTCTAGCCATTTAGGAGCCGAACTCACCCTGAAAATCTTGAAGTCTCTAGGAAAGTTGTCGTGCTAACGAACGGCCGGACGGCCCCACAGACAGAATTTAATTTGACCACGGATTCTTTCAATAATGGCTTTAAAAAATGGTTTCATCTCTCCGATACTTTCGATGATAAAAAATTTAAAATGAATGTGGTTTGATAATGAATGAAGCGAAATCTTGAGAGTATTGGGTAAAAGAGGTTAAAAATAGGCTTACCCTATTCATAACTTGAATATTCACTTCTTTGATATGGAAAATCAACTTCTTAAAATTCTATTTGGGTCTCAGAATAAGAAATAAACTTTACTTTTTACTCTGAGATTTGGGCCATTTCCATTTCCTTTCATATTAATAGCAGCATTCAAGACACAAGGTACTAACAGGGCCTGATCTAACTAAAGCCTAACCTGATAATAAAAATCGAAAAACCAATTCAAATGTATCGGGTGTCCCAAGGTGAGTGTATTAGATTATTGACTTGGCAAATAATGATTGTTTTGTCCATCCTGTATAACTGACAACTATAATTTAAAAGCGGTGACATAGATCAGATCAATATCTGATGACTTGCTAAATTTCTGACTTAAATCTCAAATACTGAGCGAACTAGAGTCATTCTAGTAACACGCAGATTTGATCTAAAATTTCGAAAAATATTTAATAACTCAAAAACCGTTAAAGATAGATGTGAAAAAGTAAGAGTGAATAGATTCAATATTTTATTGAGTATCATAAAAAAATAGAAATATATTCAATAAATAATAATTTGTTATTTAAATAACAAAGTTGTTGCGTTAGACAAAGGTTGTCTAAGGTTGTCGCTAAATCTTTACCATCAATAGTTTCCATAATAATCTAATTAGCCACCTTTGGACACCCGATATGAAGATTGGAGAACGTCTTGAATATGGTAGATTCTATTATTCTAACTCATAGCTAGATCCAGAAGTATCAAAGTTCTGTTCACATGATGAAATAATGATATTTTGGTCGGTACACCTACACATTAATGGTAGTTATTGTAGTTTAATTGTTCATTAACCTTAATATTAAGTTTACGAACTCTGTGAACCAATTAATTGACATGCTGGCATTGAAAAAAATCAATGTGAGACCAATACAGGTTACCTAACGTGGGAAAAAAATGAAAAGTTTTACACTGATTCATCAGGAATTGAAAAGATGAAAACTTAAATATTAAATTTAACTGAGTTTTTCTTGAAAATTTTCATTATACTCTGAAGTCACCTACATTCATTTTTTGCGTTCAACGAGAAGAAGAAATACCGGGCGTGCCATTTGAGATAAGAGAGTTTTTCACCATTATTCGTAGTAGATGTTTGAAAATTAATTATGATCTGTACATTCCAGAGTTCAATTTTTCTTCTCTTTATGGGGCTAGCTGATATGTCAATCAATAATACATCGTCTGTATCGCTTGCGTAGCTAGTTCCTTTATAAATTACTATTCGAAAAGACTCCATATTTTGAATTTTTCGCAAGTTTCTCGTGAACGGTGCAACAAATGTAGAGAGTGCTCTGAGGAAACTTATCATAATTTGAGCTTGCCTTGAAGTCATGGTGTCACCATTTAAAACAAAGTAACTTTGGTCTGTAACTTTGTATTGGAACTTCCTGTATAAATGGAAATAATTTCAAATTGTGCTTCTGATCACTCTATACTCACCACAAAAAAGATTTTCAAAATATCGTCATTTAAACCCTCAAAATGAGCATAGCGTTCGTGGTAGGCCACCCGGTATATTCAAGACTGCTCTCAATGCTGGCAAGCAAAAAAAACGCTATACAGGGTGTCTGGTGAGGAATGGGACAACGTTTAGGTGGTGATGAGGGATGTCTCAAGGAGTGAAAAATGCCATTTGAAATCATCTGAGGTACATGGTTCCTGATATACAGGGGGTTTTAGAAAAATTAGGAAATTTCAAATGACCATAATTCAGGAAATAAAAGAGCTAATCCGATGATTTTTCGTATGAACAATGATAGAGTGAGTACGAATCTGTTTTAAAACAAAAATTCGAAATAAAATCAGATCCGGACTCAGAAATTTCAGTTTTTCTGAAATTAGGTAAAAAACAACACCCTGTATGCGATTTTCAATTTTTTGACTTCAGATTCTGAGAGAGCAGGAAAAATACTTTCGAACTGAACTGTCATCCCGAATGGCACAAATTTTCCCTGCTTTCTATGACCCTTCGAATGTCAATCTTCCGATTTTCGCTCCTTACATATTATTTTCTCGACATTTCAAATGACCATAATTCAGGAAATATGAGAGCTAATCCGATGATTTTTCGTATGAACAATGATAGAGTGAGTACGAATCTGTTTGTACGAAAAATTCGAAATAAAATCAGATCCGGACTCAGAAATTTCAGTTTTTCTGAAATTAGGTAAAAACAACACCCTGTATGCTAATTTTTCGTTCAAACAGATTCGTACTCACTCTATCATTGTTCATACGAAAAATCATCGGATTAGCTCTTATATTTCTTGAATAATGGTCA
This sequence comes from Propylea japonica, assembly GCA_013421045.1. Taxonomy (NCBI): domain Eukaryota; kingdom Metazoa; phylum Arthropoda; class Insecta; order Coleoptera; family Coccinellidae; genus Propylea; species Propylea japonica. The sequence goes on from CM024242.1 coordinate 84,483,912, forward strand.
TTTGAAATGTCGAGAAAATAATATGTAAGGAGCGAAAATCGGAAGATTGATTTTCGAAGGGTCATAGAAAGCAGGGAAAGTTTGTGCCATTCGGGATGACAGTTGAGTTCGAAAGTATTTTCCTGCTCTCTCAGAATCTGAAGTCAAAAAAATTGAAAACCGCATACAGGGTGTTGTTTTTACCTAATTTCAGAAAAACTGAAATTTCTGAGTCCGGATCTGATTTTATTTCGAATTTTTGTTCAAACAGATTCGTACTCACTTTATCATTGTTCATACGAAAAATCATCGGATTAGCTCTCATATTTCCTGAATTATGGTCATTTGAAATTTCCTAATTTTTCTAAACCCCCCTGTATATCAGGAACCATGTACCTCAGATGATTTCAAATGGCATTTTCTCACTCCCTGAGACATCCCTCATCACCACCTAAACGTTGTCCCATTCCTCACCAGACACCCTGTATTTCAACATACTAGAATTACCTATTTAAACTAATCAGTCAAAGTAGGTATATCGTGTTCGTTGGAAAACGAATTTAGCAAAAACGCATTCGAATATGAGGAAAACTGACGAAGTAATGTCATTTTTCAATATAAATGATCGGATGATTATTTCATTATAAAGAAGAAGCTATACCGCTAATAGTGGAAAAAAAACATCAGGCAAATGACCACCACGACCACGCTGACATTTTCATAACCAAATCGCAAAGAATGCCATCTTTGAGGTCTTGAATCGACGCTGGGCTATTGGCATAGACCTTCTTTTTCACGTGGCCCAAAGGAAGAAGTCGCAAGGTGTTAAATCATAAGATCTCGGTGGCCAATTATGATCACCTCGTCGAAAGATAACACGGTCCGGAAACTTTTCCAGCAAAAGATCAATGGTTTCGTTGCTTGTGTGGCACGTAGCGCCGTCTTGTTGAAAGTAAACGTTGTCCAGATCAAGACTATCCAGCGATGTGCACGGGTTTTATTCTCCACATCACTAACTTGTCTCAACAGCTAGAATTTTTCCACCAATTTCTTCATTGCGGTCCCACAAGGTGTTTTACGAACCGTCTCTGCCAAATTTTCACCATTTTTATAGTGAATTTCAATAATTTCAATGCGTTCTCGAAGCGTGTATCGTTCATAGACATATAAAAGGATGGACAGGGCGTCACGTGACTTTCGCACTAAGTTTCATGCTCCCAACATAAGAGAGAGATACTGTGAAGGATGGAGTAATATTAGTGTGGTGCATAGACTAAACTAAACTAATATTACTTCATCCTTCACAGTATCTCTCTCTCATAATGTTGGAAAACTGACAGAACACAAAAATATCTAATGCGATCCAATGTTTTTATTATATGTTCTGTGCTTCGCACTAATATTATTCTATCCTTGTCTGAAGTCAATATTCTCTCTCACACGTCCTGTCCATTCTTTTATTTGTCCATGGTATCATTGGTATCGTTCCATTTTTATTAATGGCGTAGTTTCTATGTAGAAAAATGACAGCTTCAAACGTGACATCTACCGAAATAGCGGGCTATTCAAAATAACACCTTTTATTGGAAAACCCTTTATAATGAAAACTGCCAACGTACTTGAATCCACGTAATAAGTTGCTTGATTTGCATCAACTACATGTCAATGATAAATAATATCAAGATATGATTTTATGAATGAATTTCCACATAAGTTCTACGAGTATATTGTGCTAACTCATTTAATCTTTTAATTTTTGTTTTGCATATCTATAAAATGATACTTTGTATATTGACCCAGTCCTAACATGATTCCACTCGATACTTATCATGTTCATGCAAAAATAACAATAATAAATTATCGATAAAAAAATCATGAAATAAGGAAAACTACTATGATTAATCCATTCGTCATTATATTCAATCATCAAAATTGTGCCATAAACATTTCTGCCTACCCTGGTACTTCAAATTATAGTCCATCAAAATTAATAATTAAAAGATTTATTTCATTATTAAAAGTGGTTGACCTCGACAATTTAAAAAAAATAACCTTCGTGAAGTTAATTTTACTAATACATAAATATTGCCCAATTATTCATGATATGGTAGAGACGGCGGATCAAAAAGGAAAAAAAAGTTGAGTATTGAAGATCTGAAGACCGCTGTTTACATTTTCAGGAGGAGCTCAATGGGGTCTGGTCATCGCCAATAAATATCGATAAAGGTAATTAGTTTAATTAAGTGTAGTCGCGGAGAAAGTTCAGTGTTTGAGATGGGAGAAAGAAGATCCAGGCTCAACATATATCAGAAATTCACGTATGGTGTTGTGACGAGCACAGAGAAGTTTTTTTATAAGTAAGTAAACTATTTATCTTTAATATTCAATGCCATTTTGATTCATAGTGTGCCAAAAAAGTAACGTAACTCGTCAATTTTAATTTCAAAAGCAATTTATACTATGCTTTTTTGAATTCGATATTTCTCACCCCCTACGCCTCGCACCCATTTAATAGTAAATAGTAAAATATGAATTGTGATACATCAAATGAAAAGTGATTTGATTAATTATTCATTTCCTTTGATATGTCACAATCCATATATTCCTATTAGAAAAAAGGTGTAGGGCGTAGTTTTCGAAATTTCAAATCCCTTAGTTGTCATTAATGAAAAAGTAATGGTCCCATTGCAGTAGGTACACTCCAATCACAAATTGTAAATTATTTCTTAATTTTTGAGCGCTCGTTCTACTTAAACGAGTGCTAAATCGTTTTGCCCAAATGTCCTCAAACGATAGGGTTAGACTCCCTGATGACGAATTCGTGGTCAAATTCAATTCTGTCCGTGGGGCCGTCCGGCCGTCCGTTAGCACAATAACTTTCGAAGGGATTTTCCTAGAGACTAAAAATTCTCCGGATGAGTTCGTGTCCCATAAGTACCGGTTAAGTTCGTTAATCAGCCAAATTGAACAGGATGTTCCATAAAATATGCTCATCGAAAATTTTTGTTCCTCAACACCTGATTAGGATTCGTGGTCAAATTCGATTCTCTCCGTGTGACCGTCCGGCCGTCCGTTAGCACAATAACTTTCGGAAGGATTGTCCCAGAGACTTGAAATTTTCAGGGCGAGTTCGGTTCCTAAATCGTACAGGGTGTTCCATAAAATATGGCCTTCCAAAATTTTTGTTCCTCAATATATCAAAAAAAAAGAAACCAATCGAAATGAAATGTTAGGGCCAAATGCAAGATGCTCATTACAAGCCTCATGCAAAATTTTTTGGCCACAGTATTAACAAAACCATAGAAAATTCAATTGGAATATTGAAAAGAAGAATCTTTTTATTTTCATAACAGGATAACCGATTCAAGTGGAATTTTTTTGTGAATGAAGATTGTTATACTTAATCTTCATGCAAAATTTTGTGGCCATAGTGTCAAAAGAACCACAGAAAATTCAATAGGAATATTGAAAAGAAGTATCCCTATATTTCCATAACAAGATAACCAATTCGAGTGAAATTTATTTTGTGAATCAAAACTGATATACTGAATGTTCATGCAAAATTTCAAGGGAATCGCATCATCAGAACCATAGAATTAAATTTTTGTAATTATTTATTTTTTACATATTTTATTTTTTGAATAGTTTCCAGAATATAAATCTGATTGTGCTGAAATTCTGCATTTATATATTTGGTATCAATCTCAAAACCCATAAAAAAATTTGAAGTGATAGTCTTATTGCTCCACCGAAGAATGAGCGCTCAAAAGCTCCTGCTCATGGCTTTTCTTTAATGTTTCCATTGAATTTTGAGAAATTCTGCATTTTTTTGGAAATTATAAGAATGTTTCCAAAGATACCGACTGCTATAATTAGAGTTGTACAACTAATTACTACTTATCATTTTTCTAATTATTTCGCTTTGTAAAGACTGTTTTGAATTTCGAATTTTAAATTTTTCTATAGAATCAATTAATTGATGCAGTCATATTTAATAAACATGCAGAATTATTTGAAAATAATGAGATTTTTGATAAGAAAATGACAAGATTTCTGCTTAGTCATTTAAATAATCCATTTCGTGCTCGAATTGCTTTCGAGATTAAAACAGGTTCGAGGATTTTCCTTAAAAATTCTTCGTATAATAATTATTGACGAGTTACGTTATTTTTTGGGCACGCTGTATATCTCAATTGTTTTTGAAAATTCTTTTGTAATATTTGACGCATGAATACTACTAAATTTTCATTCAAAACTTTTTGATCTAAACTACATCCCTTTCCGTACACAGGGTGTTACCTAGTGAATGAGTGCGACACACTTCAGAAGGAGTTTCTGAATACAAAAATATAAATGAATCGTATTATGCTGTATAACTTTTGTCCGCGAATACTTCGTTTTTCGAGATAAAAATTGTTAAAATTTTACTAAAATATTTCGGAAACATCGCATCATCAGAACCATAGAATTTAACTTGTTTAATTATCGAGTTTTTACATATTTTAGTTTTCGTATAATTTCCAGAATATTTTTCCGATTATGCTGAGATTTTGCATTCATATACTTAGCCTGAATCTCAAGTCCTACAAAATTTTTAGGTTATAGCCTCATTCAGGAGCGGATCCGGGAAAAGGGGATTGTTCCCACCCCCAAATGGCCCTCGATCACCTGAAATTTTGCGGACATGCTAAGGGTAAAATAATTACAGGACGGCAAAAATTTAATTCGACCCATTTTCTGAATGTAGTTCTGACTGGGGGCTACTCAATTAGGTCAAATCATCATTGCTTAAAATACCAGTACCTTTTGGTCTTTGAATATCTTAAATTTCCCTCCCCCCCAAATGTCGGGCTTGGATCCGCGCCTGGGTCTGTATTTATACAAGTGATCTTTCGATGCGTATACGAACTTCATTGCGCGAGTTCCCATTTTACCTGCAAAAATGCTCACCGCGGAATTCAGTTCGTATTCTCTTTGAGAGATCATTTGTCGAGAATACGGGGCTTGGCCTCATTGCTCCACCAATGGTCGAACGCTCAGAAGCACCTACTCAGGGCTCTTCTTGATTTTTATTTTAATGTTTGAACAATTCATTGAATTTCGAATTGACAAATTCTATGTAAGGAAATATTCTTTGTATAAAATTGTACTCTTTTCAGAGAAATAAAATATAATATTGTTTCAGTTTAGGGATAAAGATAGGACATAAGCCTTACCAAACAATAGCATTATGTTGGGCTTTGGTGATAGTTTGCTCTTTCGGAGCTTTACGATTTTATCAGGAAAAAAATCCAATGAAATTATGGGTACCTCCAGATAGCCAATTTGCTAGAGATTCGGAATGGCTAATGAAAACATTAGAATTGGGATTCAGGCAAGAAAATATCATATTGACTGCACCGAATGTCCTGGAACCAGGAGTTATCCTTCAGGTAAGTCATGCCAAGGCAATTTTCATCGGAAAGATACTATAAACAATGCATTAGACAAAGAATTTTACCGTCCAGTTGAACAGATGTATATTCAGTTGTCTGATTGCAATAATGTAGTAATGAAGTATCCTTTCAGTTTCACGGCTAAGATTAGCTCTTGAAGTCGAGTCAGTTATACTCTTGTTTTTGTGATGGTAAAAATCCGAAAATTCTATTTACAATTTTAAGTCATTATTTCACATCTGTAAGCTGTATTTCAACTGAAAGTTCCACTGTTCAAAACACAGAAATAATCAATTGAAAAAAGTATTATTGTGTCTAAATTTTGCTCATAATTAATCAAAACGAAATGGATTATTTTAATGACCAAGCAGAAATCTTGTCACTTCCTTATCAAAAATCTAATTATTCTCAAATAATTATGCATGTTTATTGAATATGACTCCATCAATTAATTGTTTCTATAAAAAAATTTAAAAATTAGACATTCAAATCAGTCTTTTTACAGCGAAATAATTAGAAAAATGATAAGAAGTAATTAGTTATACAACTCTAATTATAACAGTCGGTATCTTCGGAAACATTCTTACAATTTTTAAAAAGGTGAAGAATTTCTATCCTGGATTTATAACTCAAGCAATAAGAGTTTTACCTCAAAATTTTATACGGGATTTGAGATTGATACCAGATATATAAATGCAGAATCTTAGCAGAATCGAAATTATATTCTTGAAATTATTCAAAAAATGAAATATATAAAAAATAAAAAATTACAAAAACTGAATTATATGGTTCTGATGGTGATCAGTTTCCATTCACATAATGAATTTCCATATTCCATATTTCCATAAAAAATATCCGATTCGGATGAAATTTATTTTATGAATAACTAGCGACCCCGGCTTCGCACGGTACGACATCACATTAGAAACCTCAAAAATAACAGTACTTCTCCACTATTTAATGGATGTTATTATACACATAAACCTTCCTCTTGAATCACTCTATCTATTAAAAAACACGCATCAAAATCCGTTGCGTAGTTTCAAAGATTTAAGCATACAAAGGGACATAGGGACAGAGAAAGCGACTTTGTTTTATACTATGTAGTGAAGATTGATACACTGAATGTTCGCAGAACTTTGTTAAAAAAAGGGTTTACTTCTTTTCACCGTTAAAAAAAGTAAGTTTTTATAGTAACGACATAGAAAGATCACTGGATCCGGATGCATAGAATTAGAATAGTATTTGAAGCATTATTTTTAATAAATATATTTCAGACGAAGTAAATTCACATTCACAGTTGTACAAAAAATGTTGTTTGTATTTCGTGCGTGTAAAATTCGTCTCTCCAATGCCATGAAAAAAATATTCAATGCACTAAATACAAAATAACTATTTTGTACAACTGTCAAAAAATCTTTTTTTCATCGCTATGGATGCGTGATTTATTACTTTTTTTCCCTGTTTAAAAAAGTAAGTTTCTATAGTAACGACACAGAATGATCATGACACTCTCATGTGCCAAGAAAAACATTCATTTTACGCGCTTAATACAAAAATAACTATTTTGTACAACTGTCAAAAAATCTTGACTTTTTTCATCGCTATGGATGCGTAAATTATTACTTTTTTTCCACCGTTAAAAAAATTCTTTTTTTCCCCGTAAGTTTCTATAGTAACGACACAGAAAGATCATGACACTCTGATGTGCCATGAAAAAAAAACTCATTTTACGCACTTAATACAAAAATAACTATTTCGTACAACTGTCAAAAAATCTTGACGTTTCTTCATCGCTATGGATGCGTGAATTACATATTACTTTTTTCACCGTTAAAAAAAGTAAGTTTTTATAGAATGGATGCATAGAAATATTGTATTTGAGACATTATCTTCAATAATTATATTTCAGACGAAGTAAATTAACATTCACAGTTGTACAAAAAATGTTGTTTGTATTTCAAGCGTATGAAATTCGTGTTTTCATGGCACGTTTGAGTGAATTTCAGGCCTCGACCTACGGTCTTGGCCAAAATTGACACAGTCTCATGTGTCATTAAAAAACATTCATTTTACGCACTCAATAGAAAAATAGTTATTTATTATACAAGGGAAAAAAGTATTAGATTTTAGCTAAAATCTAACATTTTTCCCGTGTATAATACACTATTTTTTTCTGTGAGAGGAAAAACGACCATTAAATCGTGAAAGAAATATAACTGTCCACGAAATTACTTTTTTTCCCCGGGAAAAAAGTGAGTACTTTTTTCCCGGCTACATAGAGAATCATTTTTTTGACAGGGAAAAAAGTAATTTCGTAAAAAGTCATACTTTGTGACCTGTCAAGAGATATAAAATGTCACATTTTTTTCCCGTCACAGAAAAAAATAGTTATTTATTATACAAGGGAAAAAAGTAATAGATTTTGGCTGGAGGTCATGTTGTCTTCCGACGCGAAGCGTTTTCTGTGACAGGAAAAACGACCATTTAATAGTGAAAGAAATATAACTTTTCACGAAATTACTTTTTTCCCCGGGAAAAAAGTACAAAGTAATTTTTTTCCGGATATATTGATACTCACTTTTTTGTCACGGAAAAAAGTAATTTCGTAAAAAGTTATATTTTGTGACCCGTTAAGATATATAAAATGTCAAATTTTTTCCCCGTCACAGAAAAATAACTATTTGTACTCTCGTCCAAAAAAAACCTATTTTCCGGACTTGTCACGCAAATTACTAATTCAAATAAATTACTAATTCATCATCTTATACGTATTCGTATAGACGAGTTCTACAAATGTATCAGTTCGAACCACAAATTCAGACAATTATGATATTGATAGGCAAATATTGATTGAATTAAGTTTCAAGTTGTTTGTGTAGAGGTAGACTATTTGACGTCAATAATCCAAACATTTTCACAATAACTATGATTTTTGGCAAATACGATATCGCAGAGATAAGATCTTGTATGTAGAAGATCTCATTTCAAGAGCCACTCGAAGCTCGTTTCCAAAAAATTTTATGTTTTAAGAGATTCCAATTTCTTCAATAATTCATAAGATCAAGGTTGACCTTCGTCATGGTTCGAGTGAAGTTCGAATAGTGTATCGTATATTTTTGTGAATATATTCACTTAAATATTTGCATAATGAGAATAATTACATGAAATTTTGAGTTGAAATGTTGAACATAAAATTTTCACAACACATTTCATCTAGTGGAAATTTTGAAGGTGCGATATTAAATATTCAGGATGCCCTTGAAAAAACGAGTTATTTTTAATTTGTTATTTCATTTTAATTGATTATAAGGTCCACTTCATACCGGGTAGTTCATTTGCAGTGCTAAGAATAAGTCGGATAAACCAATAACGCAAAATGTTGGACGTTTTTTGACATTTTTTTTAATTAATCAATTCATGTTTCTTGTTTTTTACTTCCAATTTGTAACATAAAATTCGATAAAGATTGTAAATTCCAATTAAATATCACAATTTTAATTTCTGAAAGCATTGTGCAACATCAGGTAAATGGTTTTCCAATAAGAGGTGCTATTTTGAATAGCCCGCTATTTCGGTAGATGTAACGTTTGAAGCTGTACTTCATTTGACAAGTAGAAACTACGCCATTAATAAAAATGGAATGATACACGCTTCAAGAACGCATTGAAATGATTAAAATTCACTATAAAAATGGTGAAAATTTGGCAGAGACGGTTCGTAAATTCGAAAATTTTTGGGTCGTCGTGAAGCACCCTGTCGGACCGCAATAAAGAATCTGGGGCTCGGAAACCCCAAGAGTTATTGTTGGAAAGCCTCCCTATTCTCAACGTGTGATTGTTTGGTGCGGTTTATGGTCCGGCGGAGTCATTGGACCTTACTTTTTTGAAAATGAGGCTGGAGCAACAGTTACGGTGAATGGATTGCGCTATCGAGAGATGACTAATAATTTCTTATTGCCGAAATTGGACAACGTTTACTTTCAACAAGACGACGCTACGTGTCACACAAGCCATTGATCTTTTGAGGAAAAAATTCCGGATCGTGTTATCTCTCGAAGAGGTGATCACAATTGGCCACCGAGATCTTGCGAGTTCTTACTTTGGGACCACGATAATACCTCAAATAATATGGTATTCGTGAGGCTATCGAGGACATAGGGCAGCCACTTTGCGATTTGGTTATTGAAATTTCATTGAAAGGATATGGTCCTGTGAGCGTGGTCGTGATGGTCATTTGCCTCATGTTATTTCTACTATTAACGACATAGCTCCTTCTTTATAACGAAATAAACATCCGATCATTTATATTGAAAAATGGAATTTATCTTTGAATATCAAAATAACACCTCTTATTGGAAAATCCTTTATAATTTTTCAAGTAAATTTGCATCAATAGAACAATTTGTACCCAGATTATTTATTTGAATCTGAGTTATCAGTGCATTAATAGATATACACTAAAAAAACATTAGCAAACAACGCAAGTGTGACCCAAATAGAGATTAATATATTTCAATTTAAATAAAACAGAAACACTTGGTGCATATTTACACATTGTGAAAAAAAGTGTCCTTTGATTATAGTAATGTTTTGAAATTCTGATTCTAATATCTGATACACGACTTTATTGAAAATTGCTAATCAGGTCAGGCCAATTGATTTTAACCTTTTAACACGTCCAATGCTATTTTACCTCCTACTGTATCAATAGATAACACTATAGGACATAGGTTCAACTTCATTAAGAGATAGTCGTTTCAAGAAAACCATATTTTTTAATAGATACATATTTTTTGAGTGCTACTTGAACTATTGCTTTATCATTTTGCCGAAAAGTCTGCAATTTTCGAATTTTGACCCGAAATTGGACTCAAACGATAAGATTCACCTTCCTGATGATGAATCCGTGGTCAAATTCAATTGTGTCCTTGGGTCCGCGGCCGTCCGTCAGTCCGTTAGCATAATAACTTTCGAAGGAATTGTCCGTAAGCATGACGACTTTCGAAGCGATTGTTCTAGAGACTTTAGACTTGAGAGTGAGTTCGGTTCCCAAATGCCGCGGTAAGTTCGTTAACCAGCCAAATCGTACATGGTGTTCCATAAAATATGGCCATTCTAAATTTTTGTTCCTCAAAATCTCAGACAAAAGGAAACCAATTGAAATAAAATTGTGCGGCCACATGCGATATGCTCATAATAAGCCTCATGCATGTAGCCATAGTATTAACGAAACCATAAAAATTTCAATTGGAATGTTTAAAAGAAGAATCTTTATATTGTCATCACAAGATATCCAATTTCGAACGAATTCATTTTGTTAATGAAGATTGATATAATGAACGTTCATGCAAAATTTCAAGAGGATCGCATCATCTGAACCATGGAAATAAATTTTTATAATTGTCAAGTTTTTATATATTTCAGTTTTGGATAAATCCAGAATATTATTCTTATCGTGCTGAGATTTTGCATTCATATACTTAACATGAATCTCAGAATCAGAGAGTCTGGTCCTCTCTGAACAACTACATCTCATCTGCGAACCTCCCTAGTGACGTAATGATCAAGAAAGTAAGAACTGAGAAAACTTCAGGACATCATTGCTAAGTAAAATAGATAAATGGGAACGGGAATACACAATACACTGACTATAAAATCAAAGTAAATACCGTAAAATGGTATACAGAGTGTTCCAGAACCTCTACAGGAGCTGGCGCTAGGATATACGGGCAAGGTACCAAGCGTGCACTGTCGCTAGGCTCCTGTATGAGCGTCTTTTAAGCAGATAATACTAGGTTATCATCTCCCAGAGATTTAAACAGCCAAACCCAAATATCGAATTCAATTGCCAAATTATGAAGAAAAGAACTCGTGACAAACTTATGTCTAAATGAAAATGATGAAATTATACGAAATATCTCTATTTTTTCAGCTTCTGGATTTACACGAAAAACTGGAAAGAATAAAGACACCAAATAACATAACATGGGGGGACATATGTTTCAAGTGAGTACCATCACCAACAAGCCTTCGAAAAAATGTTGACAATTTTTTTCTAGAATCCCAAAGGTAGACAGAGGAATGGCCAAAATGTTAGCAAGAGAAACAGAGCATGGCAAACAAGATTTGACAGCTTCCATGGACATTACCATGCTCTGTGCTTTTCTAGAAAGTATTCCATCAGGATGTTACCAGCAAAGTATTTTGGAATTGTGGAACTACAACAGAAAGGAAATAGTCAAGCTGACCACTGAAAAGATTATAGAAAGGATAAACGATCATGAAGAGATGTAAGATTTCCACAATATTTGAAATCTTTATAAAGCAGGCTTTCAAGAAATTCAAGGTTTGGAAATTCTCATAGAAAAGATACAAGATACAATGCATTAGACAGAGACTTTCTTCGTCCTGTTGAACTGATGAATAGCCGAGAGAATCGCGTGCTGTAACAGACTGAATCCCGTTGTCTGATTGCAATAATGTATTCTTGTCTCTTTCTTATCGTTGGGAGGGGCTTAAATCTTTCAGTATGGTAGGCAACCGCAAGTACAAGAATCGAATATACGCCGTATTAGTGGTGACGTCACACGTCAAAGACAGGGTTCCAAACAAACCTCATTTACACTGGAATTTCAACTAGTCATTGTTCTATGTACGATTTCGTCGTGTTGAAGACGTTTTTAACGTAAACAAAAGTTTATTTTGTGAACCATCATATCATTTAGATGAATATTGCAATTAAAAAGAGGGAAATCAAGTCAAGTTGAGGTTATGTGATTATGTTTATATTTTAATGTTGATTTTGTAGTTTTCATCAACCGATAATCCACAAAATAAGCCTGTTTTCATCTTAAGAACGTTTTCAAAACGACAAATCCGTACATAGAACAATCGGTAGTTCAAATTCCAATGTTTGTTTGGAACCCAGTGACAGCTTGTGACGTCACACTATTACGGCAGCCTGACTATGAATGATTCGACGTGCTCACTGCAGGTTCCCTACCATATTGCCACTCCCAGCAATAAGAGAGAGACAAGACTACATAATTGCAATCAGATAACGTGATTTAGTCAGTTACAGCACGTGATTCTCTCGATTCTTCATCTGTTTAACTGGACGGAAAAAATCTTTCTCTGATGCATTGTATATCGTATCTTTCCTATGTGAATTTCCAAACATGTAGATTCTTAAGCCGGTCCCAGACAATGCGTGTATTTGACGAATGTTCGGCATTGGCGGTGCTTCGCGTAGTGTGTGGGAACTCAACTTCGGGTATCATTCGGCATTCGCCTGCTATCCGAAGTCTTGTCGGTAAAACGGCACAAATCAGAGGAAGACGAAGTACATTCGCGTTAGCTCCCAGACAGTGTGTTTATCTACGCGTAGTAGATTTCCTATTCTGTCTTCAGTCAGAGTCGTGCCAAATTAAGCGACGTGATTTCACGGTGTTTTCAGTTAACACTACTGACTGCTCTCCGCTACTGTTCTATACTTAGGCCGTTTGGCGAACGTTTGTCAATAGAGAAACGAATGTAGAACATTCCGCGATTGCCGCAGTGTGTGGGAGGGTACCCGAAGACGAACTACGGAGGCACATTCGCCGAATGCACGCATTGTCTGGGACCGGCTTCAGATAACACGATAACAGTTTCAAACGTATAAAGTTGGTAGATTTTTACGTAGAATCTATAAAAGTGGAGATATTTAATGAATTTATAGTGGATACTGTTGAGTATACCACTAGCAATAATAGCTTAACATTATTTCACTATTATACATTTAGTGCATAATCATCTATCGTACATTTAATGATGTCTTTTTAGGATGTATATGGGACATCTTAAGAACTATACAGGTCTGCTCAGCGGTATTCAAAAGAATGAAACAGGGCATATCATTGGAGCTACTGCATTGAAGAATATCTGGATGACAAAAGTGAATTTTTCTGCAGTTGATATGAACAAAGTTGGAAATATGGCAGGCACAGCAGATTGGGTGAGTTGAATCGATGTTTAACACAATTAATAAACATATGTAGAAAAAAAAAGTTTGTCGAAGACATAATCATAATGAAGAATATAAACAACTGTTTTGGCTACAACATTTCTGATAGGCTACAACATTTCTTAATATAATTGAAAAGTATACGATATTAACACAGTATTTTGTTTAGGCCTCAGAAGAGTCTCTGGAATGGGAATTGGAATTCGAATCTGTGGTTAAAGCATTCGAATCTCTTCTTCCAGACGAAATGAATTTATATTACATATCAGGAAGAACGTAAGTAAGTGGGATTGTTGGCACTATTAAAAATTTTAAAAATGTAAAAAAGTTTTTACGCGCTTGCTCATTTTGGGAAAACGATAAATCCAATGATGAAATCATGATTATGATGATTAGAATGGAACCAATAGCTCTCAGGTTATTGAAATTTGATTTATAGTTTTTCCAATATGAACATGAGCGCAAAAGCCCTTGTTTGCACATTGTATAGTTTAAAAAAACGCGTCAGGTCAAATATGTGCGCGTCGCTATATCATTTTTAAAAATCAATTAGAAGAAGTTCAAGTGAAAGTTACCTCGGAACATCAACAGATTTTCACTGTTCACGGAAGTATACAGACATGTAGTTGTCCCAAATCCACAGAGAAAATGTCAAGGCCGTGAAATGTTTCGTTCGAGAGTTATGGCGATCAGAAATTTATCGGTTTACCATAAAACCACAAATTAACTGCTCCAATTTTATCTATAAATCATCTTCGAACTATCGAATAACTATTCGATTAGATGCATTTAAGGTATATTCAATTATTATTGCAGAAACATCGAAATTCAAGAGGTATCACATATCCACAAATTCTAAGGAAATCCCGCAGTTCTTCATGGTAGGTTTGGCACCACTGCTGCGTCCTTCGGCAAGTGACATATCAAATGATGGCGGGAACACCGTATCATATCCGCGCGAATGAATCTGCGGCAATGCCAAATCTATCATTAAAAACGGCGGGATTTCCTTAGAATTTGTGGATATATGGTGCCTCTAGAATTTCAATGTTTCTGCATTAAGTATTCGAAGGTGATTTATGGACTAAATTAATTAGTCAAAAAGTGACGTGACGATGGAACATTTCTGGAAATTTGGGGGTCCAAATTTTCTAAACTAAGACAGCCCGCCACCTTTTGGTTTCACTAATGTTGTTCAGAAAGACTCAATAAATACCACCAAAATCTGGTCGATATCTGCTAGTCAGAGAAATTCAAATATTTACCTGATATTGATACGTCTAACACTTCAAATCCAAAACTTGATATGTTCGTAAACTTAGAACCCGGGTCCGTGATCCGAGTAGATCCGTCACGCGACACAATGAATCGAGTTAATAACCCTGAGTAATTTTCCGAAAACACCTAACTTAACCGTCGAGAGTTATCGTGTTCACGATCGGGCAGAATTTTCATTGACCACGGATTCTTCATCAGTGAGTTCAACTGAGTCGTTTGAGTCCACTCCCAGCCCAAAATTCTAATACATAATACAAAGATTTGGACAACATGAGGCATTGAAATTGTGGTATTTAACCTAACCAAAATAATGAGAGCAGAGAATAATTTTAATCGATTGAAATCAACCAATATTAAACCCATACTTCGGAGTTAATCTCGTCCTCGTTCAAGGCAAAATGAAAGGGTGTTGTATAAGACAGAGCACCTATGGATGGCCATTTCGTCCTCATTAGGACTCATCAGCACAGGATAGCTCCTGAATGATACAAGGTATTTCTTGGAATTTGAAGCGGAATGGCACCTTTTGTCAGGTATAAATATACCGAAGGCGCCACCTCTAGTTCCATACGAACAACCTTCTGCCATAGCATGAACCTTGAACGAAGGAGCGAGATTTTTACCAATTGTCGCATTGCTTGCTTATAATTTGACTTAACTTTTCTTTTTTAGGTTTGGCGACGTAACGAATAAATCAATGTTCCAAGATATGGATAAGATAATGTGTGGCGGTTTTATAATGACAATATACATAATTTTCGTCATATCAAAGTTCAACGTCCTTGAAATGAGGGTGGGTCTAGCTCTGATAGGACTTTTAAGTGTAGGAATGTCCTTCGCGGTGGGCTGTGGCATTTGTTTCCTCATCGGTATACCATATGGGCCTGTCCATACATCTCTGCCATTTCTACTTATGGGCTTAGGTAATGCAAGTTATTAGATTAGAATTTCGAATATGAATTGGTAAAATTTTAGGGGTTGACGATATGTTTGTAATCATGGCTTGCTTCGAAGATTTAACAGAGGACCAGAAGAAGTTGCCTATACCAGATATTCTTGGTTTGATGCTGAAGCATGCTGGAGTGTCTATAACTATCACTTCAGTTACCGATATCATAGCTTTCCTGATTGGATCATCAACTGTAAGTTAAAATATGTTGCTCTTTCGCTATTTTAAATGGTTTTAGAAGGATATTTCTGTTAAGGTTTTGTTGTGAGATAAATAAAATCAATGGAAGAGTTCCCAGTCTGATACATAGGTCAAAATTCAAGTTACACTGCTTTCGAAATGTTTTCAAAAACGAAAGAAAAAGAGTGCCAAGTGTTGATTGAACATTGCCAGTTGATAGGAAAATATACCTAAGCATGGCTTGATGATTGGGCTATATGGACCTAAACTAAAGATTTCTAAAGCCCTGAGAAATGAGCCCTCTATTCCACAGACAGCGATACTGGCTAAATATGCGCGCAGGAGTGTCTTAAAATGAACCTCAAGGGGCGCAGACTTGGAAGTGCGTAACACCATGAAGAAACTGACAAGAGGCAATAAAGTGACTCTGCTATGGGTGTCAGAGCATCGAGGTATTGAAGGAAATGAAAACGACGATGAATTTGTAAAATCTGCATCAAGGTTAACACCTGCTAGATCTGAGCCGTCCTGTGGGCTTGTCAAGACCAATATATAGGCAACGATTCAGCAACACTCAACTAATTCAGGCCAAAAAATACGTGACGATTTCACCTACCTAAACCAGAAAGCTCTTGAAGCAGTCACGAGCAGAGCTTCAGATGATGGTGAGACGGGGCACAGTCGTCAAAAATATCATTTGTACCGCATGGGAAAGTCAGCAGATGAGATTTGCAGCCTCTCTGAATCAAAAGCAGAAACAGTTGAACAAAGGGTATACAAGTGCCCAGAGTTGACTGTTCTAAGAACAATTTATATGAGGATAGCAGCCCTGGTCACCCAAGAGGTAACGGCCAAGGCTCATGAGGAGGTTGTCAGTTTTATCAACGTCATTTTCCACCTGCTTGGGTTTCCAGGAATGAGTAGGGTAGTAGTTAACAGTTTAAAAAGGGCTTATAGTTCACAGCTGGCCTTCCAGTTCCAGAGATCTGATGAAATCCAGTATCTGTGAAGGCTTCAACGAGGCTAGTTCCTCACTCTAACAAGTTTCTCGGCCAAGGCATTCTCTCCTTAGGATCGGAATGCCAAAGTATTCCGTGACAAGGTGAATGAGGGTTTCTTCCTCCTCTCCACAGAACCAACACTCATCAGTGACAAATAATCCCATCCTCAACCGGTGCTTCTTGAGGCGATAGTGGCCTGTAAGAAAGCCAGTGAAGAGGTGTAATTGTTTCTCACCAAGATCCATATATCTTTTGGATCTTGCTGTTTCAAAATTCCGAAGGAATTTAGTGGAAAGATCCATCCCTGGGAGATTCCGCCAGATTTTTTTCTTCTTCAGAAACTCCTTCTCATAGGTACATTTACATATACCACAGGGTTCTTGGCACATGATAGACATTCGTGCGCTCTCTTTGTCGAGTGTATCGGCCTCTTCGTTTCCTCTGATTCCCAAATGGCCTGAAACCCAGATTAAAAGACTTTATTTTTCTTGACTACCTCATTGAGTTTGTTCCACTTCCAGATCATCTTGTGAGTCGATGACGTAGGAGATCAGTGCTTTAAAAGCTGCTTGACTATCTGAGTGTATGGCTATATCGCACTTCTGATAGTTTTTTCTAGATTTATATCTAGACATCATTCAATAGCTAAGATTTTCGCTTGAAAGGCGCTCATACAGGAGCCTAGCGACAGTGCACAATTGGTACTTGACCAGTATTCCCCAGCGGCAGCTCTTGTAGAGGTTTTGGAACCTCTGTATACCATTTTACGATAATTTCTTTGGGGTTATAGTCGGTGTATTCCCTATCTCATTCCTTTCTTTTACTTAGCAATTTCCTGAAGTGCTTACTTAGTTGATCTTTACATCATTATGGAGATTCGCAGATGGAATGTAGTTGTTCAGAGAGGACTAGACCCTCTGATTCTTTATTATGAGTAGGGTAGAGAACAAAAAAACTTTATGATCGCAGTTCTCAGAAGGATTACCTAACTATAACGACCCCAGTTCTATTAATAATATAATATAATATTAATTGTATCAAACTGTTGCTCATACCTAACTGAAACATTTCAAAGTGTTTTGTGTTAACTTTATGATCTCGCACAATTTCAAATGATGTAATCTGTTTTTAGGTGGTTCCAAGTTTACAATCCTACTGTCTTTATGCAGCTGCGTGTGTTCTTATGACTTATATCTTTGCCGTTACTTTTTTCTGCGCTTGTTTCACGTTAGATCAGAAGAGAATTGCTGCTGGTAGAAATGGAATGGTACCTTGTATTATACACGAAAAATATCAACCAAATGATTGCAGTCAAAAGCAAATTTCAAACAAAATGTTTGAGTTTTTATTCGACAAAGTTGTACTCCAATGGCCTGTTAAGGTAAGAATATCTAGTAAACTTAGTAATTATCTAGTTTACCGCCCAGTTACCGATTTTTAAAATATTTGGCATATCGATTCGTTATGATGTTGTGCTGCCACAGTTTCAATTTGAGCACCGGCAAATTAATATTTCCCGAGAAAATCGAAAAAGACTTTCTATAAATCATTCAATATTCAAGTGCCACTTATCTTAATTAGAGCCAGATCTTTTTTTATTTTGGGTGATTCCCACTCTTATAAATACTTGACAATGTTCCTACCTTAGCTAACCTAACCTAACTCAGGCTGACCTATTAGCTTTAGATTAGGTTTGGTTAGCTAAGATAGGATCAGTGCCAAGTATTTATAAGAGTTGTTGCTGTTCCTAACTTAGCTAACCTAACCTAGCTCAAGCTAACCTATAAGCTTAGGTTAGGTTAGCTAAGATAGGAACAGTGCCAAGTATTTATAAGATTGGGGAATCAACCAAAAATACTTATTTTTCACTGAAAAAACAAAGGTCTGGCTCGTATTAAGGCAAATAGCACTTGAATTATGAACGATTTATGGAATTTCTTTTTCGATTTTCTCGGGAAATATTGATATACCGGTGCTCAAATCGAAACTGTGGCGTCACAACATCATAACGAAACAATATGCTAAATATTTCAAAAATCGGTAACTAGATATTTACCGAATTGAATATAGTTCATCCACTACTATTTTATAATCTACCCATTATACGTCTGTTTGCTCGGCCATAATAATACTCATTAATCGCTAGTGAATAAGGTGTCATTATTTACTGCTGTCAGATGCTTTATGGATTTAGCTGTAATATATCGTTAAAACTAACTAACCCACAAATATGGTGGGGAGAATTATAAAAGGCAATTATATACGTATTTTTCATTTTTCAACAATCTCCACAATGCAGTATATATAAAGATGAAGTAATAATTGAAATCGTAATCTTTTAATTTCATATTTAAGGTATTAATCATTCTGGCCACCATAGGACTTGCAGCATTGAGCATAAGCAATTGCTTTAAATTGGAACAAAGATTCGATCCCCATTGGTTTGTCCCTAAAAATTCAGACCTTAGTTCGTATTTCGAAAAAAGAGCAGAATTATACCCAGATTATGGATTTGAGGGTGGAGTATATATGGGTGCAATAAACTATACTCATGAAATACCCAAAATGAAGGAAATAGTAGACAATTTGAAAAATAGAACAGAAATCATTGTGAGTGTTTTAGACTGGTTGACCCCTTTTAGAAGTTTTGTGAAAAGGACTTATTTTACAGGTAACTTCTCACCTTTTCTTTCGCATATATCGATGTGCTATATATTTTTTCTTTTCAGATATATACGAAGAACCTTTAGACGATGTTCATTTCAATTTGTACCTATCTAAATTTCTGATAAATCCGCAATATGCGAAATTTCAATCAAATTTTCAGTTCGAAAAACCATTGGAATGTGGTATTCCAGCTCCAAAAATTAAGGTTAGTTTGCAGGGACATGTATTTCCAAGTTTGAGTGCATCACTTCTGGAGGACATCATCTTGATGATGTGGTCCTTAAAACTCAAGTGAAAAAATAGGGTGTACTAATGATTCAACTGCACTTTTTGTTTTGTCGTACCCTGTATTTCTTAAACAAACAAAAAAGTCGAGAAAAAGGCTTTTCTATTTTCTCAATAAATGGTGACACATAACACTGCGATGAAGTATATCTGAAGTTCTTCTACAGTGCGCGTCAAAATTATAAAGGGATTTCCAATAAAAGGTGTTATTTTGATATCCAAAGAAAAAAGCCATTTTTTAATATAAATGATCGGATGTTTGTTTCATTATAAAGTAGAAGCTATGCCGTTAATAGTGGAAAATAACATCAGGCAAACGACCACCACGATCACGCTTGCAGGACCATATCCTTTTAATGAAATTTTTCATAACCAAATCGCAAAGTGGTTGCCCTATGTCCTCGATAGCCTCACGAATTCCATCTTCGAGGTCTTGAATCGACGCTGGGCTTTTGGCGTAGACCTTCTGTTTCACGTGGACCCAAAGAAAGAAGTTGGAAGGTGTTAAATCACAAGATCTCGGTGGCCAATTGTGATCACCTCATCGAGAGATAACACTTTCCGGAAACTTCACCCGCAAAACATCAATGGTTTCGTTGCTTGTGTGGCACGTAGCACCGTCTTGATGAAAGTAAACGTCCAGATGAATACTATCCGATTTCGGTCATAGAAAATCATCTCTCGATAGCGCAATTCATTCACCGTAACTGTTGCTCCAGCCCCATTTTCGAAAAAGTAAGGTCCAATGACTCCGCCGGACCTTAAACCGCACCAAACAGTCACACGTTGAGGATAGAGAAGCTTTTCAACAATAACTCTCGGGTTTTCCCAGCCCCAGATGCGACAATTTTGCTTGTTGACGAAGCCACCGAGGTGGAAATGGGCCTCATCACTCAAGATGATTTTTCGATGGAACTTCGAATCATTTTCATGCATTTCAACGACCCAATCAGAAAAGACACGACGTTGTTGATGATCGGCCGGTTTGAGTTCTTGTGTTCGAGTTTTACGAACCGTCTCTGCCAAATTTTCACCATTTTCTGATTTTCATAGTGAATTTTAATAATTTCAATGTGTTCTTGAAGCGTGTATCGTTCCATTTTTATTGATGGCGTAGTTTCTACTTGTCAAATGTAAAAAATGACAGCTTCAAACGTGACATCTACCGAAATAACACCTCTTATTGGAAAACCCTTTACATGGCCTGTACATATTTAACAACATAAATATTTCAGATGGCCTATATACCTTTCACCTTTAAAATTTTCCATTCCCCTTCTGAGTATCTACCAGCAATGCATGAAGTAAGACGTATAGCCGAAAACGCAAACTTCACCACAGGAGACAGTTTCTGTACCACGTGGTCTATAACCTTCGCCACATGGGTCACAGATGAGGTATAATCAATCATAAATTTTCCACACTCAAAAGACTCAAAATTTAATTCTGTTCAAGGTAATCGATATTGAGGTATTGAGAAATCTTCAACTAGCATTGCTGTCTGTTATGATGTGCACCATCTTGTTGGTAGCAGATATCCAAACTTGTTTTTGGATATTTATTTGCGTTTTGCTGTCTATGGTCAACGTTTGTGGCTTTATGCAGATGTGGGGGCTTACTATAGACCTTGTGTCATGTATAGGCCTAGAGCTTGCTATAGGTCTGTGCATAGACTATGCAACCCATATTGGTCATACGTTTTTGACTGTTGATGGGACCAGAAGAGACAGAGCTGTTAGAACCATGACTAGTATAGGAAGTGCTGTGGTGTATGGTGGACTCTCTACGCTTATTGGAGTTTTGATGCTCATTTTTTCTGATGCTTACGTATTTCAAGCATTCTTCAAGGTAAGGTTTCACAATTATTTTTTAAATCTTTCTGCAATTTTTGCTACATTGGTTTCAACGAAATATCGAGTAACCATGATGGATTCATTCAAGGTCAACACTGTATAGGTTAGGTTAGCTCAGTGTACAAGAGCTGCTGTGCCACTGCACCTGTTTGCAAATTGGAATAATATACAATTCTTCGGGGAAAATTATTCAGGATTGTTTACAATGCAACAATTATTTATTCTGCTATATAATATATAGCCCATTCACGAAAGTTTAAGATGTCGGTTGGCCATGGAAATTTGGCATATCCCACTGTGTATATTAAAATTTTAGGTTTTGACTATAGTTATAATCCGTTCACGAAAGTTTGAGCGCATAGTAAGCGTTTGTTTATTTATCTGTTGGCAGTATTTACTGTCATAACGTAAAATAAAGTCAACGTTGCCGAATGTACCCAGCCTCGTCCGACGAGCTTGCGAGTTAACAGAAAACTCTATGCAAAATTGACAACATAGCGTATCAATCTGACAAAAAAATGAACAACATAACCTAAACTTTTAATATACATAGTGGAATATGCCAAATTTCCATGGCCAACCGACGGTTCAACCTTTCGTGAAGGGACTACACATAATGCTTCGCCATTGCCAGACTGCGCAAAAAATGTTTGAACAGGAGAATTATAGGATAAACGCGAATTTAACCTCCTTGAAGCCCTCTCAGATAGTTTATAGTTTAAAAGTGAATACAGTTCACTGCGACGTCAATGTCTATTGTGCCCCCTTACAGAGCTGTTCTGACTACATCCTTTACAGCTCGCCTTCCAGTTTCAGAGATCTGATGAAATCCAATATCTGTGAAGGCTTCAATGAGGCTAGTTCCTCACTCTCACAAATTTCTCGCCCAAGGCATTCTCAACTTAGTCTCGCAATGCCAAAACATTCTGTGTCTAGGTGAATGGGAGTTTCTTCTCCTCCCCACAGAACCTACACTCGTCAGTGTCCGACAATTCCATCCTCAACAGGTGCTTCCTGAGGCGGCAGTGTCCTGTAAGAAAGCCAGTTGTAATTGTTTCTTATCAAGATCCAGATATCTTTTGAATCTTGCTCTTTCAAAGTTCCGAAAGAACTTAGTGGAATGAACCATCCCTGGGAGATTCCGCCAGAGTTTTTCCTTCTCGGCTTTCTCCTTCTTAATAGGTACATTTACTTATACCACAGAAGGGCTCTGGGCCAATGAGTGACATTCATGCACCCCCTTTGGCAAGTGTATTGGCCTCTTCGTTTCCTTTAATTCCCGAAGGGCCGAGAACCCAGGTTGAAAAGACCTTATTTTTCTTGCCTGTCCAATTGAGTTGGTTCCGGCACTCCCAGATCATCTTTGAGTCGATGACGTAGGAGCTCAGTGCTTTAATAGCAGCTTGACTATCTGAGTGTATTATATGGCTATATCGTACTTCTGATAGTTTCTCTCCAGATTTATATCTAGACATCTTTCAATAGCTAAGATTTCCGCTTGAAAGGTGCCCATACAGCCTTCTCAGATACTGGTGTTCATTGAAGCTCTGGAACTTATGGCGAGCTGTGGCGCAGTTGCCGAAACAGCTCTGATGGGTTTCACAATAGACCTTGAGGTCGCAGTGGAATTTAACCAATTTAATCAACAATTACAATAAACAAAGAAAGCGACAACTATTGGGGTAATTTTCTTCGTCCAGTTTCATTAACTAAGTAAGCATCGGGACACAGCACGACCTCGTACAGTATTTGACCTTGAAAAGACCAATCACAGTTGAAATTTAAATGCGGAATGAACAATTCGAAATGAAAATTTTCCTGAACAGTGTTTCCCTAGATGAATATTTCATTTTCAGATATTTTTCCTTGTGATAACTTTTGGCCTGTATCATGGAGTGATAGTGATGCCAGTTATACTGAGTATGGTGGGTCCAACGCCTTACTCCAAACTACACAAGAAAAAACACAGATTGGACATGGAAGAAATGACATATATGAAGCCAAAAACAAACGACTACACTGAAAATGGTACTCATTGAGTCTGTGATTGTAGCTCAACTATCGAAAATGTGATAATAGTTACTTGTGATAAATCTTGAGAATCATAGCCTATTTTGTGATAAAGAAAATTTTGAAAAAATCGTTTGATAGATATTACCCTATCGATTCAATAGACACGATACTTTTTTTACGAATCTTATTAGAATTTAAAATAGGTACAAAACGAATATTGATAGTATGAAAATAGTGGTTGATTACAGTCAATCTTTTATAACACGATTTATGATCTGACAATTGATTAATTCAAGTCATCATAATCATATTCTTGCAGATCTTAATTAATAGCGTTTATTTTAATGTGAAAATTTTTATCTTTGATAGTAGACAATGTGTTCACTAGAACACCCTACTTCAGAACTACGGTGGAACTTCCCTATAACGAAAGCGCTAAACCCGCAAAAAAATTCGTTATAAAGAAATTTCGTTTACAGAAAATTTGTTTCTATAGTCGGCAATGTCGCGGTCGACTTCACTGATAAATTTAAGTTTATCATTCAAACTTAAACACTTTCTTTTAGACATTTTCGCACAACTTTTCACACTAGCGACAAGCGTAATGGTTAGATTGAAACCAAACAGCCAGGGGTGTTTTTGAAACTGTTTCAGAAGGATCTTTCTGCCCGCCGTGATGATTTAGTTTAAGGTTGGCAAATGCCAGGACGTACGTAATAAATATTACGTACGTCCTGAAAATTTTCGGAAAAAAACCCACCCTTATACCTTCTTACCAATACCCATTCAAAGAGTGATGTTCTTTGAATATTTCGTTGTAGAGAGAATTTAC
This sequence comes from Propylea japonica, assembly GCA_013421045.1. Taxonomy (NCBI): domain Eukaryota; kingdom Metazoa; phylum Arthropoda; class Insecta; order Coleoptera; family Coccinellidae; genus Propylea; species Propylea japonica. Next base: position 84,508,391 of record CM024242.1, read on the forward strand.
TTCGTTTAAGAGGGTGTTTTTAACATGGAATTTGTATGCAAGGTAAAATGTCTTGTACGAAATTCGTTATAGGGAAGTTCCACTGTATATCTCTCTCATATATTCATAATGTTTTCAAAGTACGTTTTGACTACATATTCAGCAATAATTCGAAACACTGATGTATTTCCCCAAATAAATTTACATAGATATAAATAGAAATCTGAATAGTTATCGTGTGTGAGAATACTCAATTTGAATTAAGAAGCTAGAAATCCCCCAATGAAATTGTAATTCAATTATATGCCAGAAATAAATTGATTTATCAGAAAATTAATGCGAAATCTGAGATAGAAGTTATTTACATAATGAGCAGACAAAATTGTTTTTTGTTATTTTAATTTTTAGATAAAACTGTCTGAATCAATACATTTTACAGATTAAATCTCATATTATGTGATAAGGTATTTCAATGTCAGAATTTCACAAAATATATGAAACATATCTAAACTGATTAGCAAATCAGAAATATTTTAATAGATACTAATACTATTGTACCTTCTTGTATCATTAAAAAGATTGATAAGGATTCTTTTGTTAATATTTTTCTCCAATCATTAAGTGAATAATCATTTCACAACAGATTGTGCATTGTCCATTTTGTAACTGTGAATAAAGCAATAATTGCAACATCGGAATATGAAGTTGATATTATTAAAAGAAAGAAGATAAAACTTAGTGTTATCTATAAGATATTAATGATTTCATTATGGAGTTACAACAGTCAATTATATGTATATACAGGGTTTATCAGAATAACACCAAAAAAAATGAAAGGGGTGATTCCTTAAATCATTTTATGAAAAAGGTCTGGAAATGCATTGTTTCCAAGATACAGGGTGTTGAATTTTTATTGGAAAACTGACGGAAAAAGTGGTACACAACTGAGACATTTTGAACTTACAATTATTTTTTCATTTTTCTTCAAATTTGTGTCAAAAAAACTCCTCTGCTCTTTTTTCTTGTGGGGCGCCATTTTTATATAAGAAAATGAAACATCTTAACGCGTATTTGTAGTAGAAATGTTAAAATGTTTTATTTTTTCACTTAAAAACGGGTTCTACTCCCCGCTGACGAATTTGTGGTCAAATTCAATTCTGTTCGTGGAAGTCAAATTCAATTCTGTTCGTGGGGCCGTCCGTTGATCCGTTAGCACAATAACTTTCAAAGGGATTGTCCTAGAGACTTGAAATTTTCAGGATGAGTTTATGTTCCAAATGGCACGGTTACGTTCGTTAACCAGCCAAATCATACAGGGTGTTCCATAAAACATGGCCATTCAAAACTTTTGTTCCTCAATATCTCAGAAAATACGAAACCAATCGGAATGAAATGTTACAGCCAAATGCAAGATCCTGATAACAAGCCTCATGCGAAATTTTGTGGCCATAGTGTGAACAGAACCATAAAAAATTCAATTGGAATATTGAAAGAAAAATATTTATTTTTCCATAACAGAATGTCCGATTCGAGTGAAATTTAGTTTGAGAAAAAAACTACTTTACTGAAATGGTCATGCAAAATTTCAAGGGGATCGCATCATCAGAACAATAGAATTTAATTTTTGTAAATATTTATTTTTTACATATTTCATTTATTGAATAATTTTCGGAAAATAATTCCGATTGTGCTGAGATTCTGCATTTATATATTTGGTGTAAATCTCAAATCCCATAAAAAACTTTGAGGTAATCTTCTTATTGCTCTACCAAAGAACAAGTGTTTAAAAGGTCCTGCTCAGGGCTTTCTTTAAATTTTTATAAAATGATCTGAGAAATCACTCCTTTCATTTTTCGGTCTTATTCAGATACACCATGTTTTTGGCTGTGTTTAGTCTTCGAAAAGCATGGTAATCAATATCATGAAAACAAATTGATAGGACTGTTCTTAAATTACGTTCAATAAAGTTGATTTTGATATTTGAATATTACGTATGAGTCTGACTGAAACTATGATGGTTCATTGAAATTTTAATCCTTAGATTGTGAATGTAAATACCTGAATTATTAAAGAATAAGAAGAGGAATTTCTTGTTTCAATTACTATCTTCCTCATCACTGAAATAGGTGCTTTTCTTTATCTTTTTCCGAGGAATCACTTCCTTATTTTCTTCTATGTAGTTTCCTGTAGCAACTCTCAATCGATATTCCTCTAGTTCCATTTTTTCTTGCTGTCAAAACAAAGAAAAATTTACATCGATAGTATAAAAAGAAATTTAAAACTTACTTCTAATGCAATTGCTGCACTAAGAGTTTCACCATCATCTTCAATTCCATCTTCTTCATCATCTATACTTCCATTAAGATCTTGTTCTTTATTATCATAATTTTTCTTTTTGCGCTTCCTCACTTTTTTTGGTGGAGGTTCTCTTTCTCCAAGTAAGTTTCTGCTACAACTATAGCTTAAGTGTCCATATTCTCCACATTCATAGCATCTAGTCTTGTCTGGATATTCCTGAAATTAATCAAACATCAATTGAAATATTCAAAATTCAAGCAACTTTCCATATACCTTTCTTCTAATAAATTCAGTGGCTCTTTTGTTATCTATTGCTATACTAGCCTTTAAACTTCTTCCAGACATCTGTAATAAAATGAAATTAGGGATGAAATGACGAATTTTATAATTGTTGATTCACCTCTTGTCCATCTACACCTTTTACACACTCAATTGCATCTTCTGGCTTCAAAAACAGAATGAATGCTACCCCTTTACTTTTTCGAGTTATTTTGTCTTTCATTACAGTCACCCTGAAATGAAAATATTAATTAATGAAGGAGTCTTTATGAACGTTTATTTATTATACTCACTTTACAATTTTGCCGTATTTGGCTAATATTTGGTGCAGATCATTATTTTTTAAAGCGTAAGGTAAATTTGATATATAAACAGTACTGCTGCTTGGACATATCCCACCGCTCATATTGTACAACTTATTGAAGGCTGAAAAAATATTCAGTGGTAAACCGAAGCAATAAAAAATTGAAGATTATAAATTATTTGTAGTAATTAACAATAAATAACAATTTAAAAATTTACCTTCACTGAAAATCTTAGGTTATGTTATGACAGCTTCAGCTTCAGCGGGACGTTTGAGCTATCATCGTTTTTCTCTACTCTAGCCGTTTAAAGTTCGGTGTAGATCAAACAAAACAAAACGGTCATTTCTAACCTCAAAAATTTGTTTAGCAAAAAAGATGCCGCTAGATCAAGCTGAGAATCCGAAAGTGCCGAAAAAATGAGATTCTACCAGTTTAAACTCTACACGTGGTGTGGAAATATTTTATTTATACTTTTTACGCTATCAATAATACCTTATACAGAAGGTTTGTCTCAGAAAGTGAATTATCTGACTGCAAATGAAGCCCAAACATTCGATTCTCCAAGATATAAAACGGCCCAGAGGTTTCAAATTTATTGTTATGAGGGCAAGCCTAAAAGTATTCTCTACATATGGCGTAGTATATCCTTGATAATCGACCTGAATTCAGAAGAATACACCCAGTATGATGGCCCAACTCCAGAAATAGTAGCACAGGAATATGAAGCCGACCGATCAAGCTGGAATATGAATTTATTTTCATGGAAGAAGAAAAATATGAAACTAGATCCTTTTAACCAGAGTTGTATTGGCATTCAGAGCAACTCGAAATATAGCGTGATACTCAGGGTGATTCATGTCGATTACTGGAAAGTGATTTTATTAGTTTGTGGAGTTTTTCTTTATTTATCTGCAGCTAAACTCAGCCAAAACGTGCTATTTTATTACATTTGTGGAATAAGCTTCGGTATAACAGCTTCGTTTCTCATTTTGCTCTATTTTATAAGCAAGTTGTTCCCTAGAAAGTCTATAATGTATGGAGTGTTTGCTACAGGGTGGACAGTAAGCTTATACCTTTTACAACTCATCAAAGATAATTTGAGGACAATTTTCGTATTGTACAGGGATTATGTGATATACTACACAATTTTCTCAGGAGTTATAAGTTTTATAGTCTGTTATAAATATGGACCAATCAAAGATGAAAAAACTCGGAATATTATCAGGTGGTCCTTACAAGCGATAGGATTGTTTTTAATATATATGAGTAGCCAATTCCAAGAAGCTGCAGTGGCCCAAATAATTGTACTTCTGATTTATCACAACACCCCCAAAACTTGGTTGTTGAAACCCAGAAATTACTTAAAGAAAAGATTTCCTCCGAAGTTGAAATTATTGAGTAACGACGAATACTACGAGCAAGGAGTTAGAGAAACTAATAAAAGCTTAGAAGAACTAAGACAATACTGTTTAAGTCCTCAGTGTAATCAGTGGAAGACCGCACTGAAGCTCAAAGATGTTAAAAGGTTTGCCTCGTTTATTGAAGGCAACTCGCACTTGAGCGATGATGAAGTTCTTGAATATGAGACTTCTTATCAACAAGCCGATTTGACAGATGACGAAGGTGACAGCAGTGAGAATTACACCGATGAAGACTGAACTTGCCAAAACTGTTTTTTTGTATGAGATTAACATTTTAGATCTGAAAAGAAGTGATATAAGTTCCTACGAATAGATCTGAAGAATTATAATGGAAAGTTGAAACATCTGGATGTATTTTCGCTTTCGATTTTCTTGAATGGAATGGTTTTCCTATAGTTTTGTGTTTTAACGAAATAACTGTGATAAATCATTATTTCAATATTCTGATAAATGTTGCATTCTCATTGATTTCCCTCAGTAATAAGTTTGATATTTCATTCTTTTTTATGACAACCTATTCGATATTACATGTTGTACATGCAAATTCAATCAAAATCTTATTGTTGTGAACTAGGGATTGTTGTATTTTTCGATATATAATAAGAATATAAAAATTTTCTGTTTTGAATGTAGAATTTCGATTTTTTTTTGTATTTTGGTGTGTATACATTTTTAACATAATTCTCAATTAGTAATTTTTTCCTTCCCGTTACAGTAATGATACAATCACTTATCTAAAAGCATGATTTATTCGTTTGACATGATCTGTATTAAAATAAAAATGTGTTGATGAAAGTTGAATAAAATTTTACTATTATAATATTTATTCATCTATATTAAACTAAAATAGTTTAAAAATTATTTAAAACCTCTTTTATGTTTCCATAGCCTCGTCTTTATCGTTATCTTTGTCACCATCGTAAAATTCGTTCTTAGGTTCAACCATTTTGTCTTCGAGCTCCTGGCTTATTCTCACATCAGGATCATCTTCTTCTTTCATTTTTTCATCTTTCGGGATGGCGTCTCCAGGTACATCATGCATTTGAACACTTGGAGAATTCTGACACATTTTCAAGTTGTCGTAAACAAACCTTAAACACGAAAAAAAGTTATAATTAGTTTGATGGTAGAATAAAGAATATTTCGAGATTTCTTTTGAGAATGAAAAACACATAATTTGCATTGATTTGAAAACTTTTTATTGGTAATTGAAGTATCAGTTATGCGATTTATGTACAAAAAATAACTGCCAAATTTCCTTCTCTTGCAGCTTTACAGAGGACCACTCTTAAAATTTTCAATAACATTTTGAAATTATTGAGGCTCTATCTCACGAATGACACGAATAATTTCAATCTTCAGTTCAGGAATCGACTGCGGTATTCTCATAGATCTGACTTTTCTTATAAACCCAAAGAAAATAGTACAACGGTGTCAAATCGCACGATCTTGGAGGCCAATTGACTTCACCATTTTAGGAGAATATTTGTGAAGAATAATCGATGTTTTAAACGATCAAATGGCTTTATTTCCTACATTATTTGAACCTTATATGCCTTCAGAGCTGAATCCTTGTGTAAAATACTCCGTTTTGTGGGCTTACTAAATTGAAATTGTTGTGAACTCCGTCTAATGGATATTTCAGGGTCTTTAGCAACATTTTCATGAACCAAATCAATATTATCTTCTGAACTACCGCTACGACTGTATTTTTCACTTTTTTTATCTTCTACTCTTGAATATTTTTAATAATTCGAACAAAAGTGCTTTCAGATATTGAGGTAATTTTCTCAGAAGGCTGATAATTTAACAATTTCAAGGCGTTGTTGCATCGTGTATAAGCATCTGAAAATAAGAATGCAGCGCCACGGCGAGCATTCGTAAAACTCTTAATATTGACATGAAAGGATTTGGTTGTATTGTTTATGTGTACCTATATCTGCTGAATTGAAATTTGGATTTTTCAATTAATATCAAAATTGCAGAAATCTATAGTGAAGACGGTGGGTGTTATCATTTGTTTCAATTTATTTCAGCCATAGTGAAAGATTAATTAGGTTAAAAGGCTGTTGAGGAAAACAATTTTGTTTGTTGAACAGTTGAATTAACTACATTTCATTCATACAGTACTTTTTTCCTCAAAAGAGCATTCTTCAGTGCGTTATTCTTTGTTAACACTTCCATGTCTCAACAGGTCTACTACTAGAACTGGAACATTCCGGTTGTTCCTCCTTTCTGGTAGTAAACCCAACAGGAAGATTTTTGGTAGGCACAGCAGTATTTTTCAAAAACTACCGCTGTTGTGAACTGGGATCTGTAATCGATTAACCCCATTTATCTAATCTAACCTACAAGTTTTGTGCAATCCGTATTTACCTCGACAAAAAACAATTGTCATCTACAAAATGCAAGGAGCAAACTTTCATATTTCCTGCGACTGGTTTACCAATTTTAAGTTTCAGTTGAGAGGCTTTTCGTCGATCCATCAAAACTTTGTCACTTTACTCCTCGATTTCCCTTCTACTCAAACACGAAATTTATCCCTAGCTTGAGGAAAGGCATGGAAATGTATATTATTTGGAATTCTTTTTTTCTCAGGAAGAACACTGAGGAACTGAACAATAGCGATTTGAATGAATTATACTCAAAAATTATTAATAATGTTAAATATTCACATAAATCACAACAACACAATGCAAAATGAAAGAATCATGTCAATATTAAAGGTTACTCAGATCGTCACCAGAGGGCGTATCGCTTAGCTTAATTTACCCAAAAAGCCATTTTATAAATGTCATACATCTCACTTCGTAATTCAAAATACTTGGAGGAATTTAACGTGCCATCTTATTTTGTTCATTCTTATTAAAAACCGCGAAATTTGAAACACCCTATATGTAATTTCATTGAACCTACTTAGTTATAGCTTCCAAATACTGTCGACTGTTGGCGTTTTCAGTCCTAGTCACAACTTCGGGATGGAGAGTAAAATCAGGTGCAAAAAATTCTAAATACTCAGTGAACGGCAACTCGTTGGAGATTTGTTCTTCAACCAGCAAGGATGTTTCATAAGTCCAACATCTGGCTACATTTCTAAGCGTATAACCTCCACCTCCCACTACCAGTGTCGGAACGTTGAGACTCTTCACAAATTTGACACATTCACCGTGTCCTTTTGTGCTTAAGGAAAAGCAGCCCAGACTGCAAAACGATGGGTGTTAAAGGAAAGAAATCATTGGATATTCTAGTCATTACCGATCATTCGCTAAAGAATCAGCACCACATTGAAGCACGATAGCTGTAGGTTGATAAAATTCCATAACGTTTGAGATGACGGGTTTGAATACCATCCAATAGCTTTGATCATCAATGCCTTCTTTAAGAGGAACGTTTACCGAATAGTATCTTCCACTTTCTGCTCCTACTTCATACATATCTCCCGTACCTGAAACAATCATCAGTAAAAATTTGAAATTATTTATTTCCTAAAACTGGTAAATATTCGAATTTCGGTGACAAGCAGATATCCACCTGATGTTGGTGTCATTGTATTCATTGAGTCTTCCTGAAAAACATTAGTGAAACCAACAGATGACAGTCCGCCTCAGTTTAGAAATTATGGACCCCCAAAGTTCCAAAAATGTTCCGTCTTCACGTCACTTTTTTCACTATAAAAACACAAATTCACTGCTCCAATTTAGTCCATAAATCACCTTCGAACATTCAAATGACTATTCGAAAAGTTTTATTTCAGGTATATTCGATAATTAATGCAGAAACATCGAAATTCTAAAGGCACCACATATCCACAAATTCAAAAGAAAGCCCGCCGTTTTTAATGGTAGATTTGGCACTGGCGCAGATTCATTCGTACGATTATGATACGATGCCTTCCCGTAATTCCTGCCATCATTTGATATGTCACTCGCTGAAGGACGGAGCAGTGGTGCCAAACTTACCATGAAGAACGGCAGGCTTTCCTTAAAATTTGTGGATATGTGGTACCTCTAGAATTTCGATGTTTCTGCCAGTGGCGGCTCGTGGGTGAAAAAAGAAGTGAAGAGCTAAACAAGCAGAAAAATCTAGAATAACATCTTTTTTATGTAAACTCGCCTATTTTTTGTATATCAGATCTAACCTTCGGTCCTTTAAACTAGCAAATTTGTCCGTAATGTCTTCATAAAATGGTTGTTTGTTTGTTAGTTGAATTAAAAATTCTTTTTGAATGGAAATATTGGCCAAAGAGGAAAGCCTGTGTTGAGATACAGAATTTATTAAATAAGTTTTTATTCTCTTGAGGCAATATTATATGATTTGCCATTTTTCATTTTTTTTCTTGTAGAAATTTTCAAGTCAACAGTAGGCCGACCTTCATTTAAGATGTCCTTTTTGTCTTCGTCTTTCCAACGATGAAACGGAGTTTCTATTAAACTGCACACAATGTCATTAATAGGGTTCATTTTTAATATCGAAGCCGAAGCACTTAAAGTAAACAACAGTTATAGGCGATGCGGGACAGTAAAGCGGACAGTAACCGACGACGTAACATGTGCAGACTGCAGAGGGTTACTGGAGCTCTTCAATACAGCGAGAAAACGTAATAGAAAGCCCCGGTGACGTCACCCGTTACCATAGTAACGCAGCGATCGAGGTGCAAGTTCCGTGACAAACCTCTTCTCTCGATGCGGCCAGCGACAAGATATTTATAATGAGTTTCGTGATTCGATAACAAACGTCTCCTGAGTTCTGACATGGAGCTAATGAAACGATTAAATTATTGTATAAATAATGAATAATAATTATCATCCTCAATGAACATTTTAGGTGACCCTGACTCTAGGAATTTTTAGGTGAAGAGCCACTTCACTCCCTTCACCTGAAAAGCCGCCCCTGGTTTCTGCATTAAGTATTGAATATACCTGAAATGAACCTAATCGAATAGATATTTGAAAGTTTGAAAGGTGATTTATAGCTTAAATTGGAGCAGTGAATTTGTGGTTTTATAGTGAAAAAAGCGACGTGAAGATGGAACATTTTTGAAATTTTGGGAGTTCACTAATGTTGTTCAGGAAGACTCAATGAATACAATGACACCAAAATCTGATCGATAGCTACTGGTCACCGAAATTCGATATTACCGTAAACATTTAAAAGAAAAAAATTTCCTAAAACCTTACCTGGAAAGAAATAGTTTCCATATTTATGAAAACTAACAGTCATTACTCTATCCGTTAAGTAAAAAGCTTCCTGGACACCATCTCCATGATGGACATCTATATCGATATAAGAACTCTGGGGTGATATTTCAAAAGTTCTAGAATCCCTATAACGATATCATTCACATAACAGAAACCTGACGCTTCAAATTTCTTCGCATGATGCAAACCCCCTGAAATGAAATCAATTAATCACATAAATATTAGAAATTGACACTTGTTTTGACTGAAAAATATAAACTTAATCAAACACGCACCTGACCAATTGATAGCTATATCACAGTCGTTATTATTCAATTTCATAGCTCCTTCTAGAGATGCCCCAGTATACATTGAACAGAAATCAAATAGTCCATGGAAGACTGGACAATCGTCACCAACATTGAAGTGACTCAAATGTTTCGTAAACGCCTGTATGTTTTGCGGTGTAACCCTTTGCAAGAAATCTAAAAAATGGTGAGTTAATCTTCGAGATTACTATAATCGGAGTTGGACTCCTTACCAATGTATTCATCTGAGTGAAATCTGCACATATCATGTGCACTTGCTTTGTAAGGCCTATATATCGACATGTGTTTATGCAAGCCATAATTTAGTACCAAGCTGTGAATAACCGATAGTCTGTGTGGTTTCATGGGGTGCCCTGTGCCATAATGAAAGTTTCCAACGTCTGGGTTGAAAAAATAAGAAACCTTATGTTTCATTTTAATTGATACTAAGCCTCTAGTTTATCCTAATGAATGAAATGATTATGCTCCCACTATTTGTTGAAATACAAAAACGAAAATTAAAAACAAAGCAGCTACTAATAGACGTTTTGTCCATAAGAACTTGTCCTGCATACTAGACTTTTCAGCCCCTTCGTAACCCGAATTTGGGCCCGAAATTCGCAATTGTAAGTGAATTAACAACACTTATCGATTGATAATCAAACAAACACAAACAAGTTGTACATAAACATAACCTCAATATGGCCAGGACAGGACAGCAAGGTGTTTGTTTGAACTACCGTTATATTCCCATTAGTACGGCTAATGACCACTAGAGGTCGCTAGGCCATTCAAATTGGGGATAATATTAGGGGAATCACTGAAAGCTGACCCGTAATGTGGCGCCAGTAAATGAGGACCGGAAATGTGGAGAAACTGTAGGGTTATTGATTTATATGTTACAGTTTCCTGTTCGATTTTAAAGAATACCTAGATATCTTCCGCTTTATTCTGATTTTTAGAGGAGAAATGTGAGTTTAGTTGATGAAATTTGGTTTATAGTCCCAGTAAATCTGGTTGAGATTGTTTCAAGAATATCGAACCTCAAGAGGTACAGTAGAATCATCAATGTGCTATGTGCTCATAAGAAATTCGGGATATTTAAGTAAAAATGATGGCGTTCTCTATATTTGAACGTAACAATAGGGTAATCTATTTCAATTTGAGATTTGAGAGATAAAATCTAAGTGCACTGTTTACCCTTTTGCTGGACTTCTCGAATGTTCGTCGTCACTGGCGTACCCAGGGGGGGGGTTATTGGGGATATAACCCCCCCCATTGGTCAAAAAGAAAAAAAAATCAAAGTAAAATTTATTAATTTTTTACTTTCATAAATTTTTTTTACCAGTAAACTAGCAAGGTAACCCCCCCCATGAGTCGGCTCTAGTTACGCTAATGTTCGTCGTACCCCTTATCTGAGTGCTCGTTCTACTTAAAAGAGTGCTATATCGTTTTCCCCAAATGTCTGTAATTTTCGTCCGACTGTTAGCACAATAACTTTCGAAGGAATGGTCTTAGAGACTTGAAATTTTCAGGGTGAGTTCGGTTCCCAAATGGCTCGGTTATCTTCGTTAACCAGCCAAATCGTACAGGGTGTTCCCTAAAGTATGGTCATTCAAAATTTTTGTTCCTCAATATCTCCGACGAAACGAAACCCATCGAAATGAATTGTTGCGACCATATGCAAGATGCTCATAATAAGTCTCATGCAGAATTTTGTGGCCATTGTGTTAATAGAACGATGTAAAACTCAGTTGGAATATTGGGATAAATAATTACCGACGCGGCGCTGCAATCGCCGAATCAGCTGTTCCCGAAACGAGTATTGTTTCGTGCACGTCAAAGCAAAACAAGAGAGATTCTGGTGTTTCTCAAGTGTTTCAGTTGATTTATTTAGTCTTTTGACTGAACAATCGTGAAAATGGACCTATGAAATGATTTATTAAGTTCATATCATATACATCGAGGACGATATGTAGAAAAATATCAGTTTTGGGCATTCACCCTTGTCAACTGCAGAAGGAAGATATTTAACCATCTAACTTGGCTCATTTCAAAAATAAAATGTATCCTGATATGATTAGTTATTTAGTAGAAACAAGGAATCCTGCTGCAGTGAATCAAATTATATTTATAAAATTTATTCGTCAATATATAGAAAGAAAAAATGACAATATTTGTTATTGAAATGAAAGCCGTTGAATTCCATGATGATTTTATTACAGAAATGAAAGACTTTATGAAAATAAACAACTTAATTTCAATTATTCACAACATCAAAAACTATTTTTATTGAATACAAATCAGAAAAATTCATTAATATTTTGTCGTAAGTGAAGCATTTATCATTCAATACAAACCAACAAATTTTATTCCCTGGTATAAACAAAAACTTAATTATCTAATAAGAAATGATAATTAATTTTACAATACAGAGTTAAAGTAAGTATGTGTGTGCTATTTTTTATAAAATAGTGAATATAGCAGTTACCTTCTACTTATTTCATATAAAAAACAAAAGATATACTGCAACTTGAAAGAACATCCAGATAAGTTTTAGCCAAGTGATATGATTTCAGGGGATATATTCATAAAAACTTAAGTTATCACAACAATTTTGTCAATTAACGAGTAATCTTCATCTGTTTTCTTTAACGAGTGAATTGGAAATACATCCAATAATGTACTATATTTCCTCCTTTAAGTCCAAATATGAATCCTGAAACTGGCTAATCTCTTTGTTTTCTTGATTTTGACTGCACTAAACGTCTGAAATGCTTCCTCTAGTGCAAACTGGTGATCAACTGATAAAATATTATTTTTTCATAACCACAACAATCCTATAAAATAGTGACCTGTGAAAGAACTCTTTAGAGCTTCATCCATAAACACAGCAACAATTAGTGTTCTTCACTGTATTTTCTTTAGTCATCTTTAAATCAGATTAAAAACCAACTAACTAGACAAATATTATAATGAACACACAATACAATTCTCATTTCTTCAGGCATTCTCATTTCTTAGGCACAAACAATCGAGTGTCATATCCCGTCCCGCGTTTTGGAATACTCGTTTCGGGATAGTTCTACGTAACGCCGCTAGGGTCGCATAGAGTTGTATTTTGCTCAATTGAAAAGAAGAAACTTCATATTTCCATTAAAAAATATCAGATTCAAATGAAATGTTTCTTACCAAGATCCAGATATCTTTTGGATCTTGCTGTTTCAAAGTTCTGGAGGAACTCAGTGGAATGATCCATTCCTGGGAGATTCCGCCAGAGTTTTTTCTTCTCGGCTTTCTTCTTCTCCAGAAACTTCTTCTTATAGGTAGATTCACCTATATCACAGAAGGGTTCTGACAAGTTCATAAAAAAATTGCTGATATTTTATGTCAACTTGAATTTTTCCGCACTATGTAGTAATAGAAGGAACATATTACGGCCACCAAATGATAAATACTTTAAGAAAAATATTCAGTAGTCGTGGATAAAGTATAGTATTCTACTCGCGTAGGTACCTATAATGGCTTTTATTCCCTCGGTGACTTAGGCCACTCTCATCTGCGGCTCGTAGCCTGAACTTCACCTTGTGAATAATAGCAATCATTATACACGCTCGTTGCATAATATGCTATTACTAATCTCCTCTTTATTTTACAATCGATCGAAATATTTTCAGTTTCAATTCCATTCACAGAACAAGGGCGAAGTGTAGCATAAACTTCTCAACTTAACCCTTCAGAATACACAAAAACCTAATTAAATTCGCCTAAAATACATAAAAAAACTTGGAACACCCTGTATAATCCGAACCGAACTTTTTGCTCGAGGCCACTCAGCGGAAATAACGATTATTCTCAATCCAAAACTTCAGAGCGAAATTTTCAAATGTTCCGAAGCCCTGAGCGCATAAAAAGGAAGTAACAGATGTTTTAAAATGAATTAAGTTGAAAACTAATTTCTTTTCACCGTTCGAAGTTCATGGATTGGAAAAGAAGTGAAGTTTCTAACGGAGTTGGCTGTGGACTTTATGGGTATGCGCAAAGAAGGAAAATCGCTCCGAATTAGACGCTTATTTTTTCGCGTTTCTGCAAATTTCTGAGTGGAAAAACGAACCTATTTGTGTTTTTTGCTATCTTTCATTTAAAAAATTGTTTTTTGCACAACTGTCGAAAAAAATGACACTCTCATGTGCCTTGAAAAAACACTAATTTTACGCAGTTAATACAAAAATAACTATTTATCGTGATAATTCAAAAAAAGTCAAACTTTCATGGAGGGCAGAATTAAAAATTATGACGAAAAATCAATCCAATTCCAGAAAAATCAAGAAGAAGTAGGTATCTACCTTGTCTAAGGTATCTACTGACATAGAACTTATTATTTAATGTATATTATGTAAGTGTGCAAACATTACATTCATTTAATTTTTTAATTAATATTACAAAATAATTGTTTGTTTTGTTGAAGGTGAATCACAAACTTATATTGTATTGAGAAGCGATTTCTTTCAAATTTACGGAAAACGAAGAAACATGAAAAACAATAAGATCAAGATGCGTTTGAAAGTACGGTTCTTATCAAATAGAATGGGTATCTATTATTCGCTCAAAAAGTTGTTGGAAAGAATGAAATGATATTCAAAAATTAAAGATAAGCCAATAATTTTCCATTTAAATCATACAGGGCGTGCCATAAAATATGGGCATTTAAAATTTTTGTTCAGCATTATCTCAGACAAAACGAAACCAATCGAAATGAAATTTTGCAGTCACATGCTGGATGCTCATAATAAGCTTCATGCCAAATTTTGTTGACTTTGAATTCTTCATGACTGAGTCGAAAAATGAACCCATTTGTGTAATTTGCTATCTTGCATTTTGAAAATTATTTTTATCGTGATAATTCAAAAAAAGGAAAACTTTGATAAGGACAGAATTAACAATTATGACAAGAAATCAATCCAATTCCAGAAAAATTAGATAAGAACAGGTATCTACTGACATAGACCTATTTATTTAATTTTTATGTGAGCAAACATTCTTTTTATTTTTTTAATTGATGTAATACATTAATTGTCTCTTTTGTTGGAAAGAACAGTGATCAAAACTGCTTGTGAGTTTTTATTTTTTCCGATAAAAGATCGACTGTATTGAAATTTTGGAAGGGATTTTTTTTCTCCAGAATTAAATGGAAAACCATAAGAGAATTTTATTTTTCGAAAATCTACCCCAAAAAAACAATTTTTGAATGAAAATCATGAAGGGCTGCTATTTTCAACCCCTAATAATAAAGTTATGGAATAAAAAAAATGTGTGAGTAACATCTCCTCAATGAATCAGAGTTTTTTCAGACTTCTAAAAAAAATTAAAAACTGTCAACTTGTCATCGCCTTCCAGAGGCTTGCAAGGGAGGTCGATTTCGAAAAATATAATTATATTCATATGAACTACCCCTGCTTATTTTCATCGAAGAATCATCTCCCTATCTTCTTCGCATTTGTTTACAGACACCCTGTATATCCCAGTTGATGGCATTGACTTATTGAAAATATTATGAATATATTAGGTACCAATAATTGGAAATATCCATCATTTCTCAATATTCAAAAAAAACACTTCAAAAATATTAGGCTGTCCTTTTATTTGGAGGAGAATAATACTGGCAATGTAAAACAAACACCCTGTTTATACAAGCAGCGCAATTCAACACCTCTCTTCTTGGCCATCCGTTCTACTCTCCAATATCTTACTCCTGACGAAAATCTCCCATCGCTAAATAGTTGCAAACTTCAAAGAATACCTGCCCTCCAATCTACCCTCCAACTCCAAACAAAAACGAGACGAAATTAAAGGGTGAAATAAAATTCCTCCATTCGAAAAACTCAACTCTCCGCTCTCCTTCAACATCACTTACCCCCAAGAAAATTCAAAAATTCGATTCCTGAAGTTTCGGCCATTTTCAGCACTAGCGTTCCACTTAAACGAGCGCTATATCGTTTTCACAAATGTCTGTTATTTTCAAATTTTGAACCGAAAATGGTCTCAAACGACAGGGTTCTACTCCCTGATGATGAATTCGTGGACAATTCTGTCCGTGGGGCCGTCCGGCGGTTAGCACGATAACCTTCGAAGGGATCGCCCCAGAAACTTGTGATTTTCAAGGTGAGTTCGGTTCCCAAATGCCTCGGTTACCTTCGTTAATCAGCCAAATCATACAGAGTGTTTCAGAAAAAATTTCTATTCAAAATTTTTGTTCCTCAATATCTCAGACAAAACGAAACCAATCGAAATGAAATTTTGCGGCCACATGCAAGATGCTCAAAATCAGGGCCGTATCTAGGGTGTGGCCAAGTGGCCCCCGCCACAGGCGCAAGGTCCGCAGGGGCGCCAAAAAATATCAAATGAAAAAAAAATTTGAGCGCCAAAAAATTCAAAGAATAAAATATAGAAGCGCCAACCACATTTTGGGGTAACATGTCACAGTTTTCTTGTATACGACAAAAATATTTTTTTGCGTAAGGAGTGATGTCGCGACTCCGCCAGGTAGGATGTGAAAACCGACCGCGTGTACATAGATGCGTCCGCTGACAAGCCGAAAAGGGCTCGTCTAGATTCCCTACCGTATAGTCCAGTCAAATTAGGAATTCACCTCGGAATTCGAGATACCAAGCTGTAAATCTGTAAATACTTTTATATTGACACCCTAAAAGTTGTCTCAAACTTTACATAGGGTAGGGCGTGAGCAACTATTAAATTTTGAGGTCGAAGGTCACAAAAATCGGTTTTTTGCGCTTTTTTTGTAAATATCTCATTTCCTATGGATTTTTTCCTATTTGTAGTTATTATCAATATTGTAGATAAAATTATCCACAAATTTTGTTTGAAAAAAATTTCGATAAGGTGGACCGTTTTTTAGATAGAGGGCGGAGAGCGCGCCTCCGGTCGAAAACGCGCATTATGAATATTTGTCAATTTTTATTAACTATTATATTATATTTTATCATTTTTTTCCTAACCTATCCACCTTTTATCCAGTATCAATTTATTTAACAACACTCACCTGCCCATGTAATTGCAGAATTGTTAATGAAAAAAATAATTTTTGGAATTTTTTGAGAAACTGACAAATTTGAATGAACTAGCTGCAGCATTCGAGGAAGAAAATTTTGTTCGACCCAGAGATTATTAGAGAGTGGAACTCAAACCTTATATGATAATTTTACCACCTGCTCCAGAAGATTTGCTTAATACAATTTTCTGCAACTGCAAGAGTGGTTGTGGTTCGCGATGCGGATGCAGGAAAGCGGGCTTGCAATGCTCTTATGCTTGTGGACAATGTAATGAGCAAGTTTGTCTCAATGCCCTACCATATCAGAGCGACATTGACGAAGATGGAACCTTTGACTCCGAAATCATGGAAAAACTTGAGACAAATGTCGTTGAAGAAGATAATGAAGACCAGTTTGAAATTTACCAGCAGCCAGAAGACGACGATGAAGAGGAAGAAGATGATTAAAATTATAAATTGCAGTTTTTGCACTCTCTATTACATTTTTTTTACTTTCAATAAAAATAAATGTATTAAATGATATTTTTCAACAAAAAAATTTATTCATAATTTATTTGTTTTTTTCATCATGTAACAAGTTATTACTTTTAATTAGATTAAAATTCAAACATAATTCTTATATTTTCATTAACAGTTCTGCTATTACATGGGCAGTGTTGTTAAATAAATTGATACTGAATAAAAAGTGGATAGGTTAGGAAAAATAATGAAATATAATAAAATAGTTAATAAAAATTGATAAATATTCATAATAATTGATTTATCTATATTTCATCAACTTTATATTGCGTATTTTCGATCGGAGGCGCCGGTTGACCTGAAGTGATGCTCTCCGCCCTCTATCTCGAATACGGTCCACCTTATCGAATTTCTTTTCAAACAAAATTTGTAGAGAATTTCGTATTCTACAATATTGATAATAACCTCAAATAGGAAAAAACCCATAGGATATATTTATAAGGGATGAAAAAAATCTACGTCAATTTGGGGGCGCTGAAGAGAATCTTGCCACAGGCGCAGTAGTACCTAGATACGGCCCTGCTCAAAATAAGCCTCATGCAAAATTTTGTGGCCGTAGTGAGATTAGAAACATAGCAAATTCAATTGGGATATTGAAAAGAAGAAACTTCATATTTTCATGACAAGATACCCGATTCAAATGAAATTTATTCTGTTGATGAAGATTAATATACTGAAGGTTCATGCAGAATTTCAAGAAGATCGCATCATTTGAACCATAGTGAATTCAATTGGAATATTGAAAAAAAGAATCTCCATATTTCCATTAGGGGAAGTATGCCTACGATGGCATCCTGCTTATGATGGCACACTTCAAAGAAGTCTGTTAACATCAACTGAACAAACTTATATTTACTGAGCTTGTACGCCAAATGGCATTTACGCTTGGTATACGTAGTGACACCTTGAATACATGGCAATTTGTGACTTTTATGAGAGTTCAATCATTTCGGTAAGTGTTGATATTGATGTTGGTAAGTGATGATGTATAATAGTTATTTCATTCTTTTTCGTTTTATTTGGATATTCTCTTTAGTATATTTTTCGCTTTGTTGAAAAATATATGTTACTTATGCGTATGATGGCATTGCCAGAGTGTTCCTATGATAGCATAGGGTGCCATCATAGGAAAAAGAATCAAGATCAAGAGACGATTCCTCCAAAGCCTGGTACTTCGCAAGAAATATTAGAGGTATCCGAAAATAATGAAAATGGTTTCAAGTGAAGATCATTGAAAATCATACAAAAACTCTCACCACTGCCAACTGCCGTTGCAGAATCAACAGTGAACAGAGAAAGAAAACGAGGAAAAGTTGGAATCTTCAATACCACCCCTGACAAAAGAAAAGAAGTTGAAAGAAGAGGAGAAGACAAAGAAAGAGATAGAAGCTAGCTAGAAAGGTCAAAAGACAGATTAAGTTCGTAGAAGAAAAATAAGGAAAATGAAGAAAGACATTATGACGATGATTCAGATGCCGCTTGTTTTCATTGTTATAAGCTGTTGTCCATGCCTCGACCAAGGGAGAATTGGTTGCGTGCGAGGTTGCGTGGCCAGAAATGCGCCAGCTGGTGCCATGCCGAGTGTGCTAGTGCAAATCATATTCGTATGTGAATTGTGCGTATAAAAATTATATTTTTGTATTTTGACGATGCCAAAGAATGTTAATTCAGTTTATTTACACTTATATTTTCATTTTCATGAAATAGAACTGCTATTTTCATCAATAAAACATTTCAAATAATAATATCGTTTCATTTTAAGTTATATGCCATCAAAGGACATACGTGATCTTATGATGGCACCCGTGGCCAAATTTTAGAAAGTGCTATAATTCAAATTTTTAAAAATCTATATTGAAACTATGTATAAGAATGCATACTACATAGGAGTGGCAGTAAATCTGTCCATTCGATGACATAGAAAAATATTTCTTTTATGAAATATGTAAATAATTCGTTGCGGGTGCCAACATGGGCACACTTCCCCTACAAGATATCCTATTCTTGTGAAATTGATTTTGTGTATGAAGATTGATATACTGAATGTTCATGCCATATTTCAAGAGGATTGCATTATCAGAACCATATAATTATTTTTTTTTTCAATTATCAAGTTTCCACATATTTCAATTTTTGAATAATTTCCAGAATATTATTTATTATATATTATTTCGCATATATATATTCAAAATCAATCTCAATTTCTATAGGAAATTTTGAGGTAATAGCCTCATTGCTCCACCAATAAACGAACGCTCAAAAGTACCTACTCAGGGCTTTCCAAAAAATTTTTTCTCACCCCCACAACTGGGGGTGGGTGAAATAACAAATTCCAATTATACACAAAATTAAAATGCATCTCATTGAAAAACGTTACGAAAGGAACTCTCCTGTTTCTATTAAAAGTTTTTAAGGCAATTTTCGAGTCTCTAGAAGGGGTGTTTTCATTAAAAACTTAGATTGGACGGTGTGGACGATCGATGGTCTCGCTTTTTATATCACTTTCGACTGTCGATGTAATTTATACCGGCCCTAGGCGTTCAAATTTATATCTCGAGGGGTTTGAGCATGACCGAGTTATACAGGGTGGAGCAGAAGAACTTGCTGATTTAGGTATTCAGTTGAACAAGAACTTATGCAAATATAGATATTATTATGCTGCCATCAGCAAGTACAGGGTGATACACTTATCTTGATAACCTAGTTTTTCTCGAAAAAGGATTTATATTTTTCTATTCTGTTGACGGTATTTTGTACAAATAATTGTTGACTTGAGATGTGTGAAAAAGTCGGAAAAAAGAATCGAGAAGCCTGGCGTCGCGTCGCCTTCAACAATTTCTTCTCCAGAAACATACCTTTTTCATTGTTTCATTCGAAAGCTCTGTTAAGTCTTTCTTAAACTAGATAATTAATCATAGACGTGTTCGGTATGATGTTTTTTGAATAACTGAAATTTACTTCATTGAAGTAAGGCCATATACATATGTATGTACAAAAGAGGCATAATAATAGGATAATAAAATTAAGTTCCAACATATCCCTTTTTTATTACAAAATAAAACTTTTAATTTCGAAAACTAAAAACATTTTTGCAATAACATCTCTTATTCTAAACCTTTTCCAATACATATTCTACACTAATCTTAAATTAGTCATAAACATTCATAAAATTTACTCACAAGACTTAGACGTAAAATCTGTAATATTCAAGAAATTTTCGTATTTTTTGTTGTGCCACTAGATCTAGTACCTGCATTCACATTATTTTTTAAATTGATGACATTACCCATATCTTCACTTTTACTCGAATTTTTCATAATTTTCTATATCATTCCTCTCTTAAAGATTTAAAATATATTGTTTATGATTATATCGACTGGACCAAGAAATTTCCTATTCAGTCTTAAAATATGGCCATTTCTCTCTAGTTTCACTAGATATGATCTATAATTATGTGAATCTACAACAATACCTTCTTCCCATTTGTTATTCAGAATATTTCTTACTAGGGGAAGTATGCCTATGATGGCATCCTGCTTATGATGGCACACTTCAAAGAAGTCTGTTAACATCAACTGAACAAACTTATATTTACTGAGTTTGTACGCCAAATGGCATTTACGATTGATATACGTAGTTACATCTTGAATACGTGGCAATTTGTGACTGTTATAAGAGTTCAATCATTTGGGTGAGTGTTGATGTATGATAGTTCTTTCATTCTTTTTCATTTTATTTGAATATTCAAAAAATCTGTGTAAAAAATGATTATACATTCCTTTAATCACTCTATAACAATGCTTTTAGTGTGAAAGTTTTAGGTTTTTTCGTCTTTTTAGTACCTTTTTCGCTTTGTTGAAAAATATATGTTACTTATGCTCATGATGGCATAGCCAGAGTGTTCCTATGATAGCATAGGGTGCCATCATAGGAAAAAGAATCAAGATCTAGAGACGATTCCTCCAAAGACTGGTACTTCGCAAGAAATATTAGAGGTATCCGAAAATAATGAAAATGGTTTCAAGTGAAGTATCGAGATTATTGAAAATCATACAAGAACTCCCACCACTGCCAACTGCCGTTGCAGAATCAACAGTGAACAGAAGAAGAAAACGAGGAAAAGTTGGAATCCTCAATACAACCCCTGACATAAAAGAAAAGAAGTTGGAAGAAGAAGAGAAGACAAAGAAAGAGAGAGAGAAGCTAGCTAGAAAGGTCAAAAGAAAGAAAGTTCGTAGAAGAAAATGAGGAAAATGAAGAAAGACATTATGACGATGATTCAGATGCCGCTTGTCTTTATTGTTATAAGCTGTTGTCCATGTCTCGACCAAGGGAGAATTGGTTGCTTTGCCAGAAATGCGCCAGCTGGTGCCATGCCGAGTGTGTTAGAGCAAATCATATTCGTATGTGAATTGTGCGTATGAAAATTATATTTTTATATGTTGACGATGCCAAAGAATGTAAATTTAGTTTCTTTACACTTATATTTTCATTTTCATGAAACACTACTGCTATTTTCTTCAATAAAACATTTCAATGAATAATATCATTTTATTTTAAGTTATATGCCATCAAAGGACATACGTGATCTTATGATGGCACCCGTGGCCAAATTTTAAAAAGTGCTATAATCCAAATTTTTAACAATTTATATTGAAACTATATATAAGAATGCATACTACATACGAGTAGCAGTAAATCTGTACACTCGATGACATAGAAAAATATTCCTTTAATGAAATATGTAAATAATTCGTTAAGGGTGCCAACATGGGTATACTTCCCCTAACACTTTTTGATTTATTTTCAATTTAGGCAGTGATTTTGTTTCACCCTGTATAAAATGACGTACGCCAAGTTTTCTTGAAATTCAAAACTGGTGATTGATTGAGGATTAACATACCTATAATTGAAAAAAAAATCATTCGAATCGGACTTGAAACAACATATTTCTGAATTAACAACCTTCATCGATTTTTTCAGTGGATCAATTCTTTTTCCGGTGAGTGTAGAATCACATAAATTTTGAATGGCTATATTGTATGGAACACCCTATACCATTTGGTTGGTTAACGAACTTAACCGAGGCATTTGGGAATTGAACTCACCCTGAAAATCTCAAGTTTCCAGGGCAATCCTTTCGAAAGTTATCGTGCATACCTACGGCCGGCCGGACGGTCCCACGAAAAGAATTGAGACTAATTTCGGCTCAAAATACGACAATTACAGACATTTGGGCGAAACGATTGAGCACTCGTTTGTAGAACTAGAGCTCAAAAAACATACTAGAGATAGCTCATGTTGAAGTGACATGAATAATTCAAGAATAAGATTGAAAAATGAATTTTCGATGTTGAAATACACCCCAAGATTTTAAATTTCCATTTTTACATCGAAATAACTGCTCGATAGTCAAAGTTTTTTCCCATTTTCCTCAAATAAACGGGCCGAGTTCGAGTTTGAAAAACTTTTCCAGGGCAGCTCGAACGAAGATTAATTTTCTTTTTCACGTTCCGTTTTAGCGTGCTCGATTTTCCAATACTCCTCATTTATTCATCTAAAATGGAAATCTTTCTAGATGGAAAGGTGATTTTCAACATTCCCTATTCCCGATAAAACGGAAAACTTGATGGAAATGCATTATCAGGAAAAGAAAATTCAGAGTTCCTGATGGACCAAGCGCTTCAAACAAGGATCAAGAAGTATTTAGTTCTTTTTAATTGGCCAACAAAGTAAGTAATCTTCTCGTGAATGAATAATAGTAATAATGATTCTTTCCTAACTACATAAAAAAATAAAAAAAAATATAATAATATGCTTTATTTGGAGAGGAAAAAGAAAAAAGATTAAGAATAGCCCTGAGCAGGAGCTTTTGAGTGCTCGTTCTTTGGTAGAGCAATAAGACATTACCTAAAATTTTATATGGGATTTGAGATTGATACCAAATATTATATTAATGCAGAATCTCAGCACAATCGGAATTATATTCTGAAAATCAATCAAAAAATGAGATATGTTAAAAATAAAAAAATACAAAAATTAAATTCTAGGGTTCTGATGATGAGATCGCCTTGAAATTTTGCATGAACATTCAGTTTAGTAGTCTTCATTCTCAAAATAAATTTCACTCGAATCGGATATTTTGTTATGGAATATAAAGATTCTTTTTTCATTATTCCAATCGAATTTTCTATGATTCTGTTAACACTATGGCCACAAAATTATGCATGAGGTTTGTTATGAGCATCTTGCATTTGGCCGTAACATTTCATTTCGATTGGTTTCATATTTTCTGAGATATTGAGAGGAACAAAAATTTTGAATGGCCATATTTCATGGAACACCCTGTACAATTTGGCTGGTTAAATAACTTAACTGAGATATTTGGGACCCGAACTCATCCTGAAATTTCAAGTCTCTAGGACATTTCCTTCAGAAGTTATTGTGCTAACGGACGGCCGGACGGCCCACGGACAGAATTGAATTTGACCACGAATTCGTCATCTCATCGTTTGATCATTTTCGGTTCAAAATTAGAAAATTACAGACATTTGGACAAAATGACATAGAACTCGTTCAAGTAGAACGAGCGCTCAAAAAAGATTTCATGTGTTATAGGAATATTTCAATTTAAAATGAAAATATCGTTTTCCATATATGTATAGTTTCAATTTGCTAACTTATTTCGGCAATTTCAATAATTTTTTTCTTCAAAACTGGACTACAGAACAGAAAAAGAATAATCATTATGATTTTCTTATGTTCCATTATTTTTGAAATGATTTTTTTCTTTAGATATCTGGATATGCTGGGACTAAAGATTTTTACATATGCCTGAAGATGACTCTATTTCCTGAAGGGTCGAAACATATGTAGCGTTTCAATAAAAAATACTTGAAGCAGACACAAAAAGTTTCATTTTCATTTCCAATAATATCTTTTCTTGAGAATTTCGTAAGAACAAGATTATTCGACTCAACAATTTTGGAAATATTCCATACAGCCATTTTCGATCATTTTTGTAATTGTAGAGGGCCATTTTTGGTACTAGAAAGCTAACTGAATATCATTGATATTTATTATTCATTCAAAAATACTTATCATGTCAACCCCTTGCATCTTGGAAACGACACATTTTCGTCAAAGGCCTGAGGACTTTTAAACCCGATATTTCTCATAGTTTGATACCCTGAATTCAATCGCAATGACTGTTGAACATCCTGTATAAAAATGTAGGTACCTTTGAATTTTGAATAATATTCTAGAATATTATATATTTTTAGAAATAACGAACAAGACAAATATTGATTATCCATATTGAATTTTTTTATTTTCAGGCATATAAATGGATACGTATTTACAAAAAAGTGGAGTTAAATATAATACATCGAATGATATCAATGAATGGTATGTATATTTATACAATTATTTGCACATAAAAAACTCTAATAAACTAATCTATGAAATGTAACAGAATAAATTTACATTTTTATTCACACAATAAAAATTTAAATTCTAAGGTATTGATTATTCACAGTATTTATAATAAGGCATGTAACATGATATACTAATTACTTAATATCAACAAATTAATATCATTCAATCTATGTATCCATGAGATTCATTGAAATTGTGTATTAATAGTTATTTAATCAACTAGGTTATTAAAGACAGCGACTAATGATCGAGATATTTTAATGCGTGAGCGGAGCGAACGCGTTAATAGTTGCTCGATTAATAACCGAGTTGATTACTCGATTTTTAAGACGATCTCAATAGGATTTGTGTATGAATTCTTGATTGAAATACATTCTCATTTTGCACAAGACTTACATATGACATAATAAAATTTCTATGTATCTATGTTCCAGTAGAGTTTTGACATTTCTCGTAGGGATTCTGAATAATTTGTGAACGGTTGCCATGAGGATTACACATTGGAATAGCCAAAAAATTGAGCATTAAAAGGGGGTCATTAATGATCAGTTTCGTACACATTAAAATCACCTTTTATTTCGAGGTCAGCGGAAAATAACGTTATAAACTAATTAACAACAGAAAACATCCTGGATAATTCATCTGACAATTTTTTTTGTTTCAGCCTCATTTCGAATTGAAAAATGTTTTTCTATGATTATTCGGAAATTTCCACGAAAACACACAGCAGAAAACACTGGATTTTATGTACATAAAATTGTAGATTTCGGCCTCCTTGAAAAAAATTAACCATCAATTTTAACGGCTCTTTCTTGATTAGTTTTATTCCCCCTCCGAAAGCAGAAGGAATATTTCGATTACCGTTTTAAATTTAAATCCAGTTTCATCCATTTCGAGTCCTCGACAAGTCCGGGTCCTTTTTTAGAAGATTTCAGTTTCCTTTCCCCCTCTTGGATCGCTTGACGTTTTCCTCGTCAGAATTTCCCAGGAGATATGGTGAATTAGAAGACTTTTCCAATCGCTTCTTCGAGTAATTGGACAGGAGGAACTGCAGTTTTTCATTCTGCAACAAAATGAATGAAAAAATTAAAATACTTTCTTATACTATTGAAAATTAATGAATTGAAGAAATACAGAAAAGCTCAGATGAAAATTGTTTACATTTCAAAAAATATATGAAAATGGCGAGATTTTGTTTATAGAGGACCCCAACGAAGGATAGGGAAAATTTAATTCTTATAATTTTTATGACAATATTTTTGAAGTAGAGTCTTTTTCGACAGAAGTTGAAACAAATTGTATACATGAAATATTATAAAGGAGCAAAACGATGCTAGTTTATGGATTCGGTATTTAGAATGTTTTATTTAGGGTGGGTTTAAACTTTTTTTATGTTTAGTTGAAAACAGGTTTATATCTGATCGAATTTATTCTTCTGTAATTACTTTTAATATAACAATATTTTCATAATACCCAACAATAATACAGAATAGTGTAACTTTACGAATATTCGCCAACACAATTTGTAATAAATTGACGTACTCCTTAACTGCTGAATTTATACAGGGTGCGACAAACTTAAGGGGGCGATTCTGCATAAGAACATAACTACATTATTTTATATAAATTTTGTCCGCAAATGCTTCGTTTTCCGAGATGGAGGTGTTGTAGTATTACTCAAGAACTGACAAAAAATATAATAATTTTTGAATTCTTCGTTCATTTCGTGACAAAAATCTGTCCCATCATTTTTTCGTAAGTTGTTATGCAAAAACATCTTAACGCCTATTTGTCGTTACTACAACGCATTTTGAAGTAGCTGCGCTACGCGGGGAAACTTTATTTAATTCCATAAAAATAGCGCCCAATACGAGAAATGAAATTTAAGCAAAGCCCTGAGCAGGAGCTTTTGAGCGCTCGTAGATGGAGCAATAAGACTATTACCTCAAAATTTTATATGGGATTGGCGATTGATACCAAATATATAAATGCAGAATCTCAGCACAATCGGAATTATATTGTGAAAATTATTCGAAAAATTAAATCTGTAAAAAATGAATAATTACAAAAATTAAATTCTATGGTACTGATGATGCGATCCCCTTGAAATTCTGCATGCACATTCAGTATATCAGTTTTCATTCTCGAAATGAGTTCCACCTGAATCGGATATTCTGTTATGGAAATATAAAGATTCTTCTTTCAAAATTCCAATGAAATCTTCTATGGTTCTGTTAACACTATGGCCACGAATCGGATATCCTGTTATGGAAATAAAAAGATTTTTCTTTTCAATATTCCAGTTGAATTTTTTATGGTTCTGTTGAAACTATGGCCACGAAGTTTTGGATGAACATTCAGAATATTTATCTCCATTCACAAAAAAATTAACTCGAATGGGATATCTTTTTATGGCAATATGAAGATTCTTCTTTTCATTATTCCCATTGAACTTATCGGACGGCCGGACAGCCACACGGACAGAATTGAATTTGACCACGAATTCGTCATCAGGAAGTCAAACCCTATCGTTTGAGACCATTTTCGGCTCAAAATTCGAAAATTGCAGACATTTGGGCAACGATATGGCGAGAGATTCTTTGTCACCAATTCAACAAAAAATTCTGAAATGATTGTAAGTTTGAAATATCTCAGTAGCAAACCTTTTTTCTCTAAACAAAAAATTGGAATATTTTTTTTATGATCAAAATGAAATTATCAATTGCATATCAGAAAATATGTAGTAATAACTACTTCTTGAAATCCACCATTTTTCATTCTCATATCTCAACCGGTTTCAGAGCAATAAATAAATAGTCAGTTTCTGAGTGAAACACCCTTTAAACTAAACATTTGCGTTACATAGCTAATGTCATATGTCATTATTTTTCCATGCAGAATCACCCCCTGAAGTTTGTTAAAGTTATTCACAAACACCCTGTATAAAGTCAAATAATCATAGCTGCAAACACTTCCCGATACAATAAAAGACTAGTTAAATCAACAGTCCAAACACAACAATCCGATACCATAACACAAAGAATGATTCATCTTACACTCACCATTTCTTCCCTTCTTTCAACAAAACAAAAAAGATAAGACCAACATATCTCAACCACTCTCCTCCCTCTAAGAACCCGTATATTTCATCCCCATTCGAAAACATCAAACCAACAATCGAAAATATCAATCAACCCCTCAAAAACATCCCTTAACGTCCAAAAATAGCAAACGGCCCCTCGAAAATACAAATTGCACAGAAAGCGTTGCATTATACTACTTCAATGGTTCGCCATTAGTCTTCTGAGAAGAAACGGCATAAAAAACAAAGTTAAAAGCAGGGCGAATAAACGAAAATGGCCAATTTAAATTCCCCTGTCCCAGGGAAAGTTCCTTCTCTCGACTTTCCACACGAAATCCGGGTCGAAGGACCAGAATATCCGATCGGAAAAGGTGGGAGAGAGAGGGAACAAGTCGCACTTATTGGATGTTTCAAAGGGTGTACAATGTATTCCTTAGATTATACTTTTAATCATTTCGTATTGGGGAAGGTACAGCCCGAGCTTTTTTATCTTTATTTATCTTCTTCTTGCACCCTTGTTAAAGGGGTGGGGGTGGGGGCTTGAAGAATTTCTAGAGTGAGATTAGATTATGTACTTTGAATCACAGATTGGAAAAGGGTTGCAACCCTTCTCATTTTTCTGACGGCGGAATATTAAAATTGCGAAGGGCTGGAAGATGCCCGAGATAAATTTCAAAGTTTCGTTTTTGTATCTGATTCTGATAGAAACGGGAAATGGAAGCAATATTTCCTGGTTTTGAGATGATGAATGTTAGGGGTGGTTCTCTTTGATAATGGGGAGCTAAGAAAGAGGGACAAATTTGAAATACTTTTGGGAAGTGGTTTATTCTTCTTGTTTATTTTTAGGTGCTTTTTCCTGGCTTTTCAAGGCATTGGAATTCTACAGAAATATCCGTTACTTTTGAATTTGCACTCAAATTTGTGATCGAGAAACCAGAGTTAGTACACCATTAAAAAAAAATCGTGGGGTATAATAAATTGTGTGAAACTATTCTCAAGTGGTTGATGAATTAATGTATAACTTGGGGTCTCAAGATATTTCAAGTCAAAATGAATTAAAACTGATATTTTGATCAGTTAAATTATTGTTCGAATCCATCAACGGTTAGTTGCCAGAATGTTCATTAGGTAAAATCAATCAAATCTATGGGCTACTGTATACATTTTTTCCAAACAATTTTGATATTAATAAGAACATTAATTTCAGTAAATTATAATGATCTTAGTTGCTTCTTATCATTTGTGTTATATTCAACCCCTAATCATAATCTTCTGATTATAATAATAAAAATGAAAATGTATTTGCCAGATACAAAAACTCACTACATTTTTCTTCAATTAATTACAGGAAACAAACATATGACCAGAGGCTCACTAAAAATATCAAATAACAAAAATTATTGCATTCATCCTATTGCAATTGAAACTTTTTTCGCTGAAGATTTTCTCAAATAATTTCAATTAAACATTATAAACTCTTGAAATTTTGATATTATTTCAGTAATTCATTCTGTAGAATAAACCTTCTATATTTCAAATGAAGAGAGCAATTTAATGGAAACTTTTTGAGTGATTTTTCATTCAGGGCTAGGAATTTATGCATTACTTTGAATGAAAATTTGAGGAAAGCCCTGAGCAGGTGCTTCTGAGTGCTCGTTCATTGGTGGAGTAATAATGCTATTACCTCAAAATTCTATATAGGACTTGAAATTCATGCTAAGTATATGAGTGCGAAATCTAGAACGATCGAAATTATATTCATAAAATTATTCGAAAAATGAAATATGAAAAAAATAATAATTGAATTCTGCGGTTCAGATGATGCGATCCTCTTGAAATTTTGCATGAACATTCAGTATATCAAACTTATGTCACAAAATAAATTTCACTCGAATCGGATATCTTGTTTTGGAAATATAAAGATTATTTTTTTCAACATTTCAATTGAATATTCTATGGTTCTGCATGTTGCCTCAAAATTTCATTTCGATTGGTTTTGTTTTGTCTGAGATATTGCGGAACGAAAACTTTGAATGACCATATTTTATGGAACACCCTGTACGATTTGGCTAGTTTACAAGGAATTTGAGAACCGAATTCGCCCTGAAGATCTCGAGTCTCTATGACAATCAATCCGAAATTTATCGTGCTTACGGATGGCCGGATGGCCCCAAAGACACAATTTTATTTGTCCCTGGATTTGTCATCAGGGGTCGAACCTTCCTTTGTCTAAGGGTCGAACCCTATCGTTTGAGACCATTTTCGGCTCAAAATTCGAAAAAATTTGGGCAGAACGATATAGCACTCGTTCAAGTGGAAGGAGCGCTCAAAAACGTGAATATCGAAAAATATTATCGGATGTTATTATTAGTATTATTTTAAAAAAAATTGCGGAAAGATTAAGGATATTATTGACTTCTTATTTTCCATCTTGGATAGCTTTTGTAACAGTAGCCAAGAAATTAATATAATCAAAATTTCAAAAAATTTTTCCACTGGAGTGTTTTTCTGCAAATTCAACTCAACCAACAGTCAACTAAATACTGATTTTAAGACTTTTCTGGTCCACTACTGGAAAACTACTAAACCCAAAGTCCCGCAGGGAGCAAGATAAACAAATCTCAATTTTTTACCTGCCTAAGCCACCCTTATATCAGCGCGATTATCAAGAAAGGATGACCCCTAAATTTAAAAATGCCCTCATAACCGGTTCTGACCATTCTAAAGAAAAGGGGTTCCGAAATAAAAATACTGACCCCTGATTTACATACCGGTTTGACCAGTGTGAGAAAACTGCAAGGGTTGGTCTTCATTTGGTGCTACAAGGGATGTTAGATGGTCATTATTTTGGTCCTAACGGATTTTTGACCCGTGTGTTTATCGTTTTGGTTGTACAGGGTGTTTGTCGGGGATTGAAGGTGATGTAACGGTATATTTAGATCAGATAATCATGGTCAAAATTATATGTAACTGGGTGAAGAAAATGGGGTGAATTTCAATATATCTGGATTATTTTCTGGTGTTTATTTTTGTTCCTTACTTTATATTGATTTTGAATCAGGAATATCTCAGTTCAAACATATGGGAGATAATTACTCAACATTAAAGTTATGTAGACAGTTACTTGTAGATCTGACGTTCTGAAAAATCATCACTTAGAGAACCAGATCTGGTTTGAAAACCCGTTTTGGTTGTAGAGATTTCTTTGTTCGAATATCAAAGGGATTTCAAGAGTGAACATTTAACTGTGTGATTTGATTTAACTGGAGATTTTGGTCATTTATATTACCTTATGTTTTCTTTTATTTTTGAGCGCTCCTTCTACTCAAACGAGTGCTTTATCGTTTTGAACGAATGTCTGAAATTTTCGAATTTTTGGCTGAAAATGGTCTCCAACGATAGGGCTAGTTTCCCTGATGACAAATTCGTGGTCAAATTCAATTATGTCAGTGGGGCCGTCCGTCCGGCCGTTAGCACAATAACTTTCGAACGGGTTGTCTTAGAGACTTGAAATTTTCAGGATGAGTTCGAGTCCCAAATGCCTCGGTTAAGTTCGTTAACCAGCTAAATCGTACAGGTTGTTTCATAAAATAAAGCCATTCAAAATTTTGTTCCTCAATATCTCAGAAAGTACGTAACCGATCGGAATATGTATAATGTTATATTATTATTATATTATGACCATAAGAAAAATGATGATAACAAGTCTTATGCAAAATTTTGTGACCATGGTGTGAACAAAACCATAGAAAATTCAGTTGGAATATTGAAAAAAAGAAACCTTATATTTCCATAAAAAGAAATCCGATTCGAGAATTTTTTTGTGAATAAAGATCAATATTCCGAATGCTCATCCAAAATTTCGTGGCCATACTTTCAACAAAACCATAAAAAATTAAATTGGAATATTGAAAAGAAAAATATTGCCATAACAGGATATTCGATCCGAATAAAATTTTTTCTGTGAATAAAGATTGATTAACTGAATCGTCAGGCAAAATTTTGTGCCCATAGTGTTAACAGAACCATAGAAAATTCAATTGAAATATTGAGAGAAGTATATTTATATTTCCATTGTAGAATATCCAATTCGAGTGAAATTTATTTCGAGAATCAAAACTACTATACTGAATCTTCTGCAAAATTTCAAGAGGATCGCATCATCAGAACAAAGAATTCAATTTTTGTAACTATCAATTTTTTACATATTTAATTTTTTGAAAGATTTCCAGAATATATATCCGATTGCTCTGAAATTCTACATTTATACAGGGTGTTTCCTAAACATGCGGCAAAAATTCAAGGGATTGTTCCTGGGACTATTCTAAGAATATTTTGTCCTTGGATGATTTTTGAAAAACCTCTTTGTTTCGAAGATACAGGGGAAACAAAATTTTAGATAATAACATTTTATTATGAAAAATTACATGCAAATTCAACTTAACCTACAAAAACTGTTGAAAATGATCACCTCTAGCCAAAAAAACGAATTCAAATGAAAACCGTGTTTAATCTGTATTCCTTTACCATCTGAACTTATCAATTTGAAGTCAAAAAACTGGCCGTTTTCAGTAATTGGAATGTTGTTAAACAAATTTAAAAATAAATTGTATCTACTTAGTAAACACAGTGCGGTACGCATTTTTATTTAAACTATTATTAATTTTAAAAATATGAAAAATGTTGTTCGCCCTGTATCTTCGAAACAAAGAGGTTTTTCAAAAATCATCAAAGGACAAAACATGCTTAAAATAGTCCAAGGAACAACCCCCTGAATTTTTGCAGCATGTTTAGGAAATAGCCTGTATATTCGGTCTCAACCTCAAATCACATATAAAATTTTGAGGTAATTGTCTTATTGCTCCACCAAAGAGCGAGCGGTCAAAAGCTCCTGCTCAGGGCTTTTCTTAAATTTTTATTTATTGGTTTTCACCTATTTCACTTTTTGAATAATTTTCTGAATATGATTCCGATCGTGCTGAGATTTTGCATTCATATATTTAGTATCAATTTCGAGTCTTCTTGCTCCATCAATTAACGAGTGCTCAAAATTATCTTTTTTAATCATATCATTATTTATCATAAAAGTAGGATGAAATCAATTTATTTCCTACAACCCAACAAAATCACAACTACCAACTCCACCATCTCCAAAATCACTGAACACTTCCAACAACCCCTATCGTTCAAACAGCCTGTATATACCCCTGCGACCCAGCGAATCCCTCCAGATGACCGTCACAACCCTTTTTGCGTTTTTTAAAAAACCGAATCGCTCTTTCGAAGGGCCATCTGTCCCAATTCAGCTATCCGAAGAATAGCCGGCCTTTTTGTAGAAAATTACCATACTTGCCTGACCAGTTCTTGGGCTCTATTGTCCTCCGAAAGGCCGGAAGGGTGAAGCGGAACTGACCTAGGATAATGAGCGTTGACCCTTCCAGGCTCGAAATGCTGATGGTAAACTTTTCACGTGTTATTGTTGATGAGTTGGCTGTTGTAAGGTCACGAAAAGTCGGTCAAGACGTTTCAAGGCAGTTTTTGATGCAGATTTGGAAAAATGGAGGTTAAAGGGTGTTTTATAGTGTTTAAAAGTGTGGAGTTTTGGTTGGTTTTGTTTTTGGGAAGTTTTTGTGTGAAGTGTTGTTGTTTTTTGTGTTGAGGTTTGTATATTTTACTTGTTTCATTCTTATATTTTATAATCATAATCATGATTGCATTCATAGCATTGCGATTGCAATTGAAACTTTTTTTTCGCTAAAGATTTTTCCAAATAAGACTAGTTAAAAATCATAAATTTTTGATTATTTTGATATCATTTCGTTCTGTAGAATGAACCTACTATATTTGAAATGAAGAGAGCAATTTAATGAATACCGTTTGGGAGATTTTTCATTCAGGGAATTTATGCATTACTTTAAGGAAAAATTTGAGGAAAACCAGAGTAGGTGCTTCTGAGTGCTCTTTCATTGGTAGAGTAATAATGATATTACCCCTCAAAATTCCATATAGGACTTTATATTCATGCTAAGTATATGAGTGCAAAGTCTCAGCACAATCGGAATTATATTTACAAAATTATTCGAAAAATGAAATATGACAAAAATCAATAATTAAAAAACAATTAAATTCCACTGTTCAGATGATGCAAACTTCTTGAAATTTTGCATGAACATTCAGTAGGATATCAATCTTCTGTCACAAAATAAATTTCACTCGAATCGGATATCTTGTTGGGGAAATCTAAAGATCCTTTTTTTCAATAATTCAATTGAATATCCTATAGTTCTGCATGTGGCCGCAAAATTTCATTTCGATTGGTTTCGTTTTGTCTGAGATATTGAGGAACGAAAATTTTAAATGGCCATATTTTATGGAACACCCTGTACGATTTGGCTGGTTAACGTGGCATTAGAATTGTCGACTGAGAATAAATCAAACTGAGATATCCCTGGGAAAAATGGTGGCTTTTCAATTATTTTATTCGTGATTTAATATTGAAAACTGTTTATCGATTATTTGTTTGTCTGAATGTTTATGATTGTATCAAAACACAAACAGCACTTGAGATGAAAATCCCCCAATGTTATTTCAAGGATGAAATATGAAAAAAATACTCTATTCATCAGCTTGTATCAAATTCAAATTAGGAGAAAAATGATCCTACTGGAACATAATAATTCGTTCAATATCGAAAGAAAATACAGCATCATGGTTCTGAGATGTCCATTAAAATAATTAATTGAATTAAAGGTGATAAATATTCCACTTTATCTATAATGAAGAGCTTTTTCAATATCCCGAAGGTAATATGTTTCATTTTAAATTCCTGCGATAAGGTAAATATCGAATATCATACTTTTCCAGGCTTGTTGATCTCAGAATAAGCTTGAAAAAAATTTAATTGGAGTTATAGTATCATCGCTACTCAAGGAGAAGACCGGAGAATTTCCAAAGAAAATGGAAATATAATTTGGAGTGAAAACCTAAAAAGTTTTTTAGGAATGCAGAATCCTCCCAGATTATATTTCAATCGTTACATCAGCTTTGTCAGCTAAAGTCATTCTATAATGAATATTTAGAATGATACAATACTTAATTAAACCATATATAATTTGTATTCATTAATCTGTTGAAATATTTGTTTTTACAGACTAAGTTTTGAAAATCCTGGAGTAATATTTCAATTACAAAATTAGTTATGAATGTTTCATTATTTTTCAACTTTACTAAAATATCTTCTAATCAACACGTTAACTAATCCGAGAGGAATTCATGAATTTCAAATTTTCTCCTTATTTAAATAACTTTTTGAATTGATGATATTTATTCTCTTCTTAGTTCTTATCATTTAGAATAAGATCACAGTACCTAACTCGATGATTTTCCATATGTTGAATTCATAGAATTAAATATTTTCCTTCGATCCTTCAGATTCAGCCCTATGGAAATTCAGTTTTTAACATGCATACTTATAAAAGTTGTAGGCTATATTGCACCAAATACTTTGCTACTTTTCACTTCGCACTTTTCACTTTAATGAATTACGTTGCACGAAACGAATTCATAATTGAAAAGTACAAAATGGAAAGTGAAGTGCAAAGTAAAAAACACTTCGCAGAAAGTAAATGTTGGGGGAAATCCTGTGCAACATAATTAATTTTCACTTTTGAAATTTGTCAGAATGCAAAGTGCAAAGTGGAATGTATTTTGGTGCAATAGGCCCCTGGAGCAAAGCTTATGAAAATGCAAGCATAAAATCCCCTCAGTTTTTCCAATTATGCGATAATTAGGAAAATGAATCTTTAAGATCATATTTTTCAGAAAATTGCAAAGAACATCTCTCATAGCGAACACATTTGATTGAATTCTAAAGAAGAATCAAACGTAATAATTTTCCTCTTCTTATTTATCATTAAGTCTTTTCGTAGATTTCTCATATTATTAAATTGTTAATTTCCTTTCATGTTTGTCCAAAATTGTCAATCAGATAGGATCTACTAAAATTTTTCGCAGTAGGAAAATGATTTGAGATCCATTCTAACCAGAACAAAACCAATGAATGAGACATAAAATCAAAAAAATTGTGTTTACAATATTCCCTGTAGATGTGCAAAATCTTATACTGGAGAGACATTAAGACCTCTATAGATAAGAAAACGGGAACATAAGAACAACATCAAAAATTGAGACATCACAAGATCATAAATCGCTGATCATGTATGTTCAAATAGCGGAGATCTTATGACCAACTGGAACAACACAAAGATCCTAATGACGGAACCTGATAATTATAAAAGGAAAATTGAGGAATCCACATGTATTTTGTTAGATGAAGTAGATAATTTGGCCAATTGTTCTGTTGGAATAGATCATATTTGGATTGATTTATTGAAGAAAGAAATGACATCAGGAAATTTCAAAATTAAATGAATCAACATCTCTATGTGTTGACAAATTTCAATGTCAATTAGACTGCAAATGAAAAAACACACAATTCCGAAGATTTTACAAGTTTGTCTGAAGAAAGTATCTGATATAGACACCGAAACGTTACATTATCCTTTTCATTTATTTTCTTTGTTGGTTTTACTGTCGGACAACAATTTATTCAAAGCCAATTTGCTCCTGACAAATAAGTGCAAAGATTTTCGCAGGAGCACTTCATCTCAATTAGAGGTTTTCTGATTGTTTCTGTTTCAGAGACTAGGAGTGAAAACCTAAAAAGTTTTTTAAAAATGCATAATCCTCCCAGACTATATTTCAATCGATATAGAATTTTTTATCTTTGGTTGAAATATCTTCGTAACCATACAAAGATCTCGTAAGTTTCTCAGCAACCCCTGTCTTCTCACGTCCTTTCATAACCCATTAAATTCTAACGGTCATATCGAAGGGTCAAAGAAAAAGGGTTGCCACGGACCTCCAGCAAGAGGTGGCGATTAGAAAAAGGCCTTAAGGGCCACCAGGTTGTCCTTCATTGTGATGGTAATTATTCGAAAAGGTCCATCTCGGCAGGAGGCTGCAAAAATCGTTGTATAATGCTCATTGACCACGGACGCCCCTGGATACTGTCAAGATCGAAATGTCAACGGTTAATTAGGGCAGTGGTTGATAGCCATATGGTCATTAAATGAGAAAAATTAATTGAGATCGTTAGAAAGGTGGTTGGAAAATAATAGTTCTGTGGTTTGACTGAATCACGTTGCATATGGGGTTTGAAAAATATCTTTAATTTCGGGGATAAATCGTAACAATGGAAAAAATATGGAGAAAGGCGTAAAACGGTATAGTCCAATTTCGTAAGAACCTGTCGTCAATCATTCAGTATGAGCATTGAGTATCCTACATGTATATTATATTTAGTGGAGTTACCCTATAACGAAAGCAAAAAAAATCATTATAAAGAAATTTCGTTTTACAGAAAATTTTTTTCTTTAGTCGGCAATGTCACAGTCGACTTCACTGATAAATTTAAGTTTATCATTCAAACTTAAGCACTTCCGTTCAGACATTTTCGCACAACTTATCACACTAGCGTCATGGTTAGGTTGAAATCAAACATCCAGGGTTTTTAAAACTGTTTCAGAAAGATCTCTCTGCCCGTCGTAATGATTCAGTTTAAGGTCGAGATTATGATTTAGTTTAAGGTCAGGATTTATTACGCACTTCCGGAAAAATTTCGGAAAAAACCCACCCTTACACCTTCTTATCAATACCCATTCAAAGAGTGACATACTTTGTATATTTCGTTATAGAGAGAATTTACTTCGTTTTAGAAAGTGTTTTCAACATGGAATTTGGTTTCAAGGTGCAATGTCTTGTACGAAATTTGTTATACATAGAAATTCGTTATGGGGAAGTTCCACTGTATTTATATTATTTAATTTCATTATTATTATATTCTTTGAACTCAATGGTAGAAGTATAAAATAGTCAATTTATATCAAAAAGAATAATAAAATGACTGTTTAAATAACGATAATATAAAGAATATTTCAAAAGGCGAATTTTTTCAAGAAATAATAAAATATACCTACCTACTGATAACATTCGAGAATAAATATGGCAAACAATTCGAAATTTATTGATTGTGCATTAGAAAATGTAAAATGTTGTAACTGAGAACCAATTTACCAACTTTTCAAATGTTTCTATATCTTATGAAATTTATGAAGTAACTGAAAATGTACTCGCCAAATCTAATCAAAGAAAATTCCAAAGCTTTTCCTTGAAAAAATAGCCAATATAGGAAGGCAAAAATCGAAGGGATCTAATCGAAATTAAAATTAATCTGTCTTTCTGTAGTTTTTCTGGTTGAAAAGCACTTAAATGATGAATTTTTTTGTTTGATAGCTTTTAGTGGGGTTCTTTCGAATAACAAACGGTTTCCAATATTTTATTAAAAGTTGTTCTTCTTACAAAAAGGTGGAGATCTTTTTTGCTTTTTTTGCAAGAATGTAGGAATTTTAAATTGAGAAAATTGAATGGAGTACTTACTTTTTTAATATGAAAATGAATACTGAGTAAACATGCTTCTTCACTTGCTGAAGGCGGGATATCAAACGTTATCATTTAATGAATGAAGAACGTGGAAAACATTAAACGCCCTGTTTCTTGAAAATTTTGCGTTTCCGGCATAAGACTTTTCTAACCTTGAAATACTCAAAAATTGATATTCAGAATGTTATCGCAATGTTTTTTCAACCAACTGTACATAAACCTGTCCGAAGTTTTCAAACTCCCCTCTGTAATACCTAACATACAAAGTCCGCGCTAAAATAATAAACTTCATAAAATAAACAAACTCGTAAAAAACACAAAACCGATTAACTCAAAACTTCCAACATTCGCAAAAACAGTAAACCCATGACATGCCCCTGTCGAAAATCAACCTTTGCCCCCCCTGAAAACAAAGGGACCCCCTTGCCCCCCACAGTCGTCTCAGCAGACTGCAATCAACGGAGTATAACCATAAAATTTTTTACTGGCACTCTTCCAAAGCCCTATAAAACGCGAAGCGAGGTCCAATAATAAAGAATCTAAGATGGCCGTCGACTCTGCAAGCAATCAACTCTTTTCGATGTAAATTCACCCCCTTCAGGGCATTTCACCCCCGCACTCCCACCCCTCTTTATTCTTTATTCTTTTCACCCTACTTTTATACTCTGAAAGGGTCCGCTGGATCTCAGATCGGAACGAGTTGGAGTGGTTAGGTTGTCGCCCTGCTTACAAGGGTGGGAGTGAGAGGGTAGTAAAATGTCCGATTGTAGAGGAGAAAAGAGGAAAATTTTAAGTTCTGGGGGTCTTATCTCGTATTTTATTGATTTATTTGAACGGGGACTGGGAGATTTTTTTTCCGTTTTAGGGGTAGGTTGAGAAAAGTGAAAGGGTAGGTTTTTTACGTATTAAAAAGTACTTTGCGTGTTTGTTTTTATAGAAGGGATACCTATGCTATGGTTTGCCAAAACTTCTGCAACTTTCTAATTTTTAGACGATCCGTTTGACAGATGAGTTTGAGTTTAGAAGTGATCTTGTCCATTTGGTCGTAGGTGAACACCAAGTATCCATACGACACTGTTGATATTTTCATGATATATTGGAGATAAACATAAAACAATAATTTCGATATTTCCTCCAAGAGTTTTTATAAGAAACAAAAACTTCTGGTTCTGAGTACATATGTGTAAGGTAGAAATATATTATTATAATTTTATTCAAAATTAGAACTTCGATTGGATCAATTTTCAATATTGAAGCGTTCAGCAAAAATACAATTACATTTTTACAAAATTGCGTGAAGATTGTTGGAATGGCGAATTAAAAAATAAGATACCGATATTTCAGAAACTGTATATCCTTCGAAACTGTACATGAAGAGCGTCAACAAAATCAGGTGGACAACAATTCAACCCTCTAGCCTGTTGTCAAGAAAAGATATTCGTTTTATTTATTCGGAAAGGTTACATTAGATCACAATGTAGCCAGATCAATAAACGAGTTGAATACGAGAATTTTCTGTAGGTCGTTTTATGAATTGGGTATGAATTATTCTTGATTAATATACCTACATTCTCATTTTGAATAACAGACACATTTGACATAAGAAAGTTTTTGTTTTCAGTAAAGTTGTGACATTACTTCCCCTGAATATTTCATGTTAGTTGTCCGAGACAATTACACATTAAAATAGTCGAAATTGAGCAATGAAATGGGTCATTATTGATCAATTTCGTATACGTTAAACCTCTTTTTATTTTGACGCCAACGGAAATAGTTATTCGATCAATTAGTTAATTAATGACAGCGATTGATAGCCCAGAGATTAATATTATATAGTTATTTAATCAACTAGGTTATTAAAGACACCGACTAATGGTTAAGATAGTTTAACGAGTTCGAAACCATTATCGACGATCTCAATATGAATTGTGTATGAATTCTTGATTGAAATACATTCTCATTTTGCACGAGACTTACATTTGACATTATAAAATTTCTATGTATCTCTATTTCATTTTAACATTCCTCGTAGTGCTTCGAAATACTTAGTATACGGTTGCCATGAGGATTGCACATTGAAATAGCATGAATTGAGCATAAAAATGGGTCATTAATAATCAATTTCTTACACATTAAAATCACCTTTTATTTTGAGGTCAGCAGAAAAGAAAGTTAATTGCTGAATTGATAAACATTTGTTCGTCCACCGCATCATGAATTGAGTGAGAATTCTTGATTGAAATATATTTTAATTTTGTTTTTGTGAGATACATTTGAAGTAATATAAATACCTATAATTCTATGTTTCAGTGAAGTAGTAATATTACTCACATTGCTTCTGAATACTTTATCATCAGTTGCCCACGACAATCATACATTGAAATAGGAGAAAACTGGATTAAAATGGGCCATTAACTGAGCTTCCATTTTGAGGTCGATGAAAAAATATCATTTCAATCAAAAATGATCATCCAATGCGTAATATTCATTATCGAAAGAAAAAACATGAATGAATTTGAAAAAAATAATTACAGTGGAACTTCCCTATAACGAAAGCGCTAAATCCGCAAAAATTCATTATAAAGACATTTCATTTTACAGAAATGTCGCGGTCGACTTCACTAATAAATTTAAGTTTATCATTCAAACTTAAGCACTTCCTTTTAGCCATTTTCGCACACCTTTCACACTAGCGTAATGGTTAGATTGAAACCAAACAGCTAGGGGTGTATTTAAAACTGTTTCATAAGGATCTCTCTGCCTGCCGTTATGATTTATTACGTACGTCCGGAAAAATTTCGGAAAAAACCCACCCTTATTCCTTCTCACAAATACCCATTTAAAGAGTGATATTCTCTGAATAACTCGGTATAGAGAGAATTTATTTCGTTTTAGAGGGTGTTTTTAACATGGAATTCGTATTCAACGTGCAATGTCTTGTACTAAATTCGTTATACAGAGAAATTCGTTGACGTTCGTTATAGGGAAATTCCACTGTATTTCCATATAATTGTTGATTTAATCAAGAATATAATCACAAATTGACCAAATTTCAAGTTTAAGTGAAAGTTCCATTATTTCATACTCTCTGGGACAATTTTCCATATTATTTATGGCAAAACGACAATTCAAATATGAAAAATAGTTTTCCTATACAAAAAAACGTGTAAAAGCTTCCTATATTAACTTTTCTAAACTTTTCTTG
This sequence comes from Propylea japonica, assembly GCA_013421045.1. Lineage (NCBI taxonomy): Eukaryota > Metazoa > Arthropoda > Insecta > Coleoptera > Coccinellidae > Propylea > Propylea japonica. The sequence goes on from CM024242.1 coordinate 84,549,970, forward strand.
CCCTTGCGAGTCCCGATTTCAATATTTCATTCAGATATCACTTTGTACATCATTCAGATCAATACTGGAAACTTTTCAGCCAGACTGTACATTTCAGAGTCGCCCTGAAGAAGGGCAGAGAACGAAACGAAATATAAATAACGCGGCATCAAAGAAAATCTTCCCAAAATGCCCCAGCGCTGAAACGATTCTTTATTAAGAAAATAAGAGAACTAGAAACCTGGAAAAAGCCTTTTCTCTCGATATTTGCGCTTTCCTTTTTAGCTTTTCGCGTTTTAATATTTATATTCGCCGGATGGTCTGAAAAGTATGAAATTTCCCTGGTCGAGCGGTTGTTTTTCAGGCTGATTTCAGATATAACTCGACGGAATTCTGTACAGGGAAATTTCTACAACGTTTTTCTTGGCTGATAAGGTTTCCTCTGAATTCCATTTAAGTGTGCAGATAAAGAAAGCTGCCCAAGCTAATTTGGGGAGAGAAAAAGTTTCAATGCAAAGGAAAATTTGAATGTCTGATAAAAGGTTAATCAGATGTTTTGTGGAAATGAGAAAATTGCGGTATTGAATTGTTAGTAAAATATATTATAATCTTTTGAGATATAGCTCAACGAAATTTTTCGTATATTCAACAATATGAAGAAGTATCTCTATGATGTAAAATCAGTTGAGGCGCGTTCTATTTGACAATGTTGTGATTTTGAACTGATGCGCATCACTTCCAACTGATGTTGCTTTCTGACAAAATCAGTTTAATTTCCACAATCACTTCTTCTTCTTTCTTGAGCCTTGCCCTGGGCAGCATAGCTCCCTACTGTGGACCAGAGAAAGAGCTGGGCTCAGCAATCATGCTATGTACCCCACAATCACTTCAGTTCATCATAACAATAACATAACCTAACATGTTGGTAGAAGTTTATAATTTACTTCTGAACATAACAGAAAGTGAATTATTATCCTCGGTTTTCATTCCTAGTAAAGAATAATTCATATTACTTTTAGAATTTCCTTCCGAACTATCGTCGATGGTACTCTGATTTCAAACCTTATCGTTTTGTTGATTGTCATCCGAAAAAGGCATGTTCTATTTGTCAAAATCACTTCACTTCCAACTGAAGTGATTTCGGAAATTATTCAGGCAAATAGAAAGCTAGGTATAGTATTAGCAGAGCAGAGACGAGCCGAAGCAAAATTTTGGGGGGAGGGGAAAAGATTCGAAAATTTGCCCATTGTGCACTGATGGGTTGGAAAACCGATGGTGGAAGGGGAGATATTTTGGTTTGTGATTCAATATTCTTTTCCTGAGAACCTTAAAAATGATCATTTAAAATTATGTGCAGATACTATTTTAATTTTGTATTCGTATTACCAGCTCGTCTTCAGGATTTTGGAAAAATATCATGGTTCATTCGATACGAAAAAAAGTGAAAAGACATTTGACTCTTATATGATGATCACAACAGAAATCTATTTAAAGATATCACCTTATAATATCATCGCCATCGAAAATTATATCATAGTAAGTTTTTAAATTATAAGAAGTTGAAATATGTGTTCTGCAAACAATTTTTTTAAGAAATCGTGAAATTATTCCAGTTTCATGAAATTTAACAGATATCAGGTAGCACCTCATGAATTCGCATTTTAATTCTGAATTTCATATCGACAGAATAAGCAATTTTTGAGATAGGGAAAATATTCCAGTGAAAATAACTTCGAAATTACTGATCTGGCGATCTGGCCAACTGATAAACTCGTATGAGATTCAGGTCCCACACCTATCCTGAAAATTTGAACTTTCAAACTCTTTCCTTACGAAGGTTAATGCTCAGTTGCAGGAACGTCCATTAAAATTTAAAGGTCCATTAAACCCTTAATCCTCCATTAGTTCCTTGTAATAAAGGAGGATTAAGAGTTTAATGGACCTTTAAATTTAAATGGACGTTCCTGCAACTGACACTATGTGTGTTTAATTCTAGACTAACAATACTAGCCAGAATTTTTATATTTTTTAAAAACTTTTGATATTTCATTTCCGACGAAATGTAGGACTAATATGCTTGTCGCTGACCTAGTTCATAATAAGTTTGACATTGATCGGATTACATTAACGATAAAAATCACAGACATTTGGGTGAAACGACCGCACCGCTGTTCCCCTAGAAACAAGCGCGCAAAAAATACTGCCTGATACTTATGACATTTTTTGGAATATCTATTCCAATCTAGTTGTTCTGAAATTTTGCCAATTGTTTCCAGAATTTTTTCCGACTGCTTTGAGAAATTTTGTCAACTGCTTCGAAAACTTAACAACTGCTTCGAGAATTTACCAACTGTGATCAGTATTTGGCATGCCTCTAGACCAACTACATTGGCATTTGTTAAACTGCTCCAAAATTTCACCAATCGTTCTGAAAATTTTTCCACCTGGTCCGAAATTTTTCCAACTGCTTCGAAAAACTATCAACTGCTTTGCAAAATTGCAAACTTTGATCAACATTAGGCCGGTCCCTGTATCAACTCCATTGAAATTTTTCAAACAGTTTTCACATTTTATCAAATATTCTGACAATTTTTCCAGCTGTTTCGAGAATTTACCAACGCTGATCAATATTGGGCACGCCTCTAGACCAACTCCATTGACATTTGTCCAACTGTCTCCATAATTTTTCCAACTGCTTCGAAACGCTACCAACTGTGAAAGTGATGTATTTCTCCATCAGCTTGTAGATTACAATAAGAAAAGAAGAACCAACTGCTTTGAAAAATTGCCAACTGCTTATCAACCTGTATCAACACCATTAAAAATTTTCTCTCTTTTAAAATTTTTCCAACTGGTTTGACAATTTTTACAACTGTTTCGAAAATTTATTAATTGCTCTGCAAATTTGCCTATTCTGTTCACTTTCAGTTCTTTCTTCTACTCTTTCTTATAGGGTCATTTGCCTGTACCATATAAGGGTTCTGGGCCAGTAAGTGACGTTTGTGTTACATTTCTGGCTAGTATGTTAGCCTTTTACTCTGATTCCTGAGTGACCAGAAACCCAGACACAAGAAACCTTGTTGTTCTTGCCTACTTCATTGAGTTTCTTTTGCACTGTCATACGAGCTTTGAGTCTATGACATAGAAGTTCAGTGCTTTAATAGCATCTTGAATGGATCACTATGTCACACTCTTATTTCTTTCCAGGTTTTTATCTATGCATCTTTCGATTGCAAGTATTTCTGCCTGAAAACTCTCGAATAGAAGCCTCACGATAGTGTACCGGGTGTCCTAAATTCGTTATCTATGAACTTGAACCAAATGAGTGGCACATTTCGATTTCTTAAGAGAATTCATTTGGTGAAAACCGCAACTGCCTAAGTCAAGTCGTTTTCGAGCTATGGTAAATTGGAAAATAGCGTCAAATGAAAAGTTCTCATAACTTCTTTTTTACTGAAGTTATAAATATGAAACTAAAACATTATACAAGCACTTTTCTCAGTAGAATTCATTGAAGGAATAAATTTTTCTTTATTACTTTTGATCTTGCTCATCGGGTTTTTGAGTTCCCCTCCCTATACAACGAATTTAGGACACCGGGTACACTTGGTTCTTGGCCCGTGAATTCCAGCGTCGGCCCCTATCGTGGATTTAAAACTATCTGTATACTTAATACCGTATAACAGTATTTACTTCGGAGTTTTATGTAGTGCATTCTTTTTTCTCATTCGAAGTTGAGCTTTATGCCTGGCCGAAAAAAATCTTTGTAATCAAACGATAGCACGTTATCAGGAACAATCGAATAGCCGAAAGAATATCCTCAAACCACCCCAACACAAATTTCCCAACCCCCTATACACCCATTAATTTTCCTCGGGAAAACTCGAAAAATCCCCCACGAAAATAATCAAGTTGCCTCGTCACGATTTAAGAATGAAACAAAGGAAATGCGACACTCGGACAAAAGGTAGTTAAGGCGACCGTCTTTTGTTCCCCTTCAGGGAACAAAAGAAAGACGCTAAGGGAAAGAAACAAATGAATGCGCCAGGAGTAAGGACCAGAAATGGCGTTAAAAAGATATCGCAAAAACTCTATTTACATTCGCCTCCTTTTGTGTTGTGAAATACGGTGTAAGGGTGGAATATATTATTGATAGGGGCCGAGAAAGAAAACGGGATAGAGGGGTGAGAGGGGGAAGGACGAAGCATTGTTTCCACGAAATGAGATTTCATAAAATTTGGAACCAAATACGGCGATCTGGATCTTTTTCTTCCGGAAAGAGACGGAGGAAGGGAAGTTATTGCATAGGCAGTGGCGGATCATCGTTGAAGAGCTCTTAGATCCCCTTGCTCTCCAGAAAAATATTCAAATTCTTCGGAACCAAATATTGTATCATAATTTTTTTTCCGAATCATAGGAGAAGCACCCTACCTCATCCTGATCTTTTATCTGTTTGGGACTCAGGGTGTCCTGAAATGAATGCAACCAAATTCAATAGGATATTCTCCACAAAAATTTGGGGGACCCCTCTTTCTTATTTTTGTGAAATGTGCTCCTATCTCAGAGTAACAGACCTCAGAATTTGGTCTTCAAAAATCACTAATATCTCGGAAGTTTCTTGCATATTACATAAAAAATTTTATACACGTGGGTTTTGAAATATAATAGTTTTACTTTTTTTTTGGTTTCGTGCCCTCGACACATTTTCTAGGACCTGCTTGTCTTTAGAGTCCGAAAACTTTATGAGCGTTTATTTCTCTTAATGTATTATTTCATAATTTCCTATTGCTCAATTGTTGTTGGATTAACAACACTGGGGCAGCTAGGAAGGGGGGCTTTGGTGCTGCAGCTCCCCCAAATTTGTTGTATCATCAAGAACTGTTTAGTTCAACTTCCCCTCAAAACAAAATCCTGGCTGCGCCACTGATAAACAATATGTCCTTAAAGAAAGTAATCAAAAGGTGTTGAATAATATGACCTGGGAGGATAAATAACTCGACCATTTCTTGAGATTATATAATCCCCAATTTTGTTTTCTCTAAATCTATTGCTGAAGAAGCTGTGTGGCAGGTGGATTATATAAGAAATATCTAAACATAATACGCAGTTTTGTCATTATTACCATTTCTGAATAAGCTTATGACCTTAATGAGGTAGGCAAGAAAAATAAGGTCTTTTAAATCTGTTTTCCTGGCCACTCGGGAATGAAAGGAAACGAAGAGGCCAACATACTTACCAAAGAGGGCGCACGAATGTCACTCATTGGCCCAGAACCCTTCTGTGGTATATACAGGGTGTCTGGCGAGGAATGGGACAACGTTTAGGTGGTGATGAGGGATGTCTCAAGGAGTGAGAAAATGCCATTTGAAATCATCTGAGGTACATGGTTCTCGAAAAAATTAGGAAATTTCAAATGGCCATAATTCAGGAAATAAAAGAGCTAATCCGATGATTTTTCGTATGAACAATGATAGAGTGAGTACGAATCTGTTTGAACGAAAAATTCGAAATAAAATCAGATCCGGACTCAGAAATTTCAGTTTTTCTGAAATTAGATAAAAACAACACCCTGTATGCGGTTTTCAATTTTTTTGACTTCAGATTCTGAGAGAGCAGGAAAAATACTTTCGAACTCAACTGTCATCCCGAATGGCACAAATTTTCCCTGCTTTCTATGACCCTTCGAATGTCAATCTTCCGATTTTCGCTCCTTACATATTATTTTCTCGACATTTCAAATGACCATAATTCAGGAAATATGAGAGCTAATTCGATGATTTTTCGTATGAACAATGATAGAGTGAGTACGAATCTGTTTGAACAAAAAATTCGAAATAAAATCAGATCCGGACTCAGAAATTTCAGCTTTTCTGAAATTAGGTAAAACAACACCCTGTATGCGGTTTTCAATTTTTTCGACTTCAGATTCTGAGAGAGCATGAAAAATACTTTTGAACTCAACTGTCATCCCGAATGACACAAATATTCCCTCCTTTCTATGGCCCTTCGAATGTCAATCTTCCGATTTTCGCTGTCGTACAGAGACGTTTCAGTGTTAATATGTGGTGCGCAGTTTATGATAATAATTTAATAGGTCCTCATTTTTTCGAAGAAAGACTCACCGGAGAAATTTATAGAGATTTCCTTATGAATGTTCTTCCTATTATAATTTATTAGGGAATATTAATCAAAGAGGACTTATCTTCCAGCATGATGGAGCACTCCCACATTTCTCAATTTTAGTGAGAAATCATTTGAACGAGGTCTATCCAAATAGATGGATAGGTCGTGGTGGTCCAAGAGCATGGCCACCTCGGTCCCCCGACATGACACCGTTAGATTATTTCCTTTGGGGACATCTTAAAACTATGATGTACGGGCGAGAAATAAATACAAGGAAACAATTAATTCAGCGCATAATAGACGCATGTGACGAAATACCAAACAACCCGAATGTGATAAGGAAAGCAGTTTTGAACTTAATGAAAAGAGCAGATAAATGTGTAGAAGTTGGTGGTTTTCATTTTGAACCATATTTGAAGAATTAATTATTAATTTTCCAAATTTCGCATTTTTGATAATTTTTATGAAGATTTTGATTCGTTTATGATCTTTTTTTTACTTATTAGTAACTATCTGAGATCTCGTGTTTCTGAAACGTCGAGAAAATAATATGTAAGGAGCGAAAATCGGAAGATTGACATTCGAATGGTCATAGGAAGCAGGGAAAATTTGTGCCATTCGGGATGAGAGTTGAGTTTGAATGTATTTTTCCTGCTCTCTTTGAATCTGAAGTCAAAAAAATTGAAAAGCGCATACAGGGTGTTGTTTTTACCTAATTTCAGAAGAACTACATTTTCTGAGCCCGGATCTGATTTTATTTCGAATTTTTCGTTCAAACAGATTCGTACTCACTTTATCATTGTTCATACGGAAAATCATCGGATTAGCTCTTATATTTCCTGAATTATGGTCATTTGAAATGTCGAGAAAATAATATGTAAGGAGCGAAAATCGGAGGATTGACATTCGAAGGGTCATAGAAAGCAGGGAAAATTTGTGCCATTCGAGATGACAGTTGAGTTTGAATGTATTTTTCCTGCTCTCTCAGAATATGAAGTCAAAAACATGAAAACCGCATACAGGGTGTTGTTTTTACCTAATTTCAGAAAAAATAAAATTTCTGAGTCCGGATCTGATTTTATTTCGATTTTTTTGTTCAAACAGATTCGTACTCACTCTTTCATTGTTCATACGAAAAATCATCGGATTAGCTCTCATATTTCCTGAATTATGGTCATTTGAAATTTCCTAATTTTTTCTAAAAACCCCTGTATATCAGGAACCATGTACCTCAGATGATTTCAAATGGCATTTTCTCACTCCTTGAGACATCCCTCATCACCACCTAAACGTTGTCCCATTCCTCACCAGACACCCTGTATAAATGTACCTATAAGAAGGAGTTTCTGGAGAAGGAGAAAGCCGAGAAGGAAAACCTTTGGCCGAATCTTCCAGGGATGAATCATTCCACTAAGTTCCTTTGGAACTTTGAGACAGCGGGATTCAAAAGACATCTGAATCTTGGTGAGAAGCAATTACACATCCTCACTGGCTTTCTTACAGGACATTGTTGCCTCAGGAAGCACTTGTTGAGGATGGGATTATCGGACACTGACGAGTGTAGGTTCTGTGGGGAGGAGGAAGAAACCCCCATTCACATAGTCACGGAATGCTTTGCCCTTGCGAGCCTTGGGCGAAAAACATGTAAGAGTGAGGAACTAGCCTCGTCGAAGCCTTCACAGATATTAGATTTCATTAGATCTCTGGAACTGAAAGGCGAGCTGTGAAGGGTGTGGCCAGAACAGCTCTGTGAAGGGGCACAATAGGCCTTGAGGTCGCAGTGAACTGTAATCCCTTTTAAAACTAACTAACTAACTAAGCACATGACAGAAATAAAGGAAAAGCAATAGAATTATTTCAACGAGGGTACCAAATCTTTTCACTATGGAATTTTTGTGAAGGTTTCTTTCAATAGGAACACATTTCAATATGTTAACTCCTCCAATGCACATAATCATTCCATTCACGCAACTTCCCGTTGTTCAAAAGTTTCCATCGTAACATTTCTGTTGAAAACAGTCCTTTTAGAACACCCCGTACAACAGTTTCTTTTCCAATTTCAATAATTGCTCGAACATTTTACGAAGAATCGATTAAATTCAACTTCTGCCCAAGTTTTTGTCCGACAGAACCCCCATTTTGCCGTTGTCAACTTCTTACTTCTTATTTCTTGTGAAACTCCACGCTTTTAACGAATTTCCAGGCATTTGAAAGAAACTTCTAGTCGAATTAATCAATAGTCGAGCGGAGGAAATCTTTTGCTGGTCGAAATGTTCTGGTCATTGAAATTTACGTACAATTATCTCAATTAATTCAGATCGCGATTGACAAGAAACTTTTCTTTTTATTTTCGGGAAATACATTTCATTGAATAATAAGGCATGGAAAGTGCTTTAAGAGGGAGGGAAAAGTTCATTGGCCTGGCGTTATATTTCTGACAGCATAGGAATCTGTCAATACATGTTTTAGGTTTGATTAGATAATGAGGGGTTTTACAATAAGAGGTGTTAATTTGATATTCAAAGAAAAATGCCATTTTTAATATAAATGATCGGATGTTTATTTAATTATAAAGAAGAAGCTATGCCGTTAAAAGTGGAAAATAACATCAGGCAAATGATCACTACGTCAACGCTTATAGGACCATATCCTTTTAATGAAATTTTCCATAACCAAATCGCAAGTGGCTGCCCTATGTCCTCGATAGCCTGACGAATTCCATCTTTGAGGTCTTTAATCGACGCTGGGCTATTGGCGTAGACCTTCTTTTTCACGTGGCCCCAAAGGAAGAAGTCGCAAGGTTTTGAATCACAAGATCTAGGTGGCCAATTGTGATCACCTCTTCGAGAGATAACACGGATAACACTCTTCCCGCAAAAGATCAATGGTTTCATTAATCAATGCCTATAATTCCAAGAACGACGAGAAATGGACAAACCTGGGTTTTCTTCAACACAGCAATATTCTCGGCTGTTCTTGGGCGACGTGCACGAGTTTTATTCTTCACATCACTAACTTGTCCCAACAGCTCGAATTTTTCCACCAATTTCTTTATTGCGGTCCGACAAGGTGCTTCACGACGAACCAAAAATGTTCGATTTTTACGAACCGTCTCTGCCGAAATTTCACCATTTTTATAGTGAATTTTAATAATTTCAATTCGTTCTTGAAGCGTGTATCGTTCCATTTTTATAAATGGCGTAGTTTCTACAGAAAATGACAGCTTCAAACGTGACATCTATCGAAATAGCGGGCTATTCAAAATAACACCCTTTATTGGAAATCCCTTTATTTCTGACAGCATATGAATCTGTCATTATAGGTTCAAGGTTTGATTAGATATCACCAGCTCTTATGGGGGATGAACAAGAAGATCGCAATGGAATGTAACCCTTTCAAAAATCAACAATCTATTCTCCCTAGGAAGTAACAACTTTTTTATTCATTTCCTCATTTCCATTTCAAATATGTAGTTTTCGAATTGTCTTTTCTTTTTTCAGGTCTCTTATGGTGAAGAAGATCAAGATCATTTTGTGTTTATTAAACCATCATCGAGCCTCTCAAAAAAAGACGAATTCCCTTCAGAGTGATCAAGTATTTTGAGGTTTTCATGATTATTTAAATCTGCTTTTTCGAAAAAAGTTGATACGGAAACTTGAATCTGTAATGTGGAGGAGTTTCAATAGGTATTCATATTTTTTGTTATGATTTTTCAATTTTTCATTTTATCGGTCTCTATCCTTTTTAATCGGCTGAATATAGAAACAGAAACATATATTTGTACTAGACTTTCTGATTGGAAATCCATGTGTATAAGGGGATTAGAAATTGAAAAAAATATTTCACTAAAATAAAATTATAGTAAAAAATGTTGAAAACTTAATATGCATTGCAATTGATTTTTCTTTTTATAATGAGAACACATGCTAAATGCAGAAAAATATAAAAACATATCCAAATTGATGACAGCAAAATAACAAGAAAAGCCCTGAGTAGGAGCTTTTGAGCGCTCGTTCTTCAGTGGAGCAATAAGAATATTAACTCAAAATTTTTTATCTCAAAACAATCGGAATTATATTCTGGAAATGATTCAAAAAATGATATATTTAAAGAACAAATTATTAAAAAAATTAATTATATGGTTCTGATTATACGATTCTCTTGAAATTCTGCATGATCATTAAGTATATCAGTCTCGCTTCACAAAATGGATTTAAATTGCATCGGTTATTCTATTATGGATATATAAAGATTCTTCTTTTCAATAATCCAATTGAATTTTTTATGGTTCTGTTGACACAATGGCCAAAAAATCTTTCAAAGGAATTCTGTATAACAGTCTTCGTTCACAAAAAATATTTCACTTGAATGGGATATTCTGTAAGGGAAAATAAAATTTTTTTTTTCTATATTCCAGTTGAATTTTCTATGGTTCTGTTAACACTATGGCTACAAAATTCTGCTTGAACATCCAGTATTTCAATCTTCATTTATAGAATAAATTTCATTCGAATCTGATATTTTTTAATGGAAATATGAAATTTCTTCTTTTCAATATTCCAATTGAATTTTCTATGGTTCTGTTTACACTATAGCCACTAAATTTTGCATGATGCATATAATGAGCATATTGCATATGGCCGCAACATTTAATTTCAATGGGTTTCGTTTTGTCTGAGATATTGAGGAACAAAAATTTTCATCGGCCATATTTTATGGAACACCCTGTGCGATTTCGCTGGTTAACGAACTCAACCGAGCCATTTGGGGACTGAACTCACCCTGAAAATTTCAAGTCTCTAGGTCAATCCATTCGAAAGTTATTGTGCTAACGGACGGCCTCACGGACAGAATTGAATTTGACCACGAATTCGTCATCAGAGAGTAACCCTATCGTTTGAAACCATTTTCGGATCAAAATTCGAAAATTACAGGCATTTGGACAGAACGATATAGCACTCGTTCAAACAAAACGAGCGCTCAAAAAATGACATTTCAGCACTCCGTCCTGCAAATCTTATGGATTCCTACAGCTTCCAACCCTCATCTTTGACACAAGGTTGCCAAAGAGCATCGGGATTATTTGCTCGGGACTGTACCGAAAATTTTATCGGAATGGAGTCCAATATTTTTCAGTTCTTTGAATCCGACGCCATGACGTTAGCCATCAGTTTCATTTGAAGTTTTACTTCCACTTGACGACTTCGAAATAATTAGGAAGGGTTGATTTTAACTCGTTAATTAAAAAGGGGATGCCGTATTCTGTTTATCGAAAAACAGATCTGAAACGGCGTTAAAGTTATGGTTCGCATTCTAAACGTTCCCCTGTAATTTATCGTTTATTTTTATCAGAAAAGCACCTCTCTTTTCGATACTGTAGATTTCTGAATCTTCATGAACTGGGCAGAACTTTTCATTATGAGTGTATGTATATTCGAATCGATATTTATTGGTCTGTTAATATCCAAAAATATTAATCGATTACTTTATAGCTCCTTTTTTTCGAGACACTCTGTATGTTGCTGATGCAGTGATTTTTGTGATATGATCGAAAGCAGAATCGGATATAAATAGTTAGTTAGGTAACTAGGTTATTAAAGGCAGCGACTAATGGTCAAGATATTTTAATGCGTGAGCGGAGCGAATGCGTTAATAGTTCGAGACCATTAGTCGCTCCATTAATAACCGAGTTAATTACAAGATTTTTCCGACGATCTCAATATGATTTGTGTATGAATTCTTGATTGAAATACATTCTCATTCTGCACAAGACATACATTTGACATAATGAAATTTCTATGTATCTATGTTCCAGTAGAGTTTTGACATTTCTCGTAGTGCTTCTGAATAATTTGTGAACGGTTGCCATGGGTATTGCACATTATGGGTCATTAATGATCAATTTCGTACACATTTAAATCACCTTTTATTTCGAGGTCGGCAGAAATAATAATTTCATACTTTCCCAAGTCAGAATGTAGAATATAAAAATGTAAGAAAAGCTTTGAGAAAGTGCTTTAGCGCTCGTTTATTGGTAGAGCAATGAGGCTATTAACTAAAATTTTTTTATGGTACTTGAGATCGATACTTAGGTAATATACGAATTCAAAATCTCAGAACGATGGGAATAATATTCGGGAAATTATCCTAAATAGGTAATTAAAAGAATTAAATTCTATGGTTCTGATGATGCGATTCTCTTGAAATTTTGCTTGAATATTCAGTATATCAGTGTTGGTTCACAAACTAAATTTCACTCGAATCAGATTTTCTGTTATGGGAAATATAGAGATTCTTCTTTTCAATATTCCAATTTAATTTTCTGTGGTTTTGTTAAAACTATGGCCAAAAAGTTTTACATGAAAATTTAGTATATCAGTCTTTATTCACGAAAGAATTTCAGCTCCAATAGGACATCTTGTTATCGAAATATCAAGATTCTTCTTTTCAATATTCCAATTGAATTTTCTATAGTTCTATTGAAATTATGGACGCAAAATTTTAATTGATCATTCAGTATATCATTCTTCATTGACAAAATAAATTTTACTCTAATCGAATAGCCTTTCATGGAAATATGAAGTTTCTTCTTTCCAATATTCCAATTGAATTTTCTATGGTTCTCTGTACACTATGGCCACAAAATTTAACGCATAGCTTACTATGAATATCTTGCATGTGGTCACAATAATATTTTATTTTGATTGGTTGCGTTTTGTCTGAGATATTGAGGAACAAAAAATTTTAAAAGCCATATTTCATGGAACATCCTGTACGATTTGATTGGTTAACGAACTTAACCGCGGCATTCGGAAACTGAACTCATCCGGAAAATCTCAAGTCTCTAGGACAATCCATTCGAATGTTTTCGTGCTAACTGTGGATATATTGCTGAATCAAAATATTGGCCCTTACCCTCTTAATTTATCGCTTTTGATAATAATAATAAAGAAATTCGCATAACGAAAATAGTGAAATGACTCTCAAGTTCATAAAATATTGAGAGTGAAAGTTCAAACTTACAATTTTCACCAGTCACCCCTTAATTCTCTCATCTCATTTTTCCTCCCCTATCTCAGAAATGATTGATTGAGATTTAAAATATCCAAGATGAAGACGTTCAACCCTCCAAAAACGAGATATTATGTAAATTCGGGCCCAAATGATGACTTCGCACAATTCAGACTGAGGGGGTTGAAAAACTTGGATCGATACCAAATAAAAAAGAAGGGGTCCACAAATGGACGGGATCGACTGCCTGCCTCCCCCGTCCAGTTTCTACCCCTATTTAGGAACCCGACGCCCTTTCTTTCTATCACTCTCTTTTTCTTGGGGTTTGTTCGGAGCCACCCCCGCCTGCACCCGGTTTTTCTTATTAGGGGATGTCAGAATCAGGGCATGAAAAATGAGCCATATTTAAGATTTAAACGGGGCAGAATTATTAAGAGGCGATTTTTCAAGGATGCGACACTGGCTCTGTACGCCCCTGGAATATTAAAAAGGAGGAATAGAAGGACCTTGATGTTTTAAGAACGCCAAGGAGACAGATATTTGGTAGAATTACATTAGATATTCATGGAATATGAAAAAAATGTGAGAAATTACTTTATTAGAAGATTTGGAAGATTCGCAGTTATTGTGTTGAATTCTATCGAAAGTTGAGCAAAGAATGTCCCATTAGAATAGAAGACAGATAGTGTGTGTTTTTAGGCAAATGAACGTTCTTGGGTTTTATATTCATATGGAATTAAATATTTATTTAGCAATATTTTATTGCAGCTTTCGAAATTTCACATTTCAATCCATTTGTTTCCGCAATTTTCTAAATTCAAAGTTATGATCCAATTGAGAAAAGTACAAAATTCTTGTTATAAAACGGAATATCGAATCCATGGTGAATTTTCAAAATAAAATATATTCTTTTGAGATACGGCTTGAAGAAAAATCTGCTTTATCGAACAATGTGACTTGTCCAATATGTTTTGAATGAAAACCCAAGGATTTTATGAGGCAAAGCATCCATAATATAAAAATTCAAGAAACGCCCTGGGTAGGTGTTTTTGCCTTCATTGGTGGAGCAATAATGCTATTACTTAAGAATTTCGTACAGAAGATTCATGCTGAGTTTATGAATGCAAAATCTCAGTACTATCGAAAATATACTGGAAATTATTCAAAAAATGAAATACATATATAAGAAATCAATTATTGAAAAAAATTAAAATTTATGGTTCAGATGATGCTGAACATTCAGTATATCTATGGATGCTCTGTTTGATATTACCATTCTCTGCTTTCATTATCAATATACAGTGTGGAACAGCCAAATGGAATAAATTCGATAACAAATAAATGAGAGCGTGTTGAGAAAAACGCTTGGACACATCGATTTGTACAGGGTCTCTATAAATGATTGTAACAGCGCAGTTGGCTTTGGATTGTGCAAACCACAGAATTCTGTGATCATGCTATGCTCTGATTGGTTATAGATTGCAATCCAAAGCCAACGGAGCTGTTACAATCATTTATAGAGACCCTGTATTTTAGATGTGCATTAAAAAATAATTATATAGTGTGTCATGTGACAGAGGCTGATACCAACTTTCTTATTTTTAATACAACCCCCTGTATATTATTAGTTATTTGGATTCTTCAGAAAATTCTAGACATAGTTCTAGTACAATGCTCATATCTGTCTTCAACTGTTTCGGAAATATTAAGTGTTTTAAGATGTATTACAAATAGTAAAATTCAAAAAATCATTTTATTTCACAAATTATGTAAAAAAACAAAAAAATAATTATTTTGAATGTAGGAGATTTTAGAAATGTTCGCCGCGAACGTCTTGTGAAATAAAATGATTTTGTTTTTTAATGTTAATTTTTGTAATGCATCTGAAAACACTCAATATTTTCGAAACAGTTGTAGATAGGTATAGTTCATGAATTATGTCTAGAATTTTTTGCAGAATCCAAGGAACTAATGATATATAGGGAATTGTATTTAAAATGAGAAAGTTGTATCGGCCACAGTCACATGACACACCCTATATTTTTACCAACACGCTCTCATTTATGCGTTATCAAATTTATCATTTGGCTGTTCCACACTGTATATATCAATTTTCATTCACAACATAAATTTCACTCGAATCGGAAAGCTTGTTATGGAAATATGAAGATTCTTCTTTTAGATATTCCAATTGAATTTTCTATGGTTCTGTTAACACTATGGCCACAAAATTTGCATGAGTCTTACCTATTATGAGCATCTTGCATATGACCGCAAAATTTCATTTCGATCCGTTTTGTTCGAGATATTGCGGAACAGAAATTTTGAATGACCATAATTTATGTAACACCCTGTACGATTTGGCTGGACAAACTTAACCGAGGCATTTGGTAACCGAACTCACCTTGAAAATCTCAAGTCTCTAGAACAATCCCTTCGAAAGTTATCATGCTTACGGTCGGACGGACGGCCCCAAGGACAGAATTGAATTTGGCTAAGGATTCGATCAGGGAGTCGAACCCTTTCGTCTGAGACCATTTTGGACTCAAATTCGAAAATTACAGACATTTGAATTTGTAGGAAGTATCATGTCAATAACCGAAAATCCTATAAGTAAATCATAAATTGTTGATCTTATAAACATTTGGGCTCTAGGTTTCACGTGAATGCAGTACTAGAATGTTCTCTTTCAATAAATTTTCCTCATTTTCGACTGGAAATAGTTATTTAATCAACTATAGGTTATTAAAGACAGCGACTAATGTTCAAGATATTTCAACGCGTGAGCGAGACGAATGCGTTAATAGTTCGAGACCATTAGTCGATAGATTAATAACCAAGTTGATTACAAGATTTTTCCGACGATCTCAGTATGGGTGTGTATAAATTCTTGATTGAAATATATTATCATTCTGCATAAGACTTACATTTGACATAACAAAATTTCTATGTACCTATCTATGTTCCAATAGAGTTTTGACATTTCTCGTAGTGCTTTTGAATACTTTGTTAACGGTTGCCATGAGGATTGCACATCAAAATAGCAGACATTGAGCATTAAAATGGACCATTAATGATCAATTTCGTACACATTAAAATCACCTTTTATTTTGAGACCGACGCAAAATTACAATTATAACTCTATTCTCCAATTCTCTAGTAACTTTGGAAATTATTTTCGGCGAGCCAGATAGCCTGTGGAAACCAATTTTCTTTCCATTACCTGTCCCTAATTTTTCCAATATCCATTATTAATTAACCAAGCAGTTTTATTCTCCCTTCTTCAACAAAACCGTGCCCCGTGATGGAAATTCCACCCTTAAAGTATCCGAGATAGAGTTCTCCCTAATTAAAACTTTTTGAAGTGTAAGAAAAATAGGCTATAATGAATTATCTCTCCACCACGTGGATTTCTAGACTCGGCAAGCTGTTGCTGCAGGCGGCTAAGCTTGATTATTACTCACCCCCTAGGGGGTTGAGGGTTTTCATCTATTTTTTGTCCATTCGGGTAGGTTGACGTTCAAATTTTCACTTCGATTTTCGATTCAAATGAAATAGTGGTTCTTCATTTTCGAATGATTTTACATCGTAATTGTACCAAACAAATATTTCATCTGAAAGATGTGAATAGGGTGCTCTTTCTACAGGGCATCCACAGTGACTTAAATACAATTCAGAAGTTCAAACTTGGAGGAAATCTCCACACCCACTTAAAAACATGAATATTTTTAACGGGTACTTAACCTATTCAATGTGACCACCGTAATAAAAATCCTTAACTTTTCCACAAAATTACTTTTTTCAGTACATGAAGGAGTTTATTATTTGGTAATAAATGAGTGGAAATGATTTCTCGATGAATTTCAAACAAAGAGATTCCTCAAAATATTTGAAATTTTTTTCCCGTTTGTTGAATATTTGAATCTTTATCAAGAAAAATCAAAGTTTGGTTCTTATTTCATTGAAAACGTAAAAGTTACAAATTCTTATCTTATGTTTTTCGAGCGCCCGTTCTACTTAAACGAGTGCTGTATCGTTTTGCCCACGGTTCGTCAACCAGCCAAGGCGTACGGGGTGTCCGATTCGGGGGAAATTTATTCTGTTGACGAAGATTGAAATACTGAACGTTCATGCAGAATTTCAAGAAGATCGAATCATCTGAACCATATAAATTAATTTTTGTCAATTGATTTTTTAAATTTTTTTATCAATAATTTCCATAATATAATTCCGATGGTGCTGAGATTTTCCATTCATATACTTAGCATAAATCAAAATTTTAAGGTTATAGCATTAGTACCGAAAGGCACCTTGTCAGGGACTTTCTTAAATTTTTAATTATCTCATCACAAACTATTTTGATTTCAATTTAATTTCAATATCTTTCATTTTACCGAATCAATATATGAGTAAAATTCGTGGATAAGTATTTTATTTTTCTTCATCTTGTTTCGCTCTATGTGTTGTTTTTATTCAATACGAAATTCTCAAAATGAATTTTCAGCACTGTGTCCAGGTGTCCTTCTTATTCAAAATTTCTTTGGTTCCTGCTATTTCTTCAGGGATCTTTTCTCTCATGAAACAACGTTTTAGCCAATAGAAAAATGAATAATTGTGATAATAGAATGTGATTGAAAAATTTGCATAATTGTAGATAAAAGATATAATATGAAAGTTTTCTCGATGAGAACAGGTCCTAGCTGACCCGTGCCCACTCCGTTGGCCTAATGCTAATAATCCTTCTTTAGTACAGAGTGTTATGTTTTGATTTCTTACTGCCAAAAAAGGGGGTTATACGAAGGTTCAGTTTGTATTTACATGCTAATACAAAATTCGAAAGTGTTTCTGTCTGAAAGAAAAACATTTGAGGGATTTGCGATAAACGAATTCCACGAGGACCAAATAAGTTTGGTAATGGTAATTTTAATCGTTCAAAACTTCTCTGTAAACTATATTGGATGTAATGTTATCATTTGGTAGCAAAATATATTGTCTGTCAGGAGTAGGTACTTAATGGAGAGAAGCCAAAATATGCCCATGGGAAAAACATGACTTTCTCAGGTCAATGCCCACCAGAGAGAACGTTTGACCTTGGGAGACGATCACGCTAGATTTCCGCGGGAATGAGGTATTTTCCCGCCGTGAAAAGTAGCCTGTGTCCGTGCCTAAGATCCTATCTTTGTATTAACAAAGTCTTATGAAAATCCGTTCAGACGTTAAGGCGTGAATGTGGTAAACTTTCAAAACAAACGATTAAAAATCACTGACTTAATTGGTTTTCTGCCTACTGCCTACGCCTCAAGTACGATAGCACGAATATTAATAGCCCAAATCTTTTTCTACGTTAATATCTATCACCTAACTAAATTTCATCAAAATCCGTTCAGCCGTTTAGGCATGACAGAGCAAAACTCCCAGCAAAAACCATAAAAAAATCACTAACTCAATTCAGTTTTCTGCCTACTACCTACCCCCTAAGTACGATGACGTGAGCATTTTGATCTTATATCCGTTTTTAGGTAACCATCTATTACCTTACTGAATTTCATCCAAATCTGTTCAGCCGTTTAGACGTGAAAGAGCAAAAGTCCCAACAAAAACGACTAAAAATCACTAACTCAATTTGGTTATCTGCCTACTGCCTACCCCCTAAGAACGATGGGGTGATTATTTATAGCCTATGGCCATTTCTAGGTTATCATCTATCACCATACCAAATTTCATCAAAATCCGTTCAGCCGTTTAGGCGTGAAAGAGTAACAGACAGACAGACAGACAGAAAGAGTTACTTTCGCATTTATAATATTAGTATGGATTGACGAAATCGATTTTATACAATACGAACGGTCAATGTTGGAAGAAAGTCCTTAATAAAATTAATATCAAGGTAATTAGTTACTTGAAAAGAAATTGAATTACGTGAATTGATTTTGAATTAAACACATATTTCCGCAATAAAATGAAATATTTTTCTTCAATTCTACAATCCCACCTTTTTTGTACTAATGCAAATATATGTTTTGTATAGGTTCGTTGAAAAAATCCTGACAGATGGATTCTTGCCATATTATTTTTTATTTCACTCGAGGAAATAAGACAAAACTCTTCTTTTGCAGGACGCTGGATAAGACGACGTGGTACCATTGAATGCACTCCAAGATACCCTGACTTGACGCCACTAGATAACTTTCTGTAGGAAAAAGATAAAGATAACTGGCCGGTTAACACTGAAGATCTGAAAATTTGGATGAGAGTGGACCGCAATAAAGAAATTGGCGAAAGAATTCGAGCTGTTGATACAAGTTAGTGATGTGATGAATAAACCCATGCACGTCGCTCAAGAACAGCCGAGAGTGTTGCTGCTGTAGCCGAAAGAGTTGAAGATAACCTAGGTTTGAGCATTCCTCGTCGTTCGTTGGAATTAGGCATTCCACAAACGTCATTTCATCGTATTTAGCATAAAAATTTGGTTCTTAAGGCTCATAAGGTGAGACTATTCAGAATTCCAGAGACGAGTTTAACCATCGCCTGGAAGCATGCCAACTAAAGAGTGGAGAGCACGCACTAGAAGGGTATTAAAATTTTTTGGTTTTAAATATTTTGGTCTTATACTCTGATAACCATATTAGTAATATGAAATGCTTGGCAAAATTCCATCTGTCTCGAGCTTTTCAACGAGCTTACACACAACATGTGTTTGTATTTGAAAAAAAGTTAGCGTGGGTTGAAGCTAAGGAGATGAAGAAATGTTATTTATTGCCAAAATATACGTTCAATTCAAAGTCAATTCCGTTTTATGTTTTGAGTGAGTGATTGCAATTTATTTTCATTAATTCTATCAAGGATTTCCTTACAATCCTGTATAAATAAATGCAATATAACATCGGCCAAATGTCTAATGCGTCTTCTCATAGTGAGAAAACAATTTTATCGTACATTGATTATATTCCTTCGAAAAAATTAAAAACATTATAAATATATAAATACTTCCTTAAGATCATTTTAAAACTTAAAAAATGTAATAAAAAACGATCAATCTCCAAACCTACCCTTAGTTATCCTATTCCAATTCACCCCCTCCCCGAACTTTTTCGCTATGCAAAAGCACGCCGAAGCAGCGGAAAATGTAAATGTGTTTGTTGAATGCGAGACGCAACGGAGAGAAAGAACCCCGCTGCCCTGAAATATTCCGTTTTGAATTTTCCTAATAAAGACGGCTATTTCATTTTAATTTTTCATTTTAATTCAGTTTCTGCCCGCTCCCTCCCGCGTCTATATCGGTCGAGGAACAAAAGAAAGCCGGCTCTTAAAGAAAAGCGACGCTGGGGGTTTCACCCCCTTCTCCCCCTCCTTGGGGGTCGGCGGGGGTTGGAGAATAATGAAAAAGCGCTCTAGAATCCGCTTCGTCGACTTCGCTTTCTCTAATTTTATATTTCGCTGTGCTAAAAAGATTATTATTCTCTTTTATATTGCGTTTTCTCTGGCTCCGAGAGTGGATGAAAGAAAATTGGGGAAAATTCAATCATTTTTCGTCTGTTTCAGACAGCAGGACTGCCTGGATGAGATGGTTTTGGAGGAACTAGGGCGCCGTTTGTTCTTGGAGTGAGATGGAAGTATTTGGAAATGGAGAGAGTTTGAACAAGTATTGGAAGAATGTGGAATTTTTATGATTTTCATTGTACACAATAAAAAATCGAGTTTTTTCTGTTTGTTTCTTTTTGAATAAATCTGAGTTTCTTCGCTGAAATTATCACTGAATGAATATCATCCATTCCATAATCTTCACAAATGGACAATTCGATACAGCTTGTGAAAAAAATTAATTGAAAATGAATTCAATGAAATAATGTGAAAATTAATGAAATTTATACAATTGAATCTGGAACTAAACCATTAACACTCGAATTAAAATATTGAGAGCCCCCGACATGCTGATCCTCGTTATTTTATGAAAGCTGAAAGGTTCTAAAGTTTCCCACATGTATTGTCATAAAAAATTTCAGATTTTATGAAATAACAAAGGTTTGCACTTCATTGGCTCTTGGACTATGATAGAAACAACGAATGATTCAAACTGAAAAGTGGAAAATATATATTATCTGGAGTTAAAGCTCTAGTGAAATAAAATATTTCCTCAGACAAAAGTTCGACTATTTTTTTATCGATCAACTCATTTATCCACTACTAGCTGACCCGGCAAACTTAGGTTTGCCACTCTATGCAACTTCACTTTTTGTCCAAGTGTCAAAATCATTATAACCTATAAGTACTCTATGACTGCTTGATTGGTCGTGAGAAAAAGGAAAGCCTTTTATTTTTTTTTAACGACTTTTTTGTTGTATAAACCTTGCCCTGGCAATTATGAACACAGCAAAAAAATAATTATCCAATTTGGTGCAGTCGTTTTAAAGACATGGCATTTTGATGGTAATGATAGATCCTGTTTTATTTATATAGGATAAGATACTTGTAGGTCACAATCCTCAGAAAATATTTAAAGAATACTCAATTTCCCAAATTCCTTATGGATAATGAATAATTTACAATTTTCAATCAAGGAAACTTCAATTAGAAAATGCAGATAAATAAGGTCCGGCGAAAATTATTCTTATCGTACACAGATATTGGGCCTTTCCTGTACTAGATTCGTTGCTCTTCAAAATGTTTTATCATGAGGTTGAGAGAAGAGGCATTGCCTATCAAATTCTCAATCATTATTATTACACATAGGTGACGAATGAGTGCACATGCTAGAAGATATTTCAGAGTCAAACAGTGATAAAAGTGTAAAAAGCGATTTTAAAAATTTTTGAAAAATACCGATATCCAATTTATTCAAAGCTGAAGATCTACTTGAGGGAAAAAAAGAAATAGTTTTCTCTCAAATTTCCGCAATCCGCGGAAATTCGGATTATAAACAAAGAATTTCCATTCGGAAATCAATACAACACATGACGGCCGGCGATAACAACAACAAGAAGATAAGATAAAATCATGCTACCAGCTGGGAATTCCCAAGAAATGATGATAAGTCAACAAAGCGAAGAAGTACGGGAGATGCAAACACAAAATACTAGCTACTACAGAATGTCATCTACCAGTGATGAAGATTTCCAAGGATTCCCCAACGACCCAAACAATAAAAATACCTGGCAAACTATGAAACGTCCAACAAAGAAAAGAAAGATTAATACCACTAACAATGTGGAAATACCAACAAGCAATAGATTTAGCCAATTAAATGAGGAACATGAAGGAAGAACAAATCATTCACAGGAACAGACGACTAATATCCCAAAACCTCCTCCAATTTTTGTGTACGGAGTGACCAACTATGGTGAAATGATATCCAACCTAAATAGAATACTGCAAATGGAAAATTTCACAACAAAAACTTTAGCGGACAACACCATAAAAGTGAACTGCCGAACTCCGGATGATTATCGCAAAATGATACACCACATGAGAGAAACCAATATAATACATCACACCTACCAGCCAAAAGAAAACAGAGCATTCCGAGTGGTAATTAAAAATCTTCATTTCTCAACAAACACAGATGAAATAAAAAGTGAACTCACTCTACAAGGACACAAAGTGAGAAACATCCACAATGGAAGAAGCAGAGTGACAAAGGAGCCACTTAATCTATTTTTTGTGGACTTAGAACCTTCAGATAACAACAAAGAAATTTACAAAATTCGAGGAATCCAGAATAGAATCGTGCAGATTGAACCCCAAAAAAAGTCAGCGGTTTACCACAGTGCACAAGATGTCAACAATATGGTCACACCAAAACTTACTGCAACAGGCCCTTTGTGTGTGTAAAATGTGGAGGAGAACATAATACGGAGAATTGCAAAAAAAGCAATAACACACCGGCAAAATGTGCCCTATGTAATGGACCTCATCCAGCTAATTACAGGGGATGTGAATTTTACCACGCAATCTTGAGGAGACCCAACAACCAGAACAACAGATTGAATGTACAACAGCCTGCTATACAAGCAGTGAACAACAAATATTACTCAATGCCTAGAAATCAAATACCAGAAGAACAAAACAAACCCAGCTATTCGGACAAACTAAAAGGAATAAACAACAATTCACAAAACACAGATAATGCTGCCACCTTAACGTCCTTCTTAGCTGAGTTCAAAAACATGTTTCAACAATTGGTCCAGCAAAACAACATGATACTCAACATGCTCTCAACCCTAATCACTAAAATTCACTAGATTGATAAGAATAGCCCAATGGAATTCCAACGGTTTACTGCAGCACAAGAACGAAGTTGAAACATTTCTACACCTCAACTCTATAGATATTCTTCTTATAAGCGAAACACACTTTACAGATAGATCTCACTTCCAAATACCACACTATACAACCTATTGCACAAATCATCCAGATAACACAGCACATGCCGGTACTGCAGTCATAATAAAGGAGACCATTACCCACTATGAATTACCAAAACATCAAATTGATTATCTTCAAGCCACAACTATCAATGTAAAAATGGCCACACATGATCTAACAGTCTCGGCTGTATACTGCCCACCCAGGCATAATATAAAAAAAGACCAATTCAGAGAATTCTTCAACACATTAGGACCAAGATTCATAGTAGGAGGAGACTACAATTGTAAACACACGCTTTGGGGTTCCCGTCTAATAACGACTAAAGGTAGGGAGTTGGCCAAACTAATACAAGAGAAAAATTACACCTTCATGTCAACTGGAGAACCTACCTACTGGCCGAGCGATCCAAACAAATTACCAGATCTCCTGGACTTTTTCATTGTGAACGGTATATCAACAACATATATGGAGGTGGAAGCAAGCTACGATTTGTCTTCTGATCATTCTCCAGTGATTGCATCAGTGGGAACGTTTGCTCTGAAGAGAAAAACCAAACCAAGACTTCATAACAGCAAAACAAATTGGGACGACTATAGAAGCAAAGTGGAGCAACAAGCTGAACTATCACTGAGCCTCAAATATCCTTCTGAAGTAGACGAAGCATTGAAAATGTTTACAACTATCCTGAAACAGGCAGCTATGGACAGTACTCCAAACATAAAAGAATGGGAGCCAACGACATCAATACCGGTCGAAATTAAAAGACTAATCGCAGTGAAAAGAAAAGCAAGATCAAGATGGCAAAATACTCACGCTCCATCTGACAAAAGAATCTTCAACCAGATAAGTAAAGAACTAAAAAACAAATTGAGGGACCTACAAGAAAAATCATTTGCGGATTACTTAGCTAACCTAAACAGGTATGATAGCTCAATTTGGAAGCCAATCAAATCAAAAAAAAAACCAAAACAACAAGTCGTCCCACTCCAGAATCCAGGTGATGCGAGCACTAATTGGGCTAGAAGCGAAAAAGAGAAGGCTGATCTCTTTGCAGAACATCTTGCCAACGTATTTACGCCAAATGATCAGAGAACAGATGATGAGATTGAAGAATGTATTTCCAGCATCCCAACAGACTTACCTAAAATAAAATCATTCACGGTGAAAGAAATTCAGAAAGAAATTAAGTATCTAAACATTCGAAAAGCCCCTGGTCTAGATGGAGTAACAGCAAAAATGATCAAAGAACTTCCTAAGAAAGCAGTTAAATTACTAACATATATCTTCAATGCCATCATAAAATTGAACTACTGGCCAAAAATGCTGAAGACAGCTGAAATAATTATGGTATTAAAGCCAGGAAAATCACCATACGAGGTTTCATCATACCGACCTATAAGCCTGTTGCCGACCATCTCAAAGTTACTCGAAAGGCTCCTCCTACAAAGGATTGAGACAGAGTTACCCAATGAACACTGGATTCCCTCTCATCAGTTTGGATTCAGGCAAGGACACTCAACAGTTCAACAGACCCATCGAATAACAAGATTCATCCATCAAACATTTGAACAAAAACAGTACTGCACATCGGTATTCCTAGATGTAAGTCAGGCTTTTGACAAAGTCTGGCACGCTGGGCTCTTGTATAAAATCAAAACTATTCTCCCTCTGAAGTATTTCAGCATCTTGAAGTCGTACCTTACTGATCGAGAATTCAGAACAAAGGTAGGCGAAGAAACATCTAAAAATTACCCCATTAAAGCCGGAGTCCCACAAGGAAGTGTGTTGGGTCCTATTCTTTATATTCTGTATACTTCTGATCTGCCGACATGTGATAACACAATCACAGGAACTTTTGCAGATGATACCACCATAATGGCCTCCCATGAAGACCCCATAACAGCATCAAAACTTGTTCAAGAACATCTGAATCTAGTGGAAAAATGGATCAAGAAATGGAGAATAAAAATAAATGAAACAAAATCAAAAAAAGTAGATTTCACCTTGAGAAAAGAACGATGCCCGCCAATTCACCTTAATGGAAAAGCAATACCACAGGCAGAAACAGCAAAGTATTTAGGATTCCATCTAGATACCAGACTTACTTGGAAAGAACACATAAAAAAGAAAAGGAAGCAAATAGACTTGAAAATCAAGGAGATGTATTGGCTTGTGGGAAGAGGTTCAAAACTGTCATTAGAAAATAAAATTCTACTGTACAAAACAGTTATAATTCCAATCTGGACGTATGGACTTGAAATTTGGGGATGTGCAAGCAAGTCAAATATAGCCAACATACAAAGAAGCCAGTCCAAGATATTGCGAATGATAGCCAACGCACCATGGTATGTCACAAACCTAACACTCCATGAAGATATGAAAATCCCCTTTGTTAAGGATGTCATTAAAACAAGAAGTAGAAATCACCATTCTAGATTGAAAGAGCACACAAATACCCTTCTACGACCCCTAACAGAGGACAACCAAGCAAGAAGACTGCAAAGGAAATGGCCAACTGACCTTATGGAATATTAAG
The DNA here is from genome assembly GCA_013421045.1 of Propylea japonica. Taxonomy (NCBI): domain Eukaryota; kingdom Metazoa; phylum Arthropoda; class Insecta; order Coleoptera; family Coccinellidae; genus Propylea; species Propylea japonica. The sequence continues at coordinate 84,575,984 of CM024242.1, forward strand.
AGATTCCCCCAATGGGGGGAACTTCTTCACGCTTAATTCTCACTGTATGGATATAAAATTAGCTTATAGAAATGTATTCTGATTGCTGATAAATAAATACCTTATAAAAAAAAAAAAAATAAAATATTTTCTTTTGGACATATGGATATAACTGAACTTATTGTTTCAAATACTACTTGAAAGATCAATATCATACAGAAACAAGTTTTGGAGTTTTTAAAGAGCACAAAATTTTTATTGATAGTTCAGCAGCTAAAAGACTCAAAATAATAATGTTCTTCTTTGTTTCATATTCCAACCCATACCACCTACCAAATGAGCTGTGATATTCTACCTAACAGGAACGAAGTGAAAAAGAAGCACATGTGTAACTGAGTAAGACACACTTTTCAAAATCTTTTGTACCAATAAAAAAATCAATTATTCAATATCATGGAATATGTGAATATCTAAAATTTGTGAATCAATGAAGAACTGTGTTTAATTTCCATTCCCCAAAGTAAATAAAATAAATTTGATTCAAATAAATTAGTTTCCTGCCAAACAATTCGAAACCGACACAACTGCAATTTAAAATTATTCTCGCCATGACACCTGACACCTACAAATGGCGGACACTGTGTTTCTCTGGTTTTGTAGGAAGTTAGCCCCTCTTATACAGGGTGTCTGTAAACAAATGCGAGGGACTTTGGGATATGATTCCTCCATGAAAATAAGCAGGGGTAGTTTATATAATTTTTTTTCGAAATCAGCCGCCCTTCCAAGGTGCCGCCTTTGGAAGGCGATGACTACTTGACAGTATTCAATTTTTTTAAAGAGTCCTAAAAACACCGAGTCATAAAACTATATATAATATGATTCATTAAGTAGATGTTACTCACACAATTTTTTTTGATCCCATAACATTATTATTAGGGGTTGAAAATAACAACTCCTTATGATTTTCCAAAAAAATTTTTTTTGTGGGACAGCTTTGCGAAAAATTCTCTTGTGGTTTACTATTCAATTCTGGAGAAAAAAATCCTCTGCAAAATTTCGATACAGTCGATACTTTCCTCGGAAAAAATAAAAACTTAATTTTCTGAAACTGAAAATTGTAGCAAAACCATAAAAAAACTTTTTTCTTCTGTCAAAACCAATTCTGAGCATGAACAATATTCATTCTATGGAACAGATGATGAAATGGAATGAACATTGATCATAACTACTTGGAAGTTTTTATTTTTTCCGAGAAAATCATCGACCGTATTGAAATTTTGCAAAAGAATTTTTTCTTCACAATTGAATGGGAAACCATAAGATAATTTTATTATTCGAAAATCTATCCCATGAAAACAATTTTTGAAGGAAAATCATAAGGGGTTCTTATTTTCAACCCCTAATAATAATGTTATGGGATCAAAAAAATGTGTGAGTAACATCTACTGAATGAATTATGTTATGTATAGTTTTATGGCTCAGTGTTCATTAGGACTCTTGAAAAAATTAACTGTCAACTCTTCATCGTCTTCCAAGGGCTGTATTTTGAAAGGGAGGTCGATTTCGAAAAAAATTTATATGAGCCACCCCGGCATATTTTCATCATGGAATCATCTCCTGAAGTCCCTCGCATATGTTTACAGACACTCTGTATATTAGTATTCTGTGGTGACCTGATTGCTTCGTTGTTAACTGTGTTTCAACATTCAACCAGTGGAATAAATAATGCTAACGCGTACGTCACAGTCAACCGCCAATTCTGATCGTTTGAATTTGATAGTTATTCTTGGCGATTTTAATTTTTTTTTTCGGAAACCTCACTACAAAAAACGAATAACCGCTATGTCTTTCTGGGGGTCGATTATATCTGAAGTGATTATTTTTTCTGTTGGTGTTCAACCCTATTAAACTTTCTTGAAGCCGGTAAAAAATCAGCAGCCTGAATCTCAACAATCCAGAATTTTGTCACAGAAATCGTTAAAATCTACAACCCCGAAATACCCTGTGCAAAAGGACGAGTAAAACTGCCATAAATTCAACGCATTCAAAGGATTGTCAAAAGTTGAACTTATCAGCGAGAAAGACCTTAAATTTAAAAGCCTCGCAATTAGTCCTTAATGGCTGCTACACAAAGAACGTCGTTTTTCAAAATTGTTGCCCGTTGAATACGCGGGGCGTTCATTAAAAATACGCTAGAAGTTTCGGGACTGTGTCTTTGTTAAATGGAAGGGTTGAAAGAAGAGATAAGTTGATCTTCTTTCGGTGCGAGAGGGTGAGATAAACTGTCTAGATCTTGTTGTGTGAGGGGGAAGGTATCTTTTGGTTTGGTTTATTGGGTGATAACTGAACGCCACTTGAAAAATACAGAGAAAGAGTCACTACAGGGTGTCTGTAAACAAATGCGAGTGTCTTCGGGAGATGATTCCTCGATAAAAATAAGCAGGGGTAGTTCATATAAATTTTTGTTTGATTTTTTTCGAGGTCTTAAAAAACATACATAACTATATACATAATATAATTTAATAAGTAGATGTTATTCACACATTTTTTTGATCCCATAACTTTATTATTAGAGGTTTAAAATTACAGCCCCATATGATCGTTGTTTTTTCGGATATATTTTCGATAAATGAAATTCTCTTATGGTTTTCCATTAAATTCTGGAGAAAAAAAAGTTTCCTGATGCAGCTGATACTTTTCTCGGAAAAAATTAGAACTTATAAGCAGTTATGATCATGAGTATCTGGAAAAAATGAAAACTATTGTTGTCATTTATGCTTATCAATCAAAAGATAGTCCTACTCGTGAAATTTAAATATCACGGATATAATTTTCTTCCGGAACTTAGTAAGTAGTAGTACCTTCATAAAGATTTATAGATTTATAGATTTATTATCTTTTGTCATACAATATCTTAGAATATTCATTCTATGGAACAATGATACGATGAAATGGAATGAACAGTTATCATAACTGCTTGTAAGTTCTTATTTTTTCCGAGAAAACTATCGACTTTTTTTCTTCAGAATTAAATGAGAAATTATAAGATTATTTCATTTTTCGAAAATCTATCTCAAAAAAACAATTTTCGAAGAAAAATCATAAGGGGTTATTATTTTCAACCCCAAACTAGATTAAACTACTGGATTCCAATAAAATAGTGTCTGTAATGTGCCATTCATCTTTCTCTATCCCATAGGGTTAAAATGTTGTAGTTCAGTGATCACCAAATCTGGGCACCCTGTACATAATTCTCCGTAGTTTGAAATAAATCGAATATTTTTATGAATAAACTTCAGGGACTCCAGAGGGAGCAAGGAGCTGTCAGGATTTTTTAGTGGGAGCATAATGACTCAATTTATGAAATTTGATTCAGCATTGACCTTAATTCGGAGGAGCAAAAAAAATTAGGGAGGCCGGACAACCTCTGCTCCCCTAGTGTCGCCACTGATTGATTCTTGTACCTATAGAAAAATGATGGCAGATCAGTTTGGTTTTTCCTTAAATTGAAAGACATAATGAACAAATTCGTTCCGAACACCTAATAATAAAATATTACCATGAAAACTGTGTTAATCTGAGGTGTTATAGCTCTTTTTTTCTACATAATGAACAAATTCCACATAGAATAACCTAATCAACCAGATTTATAATGGAATTTCAAATTTGAATAATTATTCTTTAACCTTTTTTTATCTATTTATCTGCAATCAAAACATCAAGAATTTTATAAACAATTCGCCTCCTATCAGAATTTCAATAATGACATAAATTTAATTCGAAACAGTTTTAACATTTGATGAAACTATTTCGAATCTAGATTCGTGGAAAAAGCTCCTGACTCCACATCAATGCTTCTTTAATCTCTAACTGCAAAAAAAACTTCCCGTATTCCAGTAGACCAAAAACCACCCACACAATCACGACGCCGGTGCGTTAAAAGTTACCCCGTCGTCAAAACTACCCTCCGACCGGAAATACGTAAAGAAACGGGGGTGGAAAAAGATAGGGATGCCGAAAATATTAACAAGCGTCTCGCGAAAGGCGATTTCGCAAAACGCAGAAACGTCGCACCGGTCTGATAAAATGAGACAAAAATTATTCTTCCCTTCTTTCCTTCTTTTATGCCCCTCTGGGGTTGGAAAACCTCCCCGTCCCCTCGCCAACCCCTAGCTCGGCCTCCCCGCCGATCTTCGAGAGTCTGCTGGACGGGGAAATCATTTATCAAGTCTAATTGTTTGACTCTTTCTCCTTCTTCTGAATTTTTTCCCTCTTTTTTTGAGGGGTTGTAGGGGTAGTTTTTATGGTTTTATAGCGTTATATTCGAGTTGAGGGGGTTGGGTATCAGAGATATTTACGCATATAACCGAATTAGCAATATGGTATAGGTGTATGATTTTTTCTTCATCAATAATTTGAGGGGAAATATCGAAACATTCCTAATTTCATATAGTCAATATTCAACCCTCAAAATAGATGAGCAATCCTGAAAAATATATTTAATAGGTACGGTTTTTCATAATTAATGAGATAAGTTTTTTTTATCTGTATAGAATCTTTAAATTGATTTCATTTTCTTGAAATATTCAGATTGATATATTCAAATATTGTGAATAGATATTTCTGTCGACCTCAAAATAAAAGAGTTTAATGAAATAGATTAATAACGAACCATTTTATTGCTTAATTCCTAATTTTTCAATGGATAATTCTCAAGGGCAACATAAATTATTCAAAAGCAATGCGGGTAATGTTACATCTCTACTGAAACATAGAATCATAGAAATTTACTTTATGTTCAATGTTTCTCTTATACAAAATGAAAATGTATATCAATCAAAAACTTTTAATCAATTCATAATGAGATCGAGTATCGACAGATAAATCTGGTAATAAACTCTGTTAATATTCAAGCAATTAATGAACTGGTTGATTAAATAACTATTTCACGTGTATAATTAATTAATCATCATGTATATCTTTTATTCGTAAATAAATTTATGTCTTTTACCATTACATCTTTTTCACTTCCCCAGTTTTTTAAAAGCCTATAGAAAAAATGATTAGAAAACACTCAATATTCATATAATAAACTGTTGATAATTCATATAACGAAATACTCATAACTTAAAAAATAGTGTGAATTGAGAAAAAAAATAAATACATAGATACAGTCAGATGTATAGGAATGAATTTTTAACCATTACAATTTATTTTATGTTCGATGTGAACATTTCTAATGAATCTATGCTGTGAGAAATTAGGAATATTCATTATATCGCACATTGTGATTGTTTTAAACAAGAAATATTTACTATGAATCTATCAATTTCTCTGATATTCTTTAATTTGAAAACATTAGATTCATCTAATTAGAATTATCATATTCTCTCCGCTTCCTATTTGGAAAAAATCGAGCGGAAATACACCCCTCGGTAAAGAATTGAATACTTGTTACAATTTTCCAATCATTTTCACATTTTCCAAACCAACGCCATCTACCAGAGGGTAGTTCTATCACGATTCAAACTTCAACCCTTTCGGTCGCAACCCTTTCTCGCAATGAAAACTATTTTGTTTCCACGTACATAAAGAAAACTACCCTTACATTGCAAGGGTGCCCTCTTACTGGCATATTCTTCCCTATCCTGGGGGGTGACTTTTTTCGCCTGAAAAAAACTACCTGATTCAAATGAATTGAACATGCACATTAGTTAGGGGTGACATCATTGGGTTTTTTGGGGGTTTGTCTTGAAGGGGTCGTGAAGACAATGTCTTTGTTGGCAGAATTGGCACGAGCAGATTTGATGAAAAAACCTATTGTGAAATTAATCTCAAGGGGTTGTAAGCGTGCCTTCAAGGGATGAATTTTTAAATAGGAAATGTAAATTTGTTGAGTTCAAGAAAACCATTATCTCATCATGTGGCAAAATTTTGATGGAAAAATCAAGAAAGTAATTAAAATTTCGGTGCTTTTTTGTCTAATTATGTTATTGTCTGAGTAATGACAAGGTGCTGTAATTGTCACTTGTAGGAATGAAGGTGAGTCAGGTTAATTTTTTGAGTTCAATGGAAATTCTATCATATTTTGGGAAAATTTTGATGAAAAATCTATAAAACATCTAAACTTGTGTAAATTCTTCTTTTTTCAATTTGTAATATTGGTGAATTGATAAATTATAGATGAGAATTTTGAAACGAAGGTTATTATTATTATTCAAAATGCAGAGCTGAATGAATAATGGAAACCCCAAAAGAAGTGTTATACTATGAATAATTTTTTCGTCAGTTTTATACTTTAGAGTTAATAGGAAATCAAATCATATTTTTTTAGGAAAAAGTTCTTTCAGATATCTACATACTGGATACAACAGAGAAAAGTGGAAACCAAAGCATGATATTGATTAAAGAACTTTATTTTATTATATTTTGAAAAAAACATTTCCGATTCAAAATTATTTGGTTATTATTATTCAGGTGCCTCTACAGGTAATTGGTTTATCAAGAATAATTCTGAAAAAGATAAAATTCAGATAGTTAAAATTCAAATATCCATAAAACAGACAGAAAATGTAGGATATAAATGACCGATACAAAAATTCTTACTCAATACTTCTTTGGAACCGCAAACGTTTTTATTTGTACTGTTTCCATCACTTTTTTTCCATTGTAGTTTGATCCAGTGCATCTCATTGTTATGTCCTATTTTCATTCGTTTCTCACCCCTTCCATCCCCTGTTCAAAATACAATTAACCCTCAAACGGAAAACATTGACAACAAATCATTTGATATCTCAACAGGAATCTATACACATCCAACAAAATAATAGCTTAAAATTCGAATCAAACAACCCCATTTCATCCATTTTCAGGAAACCACCCCCTTCATAATCAACAGCCACCCCAACCCCACAAAAACTAACAACGAATATGGCCGATTTCAAGAACAATTCAATTTACCATTCGAACAAAAGGACCGCATCATCAACCGGAGGGTGGAATCCATAATGCGAACAGAGCAACCCTTAAAAACTATCGGTTATCCCTAAAAACTATAATGGATGAACGAAGCCACCCACCCCTCCCTGTACAACCCCTATGAAACCCCCGTGAGCCGATATTTCTACTATTTCCACCTAGCCCGTCTAAGATGAAGGGTTGATTTTGTAGGCACCACCCTTAAGGGTTGCCTAGGTAACGTAGCAGCCAATGGAAACGAAGTATTCGCATCTTACGTCGCCTACTTTTCTAATATGACTTAAGAGGGTATATGTAAGGTTGAAAATGGCGTGAGATAGGACGATTTTTAAGGGGTGCGGCTCGCAGGGGGTAAGTAAGGAGTGGTTTATATGAAAGGTGCGAGGGGAAGGATTCTAACGCTGCTTCGCTACTACAAAGGCTTTACATAGCTGAAATAGAGAGTTTTAAGGGTGGCGACCCTAGTGCAGGGTGGTAATGAGGGATTTGAAACGGTTTTGTTTAGTTGGTTTGATTTTGACTTGGATTGCATGGTTTATGAGATGTTAGGTGATACAATTTTTCTTTCGTTGTTTGCAATATGTGAATGTACGCTGAATATTTTCTACTCTCTCGAAATTTTGACGAACCTAACTTGTGAAATCCACGATATGTATGTAGTGAGTTGAAATACATAAACTCAGACAACATCATGACTTTTCATTATTATCATGAAAATAAGGAGTATTTTCTAAATATCATCGTTTACCATTATTAAACTTAAGGGCCAGACATAATAGCTTATCAGTTAGAATTGATTTTGATCATAACAGCAATATTTTGGTTGAAACAAAAAAATAGGCCTACATACCTAAGTGGTTGATAATTTGGATTTTGATACAGAGCAGATACTTCAGAAAGTTCCATTCAATAATAATATGTAACAGTAATCGTCAAACAGATATAATATTATTGTATTTATATTTCCATGTATTTCAAATCCTCAGTATTCAGAAATGAAAAGATGATTTGAAAAAAATAGTTTTTCGAACATTCATAACAAATTTTGGTTGAAAATATATTACATTATTAAAAATAAACAGGAAAAATAAATCAAAAGAATATATATGAAATTTGATTGTTTGCTAATAGGAGCACATGAAATAATTACTGCCCAAACGGTTAAAAAAGATAGACATGTGATGTTTGATAATTTTCTATTCTAGATTCAATGCGAATCGTTAGAAAAATTCACTCGAATTTTGCATTTATAAAACGATTTTTTTCAATTCCGAAATGTTTTCTTTTTCCTGATTACTCAGATGAGAAATAACTGTAGATTTAGAATATTAAAAAAATGCACAGAATATTTTATATATGTTTCCTTGATAAATTCTTTCGGATCATTGTAAATATTCTACGATGTTTATTCCACAAACAAGAAGAAAGCCATTTGTGAAACTATCAAATAATCATTATAGTTGAATAATCAAAAGAACAATTTATAAGAAAATAACTAACGTATTAATGTTTGATTGATTCTTTCATAGCAAGTTCTCTTGAGATTAGTAAGATAGAAATTCAGTGGACATTCCTGCAAGAACAGATATACCGGTAATAAAAGTTGACTAGAGATCAGAAAGTTTCAACAATCCGGTTAATAGAAAAGTAGAAAACCATTTTAAATGTTTTCAAACAATTTATGTTCCTTTTAACTCAAAGACACTGGCCTGATGATGGAATAATTCCGAAATCGATCGCCGAAGATTATAATAAATAATACATATGTCACTATGTGTGTTTTATTACATTTCTTATTAATCAGCGACAACGAGTTGTTCCGCGATTATACAGGGTATATGTAAACAAAAACGAGGGACTTTGAGAGATGATTCCTCGATGAAAATAAGCAAAAGTAGTTCATAAAAATTTTTTTCGGAATTGACCCCCCTTCCCAGATACAGCTTTTGGAAGGCGATGACGAGTTGACAGTTTTTAGATTTTTTTACGGCTTCTTGAAAATATCGAGTCATAAAACTATATATAATATGAAGCACTATGTAGATGGTGCTTACGCAAATTTTACATCTCATAACTTTATTATCCTGGGTTGAAAATAACAATCCCCTGTGATTCAAAAATTGTTTTCGTGGGATAGGCTTTCGAAAAATAAAAATCTCTTTTGGTTTTTCATTAAATTCTGGGGAAAAAAGTCTCCTGCAGAAAATTTCCATATAATCGATACTTCTCTAGGGGAAAATAAAAACTTGCAAGCAGTTTTGATCACTGTTCATTTCATTTCATCGAATAAGTGTTGCATAGAATGAATTTTCTAAGATATTGTATGTCTATGACAGGAGATACTATTGATTTCAGGAAGAAAATTATATCCGGTATATTTTAATTTCACAAATATAACTTTCTTCCGATCAATAATCATAATTGACAAAACCAATTTTGAGCATAAACATATCTTAGAATATTCATTCTATGGAACATACGATGAAATGGAATGAACAGTGATCATAATTCATAACTGCTTGTAACTTTTTATTTTTTCCGAGAAAAGTATCGACTGTATCAGGTAGTTATTTTCAACCCCTAATAATAAGTTATGGGATCAAAAAATTGTGTGTTACATCTCCCTAATGAATCATATTATGCATAGTCTCATGACTTAGTGTTTTTTAGGACTCCTGAAAAAAATTAAAACTGTCAACTTGTCATCGCCTTCCAAAATCTGTATCTTGGAAGGGAGGTCGATTTCGAAATAATTTACATGAACTACCCATGCTTATTTTCATCGAGGAATAATCTCCCTAAGTCTCTCGCATTTGCTGACATCCTGTATATTCATTTATTTTTTTATTTAAAAGTATGAGTATCTCCGATTAATTTGTTTACTGACCCAACCGATTCATCAGTTTCACAGTCAGTTTTTGAAATTTATTTTTTTTCCCGAAACCGGATAATCGCTATGATTTTCTTACGGCTCTTCATCTCTCAAAAGATATTTTTCGGTGGAAATACCCTTTTCATCCTTCGATTGGTTCAATATCCACCCTTAGTCCACCCCTGTGCGCATCCTTAGCTCAACCCTTAGTTCGGTCAGCTTTGCCGAGATTGAATTTCTAATATACGTTCTGTTTTTGATTAAATTTATGGTAGTTTTAGTCGTGGGGTTAAAGTAGGAAATTTTAGTTTGTTTAAATTGGGAAAGTTCTCCTAGTAATTATAGTCCATGCATTATTCTTAGGGTCTATCATTTTCTCGTTCACGTTCGGAGTTAGAAAGAGACCTACAACCTGCCGAGTTAATGGTGTAGCTCTTATTTGAATTCCTTCGGACCTTGCGTTGGATATTTTGGAAGTTATGGTGAGGAAATTGGATGATGAAAGGATTTTAAAATGAGGGTAAGGCTTGTTGAGCCGTAAAAGGGGATGGAAATATGGGAGGGAGGTGGTTCGTAGGATTTGGAGACTTGTAGATATGTGGGAAATGTTTCCATGTTTTAGTATTTGGTAGAATTGACACAGTAAGAAATTATAGACTGTTGGAGTGGAATCGTTCATGATGCAACATTTATTGAAATATTATATAATTCCATAATTGAATTAATCCCTATTACTCAACATAAACCCACGCTTTTTTATTCAACTCTGGAAAGTTTCCGTTTTTGAGTAATCATATTTTTCACATGTCTTGCAAATAATACAGTATTTTGGTATTTTCTACTTCAATATCAACGTAGAATCACGAAAACTAGCGCATATACATATCTTGAAAATCATAAGAACAACCAAGTAAGTTTACAAACAGCAGGCAGAAATATAAAAAGAAAATTTTTTCCCAATTTTTGCCTCTGTTTACATCAGACAGGACTTAGGTATCTATGTAACTTATTGATTTGAATGTAGCTCTAAATTTGAATTCCTTTGGATCTTGCGTTGGATATTTTGGAAGTTATGGTGAGCAAATTGGATGATGAAATAATTTTAAAATAAGGGTAGGGCTTGTTGAGCCGTAAAAGGGGATGGAAATATGGGCGGAGGGGTTGGTTTCAAGTTCGTAGGATTTGGTGATTTGTAGATATGTGGGAGATGTTTCTATGTTTTGATATTTGGTAAAATTGACACTATAAGAAATAAAAGATTGTTGAAGTATAATTGTTGATGATGCAACATTTATTGAAATATTATTTGGGATATTTTGTCAGATCAATAATGAACATATACTATTTATGTCTTCTTTGAAAATGGACAAAATTCAAGAGGTGATTATACAAGTGATTTGCAACAAAAATGTCATATAACACATGGTCGAAATGTTGACGGTTATTCTTCAATTTAACATTTCTTGATTTCACGAAAAATTTCAAGTTTTTTCTCTAAAAAGATCATTATTCAGTTTTTCTTGTTGTCTCATCAAATTTGACCACATATTCGGAAAGGACAATAAATTTGCTACAAGATGAGAGAGTCTATGTGCAGAAAATACTCTTATTGCAGGCGTGGTAAGGAGAAGAATATCACGATTCTGAAGATAACAAAATCAGTCCTATTTTTCCAATGGTTTTTCGATGAAATATTTGAATAAGTAAAAATACCTCATTTAGTGTACTTTCGAATGACATATTTTTTTACTAGATGCTCATCACTTCACGATTTTATGGAATTTTAAAGAACAAAGATAGGTTCCAAGCGAGAATGATATCAATGAGATGAAATTGAGGATCAGGTGTACAAAGCAAATGATTGTTTTTGTTATGAAATTTGACAGTAGTCGTACCTACTGCAGCAAAATGAATATTACTTTGTCATAAACTGACATCAATATTCTTTCAATAAATAAGTCGCATCCGCCTGAAGGTTTTTAGTTTCATTATCTATCTAATTATAGGTTTACAGAATAATATCGTATAATCAAATTAATACTTATTACTCAAAATAAATCGACGCTACTGTAATCAACTATGGAATGTTACTATTTGTAAATAATCATGTTTTTCACATGTCGTGCAAATAATAGTATATTATGCAACGAGCTTATAATGATAGCTATTATTAGAGAGGTGAAGTTTAGGCCACGATCCGTAGGCGAGTGGACCAAGTCATCGAGTGAATAACAGCCATTATAAGCAAGTAGCATACTATACTTTATTCACGACTACTGAATATATTTCAAGAAGATTTTAACATTTGGCGACCGCAACAAGACCCTTCTATGACTAGCGTGGAAAAAGTCAAGTTGACACATGAGAAATTTTTGAGAACTGGTCATAGTATATTTGGAATAAAAAAAGTTTAATTGATATAGTAAAAGTAGATTAGGCCTTCGATTGACAAGGTATGCCTATATTTGTTAGTTGGAATACTTTAGAATACTGAAGAAATACCAATTTGTAGAATATTATTTTAAAGCTAAATTTATGAAGCATCTGACAGCAGTGAATTATAATCTCATTATTCCTTTGTGATTAATATGGGTATTATTAAGGCCGACCACAGAGACGTACAAAAGACGGATTTTACAATAGCCGTGGATAAAATACAATATAGTACCATTGTATAAATATTAGACAATCGGTACACACTATCGACAACAAGATTGAAACATAGAATTTCGTGTACCTACTTATCAAGCATTATAAAAATTCTTAAGTCCATTTCAATCCTTATACATTTCACATATTCCTTCTCATAAGAAAATTCTATTCAACAATTTATACTATGCAGACTAGTTTCAATATAACTTGATTTGGACCCTTGTCTATTGTCCACTTCAAGTTTGACCACTGGTCATCTCAATGTCCCTTCTGAAATGACCGCAGTATTTTTCCATCTTGACCTGAATAAGAAGTGTGAGAAATACAACTCCTAGAACGCGTTTAACAAGTGGTAGCGACCCCTTTTTAACTGTGTATTGCGTTTTTGATAGTTTAACCCCTTTTTCTAGAATAGGTTACAATAGTTATTCCGATACGAGATTTCGAAAAGTCGTTTCACTGGTTTCGAATTGATGGAAGTTTGCTGGTTTTTACCCTTTAGGGGTTGAAAATGTTTCACATCGAACAGGTTCCAATTGAATGGTTTATATTTATATACATAAAAGAGAACATGATTTTTTTTCTTGTATTGTACGGTGAACAATAATCGGATAATATAAACGTTAAAATGTAGGTTGGAACCTCAATATATGATCGTTTCAAACAGTAAGTATATCTCTTTCCAACTGAATTTTTTTTCTGTATCTTGAGAGACTGTGAAAGGGGTTGAAGGTAAGAATATTCCTTTTCAGCACATGTCAATGGTGAGAATAAAAATTAATTCGGGGTTTTAGTGCGTTTTCAGTTAATAACTGAAAAATTTCAATTTTATCCCTTGCCTTAACTTGAGAATATATAATTTGACAATTTTGTTTCCCAAATTTTGAACTACTTCTTATGGTATAATATGTACTTTTGATTATATTTTTAAGTATTCATTAATAGGGGAGCATCATAATAGTGGCCAACTGCTTAAGAACAACGAAAATCCTTTTTGAGCGCTCGTTCTATGAAACGAATTCGTGGTCAAATTGTATTCTGTCCGTAGGGCCGTCCGGCACTGAGCACGATAACTTCCGAAGGATTTGTCCTAGAGACTTGAGATTTTCAGGTTGTGTTCGGTTACCAAATGCCTCGATTGAGTTTGTTAACCAGCCAAATCGTACAGAGTGTTCAATGAAATATGGCCATTCAAACTTTTTGTTCCTCAATATATCAGTCAAAACAAAACCAATCGTTATGGAATGTTGCGGCCATATGTAAGATGCTCATACTGAGCCTTATGCAAAATTTATGGCCATAGTCTTGATAGGACCATAGAAAATTCAATTGGAATATTGAAAAGAAAAAACTTCATATTCACATAAAAAAATTTTCTATTCGGGTGAAATTCATTATGTAAAAAAACTTAATGTTAAATCAAAATTTTGTGGCCAAGTCTTAACAGAATTATAAAAAATTCAATTGGAATATTGGAAAGAAGAATCTTTATATTTGTATAACAGTCGAGTCAAATTTATTCCGTGATTCCATACTGATTTACTCAATGTTCATACAAGATTTCAAGAGGATCGCATCACCATTATTATTCCTTTTTTACATATTAAATTTTTTCAATAATTTCCAAAATATCATTCCGATTATGCTGACATTCTACTTTTTATATATTTGGTATCAATTTCAAGTCACATAGAAAATTTTGAGGTGAAAGTCTTTTTGCTTCACCAATGAACTAGCGTCCAAAAGCTCCCGCTCAGGGCTCTTCGCTTGAATTTTTCGAATTTGAAATCTGCCATCTCTTTAGCCCCACACCCCTCAAAATCATTTCCAAATTGAAATATATATGGACTGATACGTCAAATTAAAAATAAATCGATTACCTAGGAACTCATTCGATATGTACCAATGATCCATAAAATCCTATTTGAAAAAAAACCTTGAGAGGGTGTGGAGCGTAAGGGGTGAGAGATTTCGAATTCAAAGAAACATAAGGAAAACTGCCTTCGAAATTACAAAACTCTGAATCCTAGTATTCATCAGTAATAATGGTCTGATTGCATTACTCTAGCTCCAATCACAAATTATGAATGATATCCATAGATTTAAATGTGAAAATGGAATAACCAATTGTACTTTCGAGCCACATTGTTGAATAGCTAATCCAATTAACTTTTATTTGATGTATCACAATTTACATTTTTCCATTTAAAAAATGAGGTAGAGGGGAGCGGGACGTAGGAGGGGAGAATTTCGAATTCATAAAACATAAGATGAGTTGCATTCGAAGTTAGAAATCGACGGATGCTAGGATTCTCCTAAGTTATTCCTTGTACAAGAATTATTGACGAATTATGTTACGTTTTCGACAGGCTGTATATGACCGGTACTCATAACCATATTGTGCCTCTTCCAAATTGAGAATTTTTTTTCACTAGAGTGAAAACTGTTAAAGGGGTTGAAAAAAAATGTTAATTTTATCACCGAACAATTACGAAAATAAGAATTCATTCGAGGGTTATAAATATTCTCCCTTAAACATACTACCATACTTTTGATTGGAATATATTGAATTAAATATTTGAATTCTTATCAATACTCTGTAATTAGTTTTAACAATTTTATCGACAGAACACAAACTAGGTTTAGAATGATATTATCAGATTTGTTTTTGCAGTATGTATTTTTCTATTTCAGACTTTCAAAGTGAATCAGTACTTATTTAGACACTCAAAAAAAACCCTAACCAAAAACATATTGGAATCTGTAGCAATATTCCTCATCATTTTCCACCCCTTCATCAAAATTAACCCCTAAATCACTCCCAAGATGAATTTCCCAGATTCAGAAAATCGAGAAGCGTCATCTTCGCCACACCAGCCTTACATCAATTTTGTAGAGGTCTGCAAGTTTTAGAAGAGCTGACCGATGCAAAGAGCAACCCAGCGGATCTCCAGGGGCTGGTTTAAACTTGCAAGTGGACTGACACCCCTTCTTGACCTTAGTTAGCATAAGTTGGTGCCTGGCGTGGTCCGTTCAAGGGTCACGGCACGTCTTCGACTCAGATTAACAAGACTGATGACTGCAGAAGAAAAGCATTCAGCATCAAGATTTTCTATGACATTTGTCAAATTTTTTATTCTAAATTTCATATATGAACTAACCCGATGGAGTTATCGCTTGGAATTCTCCGGGTTTTTCACTATAATTTGACCCCCCCCTTTAACTATGTCACTAAAGGAGTTACAAAAAATGTTTCGTAAAAAAGTTTCACGAAATCAACTCAGGTTTTTTGATATGACTCCACAAACTGAAATATATACAGGGTGGCCAACATATTGCTGGCAAATTCATTTTTTCAACGGGAACACCCTGTAGTTTTTTTCATATTTGGTTAGCTCTTTTTCCCTTGATTTCGAATATGTAACATACGTTGGTCTATCTTTCTTATTCTGAGCACCACAAGGCTTCAAATTTTAAGAATCATCTGGCGTAGCGTTTTGGAAGTTCGTGAATATTTAAGTGGCCAATTTGATTTTTGGATTGGTAATGGCGCACCCATTTCATGGCCACCAAATTGTCCCGATTTAACACCGTTGGACACGATTTTTATGGCCGTTCCTGAAGGAAAAAATGAACCTTAGCAATAATGGTAATATTGTAATGATTAAAAACAAAATTGAAGCTTCAATTTCTGATTTGAATCAGAGCCATAATAATGCTATCAAAAATAGCCTAAATAACTTGAGATAACGATATGAATTATGCGTAGGTATTGAATGTTATTCTTATCATACTACTATAGTTTATTATTTTTTATTAGTTAAGTAATTGTTAAGTATTCATTTTAAAATAATAGTTTTAAGTATATTGTTTGAATATAAACAATTTCGTTGGTATTTTACAAGTGTTTTTTCGGTATCATCATTTCAGAACTTTGAAACTTTGAAAATTGAAGAGACACATCCACATACACATATACATTCCAGAAGAGTTTTGACATTTCTCGTCTCATTGAAATGGGCCATTAATGTTCAATTTCGTACACACTAAAATCTCCTTTCATTTCGAGGTCGGCGGAAAAGGTGTTTTTTTTAGCTTTTGGCTAAGTTTAAAAACTTTGCGGAATCCTGAACTACAAAAGTCTTAAGAAAACAAGGTACTCGATCGGACTATTCTTGTTGTAATCTGCCTTGGAAGGCGGATAGGCTAAAAATCATGGAAATCCGATAAAAGTTGTTTTTTCCTTTTTATCGTTTTTATGGCACCTGATTTTCCCAAATGTTTTCAGATGTGGTTTCAAGATATTTATCACGTAGAAAAAAAGTTTTCTGAATGAGAAATAATTGAGCTCTTCGTTATCAATAAATCAGCTTATTCTTCAATCAAACTGCCCAACATTTTTTCTGATGATCATCTAATTAAAATCTCATTTTCACGAAGGTTCCATGGTTATAATTTATCTTTATCATATGTTCTTGTATTCATCTTCAATCTGACAATTCAATTAAGGAAAACTGTTCGGAGATCAATATTTTTCAAGGCATAAATCACGTAGGTAACGATAATATTTCATTGATTCCATTGAAATTATGTGAATAAGTTTAAATAATTCACCTTTTATTCTCTTGAAGAGCTTCATTCTTTAACACGAACAATCAAAAACGTACCACTTGAAGCTTTGAATTCGAAGAAGAATATCAAAATAATCTTCCAAGTCAAGCAGTGTTTTTGAGGAGAGTGCTTTCTACATTTTTAGCTTGAATAATTTGATGAGCGTCCGTATTCAAACTTCTGAGTGGGCTCTCCAAAATTTTTTCAAAACCAAAAATCTTAGTCTTCATCAACGAGCTCGTATTTAATGTTTATCTTTCATTTCTCCAGGAAGCCAGCTGCCAGGGCTCCTTCTAATAACATTTCCTTGCGCGTTTGCACGTTGCTCTTGATTATAATTTCTGAATTTCAACTCCTGCAGAACATGTCGGATGACGTATTGAGTTTCCTGGGATTCTCCCTAATGGAATTAATTCCTAAACTTGGCTTTTCGCCGAAATGTCGGCTCGGAAGCTTCTACGGGGTTATCACTTTGCTGATTTGAGGTGACTTGCGAGTTCGAGGAAGATTAAGGACTTGTCTGAAGTGATATTTAATTTTTTTATTTCAAAGCAGAAATTATTGAAGATATGAAACATATAAAAATGATGGTACATAAATATTCAAGAAAAGCCCTGAGCAGGAGATTTCAAGAGCTCTCGTTCTTTGGTGGAGCAATAAGACTATTACCTCAGAATTTTATATGGGATTTGAGATTGATACCAAATATATGTATGCAGAATCTCAGCTCAATCGGAATTATACAGGGTGTCCCATTACTCGACGTCAACCCGGAACCGGGTGAAAGGGCAAGTAATGCTGGTTGTCAGAAAAATATAAAAAAAATCTAAGTTGCATGATTTTAAAATAATGCGCATTTAAAAAAACACGCAAAATTCCACACCCTGTGACAGTCTTTTCGCTCCTGTTGCCACAAATATCAACTTTTTCCAACTTTTTTCTTTCCTGTGTAACCTTGAATAATGCTTGTCTAAACTGTAATCAAAATTTTAATACCAGCTGATCTAGGTTTCATAAAAATAGGGCTTACTTCTCAGAACAAAAATTCGAAATAAACAATTGCCTAGTTTCAACTGACTGCATTGAAAAAAAATGTACTACGTAGGTTTGGCATGTTTTTTCAAAAGTTGGCCCATTTAGTAAGGATTCCAAAATGGTATAATACTTGTTTAATTGTAGCTGCCGTAGTTCAAATTTATTTTCGATTGCCTTTGAATACACTTTTTCGTTAACTGCTTTCCAGTAATAAACTCCAATGGATTCAAGTCCGGTGAACGGGCCGGCCACGAGATTGTAAACCTAATTGGTGTAAACATGAATAAATCTATTCTATTGTACCAGAAAGTCCGATCCATCTTCCGGGAAAAAATGTTATCAGAAAAAAAAATTTGCAGAGAAAATAGTTTTTCCAGAAAAAATTTTTCCTGAGAAATTTCTCTGAAAATTTTTATTCTGGTAACATTTTTTCCCGGAAGATGGATCGGACTTTCTGGTCCAATCTCGTGGCCGGCCCGTTCACCGGACTTGAATCCATTGGACTTTATTACTGGGAAGCAGTTAACGAAAAAGTGTATTCAAAGGCAATCGAAAATGAATTTGAACTACGGCAGCTACAATTAAACAAGTATTATACCATTATGGATGCCTTAATAAATGCGCCAACTTTTGAAAAAACATGCCAAACCTACGTAGTACATTTTTTTTTCAATACAGTCAGTTGAAACTAGGCAATTGTTTATTTCGATTTTTTTTCTGAGAAGTAAGCCCTATTTTTATGAAACCTAGAGCAGCTGGTATCAAAATTTTGATTACAGTTTAGACAAGCATTATTCAAGGTTACACAGCAAAGAAAAAAGTTGGAAAAAGTTGATATTTGTGGCAACAGGAGCGAAAAGACTGTCACAGGGTGTGGAATTTTGCGTGTTTTTTTAAATGCGCATTATTTTAAAATCATGCAACTTAGATTTTTTTTTATATTTTTCTGACAACCAGCATTACTTGCCTTTTCACCCGGTTCCGGGTTGACGTCGAGTAATGGGACACCCTGTATACTGGTAATCATAAAAAAACTGAAATATATAAAGAATAAATAATTACAAATATTAAATTCTATGGTTCTGATGATGCGATCCCCTTGAAATTTTGCATTAAGATTCAGTGACTCTATTTTGATTCACAAAATAAACTATATACTTGAATCGGTTAACACGTTATGGAAAATAGGGATTCTTCTTATGGAAATATGAAGTTTCTCCTTTCCAATATCTCAAATGAATTTTCTATGATTTATATTTTGGCCAAAAAATTTTGCATGGAGCTTTTTATGAACATCTTTCATATGGCCGCAAAATTTCATTTTGTTTGGTATTGTTTTGTCTGAGATATCGTGGAACAAAAATTTTGAATGGCCATATTTCATGGAAAACCCTGTCAATTTGGCTGGTTAACGAACTCAATCGAGCCAAGTCTTTAGAACAATCCCTTCGAAAGTTATCGTGTTAACGGAGAGCCCCACGGACAGAATTGAATTCGACCACGAATTCGTTATCTGGAAGTCTAAACCTATAGCTTCAAGCAATTTTCAGCTCAAAATTAAAAATAGTACATTGTTTACCGGGTAGGAAAAGCTTAACATTCCTGGACGACTGTGAAGATTGCTAAGTCGAGGCGCAAGCCGAGACTTAGCAACACAGAGTCCAGGAATGTGGCTTTTCCTACGAGGTAAACATACTATTTTTCCGCAAATCTCTAGACCGTCTGCAAGATATCGAAAAGAACGAAAGAAAATGTTGAATTTTTGACATTTCTTAAATTGCATCATTTTTCGATGTCATTCTCATCGGAAAATTAATGAGAACTGTCAGATGTGTTTACGTGAGGGAAGTGCCTGAGAATTTTGGTTCATTGTGAACGAAATAGGGCAGATCCAAATGAAACAAGGTATGAATATCATTTTTTAATCCTTTTATAACGTTTATTACTAAAGGTTTTTGTTCCAGAAACGATTAAATTGAAATTATGAATGGAATAAGATCGGAGTAAGTGACATTTGTCAAGCGAGTTAACAGGTCAAAAAACCTCTAGGATATTTGCAATTTTATGAAGGAAACCCAACAGATTCGAATGAAACAAGGTACGAATATCCTTTTTGAATAGTTCTATTACGTTTATTGATAAAATATTTGTTCCAGAAACTCTCAAATTACCATGAAGAACAAATTACTTTTCTATCATTTATGTAGAACACTAACAACTGTACGGAAATATCATTTCCTTACAGTAAGGAAATGACATTTCCTTACAGTAAGGAAGTCCTGACTTTTTCTTCAAGAAATTTTGACAGGAATGTCAAAATTTCCTGGCGATTTGCGGAAAAAGCTTTTATGTCCATTACCGATGACCTTTCAGTCAACGGTCTATTGATCTCAAAATAATCTGGGCTCCAACAAAAAGATCTCGCTCAAAGAAGATCAAATGTATTATTTGATAACGGATTCTATCAAAAATAGATCAAAATCATCGAATGATTGTTCTCTGAGGAATGTCAAAAACAATGACCATAAAAATATTGAATAACCACTAAGACTTTGTGCCATTTATTGAAACCATTTTACTCCCTCTTCAATACACCAAAAGTGCTAAAATTCTTCTACATTTATACTGCTTCATTAATGCAATAAGTGGAAATCCTGAGGAAAATTGGAGAAATTGCTTTGCTAATAGCACCTGATTGTTCTTTCTATACTTGATTCATAAATATTGATTAGTTGTTTTTATCTTTTTTCGATTAGGATCACCCTTTTTTCGTTATTGAAATATATATTGTTTAATTGTATATTTCAGTTTATATGTAGAAAAAAGTTATTTAATTAACTAGGTTATTAAAGACAGCTTCAAGATATTTTAATGCGTGAGTGGAGCGAACGCATTAATAGTACGAAACCATTAGTCTCTAGATAATAACCGTGTTGATTACAAGATTTTTTCGACGATCTCAACATGAATAGTGTATAAATTCTTGATTGAAATACATTATCATTTCGCACAAGACATACAAATGACATAATGGAATTTCTATGTTTCTATGTTCCAGTAGAGTTTTGACATTTCTCGTAGTGTTTCTGATTACTTTGTGCACGGTTGCCATGAGGAATGCACATTGAAATGGCTAAAAAATTGACCATTAAAATGGGTCATTAATGCTCAACTTTGTACACATTAAAATCACGTTTTACTTCGAAGTCGGCGTAAAAGGGCTTTTATTGAAAACATTGTAGAGTTTAATTATGATCACTAATTTTGGTGACAGGTTCAGTTGTTGACACCTTGATAGTGATTGACATTGTGTAATAAACTATTGGTGCTATCTTAGGTTTTTTCATCTGTCACTTCCTATTTCAGGAAGTTTTATTTCTATTTGGATCAAGTTGGATTTCCTCAGGTTCTCATCCTAAAAACGGCATCATTAGATATTTGGCGTGAGATTTTGCAGTAGTGTCAATAAGTGTATATGTTAGAGTTGACTTAAGGATAGCGACTAAATAAAATTGCTTATATTTTATATTTTCCGATTTTTTTATATTTCATTTTCGTTAGAAGTTTTCTATTGTATGAAAAATTCCAAGGAATATTTAATTCATGCAAGTAAACCTTTCAATGATTACTATATTACGTTTAAAACATATGTCAATAACTGTGTCAACAATATTACATCGAACAGTGATTGACTTGACATAGGGTTTAACCTCGGGTTTAACCTTAATATATAAATCATTGATGGGTTTACGTACATCAATTAAATATTCCTTGGATCCTTCCAACCAATAGAAAACTTCTAATGAATATGAAACAGAGCAAAATCGGAAAATATACGTAATTATCCCTAAGTGAACACTTATTGAGACTTCTGCAAAATCTCGCACGAACTATCTTATGATGCCGTTTTCAGAATGATAATCTGAGGACTCAAATAGAAATAATACATTCTGAAATATAGGGACACAGATGAAATACCCTAGATAGAACCAATAGTTAATTACATCGGTATATACATATGTAAAGATCACTAATACTTTTAGTTATTTCTGTGTTTATATGGAATAAAATTTTTTGAACCTTCTTATTTCTCTATTATTTTTAGTATGAATGTCGCAACGACCCATATAATGAAAATGTATGAGTGAGAGAAAGCAGGATGATGTCATAACCAAAACTGATGCAAAAGTGGATGAAATTATGTCGATGACTATCACACTGGGTGTCAATTACTATCGAAGTATGTCAATGACTATCTAATACTTAATTTTGACGAAATTGGTGTCTCTTTGAATATTCAATCGATATTTATTGAAGGTATTACCAAAAAAAGCAGCATTGAACTATAGTTCCGCAATAATAACCATGGTGTAACAGGACAATAAGAAACCGAATTCGCCTACTGAAACTATCCATGCCCTTAAGATGTCAATCACTATAGCTTTTAGCCTATTTACATATAAGGCTTAACAAAATTACTCGAATAATATAATATGGGTACTTATTTTACAGTACAAGCTGAGAGAAAAGTAAACGAGGCAGCTAAAATTTATACATATAATTCGAGAGCACATTTTTGTTCGACATGACATCTCCTCAACTTTCTTCCTAAACCTCGTACAATTTCGGTCATCATCAAGTGATCCCCTGTACAAGACCCTAAACACCCCGTTAATGTGTCTTGCAGCTTCACAAACTATCCAGAACCTATAATTGTATCATCACCACCCGATTCTCAGTTATGGTCAAGTCAAAGGGGTGAGTATCAACCCAGTTATGCGGCTACGGTCACATAAACTGACCACCGTCTGGCCATGTCCATCTTCAACCCTTCTGGCCGTTGCTAGACGCCAGCAACTGGATTAATAGTTATATCATAAAGGCATCGTTGATAAGTAATATTTTGACAAAAAGTATGAGTGCTTGGTGCAACAAAATCCGAGGTTTTCTGCACCGCACGAATGCTTTTTGTTTACAGATATTACTTTTTCGTCGATTCTAAAATATCTAATAAAAAGTGATTCTAATGTGTACGAAATTGATCATTAATGACCCATTTTAATGCTGAATTTCTGCTATTTCGATGTGCAATCCTCATGACTGTTCACAAAGTAGCGAATGAGCAGCGCAAGCAGGTTCAAAATCTCCTCAACCAAGTACCTTTTGTCTACAAAATCAACAAACCACTTCTGACAAATCAACAGCTACTGAAACTGTTACTCCCAGAAAAGCTCTGGATGAAGTTGCCCCTGTACCCATCATATCTATGGCTATAGAAAGAGTTCGTAAAAAGATATCAGGAGTTATAACTTCACCCGAATTCGTTGAGGAAAAGAAAAATAAAAGCGCAAAAGCAAAACCGTGTTCCAATTTGGCAGTAAAAGCGATAAATAGAAAAAAAGCAAGAAATAATCAATGGAGCAAAACTTCATCTTCTGAAGAAGAAGCAGAGGATGTCACATTAGATAACGATTTCAGTGCTGATGAACATTTCAGTGATATAGAAAATGAGTGCGTTGGCTGCAGTGATGATTATCGAATAACAAAAAAAAGATGAATGGTTACAGTGTCTTTTGAGCAAGCGCTGGATGCATAACACATATTACATTTACTTTTGTCAGAATTATAGCAACGTATCTTCTAAAAAAAAGGAAAGTAGTGATGTTCATCCTTGTTACCTTCTATGGTCCATCTCACCTCCATAGGGTAGGATAGATGGACCTTTGAGAAGTTTAAGATTTTTATACTTTTTCGTTCGAATGATATAATTCTTTTATTTGTTACTGTTCCAAAGAGGATACCAAAGTTAAGCTATTTTATGAACGATTTGCAGATTTTTTCTCTGATTAATCAAGTGATTATATTGACTTTTGTAAAATATGGTCCATCTCTCCTCCCTTTACCCTATACTACGAAAAATGTCAAAACTCTTCTGGAACATAGATACATGGAAATTTTTTATGTCGAATATAATAAGTCTTGTGCAAAATGAGAATGCCTTTGAATCAAGAATTCATACACAATTCATATTGATATCGTATGAAAAATCTTGTAATTAACTCGGTTATTAATCGAGCTACTAATGGTCCCGAACAATTAAATTATATATAATGAAAATAAATTTAAATATATCGACTATTAATTGCTGTCTTTAATAACCTAGTTGATTAAATAACAATTGCATTGTAATTTTTGATTTTTCTCACAGGAAAATTTAGATGCCTGATGGAATTTGACAAGACTATTTAATTGGTGCCAGATTATTCTGAATTCATTATGTATGGTTATTAATTTGACAAAAACTATCGAGTTTTGCCGCTGGTAAACTCGAAGAAATTGCTGACGCTCCTGCCAAACAATTTTCCACCTTGAAACCATTTGTAATTCAAAATTGCGCGTTTCTGATTGGTGGAAATAGTCGGAGATAAACTTTACGAGATTGAAAGCTGTGAATGGTTACTTTCAGTTTTTTCCAGGAAAAAATGCAATCTTCTGATCCAATACTTCACATTGTTTATGTAGAAATACCTACCGACTACCTCTTTATTAAATAGATTATAATTAGTGTTTACAATTATCTTTCCAGTAACCCAAGTATGAATTGGGTAACTTCAAAATTAAAGAAAAATTAGAAAAGCATTGAGAAAGAGCTTTCGAGCGCTCGTTCTTTGGTGGAGTAATAAGATTATTTTCTCGAAATTTTATAAGGCCTATGAGATTGATACCAAATACATAAATGCAGAATCTCAGCACAATCGGAATTATAATTTGAAAATCATTCAAAAAATGGAATATTATGTAAAAAATGAATGATTACAAAAATTAATTCCATGATTCGAATATTTTCTCAAGTCGATTGCTCAGAGAATCGGTTATTATGATGAGTAATCTCTGTTATCGTTTTAATAGATTAAATTATCATAAAAAATATAGTCAACAAAGTATATTTGACGGAGATATGACAAAAACATAACGAAAAAAAAACAATATCCTTACAGGTATAAGAAAAAATCAATGCTCTTCAATTGAAGAATACAATAGTCGCGTGCTTTGTTTAATGGCCTAATAAAAACTTCCTTCCGATTTACATTTAGGCACTTACAAAAAAAGGCTACCTGCTTCTCCTATTATGAATAGGTACGAACTTCAGGGCTTTAAAATCATTTAAACTCATTATGCATAATTTCTTTCTCATTCATTGTGATATCATGTTTGTTGAGTTTGAAATGGAGTACCTGTATACGTTTACTCCTGAGCCTCTCAGAATAACTTATAGAGAAGAATAATTAGAATTTTAAGAGAACTTTGATAAAGCTAACATACCAGAATATATCCTTGTTGAGTTTATTCAATATTATTACTTGATGAAAATATGTTTTTTTTCGGTTTTTTTCGACTGTATTAAACGCCTTATATTAACTTTTCCCTAGCTTTTCTACAAAACTTCTTAGGTTTCCACTCCCAGTCTATGAAACAGAAATAATTAAACATTTCAAAGATTTTAAAAATTTTGTCTGAAGGAGTCTGATATAGACACCGAAACGTTACATTATCCTTTTCATTTATTTCCTTTTTTAGTTTTACTGTGAGGCAGCAGTTTTTTCAGAACCAACTTGCTCCTGTCAAATCAGTGCAAGGATTTAAGCAGGAGCATTTCATCTTATTTAATAGTTATTCAATCAACTAGGTTATTGAAGACAGCGACCAATGGTCAAGATATTCCTTAATAGTTCGATTTATAACCGAGTTGATCACAAGATTTTTTTCGACGATCTCAATATGAATTGTGTATGAATTCTTGATTGAAATACATTCTCATTTAGCACAAGACTCAGATTTGACATAATGAAATTTCTATGTATCTATATTCCAGTAGAGTTTCGACATTTCTCGTAGTGCTTCTGAATACTTTGTGATCGGTTGCCATGAGAATTGCAACATTAAAATAGCAAAAAATTGAGCATTAGAATGGGTCATTATTTATCAATTTCGTACCCATTAAAATCACCAATAATTTTGAAATCGACGGATAAAATTTTTCAATTATTTCTGTTTCAATCCTCCCAGATTATATTTCAATTGGTTTTCTTTAGCTCTTTATCGAATTATTTTTCCATACCTATCTGACTTATGCTTTACGATCTAGTTTTGTAGCAAAGGCTCAAAATATAGAACCTTTTTTTATTTTTCATATCAAAGGTAGGCAAAAAGGATGTGTTTATATTTTTCACGTAAATGTGTTTATATTGACTCACATAATGTAACATAATATGGCATGAAGACTTGAACTTTTCTGAAGATTTCCTCATTAATATAAGCACATTTGAAAAATTTTAATTTTTTCAGTAACAAGTGTTCAACATATAACATAATATCTAACTTTTCTTCAGCAAACAAGTAAATGATATATTTTCACTCGAAGTTTTACATATATCTATGAATAATATCTGAAATTTCCCAAACTACTGTCTCCTTATCTATGCTTCGTCAAAACTCCAACCACCCTTTTGTTCACCCTTAATTTCCTAAGAAAAACCCTCAAACCCAATTAAACCCAACTCCACCAGAATTCTTCGAATTCCAAATCCTCCCAAATCCCCAACACACCGCTAACTTCGATTTCTATCTTCCCCCATGCCCCTCCTACTATCCTCCAAGGGAACTATTAATTCCGATTTGAACAAATTCAAATTCGTAATTAAAGTTGTTGGGAACTTTATCTGAACAATGGAGCAAGCCTAGAGGAACTGGGAGGCACACACAGGCGTACAGACAGACGGGAGGGGGTTGGAGGAGAGAGGGGGAGGCAGCTAGATAGGGCCTGGGAACGCGCTGGCATAATTAATCATAATATCTAAATTTCTCTATGACAGCAGCCATCAGAGTCGCTTACTTAAGGTTTATGTAATTTCCTTCCAGAACCTGAGCCTCAGTTTTGCCCCCCCTTGCGTCTCCGCTTCCCTCTTTCTGCACGGTCGCGTTTTGAGCAGAGGCTGATTAGGACGGATGACAGGGTTGTGTTTGAAATTTAAGGGTGGAGATAAGGAAGTGAAGATTAGATCGTGTATCGTTAATTTTAGCTTTTTGAGCGCTCGTTCTACTTTACTTTACTTAAACGAGTGCTATATCGTTTTGCCCAGATGTCTGTAATTTTTTAATTTCGAGCAGAAAACGATAGGCTTCAACTAATGACGAATTCGAGGTCAAATTCAATTCTGTCCGAGGTGCTGTTCGGCCGTCCGTTAGCACAATAATTTTCGAAGGGATTGTCCTAGAGACTTGAAATTTTCAGGATGAGTTCAGTCCCAAATGGCTCGGTTGAATTCGTTAACCAGCCAAGTCGTACAGTGTGTTCAATAAAATATGACTACTAAAAATTTTAGTTCTTCAATCTCTCAGAAAATACTAAGCTAATCGAAATGAAATGTAACGGCCAAATGCAAGATGCTCATAACAAGCCTCATGGAAAATTTTGTGACCATAGTGTGAACAGAACCATAGAAAATTCAATTAGAATATTGGAAAAAAAAACTTCATAAGACATCAGATTCGAGGGAATTTTTATTGTGAGTGGAGATCGATGTCTTGAATGTTCATCCAGAATTTCGAGGCCATAGTTTCAACAGAATCATAGAAAATTCAATTGGAATATTGAAACGAAAAATCTTTATATTTCCAAAATAGAATATCCGATTCGATTGAAATTTATTTTGAAAATGAAAAATACTAAGATGTTCCTGCAAGATTTCAAGGGAATCGCATCATCTGAACTTTGAAATTTAATTATTTAATTATTTATTTTTCACATATTCATTTTTTTAATAATTTTCAGAATATAATTTCGATTTTGCTGAGATTCTGCATTCATATATTTGGTATCAATCTCAAATCCCATATAAAACTTTGAGGTAATAGTCTTATTGCTCCCTCAAAGAATGAGCGCTGAAAAGCTCCTACTCATGGCTTTCCTTAAATTTTTTTCTATAAACACCAGAAAAATAGGAGAACGGAAAAATCTCGATGATATTTGTGGTTCCTTTCTTTGAGTGATTTCAACATTTTTTCAATTAAAGCTTGATTTTTCGGTAACATAACTGTTCAGAAGCAGTCCTTAGTTATTTTGTTTTTGTTATATGCTCAAATGAAGTAGGCAAAAACATTAAGCTCTTTTCAGTCTCGTTTTCTGGTCACTCATAAATCGAAGAAAATGAAGAGGCTAACATAACAGCCAGAAAGGAGACACAAATGTCACTTACTGGCCCATCTTCTTCAGTTCAGTAAGTGACGTTGGTGTCCTTTTTCTAACTGGTAAAAGCAAAGGCACTTCTCTCATTGTTCATATCGAGTAACCCCAAGATGTTACAAAAAAATCCACCTGCTTACAGGGGTGAGTTACCCTTCTCACACGACCTCGAAGGGTCGCCGTATATGGTTATTTAAGTTTCTTGGTTGTCATTGAATCCCTTGGATATTTTTCAAACCTTCTAGAACTTGTTTCAAAGTGGACATCGACCCTTGATTTCTGTCTGACCACTGGTCATCTGCTATCTTCAGGAGTTCATTCAATTATTCCATATCTATTGGACCTATTCCAGAGGGAGTGTGAGAAATACAGCTTTTAAAACTAGTTTTACAGGTTTTAGTAAGGACTCAAAAATATGAAACCCTCTTCATTTTTGAGCGCTGGTTTTACTTGAACGAGTGCTATATGTATAGTTCTGCTTAAATGTCTGTAATTTTTTAATTTTGAGCCGAAAATGGTCTCAAACGACTCCCTGATGACGAATCCGTGGTCAAATATTCTGTCCATAGGGCCGTCCGGTTCAACTGTTTGAACGAGTTTTGCGTGTTCTCATTATTTTTTTGTCAAACTATTATTCTTATTATTCTTGATATCATTGCACCATCTGATTGGAAGTTGTTCATTTATTCTGAAAAATTTTTTCGAAGTAGTTAGGTTGACAAAGAGTTGTTACGACTAAATCAAGTATTATTTTCATTATTGAGTAGTTCTATCGAGAAATATACAGGGTGTCTACTTTCAAAGTGAACAAACTTGAAGGGAGGATTATACGAGTGATTTGCAACAAAATGTGTCATATAACACATGGTCGAAATGTTGACGGTTGTTCTTCAATTTCTTTGTAGTCTCATCAAATTTGACCGCACATATTCGGAAAGGGCAATGATTTTTTCACAAGATAAGAGAGTCTGTCTGCAGAATTCAATTACGAAGAGCTTCAAAATAGAGCAAATTTAGGTTCGAAATTTTCAGACTTTTTCGTTGTTAACATGCTAGCCATGAAATTATGGCGGAGGATGAGCAGCTAGCACAAAAGTTGATATGTCATTCGAAAGAACATTAAATGAGGTATTTTCACTGAAAAGAAAACGTGAACATAATTATTGATATTTCATCGAAAAAAACATTGAAAAATAGGATTAATTTTGTTTACCTCAGAATGGCGATATTTATCTCCTTATCACGCTCGCAATAAAAGTTTGTTC
This sequence comes from Propylea japonica, assembly GCA_013421045.1. Taxonomy (NCBI): domain Eukaryota; kingdom Metazoa; phylum Arthropoda; class Insecta; order Coleoptera; family Coccinellidae; genus Propylea; species Propylea japonica. The sequence continues at coordinate 84,605,619 of CM024242.1, forward strand.
TGCACACAGACCCCCTTATCTTGTAGACAATTTATTGCCCTTTCCGATTATGTGATCAAATTTTATGAGACTACACGGTATATTGTACATTTTATTGTGTATTGTATAAACCGAAGTTAATAACTTTTAAAAAAATTCTGATTCTCCTTTCGAAATTATCTATTTCCTTGAAAATGTCATTCCATGAAAAATTGTCATCAAACCTGTCGTACAATTGGTACTTAACTATTTTTTTCTATATTTTAAATACTGCAGGCATGAAAATAAAATCATTATCGACTATACTGTAAAAACTATGGCGAAGTAAATGTTCCAACTGCACGAGCGTCGAAAAATAAGGACGCAAATAGTATGAGTAGGTTCTACCTATATTATTAGAATACCAAAACAGTCACCCCAAAAAAATCAACCTGTCCTCAAGCGTTGCTAACCCTTCCTTACCTACGTGTAAAAGGGGATACCCCAGATTTTCATATCAAAGTAGACACAACTTTTATAACTTCTTCCAGATTTCAACTGGACATCTACCCTAGTCTGACCAGTGGTCATCTGCCTGCTTCGTGAAGGTTTTACAATTATTCTTATCTTCGACCTGTTTTAAGAAGAGTGTGAGAAAAACTACTATCAGAACAAGTTCATAGCAGGTTCTCTTTTTGATATATTTTTTCAACTGTTATGTTCGATACCTTACCCTTTCTCTATCTCGAAATCAGATACCCAGTAGGTACATTTCTTTGATGCTAATTTTTGTAAAGTAGTTCAACAAGTTTTGAATATAAATTCGTGGGAATTAAGTTTAAGGTGATGGTGGTTTCGGAAGATATTAACCAAAAAGATTTCCTCTTTTATCCATATGTGATTGAATTAAGAACTTCTTCATAAACTTACTTGATTGAGATTGTCGCGGGAAAACTTTCATCACTGCTGTCGCTATTATACAGGGTGTTTTTTTTATTGTATGTCAATATTTATGAGGGTTGATTTTTGGGCCCATTTTAAGAAAAAAACTTCATATGAACATATGTCGTAAACGTTTTACCTATATATTTTAATGAAATTTGTTGTACATGTCTACTATGCATCAAGAGGAGTTTTTTATTTATCACTTTTTCTCTTAATTTCACCAGTGGCGTTCGTACGTAATTTGACCTTCCTATTTTGACAGACATTGATGCTAAGCCACATATTTATCCTGAAATGAGAATGATTTTTGAAATTGACAGTCATTTGACACCAAAGTTGATTTTCTGACTTTTTTCACTCCGATGCACGGTTTTCGCTTGAAAAAAAAACATTTCTCTGTGTGATCATAACAATATCGTTAATACATACATATGACAATATCATCATACAGAATACAGATTTATTTTTTTATTCTAAGAGAAGTCTAAATAATATTTGAGGCTTTGATGTTAATTGGTCCGGCACTGGTTAACTTTAACCACCCTGTAACCAAAAGGTGAGACGTTTAGGACATATTATGTTCGTTTGAAATTTTTTTCTTGAAATGGGCCCGAAAAGCACACCCATAAATATTGACATTTAATTAGGAAACACCCTGAAGTGATATTCACATTATTCGTTGATTTTATTTCCTCATTTCAGAGATTTCTTGAAAAGAATAATATCATTATTGAACATAAGTTCTATCAACATCTTTTGCGAATTTGAGGGGTCAAGTCTATAATACAACATTGTATATTAGGATTCTACATAAACGTATGTGGTAAAATCGAAAAGACAAAGTTTTAAAAAAGATCTTAATGATTAAAATTTCAAGAAATTTATGGTGACAAAAATCAACCTGTTATACCAAGGGTTACTAACATGCCCTAACAAACGTGCTAGAGGGGATCCCTATATTTCCATGTCAAAGTAGAAACTGAAACTTTTATAACTACCCCTGATTTGACCAGTGGTCATCTGCCTTCCTTGTGAAGGTCTCACAATTATTCGAATATCTTTGACCTGTTTGGGAAAGAGTGTGAGAAATACAACTATTAGAACAAGTTCGTAGCAGGTTCTCATTTAGATTTATATTTTTAACTTTAATCTTCGACACGGTGCCCTTTCCTTATTTTGAAATCAGTTACACAATAGATTTTTTAAGCACCGAAAGTAGTTCAACAAGTTGTGGTATCAATAGAGTTCAGAACACTTTTCTGAAGGTTAGGGAGGTGTTGAACCTTCAACAACTGAAATATTCAGACTAAAGATTTATGCTTAACTTTTTCTGTCCAGATAGTACAAACGAGTCAGAATTTGCTTTCTCTATGGTTGTCAGGTCTTGTACTGAAAGTACTGATGGTTTCTGATTGTAAATTAGGAGCCATTTGTTTTTATTAAACAATTTTTCACCAAATGAAAAACTGCTATAAATTACTTGCAGTTTATGCGCCTGCTCACAGGGTCGCAGAGTCACCGCGTGCGCACTGCAGTTCAATTTTGTATTTGAAAAACACAGATAAGTCTTTTACTCTCTTCTTAGTATTTCCATATATTCTATTCCATAAAATAATGGGAAGGAAAGAGAATTTGACTAAGTGTAAAATGCGTGGTTCCGTGAGCAGAGAAAATAATGTGAAACAAGTTCTTCATAACTTTTTATGCAGATCTTTCTGCGTTAAAGCTAAAGCCCTCTTTACTTCTTTAATATAGGTACTCAAAGATAACATTGAACATGCGAGGGCACACTAGAAATTAGAAGAAAGAGTTTACAGAAGGCAATAAATCCGAGCAAACCTAGGGACAATCCGAAAATAAACTGGGATTGAAAAAATAAATCCATAGAATATTTGGTTATGTTATTGATACGACTGTCACTTCAACTTCTAAACCTGATGTGTTCACGAACCCGGGTCCGTGATCCGAGTGGATCCATCACGTGACCCAATGGATCGAGTTAGTAACCCTAAGTAACTAAGTTTCCGAAAACGCCTATAGCGTGTATCATTCACAATGATTAGGACAAACGTCAATGATTGGAAAAAAATCACAATCGCAGGATTAATACTCTAGGCAAAAGGCCAGCAGAGAGGAAGTTTGTAACACCTAGAGTAAATTTAGGGGGGCGGTAAATCCCTGCCCCCTAGCGTCGGTACTGCATAAGACACTTTCAAATTTTTCTAACTTTTACCTTCGTAATGATTTATCCTATTGAATTATGTTTGCTTTCAGTTCAACAGGATCGTTTCAGCATTTCACGTTGTTACAAAAAAAATGCTAAAAAATAAAAAACCAGATTTTCTGTATGAATATACCTGATTATAACCATATGAATGGGTATTAGAAAAAACATCAGCAATTGAATAAGATACTTGAATTTCTTGAAACTGACCCTTTTTACGTCGACCCATTTCCTGATCTTTGTTACTCGTTCAACAAAATTCCCAGACATTAGTTTCAACCAGAACTGGTTGAGCGACATTTAATGAAATCATGGAAAAAAGGACCATGTAACTGATTCCCAGATATTGAAGGGTACGGTATCGAAAATACTAGTTCGAATAAAATTCCTAAATAAGAACCTGCTAAACTAGTTCAAATAGTTGAATTTCTCACACTTCTTTCAACACAGGTCAAACTTATTCGAATAATTGTATAAACTTCACGAGGGTTGTAGATGACCATTGGTCATATTAAGATTGAGGGTGAAGAAGATTCAATATATTACGTAACTACTTTGATATTCAAATGTTCATACCGGTTCACCCTTCTTAGATGTTGAAGAGGGTTGTAACCCTTGATTATAGGTTGATTCATAAAAGGTGGATTTCAGAAGATTGTATTATTTCAATTTTTTCCATGCCAGAGCGCAAATAATTGAAGGTATTTCGTTTTTAGTTTTAATTTTCTGAAATGAAAGACAGGGCTTTTTCTACTGAGATTTTTCCTGACTGGTACCTAGCTACTACTATTATACGTATTGTAGGTACCTAACATTGCTCGTGGAAAATCTCAGTAGAAAAATACCTGTCGCCCGTTTTTCAAAATTAAAACTCAAAACAAAATACCTTCAATTCTTTGCACTTTGGCCTGGAGGGTGTTGTAATCCAAAACTCTGAAATTCACCTTGAATTAAACCATTACCAAGGGTTATCACCCCTCTTCAACATCTAAGAAGGGTGAACCCGTATGACTATTCAATAGCGAAGAAGCTACTGAATTCTTTATATCTTCTTGACAATCTCACAAATCTAGACTGGACATCGACCCTTCCACCTGAATATGACCAGTGGTCATCTGCAACCCTCACAAATTTAATACAATTATTCGAATAACTTTGACCTGTGTTGAAAGAAGTGTGAGAAATTCAACAATTTGAACTAGTTGAACAGGTTCTCTCCGAGAAATTCTTCTTCGAACTGGTGTTTTGGAAACCGTGCCCTTTTAATATCTAAAAATCGGTTACACAGTCTTTTTGAGTGCTCGTTCCCCTTAAGCGAATGCTATATCGTTTTGCCCAAATGTCTGTAATTTTCGAATTTGGAGCCGAAAATGGTGTCAAAGGATAAGGTTCTACTCACAATTCTGTCCTTGGGACCATCCGGCCGTTAGCAAAATAGCTTTCGAACTTTCGAAGGGATAGTCCTAGAGTCTAGAAATTTTCAGGGTGGATTCGGTTCCCAAATGCCGCTGTTAAGTTCGTTAACCAGCTAAATTGGACAGGGTGTTCCATAAATATGGCCATTCAAAATTTTTGTTCCTCAACATCTCAGACAAAAGGGAATCCATTGAAATAAAATATTGCGGCCATTTGCAAGATGCTCATTATAAGCTTCATGCAAAATTTCGTGGCCATAGTGTAAACAGAACCATAGAAAATTCAATTGGAGTATTGAAAAGAAGAAACTTCATATTTCCATAAAATATCATATTCGATCGAAATTTATTTTATAAATGAATATTCATATAGAGTGAATGTTCATGCAGAATTTTGTGGCCATAGTGTTTAAGAATCATGGAAGATTCAATTGGAATAGTAAAAGAAGAATCTTTATATTTCCATAATAGAATAACCGATTCGAGTGAAAGTTTTTATGTTAATGAAGACTGTTATACTGAATGTTCATGCACAATTTAAGAGGATTGGATCATCAGAACCAAGGAATTTAATTTTTGTAATTATTTATTTTCTATATATTTTATTTTTTTACAGAATATAATTTCGATTGCGCTGTGATTCTGCATTTATATATTTGGTATCAATCTCAAATCCTATATAAAATTTCGAGGTAATAGGCTTATTACGCCACCCAAGAACGAGCGCTCAAAAGCTCTTGCTCAGGGCTTTTCTCAAATTTAATTTTCCATAATTTCATATAAAAACTCTTCTTGAATGAGTGACGAAGATGAGTGGATACGTTGACTTGAAAAGGTTTACTTTCCTGAAATTTGAGTATCTTATTCGACTCTTGAATAACCCATGAATATGCTTATAGTCATAAAATAAAGAGCCTTCAGTGACTTCTCAAAATTCCGACAATCGTTTTGAATTTCGGTTTGTCCAAACCTGCAAGCTTTGGTTTTAAAACTCTTCCGAGGAAAGCTTTCGTATATTTATTCCAAGCCTAGATAAATTGATCAGTACCTTTACACGAAATCAATAAAAGCTCCAGAATTTCACATTCATAAAATCAACCTGTAATCACAGGTATGACCATTTCAGTATAGAAGTAGTCACTGAATTTATTAAATCTTTTTTACCATCTTACAAATCCACCCTAGACATATCGACCCTTCAACCTGAATATGACCAGTGGTCATCTACAACCCTTATGAAGTTTATACAATTATTCGAATAAGTTTGACCTGTGTTGAAAGAAGTGTGAGAATTTCAACAATTCGAACTAGTTCAGCAGGTTCTTCTTTAGGATTTCTTTCAGAACTGGTATGTTCGATTCCGTACCCTTTTAATATCTAGAAATCAGTTACATAGCCCCTTTTTTCCAGGATTTCATTAAAAGTCGCTCAACAAGTTTTGGTTAGAATTTTTGTCTGGGAATTTTGTTCAACGAGGTACAAACATCAGTGAATGGGTTGATTTCAAAAAGTTTCACTTTTATTGAGTTTGAGTAGGGTGAAAGCTATAGTGATTGACACCTTAAGGGCACGGATACTTTTAGTAGGCGAATTCGGTTCGTTATTTTACTGTAACACCATGGTTATTATTACTTTAGTTGAAAGTTGCTGTTTTGGTATTACCTTCAAACTTTCAATAAATATCGATTGAATATTCGGGGAGACACCAATTCCGTCAATATTACATATTTATTAGTCATTGACATACTTCGATAGAAATTGACAACCAGTATGACATAATTGACATAATTTCATTTCACTTTTGCATCAATTTTGGTAATTATATCATTCTGCTTTCTCTCACTTTTACATTCTCATTATACGGGTCATTGAGACATTCATACTAAAAATAATATAAAATAAGAAGGTTTACACAATTTTATTCCAAATGAACAAAGGAATAACAAAGAGTATTAGTGATCTTCACATATGTAACGAGGTTATAAACTAGTGGTGCTATCGATCCCATATTTCAGAATGTTTTATTTCTATTTCAGTCTTCAGGTTATCATTCTGAAAACGGCATCATTAGATATTTGGCGCCAGATTTTGCAGTAGTGTCAGAAGTGTAGGATATGTCTTAAGGATAGCGACTGCACATAATTGCATATATTTTAAGATTTTGTTCTGTTTCATATTCGTTAGAAGTTTTCTATTGGTTGGAAGGTTTCAAGGAATATTTAATTGATGTAAGTAAACTCTTCAACGATTTATATAAAAGGTTAAAGCCTATGTCAATCACTGTTCGATGTGATATTATTGAAACAGTTATTGAAATAGGGTTTAAACTCAATATATTAATCATTGAAGGGTTTACTTACATCAATATCCTATAATATATACAGGGTGACTGGTGACGTAAGGGACAACGGCTAACTGGAGATAGAGGATCTCAAACTGAATGATGATTGGGGGTTTAAATGTCCTATAAGGCTATTAGTTTCAGAGATACAGGGTGTTTTTTGCAAAAGTGCTAAAACTATAAACTCCCATATCTTCGTCAATATGGCAAATTTTTCGCTGATATTTGGAAAGCTTGTTACTATACATATTCTCCATCAGATCGAGAAGAAAAATTCCCAAAAATTGCAGGTCCGTATTCAAAAATTTCAATTTCCGTGTCAGGTTAGAAATATCACTCGGTATATGAGATAAAAAAATTTGAATTGGAAAATTGGAATCTTCAAGAAACACTGAGTAAAAATCTGTTTTTAGTTTGAATGGCACAAATTTTTTATAGTTTTTATGATATGTTGAAAGTCGAATATTACAATTTATTCATATCGAATTCAAGAAACATACTATTCCTGATAGAAAAAACACTGAGTTTGAGATGCTTAAATAATCCTGACGCATTTTGAATATTCCTTCACATCTTGAACTCCTGTTTTATTAATTTTTCATCAATATTATAGGAAAAATTAAAAAAACAATAGATATACGAAGAGAGGAACAGTAGCACATATGATTCATACAAAAATCAAATAAACAAATGCTCGATATGCGAGAGCCATTCCCCTCACACACTTAATGACTCTTTTGAACAATTGAAGTACTTTTCATATCCACAAGATGAAAAATTATACTCTTGATAGAACGGAAACACTGGATTTCAGCTCGAGAAAAGTTTGACTTTCTTCTCAGAACCCCTGAACAATAATCCATCTGGTACTTATGTTTTCAACAAAATTTATTCTTCAATGAAAAATGTATGAATTTTGAGGACTTATTTTCCTCTGATATGTACTTAGATGTAGCAACTTCATCTTCTTTTGAAAAGCATATGAATTTCTTTAATGCAAACAGAATATTAGGGAAACAAGTGATTTTCTAGAATAACAGGTTTATTATCATTATAAATGAAATACATCCTACTACACAGAGTAGGCTTATTTCAAAAAATGACGTTTATATTCATACATTCATTGATTGTGAATTATTGGGAATTGTGTCGTTGTTTATCTACTGAAAAATGCCTTCAATATTCACGAATGAAGAATATGTAGATGATACTTGTTTTTGGATTGCGCAAAATGAACGGATATAATATTTGGTCTCAGAATAATCCTCATCTCAAAAGAGAAAGAAATCATTAGAGTTCAAGAGAGCCAATAAATGCGTTGAAGCAAATTGCTCTGATTTCGAGCATTTGCTTAGTTGTTTTCTCGTGAATCATTGCATTATTTAATAGAAGAATAAATTTTGGTGAAAGAATAAGTATCAGATGGATTATTGTTCAGGCGTTCTGAGAAGAAAGTCCAACTTTTCTCGAGCTGAAATCTAGTGTTACTGTTCTATCAAGAGTAATTTTTCATCTTGTGGATATGAAATGTACTTCAATTGTTCAAAAGAGCCAATAAGTGTTTGAGGGGAATGGCTCTCGCATATCAGGCATTTGTTTATTTGATTTTTTTATGAACCATATGTGCTACTGTTAATCTTTTTGTGTTTGTATTGTTTTTTGAGTTTTTCTTATAATATTGATAAAAAATTTAATGAAAAAGTATTTCAAGATGTGAAAGAATATTCAAAATGCGTCAGGCTTATTTAAGCATCTCAAATTCAGTGTTTTTTCTTTCAGGAATAGTGTGTTTCTTGAATTCAGTATGAAAAAATTGTAATATTCGACTTTCAACATATCATAAAAACTTTAAAAAATTTGTGCCATTAAAACTAAAAATAGATTTTCACTCAGTGTTTCTTGCAGATTCCAATTTCCCAATTTAATTTTTTTATTTCATATACCGAGTGATATTTCTCACCTGACACGGAAATTGAAATTTTTTAATACGGACCTGCAATTTTTGTGAATTTTTTCGTGTCGATCTGATGGAGAATATGTATATTAACAAGCTTGCTAAATATCAGCGAAAAATTTGCCATATTGACGAAGATATGGCAGTTTATAGTTTTAGCACTTTTGCAAAAAAACCCTGTATCTCTGAAACTAATAGCCTTATGGGACATTTAAACCCCCAATCCTCATTCAGTTTGAGGTCCTCTATCTCCAGTTAGCCGTTGTCCCTTACTTCACCAGTCACCCTGTATATTCCAAATAACTTTCCAAACAATAAAAATGTTCTAACGAATATGAAACATAAAAAATGAAAATGGATACTGTATACAGTAATTTGAGTTTCAATGTTGTTTTTGTGTGATGTTAGTTTTTAGAAATAAATCATTCATTTTATTGAATTTGATAAAACAAATGATATTCAATTAAATAGGGTTCACCAATAATATGGAATAAAATTCGTGTCTGTAGAAGTTTGAAATAATATTCAATGATATTTCACACTTCTCATCAAATCTGACTTCACTTCGTAGCAAAAATTCCATATTAAAATTATTTGTTGTTTCTTTTTGATTTCTCAATTTTTTAATGAAGTTGAAGACATTAGATTCAATTCTTTTCTTTGAGCAAATAAAATATTATTGTATAAATAAGTCGAGACAGGTTTGTTACTGATATTTTAATCGCTGTACGCAGATATCAAGACATATTTCATTTACCCCTTTTAAAACTAGAAAAATATTCGCTTTAATATTTCGAACACACTAGGTACTTTTTATCTATCCAAAAACCTAGTGCAATACCCACATAAAACTAGCATTCCATCCCCTAACTCGACACCCTCACATCAATCTTCCAGCCATGTTTTCACGCCACCCTCCACAATATCTCAACTGTCCCAAATCCCATCTCTCCTAATCCGTCTCTTACATCCCCCTAGCGCGAGCTGCACCCCTTCAACCACCCTCAATTTCCACCCTTCGGAGCGCGGCAGACTTCAACTGTGCTTTCAAAATGGCCTCCTCTCCATGCAAATTTTGTGGAAAACTTTAAGACAGCATCCGTAGCTCCGATATTGAGTTAACGCCAAGCCAAGGCGGGCCTGGAAGGCCGATAAGACCTAAGGGTTGGAACGTATAAGGGTGAGTTTTCAAGAAGTCGAGGCTCGATCGATTTTCTTGATGGAAGTTTCCCTCTTGGGCTGTTGTCGTTTAAGTTTCAGTTATTTCGGGGTGTATTGCTCGGTAATTAGCGAATTAATGAGGGGGTAGTTATGCTTTAAGGGTAGTTTGGATTGATTTTGACGGGGGCTGGTGGTTTACGGTTTTTTTGTTTGGTGGAATGACTGAGATGGTTGTTGGGGAAGTTTAGCAAAGTTTTGATATTGTCACTATAATGTGGCTCAATGGCCTCGTTTTCTTATATTTGATAGGTTTTCATTATTTTTTCTCAACGTGTCAATCGAATGGATAAAGAAAATCTTTTGAAAAGAATCCTTCGATATAAATGAGTATTTCAGCTTATTCTTCAAACGAATTCATATAATATACAAGTAGTTTAGTTATATGAGGAGAGAGATATCTGTACTGAGATTTTATTTGTGTTCTTGTATCATTTGCAAAAATGTATGTTGCCCCGTTTATATTCGTCTCTGCTTACACTCTGAAATATCCATGCAAAGAAATAGAGTTCGATATACCAAAAATTTAACGTAGCCAATATATCTTTTAAAATAATTATATTTTTTGTATATAATTATTGTAGGGAAGTGAAAACATGATCTAATAAGAGGTCTACCCTTTCTTCGAGGAGTCGAGTCAGGTCGTTTCTTCGAAATAAATTCTGAAGAATACTTTTACAACAGCCGTGCCCAAAACACTACTCTTCCGATAAGACCTATACTAAGGATGGAACGTATTAGGGTGAGTTTTCAAGAAGTCCAGCTCAATCGATTTTCTTGATGGAAGTTTCACTCTTGGGCTGTTGTCGTTCAAGTTTCAGTTATTTTGAACTGTATTGCTCGGTAATTAGCGAATTAATGAGGGGGTAGTTATGCTTTAAGGGTAGTTTCGATTGATTTTGACGGGGGTTAGTGGTTATGGTTTTATTGTTTGGTGGGATGGGAATTTTGGAAAAGTTTGGATGTTATCACCAGAATTATTGTCTTCGAGTTCGTTCTATATTATTTCAGAGGTTTAAACTCCTTTTGAGCGCTCGTTTCAATCAAACGAGTTTTGCCCAAATATCTGTAATTTTCTTGTGCACTCGTTTCAGTTAAACAAGTGCTATAGGTATTGTTTTTCTTAAATGTCTTCTACTTTCTTGAGTATTCGCTGCGAGTGCTATATCGATTTGCCCAAATGTCTGTAATTTTCTTGAGCACTCGTTTCACTCAAACGATTGCACTCGTTTTTTTTTGTAATTTCTAATTTGTTATATGTTTCACTGTCATCAGATTGATGAGTCAATTCGGAAGTGAAAACATGATATCTAAGAATTAATGCTTGGTCTTTTCATTTATAATACAGTAGTAGGAAAAATATTGATCTTATCTCGAGCAGAAAGCATCTTTACCGCATTTGATTGAGAGAATGTACACTTTTCTGTTCTAGATAGATAAACGTTTTCAGATTCTGATAATTTTTTATAAGTTATGATACGCCTTATAAATATTTATATTATTTTTTCAATAAAACAATAAAGCATAGATATTGCACGGTAGATTTTACCAGAGGAAAATGTAAATGGGACTCCTGTCGTCCCGTATAAGTGCAATGCTTGAATGAATTGAATTTGTTTGAAGAATAAGCTGAAATACTCATTACGAAGGCTTCCTTTCATTGAACTATTTTTTTTATCTTTTTATTCTAAATATTCAGTAATCTTGAAACTGTATGTGAAAAGAACAAAATGAAAAAATAAAACCACGTTAAGATAATATGTAGGTGATATAAATATAACCTCTGTAGGTACCACAGGTAGCAGTTACATTAAAACTGGTTCTCTAAGTGATAATTTTCAAAACCTTAGATGTTCAAGATACTGTCTACAAACCCACAGTACTGGGTGAACGTCTTTCATAGATATAAACAGGTATTTCGTTCTAAATATGGAATTCAATTTCGGTAATGATGAAAAACTTATGACCAACTCATGTCAAAATAATGTTATAATAAGAATAATGAAAATATGTGACCAAGAGTTGGAAATAATAGTGCACGTGGCACTGACATTCTTTCGAGAAGCCAAAATGTAAAAACAAACCTGTTCCTAATGCAAGTATGTTAATTCTTTCTAATTCACCGAAAACTTTTCTTTGGTAATAGAATAATTATATCGTTTGGTGATTTTCCTTCTAGAAATGGAGGTTGGCACAACTGGTTTCTGCATTACTGAAGTGATAAAATAAAAATGAATTCACGCGAAAGGCCAGAACTGATATACAGGGTGTCCAGGCGATTGACGTCAATAAATTATTTTCAGATTCCTCAGACCTGTGGCTGTACAAAAATACCCCATGTATATAATGCAATTTTTGAAGTTCTCGAGTTATGATTTCTTTGGTGTCTTTTCAATGTATTTTGCCAGCTAGGTTTGAAAAGTTTATATCTTTCCATGCAGTTAGTATTTTGCAGTTTTTATTTTTTACATGGTCGTCCAGAATGTTGTTTCAATAGAAAAAATATTCAAATCCCTGAAATCACTGCAAGCTATCCAAAGAAGGTTTGAAAGCTAGAGTTTCAGTTTTCACTAGGATTTTCTCAAACATTCATTTTCGATTCAGAAAAAAAAGTTGTTTTTCAGGTTTTGGCTATGTTGAATAACATTGCGGAGTACACTCAATGAGAGGCTATATTATGCCCTGAGACTATGCGGTAAATCAATCTTATAGGTGAAATCTTGTATAATTTATAGAAGTATTATATCGAAATGATAACGGGTTATCCATTTCGTGGTTTCAAAAGTATACGGCTGGAATTCGATATCTGTCAAACGAAGTTTTTTTAAAAAAATTTTTTTGTTTAGTTGAAAGTCTGACATTTATGAAAATGGATCGCTTGACTATCGCACAACACATGAAAATTGTAAAAACCTAATACAAAAATGGCGATTCTGCCACAGCCGCACATATCGTGCTTTAAGAGCATCAGATTTTGGTTTACATAATCGTCCAACTACGCAAGCAATTGGTAAAATTGTGAAGAAATTTGAAGAGACTGGATTGGTTACAGATATTGTAAGCCCTGTGCATCATCGTTTTGCTCGTACCACTGAAAATATCGCTACTATAAGTGAAAGTGTTGCCGAAGACCCGAATCTGTCGATTCCTCGTCATTCTCAGGAATTAGGACTGTCTTAAGGCACATTATGGCGTATTTTGCATTAAGATCTACACCTACACCCAAATAAAATCCAGCTCACACAACAACTGAAGCCAGCCGACCATTCACATCAACATCGTGGATACGTCGAATGGGTGCTTGAACTACCGGTGGTGGACGGCGATTCAACTGGCCACCAAGATCATGCGAGTTGACACTGCTTGACTTTTTTTTGTGGGGCTACGCGAAAGACCGTGTTTAATGCAGATAAACCTTCAACTCTTGAGTAGTTAAAAACCAATATCGTCAAGTTATGGCTGAGATACCGCCCAATATGTGTCAAAATGTGGTCGAAAATTACCTCAAAAGAATCGATGCTTGCAACAATTCGGGTGGTTGTCATTTAAATGATGTAGTGTTTCACACAAATTTCAACGTTCAAACTTCATAATAAAAAAGAAATATCATGATAAAAAATATTTTTTATGTGTTTTATTAACGTTTACTTTTGAAACCGCAAAATGGATAACCCTTTATTACTTTAAGAACCACTAATCCGATCAATTTTTAGACGTCAAATGTGTTTCAAATATTGGCAAAATCAGGGACGATATAGAAGACCTGAGGGTGCTATCATATCTTCAACTAAGACATTTTCCTCATCCAAGAACTGTATACAAGTATACGAATGAGATGATTCATAGCAAAGGGTTCCTGTCTGCCACCAAAAGTGACGACTCCATTCGAAAAACACCCAGTACAAATACCCAAACTATCAAACTTTTCATTCTTCCATTTTCCGAACAATCAGCCCCTAATCCAAAACATAAACACACCAAATGAAGGGCTATCGATAGCCACCTCTCCAAACGGAAATTTTCACCCCTATCATCATCCCTTAACTCCTTACTCCACCGAATCCAATACTGCACACGCTCACAGGCCTAAACAAACCATTAAAGATTTAAGTAGCCATATTTCAAGGCAAATATCCCAGATTCATGGTGTTTCCGCAGTAGCGCACCCTTTAATGGCTCTGAAAATCTTAAAGGAGCCTCTAATGGCAGAATAAATTTAATGAGAAGCTATATCCTGCCCTGAGACGATGCGGTAAGTTAACCTTAGGTAAAATCTTGTATAATTTACGGACGTTCTGGCCCTGTAAAGTTAATAGTGTCGTTTTATCATTTAGATTGGTAAAGTTGGCTGCGGATTGCGCGTTGGTGCTGTATTCGGATATATTTCAGGAATTGGAGAGGGTAGAGATGAGGTATTATCTGTTTTAATGGGTTTTGGGGGTGGAATGGGCGTAGATGGGGATTTTTTTGAAAGAGGGAGCTATCTCACCCCATCTTGGGTAATTATTTGGGAAGTTAAAGTTTTGAGTTCTGGAATTATAGGAGCATATAGTAAGATTTGGTGATGGAAGACATGTGAGGATGATATTAAAGCAGAAGATAGCGTAGTTGAGCCTACAAACCAACATAAACAATACAAAACTGAATTACACTGTCACATAGGGAAGGATCTCTATTGAAGAAACCAAAATCCTTTAACATTTTGCCATATCCTACTAAATAGATTCTTTCGAGAAAAGGCTTCACAACATTTCTCGTATAACAAACAATATAGAATGTGTATTTTACAGTTTTAGCAGAGGAAAAAGTACACGGGGTACCACAATATTCCTGAGAATGATACACAGAGGAATATTACATTGATGTAAGTAAGGCTCTGAAAAGGGGAGTATACCAGACAGCCATGCTGGGTCCAACCACAGACCCGAAAATTATAGAACAATTCGAATGAAATGAAATCTGTAATCGAATAAATGCTTATGCTTACCTGTCTAGTCTCTAACTTTATTGTTTTGAATAAAAATCAATACTTTCTATTAACTATTCTTCAAAAAAAGTACGCAACTAACAATAGAGCACAATAACTGAGAAATTGACATTACCATCTGTAATTTTCGAGTCTATGGTTGGACCCAGTCAGCCTGTCTGGCATACCTACCTATCTTTCTGGTGCTCTAATGTAAGTAAATCTTTCAATGATAAAAATATTAAGTTTAAACCATATGTCAATAACTGTGTCAATAATATTACATCGAACAGTGATTGACATAGGCTTCAACCTTAATATATAAATTATTGAAGGGTTTACTTACAGCAATTAAATATTCCTTGGAAAGTTCCAACCAATAGAAAATTTCTAACGAATATGACACAGAACAAAATCGGAAAATATACGCAATTATGTTTAGTCACTATCCTTAAGTAAACATATACACTCATTGATAACCTGGGGACTCAAATAGAAATAAAAGATTTTGAAATATGGGGACACAGATGAAAAACCCTAGATAGCACCAATAGTTTATTACATCGTTATATATGTGAAGATCAAGAAATCGTTTTTGTTATTTCTTTGTTTATATGAAATGAAATTGTCTAAACCTTCTTGTTTCTCTATTATTCTGAGTATGAATGTCTCAATGACCCATATAATGGGAATGCATGAGTGAGAGCAAGAGGGATGATATCATAACCAAAATTGATGCAAAAGTGAGAAAAAATTATGTCGATGACTACCATACTGGGTGTCAATTACTATCGAAGTATGTCAATTACTATCAACTATGTAGTTTGGACGAAATTGGTGTTTCCTCAAATATTCAATCGGTATTTATTGAAAGTACTAAAAGATACTAAAATAGCAATAGATACTAAAATAGCAACATTCAACTATAGTTCAGTAATAATAATCATGGTGTTACAGTAAAATAAGGAACCAAATCGAATACTGAAAGTATCCATAGCCTTCAGGTGTTAATCACTAGGTATAGCTTTTACCCTAAATGGTGCTTTCAAATTCGAAATGAAATTATTTTGTTAACAATGGAAACGTATTTAGTTTGGATTGTCGAATTTGACTCCTATAAATTCAATTGCTGGTATATCAGAATGTAAAATGATAAGAGATGATGAAATTTTCATTCATGGAACTCCTTCAGAGGTGGTTGAGGCAGTGAATACGGCTACATTGAAATTATTGCCAAAGAAATCAAGAGAAAAGTACGAAAATACATATAAACGCTTCATGGTGAATACAAACAGCTGGAAGGCAACATGACAATGTCAAATATCCGTGCGATCTGCATAAAATTGGTAGTTTAATTACTCGTTTACTTTCTCATCAAAATTTAATGAAGGCGTTAGCAAAGAACGTGATTGTTGAGTTATTAACCACGTTTTGAACAAAGTGCCTTGCACACATCGATTCAATTTTTAATTATAACTGAAAAACGGGATACATAGCAAAATAAACTTTTCATTTTCTCGCCATTTAAAGATAATGTAACCCACATGAAGTCACTCAAAATACCATTTTGAGCTCAGAAATATCTGTGCGATCTGCACAAAATTGATAGTGTCATTACTTGTTAACTTTCTCATCATAATTCAATGAAGGCGTTAGTAAAAAACGTGATTGTTGAGTTCTTTACTACGTTTTGAACAATGTGCCGATTCAATTTTTATTTATGACTGAAAACGGAATACGAAGCTAAATAAACTTTTCAATTTCTCGCCAATAAAAGATAACGTAACCTGACAACTCTCTGCATAAAAAAGTCACTCAAATCACCATTTTGAGCTCAGAAATCCACTCCCACACCAGTAAAAATAAGCAAAAAAGCTCCGAAACATAACACAAACCTCACCGACATTACGATTTCGGAATATCCAACCGTCAGCTCACAAAACACAAACAAATCTTTTTAATTCTATTCATCAACTGGCTGCATTGAAAAGACGGTATGAAAACCTCCCCCAAAAAAGAAAAACGTTGGTTTTTCCGTTACGCGCAAGCGTAAATGAGCCGCGTACGCGTATTTCTTTCATTTTTCGTGCCTTGCCGTGGCTTCCCATGAGGAAAGAGACGGAAAAAAGGGTAGATGGAGATGGAGCATAAAAATGAAAGGTGGCTTTGGGTTATTGACGGGTCGGGTCCTGGGTTTCTGCCAATAGGGGGATTGGAGTGAGATGGGTGGTGTTAATGGGTTTCTTTCTTATGGATGATGGATGGAAAATGTTGCGGCACTCGTTTGTCGGGCAATTTATAATGGGAAATTGAGGAATAGACATCCATCCGGGTACTGGTCTCTCAAAGTTTTCGTAGAATGGGTATTTTCAGTATAGGATGAAATATATGGTTTTTTCATTGGGAGAAGCGATAAACCTTGAATTAGGTGTCTATCCAAATTATTCTAGTTATTATATTATAGTTTGATATTTTATCATCAATTCGTATTTTGAATTCCATCCAATATGTCTATCAAGTTGCTTTGAATTATTTAATGAATTCTTGAGCATTAAAGTGATCGGTGATTACCTATAATTGGTCTGTCAAGTTCGTCCCTCTTGACTGCCAATCTCACGTTGAGACTTAACTATAATGTTGGAAAAGTGAAACAATAGTCCCATAACGGTTTTATCACTGCCATACATGGTTATTTCGTAAATTATTCAACCTGATATCGTGAAAGTGGCCTTATCAGTCCATAGAATTCTATGGCCCCCCACTCCCCTAAATTATTCTGCTATCACATACAAAATGATCTGAAATCTGATCACAGCATCTACAGGTAACAGATGAATTAGTGCTTTCCATAAAATTACATTAAGATGCAATCACGAAAAGCTCAAAAATAAAGCAAATTTAGGTTTGGAATTTTTGGACGTTGTTATCATGTTAGCCATGATATGGCGGAGGATGAGCAGCTAAAACAAAAGTTTTACACTAAATGAGGTATTTTTCAATGAAAAGAAAACATGTGCATTATTATTAATATTTCATCGAATAAAGCATTGGAAAAATAGGACAAATTTTGTCAACTTCAGAATCGTGATATTCATATCTCCTTACCACGCTTGCAAGAAGAGTTTTTTGCATACAGACTCTCTTATCTTGTAGCAAATTAATTGTTTTTTCAGATTATGTAGTCGAATTTGATGAGACTACCAGAAAAACTGAATAATAATTATTTTAGAGAAAGATTTAGAGAATCAAGAAATGTTAAATAGTAGAATAACCGTCAACATTTCGACCATATGTCATATGACATTTTTTGTTGCAAATAACTCGTGTAATCTCCCTTCGAAGTTTGTCCACTTTAAAAGTAGACACCCTGTGTAGTTCCCTTGCAGTTTATAAACATTCACCAACTTTGGTTATACTTATGATTTTCAAGGTATATTTGCGCCCGTTTACTTGATTCTAAATTGTTATTGGCCCGCAGCAATATTGAAGTTCAGTCACTTCAGGAAAATGCTGAAATACTGTAGATGTTATATGCAAGACATGTGAAAAACATTATTGTTTAAAAACATCAGAGTTGGTACAGTAGTGTTGATTATGGGTAATAGGTATTAATTATTTAATTTAATTTAATTTAAATAATTTTTTTTTCTAATTCTGTGAATCTGGAGATGGTTAGATAACGAACCGTCACTAATAACCATAAGATGGATGCGACCTATTCCTTAAAAATAATTCCATTGTGTCAGATTATCTACTCTATCTCGTTTCAGTACCCTTGAAATATCACCAATGTTTCTTTTGTTTATATTGGACTGTCAAATTCAAAACAAAAACGAACCTTCTCTTGGGATATCTTATCCTCAAATTCTTCATTGATATTGCGCTTGGGACCTATCGATTTGATTATAATACTGGATGATAATCTCCAATATATTCAAACAGCGGTATTCCACCCTGAAAATCAAATTTAATTTCGAAATTATGATGAAAAATTCCTAACAAACTTATAATCAATTCAAAGCAACATCGAACCATAGAAATTCTACCCTAAGAATTCTTCCCGATCACAGACAAAGATTGATGAAGGACCATTCAATCCTTCCTAACCAAATCGAGAACCTTCTCTCCCGAATCCTACGAATAATTAATCCAAAACCCACCCTCCTACCCTCCAGCCGTCTTCCCTTTGACCCCAGCTCCTTCCAGACTCTCAAGGAGTATCTCTCCTAAAAATCCAGTGGGCGGTACTAGAAAATGGCGGTACTTCCTCCTTATATCCTATATTTCGTTGTCTCATACATATTTAACAGGTATCGCCAGCTATCTTCCTCTCCTCGCCACGATACTCTATGCTCCGTCTTCCTCTTCCTTAAGATGCGCCTTAGACATTTTCCGTGCTCCCAGCATCCTTCCTCGCGGGTAGATGCTCCATCCTGCTCCTTGGAGCATCTCGTTCTCCTTTCCCAGTCGTGCATTAGATATTTATATCTCTTTCCCCCTTGGAGGTGCGCTATTTTCTTCGTCTAAAACTGAGATTCCTCCCATTTTATATAATATTGATTTAAGATGGCGGAGCGCGACGTGGCTCTCTATGCTCCCACAGCCTACTAGACCGTCTCGTCTCTGTTCAACCACAGAGTCACAGCCGGCTAGGTTGCGATGAAAGATGAGTACGTGTACGCGTATTTCTCGGTATACAGGGTGGATTATTCAACCACTGGGAAGTTTTAGAATATATTAAAGTGGTAATCTGAAGTCACCCGTAGTTTGAATTTCCCCACGTTAAGTTAGATTAATACCTAGGAGAATTTCCGTGCACTAGTCATTATTAATGCTTGGCAGAGTCTTGAGACGTATGTAATTTAAGCCCTTTCGTAGTTTCTCCAGGATTAACATTTCAAATATAAATTAGCTGTTGCCGTTGGGGCGTGTGCATCTCTGTACACGTGGATGCCTTAGTTCGGTGTGCTGACGGCAGATAGAAGTTTGTTATGAACTGGGAGCACTAGAAAGTTTGATTGAAATTGGATGTAAAGAAGAGTTGCTTGATTGTTTTGTAATTAACGAACTAGGGTGACGGGAGGATTGAAAGTTGTGGAAAAGAAGAAGCGTGGTCTTCACAGAATATTTATATTGAGTTTCAAGAGTAGTGTTTGACGATTTCAAATGGATTTGAAATCTTGCCTTTTCAAGCACTATAATATAGTATATAGTAATATGTTGATCTAGGATTCGTTCGAGGACTAAATGAAGAAACAGTTCACGGATGTCTGACAAGACTTTTTATTTCAACATATACAACTGACATTACATACAACTATCAATATTGTTCATAGAACATAAAACTTGGAAACAATGCTGCAAATGAATTGTCCAACACTATAGCTGTCCTTTAGTTGAAAAAGAGCTTTTATGTTGACGATATAATATTCATTAATTCATTTCTTCGGAATTTTTAGTTGGGATAGATTTCAAACGATCAACATAGAAGGCTTCTTTTCTGAACAACTTTCCATCTGGTTAAGCTGAATATTTTAAGTTTGTTTGAAATTGGATATAATGAAGAGTTGATTAATTGATTTGTTATTAACGTACCTACTAAAAATGCCAGGACTGCCCGGAGGATTAAAAGTTATGGAAAAGAAGAAGCAAGGTCTTCAGAGCTCCTGAAGTAATATCTTATGATATCAGATGCGATCTTATTCGAAACCTCAGTTCCTCACACACAAGATGCCTACTAAATGAAAAGAAGGCTTCAATGATGCATATATCAATGTTATTTCGAAACTTTAAGCTGAGATAGATCAACATGGAAGGGCTTCCTTTCTGGAGAACTTTTCATTTTTTATTTTTATCTGGTTCAGGTGGTTCAGCTAAATATTTTGAGTGAAATCTGAAAAAACAAAATGAAGACTCAAAAACCGCAGGGAAGTAAAATGATAAAGATATGTCAACCAATCATCTCAACCATAAACTCTTAATTAATTAATTTTTGACCATTAATTCGAATTAAAACATTTTGACTTTTAAATTCAATACAATAATTGAAATCAAGAGATTACATTATACAATACATAAAACATAAAAATCCCTATTTGATATAAGTGCCAAACAGCGTACAGGACACCGTTAAATTTTACGCATGATACCAGAGCTCAGGGAAAAACCGTTTTTAGAAAATTAAACTATTTGAATATGGAAGGATTTCTGCAAATAATTTCTTGAATTCAACCGATAACCTTCTCCACGATGGATCTGGAATTCTGAATCTTAAACAAAACAGATCGAAGTAAAGAAATGAACCAAAAAAACAAAATAATTAAAAAACTATCAAATCATTAAATCTATTGAATCTTTGTTATGAATATTACATGATGTGCTATACTCAGATTGCCAAATTGCTTTATCGCTTTCATTTGTGGTCGGAAAATAACTAGATCAAGAAAGTTTACGTGATTGTAATCGAGGAATCGTATGATAGGTATGGAATATGGGAGAGTAGTTGAGATGAATTTTTAGAAGAATGAAATTTGTTCCAAATACTTATTCAAAGCTATGACCTGTCTGCGGTAATTTGGAGGAGCAATGTTTGAATGAACTGGTAACCAGAATAGAATAAAGCTATATTTGAGTGTAGAAATTTGAAGAAGCCAATTTTATATCATTAATCGAAAACCTCTTCAGTCAACCGTCTTTTGATATCTGGGCTCCAATAATAAGATTCAGTCTAAAAAACAAAATCAAAGCAAATTATTTTTTTACAATTGAATAAATCAAGAAAGGATCAAAGTAATCGACTGTTTTCTGAGAACTGCCAAAAATCACAACATTTTCAAAGAGTAACGAAAGTTGATCCGATCAAAAAATCAAAATTATAATGAAGAAATGATCCTCCTTCTTCAATACATTTGACCCATCGTTTTCGTACTGAATCTACAACTCTACAAAGTGTTTCTGAAGCATTTCTACACAACACAATTCTATTCTGTCGATGAGACTCTTCCGAGCGTTTTAAGCATACTTTCTCTTTCAAAGTATTCTAGACATAAAAATCCAAAGGCGTCAGGTCGGGGCTCCTAGGTGGCTATCTGACCGTTTCTTTGAATCCGTGGTATAGCAATATATTCATTAAATAAATCTCGACATTACGACTCTAATGTGCTGGGCAGCCATTGATTTGGAACAGACATTTTATTTTATCTGTTGGACAGGTGCATTTCAACCAATATGTCCATAAATTGCTTGGCATTAATCTAATGAATTCTTCAAAATTAAAATGATCGGTGAGTATAATTGGTCAGAAAAGTTCGTCCTTCATGACGATGAGACTTAACTAATGTTGGATAAGTGGAACAATAGTCGCCTGACGGTTTTATCACTGCCATACTTTGTTATTTCGTAAATTAATCAACCTGATTTTGTAAAAGTAGCCTTATTAGTCCATAATATCCTATGACCCCCACTCTCCTAAATTATTCTGGTGCCACCTACAAAATGTTGAAATTTAAAAGAAGCAGCTTTTATATCAATAACCGAAAACATCTGAAGTCAATCGTCTGTTGATATCTGGGCACCAATAATAAGATTCAGCCTAAAAATCAAAATCAAGTTGCTTTTTCCAGATTTCAGAGTCTGAAGTGTTTTCCTGACCACAGCTTGTTGAAACATCGAAGAGAAGAAGTAAATATGATGAAATTAACAACAAAAATATATCAATTTATGTTCCATAGTCACTTAATTCACGTAAACAATTATTATAAAAATTGAAACAGGATAATAGAAATATTGTTTTTATGATTCATCACATGAATCGAACAAACTATTTCAACATTTCCAATAACCGAAACGTTAATAATGTTCCATATTCTCCCCACTAAATGTTTTCACCCTCTTCCATCCCCCTGCAGAATCATTCAAATTTATGAGACACAAACGTTATGTCTGTACAAAAACAAGGAAACCGGATCTGAACCTGCAACCGGAATCCGTTGTTTAATTTCAAAACGACGACAGGACAAGAGAAAATGGCCAAAGGACCCTCAAAGGAACAATTCGAGCAATAACAACTCCCACATCCGAAGACCTACGATCCTAAAGCCTGTTTCCACCCCATCGTGCTCCGTCTTGGAGTGGACCACCCCACCCTTAGAGCACGTATCCTTAAGCCTTTGTCCTTTATCTCATCAAATAAAATTATACCCGTCTTAAGGATAACCATGCATAGAATAATTCTCTCGAATTTCGTATATTTCGATAAAAGGTCCTCTTAGCATCTAACAGGAAAGATAAGAGGGTCCTTCGATGGCTGTGAGATGTTGTTTGAGGAGTAAAAACTTACTTCGCCAATGAATATAAAAAACAAGGAATTTTTCAATCAACATCGAAGTCACCCGAATGGTGAACTGAAATTGTTGACTGGGTGAGTGAAATAACATCATGAAATATTATAATGAATGTTTTTTTCTCTAACTGAAGTCTTTCCACGAATTAAGCTATCAAGATGATTCAAATAAAACTTGAACAATTTATTTTTACCCATCGTGCTCCGTCTTGAAGTGGACCACTCCACCCTTAGAGCACGTATCCTTAAATCTCATCAAATAAAATACCTAATACTCGTCTCAACGATAACTATGCATAGAGTAATTCTAAGGAGCTTCGTATTTTCGCATATTTCGATGGAAGGACCTCTAAGGATCTAACAGGGCAGATTATAGGGACCTTCGATGGCTTTGAGACGTTTTTTGAGGCGTAAAAATTCGAGGGAGGCATATCTGTTGAACGAGCCATCAATTGTCTTTCACTTTGCCAATGAAAATAAAAAATAAGGAATTTTTCAATCAACATCGAAGTTACCCTAGTGGTGAACTGAAATTGTTGACTGTAAGTGAAAACATCATGAAATATTATACTTGGCGTTTTTTGAAACCTACTCGATCACTAACTCGGGTTACAAATTGACGGATAAACAGTTCAATTGCTGTCAATTTGTAACCCGGTTAGTGATCGAGTAAGTTTCCGAAACCGCCATATGAACACTATGCATGTTCTTTGTTCGTTGACGGGATTAGTTCCGAAGTGTGGGTTTTATATTGGTTGATTTTAAATCGATTAATTTTATTCTCCGCTTTCATCACTACATAGTATAAAACAAAGTCGCTTTTTCTGTCCCTTTGTATGCTTAAATCTTTGAAACTACGCAACGCTTCTTTCAAGAAGAAGGTTTATATGTATAATAACATCCATTGAATAGTGGAGAAGTATGTACTGTTATTTATTTTTTGAGGTTTCTAATGTGATGTCGTACCGTGCGAAGCCAGGGCGGGTCGCTAGTTGTTTATATTATGCCCGCGTTACTCTTAAACGCATGAATTTTCAATTTATTAATATTATTATGAATGATTTCTCGCAAACTGAGTCTCTCTTCGAATTAAGAAATCAAAATTCTTCAAAAAAAACTTAGAACAATTCATGTTTCCCCATCGTGCTCCGTCTTGGAGTGGACCACCCCACCCTTAGAGCACGTATCCTTAAGCCTTTGTCCTTTATCTCATCAAATAAAATTATACTCGTCTTAAGGATAACCATGCATAGAATAATTCTCTCGAATTTCGTATATTTCGATGAAAGGACCTCTTAAGATCTAACAGGGGAGATTAGATGGTCCTTCGATGGCTTTGAGATGTTGTTTGAGGGGTAAAAATTCGAGGGAGGCATATCTGTTGAATGAGACATCAATTGTCTTTCACTTCGCCAATGAATATAAAAAACAAGAAATTTTTCAATTAACATAGAAGTCACGAGATTGGTGAACTGAAATTGTTGACTGTGTAAGTGAAAAAACATCATGAAATATTATTATGAATATTTTTTTCGCAAACTGAAGTCTCTCCACGAATTAAGCAATCAAAATTATTCAAATAAAATTTGAACAATTCATTTTTCCCCATCGTGCTCCGTCTTGGAGTGGACCACCCCACTCTAAGAGCACGTATCTTTAAGCCTTCGTCTTTCAGTTTCATCTCATCAAATGAAATTATACATGTCTCAAGGATAACCATGCATAGAGTTTTTTAAGGACCTCTTAAGATCTGATTAGATCGGATTAGAGTGTGTAAAGAAAAGAAATAAAAAAATTAATTAACTTAGAAGTCATTGGAAAGGTGAACTTGAACAATTTATTTTTTGTCCTGCAAGAAATCTGTTTCTCGATTATGTTGAGAAGAAACTGTGAGTATTCGAGAAGTCGAGAAAAGCTGTGATAGAATGAGCGGCTCTGAAAGCTTCTTCATTGGTGAAGCAATAAGGCTATCATCTCGAAATTTCGTATAGTTCTCGATATTTTATATGAACGCCAAATCAGCACGATTTGAAATATACTCAGAAAGTTATTGGAATAATTAAATCTGTGAAAAATCCAAAATTCTTTGGTTCTGATTTCACAAACCTTTCGCTAATTTAGCGTTTAATAACAATTTCCTACAAATTTCAACTGACATATTTTGCCACAACAATAAAAATACGTTCGGGAATAAGAGTTTCTTCTCTTATTTCCGAATGTATTTTTATTGTTGTGCTCGTACAAACTTATGTCAAAATTCGAATAATGCAACAAATTCGTGATGAACTCCAGGTCATGCAATTATCAAATAATTTGTTATTTATTTATATATATTTTTACAGGAAACATGACACTTCCGAAAGTTTAAGGCTATTCAACGAGTTTAATATACTTAAGAATCCTTACAAAATAGAAAATAATATTGGTGAGAAGGATTGATCTTTGGGAAAATCTGGCAGAATCTCATTTTGGATTAATTGAATAAAATATCAATTATTTTCTGAATGCAAGTTCCAAAATTACATCAATCTTTCCTATCGTGAGAAAAAAGTGATGACAGTATGACCTTTTTCTTCGAAAACTGGTTTTGCATGCAAGAACGAAGAAGTCCCTTGGTTTCGATATAATGCAGGGAAAGAATATCGAAATGACCATTGAAAAGTGAACAAGAAACAAGTTACCTATTGCTACCCCAATGAAACTAGTTTATACCAAAAGGATTGTTACAGTTTGGCTGTAGGTTCATTGAAAATACGTCGAGTTAGTGAGATTCACGGGAATAAATTTCAACATAAAAAAGAAAAAGCTTGTTGAAAGACTACGTTGAAGTATTCTCGGTATTCTACTGATTCACATTTTTTGTACTCTGTGCCAGTTATTTTGTTTATAGTATGCGATTTTTCAGAGTGATTTTGTATGCGTTTCGCTTTGTCTTATCTATTTAAAATGTAGTTTCGTGCAGTGACAAAGTGCCTATCGCTGGTTGATGTCATCAGTGTTGAAAATTTGGTTTATGTTCACCAAAAGTGGAAATAATGGATGGTGGTGTGGACGTGTGGTGAAACTCTGAATTATTGTGTAAAGAAGAGCGTGTGTATTAGGATGGTAGGTATAATGCGTTCGAGATAACATCAAAGATATCAGATTTGGTGGAAGGATGAGAGTTAGCTTATGGAGGATTATCTGCAATAAAACTTTCTCATAAGGTTGCTTTTCACCAAATTGGTAGAACCAGAAGGGTAATAATTATTTTCATTACCTCGGCTGTACAAAAAACCTGTCTGCAGATCTGTGATATTGAATAGTTATCTCCTATAGATTTGAACTGACATACAACTGAATTACATTCGGAAATGAAAATAGAAAACTCGCGACAATTAAGGTCCAGTTGATATTGGGAACAATCGATTAAAAACTGAAATCACGAATAATATAACACATTTTTCAAGAATTTCAGGTCTTCCAATTGCCTAATAGTTCTTAATTTAATAACACAAACTAACACAAATGAGGTAACTATCGAAAGAAACAACTAGAAAAGTGTAGCAGTCAGAAGCAAATTCAAGGCTTCAACACGTAAATGTTATTCATGAATAAGTAGTTTTGGTCAGTGCTCAGAACGATTAACCTCTGCGAAAATCTCGCAGATACATTTTATATTAAATCAGTTCAATCAAATATCAATAAAAATGTCTAGTTGTACATTCTACAACTTCTTCATTTCAGAAAAACTATAACTCAAACACCAACTATTCCAATCGTGAGAAACAGTTATGACAATATTTATACCCTTTTTCTTCTGAAAACTGGTTTGCGTAAGAACGGTGGAGACAAGTCCCTTGGTTTCAATATAATTCAGGGAAAGAATATCGGGAAGTGTACAACAAACGAGTGATTCCTACCCCACCATAAACTTGCTTATATCAAAAGGATTGTTACATTTTTTGCCTGTAGGTTCATTGAAAATACTCTCAGTTAGTTCATGCCAGTTCCACGAGAATAAGTTTTACACATAAAGTAGCCTATTAGGACACTGTTTTGAAGGTTTTCTTGATATTCGAGCTACACCCTTTTTGTATGAAAATATACTACGAAGATTTTCTTCCAAGTTCCCTTCATAATGTTGTTTCGTGAAGTAATCTATTGCTTATAGTATATTGTGAATGGATTTATCGAAAATACGTTAATATTAGTGTCAGAAACGTGGTTAATGTTGAGGGAAAGTGGTGGTGATGAATTGTAATGTAAGTGTGGTAACTCTCTGAATTTTTGAATGAATAAGAGCGTGTGTATTGAAAAGATATCTATAGTGCGTTCCAGAAAGCAAAGTGATCAGATTTTTCATTTTGGGAATGGGTTTGGAAGTTTCGGAAGTGTTATGGAAGCTTTCATTAGCCTAAAAATCTTGGTGAAGTTCTACTTCTGAGACAATTCCTATATCACTAAAGATTACTGAAATGTAGGCTAAAATAACTTGGAAACTGTAGAGTGTACGCTGAATTAAATGAGGTATAGCAAGGAATGAATGACACAAACTTTTTATTAATTTTATTTTTGTAATCATATAAATCATAATTAATTTCACTGCATCAAATTTTGGGACTCATTTCTATTTGAAATGAAAAGAATCGACGTCGACAGTAAATGTTAAAAGAGAACTCGCGGAAAGTGCCTTGTTTGAGATTCAACCGTACTCATTCTTTACAGTAATTTATTATTTTTTCACCTTTTTGTATAATTAATAGAGATCTGTCAAAACTTGAATAATATTAAGCATCAGCGATAAGTGGGTATATATATATATTCTTTTGAAATCAAGAGCTAACATAATACAATGCATAAAACACAAAATAAAATCCCTAACTGAGGTTGGTGCAAAACGGGGTACCATACTATTTTTTCGTATGACACCAGAGCTCAGGGAAAAACCCCAGTAGAAAAACCCTGTCTCGCCGTTTCAACAAAAATAACACTTAAAAACTATATAGAATATTGAAGTTTTCTCTTTTTACTTAGTCCAAATGAACGATAACCCTCTCCAGGATGCCTTCGGAACTCTGAATCTGAAACGAAAAAATCAAAGCAGAAAAAAGAAACAGAAAAATTAAATGATTAAAACTCTATTGAATGGATTTAAAATTAATAACCCAATTCAAAAACGACTCGGTAATTTCATGTACAGCTCTCAAGCCATCTTGAAATTATATATTGGACAATTATTTATCAGGTGTTCAATTGTCTCCTCTGCTTCTCCGCATTCGCAACTAGGACTCTCAACTGAATTCCATTTGAAAAGCATACTATTGCAACGTCCATGACCTGTTCTTATACGATTAAGAACAGTCCATATTATCCAGGTTTAACCACAAATCTTCAGAATTGCAATACTCTTGATCATTTTTCTCAGATAAGAATAGACCTCAGAGTAAGAAATAAATTATTTCTTACTCTGAGGAATAGACCTTCTTATTATTTCTATAGCATTTTTAAGCTTTTTCTTCACTCATTCGTGTTCGAGTAAAATGATCTGACCAAAATTATTTCTAATCTAATAGGAATTGGAGATTTATCTACAGATGTGATTTCTGTCCAGTTGGGCTGAATATACAAAAAGTGTACCTGAAAAAACGAAGCAAAGAAGAGAAATCGAAAAAGAAACTCAAGTTATATGAATATCACCATAATCATCTTTGATTCGCTAACTCCAGCCAAAGGCAATTCCAGTTGAGACATGATTCTTTCATTTTGCATTGTGTTGTTGCGATTATGGGAATATTTAATACATAGACTAACTAAACGGAGAATAGATGAGACACTAGTAGAACAAGCTTCAACGCCATCTTTTTTTGTACAACATTACTAATTCGTGAAATAAGCTCAATTGAAAAAGGAATCTGTATCGTAAAGCTGCCTCAAAAAGAATTCTGTAGTGCACCTTTTGAATAGGTAGGTAGTAGATAGTAGATAGTAGTAGATAGTAGATTTATTAAATTCAAAAGTTATTGTATACATACAATAAAATTGATTATCGTCAAATTCATTAATTATTACAAAAAGTGAAATATTCGGACAATGAATATGGTTCACACTCTATAACTAGTTCATGCAGGGTTTTCTTGAAAATTTTTACATCTCATCATTCTAAATTTACTAGGAAGACAATTGTACAATTTCATTCCAAGATAAAGTGGAGATTTTTCAGTTATTGCCAGAGAATGATGTGGATAAAAAAAGGTTTCTTTTCTTCTTGTCAAATTAACATTTCTGTGGACTTCAAAATAATGGGGATGAAGATACATGAAGACAAGAACTTTATATATAAATAAACCATAAACTGTTAATAAGTTGTTTTGCTTGAAATGTCCTCTACACGATTCCCTATAATTTAACCCCAATAATGTTCTCAACATAGACTTCTGTCTTAAAAACACTAATTCAGACAGCGAACTACCTCCCCAGAAAATTATGCTATAACTTATTAAAGACTGAAAGTTTGCAAAATATACCATCTTCAAAGTTTGAAAGTCCATTCTAGTTTTTAGAACACACACTGAATATATCACCGAGTTTAGCCTCTTTACAAGATTGTCTATGTGAAAGTTCCACTTTAAGTGGTTATCTAGATGAACACCCAGAAATTTTGCACTTGTGGACACAGTTACACAATCTTTAACAACCTGAGGTACACTAACAGTAGATCTATCAGTACTGAAGACCATACACTCACTCTTTGCAACATTCAGGACAAGACGATTCTTCGTGCACCATTTATTAACATCATCCAGAATTGTCTGAACCATCTCCAAGGTGAACCCAAAAGATGGGGATCTCAAGATAACATTAGCGTCGTCAGCAAATAACAAACACTCCAAAAAGCTGCCAAAAATATGATCACGTAGGGCTGATGGAAGATCATTTATATAAATCAGAAAAAGCAGTGGTCCAAGGATACTACCCTGAGGCACACCTGCCTTGTTTACTTCTTGTGAGGACTGATATTCACTGCCATTTATCACCATCTTTATTGTCTGAGGTCTATTCTTCAAGTAGCTCTCGATAAGTTTCAGCTGCTTATCCCTTATGCCATACTTTTCCAATTTCTCCAGTAATATTTCTGTATCAACACAATCGAATGCCTTCGACAAATCCAAGAACAATCCAACTGGCAACTCCTTCCTTTCTAATGCCGTTACTATAGAATTATACAGCTCGAATATCGCTGTCTCGGTACTTTTTCCATGAATATATCCATGCTGACTTTGTGAAAAAACCTTGAACTTATTGAAGAATTTTAGAAGCCTATTGGCCAAAACTTTCTCGAATATCTTCGAAAATGTGGACAGAATGCTGATCGGGCGATAGCTTCCTGGATCTTTAGGATCACCATTTTTGAAAATTGGCTTTATAACAGCAATTTTTAGGTCTTCTGGAAAAACCCCATCCTTAAATGATTATTCATTATAATAGCCAAAGGTGTTGCAATGAGATGTATACATGCCTTGATTACTTCCATAGGAACACCATCCCATCCTGCAGATTTGGTGTTTTTCATTCTTCTAACTGTAGCTATTACCTCATCTTCAGTGATATCAAACACGAAAAAGGATTTTTCTTGACGTTGTATACAATCAGAATCATAATCTGACTGTTTTTCAATATTGAGTGATGACCGAACATTGACGAAGAAGTTATTAAAATTGTTCAACAGTTTGTACGGTTCAGATTCATTTTTAATTTCACTTGTATTTTTGCGTTGTTTCCCCAGTGTTTCATTAACAAGATTCCAAACGGTTTTTGATCTATTTGTTGACTTTTCGATGATTTTTCTATTATGTTCTGTTCTTTTTTTTCTTATATATAGTGTCATATTTACGTTTCGTCTCTTTGTATGCTGATAAATATTCGTCAGACCTCCTGGAGAGTAGGAATAGACAGTCCAGAAGTTTTTTATTCTTGAATGGTGGTACTTTTAGATTTACGTTTCTTGTTCTTCTGGAAACCAATAGTTTTTAAAGGAAAGCATGAGGTGAAAACCTCATTGAATTTTTCAAAAAATGCCTTCCACAATGAATTAGCATCATCATTCAAGTCCTCACATACCTCTGTCCAAAGTTGATCAGATATTCGATCAATAAACTTCTTCATGTTGCCTTTATTAATATCCCTGACTTGCCTTTTTTCAAATACTTTGTTTGATTGTTCTGTTTTAGGAAATATAAATTTTTGAGCAGAATGGTCAGATATATGTTCTTCAATAACTGAGCCAGTTCCTACAACATTAGTTATAATATTATCAATACATGTAGCTGAAGTTTTAGAAATTCTTGTTGGTTCATGAATAGTTAATCGTACACCCATATACAAGAGGCAAAAATTTTTTGAAATTCAATTCCAATAGGAAATCAGAAATGGATTAGTGCAAGTTATCGATGAGTGAGGAAATTTATTTCATGAAAATAATACCTGCAACGAACTTTCATCTGATTTTCTTTTGGAATCGAGAAATGAGGATCAATAATCAAATTCTGGATAGAATAAAAATTTATTAACTGAAATAGGTATCACCAATTGAAAATACAGATTCATTTCATAAATATCTAATCAATAAACTAATAATTGCATTGAAAACATTCTCAAAAACTAAAACTAATGAATTCAATAATACGAAATATGAGTATTTACCGACTAAACTTAGGTATTCAATACATGAAAAACTTTTGAAAACTACGAGTATCTTAATTCTTATAGTTAACAAAATATACATGTAAACTTTATAATTACCTTCTTGCATCTCGATTTCACATCCAATAACACAGCACGTCTTCACTCTTGCAGGCATATCGAAATTTATTATATTTCAAAAAGAACGTGTCAAACCACTCCTTGTGTCAGTTGACAATTCAAAGGTTTTTGTAATAATGATTTTACATACTTACTATTTTCTCGATAGGATTCCATGAATGCAACGACATCTAACTATCAAATTGAAAAAATTTTTTCGTGTATTAGTCTCCTCAGTGGCGCAGCCAGGATTTTGTTTTGGGGGGGGCTGAACTGAACAATTTTTGATGATACAACAAATAACGAAAGTTGCAAAAAAATAAAGAAGAAAGAAATAACGAAGAAATTAATTTTTGGGGGGGGGGCTGCAGCCCCAAAGCCCCACCCCCCTGGCTGCGCCAGTGAGTCTCCTCCTTCGACAGATGTCGCGTAATATACGAGTGGCTCATCTATTTATTAGTTTGTCTATGATTTAATATAATTAATAATTTTTAAGTTTAATTCATTCAATCGCTATTTTTAAGTTCCTCAGTGTTCTTCCTGAGAAAAAAGAATTCCAAATAATATACATTTCCATGCCTTCCTCAGCTAGGTATAAATTTCTTGTTTGGATGGAAGGGATATAGAGGAGTAAAGTGACAAAGTGTTGATGGATCGACGAAAAATCTGCCAACTGCAACCTAAGAATCAGTAGGGGAAACCCCGGATAGATGCCCCACATTTTGAAATTACCTCATATTTTTGAAAATATTGATTTTATATTAGTAATTCCTACGAATGTAGGTAGCGCCATTATTTGATTTGAAATACTGAAACTTTTCTCCGACATAGCAATCCCAAATTTCCCAAAAATTTGATTTTTGTAGCACCCTTTTTTCGGGGATAAATGCCCTTCATACTGTGTGAACCAAAAACCCAACTAAATAAAATGACATTTTTATGCTTAAAACAGCAACTTTCTACGCAACATGGATCGAATTAACAACAATTGTGCATTTTTAATTGAATTTCGAAAGCATATACTCGTATTAAACGAAAAGTTGCATTCTTCATATTAACATAAAGCATTATTCCACACATTCATGATAAATTAATGAAATAATAAGTCTCAACAAAAATGATCAGTAATCAAGTTTAAAATAATAATAACACAATGAATCGAAAATCTGCTAAGAAGATATGGATTTAGTTCAGATGTCCTAAGGGGCACCTACACCTCAAAAAATCAGGGCAACTATCCTTTTCGATAGGGATAGATGCCCATGATTTTTTTTAATAATTAAGAAGAAAACAAAAAATATTTGTACTCAGATGTACATACAATACAAAGAAACACTGTATTGACGTAATAAAAAAAATTACTGAATTTATTACCACTTCAAAAGTTATAGAGCGGCAAATACCTACCTCTAAAACTTTGGCAAGTTCGCTACTGAGATGATCGCACATACTAGCGAAAACCGGCTTCACTTCACAATAACCCTTACAAAACTAAGGTCCAAGGTAACTGTAGCATCTACTTATAAAATTATTTTTTGATACGTGTTTCGGAAGTTAGGTATTTTGAAAATGGGGCATCTATCCAACTGGGGCAACTGTCCGGTTTACCCTATACCAGTCACAGGAAATATAAAAGTTTGCTCCTTGCATTTTGTAGATGACGATTAGTTTTATCGAGGTGAGTACGGATTACACAAAACTTATAGGTTAGATTTGATCCATGGAGTTAATCGCTTATAAATCCCAGTTCATAACAGAGGTAGTTTTGAAAAATACTGCTGTGCCTACCAGAAATCTTTCCTATTGGATTTACTACCAGAAAGGATGAACAATCATTAGCGTTCTCGTTCTAGTAGTAGAACTGAAACGTTGAGACAAAGAAGTCTAAACAAAGGAAAACCCACTGAAGAATGCTCTCGTGAAGAGAAAAAGTACTGTTTGAATATAATAAAATTAATTTAATTCAACTGTTCAAAAAACAATATTGTTTTCCTCAATTTCCTCAACAGCCTTTCAACCTAATTCATCTTTGACTATGACTGAATTGAAACATATATGACACCCACCTTCTTCACAGATAATAAAAATTTAATATACACAGTAATACACTCGTTCACTATAGATTTCCGAAATTTTGATATACTGATGAAAAATCCAAATTTTAATGAAGCAGACAAAAACACATAAACGATAAACCAAATCCTTCCATGTCAATATCAATAATTCTACGAATGCCATCCGTGGCGCTGCATTCTTATTTTCAGATGCCTATAATCAGAAGGGCTCATAAAATAATGTCTGATATTCCAAGTGATAACTTTTCAGGACCAAAAATTTGTAGGGAATTCTACAGATATTCAGTACTAGGTAATCATGATATATAGTCCGTTCACGAAAGGTTGAGCGCATAGTAGGCGTTTCTTTATTTATCTGAAGCTGGCAGTATTTACTGTCAGTAAAATAGAGTCAACGTTGCCGAAGGTACTCGGCCTCGTCCGACGAGCTTGCGAGTTATCAGAGAACTCTATGCAATATTGACAACATTGCGTATCAATCTGACAAGAAAATGAAGAACATAACCTAAAATTTTAATATACACAGTGGAATATGCCAAATTTCCATGGCAAACCGAACAGCTCAACCCTTCGTGAACGGAGTATATGTTATGCATTTTCTAACTTCACAACTGATGAGTTGAAAGAAAATTTCCACTATTATTATAATAGAATTCTACAGTTAAATATACCTTATATTCTCAAGTCCCTAACGTCTTATCAGTTTATAAGTTCAACAGCACCCCGACATCAACTCTACTTCAGTGTAGCCAACTTTAGAGTATAAACAAACAATATGGCCGCAGGCAACTTCCAACATATACATATCTAAAGTAAACTGTGGCCAAGGATAAACTAACATTAACCTTATTACTGGAGAACATAGAACATATTCCGTTATAACTCGATTTAAATGCAAATATCTTATATTAAGTTCGGGCGAATTTTCACTAAGACAACACACCTAAGACTTAGGACGTATTTCGTTCTATCAGGGACCACCAAAATGTTTGGAATTGTTAGAACTTAGAACCAAATGAGCGGAATGTTTGAGGCCATTTCTGAGAGGTAAGGTACCTCAAAGGAACAAGGTTCTTCTAATTAATATTACAAGAATTATTGTGAATTACCTATCGCAAGAAAAGAACTCATCCATGGAGTAAAACCATTTGTACATTGAATAATCCTTCACTAAAATTTTGAATTGGTTGAGAGTTATCATCTTCACTGTAGAGAGCAGCTCACTGGAGGAATCTTGCGGAAATGGATCATTGCAAAAAGTTCCTTCAGAACTTTAAAAGTTACGTCTTCTCACTGCCTTTCTAACAGGACATTGAGAAGCATAAAGCATTTGATGAGAATTGGGCTCAACAGAAACTGTAGAGTGCAGATATGGTGTAGATTTTGTAGGGAAGTGGAGGAAACTCCTGTTAACTTAGTTACAGAATACCCTGCCATTGCAAGCCTGCGCAAAAAATGTCTTGGACAGCGGAGAGTGGAGATCATTGAAGCTGCAAAACCGTTGAGACTTTAAGGTCGCAGTGAACTGTATTAATCTACAATCCACAATTCTCTTCTCAAAAGTTACATCTTACAGAGTTTCAGTCACTTGACTGACAGATGAATTCAATGATTTCAATATTTAATCACAAGAATTGAACATTGTTTATGTCTTATTGAACAAGGTTTGAAAGCAAGAATTAATACAGTTCATTGAAAGAAAACACTTCACAGACACTGATACTTGTCATAGCATTCATTCATCGTAACTTTCTTTAAGCTTGAAGCGTACAGTGATGGAATTGAACATTTTTAATGTCATATTGAAAAACGTTCGAAAGCAAGAATTAATTAAATAAATTGAAAAAACCTTCCACTGACACTTATACTTGTAATGCCATTAATTCATCTGAATTTTCTATATAAGCTTGAAGCCTACAACAAGAATTGAACATTTTTAAAGTCATATTGAATACGGTTCGAAAGCAAAGTATATCCAAGAAAACCCTCCTCAGACACTCATATTCATCTTTCCATTCATTCATCTGAACTCTTCATAAGTTTGAAGCTCACAACAAGAATTGAACATTTTTGATGGTATATATTGAAAACGGTTTGAAAGTAAGAATTAATACAGTAAATTCAAGGAAAACCTCTACAGACACATCAAGGTACTTGTCAATCTTGTCATGGCATTCATTCACCGAAACTCTATATAATCTTCAAGTCTACAACAAGATTTGAACATTTTTAAAGTCACATTCGACATGGTTTGAAAGTAAAATATAATTGGGTATATTCAAGGAAAACCTCCAGAGACACTCATACTTATCATGCGATACATTAATTTGAATTTTATACAGGGTGGGGCAGAAAAACCTATCCGATTTCAAATCCCTTTTTCTCAGAAGAGAGAGCAGTAGAGTAGTGGGGTAAAAACCGTTAGAAAGCTGGTTTTATGCCATTTGTCAGTAGTCAACATGCCTTGGTCTGGTGAACATCGTGCTTTTGTTATTGAGCGGTTTATCGAATGCGGCGGTTCGATAATTGCTACACAACGTGCTTTTCGAATTCATTTCGGACTCGGGCGTCATGATCCTGTTCCACATCACGCTACGATTAAAGTGTGGGTGTCAAATTTTAGACTGTGTGGTGTGCTCTTCCCGCCTAGGCGTCTGGGGGCCCTACTTTTTTGAAGAAAATGGGCAAACCGTAACGGTCAACAGCGAGCGCTATTGTTTCATGCTGGAAAATTTTCTTAGACCCAAAATGGAAGAAAATGGCGTGGAAAATGTGTGGTTTCAACAGGATGGTGCAACCGCCCACACATCGACTCATTTCTCTGAGAGGTGATGTTGGCTGGCCGCCGCGCTCACCGGATCTCACTCCATGTGACTTCTTCCTTTGGGGTTACCTGAAATCGAAGGTTTACCAGCATCGACCAAGGACCCTTCTTGCTTTACGAAGGGAAATTGTTCGGGCAATTGAAGAAATTCCTGTGGAAATGACGGAGAAAGTCATGGAAAGCTACCGCGAGCGCCTAAATAAGTGTATCCGCTCCCAAGGACGACATTTGAGTGATGTGCTTTTCAAAACTTAAATTTAAAAAAGGGTAAAAATTTGCGATATGTTAATAAAAAAATTTTTTGACAAGCTGAGTGGTTTTAATTTTATAACGTTTTGAAATCGGATAGGTTTTTCTGCCCCACCCTGTATGAGCTTGAAACCTACAACAAGTATTCATTTTTAATGTCATATTGGACACGGTAGAAAGAATTAATACAGTGAAATCAAGAAAAAGCACTACAGACTCACCTGACTGTCATGGTATTTATTCATCGTAACTTTCTATAATCTTATTGAGGCCTACAACAAGATTTGAACATTTTTAAATGTCATATTGAACATGCTTTGAGAGTGAAAGTTAGTTAGGTAAATACAAAGAAAACTATTCACAACAACTTATACTTGTGATCCAATCCACTCATCTAAACTTTTTATAAGCTCAAAGCCTAAAACAACTATTGAACATTTTTTTAAATGTCATATTGAACTCGGTTGAAAGCAGAAATTATTGAAGTAAATTCAAGAAAACTTCCATAGGCTTTTCTAGTTGTCATGACATTCATTCATCTGAACTTTCTATAAGCTCAAAAGCCTAAAACAAATACTGAACATGTTTTAAAATATCATATTGAACAGGGCTTGTAAGTGAAAATTTATGAAGTGAGTTCAAGAACTCTCCAGAGACCATGCCATTAATTCATCTGAACTGAAATTTTCTATGAGCTCAAAGTATAAAACAGGTATTGAACATTTTAAAGTCATATTGAACACGTTTTGAAAGCAAGAATTATTAGAGTAAATTCAAGGAAACTTCCAAAAACTTTATTACTTTTGATGACATTCATTCATCTGAACTTTTTATAAGCTCAAAGCCTAAAACAAGTATTGAACATTTCAAATGTCATATTGAACACGGTTTGAAAGCAAGAATTATTGAAGTAAATTCAAGGAAACTTTCACAGACTTTTCTACTTGTCATGACATTCATTCATCTGAACTTTCCATAAACTCAAAGCCTAAAACAAGTATTGAACATTTTTTCAAATGTCATATTGAACACGGCTTGAAAGCGAGAATTAATAAAGTGAGTTCAAGGAAACCTCCACAGACCATGCCATTCATTCATCTAAACTTTCTATAAGCTCGAAATGCACCTATCATAATCGGACCGATTCATAATTAAGCATTTCATAATAAAATGTTCAGAACTCTAGGCCCCCTAGCGGCAATTAAACGAAACTCAACAACTTTGAAATTCGGACCATTATTCCAATCTAGTTATTACTGAACTAATTATCCCAGTCATATCTCTACTTCGCCTGTTAACTTCGTGTTTGTATTCATGGGTTAAATGAAGGAACAGCTCCAATGTGAAGATAGGAAGTATACGCTGTGCAGCATCTGGTTCAATTTGGATCTTTTAGCTATTTTGGGATTATTCACATTTCTCTCATGAATACAATTCAGTAGTTTTATCGGCACAAGGAACCAGAACAAAAACTTATTATTCTTTCAGCGACGTTTCGGAAATTTATTTCTTCTTCAGGCTACAAAATATATAAAATACAATCAGTCGAGCACTCAGAGAGAATCAAAAGGAATACAAACGTCAAAAAATAATAAAAATATAAAATATAACAATGTTGAATACATATACGTCATAAAGATAAAAAATAAATATCTATAAGAAGTCCAAATTAAAATGAACAATAAGGACATATTCAAAGACTCACACCATATAAAAATATTACAATTAAATATAAAATTATTGTAAATCTAAAATATTACAAGAAAAGAGAAATCACCACATCAGAATAAAAACTATAAACATGATAAAATATAGGAATACATAATCTACAGGGAAAATAGGGTTCTAACGCAAATTACATAGTGACATAAAATAACAACATTTGAAATCAAAGCGGCAAAAACAATGAAAGACAGGTACACATATGTTCACTGTCTTAGTCCGACTTCTTTGATCAAATTGCAATATACAGCGCTCAACGTATCTACATCTGTTCTAAAATTTACTGTGTTAGGTGTGCGTCTAATAAAAATCATTTCATTAAATAAATTTTAGACAAATTTTGCTCTGTACACAACACCTTAACATTATCGAAATCGAACGAATGATCATTGTCAACCGCGTGTGTAGAAAGTGCAGTAGCCTGCGATAAATTACGACAGTCCCTACTATGTTGACTCATTCTGGTTTTCAAGTACTGCTTTGTCTGACCAATATAACAACCATTGCAATCCCGACAATCCACCCTATAAACAACATTAGAAGTTTTTTCCAATTCATCACGATCTTTCAACCTACTATAAAAATTCTTAACTATAGTAGGTTGAAAGATCGTGATGAATTGGAAAAAACTTCTAATGTTGTTTATAGGGTGGATTGTCGGGATTGCAATGGTTGTTATATTGGTCAGACAAAGCAGTACTTGAAAACCAGAATGAGTCAACATAGTAGGGACTGTCGTAATTTATCGCAGGCTACTGCACTTTCTACACACGCGGTTGACAATGATCATTCGTTCGATTTCGATAATGTTAAGGTGTTGTACAGAGCAAAATTTGTCTAAAAGATTAATTAATCAAATGATTTTTATTAGACGCACACCTAACACAGTAAATTTTAGAACAGATGTAGATACGTTGAGCGCTGTATATTGCAATTTGATCAAAGAAGTCGGACTAAGACAGTGAACATATGTGTACCTGTCTTTCATTGTTGTTTGCCGCTTTGATTTCAAATGTTGTTATTTTATGTCACTATCACGATACACAAACACGGTATGCCGACGCGCATCGAGCGTGACGTCACTGGGATCATTTCCATAGCATTTGCGTGATTGAGAGAGAGAAGAGAGAGAGAGAATTGATTAGAATTTGTTCTCCTAATGACGTAGATGGGTAAATGCTCGCGCCGGACGAGTTTAGACCACGAATCTGGCATACCGGTGTTTGTGTATCGTGGTCACTATGTAATTTGCGTTAGAACCCTATTTTCCCTGTAGATTATGTATTCCTATATTTTATCATGTTTATAGTTTTTATTCTGATGTGGTGAGTCTCTCTTTCTTGTAATATTTTAGATTTACAATAATTTTATATTTAATGTAATATTTCTATATGGTGTGAGTCTTTGAATATGCTTATTGTTCATTTTAATTTGGACTCTTATAGATTTTAGTTTTTATCTTTATGACGTATATGTATTCAACATTGTATATTTTATATTTTTTATTATTTTTGACGTTTGTATTCCTTTGATTCTCTCTGAGTGCTCGACTGATTGTATTATATATTTTTGTAGCCTGAAGAAGAAATAAAATTTCCGAAACGTCGCTGAAAGAATAATAAGTTTTTGTTCTGGTTCCTTGTGCCGATAAAACTACTGAATTGTATTATATTTTTTGGAAACGATATAACCTTCGACGAATCTCTCATGAATACAGTGGAACTTCTCTCTATCTATAACGAAATTGCTAATTCCGCAAAAATAATCCGATCCTATACAGAAATTTCGTTATACGGAAGTTTTTTCATAGTGTCAAGTATCGCAACAAGCAATTGAATTTTTCATTGTGAATTCATATACATACTCAAAGAGGTGTGTAAGTGCATTTCTAATAGCTTATAGGTATTTCATGTAGGTACGTAACCGGTATATACGTATACAATACATAGTAGTCACGATTATTTGGGGGAAATAATTCGTAATTTTTGTCTGAGTGGTATAATTAAAAAAATATTTTTATTCTCATAAAAAAACTTCGCATTTTCTCAAAGATCAAAAATATTTTCATGAACACCTTTAATGGACCGGAGAGCGAGCGACATGTTTCAAAGGCTTGAAGTACCTCTTCACGATTTGGTTTTTCGGCCGGTTGCCCCCCCCCAAATCAACGCTGTAGTATCATCACTGCTATCATAGTAATCTCGAACACCGCGTTAGACACTGTTTGACATGTTCTTTTCAATTGGAAGTTAGTTTGTTACAAATTCACATCTACATTAACGAAATCAGTAACCGCCATATCAACATTTCCAGCTGAATCCAACGTTTCGAAAGGATCTATCCGCCCGCCGTTATGGTTTGTTTATGGTTATTACCATAATGGGATTTATTACCGGCAGTTAGGCATAATTATGGAAAAAACCCACCCTTATACTTTTTCACCAATACCACTATTCAAAGACTGATGTTCTTGTTATTGGAATTTCGTTATAGGGAGAACTTTCTTCGTTTTAGAGGGCGTTTTCAACATGGAATTTGGATTCAAGGTGCAATGTTTTGAACGAAATTCGTTGTACAGACGTTTGCTGTAGGGAAGTATTTCAGAAGGATAAATACAATTTTTATTTACATTATGAACCGCAGATTATGGACCTATGTAAAAATAATAAAAAAAATCATAAACTTATACGTGGTCCATTAATAAGCCGTTTTGAAGATACTTTTTAGAAATATTTGTATTCGAATCTACTACTAGCAGAACTGAATACAATATTCGATTATTCACATCTTTTGATGTCCTGTTTGATAAACTTACAATTAAAATTGTTTTTCGCCGACCTCGAAATAAAAGCTGATTTAAATGTGTTCGAAATTGATCATTAATGACCATTTTAATGCTCAATTTCGGCTATTTTGATATGCAATACTCATGGCAACCCTTCACGAAGTATTCAGAAGCACTACGAGAAATGTCAAAACTCTACAGAAATTAGATATGTACCGGGTTTTCACTATAATTGACCCCCCCTTTAACTTTGTTACTGAAGGAGATACAAAAAAATGTTTCGTATAAAAAGTTTCACAAAATCAACTGAGGTTTTTTGATATGAGTCCAGAAACTGAAATATATACAGGGTGACCAACTTATTGATGGCAACTTAATTTTTTCAAATGGAACACCCTGTATATTTTTCCATATTTGTTTAGCTCTTTTTCCCCTGATTTCGAATATGTAACATATGTTGATCTATCTTTCTTATTCTGAGCACCACGGAGTTTCAAAATTTCAATAACCATCTGTCAGCGTTTTGGAAGTTCGTGAATATTTAAGTGGCCAATTTGATCTTTGGATTGGTAATGGCGCACCCATTTTATGGCCACCAAATAGTTCCAATTTAACACCGTTCGACACGTTTTTACAGCCGTTCCCGAATGAAAAAATTTACTTCAGTAATAATGACAATCAATGAAAGCGGAGAATAATATTAATGATATAAAATCAACCAATATTAAAACCATAATTCGGAACTAATCCCGTCAACGCACAAAGAATAATGATAATATTGTAATGATTAGAAACAAATTTTGTAGCTTTAATTTCTGACTTGAATCAGAGCCATAATAATGCTATCAAAAATAGTCTAAACAACTTGAGACAACTATATTTTATTTATTTTTTTATTTTATTTAGAAATAATACATCCAACAGACCGAAGTCCAATTACAGGTGTATACAAAAATTTTGTTATCCCAAACTTAATACGCACATTAATTACAAACCAAAATAACATAATCTTAAATACAAACAAAAACTAATTCTGCAGAACATCGACACTGAGCGAATAAACATTGGCAAAAGACAAAAAAAATATATCAACATCACTGAGGCTATTATAACTCCTACACATTGTAGTAAGTGGACAAAAAAAATGGTGCTGAGTGTTTGGTACATTAGATGAAAAGTTACATGAACTATGTGTATTGAATGAAGGTGGTCATTTTGAGCAATTTCTTTAGTTGATGTTTTCTTACCATACTACCATAGTTTATCATTTTTCATTGGTTAAGTAATTGTTAAGTATTCATTCTAAAATAATACTTTTAAGTATATGTTTGGGTATAATAAAGAATTTCGTAGGTATTTCACTTTTTTTTTATTCGATGTTATCATTTCAAAACTTTGAAACTCTGAAAATTGAAGAGACACATCCACATACGCATTTATGTTCGAGATCAGGAGGAAATAGCTTATCAAAAAAAGGAAGAATATACAGGACAGGGTGTCCCATTTGAAAACGTATAGTTGCATCAATGTTGTTCACCCTGTATATCTTTCCATTGACGTTATTATAACTCCAAAAATGAGCATTTTCAGCAAAACGCACTCTGCCACTTGTGAAATGATTACAGATCTTGGCAGGTGGTTCTTAAAATTTGAAACTCTGTGGTTCTCAGAATAAAAGGGATAGACCAACATATGTTACATATTCGAAATCAGGGGAAAAAGAGCTAGCCAAACATGGAAAAATATACAGGTTGTTCCATTTGAAAAAATGAAGTTGCCATCAATATGTTGGCCACCCTGTATATATTTCAGTTTTTGGACTCATATCAAAAAACCTCAGTTCATTTCGTGAGAGACTTTTATACGAAACATTTTTTGTATCTCCTTTAGTAACGAAGTTAAAGGGGGGGTCAAATATAGTGAAAACCAGGTACATAGAAATTTTTTATGTCAAATGTAAATCTTATGTAGTGAAAATGTATTTCAATCAAGAATTCATACACAATTCAATTGAGATCGTCAGAAAAATCTTGTAATCAACTCGGTTACTTATCGAGCAACCAATGGTCTCGAACTATAACTCGTGAGCGGAGGAATTATCAGCTCCCAAAATATTGTAACTTTATTTTTGAGCGCTCGTTCTTGTCAATAATAAGTATATTTCGTTAATGTGAACTTTCAACTTCCCCCCTTAAACTTTTTACATAACTTTTCCTATTCTTTTCATATATCCATCTTATTCAAATACATTCCTTTAAAACTACGGTTAATTATAAGCTAAGCCATCTACAGGTCTTATATGCCTTTTCGGTTACCGTCAAAGGACTACTACATGCTTTATTTGATCATTAGCTGAATATCTAAAAAAATTTCAGATATGACAAAAAAGACTTGTGACCAACTTG
This sequence comes from Propylea japonica, assembly GCA_013421045.1. Classification (NCBI taxonomy): domain Eukaryota; kingdom Metazoa; phylum Arthropoda; class Insecta; order Coleoptera; family Coccinellidae; genus Propylea; species Propylea japonica. Next base: position 84,649,822 of record CM024242.1, read on the forward strand.
GCTAGTAGGTTGAAATGAATTTGATGAGATTATACGAAAATCTATCTCAAACATTCAAGATAATGCTCATTTGTGATGACAGCGTCTGGATTTACATGAGGAACTGAAAAAATAAATATAACGAACAATATATCATGGGGGACGTATTTTTCAAGTCAGTACCATGGCCAACAACCCTTCGAAAGAATGTTGAGCAGAGTAAGGGCCAAGATGTTGCTTGGAGAAACAGATCTAAGAAAATAATAACGGGTTATCCATTTCGCGGTTTCAAAAGTATACGGCTGGAATTCGATATCTGTCAAACGAAGTTTTTAAAAATAAATTTTTTTGTTTAGTTGAAAGTCTGACATTTATGAAAATGGATCGCTTGACTATCGAAAATTGTAAAAACCTAATACAAAAATGGCGATTCTGCCACAGCCACATATCGTGCTTTAAGAGTAGATTTTGGTTTACATAATCTTCCAACTACGCAAGCAATTGGTAAAATGTGAAGAAATTTGAAGAGACTGGATTGGTTACAGATATTGTAAGCCCTGTGCATCATCGTTTTGCTCGTACCACTGAAAATATCGCTACTGTAAGTGAAAGTGTTGCCGAAGACCCGAATCTGTCGATTCCTCGTCATTCTCAGGAATTAGGACTGTCTTACGGCACATTATGGTGTATTTTGCATTAAGATCTACACCTACACCCAAATAAAATCCAGCTCACACAACTGAAGGCAGCCGACCATTCACATCAACATCGTGGATACGTCGAATGGGTGCTTGAACAACCGGCGGTGGACGGCGATATCAACTGGCCACCAAGATCATGCGATTTGACACTGCTTGACTTTTTTTGTGGGGCTACGCAAAAGACCGTGTTTATGCAGATAAACCTTCAACTCTTGAGTAGTTAAAAACCAATATTTGTCAAGTTATGGCTGAGATACCTCCCAATATGTGTCAAAAGGTGGTCGAAAATTACCTCAAAAGAATCGATGCTTGCAACAATTCGGGTGGTTGTCATTTAAATGATGTAGTGTTTCACGCAAATGTCAACGTTCAAACTTCATAATAAAAAAGAATATCATGATAAAAAATATTTTTTATGTGTTTTATTACGTTACTTTTGAAACCGCAAAATGGATAACCCTATATTAGACATCTTGCATGGATATAACCATGATATTCTCATTCCTAGAAAGTAGCAATAAAAAAATTGGTGGAAGAATTCGAGCTGTTGGGACAAGTTAGTGATGTGAAGAAAAAACCCGTGCACGTCGCTGAGGAGAGCCGAGAATATTGCTGCTGTAGCCGAAAGTGTTGAACAAAACCCATGTTTGTCCATTCATCGGTCGTTCTTTGGAATTAGGCATTCTACAAACGTCATTACACCGGATTTTTCATAAAGATTTGGGTCTAAAGGTTTGAAAAGTTCAGTTAACACAAGAACTCAAGCCGGCCGATCCTCAACAACGTCGTGTCTTTGCTGATTGGGTCGTTGAAATGCATGAAAATGATCGAGAATTCTATCGAAAAATCATTTTGAGTGATGAGGCCCATTTCCACCTCGGTGGCTTCGTCAACAAGCAGAATCGTCGCAACTGGGGATCTCTATCCAGTTACGGTAAATGAATTGCGCTATCGAGAGATGATTAATGCTTTTTATGGCCAAAATTGGATAGTATTGATCTGGACAACGTTTACTTTCAACAAGATGGCGCTATGTGCCATACAAGCAACGAAACTATTGATCTTTTGCGGGAAATGTTTCTGGACCGTTGTTATCTCTCGAAGAGGTGATCACAATTGGCCACTGAGATCTTGTGATTTAACACCTTGCGACTTCTTCCTTTGGGGCCACGTGAAAGAGAAGATCTTGGGAATATCGCGTCGATTCGAGACCTCAAAGATGGAATTCGTGTGGCTATTGAGGACATAGGGCAGCCACTTAGCGATTCGGTTATGGAAATTTCATTGAAAGGATATGGTCCTGTAAGCGTGGTCGTGTTGGTCATTTGCCTGATGTTATTTTCCACTATTAACAGCATAGCTTCTTCTTCATAAAGAAATAAACATCCAATCATTTGTATTGAAAATTGCATTTTTCTTTGAATATCAAAATAACACATTTTATTGGAAAACCCTTTACAAAAAAAAGGAAATACATAAGTTGGCTACTAAAAGGATCATAGAAAGGATAAGTTATCATGAACAGATGTTTATTCATCGATTTGGGGTTTCATAAAGTGAGTAATCTGGATAAATAAAAGAATATTTGATTGTAGATGAAGATTTTGCTAACTAAGCTGAACAGATTATGGAAAGGATGAATGATCATAAAGAGAAAAGTTAGTGAAAAACTCATAAGCTGCATACAAGAAATTGTATCCTTATCTTGTAGGTTGCTTGGGTTCATTACCTTCCCCCACCCTCAATCCAAGAACCTGAGACCCGCATCCAAGAAACCATAGCAACAATATAATCAAGTATTAACGAAGCTCCTTTCTCTTAGACATAAGACACATCTCCAGAAATAACAACTCCAAAAGCAAAAGCAAGCCGTGACTATGACAGCTCTCGAACATAGAGGAGAACAAAACGAGGAGCCACAGAGAGAGGGTGAATCCGAACGAAGGGTATGTTCATTAATTCACCCCGTTTCCAAAGTCTTAGAGTTATTAACGTCAGCCAATGAGGAAACGGCTCGTCTATTTACAATGGGAGCATTGTTTCCGCTTCCGTTTTCGCAAGATATTCAATTTTCGTTTCTCAAACGAGACGCCGTCTTACTTTGTACCTTCTGGGGGGTGTTTTTGGGGATGATGGGGGTAGCAGGGTTGCCAACTGCCATTAGAGAGATGAATTAGCGAGTTTGGGATGATCAATACTGCGGGGCTGGTGTAGAGGGTGTTCCGAAATTTGATAGCCTTCTTGGGTTTCTGCAGTAAGATTGATGATGATTTGTTTCAGAGCATAAAAGAGTGAGAGGTTCAGTTTTTGACACCTTGATAGTGATTGATACTGTGCACATATACCGATTCGGAAATTCACATCGAAAACATACGATATACAAGGCATCAGACAGAGAATTTTTCCCTCCAGTTGCACAGATGAATAGGCGAGATAATCAAGTGCGATAACTGAATGAAGGCAACTGTCTTACTGCAAATATCTAGTCTTGTCTCTCTCTTATCGCAGTATGGTAGGGAACCCGAACTACACGTATAGAATTTTTAATTTGTCAGGCTGCCCGTAATACTCGCATTTTATTGTTTTCGAGCTTGACACGGCAACGTGTAGGTTATTTGTAGTATAGTTACATTCCATAATAAAAAAACGAAAAAAACGCGAAGCATCACATCTCAAAGTTCGTTTGAAAATATCCCCTACAGCGAAGAAACACGAAATGTCCATGCGAAAAGTCGAGAAAGGCGAACTGTTCACATTATCAACTAGAATCTGATGCATTCTGACGCCAACTTGGCCTTTTAAAACGTTTAGTATATGTTTGTCTTTCGTACTTTGTATGTAATGCGATGTTTTTCCTCATGTAATATGACACAAAATAGTATATAGAATAAGTTAGCAAAAATGATCCAAAGTTATCCTTATTTCAAGAGGCCACTGAGGCCAGTACAAGCTTCGAAGTTTGAAATCTAATTTTCTCATAACAACTTTTAATGGACATTCCACCTTTTTTCCGTGGACTCTTCAAATATAAAACAGAACCAAATCGGATATTATACGCAATTATGTGCAGTCGCTATAAAATAAACATGTATACAGTTATTTTTGACACTACTGCAAAATCTGGCGCCAAATATCTAATGATGCCATTTTCAGAATGATAACCTCAAATAGACTCAATAGAAATAAAACGTTCTGAATATAGGGACATGGACATGGAAAAGTGAGATGAAATTATGTCAATAACTATCATACTGTTTGTTAATTACTATCGAAAAATGTGTATGAATATCACATAATATGTAATTTCGACGAAATTTGTGTCTAGTCGAACATTCAATGGCACTGGCGCAGCCAGGGGGGGGACTTTGGGGCTGCAGCCCCCCCAAAGATTCCAACAGTTTCAATTTTTTCTGAGTTCTTTTTTTTGCAACTTTCTTATTTGTTGTATCATCAAGAATTGTTCAGTTCAGCGCCCCCCCAAACCAAAATCCTGGCTGCGCCACTGTTCAATGGATATTTATTGAAAGTTGGAGGTAATACCAAAATAACAACATTCAACATAGTTCTGTAATAACAACCATGGTGTTACAGTAAAATAAGGAACTGAATTTGCCTAATGAAAGTACCATTCCTTAAGATGTCAATCACTAATAGCTTTCTCTATCTGCTATTTTGAAATTTCTTCATTCGATCTTATGATTGTAACTATTTTTGTTTTCTGCAAAGATATAATATTGGAGCTTTTCTAGTAAATGATTGACTAATATTGTCGATATTAGATGTAATCTTTTCTTCGATTTTTTTTGCTGACTGAGGAAGATTCTGCAGTCAAAGCAATCGATATTTCAGACGAAAAGGTCTAGTGATGAACTTTCAGGATATGCAATTGCCTTTGATCATTTCGCATTCTTCTCTGCAGTTTCGAGATTTTCATTCCAATAAATTAGTGTTTCAGAGAACAATGACGTTAGGTTAAGATTGAACAGAATTTGATGGGAATTGCTTATTCAGATGAGGATTTCAAAAATATTTTTTTCTGATTCTGGAAACAAAACCCTGGTAGGAAAAAATTAAAGAAATCCTTGACTCGAAGGCTGTGAAGAATTTTGTGCGAATACTTCAGCCATAGGAAATTAATTTGAATATTGTCAGCAATATTAACGTCATAGAACATTGTTGTAGAGTAAATTTCACCTGTCATTTTTTCTTGCGCATGAAGTTTTTTCTGGCTAATGTGTTAGCCGCTTGTGTGAATGTACCAGTTACAGAGATTTTCAATTGTTAGTTTGAATTGGATTCTCGTAGTAGGTACCTAAATGTATGTTTATAAATATTGTTCCTTCAACTTTGTAACCATAGGAAAATATGATAAACACTCTTACCTTATAGGAGAAAAAAACGTTTTGTGTTCAACACTCTGAGTGTAGCGGTATTTTATTTTATTAACTTGAGAAAAAAGTATTACTTTACCAAGTTCAAAATATTTTGCTGAAAGCTCTAGAGGATTGAAATAGTTCTTGCGAAGATGTTGATTTCATGATATTTTTGCGATATTGTGAAGGAAAGCGTATATAGTTCTTGAATTTTTTCTCAATATTTAGGTACTGTGGTGGTTCTTTCCACCCATATCTCTTGAATGAATGAGGATTGAACAAAAAAATTACTGTTATCATTTCTAAAATGAAGGTTGGTATCTTTATTTCAGACATATGCAACGAGTATTCATGGGGGCATCGTTATCCCAGGACTAATACCATTTGGGACATTCATCGAAGTCTTCAATATATGTTTCGACTTCAACATATGGTACCCAAAGGTTTTTTCCAGAACTCCCCCTTGATGGAAAAGCCCGAAGTGCCATAAGTAGAAGCTGACAAAAAACATTGCTGACACAAAAACATTGCGCAAAAATCTGAAATAACACCAACTCAATAGTTCGATTAAAAAAATATTCATGTTATCTACAGGTGAATTTCAGTAAAAATACATATCTAAAAGGAAATTCACAAGAATCATATTGCGAAATTCCACTAAATTACTGCTGTTGTTTGTGAATGTACAGAATTCTATGTAATATTACATAACATATTGCCACATAAATTGAAAAATTGTGGGTAAACAAAGTACATTCTGTTTTGTAAATTTACAAACTCGAGTGTGATTTTACAGTGTGCTTGTAATTCACTATGATTCATAAGATAAACCATTATTCTTACTGTGAATATAGTGAGGGGCAGTTATTCCGAATCATACCACATAATTGTGTTGAAAAACTTAAACATTCAAAGTATTTCACGAGATGATTTCTTACCCTTTTCACGAATACTCCTCGATCATCTTGCCTCATAAATACGATTTAGATAGAGGCTTTACTTCACGTGAATGTTGTAAATAACCATGGCTCGATAAAATGAAAAAATAGTTTGTGCAGAGAAGGTATTGTGGAAGAAGTAGTGTCGTCTGTGTGGCTTGACACCCTAAGGGCAGGTCCGCTTAAGTTATTCGACTTACGTAGGATATAAATTTCCTGTAGAAACAGCAATAAGCTGTAGACTTCAATACAAGATCAGTTGGCAACAACATCATTGCAGAGTTAAGTAGAAGAAGTAAAATTAGTTCCTCCAATTGGCCAGAACCACACCAAGAATCCTCACAATCGGCTAATAAACGATCGAGATTCCACCCCCGATGCATCATCGCATAGTTTCTTACACAAACAACACAGCTTGGATAGCCCAGATCATGCTCTAACATATTTGCCACAATTTCAAGTAATTAAACATTGATTTCAGTTTAGCGGTTTGCAACCCTCTTTGGATTCCTCGATAATAAGGCACGATATGTAAGATGATGGCACGCTCTGCGGGATTCCGTGGCATTTCATCGGAAAATGATTATTAGGAGGGATGATTATGTTTAGAAGATCGAAATGGGGATGCTGGAGATGTTAATGGAGGATTTGAGTTAATGTTAGATCTGTTCAAGAATATCAGATGAAATTAGGAAGGTTTTAATATGTTTAATATTGTTCTCTGCCCTACACAGTAGAAAATTTATGGTGCAAGTTTTTACACCTTAGAGTAGTACAACTGTAGTGGTATGATTGACAAGACTTGTTAGAACAACTTGACTTTATTAGACTTTAACAAAAGGTGACGGTACAACCACGTGAGTCGGCCGTCTTGTTCACTTATTGACCAGGTTAGGTTAGGTTAAACATAGAACAATGTCCTACCATAGAACAAGCATGCACTCATAACAACAACTATTCAATACATTCCAATAGAACTTGACATTACGACTATCATGTGCTGGGAAGGCATTCATTTGAAACTAGACTTTTAACTGTTAGACAGGTGATATAAATAACTGTCTGAAAAGTTCTCTTCTTATGATTGCCAACCTCATGTTAACTCATGTTGGAATTGAGAAACAACAGTCGCATGAGAGTTTTTTCTCTGCCATATTTGGTTGTTTCATAAATGAATCACTCACTGGCGCAGCTAGAGGGGGGGGCTTTGGGGCTGCAGCCCCCCCAAAGCTTAATTTCTTCGTTATTCATTCTTTCTTTATTTTTTTTGGAACTTTTATATTTGTTGTATCATCAAGAATTTTTCAGTTCAGCCCCTCCCCCCCAAAACAAAATCCTGGCTGCGCCACTGGAATCACTTGATTTCGTGAAAGTTACCACATCTGTCCTAAATATCCTTTGGCCCCCATTCTCCTGAATTATTCTGGTACCAACTACAAAATATGTATAAATCTGGTCTCAGATAATGATGATTTCCATAAAATTACACTATTCAATCACGAAGAGCTTCAAAATATATCAAATTTAGGTACTGAATTTTTAGACTTTTACGTTGTTATCATGTTGGCCATGATAATATAGCGGATAATGAGCAGCAAGCACAAAAGTGGATATGTCATTCGGAAGTATACTAAATGAGGTATTTTTTACTGAAGAGAAAGCTTGTGCATAATTATGAGATAATATTTCATTGAAAAAACTATTGGAAATATAGAACTGTCAGAATCGCGATATTCTTCTCTTCACCACGCCTGCAATGAAATTGTTTTCTGCACGTAGATTCTCTCATCTTGTAGAAAATGTATTGCCCTTTCAGCATATGTGGTCAAATATGATGAGACTGCAAAAATAACTGAATAGGTACTGATCTTTTTAGGGAAAAACTTGAAATTTTTCGTGAATTCAAAAAATTTTAAATTGAGAATAACCGTCAACATTTCGACCATGTGTTATATGACATTTTTGTTGCAAATGACTTGTATAATCACTTCTCGAAGTTTGTCCACTTTAAATGTAGATACCCTTGGCCATTATGATCCATACATTGATTACATCTTTTCCTTATATCATTTGGCCTGAGTAACCTTGTCCAAGTGAACCCTTATATTTTAGCCAAAGTAACCATTTTTAAATAAGGAAAAGATATACATAATTTATTTATGGATCATTATGGCTAGTATATAGAACATATGATTTGACATGTTTCGTTTATCATTAAAAAATGTTTATTGTTATGAAATAATATTTGGTGAACATAATGATTGAAAAATAGTTTGCTACAGAGTCCCTTTGATTTCAAAAAACATAATCATATCCATGTCTCTAAATCAAGGCATGCTGTCACAATACAGACAAAAAATGGGACAGAATTAACATTAAACAGGTCGCTGACGAATTGAAGCTCAGAATTCAATCAAAATTAAATCATCTTTCTAATGACTCAATAAAAAGGTATGGCCTAGGAGAAAAAAAAATGATAGCTCCGCGACGCATGGTGTCTTAATTCTTTTCTCCGAATTTTATGCACATCGCAAGTCAACATTGACTTGTACCAAATACTGTCAACAGAATAAAAAAAAAATCATTCCCTTTAGAGAAAAATTAGGTTACCAAGATAAGCGAATCAGCCTGTTCATCCTACCGAATATCAAAGAATAAATGTTCCCGTAATTAGAGACACAGAGGTGATACTCTTATTTCTCATTACAGAATGCAGAGGAGGATGTGGAGCATCCAAACCATTCTCATTCTTATATCGACCACACTACATTGGTACAGTAGTGTTTATGCCAGGGCATTGTGGCGTTGGAGGAAATAAAAAAGCCAATAAACTTGGTGAAAGTACATCAAGGGTTACATCTGCTGAACCTGAGCTTTTCTGTGGGCTTGGTGAAGACCCAATTCGAGGCAGCGGTCCAGCAATGGGAGTAAAAATAGCCCTCTGGAATTACCAGGAAGAACCGTGTCATTGTTGATCATTACGATAGTAACGAAATGACTGATTGAACTTCATATGAAGATAGTTGTTGAAAATTTGCATTTTTTTTATCGCTCTAAGCAAAAAAAAAAGCAGCTGTGCTCGTGTTTTTACACGGTTGACAGAGAAAATCTTGTACACAACATGCCAGAGAATAGTGTTTTTGGACTTTCCAACATTTTATCTACTCGTCTAAAAAACCCTATTTTCCGGACTCGTTACTTAAATTACTATTATATTTTCGGGGAAAATTGTTTGGAAAGGATATATCTCTTCATAACTAAATTTTATGCATTTCAAGATCGAACCAACCAAAATCGAGTATGCTGTTCGTTCCACATCTCAGAACTTTCCACGTATCGCTAAGCACCCTTTACCACCCCCAACCCCAACGTCTTCAGCTGTCTTACCCCTGAACACACATCAATCTGTATCAAACATGACATGTGGTGGAAATACAGCCTAACGCTTACAGTAAACTTCAAATTCATTAATATTCCAACGGTTTTGGCTAGAATAATTCGATGGCAGATTGAAACGAAGGTAGGAAAATGGTGAAAATATAGGGGCCAATGATGGGAGGTAGTTTAGAGTATAGGATGTTTTGGAAATCAGCGCTCAAAAATTAATAGTTGAAAGTGAGAGTGATAAATGGGCTTATACCGTCTGTGATTTGCAACAAAGATTATAGAGTATAGATTAGACAGGGTGTCTGTGAACAAATGCGAGGGATTTTGGGAGATGATTCTTTGATGGAAATAAGTAGGAGTAGTTCATATAATTTTTTTCAAAATCGACTCCCTTCTAAGATACAGCTCTTGGAATGCGATGAAGAGTTGACAGTTTTTAATTTTTTAAGGCTCCTTAAAAACACAGCGTCATAAAACTATACATAATATGAAACACTAAGTAGATGTTACACAAATTTATAGATATCATAACTTCATTATTAGGGGTCGAAAATAACAACCGCCTATGATTTTCATTCAAAAATTAAAATCGTGGGATAGATTTTCGAAAAATAAAATTCTCTTATGGTTTCTCATTTAACTCTGGAGAAAAAAGTTCCTTGCAAAATTTCGATACAGTCGATACTTTTTTAGGAAAAAAATAAAAGCTTACAAACAGTAATGATCAATGTTCATTTCATTTCATCGTATAAAGTGTTCCATAGAATGAATATTCTGAGCATAATTGACAAAACCAATTTTGAGCATGAGCAATATCGTAGAATATTCATTCTATGAAACATAGTATTAAGAATGATGAATAAACGGAAAGAAATTATGAACACCATCAAGATCCGGAAACTGCAGTATCTGGGCCACATCATGAGAAACGACTCCAGGTACTCTTTACTCCAAACAATCATCCAGGGAAAAATCGATGGAAGAAGAGGTCCAGGAAGGAGAAGAATATCGTGGCTGCATAATCTTAGAAAGAGGACCGGAAAAACATCAGCCGAGCTCTTCCGCATTGCCGTGAACAAAGTTAGGCTTGCCATGCTGGTTGCCAACATCCGTAACGGATAGGAACCACAAGAAGAAGAAGAAGAATGAAACATACGATGAAATGGAATGAAAAGTGATCATAACTCTTTGTATCGACTGTATTGAAATTTTGCGGAGGACTTTTTTTCTTCAGAATTGAAAGGGAAACCATAAGAAAATTTTATTTTCCGGAAATATATCCAATGACAACAGTTTCTGAAGAAAAATCAAAAAGGGTTTTTATTTTCAACCCCTAATAATAAAAATATGGGGTCAAAAAGAAATTGTGAGTAACATCTACTCAATGAATCATATTATGTAGGTATAGTTTTATGAATCAGTGTTTTTTTTAATACAAATTGATATACTGAATCTTCATGCAAAATTTTGTGGCCACGTGGCCAGTGTCAACAGAAATATAGAAAATTCAATTGGAATATTGAAAAACGAATATCCGATTCGAATGAAATTTATTCTGACAATGAAAACTACTATACTGAATGTTCATGCAAAATTTCAAGGGGATCGCATTGTAAAAATTTATTTTGTGTAATTGTTTATTTTTCACATAATTCAGTTTTTTAATAATTTTTATAATATAAATTCGATTGTGCTGATATGATATTCTGTATTTATATATTTGGTATCAATCTCAAATCCCATATAAAATTCTGAGGTGATAGTCTTATTGTTCCATCAAAGAACGAGCGCTCAAAAGCACCTGCCAAAGGCTTTTATAAATTTTTTATTGTTCAATTGCTATACCCAGAATTCTTTCCAACATGACAGCAATCATACGAATTTTTTTTAAAGAAAAGATTCACAGTTGCAAACATACTGAGAAGTATTTGTTTCGTTTTGAAAAGCGCAAAAGATGTGACTGAATTAAGAGCTTTTCCATTTCCTTATCCTCAATAAATGATGCAAGTAAGTCTGCACGAACCTATAAGTTACCTCAACTATCTTGACGTTGTATTCCAACCTAATCGCGTAGATTTAAGTGGGGAATCTCCTAAACAGAGAACCAGATACCAGATCCTTAAAAATATCAAATGTTTGTATTCATTCATATCTACCGTGCCATAACACTGAGTTGGTTAGTAGTGCTAATAATGTGAGTACTTTTGATAAATAATCGATAGTTTTTTATTAGATATCTAATGATATAATCCGAAAATATCATTCAGTTTTTTGATATAATTGATCAATTAACGATGCAAGTGTTGATAAAGATTTAATGATGCAATAATTCTATATGATTGATTCATACAGAATCTTTCAATAAGAATAATGATATCCTAACTTAAGGGTAGTAAAGAAAAAGTTTGATTTCTTTGAGAACTGGTATATAATTTGCTCGAGTATGAAGAATATTAGAAAGTAGATACGTACCTTTATATTATCATCGAAGTTATGCTAAAAGAGAGATTGATTTCATAATTTGTTTATGTTCAAAATTGTTTGTCCTGATAATCATATGGGTTTTTTATGTTCGCAATTTTTTCTTGTCATTAGTGGATCCAGATACTTTAATTTATATTTGTAATGATGAAGATGAACTATCAATTTTGTGATGACTCCTATAGAAGCATGATGCAATTGTTGGTCCTGATGATCATATGGGTAGTTTTTTATGTTCGCAATTTTTTCTTCTTATAACTGGATTCAAATACTTTCATCCATATTTATAATGATGAAGATGAACTATCAATTTTGTAGTGAAAATTCGAATCTCCTACAGAAACATGATGCAATAATAATTATACTTGAATACAAATATGTTATATAAAATCTAGAAAAATTGCACAGTTTTTTTTTTATTTTCTGTGAAAAAATTGAATTCTCGTGATACCATCAAGAAATTCTTCTGACGATATCATATGTATTGAAAAAGCAAATGATTTGCTCAATGTCACTTATGAGTTTTCAGTATTCATGTCTTTTTCTGGTAATTAACCCAAAGGGCATCATACATTGCCATAAACAACAAAAATTATTTGGAGTAATAAGATATTTAGTTTTATCGATTTGAACTTTTATTTCGAAACAGTTAACAATTATTCGAATATTATCAATATATTCTTGATATTCATTCATTCCTTCTGAATCACATATGGAAATATAAGGATTCTTCTTCCAATATTCCAATTATATTTTCTATATATTAAATAAAATTTCTTCTTTTCAATATTTCAATTGAATTTTCTATGGTGGTCCACACTATGGCCACAAAATTCTGCATGAGGCTTGTTATGAGCATCTTGCATTTGGCCGTAACATTTAATTTCGATTGGTTTTTTGCTATCCATCATTTATGGAACACCCTGTACGAGTTGGCTGGTTAACTTAACCGAGTCATTTGGGATCCGAACTCATCCTGAAAATTTCAAGTCTCTAGAACAATCCCTTCGAAAGTTATTGTGTTAACGGACGATCGGACGGCTCCACGGGCAGAATTGAATATCCATTAGGAAGTCTAACCTTATCGTTTGAGACCATTTTCGGGTCAAAATTCGAAAATTGCAGACATTTGGGCAAAACGATATAGCACTCGTTTGAGTACATACAGGGTTTTCCTTTTAAGTTGGCCTATTAGACGTTTTAGGAGAACTAGTGAATATTTCGTTCTGAAATTTTAGGTGCAGCCCTGAGGGTGAAGGAGCTCTTCGCCCAAAATATCTTCAAGTCGACAGTGTTGCCACGTCTATCTCAAACGCATATCTACTTTCTTATTTCAAATGGAACTACCTATATTTTCATTAATGTATCGATTCAATACCAAATTTGCAGTATAACCCACTAAAAAAAAATCTTTGCTATGCACTGTTGCCAAGTTATTCACAAATTGCTGAAACTTTTGGCATTTGCATTGCCAGTTTGGAAATGCAATACCTCGATTATTTTTTAAGCAAACGGAACCAAAATAAGCCGTCTCATAGTAAAGACTCCATGCATTCATGTGGTATATTCAGTATTTTGATACATCGTAAGGTTTTTCGAAGATATTGCTGCGAAAGTGTGAAACTCAAAATTGAAATATTTCGAGATTTTCAAATGGCAACCCCATATTTATTTTACAGCATTCGATTCGAAATGAAAAATGAATGGCAGTCTCTTTTTACACTAATTATTTATTCTGGATAGTTTTCGAATGAGATGAAAAATACTGAAATTTTTCAGTATTTATAGTTCCTGATCTATGGTCCTGTTTACGATGAAATGGTTCTATGATTATGGCGTGAATTGTTGAAGTAGATTCTATGGTTGAAATCATAAAAAGTATTCGATGATCGTGAATGTCATAGAAAAAAGTTTACCCATATTATTCAAACACGATTCGGGTTGTTTCACAATTCACGGGGAAGGCCAAAAAATTATTGAAAGGACCTGTAGGACCTTTAACAATCGTTATTCACATTTAGCACGAATGATCGGAAAAAGATTTCAAAAATTGTTTATATACCACATGAATGCATGGAGTCTTTACTATGAGACTGCTGAGTTTGGTTCCGTTCGCATAAAAATAATCGAGATATTGCATTTCCAAACTGGCAATGCAAATGACAAAAGTTTCTGAATTTATGAATAACTTGGCAACAGTGCATAGCAGAGAAATTTTTTTTAGTGGGTTATACTGCGAATTTGGTATCGAATCGATATATAAATGAAAATATACGTAGTTCCATTTGAAATGAGAAATTAAATATGCGTTTGAGATAGACGTGGCAACACTGTCGACTTGAAAATATTTTAAGCGAAGAGTTCCGTCACCCTCAAGGCTGCACCAAAAATTCCAGAACGAAATATTCACTAGTTCTCCTAAAACTTCTAATAGGCCAACTTAAAAGGAAAACCCTGTATAGTATCATAAGAGAGAAAATAAGTTTCTTATAGAATATGATAAAACATTTGATATTTTTATTGCATGTCTCCCAGAAAAAATAGACATGTGAAAATTGTATTAATTATTATACCGAACTTTATTTTGAAACACCCTGTGTAATGAAACTTGATTTGTTTCAGATGGACACATTCAAACCATTCATCTTCTTATTGCTGTCAATACATATTTCTACAACAACTCCTTCAGTTTTAGCGGATGGCATCATCAGAAAGGACTCAATTTTAACCTTGCCAGGAAAAGAATGTCCATTGATGGATGAAACCATGGACAAACAGTTGAATTATAAACTTTTGAAGGACAAATGTTCAAATTTCGAAAACAAAGAATTTTTCAGACTGAAGTCCACTTTCGATGATATTGATACGAAATTCTTTGACGATTTGCCACAGTTCGAAGATTTCGAAGCAAAAAACTTGAATTTTTCGAAAATTTCTCTCAGTTCTTCCAATTTGAAAACCATAGACATTTCACATAACAAACTCAAAAGTTTCAAAATATTTATTCACGAGAACCTTGAAGGACTTAATTTATCCTATAATAAACTTTCATTAATTGAATTTTCACCAGTTGACCAAAATAAAATAAATGTAAAATTTTTGGATTTGTCATATAACACTTTGTCGACAGTGAATGCAATCTCGAATTTGAACAGTTTAAAATATTTAAATTTGAAGAACAACAATGTAAATTATATTAAAGAGAATAGTTTGGCAAACCTGAAAGATCTAGTCATTCTGAATTTGTCATTCAACAAACTGTCAAATCTTTATCCTTGTACTTTTTGTTTTTCACGGAATTTGGAAAACCTCGATCTTTCACATAACAATTTGAGGAATATCAAGGGTTTGTTGGACCCTTTAATCAAACTAAAGTATCTTGATTTGAACGGTAATAAAATAATCAATTTTGAGTATAGGGGCATGCTCCAAAAACATCCAAAATTAGAAAAATTTATCTTCAATTCAAATTTATTCGGCACAAATATGGCCAGAGGAAATTTCAACAAAAGATCAGTATCGAATTCTCATTTCCACGTTGCTGTCAACAACAAAAAGATGTTCCACAACGTATCGTCAATTTCACGCAAGTCAAATTTGACAGATTTTGAATATGGGAATTCTTCAGTACCCTTGAAAGATTTTTTCGAAAAACTGCATAGTTTGAACGTGGATAACATTAGGAGTTTCCTCAACGTAACTTTCGCTAAAGTTGATTCCAGCGTTGCCAAGCTGGATCATAAATACGGAAAAATACTGGAAAAACTCGATTTGATCTTGTCTCAGCTCAATTTAAAGTTGGAATCCGTCAATGAAACCCTTAGTGATATGGTGTTGGAAATTTCAAATATCAACAGTGAAAGTGGTGATATTCTTAACGCAACAGTCAATGAGGTGGTGCCAAGAACCTCTTTGTTAATTAGTGATTATGAAGAGTTAGAATATTTATTGACAATTTGCGTTTTTTTGCTTTTAATATTAGTATGCCTGACTCTTTTCAAGACTGTTTTGATGATAAGAAGAAATCGCAGGTTGAAAAAATACAGAATGAATTTGCTTAATTTGGAAACCGTACCTTGAAGTGGCGTCATGAGTTTGACCTTAAACTCGAAATTATTATTAATGATTTAATGATGATTTTTGATCGGCTATCGAAATCCTAATGGGATTTTAAATACAGGCTGACAACTAAATTAGAGCTGTCGACGTGGAATTATCGAGAGGAAGTCTGTCAAGTAAATTACGTAATCATTGATGGTAATAAAAAGTACCATTTGAAGTTTGATGTTTTTGCTTGTTCATTAAGACACTAATGTTATGTTGTATTTTTGTTCGATTGAATTAAATTGTTTTGATTATATTGACTGATACTTTTTTATTAATTTTGTTTTGATTGAGTTCTCTTATCTGAAATCATCATTAGAAGAGTTATTGTTGCATGTGATATAAGAGGTGTTCACAGAATTAAAATAAGTGCTCATAGTTTGAGAACACTTGGGAATTTGGCCAAAACCTCGAAGTAAAATGATTTTTTTTCGAGCACCTCAGGAATTGAACTGCTATATTGAACCAGTTATTTTAAGTGCTAATATTTCACTTTTAATATCTAGAAATTAAAATAAGCCCTCTGAGTATCACCTGCATTTCCATGTTCATTTTTGAAACTTTAAATTCGACACATTTTCGAAAAATTAATTATAATTGATTTTTATTTTTTGAATGTAGCTGGTGATATGGACATAGAAAATTCAATTGGAATATTGAAAAGAATAATCTTTACTTTTCCAAAACAGGATATCCGATTCAAGTGAAATTTCTTTTGTCGATGTACACTGATATACTGAATTTTCATGCAAAATTTTGTGGCGATAGTGTTAACAGAACTCTAAAAAATTCAATTTAAATATTGAAAGAAGAATCCTTTATATTTTCATAACAGAATATCCGATTCAGGTGAAACTGTTTTTGTGAATGAAAAATGATATACTGAATTTTCATGCAAATAATTTATTTTTTTCAATTTATATTTTTTACATATTTTATTTCCTCTATAATTTCTTGAATATAATCCTATTGCCCCACCAATGAACGAGCCCTCAAAAGCTCCTGCTCGGGGCTTTTCTAAATTTTTTTGTGGTGAATTTGTTTACGCTTAAAACGATGAACAATGAATTTTTGTCTAGACGAATAAGTGGTTTGAAAATTGAACTTACGAATTTATAGCAATTCAAACAAACAATGCTTTTATTGAAGGAGTAAGTAATTTAAATACATCAAAAACTCATTCCAAATAGGCAAATACAGAACTACTAATTTCTGTTGTCGTAGTGGTTTCTTCTTTTCTTCTCAAGTCCAGTCTCTTACCATGAATATAAGTGTGAAACTCATTTATCCTCAAGATCTCCAAATGGTGATCTAGTTCTTCATAGTTAAATTCCTTGATATCATTACCGATCATGTCTAAGAACTCCAATCTCCTCAAAGAATTTATAATCTTGATTTTGACTTCACTCAAATTATTATAGCTCAAATCTAAGTTAACCAAATGTATAAGACCTGTGAACATACCAGTGTCAAGATCGAACAGCTTATTATTGGCCAAGTTCAAAGTGACCAAGTTTGGATATCTCTGGAGAATGCCAGGTTTGATATTGGTGATCTGATTGTTGTTTAAAATAAATTTTTTCAAGTTCCAGAATGGGTACAAGGTATCTAGCTTGTCAAGTCTGTTATAGGACAAATCCAAAACTCTGATCTTCAAAGACAAGGATGGTCTCATACTTGACATCACAATGTTGTCATCTGTCAATTGATTGTGGGATAAATTGAGATATAAGAGGTCGTCCATGAATTCTATCGATACCTTCTGAAGGCTATTTTTGGATAAATCTAGGAATTTGAGGTTCCAAGTTCCCAGGGTGACCTCTGTTAGATTGTCCATGTCTAGGCCTTCGAAATCCTCAAGTTTTGGGAGCTTGTTGAAGAGAGCCTCTGCTATACCATAGAAGTTTCCTGAAACCTTCATTTTAACCACAGCTGCAACGTTCTTGCAGAGTTTGTCTAAGTATTCGATATCTAGAAATTCATCTACTTTGCTGTTATCAATTTCTAGGGCTGTTGGACAGTGGTGGTAAGCTTTTTCACCTATAGCACTGAATTCTAAGCTTCGTTCTTTGGCATAAGATTGATTAGCTAGAGTAGCGAAGGCAGCGATCAGGATGTATAGTGCCACTGGAGGTTCCATCTGAAAATGTATGGTTTATCATTTTCATTTGAATCGTATACATAAAATATAAATATAAATAAATTTCAAGTGGATAACCAGTTGTCATTTTGGTTAACCAATTGCATTCAAGCCGTTTTGGTTATTTTTGGTTCGAAGTAATGACGTCATGAATTAGCCCTTCGACGTGATTTGAACCGCAAATGACCAGATGGGTAAATCTTTTTACTTTTGGTTATTAGAAAAGTAGGATTCTACTCGGCAAATTTCAGAAGTTGTTGACTGGCGAAGCATAGGTACTTGAAGAAGATTTGTATTCGTGAGCTCATCCACGTTACGATTTATATTGAGAAAACTATTTCAACAATTTCATTTATCGGCTTAGTTTCATTCATTTAGCAATTAACCTTATCTATTGAAATCTCTAAGTAAGGTTCGGTAATCAAAGCACCCAAAAGCTTCTAACTTGTTAATATTATTTAAAATATAATGGTCCGAAGTTCTCAAAGATTACTGATATGGTTCGAGTATAACGAAACATTTTTTTCTTCACTTGGATAATGGGAAAAGCTCTGTGTTACAATTAATAGATTTCGACTCTTAGAAAAAATTATGATTTTGTGTTCGAAAAAAAGTTTCATTAAAAGCAAAAGTTACTGTGACGTGTAAGATGTAGCCAAATACCACAGCGATATCAATACATATGAATTTAAATCTATTGGATAGTGTCCTCCTTTTGGTTATATTTTGCCTTCGAATCATTTCTGTCAGAACAAAAAAACTTTGTCAAGCGCAACATTCTCAAAAACATATGTTCATCGTTACATTGAATCCACGTTTCAGACATTAATATTTTGGGATGCATGGAGTTGAACTTGAAGCATAAAACATAAAAATTATAAATATAACCTATATCGACAATTGACAAATAACCAGAAACCGCATTCAAGCGATCCAAGGGCCAGTTATTCGTTCTAGGACAAAAAGGGAATAACCAAGGGCTGAACCAGTGATAACCGCAATTATTATTGGTTATTTGCTTGAAATTGATTATAATTTTTCATTTCAGTTTCTGAGATGAACAGTTAACAGTAGGTAAGTATTTATACAGCGTTCCAAAATAACGTAACTCAATAATTTTTGAAAGGAGAATTATTAAGGAAAATCCTAGCAACCGTCCATTTTTTATTTCAAAAACAATTCATCTTATAATTGAATTTTATATTTCTCACCCATCTGTTTTATTTCTTCAAATGGGAATATATTGTCGAGTTACGTAATTTTTTGGTACGCTGTATATTAATGATTATTATCAAAATTCGGCAATCCATTAATTCCGAATGAATATTTTTTGAAAAGACCCGTAACTTTGTATTATTATAAATAAACGTGCCAATAGTAGAAATAAAACATGTGGAACATGTGAATATTTATTTCATAACGAAAATATCCCAAATAGGAAAAGTACCTATACTCACTTCGTCATCAAGGGGAAAAATATGTACTCTACAAACGAATCACCTCAAAATGAATTGGCCCGAGAAAGAAATGCTACCAGATATAACTTCCAGCAGACATAATTGGTTCCTTTGTAACATTTCTCGGATAAGGGAACGAGAAGTGATAATAAGTCAATTGTTTTCGTTTCAGTTGTTCAATTGTTTTTTCTATCATAGATCAATGTAATCAACTAATCAACCATTATACTCAACACTCTTTGTTTCATTCCAGGAACACAGTGAAAGGTTTTATTTCAGCTGAGTTTTAGTCATTTTTTGCTATCATTCCCCAAAGAAATAAGGAATGAAATTCATAGTCCTACAAAAAAATGTAGGTTCTTGAAAAATAGCCACGTTTTTAAGTCGAATACAGATTGAAGAAGTACTGTATTTCATCGAAAATACATAAAAATTAGTGAGTTCAATTTCATTGTATTAATCTTCATGAAAGAATGTAATTTTTACGCTTGGTTGCATTAATTATATGCCTCTTAACGTAATTCTAATGTGAATTAGATCGTGGCATGAAATTTAAAATACCGAGTATTTACCACACTGAACAATGGATCTAAACGCTGTGTCAATCGACTTATCTATTATAGTAACAGATTATTACATCAAGGTATACGAAAATTGAATATTTTCTCAGCCTCTTATATTTCTCATTTATTATATTAAAATTATGTATTGCATTGTCACATTCAATTGAATCTGATATATGAAAAATATTCTATTCGAGGAAATACCAAGAAAAAAGCATTGAAATATTCATGAATTCTTTTACAATAATTGTTGAGGAGAATGTTTTATTTATGTCAACTATACAGGGTTTCTGTAAACAGACACTAGGGAGCTTGAGAGATGATTCCTCGATGAAAATAAGCATCGGTAGTTCATATGATTTTTTTTGGAAATCGACCCGACTTCCAAGATACAGCCTTTGGAAGGCAATGAAGAGTTGACATTCATAAAACTATTCATAATGTACAGCACTAAGTAGATGTTACTAATACAATTTCTTTAGATCCCATAACTACCCCCTATGAGTTTCATTCAAACATTTTTTCGTGGGATAGATTTTCGAAAAATAAAAGTCTCTTATGTTTTCCCATTAAATTCTGGAGAAAATAGTATTTTTCAAAATTTCGATATAGTCGACACTTTTCTCGGAAAAAATAAAAACTTACAAGCAGTTATGATAACTGTTCATTTCATTTTATCGTATAAGTGTATAATGTCTATGACAGGAGATAAATATATTCTATAAATCTTTCTGAAGGTTTAATTACTAATTTCTTAAAGAAAATTATATCCTCAATATTTTAATTTTACAAAAAGAACTTTCTTTCTATTATAAACCATAATTGGCAGAACCAATTTTAAGCATAAACAATATCTTAGAATATTCATTCTATGGAACATACGTTGAAATGGAAATAAACAGTGATCATAAGTGCTTGTAAGTTTTCATTTTTTCCGAAGGTATCAAAATTCCGCAAAAGATTTTCTTTTCTATAGAATTAAATGAGAAACCATAAAAGAATTCTATTTGTCGAATATCTATTCCACGAAAACAATTTTTGAAAGAAAATCATAAGGAGTTGTTATTTTCAATCCCTAATAATTAAGGTATGGGATCAGAAAAAAATGTGTGAGTAACATCTACTTGATGAATCATTTTATGTAAAGTTTTATGATTCAGTGTTTTTAGGACTCCTAAAAAAATCAGAAACTGTCAACCCGTCATCGCCTCCCAAAGGCTGTATCTTGGAAGGAAAGTCGATTTCGAAAAAAATGTGTATGAACTACCCCTACTTATTTTCATCAAGAAATCATCTCCCAAAATCCCTCGCATTTGTTTATAGACACCCTGTATGGTGCGATTCTTCGGAACAGATTTCATAACAGTTATTAAAAAATCGCTTAAAAAACCAACTGTATTAATGAATATGTACTGTTAAGTACCTATAATAATAAGTAGTTTCGTTGATGGCAAAAACATTGGACTCATAATTTATGATTTCAATATGTAATTGCTGTTATTGAATTGTTTGTCACAGGTCTTTGTCATCAATATCAGTTTGAAGAAATGGTAGTTATTTTCACGATTTGATTCCTCTTATTTCATCGGTGGAATTTTTTTCTTTAGGATTTAGTCAATGAAACTTGATAAACTATTTTTTCATTTTCTAATGATTGTTATATCGAGTTTCACAAGGTGAGTGGCCTTTAAGTGTATTATGGAAACTATTGATGGTAAAGATCTCAAATTTTGTGGATCGATATTTGGTCATGTAAGGTACATTTTATAAATAATTTCAGATTTCTATTGTTGCCAGATGTACGACAATTTGGCAACAACTTTTTTATTTTGAATGGAACATCAGGTGTTTCTATGTTTTTATGATAATCCATAAACATCTAATCTATTCACTCTTACTTTTTCCTACCTATCTTTAACGGCTTTTGAGTTATTAGTTATTTTTCGAAGTTTTAGTTCAAATTGGCGTGTCACGAAAATTGCTCTGGTTCGCTTATTATTTGAGATTCAAATCAGAAATTTTGTAAGTCATCAGATATTGATCTGATCAAGTTACAAAATCGTAAACAAGTCTGTTTTTTCAAATAAGATACCTAGTATATTCTTCAATTTTTGGAATCAGTACAACACACTCTACAATTTTTTTATTATGTAATATTGAGCGAACTAGAGTTAGTTTAATAACAGTTAAGGAAAGGTAGAAAAAAGTAAAAGTGGATAGATTTATTATTTTATGGACTCTCCAAAAAAATTGGAATAGAGTATGTCCCATTTAAAATAACAAAGTTGTTGTCAAAAAGTCGTACATCCGACAGTCGCAATGTGAAATTATTTCGAAAAAGTACCTTACATGGCCAAATATATATCCACAAAATTAGAAAGCGTTACCATCAATAGTTTCCATAATAATCCGATAGGCCACTCACCTTGGTACACCCGATATATCCCGTAATCGAATTATAATATTCAATTGTTGATACGTAGAATAGCATGAGAACGTTTGTATTGAGTACGAGTAATCAAAAACATCGAGTTTTGTTAGTTTAATTCGTATCAACTTCAGTTGTTGATTACCCTTTACGATTAAATCTTGCATGAAAGGAATTTTCATGAATGAAATGCATTGAAGGCAAAATAAAATCAGTAATTGACTCATGATAATACAATTAGATATATAATTCTGCATAGGCTTATATAACTACAGGGTTTTCCTTTCAAGTTGGCCTATTAGACTTTTTCGGAGAATACTGAAAAATTTCAGTATTTTTCATCTCATTCGAAAACTATCCAAAATAAATAATGAATGTGGAAAGAGACTGTGATCATTTTCTATTTCGAATCGAACGCTGTAAAACAAATATGGGGTTGCCATTGGAAAATCTCGAAATATTTCAATTTTGAGTTCCACATTTTCGGAGCAATATCTTTGAGCCTTAAGACGTATCAAAAGACAGAATGTACCACATGAATGCACGATTTCTCTTCTATGAGACTGCTGAGTATGGTTCCGTTCGCATAGAATATAATCGAGATATTGCATTTCCAATGTGATAATGCAGATGTCAAAATTTCCAAGAATTTGTGCATAACTTGGCAACAGTGCATGGTAGAGAAATTTTTTTAATATGTTTTACTGAGAATTTGGTATTGAATCGATACATAAATTAAAATATAGGTAGTTCCATTTGAAATAAGAAAGTAGATATGCGTTTGAGATAGACATGGCAACACTTTCGACTTGAAAATATTTTGGGCGAAGAGTTTCTTCACCCTCAAGGCTCCATCTGAAATTTCAGAACGAAATATCCACTAGTTCTCCAGAAAAGTCTAATTGACCAACTTATAAGGAAAACCCTGTATGTCTACAATTATTGTGTGTCGAAGGCTGAAAATGAAGTAACCAAATTATGAACTTCAATGTGCGCTATATCGTTTTTCCAAAATATCTGAAGATCTCGAATTTTGAGCCGAAAACGATATGATTCGACTCCGTGAGACGAATCCGTGTTCAAATTCAATTCTGTCCGTGGAGTCGTATGGCCATAAGCTCGATAACTTTCGAAGGGATTGTCCTAGAAACTTGAGATTTTCAGGGTGACTTTGGTTTCCAAAAATTGTTCCTCAATATTTCAGACGAAACGAAACCAATCGAAATGAAATCTTGAGGCCATGTGCAAGACGCTCATAATGAGCCTTATGCAAAATTTTGTGGGCACAGTGTCAACAGAACTATATAAATTCAATTGGAATATTGAAAAAAAATCTTTATATTTCCATAACAAGATACCTGATCCAAGTGGAATTTATTTTGTTTATTATAATTGATGTACTGAACAATCGTGCAGCAAAATTTCAAGAGGATAACATCAGCAGAATCATAGAATCAAATTTTTCTATTATTGATTTTTTTACATATTTCCTTATTTGAATAATTTCTAGAAAACGATTGGAATCGTGCTGAGATTTTGCAATCATATAAGTCCTACACAAAATTTTTGAGGTAATAGCTAATTGCTCCTACAATAGACGAACGTTCAACAACACCTGCCCAGTTCTTGTGACATTTTATTGTTGTCATCCTTCAAAATAATTAATGTTGATATTCATGTACACATTATCCAGGGTTTCCTAAATTGAACGAACAAACGAAAAGGGAAGATTCCTCAAGTGAGTTTAAGAAAAAAAAAGTCCCATAAACATGGGGTCGCAAACGTTCCGTTTAAGAGATACAGAGTGTTGAAGTTCTAATTTCTGAGCAAATATTGTTGTGACAGTCATAAAAATCGTAATGAAAATAATAGTCCAACTACATTAAAAAAAAATAAATACCTATGCACAAATGCAACCTCCTTCACTTAAAAAAAAACAAACGTCAAAACTAGCACTGAATTCATTCACCGTAGATTACAAACTGGCCTTCCTATCATAGTTACGAGAATTTCGAGAGAATCGTGCAAAATTTTTTTGTCGAAATCGTTAGTAGATACGACAACACTAAAAGAAACAGAAAAGTTTAGTATAAGAACAAAGCTTCTTTTTACATTTTTTCAAATTGACAGTTGCACACGAAAAAAAAGTTCTGCAGAAGAAAAAGTGGCAGTGCTCCAGAAAAAATTTCACCCTGTAGATCTTCTATCGAAATTTCCATGTAACGTGGTGAGAACTCTCAAATGTAATATCTATGCCAAATTTCAGTTGAATATCTTGTGAAGTGTAGATACTATGAGAAAAAACTTGAAAAAAATTCAAAGTTCAACACTCTTTATTTCGAAAACGAAACGTTTGCGACCCCATGTTTATGTGACTTTTTTTTTTAAACTCACTTAAGGAATCTCCCCTTTCCGTTTGTACGTTCAATTTAGGAACACCCTGTAGGTATATACTTTTCCGTCGATCTCAAAATAAAACGTGATTTTCATTTGTACGAAATGGATCATTAATGAACCATTTTAATGCACAATTTATGGAATTTTAATGAGCTATTCTCATGGCAACCGTTCACGAAGTATTCAGAAGCACTACGGAAAATGTCGAAACTCTACTGGAATATAGATACATAGAAATTTTACTGTGTCAAATGTAAGTCTTGTGCAAAATGAGAATGTATTTCAATCAAGAATTCATGAACAATTCAGATCGAGATCGTAGGAAAAATCTTGTAATCAACTCGGTTATTAATCGAGCGACTAATGGTCTCGAACTATTAACTATCTTAACCGCTGTATTTAATAACCTAGTTGATTAAATAACTATTAATTTTCAAAGAATCATGATCAAATTTCAATTCAATTTGAAAATAGGGGAGCTGCATATTGAGTTACAGAGAAAAATGCATAATGAGTTTACTTATCTTCCATTTTTTCAGTTTTAGTTCCTTGTGCCATGGAATAAAGAACACAATAATGTTAGGTATCTGGTGTTCAAAGATATCGGTATATCAACAGTACAGAAATCTACCCATCGATGAAAGCTTTCGAGGAAACCTTCATAGGGGTGGAAATGAGGATGCAGGGTTGAAACAGCTTTGGGTCTCTACTCGAAGAGGGCGCTAGTGGAGTCGAACGGATCCCAAATGTGTTAACGAGATATCATTCGAAAAGAATCTTCAGTTGAATTTCATACATTATTTCTCAACATTATTCAGTTTTCTTGTTTAATATTAGTATAAAAAAAATCAATAAAAGCACTGAGCAGGAGCTTTTGAGCGCTTGTTCTATGGTGGAGCAATAAGACTTTCACCTCAAACGCAAAAAACTGCAGTGAAATTTTATTATCCTATCGATATTCGAAAAAAATTTTCTGAAGCGATTTCCAATATGATGTGTTATTTTGAATAGCCCGATATTTCGGTAGATGTCACGTTTGCAGCTGTCGTTTTTTGAAATTTGACAAGTAGAAACTACGCCATTGATTGAAATGAAACGATAAACGCTTCAAGAACGGCCACACAAGCAACGAAACCATTGATCTTTTGCGGCAAAAGTTTCCGTGCCGTGTGATCTCTCGAAGTAGTGATCACAATTGTCCACTGAGATCTTGTGATTTAACACCTTGCGACTTTTTCCTTTGGGGTCACGTGAAAGAGAAGGTCTACGCCAATAGCCTAGAGTCGATTCAAGACTTCAGAGATGGAATTCGTGACGCTATCAACGACATAGGGCAGTCACTTTGCGATTTGATTATGGAAAATTTCATTAAAAGGATATGGTCCTGTAAGCGTGGTCGTGGTGATCATTTGCCTGAATTGGATAGTATTGATCTGGACCACTTTTAGTTTCTACAAGACTGCGCTACGTGCCACCAGAGCAACGAAACCATTGATCTTTTGCGGGAAAAGTTTCCGGAACGTGTTATCACTCGAAGAGATGATCACAATTGGCCAACGAGATCTTGTGATTTAACACCTTGCGACTTCTTTCTTTGGGGCCACGTGAAAGAGGAGGTCTTGGGAATATCCAAGCGTCGATTCGAGATCTCAAAGATGGAATTCGTGAGGCTATCGATTACATAGGGCAGCCACTTTGCGATTTGGTTATGGAAAATTTCATCAAAAGGATATGGTCCTGTAAGCGTGGTAGTGATGGTCATTTGCCTCAGGTTATTTTCCACTTTTAACTGCGTAGCTTCTTCTTTATTATGAAATAAACATCCGATCAGTTATATTCAAAATGGCATTTTTCTTTGAATATCAAAATAACACCTTATTGGAAAACCCTTTACAACAAGGTCTGATTCTCCAACTGACATTATTGGAACACATCTATGAAAACTGTGCAATGTTGAATTAAAAAAATATAGGTTTCCGTATACATCGCTAGGGAATTCTGATATTCTGGACAAAGTTTCTTGAAGTAAAAGTCAAGAATTCGTTACAGTATGGAACTGATATTTTTTTCAGTTGTAAGTGTTTTCCATAAAACTTTTGTTTGCTTATGCACTTGACAGTAATTTCGATGAAACAGTAAGTATGCTGCCTCAACCATCTCTGGAAGAGAACCACTAATGGAAATGCCATTTGGGAATTGAATTATAAGCAATTTTTCCAAATTAATTAATTTCCCAAATTTTAAAGAATTTGCGGAAAAAAGGTATGTTTATTTCGTAAGAAAAGACGAAATAGTAGTCTCTGTAAACAAGCAATCTCCACAGTTGCCCTGGAATGTTATGCTTTTTCCATCCAGTAAACAATATACTATTTTTCACTCAAGTTATACTTGGTAAGTTCAGTACATGGATGGGTGATAGCTAATTTGATCCCTCAAAGTTCCCAATCCAAATGAAAATCTTTTTTTCCTGGAAAATCTCCAACACTTCAATCACTCTAAAGAAAAACCTCCCCAACTATCGATTTCGATTACTGATGAACACCTCGCTTCAGAGGCTGAGGGGGAGCTTTATAGCCCATTAGATTCCAGGGATATTTTCCCTCCGATAGTTATTGATATCGGCCGTTAAATTCCCGATTTCAAGCACCATCTAACACTTGCAGACTGCGAAAGAGAAAACGAATAACTCTTCTGTTGGTGGTGTCTTCAAGATATATAGGTGTAAAATTGAGTTGACGTTCAACAAACACCTTCGTACGCTCGATTTGATACTTCATTACCTAAGTGATTAGATGACAGGTATTTGTTTTCACGTTTTCGACTTCATTGAATTTTAGTACGAAGATTTTAGGTCACAGCAGAGATATTTTCAGGTCTACAGTTGACAGAAATTACATTGAGATATAGAGGGTGTCTGTAAACAAATGCGAGGGAGATGATTGCTCGATGAAGATACAGCCTTTGGAAGGCGATGACGATTTGACAGTTTTAAATTGTTTCACGGCTTCTTAAAAACACTGAGTCATAAAAATATACATCATATGAAGCACTAGGTGGATGTTACTCACAATTTTTTTAGATCGTGGGATAGATTTTCGAAAAATAAAATTCTCTTATGGTTTCCCAATTCTGGAGAAAAAAGTCTCTTGCAAAATTTAGATACAGTTGACGCTTTTGTCGGAAAAAATAAAAACTTACAAGCAGGTATGATCACTGTATGTTAATTCCAACTCATCGTATACCTAGGTGCAGTGGCGCAGCCAGGATTTTGTTTTTGGGGGAGCTGAACTGAACAATTTTTGATGATACAACAAATAACGAAAGTTGCAAAAAAATGAAGAAGAAAGAAATAACGAAGAAATTAATCTTTGGGGAGGGCTGCAGCCCCAAAGCCCCCCTCCCTGGCTGCGCCAGTGCCTAGGTGTTCTGTAGAATGAAGATTCTGAGATCTTGTATGTTTATGACAGGAGATGAAGATGTTCTATAAATCGTTCTGAAGGTTCAATTACTAATTTCCGGAAGAAAATTATATCCTCAATATTTTAATTTGACAAATAGAACTTTCTTTCGATTAATAAGCATAATTGATAAAACCAATTTTGAGCATAAACAATATCTTAGAATTATCATTCTATAGAACATACGATGAAATGGAATGAACAGAGATCATAACTGCTTGTAAGTTTTGATTTTTCCGAGAAAAATATCTACTGTGTCGAAATTTTGCAAGAAATTTTTTTCTCTAGAATTCAAACTACTTAGAGAATTTTATTTTTCGAAAATCTACCCCACGAAAACAATTTTTGAAAGTGAAGCATAAGAGTTTTATTTTCAACTCACTCTGTATATGTTTAATGAGTTCAACTCATATTAATTCCATGCCTCGAGAACAAAACTAGATTTGCCTACCTACAACCATTCATACCCCATTTTAAGTAAGTGTGTATTTTCATGTCTTCATAAGTACCTAACATTTTCTTCAAGAATTATTCCTAATTAATTCATTATAATCTTAAGTTTTAATACGAACATTTGTGTCATATGCATGATTGCTTAAGGAGTCAAAAATATTAATCATTTCTGATAATGTTTTCAATATAATTTCTGAAGATAAAGGGTTTGAAGGAATAAGCTGAACTGGTTCTCATTGTAGGATTTCTTCTTTATAATAGATACAAAAATTCTTCAATGATCATATGTGTAAGAACTTCGATCAAAAATCTGAAAACAAAACACAAGACAAAATAATTTTTTTTCGAAATCCTGACAACGAATAACCCGTATTATTCAGAGGGTTCATTATTTCTAGAATTATTTTTTCTGGGTATCACTGGATGTGTTTATGAGGGATGAAGAACTTCATTAGATATACAGTCAGGAAATAATTACAGTGGAACTTCCCCAAAACGAACGTCTTTATAACGAATTTCTCTGTATAACGAATTTCGTAAAAGACCTTGCACCTTGAATCTACATTCCCTGTTAAAAACACCTTCTAAAACGAAGTAAATTCTCTCTATAACGAAATATTCAAAGAACATCACTCTTTGAATGGGTATTGGTAAGAAGGTATAGGGGTGGGTTTTTTCCGAAATTTTTCCGGACGTACGTAATAAATCACGACCTTAAACTACATCATTACGGCGGTCAGTGAGATCCTTCCGAAACAGTTTCAAATATACCCCTGGCTGTTTGGTTTCAATCTAACCATTACACTTGAGTGAAAGTTGTGCGAAAATGTCTAAAAGGAAGTGTTTAAGTTTGAATGATAAACTTAAATTTATCTGTGGAGTCGACTGCGACATTGCCGACTATTAGAAAAAAAATTCTGTATAACGAAATTACTTCATAAATTTTTTTTTTGTGGATTTAGCTCTTTCGTTATAGGGTAGTTCCACGGTAATTCAATCCCCTATTTTGACATCAGCAGCTTTTTTCGGATATGATGAATCATTGAGTATTACTTGTCTCTAAAAAAATCGAAACTGGGCTGACGTGAAGTCAAGTGCTCCATCCCGTATTTCCTTCGTCATTTCGCAATCTTCCGCCTACTCTTCGCACCCCCTTCACCCACCTATCACCCGTTTTCTTGCCACGACAAAAACATTTCTTGATTAGATGCAAATTCCTGCCCCTAATGCGTATTAACGATTCATTAGCGAGAAGCCTAGGAAACTTTAACTGAAGATTAAATATAATAGTTAAGCGAAACGTCGCCGAACTCTAATGTCACTCATCGCTAAATGTCACTTCCTTATTATCACATTAAGAGAGGAGAGAAAGGGAGTGGTAGATGGTCCCTATTATGATCCAGAAGACGGAAGATTCAATTCTGAAATTTGGTGAGACGTACGGGAGAGAACAAAATTCTGGAATAGATGAAAGATGTTCGGGATTGAAGTACGTAAGAGGGTAGATGTATTGGTGAATTACAAAGAACGTTTTTGCCGGTAGGTACAGGAACTTTAAATTGACCATAGCTACATCGTATTACTACAACTGAATGCACAGATCAGCTGAAATTTCTTCACTGCGACCAATAAGTAAACTGTAGCATTATCATACTACAGGGTGTACCGGGTTTTTCACTATAATTTGACCCTCCCTTTAACTTTGATACTGAAGAAGATACAAAAAAATGTTTCGTACAAAAGTTTCACGAAATCAACTGAGATTTTTTGATATGCGTCCGGAAACTGAAATATATACAGGGTGACCAACATATTGATGGCAACTTCATTTTTTCAAATGAACACCTGTATATTTTTCCATATTTACCTAGCTCTTTTTCCCCTGATTTCGAATATGTTACATATGTTGGTCAATCTTCTTCATTCTGAGCACCACAGAGTTTCAAATTTCAATAACCATCTGGCATAGCGTTTTGGATGTTCGTGAATATTTAAGTGACCAATTTGATCTTTGGATTGTTAATGGCGCACCCATTTTATGGCCACCAAATAGTCCCGATTTAACACCGTTGGACACGTTTTATAGCCGTTCCTGAAGGAAAGAATTTACTTCAGCAATAATGACAATCAATGAAAGCGGAGAATAATGTGAATGATATAAAATCCATTATTAATCCAATTAATCCAATATTAAACCAATAATTCGGAACTAATCCCTTCAACGCACAAAGAATAATGATAATATTGTAATGATTAGAAACAAATTTGAACCTTTAATTTCTGACTTTAATCAGAGCCATAAAAATGCTATCAAATTAGTCTAAACAACTTGAGACAACTATATGAACTATGTGTATTGAATGAAGGTGGTCATTTTGAGCAATTTCTTTAGTTGATGTTTTTCCTACCATACTACCATATGATTATCATTTTCATTGAATAAGTAATTGTTAAGTCTTCATTCTAAAATAATACTTTTAAGTAGATTTTTTGAATATAAAGTATTTCACTTTTTTTTTATTCGGTGTCTTCATTTCAAAACTTTGAAACTCTGAAAATTGAAGAGACACATCCACATACGCATTTATATTCGGGATCAGGAGGAAATAGCCTATCTAAAAAGGAAGAATATACAGGACAGGGTGTCCCATTTGAAAAAATATAGTTGCATTCAATGTTGTTCAACCTGTATATCTTCCCATTGACGTTATTTTAACTTCAAAAATGAGCGATTTCAGTAAACGCACTCTGCCACTTGTATAATGATTACAGATCTTGGCAGGTGGTTCTTAAAATTTAAAACTCTGTGGTTCTCAGAATAAAAGAGATAGACCAACATATGTTACATAATCGAAATCAGGGAAAAAAGAGCTAGCCAAACATGGAAAAATAAACATGGTGTTCCATTTGAAAAAATTAAGTTGCCATCAATATATTGGTCATCCTGTATATATTTCAGTTTCTGGACTCATATCATAAAACCTCAGTTGATTCCGTGAAACTTTTATACGAAACACTTTTTTGTATCTCCTTCAGTAACAAAGTTGAAGGGGGGGTCAAATTATAGTGAAAAACCCGGTACCTATATGAATTGTTGCGAAAAAAATAAGGGGTTGATACCTTGATAAAAAGGACACTGTATACACTTACTCAGGAAAAGCAGAATTTTTTTCATTTTAACATATTATATTTATATCAACCTTAGGAACAATATGTATATCAGATTGTCGCGAAATTTTTACATTTGGTTTGTTCTATAGGGCGTTCCCAAATTTCTGCTTCGAAAAAATGAATTTTTGAGTTTTGGTCGAGGTTTTTCTGATAATTCTTCAGAATTTTCAGAATTTTATCCTTATTCCTTGGGTTCTGAATAACAAGAGATCACAGATCTCCAAGCACCGCCCTTCACGTTAGGTTTCGTTATATAGGCTGTTTCATGAAGCTTTGAAAGTAACTGAATGTAACTTTGTTGGTGACTTTGGGACCAGTCTGAATTATTTTAAAATGATACCATGAAGTATTCCGACCTCTGTAGGAAGTTTGATTAATGTACAAAGAACAGTTGCAAAATTATTCCCATTTATTTCGGATTTCATACAATTTTTCTTCAAACTTATCTGTAGCTAGCATTGCTCTCAAGCAATATAGATAGATATATTTGATTTTTTTTATTCCATATACATAAGTGAAACTTTTTAAAAGGTCGACATACCTTATGGTATAGTATCTTGAATAATATTCCAAAAAAAAATTTATCCTTAGAGGCTTGAAGATACAAAACCTGATGAAATGATAATAATGTTTTTATATAAACAGATAGCAAAATAATGAGATTTGTCACTCTGAATTATGTCTGTCATCCTGTATATTCTTAAATGAAAATACCTTCGGAACGACTGTCAATACCTATCATAATATTTATACTGAATAAAAACCTATATTACTTGACAGCAATGCTAACTAGAGATAAGTTTTGAAGAAAATTGTATGAAGTCCGAATTTAAAAGTGAATTATTTTGCAACTGTTCTTTGCACTTCAATCAAACTTCCTACAGAGGTCTAAATACTTCATGACATCATATTTTGAAAAATTCAGGCTGGTCCTAAAATCACTAACAAAGTTGCATTCAGTTACTTTTACAGCTTCATGAAACAGCCGGTGTAACGAAACCTAACGTGGTGGGCGGTGTTTGGAGATCTGTGATCTCTGGTTATTCAGAACCCTAAGGATAATGATAAAATTCTTAAAATTGAGAGATTTATTATCTAAATTTAAAAATTAATTTTATCACAGTTGAAATTTTGGAACACCTCAGACGTAAGAATTTCATGGAAATCTGATATATTTTTCCTCAGATTAAAATAAATATAATGAATAGAATGAGGAAAATTCACAGTGTCCCCTTTTCCAAAATAAGTGCGGGGGTCCTTTATGGAAAGACCTGAGTGGTGCTTTCGAGAGATTGTTCATTGGCTTAGTGATAAGGCTATCACCTCAAAATTTTAAATGGGACTCGGGATTCATAATGGGTATATGAGTGCACAATCTTAGTATGATGAGAATTATATTCTGGAAAAGATGTAGGAAATATCAAAATTCTATAGTTCTAATTTCAAAATTCTTTGCAAATTAGCATCATCATTCATTTCGCCAATTTACATCCTCAAAGATTTTTACTGGGAATATTAGAATTTTTTTCGATATAATAGTCCGAGAGCTGGTACGAATTTTAGGGTAGGTATTTGAGGCAAGCTGAAAACTTGTCAGATACCTCTCCTATTATATCCCAACTCGGGATTGCAGAACTGGCTGGTGAGTAGCGGGGCTAAATCAACCCCTACATTTTTAAAAATATTTTTTTTTCTTCCCAAAAATATATTTGAGGCAATACGCAATTTATATATGTTGGAGTGTAATGCTTTATAAATACTAAAAAAATAAGCCAAATAAATTAATCGGGGTTTTAACATTGCCAGACGCGTGCAAGAATATTTTGCAAAAAATTATAAGAAATGTTTTTGAGGCAGCTTGAAATTTTAATGGAGTGTTACTTATAACTGAAAAATAAGATTCCCAAAAAGACAGATCATTTAGGTAGGGCTTTCTACCTGCCAGGCCATTAAAAATGTAGGGGTTGATTTAGCCCCGCTACTCACCAGCCAGATCTGCAATCCCGAGTTGGGATATAAAAGGAGAGGTATCTGACAAGTTTTCAGCTTGCCTCAAATACCTACCCTAAAATTCGTGCCAGCTCTCCTACTATAACAACAGACCTTTCCATGGTTGTATAGAGCAGCTCCCACAAATTGTGTACTGTTTAGAATTAGTATTGAACATTGACTAATTCTAAATTATGTATTCGGAAAAATACATTTCAGAAATGATTATGCAATACCCTTGAAATTTGGAATTAATATTCAATATAAAAAAAATTGATTCAAACAAAAATATTAATCAAAAACGTTCATAACGAATTTCACCAAAAATAAAAAAATGTGTTTACAAAATTCTATATATATGTATGTATATGTAAAAAATTTTATACAAGTGACATCAAGACCATTAGAGATAAGAAAACGGGACATAAGAACAACATCAAAAATAGAGAAATTAATAGATCACAAATCGCTCATCATTTATGTTCAAATAGCAGAGATCATATGATTAACTGGAACAACACAAAGATCCTAATGACGGAACCTGATAATTATAAAATTGAAATTGAGGAATCCACATGTATTTTGTTAGATGAAGTAGATAATTTGGCAAATTGTTTTGTTGGAATATATCGTATTTGGATTGATTTATTGAAGAAAGAAATGACACAAGGAATTTCAAAAGTAAACAAATTAACATCTTTTTGTGTTGAAAACTTTCAATGTCAATTAGACTGCAAATGAAAAACACACAATTCCAAATACCTTACAAGTTTGTCTGACGGAGGTGTCTGATATACCTAGACAGCGAAACGTTACATTGTCTCTTTCCTTCATTTCCTGTTTTAGTTTTACTGTTAGAAAACAATTTTTTCAAAACCAATTTGCTCCTGACAAATAATTGTGAAGATTCTCGCAGGAGCACTTCATCTCAAATAAAATTTTTCTGTTTCAGAGACTTTGAGTGGAAACCTAAAAAATTTTTCAGAAATGCAGAAAACTGCCATATTACATTTTAATCGATATCTTATATTTTGCCAATATAGATCACTAGGAAAGAACTGTTGAAATATTATAATTTTTGTAGTTGAATGAGATACCTTACATAGTTTTTTTGAACTTTATTGAAAAACCCAATCTATTACAAAAAATACAAATAATCCAAACAACCTTGAAACAAAACATCTTAAAAATACATCAATAATATAAAAACTCAGTACATAAAAATAACTTATCACCTAAATACATGTCCCTTATCCTAAACAGTTGTATGTGTGTTACATGTCTTAATTTTTCTCGAAAATAATATAACCACTTAAAATTAGTTGGAAAACTTAATAGTAACGGCGAACGTATATATAAATTTGTTAAAATTAAAATTGTGGAATTTTCAATTAACAATTATTATCAACTTAAAAATTAAAGCATTTTTTACAGTTTCCAGGTAAAAAAATTTGTTGGGGAGGAGACATTTTTCTGGAAAAAGTGAAAAATAAAATGAAATAACTTATGGACTAACTTATATTGTACCAGATGTTCTACTTAAATATAAGAATTATCATTCCTGTGAAGTCAACGACTAAAATCAAAGAAAAATAGTATTTTTAAGGAATTTTAGTAGCCGTGTCCTTGTTTCTAGATTTTTCATATTCGGTTGAAGTTTTGTCAAATTGAATTACTTAACTATTCAGTTAGTCCAATACTGACTATAATATTTTTTTAGATTAATATATGTCATATTAGGTGATAGGTTAAGATTGGATTTCAACTATAATGAAGAATCAATTATAATTTTGTTTTGAAAGTAAATTTTTCATTCAATTTTGTTAAAATGAACACAGTTGGTTTATGTTAAAATTATTAACTAATTGTTTGGTAATATGTTATTGTTTTTGCGAATCTGTTATTTTTTTCAAATCCAGCAGTTTTTATGAAATCGTTTTCGGTAAGTTGATTTCTGATGTCAGCTTTTTC
This sequence comes from Propylea japonica, assembly GCA_013421045.1. Taxonomy (NCBI): domain Eukaryota; kingdom Metazoa; phylum Arthropoda; class Insecta; order Coleoptera; family Coccinellidae; genus Propylea; species Propylea japonica. Next base: position 84,685,812 of record CM024242.1, read on the forward strand.
TACGGTAATGCTTTGTTGAATAATTCCTGATAATAATGAAAACACATGATTCCAATAATTTTTGGTTTTTGTTCGAATTGAAAATATCTCATAGGAAGATTACGTAATGTACCTATCAGAGAAAATAAACGTCGAATTAAAATATTTAGGTTGAGATATTTTTTCAAATACTTTTCAGATTGATTTATCTCATGTTCATGAAATCAAAGTTTTTTAATGGCAATAAAAATCTGATTTGAATATATGTTCCAAACTGTTAACTGTGTTCTTAAATTTCATATTTAATTGTTTGCGATTCAATAAAATACTGCTGGAAAAACGAAGAATTTTAAGGATTTTTTCTGATTTTATTGAAGAATATTCATTTCCTGTATTTGATGTGAAGAGAAATGGACATATTTTCGAGATTTTCTCATATTTCTAATATCAGCAGCTTTGTGAAATTAGACCCTCTTGATGTGAATATCTGGCAGAAATAAATTTGAATTATATTTAGGTTCATCATCTTGAGTTGACATTTTTTGTGGAATGTATTTTCAGCTATAGTTTATTCTGTGAAACTCTTGATATATTTCAGGCAGATTCTTCGAAATTTGGTGATATAATTTAATAACTCTTGCTTTTGCTGGTTTGTTTGGACAGAAAAGTTTTCATATGAATTTCAAAAATGACATTTTTTTCCTGACAGAAATTGAAAATTTGTAGATAAAATCGATAGCATTTCTTATTTCGAAGACGTCTGAATCAATGTAATATCATAATAAAACATTATTAAAATAAAATTTTCGTTCTATTTTTCTGAAACTTTTTACGTAATTTCTAGAATGATAATTTTGTTTTGTGAATTCAGAACTGCTAGTCAATAATTTCTGGATAAAACTATAAAAACAATCTTTTTTTTATGTTATTAACATAAATATCAGGATTTTTGACGAATAAATGAGTTATGATATTTTTGTTTAGATAACTGGAAGAGGAAATATGGTTTCTACAGAATAAGGTGAAATTTGTTGGTTTTTATTATCAGAATTCAGCTTTATTTTCGGTGTTCAATAGGCCTCAGATGGAGGATGATTTTTCTGTCAAAATATTAATTCCGAAAAATTTTCTATAATTAAAATTCACAACTTTTCATAGGGTAAATACGAATATAAATCACTTCAATATGAAAGATAAAAAAAGCCCTACAAATATGCGTGCGAAAAATGGTGCAAAGCGAAACCAGTCCAAACATCATAAATTTTAATCCAGATCTATATCGGATGGAATAAAAATGAAATTATTCGCTACCCTCAATCTGTTAACATGCCTTTTTTCACATCGTGAGGGTGTATTTAAAACGACACTAAAAGAGTACCCGGCATCATTATTCCTTTTTTTTCGTGCAACAAGTAGCAGTCTCATTTCCACCCCTTTCAGGCAGTTTTTCCGGGAGATAATTGGTTTTTCTCGTTGATTTTTCAACAGTTCTCCGCAAAAATCTGTTGAAATCTGTACGAAGGGTGAAGCAGTATGGGATTGTTAGCACCCTTTTTCTCTTTAACTGGATAAAGCGGGTTTTGTAATCAATTTGTGTCCGTTTTTGTTCGAGGGGTGAAGTGATTTGGTGGTGAGGGTTGTTTTTTGTGTTTTTCGGTGGAAATTAAGTCGTTTAATGAGTGCAAGGGGATTATTTACATGTTGATTATGTTTTTAATTTTTACTTCATTCAGGATAGAATTTTGGATGAATTTGGGGGTTCAACGTTAAGATTATTTCGATATGTTGAATTTAAAATATTTTATTTCAATCTGGGATTTAAGTTCAAGGTTTTTTCTACCAAATTATTTCAATGATTTGATGTCAAAACATATATATTTAGGTGCTGCAGAGGAAGTCTTCCCAGGTTTCTTTAAATTGAGGTTCATTCCTCCGTAACTTTTGATAATTCAGCTTTTTTCTGTTTTCACCACAGAGTATTGAGAAAATTGAACTAAAATAATTTTTCAGTGTGCCAACTTCGAATGTGCCGTAAAGTTAATTTTTTTCAGATAATGGGAAGTGGAGAAAAATCATTCACATCTCGAAAATTTTTCTTAGTTAAAAGAAAAACTTGAGCTGTTATGATGACATGAAAGATCATTTAGAGTGATTTATTCGAATTTAGTTTTCAATATAAGAAAAAAATGGTCATGAGAAAAATGACTATGAAACTGTATATGTTTTGAAATTTTTGGTATCAATCTAATTCATTGATAAGTAATTGAATAATAATTATACTTTGAGTTGAATTTCTTTTTTGAAATATTTTAATTTGTGTTTCATTCAAAAATACTCCGTTTTATGACATTTCCATGTATTTCTTAGTGTTGTCTTCTGAATTCTCTGAAAGATACGGAAAGCTATGAATTTCGAATAAATTCAAGAATGAAGGACAAGAAATATACTTGTGAAATTATAGTTTGGGGCTCTAATGAAAATATAAATTTGACTCTCTGGTCGCAGTTTTCACTTCTATAGATTTATAAATTCCATTACTCAAAAAATAACCAGTATAGAAAGTATGAGGTCCTTGATTTATTGAATTTGGAAGTTGACTAAAAAAGTTAGTTTTCTATCACATTTTAGTGTAGTCATGCTCTTTTTCATTCATTTATAAACTTACACGAAGATACGCAGAAGCATATGCAATTGTTTTTTTGATTAAATCTGAATTTACTTTGATGAAAGTTGAAGATTTGAATTTTGTTTCCAGGATATCTAATAACTGTGAAAATAGGTAAAATGGTTATTTCAAATATTCAGATTATTATCATTCATCATGTTTCCAATTTAAATTTTTTGACTACTTGGAAGACCGTTTTCATTTACTCTGATACAAAATTGCAAAAGAAAGTTATGTAATAGTAATAGTCGAAAGTTTGTTACAGTCTGGAAACATAGATTTTATAACATTTAGTTTGATCTGGTTGGATACTGCAAATTGTAGATATCGGAATAAGAAAATATCCTTTCATATATTTATGATCTAAGAAAAAATAACAATTGAAATCAATTTAAACGTATGCGATCGAAACAGTCTTCATATTTTTGATCACTTCATTTTTAGACGGAAGTTAACACATTTATATATTTTTCTATAATTAAGATTTTGTGTAAGAATTGATGACTTTACATTTGTTAATATGTTTTAAACGTGAGTTCAGTGAAATTTAAATACTTTCATTGATTGAACAAGCGACTTATTTAATTTAATTGGTATTTAGGAACATTTGTTTCATATAATTAGAAATCATGACCACTCAAATATTACGATCTACAAAATGTTATCACTATTAAAATGTTTCATGATTAACAATGAATATTTCAATGAAAGTGCTTTTATCGACATGTCCGATTGAATATATGAAAATATTCTTGAGTATTCACCATAACTGAAAAAAGATTAATTTCAAACTGAGCAACAAGGCTTCTGAATCAATAGGCTAAATTGAAGAGTGAATGTTCATGTATTACATTTCAGTTATATTCAGTAAAATATGATTTGATTGGAAGTTGTATACAGAAAGAAGAGCCTGAAGTTTTTGCACAAATAGAATGTATCATGTTGAATCTGAATTCAATTTTGAATTGCTCTCACAAATTCTGGGTTGAAATGAATTTTAGGTAAATTTCTGCAATGACGAATGATTTCAATTTTTCAGAAGTTTTAATTTGAAATGAAGTTGAATTTTGGTGAATTTTTCTTATTACCAAACACAATGAACACTCTAGATTTCATGTGAATCAAGCATTTAATGAAATATATGTTTGTGGTTCAAAATATTTCATGAATTAGAAATTTTTTAGTGCAACGGTTGCTAAATGGCGAAGGAGCCAGGCGCCTTTTTCACGGAAATAAATCAATATTACGAATATTTCGTATAATGATACAATGATTTATAGATATTTTCGATTTTTAGTCGATGTACAACTTTGGGTAAATTCGCGAAGAAATTATTCTGTTTAACACCTTGTAAGTCGAAGGAAGTAGTAAAATTAGTCGAGGTCGTAAAATGGTGAATCCACCAGGCATATACTTTCATGTGAATTATAATTTATTACTGACAGTAACTTATTTCTTTTTGTTTCTAAGAATACAATAATTGAGTTTAGTTGAATTCTACCAAGCTGCAAAATGGCGGAGGGACCACAATATTTTTTCCATATAAAAAATTTGAATCGATAATTTCATCTGCAAATGTTACACTTCAATGTGTGTTTTGGAATTTGGAAATAGTGCTATCCGACGTAACGCATATCAGTAGTTAGAATACTCTTTAGTCCTACCTGAAGCTACTGAATTACAGAACTGAGCAGTTGAATAATGATGTCGAATATAAATTATAACTTTATCTATGTACAAGATAACTATATTCAGTTGAAACGACTGAGGTTGCGAAATGGCGCAGGAGCTGGGTCTTCTACCGAAAAATTATTTTAAATCCGATTTTCTCGTTCAAATATATTTTATTATATTCAAGTTTACGGAAGGCATATTTTTTGAGTTGTGTCATTGAACGATTTTGTTTAGTATCAATAAAAATCTTATTTTCATTTCTACGATAACTATATTCAAATGCATCGACTGAAGTTGCAAAATGGCGCAGGAGCTCCTTTTTTTTTACCGAAAAATAATTTTGAATTCTATTATTTTGATCAAATATATATCATTTATTTTAAAGTTAAATGAATATTTTATAAGTTGTGTTAATGAACAATAATGATAAATATCTATTACATTCTTATTTTCAGTCTCATGATAACTATATTCAGTTGCATCTACTGACGTTGCAAAATGACGCAGAAGCTGGTTTTTTCTACCTGAAAAAAATTTTGAATCCGATTTTTTGAAAAAATATATTTATTTATTTTCAAGTTTACTGAAAGGCATATCTTATAAGTTTTGTTATTGAACAATAATATTAAATATCTATTACAATCTCATTTTCATTTATATGATAACTCTATTAAGTTGCATCGACTGACGTTGCAAAATGGCAAAGAAGAAATTACTTTTTTCTATATAATGAATTTAATTCAAAATTTTCCGATTTGGAAATGAATACTTGATATTACTTGTACAAGTTTCACCTCAATGAATTCTGTTTAAACCCGAATTTTCATAAAATGCTTCCACATATTTTTCTTCTTTTTATTTGAAATTTGTGTAATTTTGATTATTTCTGAAATTGTCACAACGGTCTCCGAACTGTAGCATCGGGAAGTCAAGAGACATTGAATCACGCTTAGGCCGATTAACCACACCACCGAAATCACCCTAATTCGTGTGGAAACCACGGTAAATACCCTCGAAACCCCGCTATTTTTTCCTGATGGGACCGGTGAGTTAATCCCGAATTTTCCGGGACCTTTTTAAATTGAAACAGAGCGCGCTTGACGCTCAATTAGGGTCGTTTTACGGATTCTTGCGGCTGACAGATGATGCCTAATCGACGGGCCACTCTCGGCGTTTTGGGGCAACAAAAATCGGGTTTTTAGGGGTGTTATTTGATTAGGTCCTTGAATAGGGGTGGCGAAATTATACGTTACAGTTCGATCGGGAAAAACTCAGCATTTATCTCGAAATTTACTACGACATATTCAATTTGTCTTCGCTACTTAATTTTTTTGATGAGTATTCAGTTGGAAATCAGGCAATTTGGACGTCGGAAAGAGAGAAAAGTCATGAACATGATCTCTAAAATTAACTTAAATAGGATGTTCATCATCATTCATATAAATATGTATATCAATTTAGAAGAAATTTTAAAAAAATATCAAATTTGTCTTCATTACGTCATGTTTGTTGTATTTTGAGTGAAATTTTGTTTTAAAATTGACCGGTTTAGATTTATGAAATAGAAAAAAATCATCATTTTTCCTCAGTTTCTCTATCTTAGGTCCTATTTATTCTTGTGGGTGTTTATTATCATTCATATGAATACATTTATTCAATAGTTCAATACATATAAATTTAGTACTATCTTTTATTGATATTGAAATGAGGAACTAGCTCGATTCATTGCAGTTACTTTTATCAAAATAACGATTACTACTCAATGGTATCAAAAATTCACAAATATTAAAATTTTTTCCAATTCAAAAATTTTAATTTGGCATCTTTCTGTTGAAGTTAATATAGGTATGAATCGAAATTATTTCATTTCCATTTCGTGTTTTTGTTGGAATATGTTTTAGATTACTTTTTTATGTATATTTTTTGTCGAAATCAAACTCAACGTTGGATCATTGTTATGAACTAGTGAGTATCTAACTGTTTTTTTTTTGTAAAAATGTGAATATTCAAGAGAACTATATTTCTGATAGGGATATTGTTGGTTTAATGGTTTATTTTATTCGAAATCTGATGTTTTTATGAGTTTGGTTACATTTAACTTGAGTCAACAATATCTTGAATTGAATTTCAACAGAACGGTTAAGCAAATTACATAGTTTCATAATCATTTCAACGTGGATTTTAATATCAGATTGTTTGTTCCCCTTTTTTAATTTTTTTGATCTTTTTGCAACCATGATAATTATAATATTTGAATTTATGTTGGGGTTGATTTCGTCTGCTTTAATATTTTTTTAGTTTTTGAATGATTTTAGGTGACGTTTATATGTTACTGGCTATTATGCTGATATAAAAAAATAGTTTCGTATTTTAATACTTTTTTTAATAACGGACAGTTGATAGTGTTACTTGATATTGTTTAATTTATGAAAAATATGTTTTGTATTTCGTTTGGTTATATACTACTGAAAATGATGAATTTAATATTTTTTTCTGTTTCTTTCTTGTTATATCTTCAGAAATATTTTAAATCATTTGATTTTTAAAGGGATTAGCTCAAATCTTATAGAGATATTAATTGAATGTGGACACTCGAAATTAATACTTCTGCATGCTGAGTTATAATTTTGACTGTAAGGAATAATTTCCACAATGAGATTGACATACTTGCTGTACTTAGCTGTTATATAACTACCACGAAAAAAGATCTTCGATTGATGAGAGTCTTATCGAAGATTTCAAATAGTTGCTCGGTTTTGTTCCTTCCTTTTTCTTGAATTTCATTTTTTCAGAAACCTGCTTCAGTGACTGAAGTATGAGAAAACTCGTATATGTTGTTGTTCCATGTTGCAGCTGGTTGACACATGTTTTTCATTTTGGGCATGGTTATAGGGGCATCTTTATCCATATTCATGCATATTGTGATGATGATCTTTTGAAAGTTGGATTACTTTTCCCATCTTCCTACCTGTAAAAATATATATTAGTCTAACAGCATTGACAGAAAGAAATTAAGTAATTTCAATTACAGTGGAACTTCCCTATAACGAAAGCGATAAAGCCGCAAAAAAACGTTATAAAGAAATTTCGTTACACAGAAAATTTGTTTCTATAGTCGGCAATGTCGTGGTCGACTTCACTGATAAATTTAAGTTTATCATTCAAATTTAAGTACTTTCTTTTAGATATTTTCGCACAATTTTCACAATATCGTAATTGTTAGATTTAAACCAAATAGCCAGGGGTGTATTTAAGACTGTTTCAGAAGGATAACTCTGCCTGCCGTAATGATTTAGTTCAAGGTCAGGATTTATTACGTACCCTCGGAAAAAAAAATCGGAAAAACCCACCCTTGTACTTTCTAACCAATACCCATTCAAATATTGATATTCTTCGAATATTTCTTTATAGAGAGAATTCACTTCGTTTAATTTTTTTATTTTTAATATGAAATTTGGATTCAAGGTGCAATATCTAGTACGAAATTCGTTATACAGAGAAATTCTTCAAAGTTATAATATTATTATGTTCATATTATTTGAAACATCTGGTCACATATTAGATATAAAAATTATTTCTAGTGAAAATTCCAGGAAAAACTTAAAATTTATCGAATGTTTGAAATATAATACCTAAGTACTATTTTTCACAGTCATTTCAGGACAATATAGAAAATTCGAAAGATAACAGTATGTAAATATTATTTTAATGGTTTCATAGAGATTTTCTGCAAACGAATGAAATTCCATTCATTTAATATATCTAGGTCTGTAGTAAAATAATTCAAACTGAAAATTATTTTATCACATTCAGAAGGATAATGAAATAATAGTGTAAAAATAATAGCAAATTCTTTCCAGAAATATGAGCTGATTATTCTACGTATTGCTACCCCACTAGGATAAATTAAAATTTTTAAAGATATTGCACACAATTACCCCAATAATTATTACTTATTATATTTCCTTCATAAATAAGGGTTGAAACCATCCCACCCCTTCTGCACCAGACGCTTTTCTCCTGAACTTATCCTAAGGTGGCGAATATTTCTTAGCCATACATTTCAACCCCCGCTGAAGCGCCAGAAATCACTGCATAAATTAATGGGGTATTTTCGCAATTTCAGTTATGAATTATACGAGGTTGGGGGTGAGTTTCTTAGTTCGCCTATATTGTGCCCGTGAAATATTAAATTGTTGTTCTAAAAGGGTCTCGAGCACGACTGTGCGGGGTTGGAATTTCTAAAATTCAGGCAACTTGCAAGTTTTCGAGAGGGGGTTGAAGAATTGCTGGTTTGCGTGGTTCAAGATAAACAGAGATATATCGCGGCCTACTGTCTTGAAATGAATACGAGTTGGGGGTTGGAATGTAAGGGTAGAAGTTGGTGTGTAATTGGAATATTGGGGGTGGCTTAATATTCATTTAGCAATAGCTTGGTTTCATTTCAAGAAAGAAATTTTAACGAGTTGCTTTGAATTTTTTTCTGGGAATTGAACACATTGTATTGAAACTTTATTACATAAGAATAACAATGAAGATTCACTTCAGAACAATGAAAAAGTATCTATTGTTCCTGAGAACTCAAGTATATGAAATTATTCTTCTAAGTAGTTTCAATGAATTTTCAAACATTTTTCAAATAGAGAATGAAGATGTTTTAAAGGAGATAAAAAAGGATTTTCATTTCATTTAGGGGTTGAATGAGAAACATTGAGAAAAAAATTTAAAATGATATCAACATTTTGAAAACAATTTATAAAGGTAAATATTCTATTCTGAAACTTTAGTTTTACGAGTAGGTAGTCATTAAAATTTCATTGACATTAGTTGGTATGCGAGAATATTTATTTGATTTGCCATATTTTCGAGTGCTCTTTTCACTTAAACGGGAGCTATATCGTTTTTCCCAAATGTCTGTAATTTTCCAATTATTGAGGCGATAGGATTCGACTCCCTGATGACGAATCCGTGGTCAAATCTAATTCTGTCCGTGGGGCCGTCCGGCCAGCCGTGAGCACGATAGCCTTCGAAGGAATTGTCCTAGAGACTTGAGTTTTTCAGGATGAGTTGGATTACCAAATGCTGCGGTTGACTTTGTGAACCAGCGGAATCCTACAGGGTGTTTCATAAAATATGGACATTCAAAAATTTTGTTTCCTAATATATCACACAAAACAAAACCAATCTAAATGAAATTTTGCGGCCACGTGCAAGAAAATCTTATCATTTGTGGCTATAGTGTCAACAGAACCATAGAAAATTCAATTTGAATATTGATTGATCCTTGTATGAAAATATTTGACTAACTTTATATTTTCATTACGAGATTTCCGATCCGAGTGAAATTTATTATCGAATGAAGATTGACATACTAAATATTTTGCAAAATTTCAAGAGAATCGCATCATCTGAATCATAGAATTAATTTTTTTTAATTATTGCTTTTCACATATTTAATTTTTCAAATAACTTTCAGAATGTATTTCCGATCGTTCTGAGATTTTGCATTCATATGCTAAGCAAGTCCTATACAAAATTTTGAGGTAAAATAGCAATATTGCTCCACCAAAGAACGAGCGTTCCAAAGCACCTGCTCAGGGCTTTTCTTAAATTCTTCTTGAATGCTGTATTTTTATATATTCTTAATTTTACGGTCAGTCTTAACAATCCTTTACACATCTGTGAACTGTTGAACAATCACTTTTTCGGAAAAAGGTTTTGTAGGAATCTACGATGAAAAAATACCTTAGTTGTTAATTTTTAATATCTGGAATATATGCCATTGTAGGATTTATTACACCTAGATAGATACTCAAAAATATCGAAAATAGAAGGCGTATATTGAAAAAAAATTAATACCGATAATTCATTGCAATGGAACAATTCTGATAAGGGTATGGAGAAAGTAAATGTTAATTATTCTCCCTACAAAATTTTTTTTCAATGAACTAGCCGTAAAATTTATCAGTTTATTCAGCCTAACTTATGTGTCCTCTGAATCTCGATAAACATTACAACTTCATTAAAATCCTCCACATTCAACCCTTAAAACCTCATCGCAAAAAAATCCGAAAAATCAACCCTTAGAAAAACTACCCTTAAAAAATTCTAACATCTCCACTCTCCTCAAGACTCCAGCGATCTCGCGTACCGTCCTGGAGGGGATGCTTTGCAAGCGCACCCTAGGAAAGGGGAAGAGCATCGGACCTTCCTTGAGGCCCGCTTCAGTGCCGTCCGGGGGTTGGAAGAGCCGAGAAAGGAAAGAGGGGTAAATCCTAGCAGTAGGTGGGTGTGGCCTCATGTAAGAAATCAATGATGCTGCCAGTTCACCCCTCGAAGAATGTACGTGAGTTAGTTTTCTAATGTGGCGACGACTCTCCCCTGTTTCTCCTGAACGCCGGCTGTGGCCCAGAAGGGTTGAATAAGGGTTGATTTTTTCGTTGGGGTGAATTCTTGGAAATCGAATCGATATTTTTTTCAGGAGATGAAGAAGGTTTTTAGAGTGGAATTATGGGGGAGTTTTTTGTATGATATAGATATGGTTGATAAAAAAAATATTATGAAAAATATTACGTGCGCTTTACAGAATCATGAAGATTTTACGATATTTACTTGTTGAAATGTTGTGTTATGAAAAATAAAATTGTTGAATATGTAGTGAGATGTGAGAAGATATGAGATGATTTGAAATGACATTATTATTCTCTGAAAGAATTAGAAATATCTTAATATTTTCCTTTTCTTTCTGAAAATTTTCGATGTAGAAAATGCATATTTGAATGTAAAGATAAATTTCAACAAACGAGTATATTCCGAATCGTTTAATATGAAGAAATATTTTCCAACGATATTGAGATAATAGTTGAGTCGATAAGCTGACCTACTTCGATATATTTTTGCGCAAATCAGTAGGAAGTTTTCACATCTCCGACAACATTTCTTGTAGAAAAAATTTTTTTGTCTGAGAAAATGATATTTTCTTACAGCTGTTATTGTGTTCTATATAGAATTTCAATATTCAATTTCGTAATCTTCTGTTAATTTATTCGACAATTATTTCATTGAAGCAATATCCAACGATCTCTGGAGGCGTTCCAAGGATTCCTAAGAGTTCCAAGAATGATAATTTCATAAATATATCTTCTTTATGAAATGAACTTCATAGAAAATGAGTTGCTTCCACCTTGAGGTTATTAGGGATGGTACATTATCTAATTAATTATTAGCTTACAGAATAAGAGGAACATGGACAACATGGTGTAATTAATACCTTCTCCCCACAATCAACCTGCGCTACTGTACCCAATTCTGAAATGTTGCTGTATGTTAAAAATCATGTTTTTCACATGTGTTTCAAAAAATACAGTATTTCGTCATTTTTCGGAAGTGAATGATCTTCAATATCACAGCAAGGTATATTAAATTGTAGAATAACGAAAAATTGCGCCAATATTTTGAAAATCATAATAATAACCAAAGTTAGGTTGATATTCATAAACAGCAGGGGATGAAATAGAAACATTGATGACTTCCTTGAAATTACATTAAGACTCAGTCACGAAGGTATTCAAAATTGAGCAAATTCAGGAATTTTTAGACTTCTTCATTGTTAGAATGTTACTCGTTATATTATGGCGGAGGATGAGCAGCTAGCACTAAAAAATCATTGGAAAAAAGGACTAATTTTGTTTACTTCAGAATCGTTATATTCATCTCCTCACCACGCCCACAATAAGAGTTTTTTCTGCACACAGACTCCCTTATCTTGTAGAAAATTTATTGCCCTTTTCGAAAATGTAGTCCAATTTGATGAGACTACAAGGAAAACTAAATGATGATCATTTCAGATGAAAAACTCTAAATATTTCGTGAAATCAAGAAATGTTTAATTGAAGAATTACCATCAATATTTCGACCACGTGTTGTAAGGAATTTTTGGTTGCAAATCATCCATATAATCGCCTATTGAAGTTTGTCCACTTCTAAAATAGACTGTTTTGACTTAAAAGTCCAAATATTGCAACTGGTCTATCTCACCCGCATGTACGTGTACGATCGACTTCAGAAAATAACAAAACGTAAAATAGTATAGCTTATTACAACAGCCGAATAAAATAAACGTGTACGTAAATATGATTTTTTGTCGATCCCAAAATAAAAGGTGATTTTGATGTGTACGAAATTGATCATTAATGGCCCATTTTAATGCTCAATTTATACTATTTCAATGTCCAATCCTCATAGCAACCGTTCACAAAGTATTCAGAAACACTACGAGAAATGCCAAAAGTCTACTGAAACATAGATATATAGAAATTTTATTATGTCAAATGTAAGTCTTGTGCAAAATCAGAGAATGTATTTCTATCCAACATTCATACACAATCCATATTGGGATAGTCGAAAAAACTCATAATCAACTCTGTTATTAATCGAGCGACTAATGGTTTTGCTTTATAATAAAATATCTTGACATTAGTCGCTGTCTGAAAAACCTAGTTGATCAAATAACTACACTACTGGAAAAAATTAAAGGATCAAAAAAAAATTCCAATTTTTCGGCAATTTTCAACATGCCGTAACTTTGAGAGGAATGGTCGTACAAGGAATTTAAAAAAATGAAATTGTAGCTCCAAGTGTCTAGTTTGGATTAGAAGTTCAAAAATTTTAGGTTCCATTGGTTTTCAAGTAATGATAGAAAAATCAGCAACAAAAAAATTCTCAAAATTTTACCACTTTTTTTTTCTTGTCTACAAGCGTGGAAATTTTATTTTTGCAAAATCGTTATAATGATGGGATACTTTGTTAATTCAGCTTTAATTTATTTTTTATTGACCTCAATACGTCCACTTTTCGCCGAGATATCGGTCTTCAAATGGAAAAGGGTCCATTTTTTATCCGTTATTGAAATTGATAAAAATTTTATTTGTTAGTTTATTTTATTTTTCTTTTTTGAAATTTATGTACTATCTGCAATTAAATTGTGGAAAAAGCTCGAGAAAATTTTGTTTTGCCTTTTTTGAAGATTATGAGCTTCTCAGAGCAAAAAACGTGATCCTTATTTTTTCCAAAAATTCAATCGAGTCAAACAAAAAAACGGCTCGCTGGATTGAGTTGACTCTTCGTAAGGTTTTTATCAACATATTGAACTATGAAAGTCACACTTAACATTATTGGTTTCCTCAACATTTTCGATCCAGCGGTAGATTTTCCAAGAAACCACCAAAAGCCCTTTTTTTGTTAAATTTTTATATTGATGCGACATGAAGAAAAGAAAATTCCATGAATAAGCAATGGTTGTTCATTAATGGAAGTCCATTTAAGTTATTGAAACCCTCCTTCAATTTTCTGTGCGATCATTGGTTGCTGAGAAATCGATAATCAAAGACAAATGGATCCTTTTCCATTTGAAGAACGATATCTCGGCGAGAAGTGGACGTATTGGGGTCAATAAAAAAATAAATTAAAGCTGAATTAACAAAGTATCCCATCATTATAACGACTATGCTAAAATAAAATTTCCACGCTCATAGACAAGAAAAAAAAATTGGTAAAATTTTGAGAATTTTTTTGTTGCTGATTTTTTTATCATTACTCGAAAACCACTGAAATTAAAATTTTTTTAAGCTCTAATCCAAAAACTAGACACTTGGAGCTACATTTTTTTTTTTAAATTCTTTGTACGACCATTCCTCTCAAAGTAACGGCATGTTGAAATTTGCCAACAAATGTGGAATTTTTTTTTGATCCTTTAATTTTTTCCAGTAGTGTATTAACGCCTTTTTTTTAAATTTCCGCATAAATCGCAAAATTTTCGAATTTCAAGCATCCGTTATGAAACCAACGACTAAAGTTTACTCATTTGATCCATTTGTCGTTCTTAATATTTCGACCATGTGTTATATGACATTTTTTGTTGCAAATCACTCTTATAATCCCCCTTTCAAGTTTGTCCACTTTAAAAGTAGACACCCTGAATATGTTTATATTTAAATGCTTCAACATTTGAGAATATATATTCTTCAGAAACCAAAAAAGTTACATTGCTTTTTTTCAAAATGTAGTCGGACTCTGCCGGACTTACCCTATCTTAAACTGAAGAATCACGAAAACTGGTGCAAATATTTTGAAATAACAAGAATAACAAAAGTAAGGTTAATGTTTATTAACAGCAGGGGGGAGGGATTTTCTCTAAGTTCTATAAACGTAGAGATCTATTCCCCATTTCTCTTCTGCTTATATCGGACACGACCTATCTGCGTTCTGTATTGATCTGAGAAATCATTTCAATTTTTTCCACACAGAGAAGAGACGTTATAATAATCCAGATATATAGCACCCCATTTTTCTCTTCTCTCCGGCCACTACCCTGGCAAAACTCGACGATCCCGAGGGCAAACCGGGTAAAAAACCCCTTCCTTAGGAGTTATCTCCACGCTACAGTCTGAAACTACCCCGTTATTTACCCTCTATTCTGCGAGACTGGCGTTCATTTATCTTAGCTTTTCCTAAGCACGATTGTTGAATAATGCATTCCCTCATCTTTAATTCCGTGAATACCGAATTTCAGCGCCCTCTAGCGGAATATCTAGCCCGGGGATGAAGTGAAAAATTTTGATTTGTGGGTAGTTTGGTTCTAGATTTGCTAAGGGTATGAAGGAAATTGATCTATTAGATGAAATAGCTGGTTGGGACGCGGTTTTTTTCGGTATAATGTTTCCAATTTGTAGTCGAATATTTAGGGTATTTAGCACCTAATCATTTTATTCGAAAAATAAAAAAATAGGAAAAGTTCTGTGCGGAAGCTTTTGAGAGCTCGTTTTTTGGTGGAGCAATAAGACTCTCACCTCTAAATTTTATGTTGAATTTGAGATTGATACTGAATATTTAAATGCAGAAACTCAACATGATCTGAATTATATTCTGGAAATTACTGGAAAAATGCAATATGTAAAAAATAGATAATACGAAAATTAAATTCAGTGGTTTCGATGTTGCGATCCCTTTGAAATTTTCCATGAACATTCAGTATAGTAGTTTTCAGTCTCAGAATGAATTTCACTCGAATCGGATTTTAGAAATCTCTCGAATAGGATATTTTGTTATTGAAATATAAAGTTTCCTGTTTCAATATTCCAATTGAATTTTCGATTTTTCTGTTAACGCTATGGCACTATGGCCACAAAATTCTGCATGAGAATTCAGTGTATGAATCTCTTTCACAAAATGAATTTCACTCGAATCGGATATCCTGTTATGGAAATATAAAGTTTCTTCTTTTCGATATTCCAATTGAACTTTCTATGGTTCTGTTGAATTTATGGCCACGAAATTTTGGATGAACATTCAGAATATCGATCTTCATTTACAAAAATTATTTCACTCGAATCGGATATCTTTTTATGGAAATATGAGGTTTCTTTTTTTCCATACTCCAATTGGATTTTCTATGGTTCTGTTAACACTATTGGCACAAAATTGCATGAGGATTGTTATCAGCATGTTCCATTAGGCAGTAACATTTCATTCCGATTGGTTTCGTAAATTCTGAGATATTGATCAACAAAATTTTTGAATGATCATATTTTATGGAATACCCTGTACGATTTGGCTGGTTAACGAACTTTACCCAGCCATTTGGGACCCGAACTCATCCTGAAAATTTCAAGTCTCTAGGATAATTCCTTCGAAAGTTATTGTGCTAACAGACGGCCGGACGGACCAACGGACAGAATTGAATTTGACAAGGATTTCGTCATCAGGGAGTCTAACCCTATCGACCATTTTCGGCTTAAAATTCTAAAATTACAGACTTTTGGGCAAAGCGATATAGCACTCGTTTAAGTAGAACGATCGCTCAAAAATCAGGTTATAGATGGAATTTCATCCCTATAACTTTTGGTAATGGAACAGATCAAATTAATTAATTCTCTAGTTTTGATAATTGAATAACTAAGTAATGTTTCATCTTTATTATTATTCCATGATAAGTTGAGTGAAAGAATTTCGGAAATCTCATGATAAAAGATTTCTATTCAATTTTCTGATAAGCCCTTCAATAGTATAATAGTATTATAACTATTGTGATAGGCTTTAAGATTGCTTGTTTCATGTAAACTGATCTCTAATTGTTTTTTCGAGTTGGTGATACTGTAATAATAACCAACAATAACCAAAAACGAACGCAAATTGAAAAATGGGATGATTTTTGAAATTTGAACAATTCTTTCATTTTCACCATAAATCTGAATATGGAAAAATTTGGAACCGTAAATGGTTATAACTTTAGGAGAGGAATATATTATCAAAATCATCCTGTATAAAAAATCGATTGTAGAATTTAAGTTCCTATAGAAAAACGAAAACTGCAAAATCTACCTGGTGGATTGAAGACCGACCACATCTGCTTTGGCATAACCGATAGGAATCTTCTATCATCGATCGAGTTTCTCATTGTTTGGTAATTTTTGGGACGCCAAATATCAATACTGCGAGTGTTTTGTTTACACAATGGGTGTTGGCATATTCAGGTGGTGAAAATTTATGTTTACGTCAATTCGGCTTTTATATCTGATTTCAGAGCAGAATTCTGACACCGGCCGTTGAATTTATTCGGGCATTTACATCATTTGGAAGCGATACAACTGCCAGTTCACTGTTGAACATATTTGACAGATTTATTCAATGAAAATATATCGAAAACTACTTCGCAGTATATTTGATTAACTTATAGATTATTTCAACTTTGACCAGGAGAAGGAAAATTCACGTTATATCATCATTGCCGGTAGAAATTAATTTTCAGGAGTTGATTTTTTATTACACAGTGCTCATCAAAACTATGAAACAAATTCATTTTCTCAGATAAAAAATATATGGAAAAAATCCAGAAACAAGTTAATTTTTGTTTCACTTTCACAGATTTTATATGCATTTTTGAAGAATTTTAGTTGTACTGTGTGTCATTCCCATATATAGGTACCCTACAAATTTTTTTAAGAGGGAAAGTGGATCATGTAGTACTTTTTGGCAGATACTTCCAATGAAAATATTTTTTTTGGAAAATTACTAAGTTCAAAAAGGTTTTCAGTATGTGCACTATGTCATGACTCAGTCACCTTGAGACGATGGTACCTGACGAAATTTGTCACCGAATGGAAGTCGACCATTACAGGTTTGTTCATATACAACTTTCAACCCCCTTAGATGAAAAATTAGAATGTGTGAGACACTCTTCAGTTATGATCTTAAGTAGCTATGTTATCAGTAGGGAAAGGGTATACAAAATGACACAGTGGGGTAAAATGACATAGCGCTTGTTTTTCCTCCAATCGACATGCAATTGCGATCAAAAACGAATATACCGTTGCAAAAGGTGTCCAAAATTTTGAAACTAATATGAATATTAATAACAAAATCAATCAATAATGAAATATAGATTGGTCTATTGCATGATATACACCACAGATAATTGTTTCAGATGTCGAAAAATTTCCGAAATGACGCAATGAAATCTGTTGTAACTTTCGAATGTTTTGGGAAGGTGAATAGAAATTTTTGTTATTATTTATCCTACTGATGATTCTGAAATTTAACCGCTCAGATCTCATAAATAAGTTGTCGTTTTTTTCAAATTGCGTTTTGCTTCGCGAGGTCTGAGAGGGCAAATTGATATACACCATGTCTAGTTCAAAACACTGAACTCCAAATTTCGAGAAGGCTTAGGAAGAAAATAAATGGACAATGAATATTTCAGTAAAAAAAAGTAACAAAAAAGATCAACAAAAATTTGGAGTCAGATGAAGAAAAGGAATTCTTATCTTGGAAGATAGAAAATTTGCTTGCATAATTTGTACAAAACTATACAAATTATTCAAATAGGTTGATATGCGGCTAGAATGCAGTTTATATGGGTAGTTAGAACATCACTTGGAAGGCGGTATAGATAAAAATGTGTAATGTATCATTTTACCCTCCGGGTGGGGTAACAGTGTATTATTCGATGAGCGGTAATGCAGGTCAAAACACACGCAGATGAATTTTGCACCACGAGCCGTCAGGCGAGTGGTGTAATTCATCAAGTGTGTTTTGAGCATTACCGCGAATTGAATACTATACTTTATCCACGAATTCTTCAGTAAAATTCGAATTAATCTGCATTTAAAAATTTTGAACAGTTGTCAAAAGCGTTGACAACATTTCGTCCAACCGTCAAACCTCCGTACTCTCTGGTCGGGAATTAAATCAGAGTTTCTAACTAATCAAATCAAGTACTTTCGCAACTTCAAAAATTTACGTTTCCCAAAAATAAATCTGGAATGAATCGCTAGAACGTTATCTTGATGGCTGAAATAGATTTCCGGATCGATCCTACTTTTTATTAATTTTTTTGTAAGCAATTTCATTTTTCCTAGGTAATTTTATTAGCGGGTGTTATGGGCGGGTGTTATTATAACACTCGCTTTTCGGTTCATAGACATGTCTACGGTTGTGTTATATAGCTACTATTACACATAGAAATTAGTTAGTAGGAGTGAATAAAATGAATTTATGCCCTCCATTTTCATTATCATCAACTAGAAAACATATTTTGTTTTAGATATGTCAAAAATGTCTTGTTATATTATAGCTGGAAATATAGGCTATGTTATTGTTTGACAGTTTTAAGAAAAATAAGATTTTTTCATTAAAATTTTCAAAAGTTTTTCCAAATGTATTTCATTTTGCACACCTTCCCCCCTACGTTTCTATTGAAGTTGAGGCGTTTAGGAATCGAAGCTACCCTGAAAATTTCCAAGCTCTAGGATAATATTTTCGAGAGTTATCGTGTTCACAAACGACCCCATGGTCAGAACTTAATTGACCACGGGTTCATCATCAGTGAGTCGAACCATATCGTTTGAGGCCATTTCCGGATCAAACTTCGAAAATTTCAGACATTTGGGCAAAACGATATAGCACCTTTTGTAGTAGAACTATAAAAAGAGGTGTAAAACGAAGAATTTTTACTTACCATTTATCTGTTTGGAAATACAGAATGATATTGCCTGTTCGCTTTATCTTTCCGTTCCTGTTTTCATCTATTTCTGTTTGTTGCGGTGTTATGATGTCTTTAGTCCTGCTTCCTGCCTTTTATTGTAGATTTTAGCTTGTATATTGTCCATCTCATGAAATCATATTTAGGTCCAGATCAGTAAAATGTTTTTGAATTTTGTCAACTCCTTGTGATGTTATAATCCTTTTTTTAAGTAGATTTTGCTTAGGTATCTAATGTTCCTAATTGGTTATCATTGGAGTTTGTACATGAAGTGCTCATATGAACCAAAACTTTGTTCGAAATATGTAAATTTAGTTTGAGTCCGATCCTGTAACACCGTGGCTTGACTGGTCTAGGGTTGCCTGAAAAAATACATGGTTTTAGGGACAGCATTTGCTTTAGAATAACTATGGATAATAACTCAATGAAATAATTGAAAGTCCTCATATTCATTCCAAATATTTCTTCTGGAATAGTTGAAGATTTGTAGTTTTTGAGTAGTGGGAAGTATTGAAAAACTTGGAATAGGGTCATCCTAATGAAAAATATTCAAATTCTTCTGAAGAATGTTTTTACTTAAAATTTGTATAATCTGGCTGCTCTATTTTAGTATTTCATTATAACGAACATTTTTAATTTTGCTACTTGTGCACTGTGTAAAAAATGCAGAGCTCCTCGTTGTGTTAAATTGAATAAAAATCATATGAAGGAATTGAGCAAATTCTGTCAAAAAGCATGAAAGTCAGTGCGGGTACACAGTCCAATAATTGAACGTCAAATCGAATCAAAAATACATCTCATAACTTTATTATTAGGGGTTGAACATAACAACCCCCTATGATTACAAAAACATGAAAGTCAGTGCGAGTACACAGGCCAACAATTCAGTTTATGAATTTCAAATCGAAACAAAATGTGAATACTGCATTTCTAATAACTTGAAAGTAGTTTAGTTCAAACAAGGGGTTACATTTCACTGCAACCTTAAGGTCTATGATGCCCCGTTACAGAGCTGTTCTGACCAAACCCTTCACAGCTCGCCTTCCAGTTCCAAAGATCTAATGTAAATCTAATATCTATGAAGGCTTCAACGAGGCTAGTTCCTCACTCTAACAAGTTTCTCGCCCAAGGCATTCTCTCATTAGGCTCGTAATGCAAAGGCATTTCGTGACTATGTGAATGGAGGTTTCTTCCTCCTCCCCACAGAACCTACACTCGTCAGTGTCCGATAATCCTATCCTCAACAGGTGCTTCCTGATATACAGACTTTAGCTGTTAGTACTATAGTAGGGGAGCTGTACACCAATTATCGCAATAGGGCACAAGTTGGCAACGCCGAAAGTTGTTCGCGTTCTACTACTACTTGGCTGCGTCATCAAATGCGTGCAGGCATCTCTAGGCACCTTACAATCTTTAGGTTCATTTTTCACTTTGAGATCTCAATCGACTCTCAAAGTAAGAAATAAACATAGAGGTGCCCCTACGCGTGAATAGTACCGCATTGTAATCAACCAAGCCTTAGAGTGAGATGGAAAGCATTTCACTGCCGCACTGGGGTGAAGTAAACAATTGGTTAGATTCTCATTTCTACAATTACTGGATATTATACAACATTTCCGTAATTTTGCCTTAGCTATTATTACCAAAATACTCTCACGCAACGAAAAACTGCCACCAAATCAGTAAAATAATTCAGTTTATGAACGTCAAATCGAAATGAAAATGAAAACACAAACGCAATCTGTAACAGAAGCAAGCCCTTAGTATCAAAGTAGGGAAGCGGTACACCATTATCCCAATACGGAATAAAGATACGGCACGAGTTCGCAACACCGAAATTTTCTTCGCGTAAATAGACAGATTCTTCTTTGCTGCATAACAAATGCGTGAAGGCATCTCTAGGTTTACTTTTTACTCTGAGCAATCAACTCCTTCGTTACGGTCCTGATCCACGTAGCTTGAAGTTTTTGACATCTCTTATCCCCGTGGTGAACAACCGAAAGGAACTCGAGGCATCCAAGCACGTCGTGCTCTTAACATGTCGCAGATTACCTTTTGTTTTTCTGGGCCTGTCGGGGTGGAAATCGGAAGTAGATTGCGATTGTTTAGTTTGATTAATTCATCTCAAGACCGAGGCGACTACGCTGTAAGGTTGAATAGGAAATAGAAAATTGGTTTCACGTGTTCGAGACGCTTGGAAAGACGAAGATTTGAAAGAGGTTTTCCCGAGAAGCAGGTGGGATTCTGGAAGGAAGTTTCACAAGATTGGTGGATGGGGAATGATTACCAAGGGTTGAAATATAGAGAGCTTAAATAGTATATTGTCATTATTTTTTCTTGCAAAATCACCTCCTGCGGTTTGAAGCATATATTCCCTAACAAACTATATTTGCACAGCGATGGTATCACTCGTAAAAAAAACTGCATCATATGAAAGTATACAGGGTGGGTGTAAACAAATGCGGAGAACTTAGGGAGATTATTCCTCGATAAAAATAAGCAGGGATAGTTCATAAAAATTGTTTTCGAAATCAACCCCCTATCCAGAATACAGCCTTTGGAAGGCGAGTTGACAGTTTTTAATTTTTTTTTACGGCTACTTGAAATCATGAAACTTTACATAATATGAAGCACTAAGTAGATGTTACTCACACAATTTTTTTAGATCTTATAACTTTATTATTAGTGGTTGAAAATAACAACCCCCTTTGATTTTCGTTCAAAAATTGTTTTTGTGGGATAGACTTTCCAAAAATGAAATCCTCTTATGGTTCCCCATTCAATTCTGGAGAAAAAAATCTCCTGCAAAATTTCGATACAGTCGATAATTCTCTTGAAAAAAAGAAAACTTACAAACAGTGACGATCAGTGTTCATTCCATTTCATTGTATTAGTGTTCCATAAAAAGATATTGTATGTCTAGGACAGGAGATAAAGATGTTCTATAAATATTTCTGAGGGTTTAATTACTAATTTCCGGAAGAAAATTACATCCGTAATATTTTAATTTCACAAATAGAACTTTCTTTATATTAATAAGCATAATTGACAAAACCAATTTTGAATACCTATAAACAATATCTTAGATACCTACTCATTCTATGGAACATACCATGAAAGGGAATGAACAGAGGTCATAACTGCTTGAAAGTTATGAAGAAAGTATCGACTGTATCGAAATTTTGCAAGAGACTCTCTTTCTTCAGAATTTAATTATATTTTTTGGAAATCTATCTCACGAGAACAATTTTTGAAGGAAAATCATAAGGGTTGTTATTTTCAACCCCTAATAATGAAGTTATGGGATTAAAGAAAATGGTGTGAGTAACATCTCTTTAATAAATATATTATCTATTGTATAGTTTTATGATTTGATGTTTTTTAGGACTCCTAAAAAAATTAAAAAATGTCAACTCGTCATCGCTTTCCAAAGGCTGTATCTTGGAGGGGAATTCAATTTCGAAAAAATTCTATATTAACTAACCCTTATTATTTTCATCAAGGAATCATCTCCCTGAGTCTCTCGCATTTGTTCACAGACACCCTGTATTATTTCTAAAAATCAATAATCCATTATTTAATGATTCACAACGTAAATCCATATAAGATTGTTTCCAAATACTAGGTAAAGATATTGAGTTTAAAAATACTATTTTTAAACGATTGAGTTTGAACATACTATTTTTAAACTCAATCGTACCTATAGATGAACTCGTCATAAAATGCCGGTAGAATACAAATTGGGTAGACAGATTTGACAATTTGAATCAGTATTGACAACCTTCATAATCAACAACACATTCTCAACAAAAATCATTGAATTGCATTGAGTTTTTCTAGAAATGAAGAAACGATAATACAGAAGTTTCCTTATTATTTCCCCCTTTCGACTAACAATGAACCATAAGTGACTTCGGCAGAACTTCACTAGAAAATTCACAGAAATGCACCAGAATGAAACAAAACAATGTTTCTACAAATTTCCGTCTGTTTTTCCCTCGAAACTAGACGAATCCACCTCTATCATCTCCAGGTTCAACCCGAAAAACAACCTAACCTCAAAACCGAAAATAACCTCACTTTTTGCGCCAACCATTTCGAATTTCCAGCATAATTCCCGTCGAAATACATCTAGGTTTATGCCGTAATAAAAGCGGGGCAGATTAGTTGAAGGGCTAGAAACTCAGCATCCATCATACAACAGATATGAATAAGTAAAACTGACGTAAAACTTGCCGGAGAGAGAGAACTCGGCAGTCTTGAACCTCAAATTTTAATTAGTTTTCGACTAAGTTTAAGTTGATGTGCTGGAAACTTTGGTAATATTAAAACGGAAATTAAAAGATAAGAAAATAACGACGCTGGTTCTACTACAGTTATGCCAGCGCCATCTTCGCGAGAAGTTTGAAGGGGTGGTGGGGAGGGTTTTGTTTCTGTCATGTTGGTGGCCATGGAAATTCGAATTTGAGAGTTCTTTATTGGTATTGACAGGGAGTGTAGTTTTTTGACGATGTGAGGTGTTTTAGAATTTTGAGTAATTATTGATTCTTAACGACACTCAAGAGAAGAGAAAAAAAAATATCAAGTTAGAAAGTTCAAAATACGTTCCACTGTTTCAATAATTCAGTGAAATTTCGAGAGAGATGGCCTAAATTCTAAAACATTAAAAAAATCCAAAAAGTACGAACACCTCTGATTTTTTCCGAATTTTTTTTGAAAAAGGTACGGCGGCACTACCATAGGACTTTCCTCACAAAGAAGTTTTTATCTGTTATATCCATATTATCCAATACTTCAGACAATGAGAAGTAGCACATTTACTAATTGATAAAATAAAATGGAAATCATCACTGAATTGAATTCAGAAACGTATCAAAAATATGCCATTAAGGCGTGAAAATGCCCTTATGCCATTTATTGGTTTTTATTTACTCTTCGATAAGAAACTATAAATAAAGGTATTCTCCTAGGTCAAGGGTTTTTTTCCACTGACAACTCGATACAAACTGAAACTATAGCTCAGAGCATAAATGATTTCATTTTTAAGTACCTCTTCACGATTCTGGGTAATTTTTCAACCTCAACATAAACATACATAAAAAATTCGATATCTTTCAAACTTTTCTGGATCTCTGGAACATAAACAGATGAATATTGAGATTTCTACTCACGATACAATTATTTTTCAATTCAATACTGACTCTATACAGGGCTTTTTTGAAATAACCTTAGAGTGAAGGTTCTTAAATATTTATTGATTAAGCCCTGTTTGGTTTTTTCTCGTTGTATTTTGGTATCCGACATTTTACTATTGTAAATTTCTGCTATACAAATGAAAATTTTTTTGTGCTATTCTTCGTTAAATTTGTGAGAAAAAATCCGCTTTTTGTTCTTCATTGTGTGGAGCGCAATTTTTTTGATAAAATAAAACACCCTCAACGCGTATTTTCCGTAACTATCGTAACTATGTTTAATTCTTTTAACATGAAAACGTCACTCACACGAATATGAGGTGAAAGAAAATTTTTTGTTTCAAATTTGAAGATGAATTCTGAAATGATTGTTAGTTTAAAATATCTCAGTAGCGAACCCCTTTTTTCATTCAGTTTTCAGTTGAATCTTTGACGTATCTTGATTGCATAGGCGTAGCTAGCCCAGTTTTCAGGGGGGGGCGCCGCCCCTAGCAGTAAAAGTTTTTTTTGTGATGCCTATACGTAGTTTTTGATTAGGATCTTTCAGGGGGGGCAGAGGTACATTAGGGGGGGGTCCCTGATCCCTCCTAAATACGGCAGTGGTTGATGGAAGAAATTCCTTCCAGACCTGTATTTGTGGAAACTTTCTTCCTAAAATGATCTGAGTAATCAACTCCTTAAATCTTTTGTATTTTTATTCAGAAAATTCTTTAGACAGAAATTTCGTTAAACATAATTTTTTTCTATAGTGTCAAGTGTCGTCACAAACAATATTTCTTTGCATTTTTTTATTGTGAATACATATACATAATCAAATCCTGTGTAAATGCATTTTTGATAGCTTATAGGCATTTTATGCAGGTACGTATACAATACATTATACATAATCTATTCACAATTTTTTGAGCAAATAACTTGTAATTTTTGTCTGAGTTTTTCGGCCGGTTGCCTCTCTAAATCAAAGCTGTCTGCATCATCCCTGCTATCATAGTGATCTCCAACACCGCATTTGACACTTTTCAAAATGTCCTTTTCAGTTGGAAATTCATTCGTTACAATATTACATTGACATTCACGAAATCATTCAGAGTAACACTGTCAATATCAATATCAAGTTTATGGTCGGTATTTATTAGTACGTCCGGCATGATATATAAAAGGAGAACATAACTTCAAGTAGTGATGTTCTTCTTCTTGGAATATTTCTTTAGAGAGAATTACTTCGTTTTAGAGAGTGTTTCTAACAAGGAATTTGGATTTGAGGTGCAATATCGTGAACGGAATTCGTTATACAGAAAAATTGTTATACAGACGTTCGCTATAGAAAAGTTCCACTGTAATTAATTTTTGAAATTAGGAGCCCATTTTGACTTGCACATTTCAGACGATATAGATACGAAATTCGAAAACAGCAGACGTTTCCCCAAAACCACAGCACTCTTCACCCAAAAACAAACAACAAAAACTCGACAAACTGCCCTTAAACATCCCATCTAAGGATACCGTCCCAGTCCCACCGAGACTAATAGGAACGTTTGACGTTATCTGGTTGGCAGAACTGGAAACTCACGTCTACCAATTTAAATACCCCACGGGAATGCCGCGCTCTCGATAAGGAACGTCGCGACCGACTGCCGAATATTAGGAAATAAAATATATTATTATTATCATCGTTTACCTGTGTAATAATAGTTAGGGCTTCGAGCCACGTCCTGAAACGTAATTGCTAAATCGTAGCACTTATATCAAGATCAAGGAAGTTCTAAGAGGAATTGAAATATACGCGGGTTTCGATAATGGCCCAGAACTATGAGCTTGGCTGCATTCGTAGATTTGGCAGAAATTGCACTTCGATATCTTGTTTAAGACGTCTGGAATTCTGGAGAATGCCAGAGGTAATTTTAGTGATCATATTTCTTAGAAATTTTATAGGTTTTCACTCCCAGTCTCTGAAACATAAATAATTAGAAAATGTTTGTAATTTGGCAACACGACAGACAGGAATCAAATAAGTTTTTTGATTTTATCAATAATAAAGAACCAACCATTAAATTTACGATGGAATTAAAACACAATAATCAAATTTCTTTTCTAGATGTTCTAATAAGAAAATTTATAGATCATTATGAAACAAGTGTATTTCGGAAACAAACACACACTAATAGATACCTAAATTTTATTCCAATCATCAATTAAATGTAAAAACAGGTATTATAAAAACACTTTATGATA
Organism: Propylea japonica; assembly: GCA_013421045.1. Taxonomy (NCBI): domain Eukaryota; kingdom Metazoa; phylum Arthropoda; class Insecta; order Coleoptera; family Coccinellidae; genus Propylea; species Propylea japonica. The sequence continues at coordinate 84,712,591 of CM024242.1, forward strand.
GGGCCTTTTTAATTTCATCTACACCTGAAATTAGAAATAATGAATTTATTTCATTAAAGAGTTCCTACTAGATAATCAATACCCACCAAATTTTATAGAAAGAACAATTTCAAATTTAGAACGAAAAATATCTAATCGAAATTCTAATGATGATCAGGTACAAACAAAAAACCGTCAAGAACAACCAAATTTGTTGAACGTCATTCCTTATATTCCTGGCCTATCAGAGAAAATAAGAACAATTGGTTCCAAATTCAACATAAGAACTGTTTTCAAAACACAAAATGATTTGAGATCCATTCTAACTAGAACAAAACCAATGAATGAGACACAAAAATCAAAAAATTGTGTTTACAATATTCCTTATATACAGGGGAGACATCAAGACCTTTAGAAATAAGAAAACGGGAACATAAGAATAACATCAGGAATAGAGACATCACAAGATCACAAATTGCTGATCACATAATATGTTCAAATAGCGGAGATCATATGATGAACTGGAACCACACAAAGATCCTCATGACGAAACCTGATAATTATAAAAGGAAAATTAAGGAATCTACATGTATTTTGTTGGATGAAGTGAATAATTTGGCCAATTGTTGTGTGGAATAGATCGTATTTGGATTGATTTATTGAAGAAGGAAGTGACATCAGGAAATTTCAAAATCAAATAAATCAACATCTCTATAATAGATTGACAACTATCAATGTCAATCAGATTACAAATGAGAAAATACACAATTCTGAAGAATTTTAGAGTTTGTCTGAAGAAGGTGTCTGATATAGCCACCGAAACGTTACAATATCTTTTAATTTGTTTCATTTTTCAGTTTTACTGTAAGGCAACAATTTTTTTCAAGACCAATTGCTCCTGACAATAAGTGCAACGATTTTCGCAGAAGCACTTCACCTTAATCAAACATTTTTTAATTATTTATGTTTCAGAGACTGGGAGTAAAAAACCTATAAAATTTCTAAGAAATGCAGAATCCTCCCAGAATATATTTCAATCGATATCTAGTGATCATATTGTTGGTCCAGAAAGAGTGTATGATTTTCAAATAGATATTTCTCTATTTCTGCAGTGAATCTTTCTGAGGGGTTTTCCAATAAAAGATGTTATTTTAAATAGCCCGCTATTTCGGTAGATGTCACGTTTAAAGCTGTCATTTGTTGACATTTGACAAGTAGAAACTACGCCATTTATAAAAATGGAACGATACACGTTTCAAGAATGCATTGACATTATTAAAATTCACTATAAAAATGGTGAAAATTTGACAGAGACGGTTCGTAAAACTCGAACATTTTTGGGTAGTCGTGAAGCACCTTGTCGGACTGGAATAAAGAAATTGGTGAAAAAATTCGAGCTGTTGGGACAAGTTAGTGATGTGGAGAATAAAACCCGTGCACGTAGCTCAAGAATAGCCGAGAATATTCCTGCTGTAGCCGAAAGTGAACAACAGTTACTGAATGGATTGCGCTATCGAGAGATGATTAATGATTTTTTTATGACCGAAATTAGTAAGTATTGATCAGGACATCGTTTACTATCAACAAGGCTTCGCTATCCATGTTATCTCTCGAAAAGGTGATCACAATTGGCCACTGAGATCTTGTTATTTAACACCTTGCGACTTCTTCCTTCGGAGCTACGTAAAAGAGAAGGTACACGTATACGACAATAGCCCAGCGTCCTCAAAGATGGAATTCGTGAAGCTATCGAGGACATACGGCAGCCACTTTGCGATTTGGTTATGGAAAATTTAATCGGAAAGATATGGTCCTGTAGGCGTGGTCGTGGTGGTCATTTGCCTGATATTATTTTCCACTATTAACGGTATAGCTTCTTCTTATAATTAAATAAACATCCGATCATTCATATTGAAAAATTGCATTTTCGTTGAATATCGAAATAACACCTCTTATTAGAAAACCCTTTGTTATGCCGCATCTAAATATCTTATACAAAATAATATGGGAGGTTTGAATAGTTATTTCGTTTTTTCTGTTTCGAATCCTTTCATTATGCCACACCGAAAAAAGTTATACAGGTTGCTGTAAAACAACGAGTGCAGGTTCTATTGGCTATTGAAAAGATGACACTCAGTAGGAAAAAATGGTTTATTCCGCTTGATTCTCTACAACACCTCGATTGTTCACATATATCAAGATCAAGGAATTTCTAAGAGGAATTGAAATATATACGGGTTTCGATTATGGCCAAGAACTATGAGCTTGGCTGCATTCGTAGATTTGGCACTTCGATATCTTGTTTAAGACGTCTGGAGTTCTGGAGTATGCCGGAGGTGATTTTACTGATCTTATTGTTGGTCCAGAATGAGTATATGAATTTCAAATACTTATTTCTTTATTTCTGCTGTGAATCTTTCTATAATGTAACATCTAAATATCTTGTAAGGTTATACAAGAAGAGTATGGGAGGTTTGAATATTTATTTCGTTAATTCTGTGTGAATCCTTTCATTATGCTACAACTAACATTGTTTCACAAGTTGCAGTGGGACAACTGGTGCAATTTCGAGTGGCTATTCAAAAGATGACACAAAGTAGGAACAAATGGTTTGTTCCCCTTGATTCTGAACAGCACCTCATTAGTTCACTTAGATCGAGATCAACTTCTAAGAGAAATTGAAATATACGCGGGTTTCGATAATGGTCCAGAACTATGAGCTCGGCTGCATTCGTAGATTTGGCAGAAATTGCACTTCGATATCTTGTTTAAGACGTCTGGAATTCTGGGGAATGCCAGAGGTGATTTTAGTGATATAATGGATGTATTGAAATATTAGTTGGACTATTTCCTGCATTTTTGCTTCTTCAAAATGAGTATGAGATTTTTAAATTGTTGTGGTTTTTAATTCTGCTGTGAAACCATAAGCGAGCACTTTGCTCATATCGTTTACCTTTCGATATCGACTGGTAAGTTTTCCAAAACTCACAAGGAGTTCATAGTTATTCCAATACACAAGGGCGGCAACCTGGATGATATCACCAACTATCGTCCGATTTCCCTCTTCAGTGTTTTCTCAAAGGTTCTCGAAAGAATAGTATTCACAAGAATGTAAAATAATCTGAATGAATACAAACTGAATACTAAATCAATGTCCACACGGCTTCAGGAATGGCCGATCCACTCAAACAGCTTCTTTTGATTTTAGTCCGTGTACTGCTTTTTGGATAGCAACCTACGAGTAAATGTTGCTGGCTTGTTTTTGGACTTGTCATGTGCCTTCGACAAGCTCTCTTTTGAATTTATTGTGAATAAGTGCTATAACTCCATCAGAAACCCATGCCATGCGTGTTAAGATTGGTTTCACTTATTGGACAAAGTTTAAAATCGATTGTGGAGTTCCTCAGGCCTCCGTGCTGGGACCACTATTGCTTTTGTTGTTTATAAATGACTTGCCCATTCATCTGGTCCTATTTTTGCTTCAAAAAGTGACTTTTCTGAAAGTTGCGAGTGGTTTAAACCGTCGAGTGAATAACAGCCATTATACGCGAGTAGCATACTATACTTTATACAGGACTACGGAATATATTTCTTAAAGGTTTTCTTGCGTCTCTGAAAGGACCCTTTCAAGTATGGAAAAAGTCAAGTTGACAATAAGAAATTGTATTAAGAACTTATCATTGTATATTTTTGTAATACCATAATATTAATTTAATTGATGTAATTAAAATAGATTTCAATCGAAAAGGCATACCCATATTTTTTCATTGGGAAACTTTAGAATCCTTATAAAATATCAAAAATAAATATATCACTCCAAAGCTAGATCAAGGAAGCATCTGACAGCAGTGAATATAATGGCTAATTATTTACTAGTGATTAATGGGTATCATTATGGTATAGCAATCAGACGTATGATGGGTAGATTATACGATAGTTGTGGACAAAATTATATATTGAACGAAGGAAAGTTATTACATCTGATTTCGTACATAATAGTAAAATTTATTATTTACATTACACATTGTATAATTAAGAACTATCGAACTCTGGAGGTTCCACAATAGTAAAAGATACAAAAAACAAACACAGAAAAAATTGTTTTCTATATTAATTTGAAAAGTTCAAATGGAGTGATAAAATAAGTTACACAAATATTGAATTTTGTAGCTTTTTTGCAAAAACATTGATTCAGAAATGGTAAATTGTTAACAATTTCAGAAATATTTTTTTGGCATTCTCGATCTATAATTTTCATTTTAACAGTGATAGTACATATCAAGAAAAAAATAATGAGTAATGTCAGATATGAGAATTTATTCTGTTGATGACTGTAAGACAATATACAGGGTAAACAAATGCGGGGTAGGTACTTTGTAAAATGATTCCTCGATAAAATAAACAGGGGAAGTTCATATAATTTTTTGACTGTTGACTGTTTTTCATTTCTTCCAAGGCTTCTGAAAAACACTGACTCATAAAACTATACATAATAAGAAGAACTAAGTGGATTTCACTCACACAAATTTTTTAGATCTCATAAATCTATTCATTATTAGGGGTTGAAAATAACAACCCCCTATGATATTGGTTCAAAAATTATTTTCGTGGGAAAGATTATCGAAAAATGAAATTCTCTTATGGTTTTCCATTTAATTCTGGAGAGAAAAGTCTTCTGCAAAATTTCGATACAGTCGATACTTTTCTCGAAAAAGTCACTGTTCATTACATTTCATCGTATAAGTGTTCCATAGAATATTCTAAGATATCCTTTGTCTATAACAGGAGATAAAGATGTTTTATAAATCTTTCTGAAAATTTAATTATCTACTGATTTCTGGTAGAAAATATATCCGTATTATTTTAATTTCACAAATAGAACATTCTTTCAATTAATAAGCATAATTGACAAAACCAATTTGGAGCATAAACAATATCTTAGAATATTCATTCTATGGAACATACGATGAGATGTAATGCACAGTGCTCATAACTGCTTGTAAGTTTTTATTTTTGCCGAGAAAAGTATCGACTGTATCGTAACTTTGCACGAGACTTTTTTTCTCCAGAATTGAATGATAAACCATAAGAAAATCATAAAGAGTTTTTATTCTCAACCCCTGATAATGAAGTTATGGGATCAAAAAAATTGTGTTAGTAACAACTACTCAATCAAACATATTATGTATAGTTTTATGACTCAGTGTTTTTCAGGACTCCTCAAAAAAATTAGAAACTATTTTGGAAGGGAGGTCGATGTCGAAAAAATTATATGAACTACCCCTGCTTATTTTCATCGAGAAATCATCTCCCTAATTCCCTCGCATTTGTTCACAGTATATTGAATAAATTTCATTGTTTTCAACACAATGCATCTGGAATAAAAAAAGGTCGAATGATATCCATAATTAACGGAAATCACCATAATTTTTCGATGAATGTCTCCACTAAGTGAGACTCATTTAAATTATCAAGAAGAACTGTACTCAATAGATTCTATTCATATCGGAAACTCTAAATGAACTTTCTTAGACCCATTCTGAAACCCATCACAACCAGATTGAAAATTCCATTAGCAAACTCGCGTCTTTTCCCTGATGAAGACTGATAAATTCGCCCCGAAACGTCGAACCGCCCGCCATCGAAAACAAAGACAAATGGTTACATTACGAAATTAATCTTTGCAACAAAGCTGAGGCCTCCTTTCTCCTTGAGAGTTATTCATCAAAGCCAACTCATTTATTTAGTTACTTCCTCTCTCCGCTACGTCAGCCCAGGCATAGTCGTTAGTTTAGTCTCCTTCCTTCGAACATAATTTATAAAGGAATAACTCAGCACAATGAAGATAGTTATAGACGAATTGCAAATTTCACCGAATAATTATTTTCCGTTTTCAAACGAGTTCTGTGCGCTACGTATTTCCTCTGTGTTCTCGGCGTCATTATTGCGAAAACTAATATTCGTCTGTGACTATCACGCGGGGGTTCTATTGCCAATCAGCGGTGCCGTAGGGGTAGGTTCTGGTCGATGCAGTTTTTCTATGATATGGATTCTGTAACTGGCGGAATTTTCATGTCATTGGCATGTGATCTTGATCTGTATTCTATGTTAACGAATCATAGAAACTAATCTTCGGTATTTTGAAAATTTGTGATTGAATAAATAGCCATAGTGCTATTGAGTCGCAAACGTTGATCAAATTGATAGGGTAATAGTTTTATAACTGTTAACTACCCAGAGATTTAGTAGGATTCATCATTATACGTTTCGATACTAAGCAGACTCTCAATTTTTTGTACAATTTAATGAAAATAAATAATAAAAATGTTATGAACCAAATAAAATCGCGAAAAAAATATATCTGCAAAAAAACATTGAGCATCATCAAATCAAAAGTCGCAGAAAAAAACTCAAGAAAAGCCCTGAGCTGAGCGCTCGTTCTTTGGTGGAGCAAAGAGACTATTACCTGAAAATTTTATATGGGAATTGATATTGATACCGAATATATTAATGCAGAATCTCAGCCCAATCGGAATTATATTCTGGAAATCATTAAAAAATGGAATGTGTAAAAAATTAATGAATACAAAAATTAAATTCTATGGTTCTGATGATGCGATCCCCTTGAAATTTTGCATAAATATTCAGTAAGTAGTTTTCATTCTCAAAATAAATTCCACTCGAATCGGAAATCCGTTTATGGAAAAATAAAGATTTTTTTTTCAAAATTCAAATTATATTTTCTATGGTTCTGTTGAAACTATGGCCACAAAGTTTATAATGAACATTCAAAATATCGATCTCCATTTACAAACAAAAATTCCCTCGAATCGGATATCTTTTTTATGGAAATATGAAGTTTTTTTCAATATTCTAATTGAATTTTCTTTGGTCTGTTCACACAATGGCCAGAAATTTTGCATGAGGCTTTTTAGTAGCATCTTGCATTTAGCCGTATTTAATTTCAATTGGTTTAGTATTTTCTGAGATATTGCATAACAAAATTTTGAATGGCCATATTTTGTGGAACACCCTGTACGATTTGTTGGCATTTGGAAACCAAAACCACTGAAAATTTCGGCCTCACGAACAGAATTGAATTGGACCACGAATTCGTCATCAGGCAGTCCTCATCGTTTGAAACCATTTTCGGCTCAAACATTCGAAATTACTAACATTTGAAAAAACATATAGCACTCGTTTTAGTAGAACGAGTGCTCAAAATAATAAATAACTCTTTCAATAATATAATTGGATATAGTTGAAGCTCTTCCGAATGGTTTAAAATCAATGATGTTTGCTGTCAATCTCAAAATTAAGGTGGGTTCCACCTATACGGAATTGAGCAATAATGAGTTATTTTAATGTTCAATTTATGCTATTTCAATGAGCAATTGTCATGGGCGACAGAACACGAGTATTCTGAAGAAATAAAGTAACGTCACAACTCTACTGCAACATGGAAATTTATATAATGTCGAATGTGTATCTGTGCAAAATAAAATGTATTTCAATCAATAATTGACACTGAATTCATAATGCAGTCGACCAAAAAGGCTTGTCATCAACTAGTTTTTTGATTGGGAACCTAATCAATGAACTAGTCGATTGAATAACAAATAATATTCAATATCGTGCCATGAATCTTAATCTTCATTTAATAATCAATCACCGAAATTATTTTATGATAAAGGTCTTCATTTTGATACTGCATTTCTTTGAAAACAGCGAGTATATTCCTATTTCGAGAACTACTATTATTGAACAATTACAATTTCATTCTCAAACTGGCAGTTTGTTGAAAATCTCAAATCATTTCTTACATTTACTTCTCAATCTTCTGAAAAACTTCATCAAAACAAATCCTTATCACGAATTTTCCCAAAAAACTATTATGTAGAATCAAACAAAAATAAACCTTCAATTATGAATCTATTTGTTCATGAAAATTTCACAACATCCTACTTTTTAATTTAGGGGGATGAAAATCGGAAAGAGTACAACAAAATTTAGAATATTCGGATTACTTGCACCTTTTCTTGTGCCCCTATCATTCAGCAGAATTGATGAAATGAAAGAACTTAGGCTACAGAAAATACTGCAGAGTCCGAGCAGAACGAAAATGTGAAAGGACAAAATGAAATAAGAATTTCCAACATTTCTCAAATAAAACTAATTTTAATGATCGAAGAAGAGGAAAAATCGAGTGAATTTAGATTTTTTTTTCGAAGTATAACGACCAAATTCACAAACGTAATACAGACATAAATAGCAGTTCTTCAAAATCCAACTATCTTCTATTCAAAATCCATGCATATCAGGCAGAACATTCACCACAAAGTGCCAAGTGGTAACAGTTCAATCATGAATATTGAATATCCAATGAAATTCAATATCAAAGACGTAAATACATCCCCTAACACACTGAAAAAAAACTACCCCAAAGCAAAATGACGCAATCGTAACACCTGAGCTTTTCACCCCTTATACGAAGAAAATCTAGTAACATCTGCACGAATAATTCCAAATCCCTCCAGGCCTTATAAGAAGCAACCCTGCAACCCTCGAAACATCATCCCTAATACTTTCTTGAACTTCCATACAGAAGCAAAATCTGAAATCCAAACTTTACGAATGCTAATGCGATCTAACAAACCCTTATATTAAATGAACCGCGCCATTTTGGCCTAAAAATCATACAAAACCCACCCTTATATCTCAATGCATAAGGGCGCGTTTCTTAAATAAAATCTAAGGCAAGCTAAGGACTGAGGGGAGAGTTTTCTACAGGGTTTATTTGTACAAGGTTTCGCCGGGGAGCAGGGGATTGTGAGTCTTAAGTAAGGGTAGCTGAAGGGTGGGTTTGGAATGGGGAGAGGTTTCTCGTTAAATAGGGTGGTTTTATACGGAGCTCAGAGGGTTGGTTGAAGTTAGAAATGAGGGAATGAAGTTCCTAAGTTAAATAAGGATGTTTTACTGGGTGCTGGAAATTATTTATGTTCAATGAATTTAAATGATACTGAGTTTTGTGGATTATAAGTTTTAATTGGACATAAGTTCGGGATGAATAAATCTAAGGAAAAGTGGAACGTTTTCTTCTTTGACTGCGACAGAAAATCGAGTTATTTCTCAGAATTTAATGTTAGAAAATATGAACCCAAATCAGTGTCTTTCATTTTAATTTTTCATACACGTAATACTCAGATCAATAATGCACATAGATATGCTCCAAGCACGTTATCAGAAATACGAAGCGAATAGTTTTGTTTTGAAATTTGACAGTTTAATACAAACAAGAGACAGAATCGATTTTTTAGGGGCATTGAAATGAAATGAACATAACTTCTTTATAAACCCTTATCAAGGAATTTTTTAAGGACTAAGTCGCAGCCGTCTAATGCTTATTAGCGACGGTATATCAGTTATCTAACTGATAATAAGTTTCCGGGAAGACAAACCTGATCAGTTCAATAAGTACCCATAATCCACCCATGCCACATATATAATGTACTCAACTCTTGAATGATACTGTTCGTAAAAAATCATGAATTTCACATATCTTGCTAATTATACAGTTTTTCGGCATTTTGTTGAAGTAAATGAACTTTCATATTACCGCAAGGCGCATAACAATGTAGAATCACGAAAAGTGGCGCAAATAATTTGAAATTTGATAGCTTTTATGCGCGATGTGAAGTTTAGGCCACGAGCCGTAGGCTAGTGGCCCAAATCACCGAGTGAATAACAGCCATTATACGCGAGTATCATACTGTACTTTATCCACGACTACTGAATATATTTCTTGAAGATTGTAACATTTGGCGACCGCGACAAGACCATTCTATGACAAGCGTTGCTTTAATTGATATAATGAAAATAGATGTGGCCCTCGATTGACAAGGTATGCCCATATTTGTTAGTTGGAGTACTTAAAATACTGGAAAAATACCAACTTAAGGAATATTATATCAAAGCTAAATCTATGAAGCATCTGACAGCAGTGAATAATAATCTCATTATTTCCTTCTGATTAATGGGTATTATTAAGGTCGAGCACAGAGAGGTACAATGGACGGATTTTACAATAGTTGTGAAAGAACATTTACCCTCATTTTGCTTTATATAAATCTGACAGGATCTATCTACGTTCTTAATAGATCTGATATATAATTCGATTGAACTTGTACCTATTATTGCCATTATATTAATAAACATTAAAGAAAAGTACTGACTTAGATTTTTGAAATTATGCCTTTCTTTTAAGCTGTTGTTCATACTTAGGTACGAGTGCATTGAATCATTGAATATATTTTCACACTGGAGTCAATACTATTTTCTTTATTCGGAAGAGTTAACTTTAAGTTTTCAGTAATTGATTTATAATAATAGTATCCTTATTTACTATCTTTTGAATATTCTTATTGTTTTTGTTTGACGTATTTTATTTCTGAATTATGATATAAATAGTTATTTCATTATTATATTGGCCTGAATTTCGAAGTTGAATATGATATTTTGGGAAAATATAATATAAAGTTTTTCCATATACAGGATGTTCGTAAATTGAGGCGACCAATTTCATTAGGTGTTTACTCAGATGGTTTTATACAAAAAATTTTCCTTAAATGTATGTTCTAGGTTGCATTGTTTTCAAGGGTGTTGAAGTTTCACTTGAAAACTAATTGAAAAAAGTGGTATTCCACTGAAATATTTCGAACTTACAATTATTTGTGAATTACTCATTTATTTTATGACAAAAATCATTTCTGCGTTTTTTTTTCCGTGATTGGTGCCTTTTTATATTAAAAAATAAAACATTTCAACACCTTTTTGTCAATTTTTTCAGTCAGCTTTCAAGTGAAATTTCACACCCTGTATCTTGGAAACAATACATTTCCGGACCTATATTTATAGGAATTTTTTTATGAAATGATTTGAGGAATCAGTTGAGTTCGTTAACCAGCCAAATCGTACAGTTGTTCCATCAAACTTGATATACTGAATGGTCAGACAGAATTTCAACAGAATCGCATCATCAGAACCATGGAATTGTATTTTAGTATCTATTTATTTTTTTCATATTAAATTTTTTGAATAATTTCCAGAAAATAATTTCGATTGTGCTGAGATTATGCATTCATATATTTGGTATCAATCTCAAATCCCAAATAAAATTTTGCAGTAATGTAATAGTATTGCTCCACCGAAGAAAGAGCGCTTAGAAGCTCCTGCTCAGGGCTTTTTTTTAAAATTTTCTCAACATTATTAACCTCAAAACCATAGCGATCAAAGATACGGAAAACTCCAGCAACCCCTATCTACACCTACGCTTCCATCATTTCCACCAGGCGTAGCAACAACAAAAAAAAATTCTCGCGCCTGTCTTGTCGCGCATAAAGCGCCTCAACTCCAAATAAGAGACTGAATGGCATCCGAGGAAAGTTCCTCCTGGGCGCCTGAATGCTTTTCCGCCCGACTAAGCACGGAAAGCGGGCGCTTTTAAGATCCTTATATATTTCCTACGCCCGTCGTCTACCAGACAGAATGAAACTTTCCTTTGACGTTATGAACTCCGCCCATCCCTCTAGAGGTGTTATAAATTACTAACCGAGAACTTAAAACAAATTAACGCCTCGTATAGACGTCGAGTTTTCCTTTAGACGGGGGAAATTGAGATGGAGATGTTGGGGGTGATTTACGAAAATCAGTAGATTTGAATTGTCCCACCCTTATAGGCGTTTTCGGAAACTTACTCAGGCTTAAGCCTTGTTCGCATTAAGCTAGTGGTTTAGTCGAGTAGCTGAAAACTTAGTTACTAAACGTGTGTGAACACCAATAATTTAGTCCAGCGGTTCTCAAACTTTTTTGGTGACGGAACCATTTTGACAAGCAAAATACTTGACGGAACCCCACAATAAAACAATTGTTTTCAAAAGTGTATTCTTTATTAAAAGAATAATAAAAGTACAATGTGAGAGTTAATAATTATTATTCACTGTAGCACATTAATCCAGTCGAATTGTGCTTTTAGCAGGAAAGTTTTGGGGTAGTTTAGATTTCTTTCATTTTTTATGTTTTCTGGGGTGCTGAATCCGATTTTGAGGTTTGCTAACAAAATTTCTAGACGGAACATAGAAAAGAAATACAAAAAAAGAATGAAAATCTCATTTTTGGTCAGTTTTTTGCATATAACTCTGACACTATCAACTTTTCCTAAAATACCTTTCCATACAAAATGAAAGTACATAAAATTTCCTACAAATTATACTACCACAGCTTGTTTTACGACAAATCGTTCTGGTTCAAATAATTGTTGAAAATGAGGTATTTTCTATGACTCAATAAAAAAAATTTATTCTATGGTTCCGATGATGCGATCCTCTTGAAATTGTGCATGAACATTCAGTATATCAGTCGCGATTCACAAAAAAAAATTAATCGAATCGGACATTTTGTTATGGAAATATAAAGATTTCATTTCGATTGGTCTCGTTTTGTCTGAGATATTGAGGAACAAAAATTTAGAATGGCCTTGTTTTATGAAACAAAATACGGCCATTCAAAATGTTTGTTTCTCAATATCTCAGACAAAATGAAACCAGTCGAAATGAAATGTTGCAGCAATATGCAAGATGGTCATAATAAGCTTCATGCAAAATTGTGTGACCAGTGTGAGCAGAACCATAGAAAATTCAATTGGAATATTCAAAAGAAGAATTTTTATATTTGCATAATAAGATATCTGATTCAAGTGAACATTTTTATGAATCGAGACTGATATGCTGAATGTTCATGCAAAATTTCAAGAGAATCGCATCATCGGAACCATAGAATTTAAGTTTTTTTCATTTATTGAGTCATAGAAAATACCTCATTTAAAACTATAATTTGAGCCAGAACAGGTGGTCGCAGAACAAGTTGTGGTAGTACGATTTGTAGGAAATTTTATGTACTTTCATTTTGTATTGAGAGGTTTTTCACGAAAAGTTGATAGTTTCCGAGTTATAAGCAGAAAACTGCAAAGAATGAGATTTTTTTTTGTGTTTTTTTTTCAATGTTCCCTCACGAAATTTTGTTAGCAAACCTCAGATTCGGATTCAGCACCCCAAAAAACATAAAAAATCGAAAAAATCAAAACTACTTCAGAACATTTCTGCTAGGGGTTCTTTTGAGCACAAATTGACTGGACTACATGGCAAGGTCAATAACTGAAGATAGGTATTAAAAGAGAAAAAATCTTTACTAATGGTTTCGCATGGAGCGTATGATCAACGCTGACGGAACTCAGCGTATGCCTTTAGTATGGAATTTACTGCGCTGGCCGTCCGTGTTCACGTGACTACATTTTACAGAATGGCACTTTGTTATCTGTCTGGATTCAGCACTGATCATACGCTACATGTGAAAGGCACAAAGTCCTAGATTCGATCTCGAAAATTCTCGAAAATATTCGAGTCGGCGTTTTTGGTAAACAAAAAGCGCAAACAAGTCAAAATTCTCGATCAGAAAGAGGTATTTTAATTTTTTTCTCTAAACTCTTGCGGAACCCCTAGAGGGGTATCGCGGAACCCTAGGGTTCCGCGGAACATACTTTGAGTATCACTGATTTAGTCGAATAGATTAGTGTGTAGTTTAGTCGAGTCGATCCATTTGGTTCTATTTTATCGGGTGAGAGTACCCTACGACGCGATACTCTTCACTCGCTCACGGACTAGACATGTCCGAACCGATCAGTTTAGTCGAGTGCATTAGTATCACTATTTGCCGCCGACATGTCCCATACATAACCTTAAATCATAGGTAAAATACTTGTTCTATACCGAATATGTCTTTCCGTTGGAGCGAAGAAATCACCCTTAAATTCGTAACAAAATACCTCGAACATGAATGTTTGTGGGATATTAAAACTCAATCATACAAAAACTCAATCATACAAAAACAAGTAAATGAAGCAGTCTGCATACAAGGATACAAATTTCATCATCCACCTCTTCTGGAAGAGCCATCACGATTAGATTCACAAGTTTCTTTATTTTATTACGTTGCAATTTGTCCATCTTACGAATGATTTCTTTTCGCTTCGAAGAAATGGCGAAATTGTTGCGTTGCGAGTTGTTCATTCGACAAAGCGCTTCTCATTATTTATATTATATATATATTATATATATAATATATACATATATTTATATATATTATATTTGTGAACTCTACTCGAACAAAGTGCGATCGATTGGATGGACAGTACCTACTAAATTTCTCACTACTCGACTAAGCTACTAGCGTAGTGCGAACAAGGCTTTACTAACTCGATCCATATTGGGCCACGTGACAGATCTACTCGGATCGAGGACCCCGGTTCTAAGTTTACGAACACATCAGCTTCAGGATTTGAAAGGACATTCGTATCCATCGATCAATAACATTACCAAATATTTTATGGATTTATTTTTTCAGTGACAGTTTATTTTCGGGTTGTCACTAGATTTGCTAGCATTTATTTGCTTTTGAAAAATATTTCTTATAATTTCTTGTGTGTCCATTTTAAATGTTATTTTTGAGTACGTATGTCAGAGAAGTAGAGAAATTTTTTCAGTTCCAGTTTATTTACTGATTGTCTCTAGCTTTGCTTGGATTCATTGGCTTCTATGAAATCTTTCTTATAATTTCTGGTGTGCCCTCGAATGTTCAATGTTATCTTTGAGTACCTATTTTAAAGGAGTAAAGAAGGCTTTTAGCTTTAACGCAGAACGATCTACATACATACAAAGTTATGAAACACCTTTACCAGAGTTATCGAATCAGCCTGTGCTTAACATTACGATTTTTATGACTGAAGAAGAATACTAATGTTTAAGTAGAGAGTGTTCGCTAATGTAACTGATTAATTCGAAGAAAAATTTGAACCAACTTAAATTCTTCAGAATTCATAACAGGATAACCGATTCAAGTGAAAGTTATTTTGTGATTCAAACCTGATTTACTGAATGTTCATGCAGAATTTCGAGAGGATCGCATCATCAGAATTAAATTTTTGTGATTATCTATTTCTTACATATATGAGTTTTTTAAAAATTTCCAGAATATAATTCCAAATGTGCTGAGATTCTGCATTATATATTCGGTATCAATCTCAAATCCCATATAAAATTTTGCGGTAATAGTCTCATTGCTCCACCAAAGAAAGAGCGCTCAAAAGCTCGTGAAATCTGCCCATCTCTATAGAGGTGTTATAAAGTACCAACCGAGAACTTAATAGTATATTATTCAATGAGCGGTAATGCAGGTCGAAACACACGCAGATGAGTTTTGCACCACGAGCCGTCAGGCGAGTGGTGTAATTCATCAAGTGTGTTTTGAGCATTACCGCGAATTGAATACTATACTTTATCCACGACTTCTTCAGTAAAATTCGAATTAATCTGCATTTAAAAAATTTTGAACAGTTGTCAAAAGCATTGACAACATTTCGTCAAACCTCTGTACTCTGTGGTCGGGAATCAAATCAATCAATCAAGTACTTTGGCAAATTCATAAATTCACGTTTTCCAAAAATAAATCTGGAATGAATCGCTAGAACGTTATCTTGATGGCTGAAATAGAGTTCCGGATCGATCCTACTTTTTATTCATTTTTTTTTGTAAGCAATTTCATTCTTCCTAGGTATTTTTATTAGCGGGAGTTATGAGCGGGTGTTATTATAACACTCGCTTTTCGGTTCATAGACATGTCTACGGTTGTGTTATGACTACCATTACACATAGAAATTAGTTAGTAGGAGTGGATAATAGTATATTATTCAATGAGCGGTAATGCAGGTCAAAACACACGCAGATGAATTTTGCACCACGAGCCGTCAGGCGAGTGGTGTAATTCATCAAGTGTGTTGTGAGCATTACCGCGAATTGAATACTATACTTTATCCACGACTTTTCAGTAAAATTCGAATTAATCTGCATTTAAAAAAATTTTGAACATGTGTCAAAAGCGTTGACAACATTTCGTCCAACCGTCAAACCTCTGTACTCTGTGGTCGGGAATCAAATCAGAGTCTCTAACTAATCAAACCAAGTAATTTCGCGGGTGTTATGTGCGGGTGTTATATAACACACGCTTTTTGGTTCATAGACATGTTATGACTACCATTACACATAGAAATTAGTTTAATGGAGTGGATAAAACAAATTAACGCCTCATATAGACGTCGAGTTTTCCTTTAGACGGGGAAAATTGAGATGGAGATGTTGGGGGTGATTTACGAAAATCAGTAGATTTGAATTGTCCCACCCTTATAGGCGTTTTCGGAAACTTACTCAGGCTTACTAACTCGATCCATAGGGCCACGTGACAGATCTACTCGGATCACGCGCCCTGGTTCTAAGTTTACGAACACATCAGATTTAGGATTTGAAGTGACAGTCGTATCAATCTATTATAAATAACATAATCAAATATTTCATGGATTTGTTTTTTCAGTCCCAGTTTATTTTCGGATTGTCTCTAGCTTTTAGCATTTGTAAAATATTTCTTATAATTTCTAGTGTGCCTTCCATTTTAAATGTTATTTTTGAGTACGTATGTCAAAGAAGTAGAAAATTTTTTTTCAGTTCCAGTTTATTTACTGATTGTCTCTAGCTTTGCTTGGATTCATTGGCTCCTGTGAAATCTTTCTTATAATTTCTGGTGTGCCCTCGAATGTTCAATGTTATCTTTGAGTACCTATTTTAAAGGAGTAAAGAAGGCTTTTAGCTTTAACGCAGAACGATCTACATACAAAGTTATGAAACACCTTTGCCAGAGTTATCGAATCAGCTTGTGCTTAACATTACGATTTTTATGACTGAAGAAGAATACTAATGTTTAAGTAGGTATAGGCGTTTTCGGAAACTTACTCAGGCTTAAGCCTTGTTCGCATTACGCTAGTGGTTTAGTCGAGTAGCTAAAAATTTAGTTACTAAACGTGTGTGAACACCAATAATTTAGTCGAATAGATTAGTGTGTAGTTTAGTCAAGTCGATCCATTTTGTTCTATTTTATCGGGCGAGAGTACCCTACGACGCGATACTCTTCACTCACTCACGGACTAGACAGGTCCGAACCGATCAGTTTAGTCGAGTGCATTAGTATCACTATTTGCCGCCGACATGTCCCATACGTAACCTTAAATCATAGGTAAAATACTTGTTCTATACCGAAAATGTCTTTCCGTTGGAGCGAAGAAATCACCCTTAAATTCGTGACAAAATACCTCGATTATGAATGTTTGTGGGATATTAAATCTCAATCATACAAAAAGAAGTAAATGAAGCAGTCCCGCATACCAGGATACAAATTTCATCATCCAACTCTACTAAAAGAGCCATCACGATTAGATTCACAAGTTTATTTATTTTATTACGTTGCAATTTTGTTTCAGATATATTCAATAATTGTTGCAAAAACATCGAAAAAAATCGAGGGAAAGCCCGCCGTTTCTTATGGTAAGTTTGGCACTACCACGTCTATCAGCGAGTGCCATTAGGAAATGATAGCGGGATTTACTGGTACGCATCCTGCCATATTCGGGCGAAAAAAATGAATCAAATCTTCATGTTAAAATGTTCACAAAGGCTTTGAACCTAATAAAGCGGTAATTCAGTGTTTCTGTAGTGAGAAAAGTGACTTTTAGGTGAAATATTTTTCGGACTTTGGGGGCTCATTATCTCCCAGACTAAAACAGATCGGCAATTGTTTTTTTCACTAATATTGTTCAGGGAGCCAATATGAATACAACGGCAGCAAAATTTGATGGATATCTGTTGAATCCTAAAATTGAAACAGTTTTATTTTTTTTCAAAATGTTCCACCAATTTTAAAATGTGAAAAAATTCCAGGGTATAAAGGGCTAAAAAAGACATTTTATGTCAAAAAATTGCGGTGGACACTTTTTAAGAACACCGAAAAACAAATGACAATAACTTTATTTTTTCTTCTAAAAATAGGTTTTTCAGCTGAAATTCATAAAAAAATTATACGTCTATTCCTTTAATAGCAAATAATCAATAGAAAAAATCCCCATTCAAAAATTTTGGATATCACAAGAGAAAAAAAATAAAAACGAAAAAAGTGTTTTTCACAAAAATCTCGAAAATGGCAAGAGATAAAAAGCTGAAAAAAGTGGCTGAATTATTTTCATTCAATGCCTAATCGATCCCCTCAATATGAATCGGAAAGGCCGCGAGGGCAGATTTACCATTGAAACCCGGCTATACCCTTTAACTCCTGAGGTAATGTTTCTTGATCTGTTCTTGTTCACTATGTATGACAGAACCAAGCAGAGATTTATTTTTCTCACTAATTGATTCTTTGTGATTACGAAAATTTAAAAATCATAATGTTCAAGTACAGGGTGATCCAATAATAACGAGAATAGAAAATGCCTGAAATTTTTGTAGTCCAGATCTGCTTCATTCAATTTTAGAAGATATTGAAGAATGGCAATCGTAAAAGGTAACAAAACTTCCAGATTTGATATCGTTCGGTCGAAAAGTTCAAGAATTATTGAACTTCTTAATTTCACTCATGAGAATGTTTTTTGATCACTTATTAATCACCCTGTATGACCGTGCCAAGCAGTAATTTAAAATTTTTCTCATTAGTTGTTTCTTTGTGGCAACAAAAAAAAAAAAAACATTATAGTCACCTACAGGGTGTTCCAATATTCATGAAAATAGAAAAAGCCCGAAATTTTTTAGTTCGGATCTGATTTATTCAATTTCTGAAATATTCAAAGATGACAATCGTAAATGGTGACCAAACTTCCACATTTGAAATAATTCGGTGGAATAGTTCAAGAGTTATTAAACTTCGAAATTTCAGGCCTCAAACGATTGAAACCTCATGATGTGAGTCCTTCTTGATGTATGTAATTGATTCATGATATCCGTTTGGCGTTTTCTTCCCGGGACACCCTGTATATTCCTAAATAAAAGACCTCAAATTTGCTCGAAAATCGAATAATAAAATTAGTAGTTATAGTTTTATCAAATCAAAACTGAACCAATCATTCTCGAAGATTTAATGTACTCATACTCGTTCTCCAATCCAGAACTCCAACTGAAATATATAACCTGGTCAAGTTTCACGGTCCTCAACATACAGAAAAACACCAAAACAAACACTGAAACTTTCAATAACAAAAGCCTGGCTGGACCATTCATCTCAAGCTCAATTTATAGCATCCAGCTGAGGGGTTGGAGGAAAAATAAACCTGGAAACAAGCCTTTCCCTGAGCATATTTTCATTTCCTCTCCTCGGGGAGAATACAGGAAAATTTGATAAAAGTGGACCTAAGTGCTAATTTTCTAGCGGTTGGCCACAACATATGAAAAATCATGTGCCAGCGAAAGAAGGGAAAACAGGAGCGGAATAGCCCGAAAGGTTCGTGGGAAGTTTGTTTTGTATGAATGTATTGTACGAAGTGTTAGATACATAAAATGAGAAGTCATTTTATCTTGTAGAAAGAAGTTATATAGTAAAAAGCGAGTATCTATAGTCCGTTCACGATTTGGCATATTCCACTGTGTTTATGAAAATTTTAGGTTATGTTGTTTATTTTCTGGTCAGATTGATACGCAATGTTGTCAATATTGCATAGAGTTCTCTGATAACTCGCAAACTCGTCGGATGAGGCCGGGTACATTCAGCAACGTGACTCCATTTTACGTTATGACAGCAAATACTGCCAACTTCAGATAAATAAACAAACGCCTGCTATGAGCTAAAACTTTCGTGAACGGACTATATAGTCATTTTATTTTTGAATTTAACAATTTTTTAAAATTGTACCAGATCTGAAAAGCTGAGTTTTGAATTTTCACTTGCTGTGCTTGTTTGATTATCGTTTTTTTGTTATGTTGGTACATAAGTATTTATCATATGTTGACAGTATCAGCTAATTTGAATAAGTAGTCTCTTGGTGACCGCCGAAAATATTTTCGTGTGTTCTTCGATTTTTAACTTTTGAACGACTCTTCAGAGCACATTTGGCTTTTTTGAGCGCTCGTTCTACTTAAACGAATGCTTGATCGTTTTGCCCAAATGTCTTTAATTTACGAACTTTGAGCCGAAAGTATCCTCAAACGATAGGGTGAGACTCCCTTATGACGAATTCGTGGTCAAATTCAATTCTGTCCGTGGGGCCGGCCGTCCGTTAGCACAATAACTTTCGAAGGAATTGTCTGAGAAACTCGAAATGCTTAAAGGGCCCCACTCACTTCGTTCTTCTCCGCCGTTTTTAACCGACGGTTAAAAACGGTCGGGTAAAACTGTCGCAAAAACGGAGTGTATGGGCTAAAAACGGCGCACTTACCCGTCGTTGCAAATTTCAGACGAGGCCTGATTTTCGTCCGTTAACGTTCCAACGCTTCGGGTAAACACGAGGTGTGTGGGGTAAACAGTTAAGTCGGTCGAGCATATTTCAGAGACAGTGGCGAACAGGTCTGGTGGCGATAAACATAACCCCTTCGGTGAGTTCGGTTCCCAAATGGCTTGATTAAGTTCGTTCACCAGCCAAATCGTATAGGGTGGTCATAAAATAGGACGATTCAAAATTTTTTTTCTCTGGTATCTCAGACAAAACGAAACCCATCGAAATGAAATGTTGCGGCCGTATGCAAGATGCTCATAATGAGCCTTATGCAAAATTTTATGGCCATAGTGTAAACAGAACCATGGGAAATTTCATTGGAATATTGAATAGAAGAAACTTCATATTTCGATTACAAAATATCCGATTTGAATGGAATTTATTTTATAGATGACCATTGATACACTGAATATTCATGCAGTATTTTGTGACCATAGGTTAAAAACCATAGAAAATGCAAAAGGAATATTGAAAAGAAGAATCTTCATATTTCCACATCAGGATATTTCATTCAAGGGAAATATTTTTTGTGAATGAAGACTATTACCTATACTGATTGTGCGATATTTTGTGACAATAGTGTCAACAGAACCATAGAAAATTCAATTATTATATTGAAAAGGACATGGTTAAAAGAAGATGAATGAATGAATGAATATTGAAAAGAAGAATGTCTATATTTCCATAACAGGACAACAGATTCTAGTGAAATTTATCTTATGATTATGAAACAAGACTGATATACTGAATGTTCATGAAAAAATCGCATCATAGGAACCATGAAATTTAATCTTAATTATTTTATTTTTAAAAACTTAATTTTTCGAATGATTTCCAGAAAATAATTTCGATTGTGCTGAGATTCTGCATTTCTGTATATTTGGTATCAATCTCAAATCCCATATTAAATTTTGATGTATTAGTCTCATTGCTCAAAAGCTCCTGCTCAGGGCTTTTCTTAATTTCTTTATCTTCGAATATTATTCTCTACTCAACTCATGCTGAAACATAAAATTTCCTAATTCCTGTTACCTAAAAAGTCCATCCCTGTCCTCAGAACGTCCACCTAAAAAGCTGAAGTGAACAAAACGGCGTCTCCCCTCGCGCGCGCTCGTTTCAGATGAAAAATAGCCGAATACTTTCAACTTAAGTGAATTTTAAGCAGAGCAAAATTGCACCGCGTAGCGCCCTGTTTTTCGGCCACTTTATTACGATGTAACGCTTGAAAGTTGAACGTGTAATCACTCGGAAAATGTGATATATCGTCCGAGTTACGGCCTGTTTATCCGCGACATATTTTCCGACTTTTCCGGGGACGCGTGGCGGGTTGAAAAATGACACGAGGGGGAGAGGGGGTAACGTGGAAATTTAGACGTATGGAGATGGATCGTTTTGATGATTTTGAGGTTAAGTGGTATGAAGTGGTGATGAAGGAAAAACGATTAAGTATATGTGCTTGTAAAAGGATGAAAATCTGTGGAGAATCAGTGGGGGATTTTTCAGTTTAGGATGATGAAGTTTATCTATTTTTTTCTAGGTTGAAAGATTATTTGGACTGTTTCCATTATCTTATTGGTAATCAGGGTAATCGCAAAATTGAATATAAAATTCAGCAAAATCAATGCGACAGCTTCTGAGTTCTGACATAAGCTGTAAGAAAATTACATTTTTCACAAATTCTGTATTAGAGGTCACTGAGAAGATTTCTCAACTAAGAAGATATGTGTAGTTGTTAAATCAGGTTGGGACTTCCTTGATTTGAGTTCGTCCTTCTCAATTCAGAACGTATTATGGGTCTCCAAACATCCTTTATTTCAATGGAGGGTACACTGATCGGCTTGGCAGTTATAGTCATGCTTCCTTCAATTTCCTCCTTTTCCATCTTTCTTCCTTTGATATTATGGAAGCCTCGTTCCATCAGATATTGTGGTCTTCGTTCATAGCATGTTGGACTAGTTTGGATTTTTCGGTCTCTCCAAGTTGAGACAATCTCTGGTCTTCTTTGATTCTAGTCTGGGGGTTTGTTTAGTTTTCCCAGTGTAGGATCTGCCGCATTCGCAGGGTATTTCATAAATACATTCCTTGGTAATTTGATTTTAGTTGACAAGTTTCACTTTCGTGAGTTTCCCCTATATTTGGTCTTGAATGCTGTTCTCACATTGTATTTGTCATCAAGAACACTTCACAATTTGGTTCTAAGTGTTTTAAGATTTAACTCAGAGCCGGACCGTGGGCGTGGTAAGAAGGCTTTCGCCACGGGCGCAAACGACGTAGGGGCGCAAAATGTGAAATCGAAATTTTTTTTTTCGTTTTCTATTCATTTTGTTGATTGAGTTTTTGTTCATTAACTTTCAAGAAATATGGGAGATAGTACAGTTTATTTGTGCTTAAAAGAATCCCTAGCAAGAAAGTTTTGGGGTAGTTTTGATATCTGCCATTATGTTTTTTGGGGTGCTGAATCCAAATCTGACGTTTGCTAACAAAAGACAGAACATAGAAAAAAAGATGAAAAGTCTCATTCTTGGTCAGTTTTTTGCTCATTACTCGGAAACTATCAACTTTTCGCAAAAAACCTTTCCATACAAAATGAAGTACATAAAATTTCCTACAAATTGTACTACCACAGTTTGTTTTGCGATAATCTGTTTCGGCTTGAATTAAAGTTCAAAATGAGGTATTTTCTATGACTCAATAAATGAAAAAAAAATTAAATTCTATTGGTCCGATGATGCGATCCTCTTGAAATTTTGCATGAACATTCAGTATATAAGTCTTGATTGACAAAATTAATTTCACTCTAATCGGATATCTTGTTATGAAAATATAAAGATTCTTCTTTTCAATATTCCAATTGAATTGGATTGTTCCTCAATATTTCAGAAAAATGAAATCAATCGCAATGAAATATTGCGGCCAAATGCAAGATGCTCCTAATAATCCTTATGCAAAATTGTGTGACCATAGTGTGAACAGAAACATAGAAAATTCAATTTGAATATTGAAAAGAAGAATCTTTACATTGCCATAATAAGATATCCGTGAAGTTTCTTGTGAATCGAGACTGATATACTGAATGTTCATGCAAAATTTCAAGAGGATCGCATCATCGGAACATTAGAATTTAATTTTTTCTCATTTATTGAGTCATGGAAAATACCTCATTTTCAACTATAATTTGAGCCAGAACGGGTTGACGCAGAACAAGCTGTGGTAGTACAATTTGTAGGAAATTTGATGTACTTTCATTTTGTATGGAAAGGTTTTTCGCGAAAAGTTGATAGTTTCCGAGTAATGAGCAAAAAACTGACCAAGTAAGAGATGTTAATTCTTTTTTGTATTTTTTCTATGTTCCGTCACGAAATTTTGTTAGCAAACCTCAAATTCGGATTCAGCACCCCAAAACACATAAAAAATGAAAGGAATCAGAACTACCCCAAAACTTTCCAGCTAAGAGCATATTTCGACTGGATTAAGATAATTGTGAATAAAAGTTCTTAAAAATATAATCAAACAATATCTATTCTGAAACATGTATTTATTGAAAAAGAATTTCTTCAAGGGCGCATTTTGAAAGTTTGCCACAGGCGCTAGAATCCCAGTTCCGGCTCTGATTGAACTCATAGTAAATAAATGTACTTCCGCATTTCAATATACTTCAACATCATGTTTCATTTTTACATGTTTGAACAAAATAATCAAACGAATAATATACGCGTTATAAACATCGATTTAGGAGAAAACTCGAAATAGTTTTCGGATTGTTGAGGCGGCTACATTCTCAGTGTAAAAACTGAACCGACAGATGCCGTCACGCATTTGTTGATGCAGCCAAGTAGAATCTGCTTATGCACGCGAAAAACAAAATTCATTTCGATTTGATGTTCACGAACTTAATTATTTTATTGATTTGGTAGCAGTTTATTGTTGCTTTAGGGTATTCCGGTAATTACAGCTATTGCAAAATTACGAAAATATAAAGAGTTTTTCAATAAGAGGTGTTATTTCGAACAGCCTGCTATTTCGGTAGATGTCACGTTTGAAGCTGTCATTTTTCGACATTTGACAAGTAGAAACTACGCCATCAATAAAAATGAAACGATACATGTTTCAAGGACGCATTGAAATTAATAAATTCACTATAAAAATGTTTAAAATTTTGCAGAGACTATTCGTATAACTCGAACATTTTTTGGTCGTCGTGAAGAACCTTATCGGAGCGCAATTAAGAAATTGATGGAAAAATTCGAGCTGTTGGGACAAGCTAGTGATGTGAAGAATGAAACCCGAGCACGTCGCCCAAGAACGGTCGAGAATATTGCTGCTGTAGCCGAAAGTTTTGAAGAAAACCTAGGTTTATCCATTCCTCGTCGTTCTTTGGAATCAGGCATTCCACAAACGTCATTACACTGTATTTTGCATAAATATTTGGGTCCTAAGGCTCACAAAGTTCAATAAACACAATAACTCAAGCTGGCCGATCATCAACAACGTCGTGTCTTTGCTGATTGGGTCGTTGAAATGCATGAAAATTATCCTTAATTCCATCGAAAAATCATCTTGAGTGATGAGGCCCATTTCCACTTCGGTGGTTTCGTCAACAAGCAAAATTGTCGCATCTGGGGCTCGGAAAACCCAAGAGTTATTGTTGAAAAGCCTCTTTATTCTCAAAGTGTGACTGTTTGGTGCTGTTTATGGTCCTGCTGAGTCATTGGACCTTACTTTTTCGAATATGAGGCTGGAGGAACAGTTACGGTGAATGGATTGCGCTATCGAGAGATGATTAATGATATTTTTGGCCGAAATTGGATAGTATTGATCTGGACAATGTTTACTTTCAACAGGACGACACTACGTGCCTCATGAGCAACGAAGCCATTGATCTTTTGCGGGAAAAGTTTCCGGACCGTGTTATCTCTCGAAGAGGTGATCACAATTGGCCATCGAGATCTTGTGATTTAACACCTTGCGACTTCTTCCTTTGGGGCCATGTGAAAGAGAAGGTCTACGCCAATAGCCCAGCATCGATTCAAGACCTCAAAGATAGAATTCGTGAGGCTATCGAGGACATAGGACAGCCACTTTGCGATTTAGTTATGGAAAATTTCATTGAACGGATATGGTCCTGTAAGCGTGGTCGTGGTGGTCATTTGCCTGATGTTATTTTCCACTATCAACGGCATAGCTTTTTCTTTATAATGTAATAAACATCCGATCATTTGTATAGAAAAATGGCATTTTTCTTTGAATATCCAAATAACACCTCTTATTGAAAAACCCTTCATACGCGTTGTATACATCGACGTAACTTATTTAAACTGCGATACAAATACTTTTTGGACCTTGCTGTCTTAAAGTTCCAAATGATTTTTTTGAAATTGTCAATCCCCGACAAATTCCTCCAGAGTGCTTTTCTTTCAGTTTCTTCCTTCTTCAAGAATTATTTATTATATTATGTATTTGAATAAACCACAGAAGGGTTCTGGGCTCTCTTTCTGGCTAGTGTGTTAGCCTCTTCATTTCCTTCGATTCCGGAGTGACCAGGAACTCAGACTAAAGAAAGCTTGTTGTTCTTGCCTACTTTATTGTGATCTTCGGCAGTTGTACAATCTCGTTTAAAATCTACAAAATTACATCGAATTTTGATAGGCATTATTTGAAAGTTGGTACATTCTTACAACCTTAAGAATTTTCGTATGTGTTGCTACCTGCATGTCAGACCAGGACATTCTCAGTCGATATAATAGATACAAATTCCTGAAAATTTTCGCACATCCCCTATACGCCACCAGCCCGAAATTCCTGAATTTCAGGATCCTGCCTTCCCTGAAAACCATCGAAGTAACGTATGCAGGAATCAGCCCTAGGGAATTCTCAGAGAAAGACAATCTTAAATTAGATTCAAAGAGTCTCTCCAAAGGAACCAGGCTAAGGGCAGAAGACAGTTGAAGCTGAATGCACGCCCGATCTAAGTTGGCTTGGCCCACACTCCCAGCCCGCTCTGATTGAATTAAGCAATTTGTAAAAGCGTGTCTTGAATAAATTGACAATTGAAGTCGATGTGAATACAGGGAGTATTTTGGAATTCTGCACGGGCGTTGAGATTCGACCGATAGGAAGGAGGAGCTGTTTAGAAATAAACAAACGCAGGAGAAATATAGATACCAAAAGATTTCAAGAATATTGAATTTGAATTATATTATTTTTGGCCAAATTGGAACATATGGACATGGACGACAGGTGGTTTCAACTGGATGATGCCACACAGCACACGTTATGATCGATTTATTGAAGATTGAGTTTGATAAGTCAGAAGGGTTTATCAAACTGAAACCCCAGATGTTCACGGGACTAATTATAGACCAACATTACTGGGAAATCATCTGCAATAAATCTGAGAGCCGTTTTTGCCCTAATTATCGAATTAAATTTCAAAATGATGATGAAGACATGAGAATATACATAATAATAATTTTTTTTCGAAATTGACTCCCTTCCAAGATACACCTTTCGGAAGGCGATGACGAATTGACAGATTCAAAATTTTTTACGGCTTCTTGAAAACACTGAGTCTTAAAACAATACATAATAAGAAGCACTAAGTAGATGGTTCTCACACACATTTTTTAGATCTCATAATTTTATTATTAGGGGTTGAAGTAGCAACCCCCTATGATTTTCGTTCAAAAATTGTTTTCGTGGCATAGACTTTCGAAGAAAAACATTCTCTTATGGTTTTCCATTCAATTCTGGAGAAAATTGTTTCTTGCAGAATTTCGATACAGTCGATACTTTTCTCGAAAAAAATTTACAGTTACACTGTTCATTCCATGTCATCGTATAAGTGTTCCATAGAATGAATATTCTAAGTTCTAAGATATTGTATGTCTATGACAGGAGATAAAGATATTCTGTAAATTTTTCTGAAGTTTCATTTACTTATTTCCGATGAAAATTGTATCACAAATAGAACATTCTTTCTTTCGATTAATAAGCAATTGACAAAACCAATTTTGAGAATATTCATTCTGTTGAACATACGATGAAATGGAATGAAGACTGAAAAGTGATCATAACTGCCTGTGAGTTTTTATTTTTTCCGAGAAAAGAACATATCGAATGTATCGAAATTTTTCAGGAGACTTATTTTCTCCAGAAGTGAATGAGACACCATAAGAAAATTTTATTTTTCGAAAACCTATCTCACGGAAACAATTTCTAAAGGAAAATCATAAAAGGTTGTTATTTTCAACCCCTAATAATAAAGCGTTCAAAAAATTGTGTAAGTATTATCTACACTCCGTTCACGAAAGGTTGAGCCATGACAATTTGACATATTCCACTGTGTATATTAAAATTTTAGGTTATGATGTTTACTTTCTTGTCAGAACGATACGCAATGTTGTCAATATTGCATAGAGTTCTCTGCTAACTCGCAAGCTAGTCGGACGATGCCGACTACATTCGGCAACGTTGACTTTATTTTACTTTATGACAGTAAATACTGCCAACTTCAGATAAATAAAGAAACGCCTACTATGTACTCAACCTTTCGTGAACGGACTATACTTGATGAATCATATTATGTATATTTAGATGACTCAGTGTTCATAGGACTACTGAAAAAAATTAAAAACTGTGAACTCGTCATCGCCTTTCAAAGGCTGTATCTTAGAAGGAAGGTCGATTCCAAAAAAAATTCCTCTCATTCGTTTAAAAACACCCTGTATAATATTTTGATGAAATTTTACCAAGAAAATTATACGAACCAGACATATTAGTGCTGGCTGTCTACATATGAACTCAGGAATGTTTAAAATGAATCCCAAAAATATAACCAAAATAAGATATTCGCATTGCGACTTCTTAAAGAGGTCGCAACGGGACAAGAATGAGATATTTGCATTGCAAGATATCCCATCGAGAGCTTTTTACCTGTGAAAAATGCAGGATCAACCAAATTAAGAAATCCTTTGAGAGCTCTCGTGGAATATCTTTGAGGCGTAAATTTGGAGGAGATAAAGAGCTCCCAGCAACATCACAGGGACATTACAAAAGTACTCTCAATCTCCTAAAAAGATATCGCTGGGATATCTATGCGACGTCTTTGTGTTGACTAAGCAGTTCTCTGAAATCTAACCTGGTCAAAACAACCTTATTTCTATTAATAATAGAGAAAAATCCTCTTTTCTTCATGGATCGATAGAATCAATACCCAATAACCTTCCTCCTGGTTACCCCTCAATATCTAAACGCTAAAATTCATACCCCCAAACCCCTCCCCAACACGAAGGGGATAAGCGGGAGGAATTCCCGTAAAAGTTAATAACTCGAAGAACGGGCAAAATAAGATAGATGGGACGCCATTTTAGTTCCAAATTTTGCCTTCGTGCATTTCATTGTGGAAGAAGTAGCTCCTTCAAGTTCTGGTGCCGAGTTCAAAGGAAGCACGCTCGTAACTTATCTGGCCCGTCCTAATGAATGTCGCTCAAAGTAAAATTAAACTCCTTGAAGTTTCCTACATTCGCAAAATTGGTAAAATTATCTGTGAGAAGTTTCGACGCCGTGTGCGAAATTCTGGCTTTATTTATGAAACGACGACGGTGCTGGCGTGCCTGTCTCGGCATTCTGAAGGTTGGTGCACCTGGTGGAACGCCGTAGAAGAAGTTTGTAACGCGAAAATATGGATTTGCGTGCGTTGGTGATGATTTTGATCAAGAATTCTTAAAAACTCGATGCAAATTTCGAAGATATTATAAAGTGTTTTTTAATAATAGGTGTTATTTTGAATAGCCTGCTATTTCGATAGATGTCACGTTTGAAGCTGTCATTTTTTGACACTTGACAAGTAGAAACTACGCAATTAATTGATAACATTTGGCAGGTACGGTTCGTAAAACTCGAACATTTTTGAGTCGTCGTGAAGCACCTTGTCGGACCGCAATAATTGGTGGAAAAATTCGAGCTGTTGAGACCAGTTAGTGATGTGATAAATAAAACCCTTGCACGTCGCACAAGAACAACCGAGAATATTGCTGCTGTAGCTGAAAGTGTTGAATAAAACCCAGGTTTGTCCAATCCTCGTCGTTCTTTGAAATCAGCCATTCCACAAATGTCATTATGGCCGAAATTGGACAGTATTGATCGGGACAACGTTCACTTTCAACAAGAGGGCGCTACGTGCTACACAAGTAACGAAACCATTGTTTTTTTGCCGAAAAGGTTTTCGGACCGTGTGATTTCTTGAAGAGGTGATCACATTGGCCACCGAGATCTTGTGATTTAACACCTTGCGACTTCTTCCCTTGGGGCCACGTGAAAGAGAAGGTCTACGCGAATATCCTAGCGTCAATTGAAGACCTCAAAGATGGAATTCGTGAGGCTATCGAGGACATAGAACAGCCACTCTGCGAGTTGGTTATGGAAAATTTCATTGAAATGATATGGTCTTGTGAGCGTGGTCGTGGTGGTCATTTGCCTGATGTTATTTCCACTATTAACGGCATAGCTTCTTCTTTATTATGAAATAAGCATCCGATCATTTATACTGAAAGATGGCATTTTTCTTTGAATATCAAAATAACACCTGTTATTGGAAAACCCTTTGAATATCGAAAGAAGAAAAGCACTGACAGAAGACCTTCAGACAGTACTATTGCGGTTTTCTCTCGTTTGTGTTATTCACAGATACAAATTTATGGGTGTTTAAAATCCCATCATTTCCAACACAAAGTTATTAGAAGAAGTAAAATGAATTCTATCGAGATTCAATTATTTTTAGACCATCCGCCTACGAGGGCCGTCTAAAAAAAAGAGTCCAATCATTCTAGTGAAAAAATGCAGATGTCACAAAAATTCACAAACAACCCGGGCTCTTCTATAAAATTATAAATTAGGAAATATTAGAAATTTAAGAAGAGCCCTGAGCTGGTGCTTTTGAGTGTACATTCAGTATATCCATCTTCATTCACAAAATAAATTTCACTCAAATAGGATATTTTATTATTGAAATATGAAGTTTCTTCTTTCCAATTTTACAATTGGATTTTTCATGATTTTGTCTATACTTTGGCCACAAAAGTTAGCATGAGGCTTTTTATGAACATTTTTTATGTGGCCGCAAATTTCATTCCGATTGGTGTTGTTTTGTCTGAGATATTGTGGAAAAAACATTTTAAATGGTCATATTTTATGGAATACCCTGAACGATTTGGCTGGTTAGCCGCAGCATGTGGAATCCGAATTCACCCCGAGAATATCAAGTCTCTGGAACAATCCCTTCGGAAGTATCGTGCTAACGGATGGCCTCACGGACAGAATTGCCATTGACCGAGGATTCGTCATCAGGGAGCCGCACCTTATCGTTTGATATCGTTGGAGCCATTTTTGGCTCAAAATTCGAAAATACGAACAATTGGGCAAAAAGATATAGCACTCGTTTCAGTTGAACGAGCGCTCAAGAAAATATTGTTGGAAAGTATGAAAGCTATGTTTATAGTCATAGTTCAAGCGTTGGGAGCTCAGAAGAATTCAAGAAGAAAAACTGAGGGGTATTTATAAATGATTGTAACATAGTAGTTTGCTTTGAAATTTGTTCATATTATGGTTTCCTATGCAAAGTCTACAAAATTTATAATTCCAGTCACATTATTCAATTCCTTTTGGAATGACCAGCATAATCTTACAGTATCGTTTGTTTAAATTGAAGTTTATATCAGAATATTAATATTTCAAATAGCCCAACGCCAACTACGCTGTTATAATAATTTATAGAGACCCTATATTTCATATTATCTATATCCTAACAAATAAAATAATAATATTAATATATTTTTTTGTGCAGAACGATACTTTCGATACCCAATACATGAAGGAAATTTCGTTCTCACAACTACTTTAAGCAGGATATCATTCGTCCAAATTTTTCCCAAGAATCACCGCAGCTTCAATCTGGTAAATTCTCTTGAACTAAGTCTCACTCTTCCAATATAACAGCCAGTAGGTTATCCCCAATTTCCCAGCAAACTTTCCCAAAATAAACACTAATTTCCTTACCAAATTGCCAGACTTATTTGTAGAAGCTTCTCAGACGTTTTCCCTAGCTTGGGATACATAAAATGTATTTTCCTTGCCTTAAACTTCTTGTTTGTATAATTCGCTAGAAATAAACGAATTTTCGTGGTAGTTTTCCTCCTTATCTAACGCGCTCTAAGAGTTTTCTCTCTTTGTCGAGATCAGCGACGTACTGTTCTTCTAGGCAACGGGAAAATTTGCGTATTCAAATGATTAACATAACAAGATTAATAAGATAATAATAATATTAAAACACTAGCTCAAGAAATATTGTTACAAATTTTACAATAAGGTTGAGTTTGTCAAATTGAGAACTACTGCCATTTACAGAACAAAAATTTAGGAATTCATCAGCTAAATAGGGTAGTCAAATTCAATTCTGTCTGTGTGGCCGTCCGTTAGCACAATTACAATCGGAGGGATTGTCCTAGATTGTCCTAGAGACTTGAAATTTTCAGGATGAGTTCAGGTCCCAAATATCTGGGTTAAGTTAGTTAACCAGTTAAATCGTACAAGGTGTTCCATAAAATATGGCCATTCAAATTTTTGTTCCTCAATATCCTCCGACAAAACGAACAATCACCGTGACAATTACGGTCAAATGCAAGATGCTCATAACAAGCCTTATGCAAAATTTTATGGCCATAGTGTGAACAGAACCATAGAAAATTGAATTGGAATATTGAAAATAAGAAGCTTTATATTTCCATAAGAAGATATTTGATACGAGAGAAATTCATTTTATGAATTTAGATTGATATACTGAATGTTTTTGCAGAATTTTGTGGCTATAGTGTTAACAGAATCGTAGAAAATTCGATTGGAATATTTAAAAGAAGGAGCTTGATATTTCCATAAGATGATATTCGATTCGAGAGAAATTAATTTTATGAATGTAGATTGATTTACTGAATGTTCTTGCAGAATTTTGTGGCTATAGTCTCAACAAAACCATAGAAAATTCAATTGGGATATTGAAAAGAAGAAGCTTTATATTTCCATTAGAAGATATACGATTCGAAAGAAATTTGACAAATGAATATAGATTGATAATATACTGAACCATAGAAAAAACAATTGGAATATTAAAAACAAGAATCTTCATTTTTCCATACCTGGATATCAGATTCGAGTAATTTTTTTTGTGAATAGAGACTGTTTCACTTAATCTTCATGCAATATTCTGTGGTCACAGTATCAACAGAACCATAAAAAATTCAAATTGAATAAAAAAAGAGAATCCCTTTATTTCCATAACAGAAAAACCGATTCTAGTGAAATTTTTTTGTGAATTGAAACTAATATACTGAATGTTCATGCAGAATTTCAAAAGGATCGCATCATCAGAACCAACAAAATTAATATTTGTAATTATTAATTTTGTATTTTCAAGAACTTCATTTGGATCAGCAGTCGAGCTCAATTCCATGAATACTTAATTGGACAAACCAAGATGGAAAAGCAATCATATTTTCTTTGTTTATTTATATGTCATTAATGAATTATTGTCAAACCAGAACGTTTCTGCTCTTCTGGCGATAAAAAATAGTCCTCTTTGCCCTCTTCATACGTTAACATGGTTAACTATCCAACAATCGCACATTCGTAAGTTGTATACTGTTTACTACTCATCGCTTTATCACTTACATTTCTGATTTATATATATTGTAGCGTCTCCTGATAAAGGCTTAAAATAAAGCTGAAAGCTCGAGTTAAAAGGAAAAAAGAGAGTACTTATTGAATTGACCTCGACTACTTAGGTACCCCAAATAAAGTTCTCAGTCGACAACCCCTTCTACTATTTATTTTTCAAATATTTAAAGAACATCACGCTTTGAATGGGTTTTGGTAAGAAGATATAAAGATAGGGTTTTTCCGAAAATTTTACGGACGAACGTAATAAATCCCGATCCTGATCCCCGGCAGGCAGAGAGATCCTTTCTGAAACAGTTTTAAATACACCCCTGGCTGTTTGGTTTCAATCTAACCATTACGCTAGTGTGAAAAGTTGTGCGAAAATGTCGAAAAGGAAGTGCTTAAGTTTGAATGATAAACTTAAATTTATCAGTGAAGTCGAACACGACATTGCCGACTAGTGAAACAAGTTTTCTGTATAACGAAACTCTATATGTATAACTAATATTTTTGCGGATTTAGCACTTTCGTTATGGGGAAGTTGCACTGTTATTCCGATGGAGCAGAGATTCTGCCTTTTTATATTTAGTATCAATCTCAAAGCCCATGTAAAATTCCGAGGCAATAGTATTATTGCTCCACAAGAGAATGAGCGTTCAAAAACACTTGCTCAGAGCTTTTCTAAATTTTTTTATTATTTTACCGACTTAATACTAGAAAAATCCAGTTAACCAGGAAATCTACCCGCCACTGAACTCCTCTCCGGTTATGTAAGGAATTAAAATCGTAGCAGCAAGCTTTATAAATGAGAAACATTAAGCAAAATGCTAGGACGGCATTATAAAGGGGATGGTAAAGGAAACTCAGACCTATTCCCGCTTCTCTAAGGGTGCTTTCTACCCAGCGCAGACTTGGCCAATAGAAATCTCGGGATTTTAATTGCATCTTAGGTTGCTTTTGTTTCCTACCCTTAAATTATATAGCATCCAACGTCCCGAAATTACTTTGCTTTCTGTTGGGAGGGTGCACCCACCCCCAGTGTCTTTCACCCTTTCTTATGATACTCCACTCTAGGCAAAATGGTATATTTGAACGGCATTCTGATTTGAAGGGGATGCTGATTGTAGATTTATGTCTTTTAGCCAGGAATGTAATGAAGATTTTTTCTACTAGGTTTTAAACGCATATTAAACTATCATTCTTAAGAATCTCGATGGTCTCCAGTAATGGTTAGTTAGATATTTGAAATAGAATATTTCCTGTAGTCAAGGGTTTTGAAAAGTTGGTATTGTAATGTGTTCTGAAGAAATTTTGATACGGTATTATCAACCTAAAACTGAAAGTTGAGTTCAACGTATACGAAATTCATTAATATGACTCATTTTTCATTTGACATGAAATAAAAGGTGGCTTTGACCTATACGAAATTGATCAATAATGACCCATTTCATTGCTCAATTTTTACTACAGTGGAACTTCCTTATAATAAAAGCGCTAAATCCTCAAAAAAATTCGTTATAAAGAACATTCGTTATACAGAAAATTTGTTTCTATAGTCGGCGATGTCTCGGTAGACTTCACTGATAAATTTAAGTTTATCATTCAAACTTAAGCACTTCCTTTTAGACATTTTTGCACAACTTTTACTCTAGCATAATGGTTAGATTGAAACCAAACAGCCAGGGGGTATTTAAAACTGTTTCAGAAGGATTTCTCTGCCCGCCGTAATCATTTAGTTTAAGAACGGGATTTAGTACGCAAGTCTGTAAAATTTTCGGAAAAAACCCACCCTTATACCTACCTTCTTACCAATACCCATTCAAAGAGTGATGTTCTTTGAATATTTCGTTATAGAGAGAATTTACTTCGTTTTAGAGGGTGTTTTTAACATGAAATTTGGATTCAAGGTACAATGTCTTGTACGAAATTCGTTATACAGACGTTCGTTATAGGGAAGTTCCACTGTATTTTAAGGTGCAATTATTCTCATATCATATGCAACCGAACACAAAGTATTCAGAAGCATTACGAGTAATGACAGTAATGTTACAACTCTACTGAAACAAAGAAATTAATACTATGTCGAATGTATTTATTGTGCAAAATGAGAATGTATTTCATTAGACTAGCGATTAATAACCCAGTTGATTGGATAACTATGGCTGTTCATATTCGAAATTCATATCATAGTAATTACATGTTACTTCGAGTAATACATTAATTCAAAAATTTAAGAAGAGCCCTGAGCGGGAGCTTTTGAGTGCTCGTTTATTGGAGCAATAAGACTATTACCTCGAAATTTCATATGAGACTTGCGATTGATACCAAATATATAAATCGAAATTATAATCTAGAAATTATTTAGAAAATGAAATATGTGAAAAATATAAACTGAAAAAATTAAATTCTATGGTTCTGATGATGCGATCCTCTTGAAATTTTGCATGAACATTCAGTATATTGAAATATAGAGATTTTTTTTTCAATATTCCAATCGAATTTTTTATGGTTCTGTTACCACTATGGCCACAAAATTTTGCATTATGATTCAGTATATCTATCTTCATTCGTAGGAGAAATTTCAGTCGAATCGGATTTCTTGTTATGGAAATATGAAGAT
Organism: Propylea japonica; assembly: GCA_013421045.1. Classification (NCBI taxonomy): domain Eukaryota; kingdom Metazoa; phylum Arthropoda; class Insecta; order Coleoptera; family Coccinellidae; genus Propylea; species Propylea japonica. The sequence goes on from CM024242.1 coordinate 84,748,299, forward strand.
TCTTCTTTTGAATATTCAAATTGAATTTTATATGATTCTGTTGAAACTATGGCCACGAAATTCAGGATGAACATTCAGAATATCGATCTCCATTCACAAAAAAAATTTAACTCGAATTGGATATTTTTTCGTGGAAATATGAAATTTATTTTATTCAATATTTCAATTGAATTTTTTATGGTTCTGTTCACACTATGGCCACAAAATTTTGAATGAGACTTGTTATTAGCATCTTGCATTTGCCGTTACATTTCTTTCCGATTGGTTCGGTTTTTTCTGAAATATCGAGGAATAAAAAGTTCGAATGGCCATATTCTATGGGACGCATTGTACGATTTGGCTTGTTTACGAACTTAACCGAGGGATATGGGAATTGAAATGATCCTGAAAATCTCAAGTTTCTAGGACAATTCCTTCGAAAGTTATCGTGCTAACGGCTGGCACCACGAACGGAATTGAATTTGACCACGAATTCGTCATCAGGGAGTCTAACTCTATCATTTGAGACCATTTTCAGCTCAATATTCGAAAATTACAGACATTTGGGTAAACCGATACAGCACTCGTTTAAGTAGAACGAGCGCTCAAAAAGCGAAGATATTCATTACGATCTCCTATTTGTCAATTTTCTATCGTAGGAACTTCTCGAAATGTTGAAAAAGTCTTTGTATTGTTCTTGGAGAGATAATTAGAAAATTTCGACCAGATCAGATTTATAGTTTCGAAAATATTTGAGAAGAAAATCTTCCACTCTGCAACTACTAGACCAGTTTGATTCATTAACAAACTAGCTGTGATATCCTGACTGCACATGTGCCCTTAAAAAATTTCGAGCAAAAATCTGCGATTTCTGTATTGAGAAATTTTTCCGGCAATAGGTATTGCATCTGTAATGATATTGAATATGATAAAATTGAAAATTAGCCAAAAAACCCGTTTTGAATTAATATTTTTCAATTTGTCCTTTTTGTCTCCATAAAATGAGACCTTTTTTGTTCATATTCTTATAACGAATAAATTTCGTAATCGAATCCACAAATAATTCTTCTCTATTTCAGTTCCTGAACACGCGACAGTACTATTCACGATTATTTTCAACATAAGCAGTTTTCTCAATGTCTATTATAAGCCGTAGATAAGTTTCATGAATTTTCACAAGGAAAAAGCATACAGGCCGTTCTCAAACTTCTCGCCACTCTTAAACTAACGTTTCGTTCAAATAAGACCCCCCTCAGTCGCATAACTATTTAGGGGGTTGCGTGAGCTCTCAAGACGTCGAAAATTGCACGACGGTGGTTGGGAACCCTGTAGGGTCTAAGGGTTATTAATATAAAATTAATGACTAATAAGATTATATGTAAGAGCGGTGAAAATTTAATCAATTTGTATTAGGGCTTATAGGAAATCGTCAATTTTCTCGTAATCTACACCCATGTGATATGATGAATCGGCCCGTTTCTGAACTATGGGGTTAAATATTGAGAAAATTAGGTTTTAGGGGTTTATTTGTAAGGGTTCATGTCTAGCATTGATATTGAACATTTTGAAAATTCTCTCTATTCTTTTATTATGAATGGAAAAAATCGATAAAATAAATTTTTTTCACTTCATGAATTTTAGCTAAATTTCCACAAAGTTTTCAAAAACTTTTTCCAAAGAACTTTTCCACAATATGGATTTTTGAATACTAAGAATAACTGAGAATTAAAGCCCGATCTAAACCCGAAAACACTGAGGATTCAACTGACCATTCGCACTTCGGAAGAACGGAAAATTTCAATTCAGCATCTAAAACTCGAAAATCAGGTTATAAAAGATGACCATAGTTAGAAACTATAAGAAGAGGGGGACTATAAGAAGGGTGGCATTTGACCCTTTCTTGACCTTTTAATTACTTTTCCACATTTGCGAGGTTCGAAGATGTAAGAACCTGTTTTAGAATTACCACAGTTTTCAAGATTTTGTTTTGAATTTTCCTACTAAATACATAATAAGAAGATTTGGAGTCTCAATTTCAACGAAAACGTTCTCGAAATGACCTCTTGATGGCCGTCCGCAAACACAACTATTCAATGGTAAGTCTTGGAAGATCAAAATCTGTTAGGAGGGTGTAAGGTTCAAGTGAATTTTCTCCTGATCTACACCCATGCAACATTTATAAAATACTTTTAAGGTTTTCACTTCCAGTCTCTGAAATGAAATGATTGAAAAAAATTAATAAGGATGAAGTGCTCCTGCGAAAATCTTTGCACTTATTTGTCAGGAGCAAATTAGTTTCGAAAAAATTGTTGCCTAACAGTCAAACTAAAAAACGAAATAAATGAATAGAATAATGTAATTTTTTGGTGTTTATATCAGACAGTATATATTTATATCTTCAGAGAAACTCGTAAATATTCGGAAATGTGTGTTTTTCATTTACAGTCTAATTGACATTGAAAGTTGTCATCTTTTGAAATTTCCTGATCTTATTTCTTTCTTCACTAAATCAATCCAAATACAATCTATTCCAGCAGAACAATTGGCCAAATTGTCTACTTCATCTGACAAAATTCATGTCCTGTTGGAAGAGATCGTATATGGATTGATCTATTGAGAAAAAAGACATCAGGAAATTTCAAAATTGAATAAATCAACATCTTTATGTGTTGACAACTGTCAATTAGACTGCAAATGAAAATACACCCAATTCCGAATATTTTACAAGCTGAAGAAGGTGTCTGATATAAACACCGAAACGTTGCATTATCCTTCTCATTTATTTCCTCAATAAATCAATCCAAATACGATCTTTTCCAGCAAAAGAATTGGCCAAATTATCTACTTCATCTAACCAAATTAATGTTCTGCTGGGATAGATCGTATTTAGATTCATTTATTGAAGAAAGAAATAAGATCAGGAAATTTCGAAATTAAATAAATCAACATCTCTATATGTTGACAACTTTGAATGTCAATTAGACTGTAAATAAAAAAACACACATTTCCGAAGATTTCACAAGTTTCTCTGAAGAAGGTGTTTGATATAGACACCGAAACGTTACATTATCCTTTTCATTATTTCCTTCTTTAGTTTTACCGTTAGGCAACAAAACTAATTTTCTCCTGACAAATAAGAGCAAAGTATTTCGCAAGAGCACTTCATCTCAAACATGTTCTAATTATTTCTGTTTCAGAGATTGGGAAAGAAAATAAAAAGAGTTTTAGAAATGCAGAATCCTCCCAGATTATATTTCAATCGATGACATGATCATTTGTCTTGTTTCCGAATTAGGCGGTTAAATATTGACAAAATTGTATTTTAGGGGTTTATTTGTAGGGGTTCATGCCTAGAATTGATATGAAACATTTTGATCATTCTCTCACCTCTATCCTACTAGAATGATTGGAAAAAAATCCATAAAATATGTTTGTTCCCTTTTTAAGTTTGAAATTAATTTCACGTTGTTCCAAAAATTATCCTACAAAATTTTTTCACAAAATCTCTTTATGCACTAAGAACCAACCAACAACACACCCCCGATCTAATCCTGAAGAAACCGAGGATTCAACTGACCATTCGGACCTCGCGATCTAAAGCATAACGGCAAATTTCAATTCAACATCTAAAACTCGAAAATCAGGTTATAAAAGAAGACCACATTTAGAAAGGGTTGACTATAACCCTAAATAGAATACCTGTGTCAATCTAACTTGAAGAATGAAACTAATAGAAGGGTAGCGACTGACCCTTTCTTGACCTCAAATACTTTCTCACATTTTCGAGCCTCGAAGATGTAAGAACCTGTTTAAGAATGACCATAGTTTTTATGCAGTGTTCCTACATTACTTGTGTCAATCTAACTTCGAAGAATGAAACTTAAAGAAGGGTTGCGACTGACCCATTGGTGACTTTTAAATACTTTCTCACATTTTCGATGTTCTAGGATGTAAGAACCTGTTTTGGAATGAGCATAGTTTTCATGCAGTTTTTTTGCACTTCCCCAGTTCGAAACGAAAAGATTAAGACTCCAAATTTTAACGGAAACGATCAAGAATTGACCTCTGGAAGGCCAGCCGCAAACTAAACAACTCAATGGAAAGACTTAAAAGTTTCGTAGGATAGATTAAGGTTTAAAAAGTTTTTCTGTGAAATCAATTTCATTCGTGGTATGATTTCATCACTCAATTTAAAGTCTCCATTTTTCTAGTAACCCACACCTATCTGATATGATTAATTGGACCATTTCTTAACTATATGGATTTAATTGAGAGCATTTGGTTTTAGTGGTTTCTTTTCAAGGACTCATACCTGGAATTGATATGGTAAATTCTGAAAATTCTCTCACATCTATCCTACTAGAATGAGTCGAAAACAATCTTTATATAATAATTTTTTCACTCCATGAATTTGGACCCAATTTCCACGATGTTTTAAAAACTTCTTCCACAACACTTTTTTACAATATATCCTTTTATTTATTAAGAAGAACTTACGATTAACGCCCGATCTAAGCCTGAAGAAACCGTGGATTCAACTGACCATTTGAACTCCGCGATCTAAGCATAACGGCAAATTTTAATTTAACATCTAAAACTCGAAAATCAGGTTATGAAAGATTACCATAGTTAGAAAGGGTTGACTATAACCCTAAAAAGAATACCTGTGTCAATCTAACTAAGAATGATACTAATAGAAGGGTAGCAACTGACCCTTTCTTGACCATAAATACTTTCTCACATTTCCGAGGTTCGAAGAAGTAAGAACCTGTTTTAGAATGACTATAGTCTTTATGCAGTTTTCCTGCATTACCTGTGTCATTCTTACTTTTGAGAATGAACTACAAGAAGGGTTGGGACTGACCCATTAGTGACCTGTAAATACTATCTCACATTTTCAAGGTTTAAAGATGTGAGATCCTGTTTTAGGATGACCATAGTTTTAATGCCGTTTTTTGCATCCCCCAGTTTGTTGAATGGGTTCATATCCAAAAAGGTTGTCTGTTGAATCAGTTTCAAACGTAGTATATAATTTCATTAGGTAGGTACTTTGATTTAAAAAACTTTATTATAGAAGGATATGAGTTAGTGCTTGGATGTGAAGTATATTACCTAAAAATTTTATTCAACAGGTGAAGAAAAAATTATAGTATTTTTCCTTTACAACCAAGCAAAACTTCATTCTGTAGTGTGAATTTTCTGATAGTAAACAAGCTCGAAAGGACAATGAAAGGTACTTAAGTTTTTTTTTTAGAATTTTCTTCATAACGTCACCATTATACTGAGAGTTGCTTTCGGTTTTTTCATCTTCTTGTTCAGTTATTATTTCAAGATATTGAACAAAATCATATGAATAAAAGCCATATTTTAATCAATTTTGAAATAAAACCATATGTCACAATAATAAAATACAGAGTGTCTCGAAATATGTGCTACGAAATTTAACAGGAGATACTTGAAGAAAATGAAAGAGAAAAGGCTTAGGCACAGCTCTGCTAGAGGGACACCATGCCATTAAAGGTTACACTGTCGGATTAATTATATCTCAGAACCTCCATGTAAAGAAATTGGTATAGGTATAAATTTAAACAATATTCTGAGGTACTGACATAAAATTATTCTGGAGTGCTAAATTCGGAGGTCTGTAACTCCGAAATGAGGGTTCATTCTCAAAAAACTGAAAAAATGGGTCCGCTAAATTCTTTACAATTTAGTTCATATATCTCGGGTTATCCTGTATAATGCTATTTGTTGCGGTTTTTAATATTCTGCCTCATTTCATAATAATTTCTAGAAAACTTTCTCTGATGTTTTATTGATCTATTTGTCTTTGCTTTTGATTTAAATTTGTTTATAGACTTTTGTTTTCTCATAATGCAGAAAATAGCAAAAATTAACACACCACATATTGCTTATCTTCGCGTGATAACTGATAATATATATTTTTATTGTAATAATAAACCGAAATAATATAAAACTTTTAGATATGTTTATAACCGAAGTTCATAAAAAACTCACAGTAACAATCCAGAAATGATTTGGCTTCCAATCTTGAACAAAATGTAACTCACGAATTTCAACAATAATTTAAAAACTTCAAATTGTATTTTTTTCAATCCAGCCAATACCCCGATGCTACAAAAACGAAACCAAGAATCGGACTGACCACCAAAACTGACCCAATCTCAAAAGTAACCGAAAAATTTAATACAACTAACAAAACTGGAAAATCAGGTTACGAAAAATGGACATAGTGAAAAAAGGGTTGCGATATCGATAGGTAAGACCGAGCAACCCTTAAACCCCGAGCGTATAAGGGTTGAAATCGCGCGAAGGGTAGGAACTGACCCTTACTTGAACTGCACTTTCTCACACTGTCCAAGGCGCTGAAACCTGTTCTGGATTGACCACTATTTTTTCAAACCCCTGCGAATGTGGTGTATTTTTACGTTTGGAAATATGGGTTGTTACTTTATGCCGTTTCACTCGAAATAAAAAAAATTACAAGTAACCTGGGCTTTTCTTGGAATGATGCATTTGAAAAAATAAAAAACGCTAACAAAGTTCTTGCGCTCCAAAGACAAGCGGGCCCAAGCAAAGTTGACTAGAGGGCAGAGCTGTGCCGAGCAATGAAAAACAGTGCTTTCTTGTACAAAGCACTATTCCCTATTGAAAAGTACTCCGGAATCTTGAGCACTCAGCCCTTATTTTGTGAGGAATGCTCGCGATTACTAAGCCCTTATGGAAAGTAATTGGTTTACACAAGTACCGAGTACTGAGCACTTTTCAAGAGGACACTCGGTATTTTCCATCCTTATGTCTTTTAGTTTGGATTTTTGATTTTGATGTCTTGATTTTTTCTTTCGAGTGGTAATGGTTTTGAACTGTGCATAATTAAAATTGACAATAGGTTCAACATTGTCCTTTAATAGTTATTCAATCAACCAGGTTATTGAAGAGAGCAACTGATGGTCAAGATATTTTAACGCGTGAGCTCCGATCCGCCAGATTAATAACCGAGTTGATTACAAGATTTTTCCGCTGACCTCAATATGATATGCGTTCAAATTCTCGATTGAAAAACATTCTTATTTTGCACAAGACAAGACATACATTTGACATAATATAAATTTCCATCTTTCTATGTTCCAGTCGAGTTTTGAAATTACTCTATTGAAAGATTTGTGTTCGGTTGCCAATGGAAAGTGCACATTAAAATAGCTTCCATTGAACATTAAAATGGGTCATTCAAATTCAATTCCGTATACATAAAATCAAAATCACCTTTCAATGTCGGCGGAAAATTTCCAGAAAGTTCAAAACATACAGCGAGATCGTTTTTTTTTAAACCAGAGTTGTAATGCAAGAATCAATAAACCAACGAATTATGTATCTACAGAAGTGGAGCGAAAAAATTTATACTTTAGTTCCTTGTCTATTCTAATCACGCGAAAGTCTGTCATTTCCATGTTCCAACAAGTCCACGAAAGGCTTAGTGCTTGGTAATTCCTCAAAGTGCTTGCTCCGGAGCATTTTTTCGAATTACTAAGCACTAAGCCCTTTCAAAAAATTCGCGAAGCACCAAGCACTAAGCACTGGTTTAATCAAGTGCTCGCGAGCACATTGCTGACGAACACAAAAAGGTTCGCCATAAAAGGTCGGATTAATAATATCTAAGAACCTCCATATAGAAATTTGGTATATAATATAAAACAAAATTCTGAGATACCGACATAAAATGATTCTGTATAGTGCTAAATTCGGAGGTTTGTAACTCCGATATGAGGGTTCATTCTCAAAAAACTGAAAAAAGGGGTCCACTAAATTCTTTGGAATTTTGTTGCATATATTTTGGGTCATCCTGTACAATGTTAGTTGTTGCGGTTGTGAATATTCTGCCACATTTCATAATTTTCTACAGAACTTTATCTGATGTTTTATCAATCCATCTGTATTTGATTTTGATTTGAATTTGTTTTCAGACTTAAGTTGTCTCCAAATAAAATAAATATCGAAACTGAACATCACACACATTGTATACCTCCACGTGATAATTAATACTCTCGTTGATACTATATAATTCTATTGTAATAATAAACCAAAATAATATAAAACTTTTAGATATGTTTGTAACCGAAGTTCATAAAAAAACTCACAGTAACAATCCAGAAATAATTTGGCCTCCAATCTTGAACAAAGTGTAACTCACGAATTTCAACTAAAATTTAAAAACTTCAAACTGTATTTTTCTAAAACCAGCCAATACCCCGATGTTACAATCACGAAACCAAGAATCGGACTGACCACCAAAAATGACTCAATCCCAAAAGTAACCGAAAAATTGAATACAACTAACAAAACTTGAAAATCAGGTTACGAAAAATGGACATAGTGAAAAAAGGGTTGCGATATCGATAGGTAAGTTCGAGCAACCCTTAAACCCCTAGCGTATACGGGTTGAAATCGCGCTAAGGGTTGGAACTGACCCTATCTTGAAATGCATTTTCTCACACTGTCCAAGGCGCTGAAACCTGTTCTGGATTGACCACTATTTTTGAAACCCCTTCTATAGTGATTTATTTTCACATTTGGAGACTCGGGTTATCACTTTTTCGCTTTACTCGAAATCAAAAAAAATTCACAAGCAGCTTGAGATCTTCTTTGGAATGGTGCATTTGAAAAAATAAATATACGGTAACAGAGTTTTTGCGCACCAAAGACAAGGGGGCACAAGCAAAGTTGACTAGAGGGGCACCATGCCATAAAGGGTTACACTGTCGGATTCATCATATCTCAGAACCACGAAGTAAAAAATTTGGTATATAATAATATAGGTACCAATATTTTCAGATACTGACATAAAATGATTCTGGGGTGCCAAATTTGGAGGTCTGTTACTCCGAAAGGGGGGCTCATTCTCAAAAAACTGAAAAAAAGGGGTCCACTAAATTTTTCCCTTAAATCTTCTGTAGAATTTTGTTGCATATATTTCGGGTCATCCTGTACAGTGTTATTTGCTGCGGTTGTGAATATTATGCCTCCTTTCATAAATTTCTACAAATCTTTTTCTGATTTTTCAATAATTTATCTGCCTTTGATTTTGATTTTAGTTTGTTTTAAGACTTTAGTTGTCTTGGAATGAAATGAATAGCGATAATGAACACACCACTCACACATTGTATACCTTCACGTCATAATTGATACTATGCTTTTTTTATTGTAATAATATACCAAAAAAATATAAAACTTTTAGATATGTTTATAACCGAGGTTCATGAAAAACTCACAGTAACAATCCAGAAATGATTTGGCTTCCAATCTTGAAAAAAGTGTAACTCACGAATTTCAACTATAATTTAAAAACTTCAAACTGTATTTTTCTAAAACCAGCCAATACCCCGATGTTACAATCACGAAACCAAGAATCGGACTGACCACTAAAACTGACTCAATCTCAAAAGTAACCGAAAAATTGAATACAACTAACAAAACTTGAAAATCAGGTTACGAAAAATGGACATAGTGAAAAAAGGGTTGCGATATCGATAGGTAAGTCTGAGCAACCCTTAAGCCCCGAGCGTATAAGGGTTGAAATCGCGCGAAGGGTTGGAACTGACCCTTTCTTGAACTGCATTTTCTCACACTGTCCAAGGCGCTGAAACCTGTTCTGGATTGACCACTATTTTTTAAAACCCCTTCGATAGTGGTGTATTTTTACGTTTGGAGACAAGGGTTGTTTTGTGATGAGAACGTATGTGGAAAACCTGTTTCTGGAGTATGGTCAGTGGGACAGACGGACAGACGGACAACGATACTGACTAGGATACAATTGTTCGATTTTGGGTAGGTTCGTGTTACAGTTTCAGTTGGGTTGGTAACTGGATTTGTGTTCTACAGGGTGGAGAAATATTAGGTTATCAATAGATGAAAATCACTTTTCTTTTTGAGCGCTAGTTCTACTCAAACCAGTGCTATATCGTTTTGCCCACATGTCTGTAATTTTCGAATTTTAAGCTGAAAGTGGTCTCAAATGATGGGGTTTGAATCGCTGATGACGAATTCAATTCTGTCTGTGGTCAATGGGGTCGTTCGTCCGACCGAAAACACTATAACTTTTGAAGGGATTGTCCTGGAGACTTTAGATTTTCAGGGTGAGTTCTGGTTCCAAATAACGTACTCAAGTTCGTAAACCAGCCAAATCGTATAGGTTGTTCGACAAAATATGGCAATTCAAAATTTTTGTTCTTCAATATCTCGGACAAAACGAAACCAATCGAAATGAAATTTTGCGGCCACATGAAAAAGGCTTCAAGCAGAATTTTCTGGTAATTCATGTTAACAGAACCATGGTCCAAAGGAAAAAAAATTTGGTTGGAATATTGAAAAGAAGAATTTTTTTATGTTCATAACAAGATGTTCGATTCGAGTGAAATTTATTTCGCGAATGAACATTGATATACTGAATATTCATGCAAAATTTCACGATGATTGCGTCATCTGAACTATAGAACTATGGAACTTTTTTAAAATTTTTTACATATTAATTTTTTTGAATAATTACCAGAATGTAATTTCGACGGCAAAGATTTTGCATTCATATACTTAGCATGAATCTCAAGTTCTTCACAAAATTTTGAGTTCATAGCATTTTTGCTCCACCAATGTACGCTTCAAAGCACCTGCTCAGGTCTTTTCTTGAATATTTCTGTATTTGCCTGCTATGCTTATGTGTATTTCATAGAGAATTTCATTATGGGTCCTAGGTCATATCCGAGGGATGGATTTCTGACCGGCAATTGAAAATTGTTAACATTTCGAGAGTTCAGAAAGGAGTCGGAGAAACAGGGTGATCAGGGAAATTCAAGACTATTGAAGTAGGGGAAGTATGCCTATGATGACCTCTGCTTATGATGGCACACTTCAAAGAAGTCTGTTAACATCAACTAAACAAACTTATATTTACTGAGTTTGTACGCCAAATGGCATTTACGCTTAATATACGTAGTTACACCTTGAATACGTGGCAATTTGTAACTGTTATAAGAGTTCAATCATTTCGGTAAGTGTTGATGTATGATAGTTATTTCATTCTTTTTCGTTTTATTTGGATATTTAATTAATCTGTGTAAAAAATGATTATACTTTCCTTTAATCAATCTATAACAATGCTTCTAGTGTGAAAGTTTTAGGTTTTTTCGTCTTTTTAGTACCTTTTTCGCTTTGTTGAAAAATATATGTTACTTATGCTTATGATGGCATAGCCAGAGTGTTCCTATGATAGCATAGGGTGCCATCATAGGAAAAAGAATCAAGATCAAGAGACGCTTCCTCCAAAGCCTGGTACTTCGCAAGAAATATTAGAGGTATGCGAAAATAATGAAAATGGTTTCAAGTGAAGTATCGAGATCATTGAAAATCATACAAGAACTCTCACCACTGCCAACTGCCGTTGCAGAATCAACAGTGAACAGAGGAAGAAAACGAGGAAAAGTTGGAATCCTCAATACAACCCCTGACACAAAAAAAAAGAAGTTGGAAGAAGAAGAGAAGACAAATAAAGAGAGAGAGTAGCTAGCTAGAAAGGTCAAAAGACAGATTAAGTCCGTAGAAGAAAATGAAGGAAATGAAGAAAGACATTATGACGATGATTCAGATGCCGCTTGTCTTTATTGTTATAAGCTGTTGTCCATGTCTCGATCAAGGGAGAATTGGTTGCGTTGCCAGAAATGCGCCAGCTGGTGCCATGCCGAATGTGCTAGTGCAAATCATATTCGTATGTGCATTGTGCGTATAAAAATTATATTTTTATATTTTGGCGATGCCATAGAATGTATATTGAGTTTCTTTACACTTATATTTTCATTTTCATGAAATAGGACTGCTATTTTCTTCAATAAAACATTTCAATAAATAATATCATTTTATTTTAAGTTATATGCCATCAAAGGACATACGTGATCTTATGATGCACCTGTGGCCAAATTTTAAAAAGTGCTATAATCCAACTTTTTAAAAACTTGTATTGAAACTATATATAAGAATGCATACTTCATACGAGTAGCAGTAAATCTGTCCATTCGATGACATAGAAAAATATTCCTTTAATGAAATATGTAAATAATTCGTTAAGGGTGCCAACATGGGCACACTTCCCCTAAAGAGGTACAAAATGAATTTTTCCTTTATTTTTTTTTGAGTTACTCTTTCTTGTTCTCTTTTATGTTGTCCTGAAGAAATATTGTTTACCCTTTCAGTATTCATCAATTTTTAGAATTGATTTTGTCCCACCACAAAACTAAATCTGTGATTTCGTTTTTCTTAGAGTTAAATCGGTTCATTCTTCATTCACTCACAGACATGTAAATCGCCTGTGTATACAAACGCCCAATACTTCCATTATTTTGTTTCGTTTACTCATTTGAATAATTCCATCTTTGAAATTGAAAAAAGAGCCCTAATTATTAATAATTTTATGTGTCTGTAACCAAATGCGAGGGACTTTGGAAATTGTTCCTCGATGAAAATAAGCTGGGGTAGTTCATTCAAATTTCATAATTTATATAATTCATATGAAAAATTCAAAATGCAAAATTTCGAAACAGTCGATAATTTTCGAGAAAAAAAAAAACTTACAAGCATTTCTGATCACTGTTCATTCCATTTCATCGTATAATTGTTACATAGAATGAAAATTCTAAGATATTGTATGTATATGACAGCAGATAAAAATGTTCTATAAATCTTTCTGAACGTTTAATTACTAATTTCTGGAAGAAAATTATATCCGTATTATTTCAATTCCACAAATAGAACTTTCTCTCATAGTCCCTCGCATTCGTTTACAGAAACCCTGTACCTATTATTTTTCCTCTCGGCAGTGGCATACTCTGTTTTTAAGGTTGATTATCTTCTTTTCTTCATATCAAATTTTAATCTCCAATACAACCCTCATTTAGTTCTCAACACCCAACCACCCTCCCCAATCAAAATCACGCAACTTCAAGTGAATAAATCAAACTTTGAACGTTTACATTTTCACAATCGGCAAATTGAAACGAGAAAGATCCTCTCCTACGCTCTGCAGGTGACAAAGACACTCGGCGAATTTAAATCGAGATTCGTCTAATTGGGGGGGCGCGTTAACGCCGCCATCTTGCTCAGCACTTTTCTTCTTCTTCTTCCTCCAGTGTGGCCCACGTTCTTGGATCGTTGTCGCGCCTTCTGCGAATGCGTTGCAGGTTATTAATCAGAAATATTTCTCCTTGCGGCAACGTTTTGAGACACGAGTTCCAATTTATCGCCTGATTAATGGCTGAGTTTTGTTTCTTCTCGATCGCGTAGCGTAGCGTGTGACGCACAGACGTTTTCGTTCGAAATGGTACTAATTATACGGGGAAAAGTTCTGTGATCGAATTGGAGACGATTGGGGGAGAATGCTCGATGTTTTGTTTTGGGGATGAGTCTTGAGCTCTGAGACGTGGAAAGAGGAAACGTGAAGACGTCTTAAGCTTAATACAGTGTGTTTCGGAATGTATGCATCAAAATTTGAAATTCGTGAAAAAATTTAGGGGGGCCTCTGTATTTATATTTGTGCGCTCGTTTTACTTGAACGGGTGCCCAAATGTCTGTGATTTTCGCATTTTGAGCCCAGAAAATGGTCTCAAAAAATTCGTATCAAATTCAATTCATCCGTGGGGCCGTCCGGCCGTCCGTTAGCACCATTACTTTCGAAAGTGTTGTCCTATAGACTTGAAATTTTCAGGATTAATTCGGGTTCCAAATAGCTCGGTTAAGTAGGTTAACCAGCCAAATCGTACAGGGTATTCCATAAAATATTGACATTCAAAATTTTTGTGCCTCAATATCTCAAACAAAACGAAACCCATCAGAATAAAATGTTGCGGCCATAGAAAATTCAATTGGAATATTCAAAAGAAGAAACTCCATATTTCCATAAGAATATATTCGATTCGGAGAAATTTATTTTATGAATTAAGATATGATACTGTATGTTGATGCAGAATTTATGGCCATAGTGTTAACAAAACCATAGAGAATTCAGTTGTTATATTCAGAAGAAGATTCTTTATATTTCCATAACAGGATATCCGATTCAAGTGATGTTTTTTGTGAATGAAGACTGTTATATTAGTTGATCTTCATGCAACATTTTGTGGCCATATCAAGAGAACCATAAAAAATTCAATTGGAATGTTGAAAAGAAGAATCATTATATTTCCATAACCGGATAACCGATTCAAGTGAAATTTATTTTGTGAATCAAAACTGATATACTGAATATTCCTGCAAAATTTCAAAAGAATCGCATCATGAGAATTCAATTGGAATATTAAAAACAAGAATCTTTATATTTGTTTTTCCATAACAGTAAATCAGATCAAGGGTTTTTTTTTAGTGAATGAAGATTGTTATACTTAATCTTCATGCAAAATGTTGTGGCTATAGTGCCAACAGAACCATAGAAATTTCAATTGGAATGTTGAAAAGAATAATCCTTATATTTCCATAACAGGATAACCGATTCAAGTGGACTTTATTTCGTGAATCAAAACTGATATACTGAATGTTAATTTTTTTGTGAATGGAAATAGATATTCAGAACGTTCATCTAAAATGTGTGACCATAGTTTCAACAGAACCATAAAAAATTCAATTGGAATATTGAAAGAAGAATCTTTATATTGCCATAACAAAATATCCGATTCGAGTGAAATTTATTTTGAGAATAAAAACTACTCTACTGAATGTTCATGCAATATTTCAAGGAGATCGCATCATTAGAACCAAAGAATTTAATTTTTGTAATTATTTGTGCTTTACTCATTTCTTTTTTTTTTAATAATTTTCTGAATATGATTTCGACTGTGCTGAGATTCTGCAATCATATATTCGGTATCAATCTCAAATCCCATAGAAAATTTTGAGGTAATAGTCTTTTTGCTCCACCAAAGAACGAGCCCTCAAAAGCTCCTGCTCAATGGGCTATTTCGGAGATACAGACTTCCGAATTCTGCACCGAGTTTTTTTATGGCAATATCTCAGAATATTGTTGTGAATTTATTGAAATAAGTTCGAATTTGAATTGAATTTTATATCAAATTTCATACTCAGAGATTTGTGACTATATTAGGTACCTTCTTTGACCTGGTGCCCTCTAAAGACAATATTCTTTGGGTCCCCTTGTCTGTGGATGACTGAATGAGTCCTTGTCGTGTAAAACAGCAAAATATAAAATCGTGCATATCGTGAATTCTACAGTATGGTTCTAAACAACACGAGAGACTTTGGAAGAGGATTCCTCGATGAAAATAAGTAGGGGTAGTTCATATAATTTTTTTTCGAAATCGACCCCCCCTTCCAAGATACACTATTTGGAAGGAGATGACGAGTTTTAATTTTTTTTACGGCTTTTTGAAAACACTGAGTCATAAAACTATACATAATATGAAGCTCTAAGTAGATGTTACTTACACATTTTTTTCAGATCTCACAACTTCATTATAAGGGGTTGAAAATAACAACCCCCAACGATTTTTGTTGAAAAATTGTTTTTGTGGAATAGATTTTCAAAAATAAAATTCTCTTTTGGTTTCTCATTCACTTCGGGAGAAAAAAAGTGTCCTGCAAAATTTCGATTTCCTTTTAATTCATTTTTAGAAAAATGCAATTTAAAACACTTCTTCAATACTCAATATACAAAAATATGTACTTCCTGATATCAGGAACCGGACACCCTGTACAACCCCCTTAAATCGCAGGCAACGGATGTCCAAGCAACATTTGAATATCCAAATTCAATACGATCCAGAAATAACAATCGGACAACCAGTTTGTTATTATAAACTGGACTAGACGTGAGGACCACCGGACATGTGAATAAAGAGAAGATGTCAGGAGGTCATGGGAAACCATACCAGTTTCGGTGGTCAGTTTGATACTCGGGATGATATAAGGGATTGTCCTGTACGCGCTGCGTTATGTAAGGGAGATACCACCATCATTTCGGAGAGGAGTAATCTATTCCCTTCGGCGGACCCGTGTTCCCATGTTGGGTATCACTCCTACTGATCGAGAAAAAAGAGAGAAACCTCAGAGTATACAGGGTGATTTTTTTAAGTGTTTCATTAGACGTTTTCGGCGAAGGAATTGTAATACAGATTCAAGATTTTGGATTTTCGTTTTAGAGTACATGATCTTTAATTGTAAAATATTTTTAAGAAGAATCTACTTCCGGTTTCACCGGAAACGAATGTACCTTCGTTGTTTCAAATGCAACACCCTGTATATTTATACATATTCGAATTCTTCGTTCAATTCTACACTGATTTGATGTATTATATGTGCAACCACTCAAGCGGTTCTTGAATTATAGCCTGATTATCAAATTTTTTGAAAAAAAGGTTGTCACAAATTAGTGTCCATATCTTCAAAATTACAATAATTTCTTTTTGCGAAAGTGGAACAAAAGTAAAAAAAAAAGTACGCTGATACTGTTTCTTGTATAACTTATGAGCAAATATTATACAGGGTGTCTGAAAAAAGGCCCCAAAGTGATCCTCAATAAAACTATGAAATCTCACTTTTTTCAAATGGCAACCCTATAATTTTGTAATTCCAATCGATTGCTCGTCAAAAACCAGTTATGGTGTCCCGAACATTTCATCCCTCTAAAATTAGTATTTTTGCCGTTATTCAATAAAATTCGAATTTCACGATTAAAGACAGGTTTCGCCCAGTTTGTAAGCTTACATATTTGAAGAAGGCTATGTTAGGAACTGTCATTCTTTCTTTTTCTTACAGATCAAGCACTAAGCAAAACATGCAATAATAATTTCACTGGAATGATATATCAAGGGTATGTTCTTTATTTGCAACAAATGTAACAAATTCCTAGAAAAGGTAATTAGAAATTCAACGAACAAAATTCACATTTACTGACTTTTTTTGTTAAAGGTGATAAATGTGGATTTCTTTCGTTAAAAGTTCTGATTGCCCTTTCTAATATTTTGTTACATTCACCATAAATGAAGAACATATTCAATACATCACTGTTACTGTAATTCATATTTTGCATATTCGATTAATGAAAAAAGTTTAAATGACAGTTCTCTAAAATGCATTATAAATCAACAGACATAGCCTTCTTGAAAACTTCTATCCTAATAAATCTATGGTTAGACTAAGAAACCTTGATTCAATCCTGAAATTGGAATTTTATTCAATAACGGCAAAACTACTGATTTTAAAGGCATGAAATGTACGGGACACCCTAACTGGTTTTTGACGAGCCATCGATTGGAATTACAAAATTATAGGGTTGCCATTTGAAAAAAGTGAGATTTCATAGTTTTATTGAGGCTCACTTTGGGGCCCTTTTTCAGACACCCTGTATAATATTTCCTCATAAGTTATACAAGAAATAGTATCAGCGTACATTCTTTTGTTCCACTTTCGCAAAAAGAAATTCTTGTAATGAGGGATTTTGAAGATATGGACACTAATTTGTGACCACCTTTTTTTCGAAAAATTTGATAATCAGGCTATACTTAATTCAATAACCGCTTGAGTGGTTGCACATATCATACATCAAATCAGTGTAGAATTGAACGAAGAATTCGAATATGTATAAATATACAGGGTGTTGCATTTGAATTAACGAAGTTACATTCGTTTCCGGTGAAACCGGAAGTAGATTCCCCTTGAAGATATTTTACAATTAAAGTTCATGTACTCTAAAACGAAAATCCAAATTCTTGAATCTGTATTACAATTCGTTCCTCGAAAACGTCTAATGAAACACTTAAAAAAATCACCCTGTATATATATATATATATTCTTTTGAATTGAGAGCTAACAAAATACAATACATGAAACAAAAAAGTCCCTAGCTGAGGTTGGTGCAAAACGGGGTACCATACTATTCTTTCGTATGATACCAGAGCACAGGGAAAAACCTCAGTAGAAAAAACCCTGCCTCGCCGTTTTTACAAAATTGAAACTTAAAACTATTCGAATAAATACCTTCAATATTCAGATACAAAATACGTAATTCTTGCTCTTGGGCCAGGAGGGTGTTTTAAACCAGGTCTGGCGTTCCAAGTGATGATTTCCGAATCTTCTGTTCTTCTAAGACCGCTACAGGACCCTACTGAAGGGTAATCATCTCCCATAGATTTAAATAGTGGTATTTCATCCTAAATATCGAATTTAATTTCGGAATAATAAATAAACATAGAGATGCCCCTACGCGTGAATAGTACTGCATTGTAATCAACCAAGCATTAGAGTGAGATGGAAAGGATTTCACTACCACACTGGGGTAAAGTAAATAATTGGTTAGATTTTTATCAATTCCTGAATATAATACAACATTTCCGTAATTTTTCCATAGTTACCGGAATACCCTTAAGCAACAATGAACTGCCACCAAATCATTAGGGTAAGTCAGGGTGATATGGCGAATCGGGTGAAATGGTGATTTACTATGTTTCTTTTCCGAGTGCACAGATGTCGCTTAATGTCTGAGTACCAGCTGTTTCTGATGATGCGTTCAACGTGCACCTGCAAAAAGTTGGCCCCGTTTTAAAAATCGTACTAAATTTGTACAAAACTATTGCGATGCTCAATAATTTTTATACGTTGCATGCGTTTATAGAGATTGCTTTCCGTAACGAAGGCCGAGAAGTGAATCCTGGCATGGGTGAAATGGTGAAGGATAAAAAGCGTATTTTTATAAGTTTTGTCGAGGGTTTTGTGGATGCATAAATTTTAAAAAATATTATAAAAGATATATTTTCTGTTGAAGCGGAAGGGCCTAGGACGAATCGCAGCTTTTTATCTTTCGTGTTTCTTCTGGTTAGGTCTGTTCGAGGGTTTGTCACTATTCCAGCAATCACCATTGTTCCAGGTAAGGATGCCTATATATAGAAGAAAAATTAATGGCTTTAGCTGACGTTTTGAATTCTCCAGAAATCATCGTTAAACTCCGAAACAGAAATCGTCAAAAAAAAACAATCGAGTCAGTGAAAAGTGGACCAGATGCTAAAGGAAAGCTCAAAGGAAAAACCATAGCAAAAAAAAGCAAACGGAAAATCTTAGATACGTAACCTAAGAAATGAAAAATGTCCACCACTGACGCCGAATCGGAATCATCTCTGGATGTCGACTTGCAGGACGAGGATGACGGCATGGACGATGATGAGAGTTGTTGTGTAGGATGTGGTGAACTTGACAGTTGCACTAAAAAGGACGTCGATTGGATGGAATGTATTAGCTGCCAACATTGGCTGCATGAAGATTGCACAAAATATGAATCCATGTGTAATTTGTTCGGTAAAAAGCAAAAGAAGTAAGATCACCATTTCACCCTTGAGCATGGGTGAAATGGCGAATTTGGTTTGAAAAAAAAATTCATTTTCCAGAGTTTCGTTATGCCTTAAAGAGGTTATGGTACTGTTAAGTTGTTGTCTCTATATTTTGCCAAAGAAAAGTGTTTTATTCTGTTTAAATATGAATTTTTTTGTCTTCTACACGGCTCTTTTTTTCTTCACCATATCACCCTGACTTACCTTAATATAATTTTCATTTATTTTTATTTTTATAGCTCATGATCGTCAAATCGAAATGTAAACACATCGCATCAAAAAACTAAACACTAACTAAAATGCTGTTTCGTTGTCAAAACACGAGATGACGCTGCTCACAGATCATTATATCGTGAGAAATCACCTGCACAAGATCGATAAGGAAAACTCTGATATCTGTAGGTATGTGGATCGGCCGCAGACACCACTGAGCACATAGGTACAGGATTCTCCAATAAAAGCTGTTATTTTGATATTCAAAGAAAACTTCCATTTTTCATTATTAATGATCGGATGTTTATTTCATTATAAAGAAGAAGCTATGCCAATAATAGTGAAAAATAACATCAGGCAAATTACCACCATGACCACGCTCACTGGTCAATATCCTTTAATGAAATTTTCCATAACCAAATCGCAAAGTGACCGCAAAGGAAGAGGTCGCAAGGTGTCACAAGATCTCGGTGTCCAATTGTGATCACTTCTTCGAGAGTTCACATTCTAGATCATTTTCCTGCATTTCAACGACCCAATCAGCAGAGACACGACGTTGTTGATGATCGGCCGGCTTGAGTTCTTGGGTAAACTGAACTTTAGAAGCCTTAAGACCCTATTCTTTACGTTAAATATGGTGAAACGAGGTTTGTGGAATGGCTAATTCCAAAAAACGATGAGGAATGGACAAACCTGACTTTTCTTAAACACGGCTGTTCTTGAGAGACGTACACGGGTTTTATTCTTCACATCAATAACTTGTCCCAACAGCTCCAATTTTTCCGCCAATTTCTCTACTGCGGTCCGACAAGGTGCTTCACGACCAAAAATGTTCGAGTTTTACGAACCGTCTCTGCCAAATTTTCACCATTTTTATAGAGAATTTTAATAATTTTAATGCGTTCTAAAAGCGTGTATCGTTTCATTTTTATAAATGGCGTAGATTCGTCTTGTCAAATGACAAAAAATCACAGCTTCAAACGTGTCATCTATAGATATAGCGGGCTATTCAAAATATCACCTCTTAGTGGAAAACCCTTTTCATAATGCTAATACAGGGTCTCTATAAATGATTGTCACATCGTAGTTGTAGTAATCCAAAGCCAACTGCGCTGTTACAATAATTTATAGAGATCCTGTACAATGTATTGGAGCGAACCAAACTCACTCTAATGGATGGCGATACCTTGACGCCAGTCGACATAAAAGAGAAGATTTCTAGAAAAATAATCAAATTTATGAAGGAAAGAAGGACATGTTGGAAGTTTTTATCCCTAAAGCTGAGCCATTTGAAAAAAATAAGCCTGAGCTGGTGCTTTTGAGCGCTCGTTCATTGGGGGTGAAATTATACCTACTAAAACTTCAAAATTAAGTATGAAACCTGAGATTCATGCTGAGTATATGAATGCAAAATCTCAGTTCGATCGGAGTTCGGATAATCTGGAAATCATCCGAAAAATCACATATGTGAAAAATCAAAAATACTGAGGATGGGATGCCAGAAATGGTGGTTCCTGAACTACTTTTTAACCCTGAAAGATAGAGAAAAATGAATGGCACGTTGCAATGGTCTTTTTCGAAAAATCCATTATCCTCTCAACCTCATTGCTCTATCTCCTTTTGTTTTCGAGTTATAAATCAAAATTGACATTCGGATAATTTCAATACATAAAAAAAAACAAAAATTTATGTAATAAATTAGGGAGAAAACTCCTCAGTAAAAATTGGATCAAGCCACTGGATTCGAATCAAAATAGTGTCTGAATAATGTTTTCGTTTCAAGATTATAGCATAAACAGAAACGGAGATAATGACCAAAATTGAAATTACCCAAATGTCAATTTTGGCTTATAACTGGAAAAAAACAAGATAGAGCCGTAAGGTTGACGGCATAATGAGTTTCTCGAAAAGAGACCATCGTAATGTGCAATTAATTTTTCTCTGTCACTTAGTGTTAAAAAGTTGTGGTTCAGTGATGACCAATTCTGGTCACCCTGTACAATGTACATGCTCATAAAAGACAACATCAATTCACAAACCACCTCCCTTACCATCCTCATGGATACCTTCTTGTATCGGCCTGGGGCAGCCAGACACCGCTCTCTACGTCACGGGTCAAGTCTGTCCCCCTGGGACCTGCAGAAACCCAGGACGGACACTCTTTTCAATTTATAACATTGACACTTCACAAAGACGGTCTAACGATCCCCTTTATAGCGTTGTTGTGGACTTGAATACTCGTAGATTTGGTATTCATATCGTTTTCAGGTGAGGAAATTTGGGAGCCTAACTTTTGATTTGGATTTAGCTTATTTGTAGGTCTAAAGTGTTCTTAGGAATTCATAAAAAGATGGTGGTGAGTGATGAAGGGTTTAAGAACGAAAAAAATAAGTTTTGTTTCATTTATTTATTTATTTATCTAGATCTATGAGGAGGGTTTCAAAATAAGAGGTATTATTTTGATATTCAAAGAAAAATGCCACATTTCAATATAAATGATCGGATGTACATTTCATTATAAAGAAGAAGCTATGCCGTTAATACTGGAAAATAACATCAGGCAAATGACCACCACGACCACACTTACAGGACCATATCCTTTTAATGAAATTTTTCATAACCAAATCGCAAAGTGGTTGCCTTATAGCCTCGATATCCTCACGAATTCCATGTTTGAGGTCTTGAATCGACGCTGGGCTATTGGCGTAGACCTTCTCTTTCACGTGGCCCCAAGAGAAGAAGTCGCAAGGTGTTAAATCACTCGATCTCGATGGCCAATTGTGATCACCTCTTCGAGAGATAACACGGTCCGGAAACTTTTCCCGCAAAAGATCAATGGTTTTCGTTGCTTGATGATCAGCCGGCTTGAGTTCTTGTGTTAATTAAACTTTATAAAGAAAAATCTTTATGCAAAATACGGTATAATGACGTTTGTGGAATGCCTAATTCTAAAAGACGACGAGAAATGAACAAACCCAGATTTTCTTCAATATTTTCGGCTACAGCAGCAATATTCTTGGCTGTTCATGAGCGACGTGCACGGGTTTTATTCTTCACATCACTAACTCGTCCCAACATTTCGAATTTTTCCATCAATTTCTTTATTGCGGTCCGACAAGGTGCTTCACGACGACCCAAAAATGTTCGAGCTTCAGGAGCCGTCTCTGCCAAATTTTCATAATTTTTATAGTGTATTTCAATAATTCCAATGCGTTCTTGAATCGTGTATCGTTCCATATTTATTAATTGCGTAGTTTCTGCTTGTCCAATGTCAAAAAAATGACAGTTTCAAACGTGACATCTTCCGAAATAGTGGGCTATTCAAAATAATAATGGTGAAGAGACCACTGATTTGAAGCTAGAAAACAACGAAATCATAAAGAAATGCGAAAGCTACAAAAACTTGGGTATCACCTTCATTACAGAAGGAACAGAAGACACTGAAATTAAATCAAGAATAAAATAAAACAAAAAAATTATGGAATCACTGAATGGTGTTTCATGGAGCACAAAGATAGGAACACAAAGAAAAATAAGCATTTATGATACATTGATCAAAAGTACCCTGGTTCACGAATCTGAGAAATGGCGGTTGAAAGAACAATTGAGGAGGAGGATAGAGGCCACGGAAATGGATGCAATAAGAAGAGCATCCAGGACTTCAAGAAGAGATAGTTTATCCAATTTGATGACAAGGAAGAATATGGAAATTAATGAGATAGTCACGGAATATATAGAAAGGAAGCAGCTGCTATGAACATGTGCAAAGAATTGCAGAGAATAGATATTTAACAAAGAAAGTGATGAGATGGATACCACCGGAAAACAAGAAAAGAGGAAGACCAATAACGACATGGATTAGTGAAATAAGAAAGTCAATGAGTGAGAGAGGAGTAATGGATGAAGACTGCAACAATATAAGACACTGGCAATTGGGCATCGGACAATAAAGTCCAAGAACGTTTTAAAACCGAATAAATATATAGAAGGAACATAGATAAGTTAACAAAAACCCAAAAGAATGTCCACAAATGAATAAAATGAATTACATAAGTACATGAATTCAGTAAAAAGTATTAACTAATACTATTCTATTAATATAGAATTACATGATAAACTAGAGTATAATTTCAATCAAGAAAAAATACCCTTAAACATGCTGCTTAAATGTCTATATTTTCAGTAAGTTGAGATGAAAATCGAAAGTAACCCCTAAATCACACACGTGTGTTGAACGCATCATCGGTTTGTGCTGTAATATGAAAGAACAAATTATGGTTTTTTTATGCTTAGAAGAAGAAATCACGTGGTATTTGTTCTGATTCATAGAAATACTCGAAATTTCAGCAAAACTGTTAATGAATTTTAATGTGATAAGATTTAAAATTATGTTCAATAGCAGAAAACAGTCATGTCTTTTTATTTTTTGATTACTTCTTCCTGAAGTAGTAGTAGTAGAGTACATTGTTTTCTTAGGTTCAATATAAATATTTCAATTATGTTTCTTTTGCTTGTAACGTGAACGAGGATATTGTTGTAACATCTATTTAGGTGGTAGTTGGAAAATCTACAGATAATTTCATAGACTTCAAAAATTATTTTGGGATAATTTTGAATTGTTTACGATATAATATCACCTTTATATTCAGGACATGTTATGCTGTTGTGTCAAAATGAAAAATTCAAATTCTTCTTTTATCAATATAAGCATGAGGAAGTTCTCTGAACGATCAATGAAATAAATGTAATACGACACAGAATGTATCAGACACAAGATGCAATCTGAACAAATTCTGAAATCTTTCAGATAATGCTCGTTTTTTCCAGTGCCTCGTCAGCAGTTCCATCATCACTCGAAGCTCAGCTCGTGACAGATCAGGAGCTTTCTGGTATAGATAGGTGGAATCATCACGAATTTTCTGGACTGACTAAGTCCAGGAGTGTTTCTCCATTTCCAAGCCCACAGAAAGTCTCAGGTGTAAACCTTGATGCAATTTTTGCCAGTTTATCGGCTTTTTCATTTCCTTCAACACCACAATACCATGGCACCCATAGTAAAATTAGCATTCAATACCAAATGCAAAAACAGTCATATCCTACTAAAATAACAAATCAAATCTTCTTCCCCAAACCCACATCCACAATTCAATAACCCCAAGAAGAACAAAACCTTCTCCACCCCTCCTCCTTAAAACCTCCTTCCACCCCCAAACCACCGTTCCGTGAATCAATTTCATCTCAGAACCATTCGAAAACTTGGCATAGTTTAATAAATGCGAGAAAGTTACCGCGCGAAATTGTTTAAATTTTCGCAGTTCGCTTTTGATGTAACGCTTGGAGGCCCCGCGTTGGGAGGCAGTCGGGGGGCCCGCTCGACAGGGCGAACTGTTTCATTTATATTATATGCCAGTGCGATATTAGATATGCAAATGAAGCAGAGCCGCAGCGCCTTCGGCGACGGCACACTCCACTAATTGGCAACTTCTTAATGTCGTTTATACTTACTTTGCGAAGCAAGGCACGTCTCTTTGATAAGTTCACTCTATTCGAGTTATAATTGTATGAAGAAGACATTGTAAGAAGAGACTACGTCACAAAGATGATTGGAGGAGGAAAATTTGGTTATTGCCACCCTTTGTGCGGACTTTTATTTTAGATGGGGTTGTCTAGGGTAGACGTTCAGGTCGATCCTTTTGCCATGTAAAGAAAATGGCTTCTATTTCAATAAAGCAAAAACAAATTCGAGTTGTAATTATATGTAGAAGACATTGTAAAAAGCGGCTACACGACGGCACACTCCACTTATTGGCAACTTCTTGATGTCGTTCATACTTACTTTGCTAAGTAAGGCGAGTCTCTTCGATAAGTTCACTCCATTCGAGTCTTAATCATATGAAAGAGTAATTGTAAAAAGAGACTATGTTACAGAGATGACCGAAGGAGGAAATCTGGTTATTGCCACCCTTTGTGCGGACTTTTATTTTAGAGGAGGTTGTCTAGGGTAGACGTTTAGGTCGTCGCTTTTGCCATGTGCAGGGTATTTGAATAAAACAAGAACAAATTTGAGTTATAATTATATGTAGAAGACATTGTAAGAAGCGGCTACGCGACGGCACACTCCACTAATTGGCAACTTCTTAATGTCGCTTATACTTACCTTGCAAGGTAAGGCGAGTCTCTTTAAGTTCACTCCATACGAGTTAAAATTGTGTGAAGAAGATATTGTAAGAAGAGACTACGTCACAAAGATGATTGGAGGAGGAAAATTTGGTTATTGCCACCCTTTGTGCGGACCTTTATTTTGAGGGGGTTGTCTAGGGTAGACGTTTAGGTCGTCGCTTTTGCCATGTGCAGGGTATTTGAATAAAACAAGAATATATTTGAGTTTCAATTATATGTAGAAGACATTGGAAGAAGCGCCTTCGGCGACGGCACACTCAACTAATTGCCAACTTCTTGATGTCGTTTATACTTACCTTGCTAAGTAAGGCGAGTCTCTTTGTTAAGTTCACTCCATACGAGCTATAATTGCATGAAGAAGACATTGTGATAAGAGACTACACCACAAAGATGATTGGAGGAGGAAAATTAAGTTAATGTCACCCTTTGTGCGGACTTTTATTTTGAGGGGGTTGCCTAGGGTAGACGTCTAGGTCGTCGCTTTTGCTATGTGCGGGGTATGTAAATCAAACAAGAACAATTTAAGTTATAATTATATGTTGAAGACATTGAAGGAAGCGGCTACGGGATGGCACACTCCACTAATTGGCAACTTCTAAATGTCGTTTTCACTTACTTTGCTAAGCAAGGCGAGTCTCTTTGATAAGTTCACTCTATTCGAGCTATTATTATATGAAGAAGACACTGTGAGAAGAGACTACGTCACAAAGATGATTGAAGGAAGAAACTGTGGTTATTGCCACTCTTTCTACTGACTTTTATTTTAAAGGGCGTTGTCTAGGGTAGACGTTAAGGTCGTCGCTTTTGCCATGTGCAGAGTATTTGAATTAAACAAGAACAAATTTGAGTTACAATTATATGTAGAAGACATTGTAAGAAGCGGCTACTCGACGGCACACTCAACTGATTGGCAACTCCTTAAATCGTTTATACTTTGCGAAGCCAGGAAAGTCTCTTTGATAAGTTCACTCTATTCGATTTATAATTGTATAAAGAAGACATTGTAAGAAGAGACTACGTCACAAAGATGATTGGAGGAGGAAAATTTGGTTATTGCCACGTTTTTTGCGGACTTTTATTGGAGATGGAGTTGTCTAGGGTCGGAGTTTAGGTCGATCTTGTGAATAAAACAAGCACAAATGCGAATAATGATTGTATGGAGAAGAAACCACGTCATAAAGATGGTTTGGGTGGAAAATTTGGCAATTGCTACCCTTTGTTTGGACTTTCATATTAGATGGATTATAGGAAATACGTTCAGGTCCACCTTTTTGCCGTGTAGAAGAAATGGCTTGTATTTGAATAAAACAAAACCAAATTCGAGTTATAATTGTTTGAAGAAGAATTTTTCAGAAGAGACTATGCCCCAAACATGATCTTCTTCTTCGTCTTCAGCCACTTTCCATCCATTCCTAGATATAGGCCTCTTCCAAATTGCGCCACCTTTCTCTGTCTCTCTCCACTTTACACCAGGTTTGATCTGCGACGTCTCGCAGGTCGTCAGTTCATATTCTCGGTGGTCTTCCTCTACTCTAGGTTGTGGTCCCTTTTGCCTAGTGGAGGAAATAGCTTGTATATGAATGAAACAATACCAAATTCGAGTTAAAATTATATGAAGAAGCCATTTTCAGAAAAGACTATTTCCCAAACATGATTGGAGGAGGAATTTAGTCATCGCCACTCTTTTGCAGTCTTTTATCGGATATATAGTTGTCTAGCGTAGAAGTTTAGGTCGATCGTCACAAAGATAATTGAACTTTGTTCTCCTTCAAAGAATGTAATTTTTCAAGAATATACATATTTACTTGAATATTGAAGAAAGTCTCAGCGATATTGTAGGAAATTCGTATCATAAATTTCCAAGGAATCACTCCAATGGAGTTTGAGAAATTGAGATCTTGGAGTGACTCCAAAATCAAAGACTGTTGTCATCCCTCTTAATAAATGGATGAACAAGATTTGGTATTAACGAAACCATATTCCGATAGGAATCATTTTTAAGGACACAAGACCACTTTTTCAACTTTAATAAACCACATTTTGAGAAAATATTCTATTCCGAAAATCCCAACCTCCTCTAAAGAAATAGGTACTCACCTTCCCACCTTCCAAACACCCTGTTCTCTAAATTTAAAAACCTTCATTGCACGCAGCTCATTCTCACCTCGATGTATAGACTCGCACGTGTTTGCTCCATTCCACCACTCAGCATGAAAATAACAAGCTTTTTTTACCCTGGTCATTATATGGTCACTTCCCGTTTCTACCCCATCGAGGTGGACGACGCAAAAAACCATATTCATAAGCATATTCATATAGTGACCACCGAGACCTCCCGATAGGAATCCTATTGAATTGCATCTGCTTAATTATCAAGGATGTGAGATATCCTTATGTATGTTTTATTGATCTTACGGACTATTAATTCCACATAAAGAAATTTAAATATGAATTTATGGGTATGGAGGAACCATTCGGGGTAAGAAGAATACTTTCTTTGATGAAGAACTGAGGGGATGTTCTTATGTTTTTGTTAAATAGACTCAATTGACCATTATTAAGAATGTTAGTGTCACTTCATATCAAGTGATTGATATGTGTTTTGCTGAATGAAAATTATGAAGAGATACATTCTCTTTCAGAGTACGTTATGAGTTTTAACACGCATTTGATTTTGAAGGATGTTTTCACTCAATGAATAGTCCAGTCAAATAGACTAAATTATGATTCCAGTTTGCATTAATTCCCAACAAGCTGGATTTTTTGGGGGGCCTTGAATACGTCATTACAAATGATATTTATTTATTTATTTATTTATTTATTTAGAATAATACATCCAACAGACCGAAGTCCATTACAGTGTATACAAAAATTTTGTTATCCCAAACTTAATACGCACATTAATTACAAACCAAAATAACATAATCTTAAATACAAACAAAAACTAATTCTGCAGAACACTCGACACTGAGCGAATAAACATTGGCAAAGACAAAAAAATATATCAACATCACTGAGGCTATTATAACTCCTACACATTGTAGTAAGCGAAAAAAAAATGGTGCTGAGTGTTTGGTACATTAAGATGAAAAGTTACAGGCGATCTTGACGCAAAACGAGGAACATGAAAGAGTACTGAGGAAAGTAGAAGCGATGAATCAATCCGGTTATTAAGTAATTTATATATAAACACTAAATCATTAATCTCGCGTACCTTTCTGAGTGAACTGAATCCAAACTCATCCAAAAGAGAACTATAATTATAATTTCGGGCTGGATAAAAGCCATGCTTCCTCAGAAAGGTGAAATTAAGAAAATTTCCCCTGCACTCTCTCAATACAAGCTATGTACTTTGCCTGACAAGGATTCCACACTGAACTACAATAATTTAACTTACTTCTAAACAATGAGCAATAAACAGAAGAAATTGCCTCTAAGGATGAAAACTCTCTACAATTACGAATAACAAAAGTTTTCATGGCGCTAGCTGTTATGCTTTCTATATGCACAGAGAAGGTCAATTTTTGGTCGAAAGTAACCCCCAAGTCCTTGAATTCACTAACCCTAGTTAAAAGTTGGTTATTTACTTTATAATCAAAGACTATTAGTGACGCCTTCCTTGCAAATGACATGGTTTTGCACTTATCAATATTCAAAAAAAGTTCATTATCAACACACCATTTATGTAATCTATTGAGATCACTCTGCAGTAGAAGGCAGTCAAGAAAGTTCTTTATCCTTCTGTATAATTTGAGATCATCAGCAAACAGGAGTTTCTCGGAAAAAATAATATCTGAGATGTCGTTTATAAATAAAAGAAACAACAGTGGTCCCAAATTCGAACCCTGTGGAACTCCAGAGGTGGCTGTAAACAAGAACGACCTCACACCTCATATTCAACAAATTGCACACGATCACACAAATAAGACTCCAAGAGAGCGATTATGTCAACCGAAATTCCGAAATGGTAGAGCTTTCTCAGAAGTTGTCTATGCGGCACACGATCAAAGGCCTTGCTGAAGTCCGTATATACAACATCAACCTGATCTCGATCATCGAGTGACTCAGAAACATATTGGGTGAAAATACACAGATTCGATGCAGTACTGCGAGATCGGACAAACCCATGTTGATATTCCGACAATGACGTTCGAACATGGTTATAAATGATATCGGACAGAATTATCTCAATGAATTTTGAAAAAACAGATATCAGGGCAATCGGTCTATAGTTTGCCACATTCGAGTGCTTTCCCGATTTTAAGACTGGAAAAATACGCGACACCTTCCAAATATCCGGGAATGTTCCCGACCGTATCATTAAATTAATATTATACACAATGGGCGCACGAAAAGTTCAATATGTGATATGACCAGTATTACCGGAACACCATCTGGTCCCAATGTATATTTATTTTTAAGTTTTCTGGATGCAGATAGAACCATGTCATGAGTTATTTCATTGGGTCAGAAGACGGCCGGTATCTGATATATATTTCAGTCCGTTACAGCAATTCGACAATGAAGCACCGCTGGTATATACGCTTTTAAAATTCATCGCAAATGCATTGACGATTGCCTCAGGAGTTGACAAAGTTTCATCATCAAACTTCACTCGACCAGGTATCCGGGACCTGTTTCTCTTAGAATTCACATAACTCCAAAAATTACGGGGATCTCTTTTAAGATTAGTTTCCGACCTCTGTATATATTCTCTATAGGAAGTATAGTATAGTACTCTGACTGAACGCCTCAAACATTTTAAACGTTCAAGATAAAAAAGTAATTTATGTTTTCTATACATTTTCAAATAATGATTTTTAATTCTGATTTTTTGAATCAAATCTTTAGAATACCATACCGGAAACTTACGAGAGCAGCAGCTCTTTAAAGGAACACATTTCAATATAACATCCTGAATAACATTGTTGAAAATAGTACTAGCATCATTAACATTTTAACATTACCCATGTGTCGATGCCAATCAATTTCACCAAGAAGCAAACAAAATTGTGGGAATCCATTTTTTTAAAGTCATAACGTTTCGCACGAGAAGAAAAATTCTCTACAATAGATAGAAAAGGTGAAACGTGCACAATAAGACCCGGATGATGTAGATCAATCGGCACTAGTGGATCATCATCGAGTTGTACTTCACAGGTCACTTCCGAACTTACGACAACCAATCAAGCAATCTATTATATATGGTTTTTTGACTCCATTGCACTGTTTCATATCACAAAATCTAAAAAACACGATATGTCAAAAGTCCCCATCGATCCCGCTTGTGCGTTGTTTTTTATTCGAGGTCAAAGGTCACAAATTGCGTATTTTGCGTATATCTCTGAAACAACGAGAGCTATCGAAAAAAGATTCAGACAAAGTTTGTAGTTCGTAAAATTGTCTACAAAAAATATCTCAACATTTTTTCTCCTACAAAGCATCGCTTTCGAGATATCGTGACTTTAGAGCGCAGGAAAGTCGTATTTTCGACTATATGCACACATTTCCGAACCACCTCTGAGGTAGTGTACACGGCGCTTTTTTTTAACGTGGTTTCCCCAGTAGGAATACTCCACAATATATTTTGATCGAGGGAATGTAATGGAACACTATTTTATTGATGAAATTTTTTTTTATTTAAATTTAATGATTCTATTACCATACTTTAACTTGAGTTTTGACTTAATTGTTCTATTATCGATTGATGGTTCTTTGCAAATATCTTTCAATTCTTGTATTGAAAATTGACAATCATCATGATTTTCAATAAATGCAAATATTTCTTCCATCGCTGAAGTAATAGAATCACTTTCAGGACGACCGATTTTACCTCCACTAATGGGTTTTAGAAACGAAGTGTAACAATCACTGTGGTACATAGCCTCAGCAGCAACTAAGTCATATTCATACTGAATGCGGGCAATGACACTTTTTGCTAGCTCATCAGAACGAGTCTGAGCTTCCTTCAAGATGGTTTTCTTGAAGTCAAGGGTTGAAACTTGAGACACTCTTCGTCGAAGATGCTGCGCTTTTTTCATTTCAGCCGTTTTATCTGCTTCATTGCCACAGAACAAACAGTATTTCTTGAAACAAAAAGACGATTCATTACCTCGTACTCTAGTACGAGGAGGACTAATCCCAGATGTGGTAGCTATCTCCGCCTCACGCTGTCTTTTAGCTGCAGCGATGCTGCTCTTCCCGGTGTATGTTTTACGACACTGCTTATGTATCGTTACAGATGTTTTGTCCTTCAAATATTCATTGAACCCATCACCCCTTTCAGTACTTGAATCCATTAAAGTCTTTAGCCCACGATCAACCACCACAATTTCGCCTTCAGTCAAAGATTCATTGCAAATAAAGCAAACTTCTGACATTTTTACAAAATTTTGTAATGGCACTGTTTAAAAAGAGAATATAATGCACAAACACGTCTATTCACTACGAAAAACAGTTCAAAACTGACTGCATTTACTAGAGCTATGTCCTTCGGAAAGCAGGTATAGACAGGTTTCGACCCGAACAATGGAGTGTCGCAGGCAGATGTTTCTCAAGGCCAACCGCCCAATATAATTAGAGACGGACGATGACTTACTCAGAATTGTATATTTTTCACGTACTGTGTGCATGGGGCAAATAAAACTATATTCTAATATTTTCTGTTCAAATGGTTAACCCGATGATGCATACTGGCCACGTATGAGTGTATATTCGTATTTTCTATGTTTAAAATAGCCATAATTCGAGAACAGTGCATCGTACAAGAAAAAGTGTTAAAATATTTTTTGTAGACAATTTTACGATCTACAAACTTTGTCTGAACTATTTTTCGATAGCTCTCGTTGTTTCAGAGATATACGCAAAAACGCAAATTTGTGACCTTTGACCTCGAATAAAAAACAACGCACAAGCGGGATCGATGGGGACTTTTGACATATCATTTGTAATGACGTATTCAAGACCTGCACAAAAATCCAGCTTGTTGGGAATTAATGCAAACTGGAATGTCTATTTTGACTGGACTAGAAGATGGTAATTTTATATCTTTATGCCTACGCTCAAGAATGAAGCGTATGTAGAATAATTCAGTTCACCAAAATTGCAACAATTGAGGAATAGGTGCAAGGGGGTCAGAAAATTTTGGCTTGGTTGATATGAGATTTCTTGAATAATATAACTTATTATCCGATGAAGATAAAATTTCATATTAAGTTTCATTTTGATATATCTCATACCGCATAAGCTTGTTTTCAAAACAATAAACTTCCTTTTTTGATAGAAATTGTGCATTTGGCGAAGGAGTGCATAAGGACATATTTAATATCTTATTTTCTATTATTGTGGGTGATTTGAATTCTACTAATCGATGACTAGTTGCAACCGTAAGGTTTTGCTCTTGGATCTATGTACAGGGTGATTCACTTATCTTGGTAACCTAATTTTTCTCGAAAAGGAATACATATTTTTCATTCTGTTGACGGTGTTTTGTAAGTCAATGTTAACATAAGATGTGCATAGAAGTCGGAAAAAAGAATTGAAACGCCAGGCGTCACGGCGCGGCGCTATCAAAAAAATTTTCTCCAGGAACATACCTTTTTCATTATGTCATTCGAAAGATAGTTTAATTCTGAATATTTTTTTGGAATGCCATTTTTTTCTTACCGTTATGACAGCGCAGTTGGCGTTGGACTACTATAAATATTTATATTCTGATGTGAACTTCAATTTAAACAAACGGTACTGTGAGTTTGGGCTGGTAACGAAAGAAATTGAATATGTGACTGGAGTTTTAAATTTGTAAAATGATAAGATAAAAAATTTTCAAAGCAACCTACGATGTTACAATCATTAATAAAGACCTCGTATTTTATAATAATTAACATTTTTTTAATAACAAACGAAAATTGTTAAATCATATGTTCTATATAATATCGGCCACTATCATCCAAACATAAATAACATATTTTCCTTATTTCATTATACCCAATCTACTTTGGCAAAAATATTAGGGTTCACTTGGACAAAGTTACTTATAATGAACTCAGGAAAAAATACAATTTATGTATGCATCACAATGGCCGCTATATAAAACATATGATTTCATGTTTCGTTTGTTATTAAAAATTTTTTTAAATTAACAGAAAACACACTGCAGGTCGCTAACGGTAATAAATAGGAAAACGTGGTATTCGAAAAAAATATTCAGAATTAAATTATCTTTTGAATGACATAATAAAAAGGTTGTTCCAAAAGAAAAAATTTTGACAGCGCCGAGACGCCTGGCGTCTCAATTCTTTTCTTCGACTTCTATGCACATCTCAAGTCAACATTGACCTGTACCAAATACCGTCAACAGAAAAAATATATCTATCCTTTTTCGAGTAAAATTAGGTTACGAAGATAAGTGAATCACCCTGTACGTAGCACAATATTATAAAATATAATAGAGTTGTTGGCCAAGCATTGAACTGTTGCTGAATTGAAACCGCCATTTTTGAAAATATTTCAAATCAACAATGACGCCATGGAAATATCTTAGACTTTACACTCTATATGTTTTATTTTCATTGAGAGGCATTGTTTATTCGATATTCATAAATATAAAGCTCTCATGGTTTTAGGGGAAGTGAAACAAAATCAATATACATCTTTATAAACTGAGATCCATCTCATGAATATCAGCTAAGGTACATTAAAAAACTAATTATAGATTTACAGAATAGAAAAAACATAATTAAATGAATACCTACTAGCATTGTTTAAACAACGCCACTAGGTACCCCTAATCATAACTAACTGAACGGAGAATAGATGAGACACTAGTAGAACAAGCTTCAACGCCATCTGTTTTTGTACAGCATTACTAATTCGTGAAAAAGCTCAATTGAAAAAGGAATCTGTATCGTAAAGCTGCCTCAAAAAGAATTCTGTAGTGCACCTTTTGAATAGGTAGGTACACCCATATACAAGAAGCAAAAAGTTTTTTGAAATTCAATTTCCAAAAGGAAATCAGAAATGGATTCGTGCAAGTTATCGATAAGTGAGGAAATTTATTTTCATGAAAATACCTGCAACGAACTTTCATCTGATTTTCTTTTGGAATCGAGAAATGGAGGATCAATAATCAAATTCTGGATAGAATAAAAATTTATTAACTGAAATAGGTATCACCAATTGAAAATACAGATTTATTTCATAAATATCTAATCAATAAACTAATAATTGCATTGAAAACATTCTCAAAAACTAAAAATATTGAATTCAATAATACAAAATATGAGTATTTACCGACTAAACTTATTCAATAGGTACATGAAAAAGTTTTTTGAAAACTACGAGTATCTTAATTCTTATAGTTAACAGAATATACATGTGAATTTCATAATTACCTTCTTGCATCTCGATTTTCACATCCAATAACACAGCACGTCTTCACTCTTGCAGGCATATCGAAATTTATTATATTTCAAAAAAAACGTGTCAAACCACTCCTTGTGTCAGTTGACAATTCAAAGTTTTTTGATAATAATGATTTTACATACTTACTTTTTTTCTCGATAGGATTTCCATGAATGCAACGACATCTAACTATCAAATTGAAAATAATTTTTTCGTGTATTAGTCTCCTCCTCCGACAGATGTCGCGGAATATACGAGTGGCTCATCTATTTTATTAGTCTGTCTATGCCCATAATCAACTCACGTTACTGTTCTCAACTCTAAAATGCTGCTGTTTGATGGAAAGAATAATATTTTTACATGTCTTGCAAAAAATACCGAATTTTGGCATTTTTCTGAAAACAATGCACTTCAATATGACCCATCACTGCAAAGCACATTGAAATCGCGAAAAAAGGCGCAACTGTCTTGAAAATCATAAGAATAGCCAAAGTTAGGTTAATTTTCACACTTGAACAGCGGGGAAGGTAAATATAAAGATATAAATCTTTTTTTTGCCTTTGTTTACATCTGACAGGGCGTTTCTATGTTCATTTTTGATCATATAAGTAGACCAAATAAACTTTCACTAAACTCTTCATCAAAAGAAACTCACCACGAAAAAGCAGATCTCTGTTCGAAGACACATGCCAGGAACTTCAAACTCTCACCAAGACTAATTTTTCCCAATCAAATCGATCCATCAAGTACCAATAACAACCCGGCACCAACCACTCAAAAACAAAAACCACCCCATCATCCCCCTTACATTTTCTTATCCCCTCGCACACCCTTCATCTCTCGTTTTAATAATCCACCCGATTTCAGAAGAAATAAGGAGAGCTATCCCATCTTTCATCCCCCGAAACCACCCCCGATAGATAGCATTTTTTTTAGAATAACCAAAATCAAGGTTAAGTTAATGCTTATAAAGAGCAGGAGCGGATATGAACATAGATATCTTTTCCCCATTTTGCCTTTGTTCTCATCTGGCATGGACTATATGGTCTTTATTGATCAGGGAAATAGACCAAGTAACATTTCAATGAATTCTTCATCATCAAGAAAACCACCTCTAACTAACCAATCTCTGTTTGAAGACACCTGCCAAGAACTTCAGCCTTCAGAAAAAGCTCTCCAACCAATTTTCCAATTAAATCGATACATTAAGTACCGATAACACCACATTACCTCTAAAAATCCCGCATCATCCCCTCACCTTTTTTATCCACCGCTCCCGCCCTTCATACAGGGTGTTTCATCATAAACTGGACAAACATATATTTTCGTGTAGAGGACATCGGGAGAATCATTTTTGCCTCATACAATATATCTCGTTTTCGAAGCATAAGCGAGATACAGGGTGTCAAACGTCATTTTTGAGCAAGATTCTTATGAGTGTGGTTAGATATGTATAACACTTAAAGTAACGGTTTTTGGTCAAATCTCAGTATTTTCGGGTTCTCTATTCAGAAAAGTTGACGAACTCCGAAAAAAAATTTACAAAATGGCGGAAGACCTGCAATGTTCCAAATTTTTTTTGCGGTTGTCAAATTGACTTTTATTTTCTGAATGAACACAATTTTCTAAGAATTTCTGTGAAAAAAATTTTCAAAAATCGAACACAAATTTTTTTTACATGTCTACAGCGATGAAAAAATTTCACTCGAAATGAATGAAATTTTGTACAATTGTACTTCTTGAATTATGAATCACGAATATGAAAACAGAATTGTAAAATATCGAACGGTTTCGTTACTACAGTCATTCAAATGTTTCGTTCAGACCTCTTAAATAATGAAAATAAATTTGTTTTGAGTTCTAGAGTCAAAATAATTAAATTATTGGCATGTCCAAACATTTTACATGAATTCATACAAAAAAAATCAGTGAAAATCAGTTGGGACTCGAACCGACGTAGGTATCAAATAAAGAAATGGCACTGCTCTAAGGAATTGATATTCGTTGCCAGGCAACGGTAGTTCGTAGTTCATAGAGTTTGACTACTGGCTAAATTATATTCAGTAAAATTCAAATACCAGTCCAACTTATGAACAACGAACTACGAACTAGCGTTGCCTGGCAACGAATATTAATATCCTTAGAACAGTGCCATTTCTTTATTTGATACCTACGTCGGTTCGAGTCCCAACTGATTTTCACTGATTTTTTTTGTATGAATTCATCTAAAATGTTTGGGCATGCCAATAATTTAATTATTTTGACTCTAGAACTCAAAACCAATTTATTTTCATTATTTAAGAGGTCTGAACGAAACATTTGAATGACTGTAGTAACGAAACCGTTCGATATTTTACAATTCTGTTTTCATATTCGTGATTGATAATTCAAGAAGTACAATTGTACAAAATTTCATCCATTTCGAGTGAAATTTTTTCATCTCTGTAGACATGTAAAAAAAAATTTGTGTTCGATTTTTGAAATTTTTTTTCACAGAAATTCTTAGAAAATTGTGTTCATTCAGAAAATGAAAGTCAATTTGACAACCGCAAAAAAAAATTTGGAACATTGCAGGTCTTCCGCCATTTTGTAATTTTTTTTTCGGAGTTAGTCAACTTTTCTGAATAGAGGACCCGAAAATACTGAGATTTGACCAAAAACCGTTACTTTAAGTGTTATACATAACTAACCACACTCATAAGAATATTGCTCAAAAATGACGTTTGACACCCTGTATCTCGCTTATGCTTCGAAAACGAGATATATTGTATAAGGCAAAAATGATTCTCCCGATGTCCTCTACACGAAAATATATGTTTGTCCAGTTTATGATGAAACACCCTGTATATTGTTTCAATAATTCACCTGATTTCAGACGAAATAAGAGAAGCTACCCTTACTTTCAACCACCGATGGATAGCATTCTTCGAGAATAACAAAAACCAATGTTAAAATATTAGGGGTAGATAGGAACAAAGTAATGTTTTCCTCATTTTTCCTCTATTCACATCTGACAATCCCTTTTTATGTTCTTTATTGATCAGAGAAATCAATCGAGTAACATTTCAATAAGAAAACCACCCCAAACAAGGCAAATCTTGGTTTGAAAACACGTGCCAAAAACTTCAGACCTTCAGGCTTCAGCAACAACTCTCCATCCAATTTTTCCAAATTAAATCGATACATCAAGTACCAATAACACCCCATTACCAACCTCTCAAAAACAAAAATCACCCCATCATCCCCTAAACTTTTCTTATCAACCGCGCCCACCCTTCATCTCTCGTTTTAATAATCCGCCCGATTTCAGACGAAATAAGAGAGCTACCCTGTCTTTCAACCCCCCGAAGCCACCCCCGATCGATGGCATTCTTTGAGTTATAATGGAAGACTCTTTAACGTCTGAGTGCGCAGGTCAAAAATAAATGATTTTCCTTGGTTATTTCCTCACGTTTTCAAGGCGTTTCTTATTTTCCGAGGGGCGCGCGGGGTCCAGAGGGGATGTTTAGAGAAATGGTGAAGGTGAGGCGGGTTTTCTTTCTCTTTCTAGTTGAGTTCTTGCGTTCGGAAGCGTGGGAGGGAAAGTGGAGGCTTGTGTAGTAAGACTAGAAGAAGGGTTTGAATTGCTGGAATGAGAAGCTATTGGATTTTGATGTTTGAATTCGTCTTTTAGATATTGACAAAGAAATGTAGATTTTGGATTTATTTTGGTATAAACTGACTTTCAATTTACCATTATACGGGTTCCTCAGCCTTCAAGTGTATCAACAATAATAATTGAGAAGTGAAGCACTCAAAAGAGTATGATCTGTATCATCAAGTTTTAGTTCTGTTTATAAAAGGGAAAAAATGAAACTATAAACGATATTTAGGTCTGTTTTTATTATTTGAACTGGGGTTATTGTGGTTAGCTTTCCAGGAACTGCTATCATGTAGATCGAAACAAACTCAATGAGGTAGACAAGAAAAATAAGGTCTTTTCAATCTGGGTTCCCGGCCATTCGGGAATCAAAGGAAACGAAGAGGCCATTACACCTGCCAAAAAGAACGCATTAATGTCACTCATTGGACCAGAATTCTTTTGTGGTGAGGTAAATGTACATATAAGAAGAAGTTTCTGTAGAAGGAGGAAGACGAAAAGAAAAAACTCTGGCGGAATCTTCCAGGGATGGATCATTCCAATAAGTTCCTTGGGAAGTTAGAAACAGCAAGATCCAAAAGATATCTGGATCTTGGTAAGAAACTATTACATCTCCTCACTGGGCTTTCTTACAGGACACTGTCTCCTCAGGAATCACCTGCTGAGGATGGGATTATCAGACATTGACGAGTGTAGGTTCTGTGGAGAGGAGGAAGAAACCCCCATTCACCTAGTCACGGAATGCTTTGGCATTGCGAGCCTAAGGAGTGAATGCCTTGGGCGAGAAACTTGTGAGAGTGAGGAACTAGCTCCATTGAAGCCTTAACAGATATTAGATTTCATCAGATCTCTCTCTGTTACCCTTTTCGAACTATAAACTATTGTCAAGTTTTAATTTAGATTGAATTTGATTCAAATAACACTTTAAACGATATTTAGGACTATTTTTCATATTTGAATTGGGGTTGTTGTGGCTAGGTTAGCGTTACGGCAACTGCTTTTATGTAGACCTTTTGTTCTTTAATCGACTCATTCATGAAAACCAAAAGAAATTGTCAATAGCATTGGCAGTTGCCTCTTAGGAATTCAAGATCGGTTTCCCCATATGATTTGCTCTTAGGCCATCCAGCTCTGAACACTTGCATACCAGGTGGTCAGCTGCTTCTGCTTCTGATCCACAGAGCCTGAAAATCTCATCTACTGACTTTTCCATAGGGTTCGAATGATATTTGTATCTAAAGTGTCCCACCAGCAGCCCCACCATCACCCGAAGATCACCTCGTGACATCTTCAAGAGCTTCTTGGTATAGGAAAGAGAAATCATCGCGAATTTTTCAGTTTAGGTAAATCCACGAGTGATTTTCCAGAGGGTTATTTTCTGATTCAACTCCCATTTCTGGACCGCTGCCTTATATGGCTCTTTTCCAAGCTCACATAAAGGCAGGTATTGACTTTGATGTACTTTTTGCAAGTTCATGTGCTTTTCATTTCATTCAACATCACAATTTCTTGGCATCCATGGAAGACTCATTTTATTGACACTTGCCAGTCACTTCAATTCTTGAAGAATACTCCATTTTGATTTCTTAAAAACTTTATAAGTTTTCAGTTTTTCACTCCCAGTCTCTGAAACAGAAATAATTAAAAAATTTAATTAAGGTGAAGTGCTCCTGCTAGAATCTTTGCACTTCTTTGTCAGGAGCAAATTGGTCTTGAAAAAATTGTTGCTTAACAGTAAAACTGAAGAAGGAAATAAATTAAAAGGAGTAACGTTTCGGTGTCTATATCAGACACCTTCTTCAGACAAACTCGTAAAATCTTCAGAATTGTGTGATTTTTCATTTGCGATCTGATTGATATTTAAATAATATAAATATAATATATAATATAAATCAATCCAAATACGATCTATTCCAACAGAACAATTGCTCAAATTATTCACTTCATCTAACAAAATACATGTAGATTCTTTAATTTTCCTTTTATAATTATCAGGTTCCGTTATTAGGATCTTTGTTTTGTTCAAGTTCATCATATGATCTTCGCTATTCGAACATACATGATCAGCGATTTGTGATCTTGTAATGTCTCTTTTTTTGATATTATTCTTATGTTCCCGTTTTCTCATCTCTAAAGGTCTTGATGTCTCTCCTGTATAAGATTTTTAAGAAATGCAGAATCCTCCCAGAATGTTTCAATCGATATTCATTTTTGATACCAACGTGCCACTTAGTACAGTTGTTTTTTAGACCGAATGGGAAACGGCATTCCACCAAAAGTCAGCCATTTTTCTGAAAATGGCGGTTTTTGTAGACTTATGGATCACATTTCTGACAATACTATTGGATTCCTTGGGTTGGAATTTGCGAAATTGACACCCAGATCTTGTCTCTAGGTTATGCTATTTTTTTAAAATTTAACAGCCAGAACTGTCTGGCCATATTTTTCTCTAGCTAGAAAATAACTGGCTAAACAAAATAGGTCAAAAACCTAGTCGATCAGCTATATCGACGGATACACGAAATAAAAAAGAACTACAATAAAAACCTTTCTCTAACTACCGACCAAAAAAAAAAAATTCTGACGACGATATATGGGGGAGAAAAGCTTTTCACAACCACCCCCTTAAGCGTCACAACCAACTCCTTGTTGGGGCAGATTGTGATAGTTGGAGTTGTCTTTTGTTATTCCGAATAGACAAGTTTGTATACCTTTGAATTAGTCCAATTCTTTATTTTCTAATAGCTATATAGTTTAAAAAAAAAGTTATAGTTCACTGCAACCTCAAAGTCTATTGTGCCCCCCTACAGAGCTAATCTTATCATACCTTTACAGCTTGCCTTTCAGTTCCAGAGATTTGATGAAATCCAATATCTGTGAAGGCTTTTACGAGGTTAGTTTCTCACTCTTAGAAGTTTCTCGCACAAGGCATTCTTTCCTTAAGCTCGCAATGGCGAAGCATTCCGTGACTAGGTGAATGAGGGTTTTTCCTCCTTCCCACAGAAACTACAATTTTCAGTGTTAGATAATCCCATCCTCAACTGGTACTTCCTGAGTCGGCAGTGTCCTGTAAGAAAACCAGTGAGGAGGTGTGATTATTTTTTACCAAGATCTTAATATCTTTTGGATCTTGCTGTTTCAAAGTTCCTAAGGAACTTAGTAGAATGATCCATCCCTGGGTGGTTCCGCCAGAGTTTTTCCTTCTCGGCTTTCTCCTTCTCCAGTAACTCTTTTTTGTAGGTGCAGAAAGGTTCTGCTCCCTCTTAGGCGTGTGTATTAGTCTCTTGGTTTTCTTTGATTATCGAATGGCCACTTCTTTCTTAGAGATAAATGTTTAAATTGAATAAATACGCACAAGCAAAATTTTATTCTTTGACTATCGAGATGTCCAAATAATCATATGTAAAAATGGACAACACCACCCCCGGTCTCCCCTACTATATCACCTTTTCCGATGAATGGTATACCTATTTCAAAATGTGACATAACAATATATTTCTGGAACCTTCATGAGAGGATAGATAACGAATGTTGTTTTCATAAAGAAGAGGAAAGAAGGTAGCAAATTTCATGATTCCAAATCATTATTGTGGTGTGATATTGTGGAAAATAGTTATTTCTGTTGAGATTTGTATCAATTTACTCTTGTAGTTGTCATATAGTACCTACTGATCAGGAATAGTTATCGGCTTACTATATTTTTTCTGCTCACGTTCGGAAAACTGTATAAAGGCAATATTATCTACATATTATTCGAAAAAATGTTATAAAAAATACAAAATACATGGAAAAGCTTATTCATATGGAGTTCAACATGATACACTTTTCTTGAATTTGTACATTCACATTAGATACATAGATACAAACAGTGGAAGATAATTTATAGATAATCATAATTCATAATCATCCACACGGGAGAAAAAAATTGTATGCTGCATGAAGAAGGCACTATACTTCAATAGTAGTATATTTAGTTTTCGAGTTATCTCAATTTCTTCATTTGGAATTATCATTTAGAAACTTTGTTGAAATCACAGGATATCTTATGTTTTTTAAATTAAGTTAATCGTAAAGATTTTTCTGAATCCAAAATAATATACCTA
Organism: Propylea japonica; assembly: GCA_013421045.1. Classification (NCBI taxonomy): domain Eukaryota; kingdom Metazoa; phylum Arthropoda; class Insecta; order Coleoptera; family Coccinellidae; genus Propylea; species Propylea japonica. The sequence goes on from CM024242.1 coordinate 84,791,201, forward strand.
ATACATATTGTATATGCGATGGAAATTGATATAGTGATGGCGAATGTTATACCCATACTTACCTTTATTTTAATTTTACTTTTTGAAATTTTTCACCATCATCATTCAATTTCTAAATATTGAAACACGGGTCAAAATGGATATAATTCTAATAGAACTTTTTTTCTGTCCACATCTCTCCATTTCAAATGAGTGGATGCAGTTTTCTTTACACGTCGTACAGAATCCTGGGAATAACCAGTTACCATCGATTTCAGTACCATCCGGTAGGTGGACCCAGCATTGGTGTAATGATTTTACATTCAGTTCGAGCACCCCCTAATGGAGGGCGCTGCTAGAGTAACACCAGAATAACAACCCTTTCAATATCCCACGGTTTTCAATTCACCAGTAATGTGCATTAGCATGCCAAATATATATTCTGGAATTCGATTATTTTTGCGAATCTTGAATGAATTGAAACTTTCTATTAAGAAAGACAGAGTTTATCAAATAGCTACACAAATACTGATTTTGAATTTCTATATCAAATGGCCGATTCATTACACGTTCCTTTCCTATTATATAATACGTATATATACTTTCCAGATTAGTTAAGTTTTTGGATAGTGGAGTCTAATAATGTATAGATGAGCATATTGAAATAAAATTTAGGTATTGGATTATATTTTTTCTATAATAAGAAAAAAAGTAAAAGCTTCCGATCTCACATCTAATAGTTGGGAACATTTAATTTATATTATACCTATTTATATGATGCTAATTATCCATAGGGAACCATAAGATTTATTTTGACAATTTGATCAATCACAGATTCATCTGAAAGAAAATGATATAATAGCTTATTTTCGTGAAAACATCAGGTACCCACCTGAAATTTGTATGAAATAGGTAAGTAGGTATAGTCCGTTCACGAAAGGTTGAGCACATAGTAGGCGTTTCTTTATTTATCTGAAGTTGGCAGTATTTACTGTCATAAAGTAAAATAAAGTCAACGTTGCCTAATGTACTCGGCCTCGTCCGACGAGCTTGCGAGTTATCAAGAACTTTATGCAATATTGATTATTGACAACATTGCGTATCAATCTGACAAGAAAATGAAGAACATAACCTAAAATTTTAATATACACAGTGGAATATGCCAAATTTCCATGGCCAACCGACGGCTCAACCTTTCTTGAATGGAGTTTTATATACAAGGTGGCAGAATTCGTGCGAACTGCATTTTTTTTAACCCCAAGAGATAGAAAAAAATGAATGTCACATTGCGGTCATACTTTTTTGAGAAACTTATAATGTCGTCAAACGCACTTCTCTTCTTGTTTTTGAATATTTTGGATAAGAATCCAGAGGCTCAATTTAATTTTTCATAAGAAGTTTCCTTCCTAATTCGGCATAAACTTTTGTTTTTTATGGAAACAATTTATCTTCACATAAGAATAACCATCATTTTTTCTTCTTAAGAATTATATAATGTGTCATATATCGAACCTGCATCAGTGGCCCAGGTAAATTTCTGTCATGTATACTCTGTTCAGATATTATTCGGCACAAAGACGGCTTCCATATGAGGTTGGCAATATTTTTGACAATATTTTTGTTCATCGCATAATGTTTGCTTCAGATCTATTTTTCATTTGATTCTGTTCATTCGCAATTCTAATGTTAGTAATAATTCTCGAATACATTTACATTTTTAGTAGTTTCCATTATTAGAATATGATATTTTTATTGCTTAGTGCTTAGTAAATCTGTGCTGCTAAATTTCAATCTTTTGTCGTTAGGTATTTAGAACTATCTGAATTGCATTATCAATTTGTCAATTTTCAGATGTAAATTGACATTGTGAGAATCCTCGATTTATGCAATTTTTACGTGATATTGACAACATTGTGTATCAATCTGATAAGAAAATAAACAACATAACCTAAAATTGTAATAATGCAGGGGAATATGCAAATTTCCATGACCTATTATGTTAAAATAAAGAAAATCTTTTGTTCTGTCATAAAATATCAATCAAATGCCACATGGACGAGACTTAAGCCGGGTCTCATAAACTCGGATCACCTTGATCATGAAATGTCATCATTTCTGTGCAATTTTCAGTTCATTTTTGACGTAAACCATCGACTTAATTCAAAATCAACGATTTGATTACCCGATCAAGCTTTATGAAACCCACTGAAAAAGTTATGAACATGTTCAATGCTCAGACAAATTTTTCATCATAATTATATTATAATTATTGTTGATGGCTATAAATATACATAACATTTACTCTGAAGTACTCGAATTGTTATCATTAGATATTCTTGTAATGAATTCTTCACTTTCATAATGCTTTTAGAAATAACAACACCGCCACTTATTTTTAAGGCTGTTATAAAACTACCACCGGAAGCAGCCCCCCAAACAACCCCTCTTCCACCCCCTTCCCCACCACTCATCATCTCTGAGTTAACCGGAAACAATCAGAAACAAAATCTGCCAAGCTGCAAAAACGCTGCATTCCGAATTCATAAACGAGTTTTAATTCGCAAAACTTTTATTTTATGAAATATCACTGGTTGTCGGAAAACGTAATGAGTTGAATTTCCGCACAGGAAAACACGGCTCAGATTTTCCCTAGTTTTCCTCCACGGATCGTCGTAGAGGTTCTTTTTGAGTTTTTTTGAGTGGAAGTCGAGTTTGTTTAATTTTCGTGACGGAGATTTGAATTTTATATTAGATAGTTACCAGGGACGGGCCGAAGCAAAATTTTTGGGTTGACAAAGTTTGAAAATGTGCCAACTGTGCATTGGAGTCTTAGAAAACAGATGGGAAAAGGAATGGTATTTTGGTTTGCCATTCAATGTTTTTCTCTCGACAGCATTGAAGATAATTGAAAATTCTGTGGTGATACTATTTTGATTTTGCGTTACCAGACCGACACACTCTTCGTCTTCAGGATTACACGGTATCTGTTATTATTTGTGTATGATGAGTTCATATCTGCGAAATTTCTTGAAAATCGAATTAATAGACAATTAAAAAAAATTACTCATAATTAATTGAGATTTCGAAACAATATTATGGTTCTTTCGATACGAATAAAAGTGAAAAGGCTTTTGACTCGTATGATGATTACAACAGAAATCTATCCATGGAATATTGTCATAGAAGGTTTTCATATTACGAGTATTATAAGTTCGGATTATGTGTTCAACTAACAATTATTTTTTTAATCGTATAATCATTCCAGTTACATGAAATTTAGCAGACATGAGCACGTCTTGAATTCGCATTTAAATTCTGAATCATATCGACCCGATAAGCAGTTATTGAAATAAGGAAAATATTCCAGTCACAATAACTTCTAAACTACTGAACCGGAGATTTGGCACGCTGAAGAACATAAATAAGATATTGAGGTCTCATACCTATCCGGAAAATTTAAATTTTCAAAATTTTTCCTTTCGAAAGTTATATGTGATTAATTCCAGACCAGCAATACCAGCCAGAATTTTATTTTTTCTTTCAAAATCTTTTGATGATTCGATTCTGACGATATCGTTCTTCTTAAGCTCCTATACCTGGAAACTCAGTCAAACACATGAGAATATTGACTCAATTAGATCCAAGCCTGTTGACTAACCCCTCCCCCCCAAAGTTGAACAGAGTTGGTGAATTTTCAAACCAGTTGCTAAAATTGTCAAAGCAGTTGGAAAAACTTCAAAACAGTTTGATAAATTTCAATTGAGTTGAAACAGGTACGGGCTTAATGTTGATCAGACAACATCAGTTGGATAAATTTCAGAGCAGTTGGAAAAATTTCAAACCAAAAATTAAAATTTTGAAGCAGTTGGACAAATGACAATGGAGTACCTGTGATCAGAGAGAGTGATCAGAGTTGGCAAATTCTCAAAGCAGTCGGCAAATTTTCAAACCAGTTGATAAACTTTCGAAACAGTTGGCAAAATTGTCAAAGCTGTTGGAAGAATTTCAAAACGTTTTGATAAATTTCAATAGAATTGAAATAGGCACGGGCTTAATGTTGATCAGAGTGGGCAATTTTTAAGAGCAGTGACAACATTTCAGAGTAGTTGGAAGAATTTCAAAACAAAAGATGAGCAGTTGAACAAATGACAATGGAGTACCTGGTCTAGAAGCGTGCCCAATAATCATCAGAGTTGGCAAATTCTCAAAGCAGTTGGTAAATTTTCCAAGCAGTTGGAAAAAATTCAGAATAGTTGAAGAATTTTCAATGAAATTGGAATTGATTTTTCCAAAAATTGTCATAAAATATGAATCAATTTAAGTTTTAAAATATCGAGCAGTGCGGTCGTTCCGCCCAAATGTCGGTAATTTCCGTCAGTAATGAAATCCGATCAATGTCATACTACGTCAGCGATAGAGATTCACGACTTGACTTGATATTCAAGCTACTTGAATTGGCTTGACTTGAAATCAAGTCAAGTTCGAGTCAAGTAGTAGTTTTTCAATGTCAAGTCAAGTCAAGTATTAATTTATCGAGTACTCGAAAAATCAATTACTTCTACCAGTTCTACCAAGCTACTTGATTTTCAATTTAATTTTTTTTGCAGTGTTCACATCAATAAATTATTAAATGAGGATGAACCTTGCAAAAAATAATTTTATTTATTAGACTTGAATATAAGAATCAAAAATATTTTTAGTACCGTGGTTTTCGTTTTGCAAAGTCCATTCCTCTTGCTTATCATTTTTTTCGCGAACTCTTCGGATCTTGTTCAACTGTAAAATAATCTGTGATTTTTTTCCATTACTTTAGATTTTTTGTGTGTTGCATTTTCCCCAATCACATATTCTGACCCGCTGGTTTCTAATTCCATTATTTCTGATGAAATACTCATTTTTTGCACAGGTTCAAACACTAATATAATTATGTGACGTAACGACTCACCTACTTGGACAAAAATACTTCTCTATTCACCTAGATAAAATTAAGAAGACTGCGCGATCGCTTCATTCGGCTCGGATCTCGGGGAACCCCCTGAACACGCATGAACTTGCAGAAGTAAGCGCAGTACGACTCGTACGTACTACGTATCGTATCAAGTAATACCAAGTAGTTTGATATCAAGTCAAGTAATAAATATCTCATATCTAGTCAAGTCAAGAGTCAATTATGTATTCGTAACAAGCTTGACTTCCAAGTCAAGTTCTTCTTTAAAAAATCAAGCTGCTTGACTTGATGAATCCCTAGTCAGCGACGAGAATAGGTATTTGTCTTACTTATCGTCAGAATCAAATCCTCAAAAGATTTCGAAAAATAATAAAATTCTGGTGGAAAACATGATTTCAACTTTGCCCTGAAGAAGTGAAAATATATCCGAGAAACGTCGTCATTAGTTGGATTTAGTTTTTTGATCATCCATGTTTTCTATCACCCTGTGAAAAATTTGGAATAATGATCTCAGGAAATGAAATACCAGAGACTAATAATTATTATACAGGCCCAAACCTAGGCTGCTATTTTCTTCTCGCGAAAATTATCAAATTAAAATTCAAACTGGCATGTTGTATTTTCGTGGGCCAATCATTCTTCTGCCCAAATAACGACGCCAGCGTTATCCATAAATATATATCTGGCGTCTTCACAAAGAACTCTTCCTAATACAGCTTCTAGCAATAAGACTGTGGCAATTTATCAAATAAATAGACGCCATTGTTGTTCGGGTCTACGCCGTATCTCAAGAAGATAGAGAAACGCATTTAAAATATGGATAGGAATTTATCATCTTCGTTTTCTCGGGGCTGGAAACACCCCCGTTTAGAAACGCGAGAAGGGTTGATGGATGTGTTTTTCAACGTGTTTTTTGGGGTCTCCTACTTCAAATTAATAAGGGAATGAATGGAAATTTGGTTTTTGTTTGATTGAACTGAAGATGGTATCATTTAAAATGATAATTATGATACATAATGGGCATTTCAAGTATGTTAAAAAAAAGGCTTTTCAAATTGACCGGTTTTTTCAAGAATGAATAAAACGCGTAATTTGAATCAATTTTCGAAAACTTCTTATTGGTAATAGAAGTATCAGTTATGATATTTATAAACGAAAAATAATATCTGCCAATTGGCCTACTCTTGCAGCCATAGACAAACTAATAAAATAGATGAGCCACTCGTATATTCCGCGACATCTGTGGGAGGAGGAGACTAATACACGAAAAAATTATTTTCAATTTGATAGTTAGATGTCGTTGCATTCATGGAAATCCTATCGAGAAAATAGTAAGTATACTCCGTTCACGAAAGGTTGAGCACATAGTAGGCGTTTCTTTATTTATCTGAAGTTGGCAGTATTTGCTGTCATAACTTAAAATAAAGTCAACGTTGCCGAATGTACCCGGCCTCGCCCGAGGAGCTTGCGAGTTATCAGAGAACTCTATGCAATATTGACAACATTGAGTATCAATCTGACAATAAAATAAACATCATAACCTAAAATTTTAATATACACAGTGGAATATGTCAAATTATCATGGCCAACCGACGGCTCAACTTTCGTGAACGGACTATATGTAAAATCATTATTATGAAAAAACCTTTGAATTGTCAACTGACACAAGGAGTGGTTTGACACGTTCTTTTTGAAATATAATAATTTCGATATGCCTGCAAGAGTGAAGACGTGCTGAGTTATTGGATGTGAAAATCGAGATGCAAGAAGGTAATTATAAATTTACATGTATATTCTGTTAACTATAAGAATTAAGATACTCGTAGTTTTCAAAAGTTTTTCATTTATTGAAAAGTTTAGTCGGTAATACTCATATTTTGTATTATTGAATTCATTATTTTTAGTTTTTGAGAATGTTTTCAATTCAATTATTAGTTTTATTGTTTAGATATTTATGAAATAAATCTGTATTTTCAATTGGTGATACCTATTTCAGTTAATAAATTTTTATTCTATCCAGAATTTGATTATTGATCCTCATTTCTCGATTCCAAAAGAAAATCAGATGAAAGTTCGTTGAAGGTATTATTTTCATGAAAATAAATTTCCTCACTCATCGATAACTTGCACGAATCCATTTCTGATTTCCTTTTGGAAATTGAATTCAAAAAACTTTTTGCTTCTTGTATATGGGTGTACCTACCTATTCAAAGGTGCACTACAGAATTCTTTTTGAGGCAGCTTTACGATACAGATTCCTTTTTCAATTGAGCTTTTTTCACGCATTAGTAATGTTGTACAAAAAAAGATGGCGTTGAAGCTTGTTCTACTAGTGTCTCATCTATTCTCCGTTTAGTTAGTCTATGCTTGCAGCTCTACAGACGCCCACCCTTTTGTTTAAATTTTTCAATGACATTGTGACATAACTGAAGCTATATCTCACTAATGACACGAATGATTTCATCCTTTAGTTCAGGGATCGTTTGTGGATTTTTCTTTTTTTTCGAAAAAACTTTATAGGTTTTCACTCCCAGGCTCTGAAACAGAAATAATTAAGAAACCTATAAAGTTCTTAAGAAATGCAGAATCCTCCCAGGATATATTTCAATCGCTATCTGGATTTTTTCTTGAATGCCTTGTCATATAACTTCGAAGAAAATAGTCCAACGGTGTCAAATCACATGATCTTGGAGGCCAATTGACAACATCGTTTCTAGAGGTTCTTTTTAAATGATTCAATGTCTTCAGATCCTGTGTCATTTGAAACTTATATACCTTCAGAACTGAATCCTTGTGTATAATACGCGATGTTGTGGACCAACGTTGTCTAATAGAAATAGACATTCCAGACTAAATCAGTGCTTCATCTGTATATTATTTTGGTATTTATGGAACCCCCTTTATTTAACAGTAACCTTGATGCTATTACATGAAATAACCCTATTATTTAACATATTAGAAACGTCCTCTGGTAAAGAAATATAAAAAAAATTAAGGAAAACCCCGAGCAGGAGCTTCTGACATCTCGTTCTTTGGTGGAGCAATTAGACTATTACCTCAAAATTTTATATGAGATTTGAGATTGATACCAATATACAGGGTGAATCCTGTTGAACTGTACATACTTCACACAGAGATAGAGGACACTTTGCTGGTTTCAAAAAGACCCCACATGAAAGGTCTCAAACGATTCGTTTGAATTATACAGGGTGATTTCCAGTTTTGGGTCATATTTTCAAAATGCTCTATTGGACGAACGAATAATCACAAATTCATCAATTTTGGTACGTAGAAGGACTGTATCAATCTCCATACAGCTGAGTTAACAGATTATCAGTTTCCAGGACCGGACTCTATTTTTCTGATATTATCGGAGTTTATGAAAAAAACACCCTGTAGATGAAAAAGTCAATAAACCTGTCATGACAGTTCAAACTACACTGAAAACTCTTCAATGAGGAGTAATAAAATCACATGGCACACCTACAGATTCAGAGAAAAAAAAAGGAATATGGGTATCGGAGATAATTTTTTTTGTACGGCCTATTTCACAAAAAAAAACATACCAAAATGTATCAGAAGTTGAATATTAATGGTAAAGATCTTCTACGCATTCAAGTATTCCAATATTCAGCGACGGACTTCCATTGCAGATTGGTAGTTCAATAGATGATAGGTCGAAAGATTCGCCCTGAATATGGAACACCCCAAAAAACTGTTACGGGAGACCGAACAACATTAAATAACCTACAAGAAATTTTCATGAAATCGCGAGACACACAAATAGATTTTAAAAAAAAATTAATAATCGTACTCAGAGATAATTTTTTTGGGCGGCTGAAATTTAGTAGAAGAACTATACCGAAATGCATGAAAAGTCGAATATTAACCTGATAATATTAGCGATTTCATGAAAATTTCTTGTAGGTTATTTGATGTTGTTCGAACTCCCGTAATAGTTTTTGGGGTGTTCCATATTCAAGGCGAATCTTTCGACCTATCATCTATTGAAAAAACCCACTGCAATGGAGTGTGCTGAGTGCGTCGTGAATATTGGAATACTTGAATGCGTAGAAGATCTCAACCATTAATATTCAACTTTTGATACATTGGGTATGTTTTTTTGTGAATTAGGCCGTACAAAAAAAAATTATCTCCGTACCCATAGTCCATTTTTTTTCTCTGAATCTGTAGGTGTGCCACGTAATTTTATTACTCCTTATGAAGAGTATTTAGTGTAGTTTGAACTGCCATGGCAGGTTTATTGACTTTTTCATCTACAGGGTGATTTTCTTTATAAATTCCGATAATATCAGAAAAATAGAGTCCGGTCCTGGGAACTGACGACGAAAATTACCTGAATATTGGAATATTTGAAAATCGAGAGGATTTAAACTGATAATATTCTCCTGTCTTCAACTTTTGATACATTTGGGTATGGTTTTCCATGTGAATTAGGCCGCCCAAAAAATTTATCTCCGAGTATGCATATTCAATATTTGTCTCTCTAAATTTGTAGGTGTGCCACGTGATTTTATTACTCTTTATTGAAGAGTTTTCAGTGTAGTTTGAACTGTCATGACAGGTTTATTAACTTTTTCATCTACAGGGTGTTTTTTTCATAAACTCCGATAATATCAGAAAACTTAGCTGTATGGAGATTGATACAGTCCTTCTACGTACCAAAATTGATGAATTTGTGATTATTCGTTCGTCCAATAGAGCATTTTGAAAATATGACCCAAAACTGGAAATCACCCTGTATAATTCAAACGAATCGTTTGAGACCTTTCATGTGGGGTCTTTTTGAAACCAGCAAAGTGTCCCCTATCTCTGTGTGAAGTATGTACAGTTCAACAGGATTCACCCTGTATAAATGCAGAATCTCAGCACAATCGGAATATGGTTCTGAAAATTAATCAAAAAATGAAATATGTAAAAAATAAATAATTACAAAAAATTTAATCCTATGCTACTGACCATTCAGTATAGTAGTTTTTATTCTCAAAATGAATTTGACTCGAATCGGATATATTCTGTCATAAAAATATAAATATTCTTCTTCCAATTGAATTTATTATGGTTTTTCTATGAAAATTTACTATATCAATTTTTATTCACAGAAAAAATTTCACTCGAATCGGATTTCCTGTTATGGAAATATGTTTCTTTTTTTCAATATATATATAATTTTGAATGGGCATATTTTATGGAACACCCTGTACGAAATGGTTGGTGAACTTAACCGAGCCATTTGGGACTCCGAACACATCCTGAAAATTTGAAGTCTCTAGGACAATCCCTCCGAAAGTTATTGTGCTAACGGACGGTCGGACGGCCCCACGGACAGAATTGAATTTGACCCATTTGTATCAGACCATTTCAGTTGAAAAAATGACTAAATGTTGCATATCACTTTTACAATAATCTATTCGAAATAAATTTAGTAATAGATTACGTTGGCAATCAATACTTTCGAACAAACCGAACTTTCAACTAGTGTTCCTTCATCAAAACCATCTGTCTTCATGCATTTTTAAATATTTGGTACCTCACCTTTACACCACGAAATCTCTGGTAAAAATGAACCAGAGTACCCACATACGGTCACTGACAACCCAACATATGGTACCAAATTGATGGTCTTCCGAATTACGAGTCGAGAGACCTTTGACAAAAGGTCTCTGTGACCAATTATTGATTTCTGGCTTCACATAGATGGGTTATTAGTAAAAAAGTGTATTGAAAATGAGTTTATAAAACGACAAAAGTTAATTATTGTGAGGGGCAGGATATATAATTATCGGTATTATGTATAGGGTATATATCTGCTGTCTTTTGAATAAAAAGATTTTTAAATTCGTAACGGAAAAGGGTAATTTTATTGTTATAATAGGTGGTGTAACTGAAAAGCAAGTTTTTTCGGAAATTTATGGATCATTGCTATTGTGGGTTGACGTTTAACTGAAATATCGGAATAAGGGTATATGGAATCTTTATACTGTGTCTGTAAAGTATGGAACAAATTCATATTGAGCGAAAAAGACCATTTTTAGAAAAAATTCGGAAACAAGTCATTTTTATTTGCCGTATTTCAAAATAATAATCTAATATAGGGGAATAAGGCGACAAAAGGATACCATGAATCCAGTACATCAGGGAGGACTCTCATCAAGAGGTTCAAATCGTTTGAGGGCCTTCGTTTGGAATATACAGGGTGATATTCATCTGATGGCTGAAATTTCAAAGTTGAATAACTTTTGAACTATTGGACCGAATGATTTCGAATTTGCAAGTTTTGTCATATTTCACGATTGCCATCTTTCTAATTGTCAAAAATTGAAGAAATCAGATCCGGACTAGCAAAATTTTGGACTTTTTCTATTTTCATGGATATTGGAACACCCTGTACGTGAACATTATGTTTTTATTATATTTTCGTAACCACAAAGAATCAATCATTATTAAAAATTCAAAATCTCTGCATGGCACGGTCAAACAGAGTGATCAAGAAGTGAGCAAAAAGAATTACTTCATGAGTGAAATTTCAAAGTTCAATAACTCTTAAACTATCAGACCGAATTTTTTAAAATTTGGAAGTTTTGTCAGACTTTACGCTTGCCATCTGTCAATATTTCTGAATTTTTAGAAATCAGATCCGGACTAGAAAAAATTCAGACATTCTCAATTTTTGTTGATATTGTATCGCCCTGTACGTAAGAGTTATGATTTTTTTCATTTTAGTAACTATAAAGTATCTGTATATAGAGGGTGAATTACTTTCGAATAATGATGTCACCGTCATTTTTTTAAATGGAATCCCCCATTTTGTCTCAATTTTCGGATTACTATAGCTGAGCTGATTCCAAAAATGTATCACAGCTTGATTCCACTTAGTACAGGGTGTACAAAATACAATAGTTTTGTGTTTGCTCATAAAGTAAACAGCTCATTTTTATTAATCTAAAAATATAACAAACTACAGGGTGTTATATTTAAACCAATAGCCGCTAGACAATAAGTATTTTTGGTAATATAGTTAATTTGACTAATTGAGACAGAATGGGGTGTTCCATTTAAAAAAAATTGACGTTGAAAGTAATTCAGCCTGTATATTAGATTATTAATGTAAAATACGGCAAATTAAAATCAAAATCGTCGTGTTTCAGGAGTATTTCTTAAAATGATCTGTTTAGCTAAAAATTAATTTGTTTCATACTTTATGGACACAGTGTATACACATGTGTACATAGGTAATTGTAGGAGACCTATTAGACAAAGTTAAATAATGACCACACCGATTCAAAATAAAAACACTATTTGTTTGAAATTCAAAAATCTGATATAGACACCGAATAGTTACATTGTCCTTTTCATTTATTTCCTTTTTCAGTTTTACTGTTAGGCAACAATATTTTCAAGACCAATTTGCTCCTGACGAATAAGTGCAAAGATTCTCGCAGGAGCACTTCATCTTAATTAAAGTTTTTTAATTATTTCAGAGACTGCTAGTGAAAAATAATTGACAGTTTTTCTGGATATTGAGGAAGAGAAGTTTTTATCAACAGTAAAAACACAAGAGCTTTTTTTTATCGGATAAATTTGCAACGAAACAGTTTTGCTAATCACTAATTTTACGAGAAAAACTGACATGATAAAATCGCGACACCGAAGGTGGAGTGATTTTATCTGATGTCAGTTTTTCGAGAAAATTTAGTGATTGGCAAAACTTTGAGTTGAAGAGAAATTCATCTGATAAAAGAAAAGCTCGAGTGTTTTTTGGCAAGATAAATTGACGACAGAATATAAAAATAATTTCTCAGTCGAAACTTTACCAAAACGATTCATCTTTTGGGTTCTTATATCAACAAAGTTAAATAATTACCACACCGATTGAAAATGAAAGCACTATATGTTCAAAATTCAAAAATCTGACAGACTAATTGACATATTGAGGAAGAGAAGTTTTTATCCGATAAAAAAGGATGCACCTTTTTTATCGATGTCAAAGTGACAATAATATTTCCAGGTCTATGATATTTAATATTGAAGTTAATTTATCCGTTTAAAAAAGGATGCACTTTCTTATCGATGTCAAAGTGACAATAATATTTCCAGGTATATGACATTTTAACATTGGAGTTAATTTCAATTCGAATTTATATGTGACCGTGTTTGCTAGAAAGTCATTTGAAAAAAAAAATTTTTTCACCGCCAACTAGTGTCGAATACACTAATCTATCACGTTTGTATACCGACTTATAGCAACACCACCTTATTCTTCCACCTGAAAACCGATCCCTACTAAGAAACCACCCTAACATCTTAATTCACTACTCCTACTCGAAAAATCTTTCCCGGTAAACTCATTTTCATCCGACTTTTCCTAATGTTCCAGCTAATCCTCTCCCATGTGGCATGTAGAAAGGATTAACAAAGAAAGTTGCCTAATGCTGCAAACTCCAGGTTTTGAAACCCATAAGCCGGTCGTTTTGTCAGAGGAAATGTCTTTCTGAATACTTCATTCGGTGCCAGGAAAACGAGGGATTCCTACTGATGAATGGGGGGTTGTAAGGTATCAGGGACAATGGGGTGCGAAGCTGTTTCTTGGAAAATTTGAAGAAATGCTTCTTGCTACAATCGTGCCTTAATAAATACTTTCTTGCAATGTTTTCTTCTCCAAAAGTGAAACTTTCCCCACAAATGTAATTTTTCGCACACTTTTCGTACAGGTGTAGTTATTTTCCTATCTAGAGGCACTTTTCCGTACGAGATAGCAATCAGTATGGGAATATACTTTCTGTCCGTGATAGAAAATATTTTTCCTACAAACCGTATTATGAAATGAAAAAAAATTCAATCATTTAATTAGAAATATTTTTTTTCAAATATCCATCAGTTATCGTTTGAATTATTAATTAAAATTTGCAAGGTTAAGTTGATTAGCTTTGTGCTAGACTTCGCCTTTTTGGTAGGGTTAATATGTATATATGTGCATAATTTATTTATGTTCTATTCCTGTATCAGCACTGTATCTTTCCCTACTAAATAAAGTCAATTATTATTATTATTATTATATTAGTTTTTACAAACTAATGGTGGTATTTTGCTTACATCTGTAAGCCAATCTGTAACTTTTCATAAGCTTACAGAAAAATTGCAATTCTGGATCTCTTTAAGGGATCTGTAGCTTACAGAAATCGTTAAATATTTACGAGTACCCGACGGGTGATCGGAAGCATTATCGAATGACATATTGTGAGGTTACGTTGAATGGTTTGTTTATTTTAAGACGAACACCAACGTTTAGATATGAGAAATTCATGACGAATAAAAATAATATGGCTTCGTTTATTAGGTTGCTATCGGAAGAAAATTATAACAGGTAAAACATGTTCATAATATACAGGGTCTTTCACGAGGAACCTCACCCATATTTATACGGGAAACTACTGAACGTATTTTCATGAAATTCAGCACTTATAAGTATTCCACGATGCTGATGAAATCTAAAATATTTTCAAGGCATGAGCACCTCCGGTTTTTCCGGAAATGACGTCAACTTCCGTTTTTCAAATTAAAACACCATTTTTTCATTGCAGAAATAGATTTCTTAGAAAATTTTGAGTTATTTTGATGTAACATTTTTCAGTTTTGGTTGGAAAATACTCTCTGAGCTGGAAAATACGAAAAAAAATCGAAAGTAGAGCTCCGCTGAAACAAGAATAACTTCAGGGTTTTTAGATGGGCAATTTTCATTTTTGAGATTTTTCAAGATGTAAGATTGATGTATCCACTTTGAAAATCGAAATCGCGATTCATGATACAGGGGGTGAAAAAATCGCTTTCAAAATTAGGGATGACAAAATCGTGAAAAATCAATTTTTTCAAATTAGAACCCCATTTTTTCATGGCAGATATTGAATCTACGTTAAAAAATAATGTGAGTGTATGCATCACACCCTTGCCCTAAATTGGATATTTTCTGAGTTATTCACAAAAAACTGTTTTTCGTCCTGAATTTTCAGCTATTTCTTTTCCCTTCACGCCAAAAAAATGAAATTTTCAGGAACTGTTAGTTAAACCATGTTTTCGATTTTTTTACCCTAATATGCAAGAGAAAAAAGTTACAGGTTGTTCCTAAATAGATGGCAAATTTTGATTCGAATTTGTATCGGAAACCTCTTTATTTCAACTAATCGGCCATCGGTTTTCTCTCCAGTGATAAATAAATATTTCCTTATGAACCATATGCAAAATCTTACCATGTTTTACATTCTCTTTTTTAATGATAGATATCATTAATTACATCTGCCAAATTAATGATATCTATCATTAAAAAAAAGAATTTAAAACATTCCATATTTTGCATATGGTTCATAAGGAATTATTTATTTATCACTGGAGAGAAAACCGATGGCCGATTAGTTTAAATAAAGAGGTTTCCGATACAAATTCGAATCAAAATTTGCCATCTATTTAGGAACAACCTGTAACTTTTTTCTCTTGCATATAAGGGTAGTAAAATCGAAAACATGGTTTAAGTAACAGTTCATGAAAATTTCATCTTTTTGGCGTGAAGGGAAAAGAAATAGCTGAAAATTCAAGACGAATAACAGTTTTTTGTGAATAACTCAGAATATATCCACTTTAGGGCAAGGGTGTGATGCATACACTCACATTATTTTTTAACGTGGATTCAACATCTGCCATAAAAAAATGGGGTTCTAATTTGAAAAAATTGATTTTTCACGAATTTGTCATCCCTAACTTTGAAAACGATTTTTTCACCCCCTGTATCATTAATCGCGATTTCGATCTTTGAAGTGGATACATCAATCTTACATCTTGAAAAATCCCAAAAATGAAAATTTTCCATCCAAAAACCTCGAAGCTATTCTTGTTTCAGCGGAGCTCTATTTTCGATTTTTTTTCGTATTTTCCCGCTCAGAGAGAATTTTCCAACCAACTGAGAAATGTTACATCAAAATAACTTGAAATTTCTAAGGAATCGATTTCTGCAATAAAAGAATGGTGTTCTAATTTGAAAAACGGAAGTTGACGTCATTTCCGGAAAAACCGGAGGTGCTCATGACTTGAAAATATTTTAGATTTCATCAGCATCGTGAAATACATATAAGTGCTGAATTTCATGAAAATACGTTCAGTAGTTTCCCGTATAAATATGGGTGAGGTTCCTCGTGAAAGACCCTGTACATGACCTGGAAATCATTCTTTTTTAGTAGGAACTTCATGAGAATTTGAAGGAAAAGGTTGCGTGATCAAATGAATCCATTGAAATGCCGGATGCTCAGAAAATATTCAGATTGAATAATTGCCGAATGCCCAGTTCGAGAACATGTTCAGATTGAAGAACCAGTGTACTATAAACTTAATTAATGCTCTACAGCAATTTTAACCAAGAATTTTTCTTCTTTCTTGTTTTCAATTCATTAGATGAGAGAAACAAAAAAACTATAATACATTCAGATGAATGTATTTGTAAATTCAAATCAAAACCATTTGCTCATAATACATGAAGTTTCATGATCAAATCTTACGATTGAAGGTTATGTTTTTCGATGAGTAGTTCAAATAGAGCATTATAGAAAGATAGGTATGCCAGACAGGCTGACTGGGTCCAACCATAGACTCGAAAATTACAGATGGTAATGTCAATTTCTCAGTTATTGTGCTCTATTGTTAGTTGCGTGCTTTTTTTGAAGAATAGTTAATAGAAAGTATTGATTTTTTATTCAAAACAATAAAGTTGGAGACTAGACAGGTAAGCATAAGCATTTATTCGATTACAGGTTTCATTTCATTCGAATTGTTCTATAATTTTCGAGTCTGCGGTTGGACCCAGCATGGCTCTCTGGTATACTTTATACCCTTTTCAGAGCCTTAGTTCAAAAGTGACACTGTAAATAAAATAGTTACGTGAACCATTCCAGAAATGCATCATTGACGAATCTGTAAGTCGGCCAGTTGCAGATCAATCGTACGCTACAGTATTATAACTTACCTACAGATGAAGAGCAGAATACCACCATTAGTAACCTAGTTGATATGGAAAATCGTAGACCATGACATAAAAATAAATCAGATCCATTAGGGGCTATTGATAATTTGCTAAGGATGTCGAGTTAACAATTTCTAAAATATCATAATCTAAAGCGTTATGGAGAAGCTGTAATTTCATGATTTTCATCTTTTGCGATATTTAATCGATTAGAGTCCTCATTCTTCATTCTCTGTTCAAGCTGAAATATTCGAGCGTAGCAGGAATAAATAAAAAAACGAAAAATTTCAGTCTTTAATGAATACAGTTTTCGTAATGAATGCCTCTCAGTTCAAGCATGAGCCATATCTCAAAGTTGAGGCTTAGGAAGTTCCTAAAAATCGACACTTTCACTGTCTTCTTCCTTGAAAGTTTCTCGACCCATCTTGAATATCACGTCCAATATTTTTCTTTTTCAATTCCTAGTTCAGGATAGTTGTCCTTTCTATAGAATCCTTCACTTGATTAGTCAATTGGAATCTGTAACAGAAAATCACATGAAAGAATTGAGTACATAATCAGTTTTCTTCGATGATGAAAGGTTTTCATGTAAATTATGAAAAGTTTTTATGAAATTCAAGATAAGTGCAAGATTTATATATAGGCAAGAATTGGAGATTATTTAAAGGGTCTTTTATTTATAAAATTGGAACGATACACGATTTGAGAACGCATTGAAATCATTAACATTCACCATAAAAACGGTGAAAATCTCTAGCTGTTGGGACAAGTAAGTGATGTGAAGAATAAAAACCGTGCACGTCACTCCAGAACAGCCGAGAATATTGCTGCTGTAGCCGAAAGTGTTGAAGAACAGTTACGGTGAATGGATTGCGCTATCGAGAGATGATCAATAATTTTTTATGGCCGAAATTGGATAGTATTGATCTGGACAACGTTTACTTTCAACAAAACGGCGCTTCGTGCCACACAAGCAACGAAACCATTGATCTTTTGCGGAAAAAGTTTGTTATCTCTCGAACACGTGATCACAATTGGCTACCGAGATCTTGTGATTTAACATCTTGCTACGTCTTCTTTTGGGCAACGTGAAAAAGAAGGTCTACGCCAATTACCCAATTTCGATTCAAGACCTTAAAGATGGAATTCGTGAGGCTATCTAGGACATAGAGCAGCCACTTTGGGATTTGGTTTCGGAAATTTTCATTGAAAGGATATGGTCCTGTAAGCGTGGCCGTGGTGGTCATTTGCCTGATGTTAATTTCCGCTATTAAAGGCATACCTTTTTCTTCATAATGAAATAAATATCTGATCATTTATATTGAACAATGGCAGTTTTCTTGAATATCAAAATAGCACCTCTTATTGGAAAACCCTTAATTACAGAATATTAAAAAAAAAATTTGACTGTGCGTGGTAAACCCACATAATTATGTTCCCTCTAAATCAATAACAATAACAATAACAATAACAATACCTTTATTCCTGAATCCTGAATAACAATCCAAAGAAGTGGGAAACCGTCAATTACAGAGAGAAAAAAAATATACACATTACATCCTAGCTTCTACATTACAATAATTCATAAATTCTGAAATTGAATATGGTTCAATTGTAATAATCAAGTCTGTTAAACATTTCTTGAATTTCTTGAAATCAACTATATCTAATAAATTTTTGGGTAGATTATTATAAAATTTAATACACATATGTGTTCTTCTCAGTCAGTGTCATCTTATGTATGGGAACGTGAAAGGGAATTGTACGTCTTGTGTTATTTTTATTTCTCAAATCTTCAAAATAATGTGGACTTGTTTTAACGAAAATAATGCACTCCAAAATGAACAAGCCAAAGAAAGTGAGAATTCTATTCTGTCTGAAATGCCCTCTACATGAGTCTCTATATTTTAAACCAATCATAGCTCTTAAAGCAAACTTTTGAAGAATGAACAACTTACTGCAATCCGAAACAAAAACAAGAAAAATAGATAGTTTTTAGAAGTTGCCTATCTACCCGTCGAGATAACACCCTTATCATGTAAAGACTCCGATTGAGTTTTTTACTGAGCTGATCTACATGTTCGCACCAATTCAACTGACTGTCCACATAGACTCCTAAAAATTTAGTGGTCTGTGCTATTTCAACTGTGGTATCATTGAAATCTATTGTTTGCGGAAAAATTTCTTTAGATCTATTAGTTCTGAACATGACGCACTCAGTTTTATCAACATTTAAATGGAGCCCAATAGAATGAGTTACGG
This sequence comes from Propylea japonica, assembly GCA_013421045.1. Classification (NCBI taxonomy): domain Eukaryota; kingdom Metazoa; phylum Arthropoda; class Insecta; order Coleoptera; family Coccinellidae; genus Propylea; species Propylea japonica. The sequence goes on from CM024242.1 coordinate 84,810,412, forward strand.
ATTGAAACTACAAGCTGTTTGTTTATGGAAGGACAGATGAAAAAATAATGAATATATTTAATGAAAAAAAAACTCAGAATGTTCCAATCGAATTTACCGTTTCCTGATTTTTTCTCAGTAATTTCAAAGGAATGTTGTCTATTCATTGACTCCCACCAATTTCTTCAGTTTTCTACCCGTTTTAACGGTTTCTAAGCCAGCTTTTCATACAAGCCAGATCTTATCGGGTCTATCCAAACAAAATCGATAGGATCCACTCGGTTATCTTCTAGAGGAAATTTAAACGAACCACCCTTTCCTTAATATCACGTTTCCAATGAGTTCAGACGGGACGACGATAAAATCTATCGAAGTAGGTTTCGGAATTGAAAAGGTTGAGAGTCTGAACGAATTTCATCCCTTAAATGTGACAGGGCAGTGCAGGAGGAACGGAAGTTTGCCAGCTTGTAAAGGGTTTTCCAATAAGAGGTTTTATTTTGAATAGCCCGCTCTTTCGGTGATGTCACGTTTGAAGCTGTCATTTTTTGACAATTGACAAGTAAAAATTACGAACGGTACACGCTTCAAGAACGCATTGAAATTATTGAAACTCACTATAAAAATGGTGAAAATTTGGCAGAGACGGTTCGTAAAACTCGAACATTTTTGAGTCGTCGTGAAGCACCTTGTCGGACCGCAATAAAGAAATTGGTGGAAAAATAAGAGCTGTTGGGACAACTTAGTAATGTTAAAAATAAAACGCGTGCACAGTAATTCATGATAATGCTACATTTCATTGGGATTTTCTCATATCTTTAACTATCAATGGGTTTCTTCACAATAGTTCCACATTCTACACAAGGTTGCTCTAATCAATTCTACCATACACAACAAGTGAGGTAGATGTTTGAAAACTCACCTAATTAATTCATTCTTACTAAAAAAATTTATATTTCTTGCAGGTTCGAAAAGGTTCATATGAAGTGCACAATAAAATTAAATTAATGGATTTGAATTGTTGATAATTTACTGAATGTTTTCGAAATTGAGAAAGCTGCTTATTAAGAAAAACATATTTTCAATCTAAGGTAAATAATATTTCGAACTATTGTAGCACACATCTGATTATTTTGTCTGTGTATGATACTAGTTTATCGTTTATCGAGATACTGAAAGATTGACTGGTAACCTTAAGATAACTACATTGGAATTGATAATTTTTTTTATCATATTGGCATAGGGAAATGTAACAATAATTAAAAAATATTATTATCCGAAAAGTGTAGAATATAAGTTTGAATTTTGCTTGTTTTCATTTAAAAGTAATCGATAGAAAACTTGGAAATAAAAATAAGTAGTTTTTACTTCTAAATCATTGAATAGTAATTAATATATCTTTCATTGCAGGTCCTGAAGGTTTGACATGGAATGCTCAATAAACTTTCACTGCTAGATTAAATAAATGGACGGCCGATAGGTCACTGCTGAACCCATTAACTTTCGAAAGCATCAACTGGAAAAATCCAGATTAATCAAATTGGAGAGTGGATTTAAGGTTTTGAGCAAGAAAGTAGAATCCTCATGGTGATGGAATTATCAGAATTGCCCTATACATGACTACTCTGAGAAGGAACATCTCGAACTTTTAAAATCTGCACATGCTAGGTTCACTTTTTCAAGAGAAAAATACTACAAAAAATATGCTAAATCGGATGGGCTGTTCTCCTTATATTCTGATTATCCTTTTCCAGCTGACGTTTTATAGATCCTTCAATATTATCAGTTTTTTTAATGTGTCACATATGAGTTCTGTATTATTGTATGTTTCATTTGACATTAAAAGTATTTCTGCTTCATAACAAGAATCAACAATTTTCAAATTGGCAAAACTGTGTTTGCCGATTCAACTAGTATTACACTTAGACAGAGGATGTTCAAAATTGTTCGATTTCTTGAAGAATAAATAAAACACGTAATTTGCATTGATTTTCAGCAGTTTTTTATTGGTTATTGAAGTATCAATGTCATAAAAATCTTGAATAGCGCAGCGAAGCCTGGCGTCTTCATTCTTTTCTCTATTTTTAACGCACATCTCAAGTCAACATCACCTTGTACCAAATACCGTCAAAAGAATAAAAAAAGAAGCATCCCTTTTCTACAATAGTTACCAAAAAAGTGAATCACCCTGTTCATCGATCGGCAACGCATATAAAACAACAAAAGGACAACAACAACAACAAATTTTAAAAGGAGGTATATTTCAAGGTTCGGAAAGATACGAAAACAACGTTTTTATTGGTTGACGTGAGCCATTCAAGAAAGATTTTTGACAGAGTAACATCAACATTAAAATCTAAGCTCAACATTGACATAACTATTTCCATTAACATCATAGTAAATGGTATCGATTGAAATATACTCTGGGGGGATTCTGAATTTCTAAAAAACTTTTTGGGTTTTCAATCCCAGTCTCTGAAATAGAAATAATTTAAAAGAATTCAATTAATATGAAGTGCTCCTTATTCCTTTGCACTTATTTATTTGGAACAAATTCAATTCTTCGATAAATTCATATCCAATACTCTCCTATATTCCAGACAATAACATTCCTCGATTAAAATCACGAAAACCTTTTTGGTCAAATCATTTTCTGAACTCAAATGAAAGTGATAAAGCAATTTGGCAATCCGAGTGGAACTCATGTAATATACAGAACAAAGATTTAATAACTGATCCCTCGAATAAAGTTCCTGGATTTGATCTTCCAAGGAAAATATGGACTGTTCTTAATCGTTTAAGAACAGGTCATGGACGTTGCAATAGTATGCTTTTCAAATGGAATTCAGTTGAGAGTCCTAGTTGCGAATGCGGAGAAGCAGAGGAGACAATTGAACACCTGATAAATAATTGTTCCATATATAAATTTCAGGATGGTTTGAGAGCTATACATGAAATTACCGAGTCGTTTTTGAATTGCGTTGTTAATTTTAAATCGATTTAATAGAGTTTTAATCATTTAATTTTTCTGTTTCTTTTTTCTGCTTTGATTTTTTCGTTTCAGATTCAGAATTCCGAAGGCATCCTGAAAAGGGTTATCGTTCATTTGGACTAAATAAAGAAGAAAACCTTCAATATTCTAATAGTTTTTAAGTGTTATTTTTGTTTGAAACGGCGAGACAGGGTTTTTTCTACTGGGGTTTTTCCCTGAGCTCTGGTATCATACGAAAAAATAGTATGGTTCCCCGTTTTGCACCAACCTCAGTTAGGGATTTTATTTTTGTTTTATGTATTGTATTGTGTTAGCTCTTGATTTCAAAAGAATATATATATATATATAATATATATATATATATATATATATATATATGTACTTATTTGTCACGGTCCAATTGGTCTTGAAAAAATGGTTGCCTAACAGTGAAACTGAAAAAGGAAATAAATATAAAGGACATTGTAACGTTTCAGTGTCTATTTCAGACACCTAGTTCTTCAGACAAACTTGTAAAATCATCAGAATTGTGTGTTTTTTCATTTGCAGTCAAATTGACATTGAAAGTTGTCGATACATAGAGATGTTGCTTTATTTGATTTTGAAATTTCCTGATGTCATTTCTTTCTTCAATAAATCAATCCAAATACGATCCATTTCAACAGAACAACTGGCCAAATTATCTACTTCATCTTACAAAATACATGTACCTTTTATAATTATCAGATTCCGTCTTTAGGATCTTTGTGTTGTTCCAGTTCATCATATGATCTCCGCTATTTGAAAATACATGACCAGCGATTTGTGATGTTGTAATCTCTTTATTTTTTATGTTGTTTTTATGTTCCCGTTTTCTTATCTCTAAAGGTCTTGATGTCTCTCCTGCATAAGTTTTTCCACATATACAAGGAATATTGTAGACACAATTTTTATTTTTGTGTCTCATTCATCTTAATTAATTTTTTTAATTATTTCTGTTTCAGAGACTGGGCTGGGAGTGAAAACCTATAAAGTTTTTTAGAAATCATAGTAATAGTAAATGGGTCGTAACTCTCAGAAGCTTCAGTATCGACTTCAGTTCTTCCGTCGATTATTTTCAACCGGGCAGATCATCCGAACGCTTGCCTTCCCTGTCCATTTTCTTACCTTCGCAAGCCTCTCAGACGACAAGGGAGCAGCTAACGCTTCTAAAACTCGGAAAAATCAATACGTCCAGGCTAAAATCCATTTACAATTTAAATTCTCCGGTCGGAGATAAGAAAACAACCGAAAGGAAGGTCCCCGAAAGAAGCTGCAAAGAAGGGGACCGAAGAGGTGGCCCACGCCTCCCAGAGGGTGACAAATTAAGACTTAGACATTTTGAGACGTCTTAATCTTAATTCTAAGATAAATTGGACCCAGAAAATACTTTCATTAATCTAGATCAACCCGTCCGAAACCGTATCTGCATCGGTTTGGATGATATGGTTGGATAGATTTTGGAGGGTGGGGAATTTGGAGGTGAAGTCGATGTCATAATTGTTTGTAATTGATGCATTTTGAGGTAAATGTTATGATGCAACAATTGATGTTCTTTCCGGTTATTTGTATGGAAACGAGGGCGAAGTTTAATATGTATGGTTCGCGTGAAATGCACGAGATGTCGCTACTTTCTGGTAATCACTTGAATGACCGTTCCAAACTGGTAAACAGGGTGCTTCCTTGGGAAACAAAAATACTTCACAGGTACATAGGTGGCACCAAGACGGAGTGTCAATTCTCGGGATCACTCGTTCGACGAACGATACGTTCGTGACATTTTGAGAGCAGATTTATTGAAATTGTAATGATTTTGTCCGTTCAAAATGAATGAACACTTTCGTCCGAACGTGTCTTTGACGATATGCTCAGAAATTAACTTGTTTCGAACTATTCCTTCGATTTTACTCACTCACGAACGTATACGTTCGTGAGCGAGTGATACCGAGAATTGACACCCGGTTCTGGAGATACCTCATTTATTGGGTATTACTGTCTTCGCAGCCGAGATACCCTTTTATGAATTTTGCCCGTTTCTTTCGAGGGCCGTATCAAACGAACCACCCGGTATATTTTTTTCATATTTGGCAAAAATGTTCCTCATTGAGGGCCCAAACGTATCATACAATAACCGCCTTGAAAATCCAGGTCCGGGTTAACAAAAAAATTATGAATCGTTTGAATCCTCGAAACAACAACTTGTACATCGGAATTTTGAAAATCTGTTCTAATATTCGAAGACACCACCAAAAACTAAATTGAGACGTGAAAGTGAAGTTTTCAAGAGCTTGAATACCCGACAGTGGTTTGAAGTGTCTTTTTACAATGAATTATCAACAATATTGAATCCATAATTATTTCAACATTACCTTGTAATTCATTTTCACATTGATTTTCTTTTTATATCTTTATAGCTATATACCATTTCAGTTTTTAATTTTGAGTGACTTTCTAGTCGTTTCTTATTAGGTACTGCACAAATTTTCAACGTAAACGTGAAGTTTTTAAGAATTTGGTTTGCTGGAAGTGATTTAAAGTAGGTAACTCTTCGTGATAAATCAAAAAGTTACTTATTGCGAGCATAGTCATTTTTTGCGTGTAAAGTCTATTGTTTATTCTTCTAGCAGGGCTGTTTTCACTACTCCGAAAAATCATAAAATTTCGTATTCAATTAAGTAGATTGACAATCATCACTTTGACAGAAGACCATTGTTGTTTAGAGGATAATTCAGATCATATTCATAGTTTCTTTTTTTTCTCTTGTTCAATTAGAAAAAATGCCTTATACATTTTCAAATGAGAAATATGCCGATTCCATATTTGTTTATGGTTTTTGTGCGGGAAATGGAGTAGAAGGTAAAAGGGAGTACGAAAGGCGATTCCCTGACCGAAGAATGCCGAATAATAAGACATTTGGGGAAGTTTTCAATTACATACGGAGACATGGATATATTTCAAATAATGTTCGGAATAATCCACAAATAAGTAGAAGAAGAATTAGTAATGCCTAAATATTCGTCATACCACAGTTTGGCATAGATGAAAAAAAATCGCCTTTGTTCTCTTCACATCCCAAAAGTACAGATATTAGAGAATGCGTACAATATTCCTAGAATGAACTTCAGTAGATGGGTACTAGGACATCCCCAAATATTGAACCAATGTCTGTTCGCAGATGAAGCCCAATTTAGGCGTGATGGTGTTAACCCGGACCTAAAGTTTCAAGGCGGTTATTGCATAATACGTTTGGGCCATCAACTAGGAACATATTTACCAAATATGAAAAATTATACCGCGTGGTTCGTTTGATACGGCCTCAGAAAGAAACGGGCAAATTCATAAAACACCCTGTATCTCGGCTACGAAGACAGTAAGACCCAATACATGGGGTATCTCTAGAACCGCCTTGGTGCCACCTATGCACCTGTGAAGTCTTTCTGTTTCCCAATGGAACACCCTGTATAATAGTAACTTATCTTTCTGAAAAGAAAGGTTCGAAAATGTCGAAGCAGATATCTGCAGATAATTTGAAGAATATCTCTTCAGATCAAGGCCAGTTTGGAGTAAGTATTCGAAATAGCAAAGGACTTTCAAATAAGGACTTCGATTTTTTTGAATAAAACGCTTTTCATTTCAGATATTTCAAAAACTTCATTATCGACTTGAAATACAATAGAAAATATTTGCCGTTAATTTTTCGATGACTCGTCCATTTATTTCAGCCGAAACGGCCGATATTTCGCTTTCAATGTTGGCTCTGAGCTCTTCCAACGTCATCGGCTGGTTTGGCATAAACTGATGACTGAACGTAACACCAAAGAAAATAGTCTAAAGGCGTTGGATCGTACGTACGAGGCGGCCAATCGACTGGACTGTTTCTTGAGATATCACACACTTTTAACTTACTATTCAAACCATATATCCAAGTTCATATCTTTCAATTCGTGATAACGTTAGCCATTCACAGTGAAGCTGTTGATTTCAACTAAAGACGCATATTTTGCTTATTGACGAACTCATCAAGCAAAGAAGAAGATTCATCACTGTTGATGGTTTTGCGATGAAATTTTTCATCTTGGCGCATCTCCTCCAGAGCTCAAGATATGAGCAATGAGACACGAAAAAATTTTGAAGCAGAGGTCAATAAGCTAAGTGACGATTTTGTGAAACATAAGATCCTGAAGAAACTCTACAGATCCATAATGATGGCTTAAAATTTATACTTTATTCAATTTTAAACTCAAGGCACCACCGCAAAAATTCAGATTACCGAGAGTTCATAATAAAAAGTTCTAATGAGATTCAAATAAACAACAATTGATTGAAAATAAGAGTATATAGCATTATTCTTCATTCTTCAAAATCATCGAAAACATGGTTGGAAAATACCAAACTGTTTTGCAACATCAAATGTTCCATTCTGCTTTTTCCCTGTGCTCTGGTATCATACGCCAGACTAGTATGGTACCCCATTTTGCACTGACCTCAGCTACGGACTTTTTTGTTTCATGTATTGTATCTTATCTGTAAGCTTTTAATTCAAAAGAATATTATTACATATATTGGCAGTGCTTCCTTGATATCAAGAAAACTTTTGATAACTTAGTTGAAATGACATAGAGGATGAACAAGAATCTAACCCGACGATCGCAGATCCAAAAGCACCCATTTGGGAGCTGAAACAGCCTGTATATATCGGAGGAGGTATAAACCAGCAGATAAGAACTAGCTCCTAGCTACCGAGGCCATTCGTCGCAGTTTACGAGGTGATTTAAGCCTCTAGCCATAAAAAGCACCATAAAAACCCCGGCTTGATATTCTCTCATTATGTAAATAAGTTCCTGGAGGATAGCTTTTTACTTTTCCCCCTTGCCACCCCCCTACCTCCCTTTCTCCCTTCTTTGCATTTGCATGAAATAATAAGTAATAAGGCGCACTCTGCAGGCGCTCTAGGAAATTAAATTCTACCTCTTTTATGGCAGTTTTTGCAGGGGTCTGGAAAGCAACTGAGGAAAACGATTAAAATGAAACGTTGACTGAATTGAATTACTTCAGTTTCTGAGGTGCTCGCGGACTGAAGTTTCCAATTTTACGTAGGGAGGAAATAAAGAAGGGGATTGTTTCCCCCCAGCGGTGGGCCGGTTCAGAATGAAAGGAAAATTCTGACGTACGAGACTTTGCTCTGGGGTTGAAATATCTGGAGATTGTGGATTCGGGGTTTTTGACTTCAACATAGGTTGGTTTCTGAGACGTATGATGTCTATCTTTTGAAAAATATACAAATTCTCTTGACTTCTTTGAACCCTTTGTCGTTCACCATATTTTTGAATAATAATAAGTAAAAAGAGCCCTTTTCTTGGTGTAACTTATTTTATTGACTGCAAAAACACGTCTGCTCGACCGGTTTCGATGAGTTATACCACCATCTTCAAGGATCCGTACACATCGTCGTCAATACATAAAATTAAAATTAAAAACACTGAGCTCAGATTCACGAAAACTCAATATGAAACTATCGATTTGCGGAAAGAGCGAAGATCAATTCTGGATTTGAGAAGAAGAGTGAAGAAAGAAGAGGCTCAACAAGAACTGTTCCTGCTGATGAATCTCGAGTGGGACATACTGTTTTGAGTGAAAGGGAAACCTTCAGAGTAGAGGTTTATTTTGTTGTAATTGACTACCTTACAAGAGAATTGAATGAACGTAAAAATTGCTGCATTTTGTTGCGGACTTCTCCTTTTTGTTCAAATTGCAATCGATTAGTTCGGAAAAATTAGGAGTAACTGTCTCTTATCTCATTTCTAGTTTTCCTGACGATTTAGATGAAAAACTTCACGATGAATGTTTGCACTTCAAATCCTACTTATTTCAGTTAGAACAACCTCCAAAAACTATACACGAGATGAGTATTCACCTTCATTAGAAGGGATAAATACTAAGTGCAATTGTTTCCCTATATCGATATTACAATTAGAATGTGTTTATGCGCTTTTGCAACGAACTTCTCAGCAGAGAGGTTTTTTTCAGCATTGAAGCGATTTTTATCTTATTTGCAATTTAGCATGTTTCAAGAGTATTCGAATTCTCTGACTGTTTTGAACATTGGAGTTGAGTTGTTAATAGTTATTTTTGTATCTAGTGCGCGAAATGCTACTTTGGTGATCGAGAACTGATTTTTTTAACGAGGCGCAGCCGAGTTAAAAAAAATAGTTGAGATCACCAAAGTATTTCGTGCATGAGATGCAAACAAATTTTTTTTTACAAACGCTTAGCTTAATATGAAAAAAAATATTGAACAGGTTTGAACTGTTTTTCCAAATCAAGTAATTAGGTATTATAACTATGGGCAATATATTCTATGTTGAAAGCAACACTCAATGTTAAAGAAAACGTGGATTTCAAGAAACTTACCAAGTTAAAATATAAAAATCTCATATAGTTTACATGCAGTGTGCGAAGTAAGTATTTCGCACACTACTTCGCGCACGGTGTCATAGTAACCAAGGAAAATGAAAAAAAGGGTCACTTCGCATATTCTTGCCAATGCGCGAACCTTGTCATTTTTTGACGTTTGTAGAAAAAAAAATTGAACTTCAAAGAAGAATTGCAAAAATTAGCGGAAAAGAAGGCAAGATGATGAAAACTGTCATTTTTACTATGAAATATATACACTCCCAAACATTAGATTGTTTTATTTCCAGAAGAATATTGTCTCTATCAACTTCAGCGAAAATCAGTATGTAAAAAAATAAATTTTTGAAATTGTCTTTTTTCAGAGGGGCGGCAAATTGTTTTTGGCCTAGGGGTGGAAAAGAGTTCAATCCGGCCCTGAGAAGAACTATGGAGATTTGTGAATATCACGAAAAATTCATTTTCAAAAAATCTTTCAGATTTTTCCTACACTTTCTTCTGTTCATGCTCTAATGACAAAATTCCGTGAAAAACTGACTACAGGATGAAAAGGCACCTTCAGACGCACGACCATGTTAATTTCCTTTCAACCCCTATCAATCTAGTAGGTCAACCCGACTAGAAACTTCGTGGAATTCTGAAACAACACCGGCCTTGCCTCCAAAAGGGCGTAAAGGTATAAAAACCTCATTTTCCACCCAGTCGAATCCTAACCTAGCAAAATCCACTTTTAAACCCCAAGTCATCGACTTCGAATCATCCCTTAGCTCGAAACATCGATACAACCACCCCAATTGGCCGAAAAGAAAAGTTGTTAGTGGCCGACCAGGCTCGACCATAGAAAGAGAGGCGAAACTACGGCAAAGCTCAAGTTACCGGCCAAGGGGAGGAGGGTGAACCACCCCTTCTGTCCTTATTCGCCGTGGCCGACGTAAAAGTCCGTTCTTTTATCAGTTGTATCCCCACTGAGTGTTTTTGGGGTGGGTTCTCCGGCTTCTTTCCTTTCTTTCGAGAGTTTTGTCGATAATGTTGGAGAGGGGGTTGTTTAACCTGCCCTTCGATGTGTGCGTTTTGAGTCTGGTGCTGGCAGGGTGGTTTGTTGATTTTGACGGTGTTTTGTGAAGGATTGAAAGAAAATACTGGTCAAAAGAGAGGATGGTTATACTTTCTGGAGATTGTAGGGCTGATAATTATTATAATATTGAAGTTCGAGTTCAAATTAATGTGTAAAATTGTTTCCTAATTTCATTACAACTGAATTTGCTCTCTCAACATATTTAAAGATAATAGATCTGACTGAAATCAGATGAGAATTTATTCCTGGGAAAACATCAAGACACGAACACTTTTTTTGAGGAATATGATTGACAAGTATACCTAAGTATACATCCCAACTTCCGCTCGGATTAGGCTAGAAACTTGAAACTTTGAAACTTTTTCGAGTTTTGATAGGCCTGACACATCAAAAATCCGCAGTAACCCAACTATTTACAATATTTTGTATCCGATCGGTACACGAGGAATTATGTATGGTTTATGTTCATCAGAAGGTTAACAATGTTGGGAAATAATTATCAGATTTTTCGATGACTGGTGTATCCAGAATTGAAAAAATTCTATCTGACATTAAATACTTCAATATTGAAATTGAAAAATGTAAAAAAAAAACTTAACAGGAGCTTCTTAGCGCTCGTTCTTCGGTATAATTGTGACTATGACTATGACTATAAATATGACTATGACTATAAATGTGAAATTTTATATTATGGAATTTGAGATTGATATAAAATATACAGGGTGTTCCTAAATTGAACGTACAAACGAAAAGGGGAGATTCCCTAAGTGAGTTTAAGAAAAAAAGTACCATAAACATGGGGTCGCAAACGTTTCGTTTTCGAGATACAGGGTGTTAAAGTTTTAATCAAAAACATGTGTTGATTATACGAGTTTATCGAATCTTTATGAATCATCGCTACAGATCAGGAAAATTTCCATAAAAACTGACACTGAATTCATTCATCACAGCTTACAAAGTGGCCTTCCCAACATAATTTGGATTTTCACGAGGATTTCGAGAGAATCGTTCAAAATTTTTTTCTCGAAATCGTTGGTAGATACGACAAAACTACAAGAGACCGAAAAGTTTAGTATAAGAACAAAACTTCTTTTTACATTTTTTCAAATTAACAGTTGCTCACCAAAAAAAAGTTCTGCAGAAGAACAGGTGGTAGTGTTCCAGAAAAAATATCACCCTGTAGATCTTGTATCGAAATTGCCATGTCACGTGGTGAGAACTCTCGAATGTAATATCTATGCCAAATTTCAGTTGAATATCTTGTGAAGTGTAGATACTATGACAAAAAAACTCGAAAAAAATTCAAACTTCAACACTCTGTATCTCGAAAACGAAACGTTTGCGACCCCATGTTTATGGGACTTTTTTTCTTTAACTCACTTAAGGAATCTCCCCTTTTGGTTTGTACGTTCAATTTAGGAACACCCTGTATAAATGTCGAATCTCATCACAATGGGAATTATATTCTAAAAAATATTAAAATTTCTTTATACAGAAAATTTGTTTCTACAGTCGGCAATGTCGCGGTCGACTTCACTGATGAATTTAAGTTTATCATTCAAACTCAAGCATTTCCTTTCAATCATTTTCGCACAACTTATGACACTAGCCTAATGGTTAGATTGATACCTACCAAACAACCGGTGTATTTAAAACTGTTTCAGAAGCATCTCTCTGCCTGCCGTAATGATTTAGGTTTAGGTCGGGAAAAATTTCGGAAAAAACCCACCCTTACACTTTCTTACCAAAACCCATTCGAAGAGTGATATTCTTTGAATATTTCGTTATAGAGAGAATATACTTCGTTTTAGAGGGTGTTTTTAACATGAAATTTGGAATGTCTTGTACCTACGAAATTCGTTATAAAGACGTTCGTTATAAAGAGGTTCCACTATTTGTTAAAAAAATAATTCCAAAAATTCAATTATATGGTTCTGATGATGGGATTCTTTTGAAATTCTGCATGAAAGTTCAGTAGGTATATCAGTTTTGATTGACCTAATGAATTTCACTAAAATTGGTTATCTTGTTATGGAAAAATATAGAGCTCCACGGACAGAACAGAATTTGACCACGAATTCGTCATCGAGGGAGTAGAAACCTATGAGACCATATTCGGCTCGGGATTCGAAAATTAGAGACATTTGGTCAAAACGATAATGCACCCGTTCAAGGAGAACGAGCGAATTATGTTTTGAGGATTCAAAACGAGATTTTTAAAAAGACAATTTAATTCAAAAATAAACGATGCGATACAAATGGGTTTTATGTCAAGACCAACTCTATACAATACAAATGACCTGTATATATCTATTCGTGTGATGCACCGTAATCATCTCCTGGAAGTGACGCGTCAGCAGTTCCTATGGAAAGATGCGAAGGTGCAGCGGTAGACAATTCCGGATAGAATTGTAACTAGCGCTCAAAAATGATAGTATCTGTATTTATTGAAGACACTAGACACTAGTTACAACAAAACGAAAAGGTAATACCTAGGTATGTACATACATATAAACAAGTTGCCCTTATTATATAGTACTCAACACTCCTTCATCTTCACAACATATTTAAGCTGAATTAATGAATGGAGATTAGAATAAGACCCCATATTCCTTTGAATATTTAAATTAGAGTCCAATGTCTGATATAAAACTTCTCACAGTTCAATTACGGCCGAAAATTTATGTACGTATGTATGTATGTCAGTTATGTAGGTACCTATGTAAGAATATATTCAGGAAATTTCATGAATCTGGGAGGCGAGTTTTTTTTTCATTTAGTTTTTTTTTGAGCGCTCGTTCTACTTAAACGAGTGCTATAGATATCTTTTTGTCCAAATGCCTGTAGTTTTCGAATTTCGAGACCAAAATGGTCTCAAACGATAGGGTTAGACTCCCTGATGACGAATTCGTGGTCAAATTTAATTTTGTCCTTGGGACCGATATTTTCGAACATATCGTGAAAAACTGGTTTTGACGAAAGTGTACGTTCATTTCGAACTAATATAATTATTTCAATTTCCAAAAATTTACGCCCTGAATATTACAAACGTATACGTTCGTGATGTTTTGAGCGTTGATTTTTGGAAATTTTAGTAATATTATCTGTTCGAAATATACGTAGGGGAAGGAGGGGCAAGATGACGACAGTAAGCTAAAAAAATCATAACACGATTATTTGCTCATTTTACGGTGTGAAAAAAACTTTTTTGTCATTAACTATTATTGAGTTTTCAATTAAAAAATTTGTATCATGTGCGAGTTACTATTTGGAGTGAAAAATTTTAAGTTTATCTGCTTACGTCATATTCGTCATCTTACCCGACGTGGAGGGTAAGATGACGAATTGTGGAGAGTAACATCAGAAGATACGTAATCTTAAAAAAAAATATAGATAGCTATATAAAAAAGTTTACAAATCAAGGTAAAAAAAATTATTCTAGGAAGTAAACATAACATAAAATACTTTCAACATAATTTCTCATAAATGTTCACAAACACCAATCACAACTCCATTTTTCCATTTTTGCCTCTTTAGTGTCCATTTCTGTGCACTCAGCATGAGCCCACTCTTTACATTTGCTACAGCAAAACCATATTTCATCTTTTTCACGTTCACTGCAGAAAATGCAGTCTCTTTCATCATTGTCAGAGTCAGCATATTGTAGATCTATTGAGGAGTCAGAAGAATCGTTGAATTTTATTTTTCTTCTTACTGGTTTTTGTTTTACTTTCTGTGCTTTCCTACTTTTTTCTCTCATTTTTTAGTTTAACTCATCATGATATTTCTTAAAATATCTTCTAAAAGTAGCTTCTGGAATTTGATATGCTTTTGAAGCTGCATTTACACTCATCCCTTCAATTTTTATTTTAGTGAGTGCTCTTTTCATATTATCTTTCGACCATGATTGCCTGTCAGTTTTTTTTGATATATTTTACCCATATTTATTCAAACCTGAAGTTAAAAACATGACCTAATAAATATTTTTGATTATGTAGGGTAAGATGACGAACAACTCGTCATCTTACCCGCATTAAGCATTTTTATTTGTGAAAATTATAAAATGAAATTCATCACTCCAACAAATGTTTTCAATACTCAAATTGTTCCTGAAACATGATAGTTTCTAAAAAAATTAGACTTACAGAAAACGAAATGAAGAAAACACTAACAACAGTAATACTCGGAATCACAAATATTGTCTCAACCAACACTTGACATGTATCAACTCCTGTATCTTACTGAACTCTCGTCGCATTTTGCTGCCGATAAAAGACATGAAGAATATGACTTTGTTTTCGGGTCTGACAGAAGCTGATGCTGAAAGACTTATATATTTAGGAAATATAGAGAATTCGTCATCTTACCCTATTCGTCATCTTACCCTCCTTTTCCCTACACTTTCGACAAAACGAGTGGTTGACGATATGCTCGAGAATATCGGATATAATTATCATTACTCAGAAAAATCTACGCTCAAGATATCGCGAACGTATACATTCGCCAAACGAGTGATTCCAAGAATTTACACCCCGGTTTCTTGAAAATTTTCCATATTTCGGCCCCAAGCGCTTTCAGATCGACCCTTACATAACTCATAAAATTCACGTAGTTTTCTAGAAAACTTTTTCACAGAACGCTGATTTTGATAGAATAATTAAAAAAATTGTTCGCCTTGCTGTATCGTACACGAAGCCATTTTCATATCTAAATGTCATACGTCACCCTTCTTAAATGTCGCAACACCGAGACGATCCCAGTGCCAGTGCGCCATCTATATTCTATGTATTCCTAAAAAGAAGCGGAGTTTGAAACACCCTGTAGATCTTCAAAGCTCATGACTCCTAAAGCCATAACATTCTGATACCGAATTGAAAAACAACACTGACATCATACGTTTTATTCAAGTATTGTTGGATGTTCTCAAACAAATTCATCATTACACAATATCCTCGGCCAGCTAGGAATCCACCAATCAAAAACGACACTGCATATACCATAACCATTAAAATTTTTACATCCCTCTCTTATTTGCTATCTTCCCATCCTTTCTTTCCCAAATAGCCTCTTAAACTTGAATGACTAGCTCGGAACTTTAAGACATTGCAAAGTCCTTATCTTATCAAACTGTTATGCTGTCATCAAATATGGATACGACTTGGGATCTCCAGAGAGATATTCAGTTTTGTTATGAAACGGTGTAACGTTATGTCCAAAAATTCATATAACTTTACATTCCCCTAGTGGTGACATTTTGAATAATGAGATGTGGTTGGCGGTGTTACAGACGTCAATGAAGGAAAATTCAACTTGACCTTTGAAGAGGATGTGATGAAAGTTTCAACTGAACGACGATGTTTATACAGGGTGTCTGGTGAGGAATGGGACAACGTTTAGGTGGCGATGAGGGATGTCTCAAGGAGTGAGAAAATGCCATTTGAAATCATCTGAGGTACATGGTTCCTGATATACAGTGGGTTTTAGAAAAAATTAGGAAATTTCAAATGATCAAATTCAGGAAATATGAGAGCTAATCCGATGATTTTTCGTATGAACAATGATAGAGTGAGTACGAATCTGTTTGAACGAAAAATTCGAAATAAAATCAGATCCGGACTCAGAAATTTTAGTTCTTCTGAAATTAGGTAAAACAACACCCTGTATGCGGTTTTCAATTTTTTGACTTCAGATTCTGAGAGAGCAGGAAAAATACATTCAAACTCAACTCTCATCCAAATGGCACAAATTTTCCCTGCTTCCTATGACCATTCGAATGTCAATCTTCCGATTTTCGATCCCTACATATTATTTTCTCGATTTCGACAAACAGAAACAGATCTCAGATAGTTACTAATAAGTAAAAAAAAGATCATAAACGAATCAAAATTTTTATAAAAATTATCAAATGCGAAATTTGGAAAATTAATAATTAATTCTTCAAATATTGTTCAAAATGAAAACCACCAACTTCTACACATTTATCTGCTCTTTTCATTAAGTTCAAAACTGCTTTCCTTATCACATTCGGGTTGTTTGGTATTTCGTCACATGCGTATTATGCGCTGAATTAATTGTTTCCTTGTACACCATAGTTTAAGGTGTCCCCTAAGGAAATAATCTAACGGTGACATGTCGGGGGACCGAGGTGGCCCTGATCTTGGACCACCACGACCTATCCATCTATTTAGATAGACCTCGTTCAAATGATTTCTCACTAAAATTAAGAAATGTGGGGGTTCTCCATCATGCTGGAAGATAAGTCCTCTTTGATTAATATTCCCTAATAAATTAGGAAGAACATTGATAAGGAAATCTCTATAAATTTCTCCGGTGAGTCTTTCTTTGAAAAAATGAGGACCTATTAAATTATTATCATAACTGCGCACCCACACTTAACACTGAAACGTCTCTGTGATTGTCTTTGTACGACAGCGAAAATCGGAAGATTGTCATTCGAAGGGCCATAGAAAGGAGGGGAAATTTACGCGTCATTCGGAATGACAGTTGAGTTCGAAAGTATTTTTCATGCTCTCTCAGAATCTGAAGTCAAAAAAATTGAAAACCGCATACAGGATGTTGTTTTTACCTAATTTCAGAAAAACTGAAATTTCTGAGTCCGGATATGATTTTATTTCGAATTTTTCGTTCAAACAGATTCGTACTCACTTTATCATTGTTCATACGAAAAATCATCGGATTAGTTTTCATATTTCCTGAATTATGGTCATTTGAAATGTCGAGAAATAATATGTAAGGAGCGAAAATCGGAAGATTGACATTCGAAGGGTCATAGAAAGCAGGAAAAATTTGTGCCATTCGGGATGACAGTTGAGTTCGAAAGTATTTTTCCTGCTCTCTCAGAATCTGAAGTCAAAAAAATTGAAAACCGCATACAGGGTGTTGTTTTTACCTATTTCAGATAAACTGAAATTTCCGAGTCCGGATCTGATATTATTTCGAATTTTTCGTTCAAACAGATTCGTACTCACTATTATGTTTTCATACGAAAAATCATCGGATTAGCTCTTTTATTTCCTGAATTATGGTCATTGAAATTTCCTAATTTTTTCTAAAACCCCCTGTATATCAGGAACCATGTACCTCAGATGAGGTACATGAATTATTCGAAAACCAAAATAACAGAATAGATAGAATGTTCTATGAGTTTTGCAGTTTAACAGGAAATACTCAATTTTATGGTATTGAAAACACTCAATTCATTACTATTGTATTATCCACCAATTATTGGTCTGTTTGCTCGGCAATAATGATACCTATTAATCACAAGTGAAGAATGCGTTATTATTCACTGCTTTTGATGCTTCATAGATTCAGCTTTAATATAATATTCTTCGAATTGATGGTTCTCCAGCATTCTGAAGTACTCAAACTGAGAATAATAGCTATCACTATACGCTCGTTGAATGATATACTATTATCAATCAATTTATATCCATTCCATTCGTAAGACTGATAGAAAATTTTGTTTTATATAATTGAAAAAAAGCATCTCACTTCAAAAAACCATTAATTTATGTTTTGAAATCAAAAACTTATTTTGAAATAGACTAATTATATCATAGAATGACAAAAATAATGATCGAATTTTAGGCTTTGTGTATGTGAGAAAAATGATATATTTGGAAAAAAATTAAAAAAATTCTCGAGCAGGAGCTTTTGAGCGCTCGCTTTTTTGGTGGAGCAATAAAACGATTTCCTCAGAAAAAGCCAGGTCTATAAAAACAATTCACAATCGATTCCTAAACTAAAGGATGAAATTATTTCTGTCATTATTGAAACGGAGCATCAAATTATTTCAAAATGTCATTAAAAATTATAACAAAAGAGTCGACATATGGATATTAAAAAATTTTCTCTTAATTACATGGAATCAGAAAATATATTCCATATGCCATATTGTTTGAATATTCCTGGTCTTACTTTCATGATCATAAAGTAAGGTGTAAAGACCAGGTCCGGATTCGCAAAAATTCAATATATTTTTGGGTTTAAAAAACAGTATTTTTGAATTTTCAGACTATGTTATAATATTCCAAATAACATAGAAACTCACGCAAACTATGTATTTGTTTTTTAATATTTTTAAATCTGGACTTTTGACTTTAGGATAACTATTGATGCAGATAATGAGCATTTTTTATTTTATGTGTCTAGTTGGAAACCTTCAATACATGTCTTATTCACGGAATGCAATAAACTTGAAATTCAAAATCGGAAAAAAAGCAGACAAAAAAATGCGAAATAATGAAAATAATAGAATTCACTTCTGTTTTTGAGTATTTTTATGCATTACCTATTTTTGTTGATACGGACCTGGATTTTTTCAGTGATTGCAACTTATATCAGTATAGTAGAAAATCACCAATATTTCATTCTCAAAATGCATAAGGACAGTAGACAAAAAACATGAGCGGAAATGAAAAGTACATTGTTCGCATAAGTTTGTGCTGTTTGAAAACATCAAACCGTATTTTGAAAATTCGAAAATACATGGTGTTATTTTCGGGATGCGAAAGCATATACAAATTTTGTTAATCCGGACCGGTATTTCTGAAGTGACAGATAGTTAGGTCGCTTGTGTAGAAGTGGTATAATATTCGTACCAAATATCATAAAAAGATTCTGCGTGGTTCGTAAGTTATTGCCACTCGGAGAAATCGTCCAAATTGATAAAACTGCTTGTATCTCTGTAATGAAACTTGTTGGACCTACAAAATATAGTGAATTTGGCACCACCTAGAGGTACTTTTCTCTGTTTCCCAATGAAACATTCTGTATATTGAATAATTGAATAATGAGGTGTTACAATGAATCATTTCACTTTAATTTTTTGAGATGATGTTATCATTGCGAAACGGAATGGGGTAGTTCAAAAACATCCCCTTCATATCTAAGAGCATAAACGATATTCGACGCAGGTATTTCAAACGAATGTAAGTCTCAAAATTATTCCAAACACCCTTCAACCCTTCCTGCCTCAGAAATAGGGGATGAAAAAGAAGGAATAAGAGAGGGTGGAAGAAGTGACGGCGGGCCATCTTGGAAACCCTTTTTCGACATTAATTTTGTTCCCTTTGTCTTTAATTTCTGTTTTAATTCCATGAAGGAAGCAGGCAGTTTTTACCCTCTCATTTCACCCCTTGAAGTTCTTAGAGATTCGATTCCGCTCCTTTGTAGGCTCTGCTTTGAATGGGGGGTAGTTCGCTACGGAATTAATTAACGATATAGGGTGAACATGAAAAATGTCATGTCTAAGGTTTATTGTCTCCTTCGCGAGTTAATTGGAAAAATTGTGTGTAGAAGGAAAGAATGTTGCTTTAACAATCGGGGTTTGTGAATTCCTTCTGCTTCAAATTTCTCTCAAAAACAAAATGGTTGCTCAAACTACTGTATTTTTGAGTCCTCCAAACGTTCACTTTATGAGTTATCCTTCTTATAATCCTAAATAGCTTTAGTAGCTACTGTCCATTCAATCACTAAACTCGACTAAATTATTGGTGGTCACTCACGTTTAATTTAGTGACAAAATTGTCTAAATTACTCGTTTCTCGTCTAAACTACTGTATTCTATACTATTATAAGTACTAATATGGCGCAGTGTGAACATGACTTTTCTGACTTAATTCGATACTATGTGAGAAATGTCAAAACTCTACTAAGAAACATAGAAACAGAAAATTTAGTATATCAAATGTATGTCTTGTGCGAAATGAGTATGTATTTCAATCAAGAATTTATACACAATTCGTATTGAGATCTTCGGAAAAAACTTGTAATCAACTCGGTTATTAATCGAGCGACTAATGGTCTCGAACTATTAAATATCTTGACCATTAGTAACTGTCTTAAATAACTTAGTTGATTAAATAACTATTCAATGATCAATAATCATTTTTGTTCTCCACTCCAGAAATAAAAGATATACTTAACCCTCGTATGTGACCTAGAAGTTTTTCGAATTTTATCACATCAACATAACAAATTTCATTGACAATCCATTTTGAATTCCATTTTCCCCAAAACCATTTCCATTCCCTTCACCCCTCAGCCATAGTTGATACTTAAATTAAACACAATTAATTATGAAATTCATCAACAACCAGCAATATTACATTCGGCAAAATGTATGCACAAACATAAATTTTAACATCATTAGCCTTCAATCTATATAGGTTGTGATTGATGCGAAACGAACAAATTTTTAAATATACTGCTCAATGAATTTGACAGCAGTCTGATTAAATGGCATTTTTGCTGAGATTTAAACATCATTTAAAGCTTTATAGTGTTGAAGTGACTTCTATTTGAGCGTGCATATTGGTAATATTAATAATACGTTTGGATTCTAGTAGATGTTGAAATATATTTTTTTGGGCCATTTCAATCATTTTTGCTTCTTGTATTCAACGTTTCGATCATCATTTGCAAGCCTCCGTCTAAATAAATTCTTCAACTTATGATATTATGGAAACATTACTCCACAGAATGTTACGGTCTTCATTTTAAACTCAAGATACAATCATGGGTAATCTAACTGATAATCAACTAACCAAAAATTTCATACTTGAGATTCATGCTAAATATATGAATACAAAATCTCAGCACCATTGAAATCATATTCTGAAATTTATTATAAAAATGAAATATTTTAGAAATCAGTAAAAAAAAATTTAAACTTCTATGATTCGGATGATTTTCTCGAAATTTTGCATGAACATTCAGTATATTAATCTTTATTCACAAAATAAATTTCACTTAAATCGGATATTTTGTTATGGAAATATAAAGATTCTACTTTTCAATATTCCAATTGAATTTTCTATTGTTCTGTTAGCACTGGCCACAAAATTTTGCATGAGGCTTATTATTAGCATCTTGCATGTGGCCGCAAAATTTCATTTTGATTGATTTCGTTTTTTCTGAGGTATTGAATAACAAAATATTTGAACGACCACAGTTTATGGAACACCCTGTACGATTTGGCTGGTAAACGACCTCAACCAAACTCACTCTACGAGTCTCAAGTCTCTACGACAATTAATTCGAAAGTTACAGAAGTTTGGGCAAAACGATATAGCACTCGTTTGAGTAAAAGGCTCATAAACACCTTCTCAGATAGAGCTTAATATTGCCGAAACTAAACTTTTTTAAATATTTGAATCAAAGAATATAAAACATTTGCTCAACAGGGAGATGCTGATAAGGCACATCTTTTTCAACATGCTTTGATTTTATGCGCTGAAGTTTCCATGATAAAGAAAAAAAACCAAGAGGTATTAAAGGATGGAACTTTTATGTTAATTACCGAAAATCCCATCAATCAACCGTCTGTTGGCCTGCAATAATAAAAATCTCAAAAAAGGTGAAATTAAAGTTCGACAACTGATTTAATGAAAATAGATATAAGTAATCGATAACTGTTTTCTGAGAACTGTTTAAGATGAGAAACATTGAGTGGCGACCGTTGCTTTTCTAAAAGTTACAAATCTTCTGGATTTTCCTGACGACAGTTGACGATTTCAGAACTGATCGTTGAAAACAAAAGGCGAAAATGATGGAAATACCCCAAATTAAATTCCAATAATTCATCTGGTTCATTGGAATCATTAAAAATCACTATACAAATTTTAAAAATTTGGCAGAGACGGTTCGTAAAACATTTTGATCTATCGCGAAGCACCTTGTCGGACCGCAATAAAGAAACTGGTGAAAAAATTCGAGCTGTTGGGACAAGTTAGTGATGTGATAAATAAAACCCGTGCACGTCACTCAAGAACAGCCGAGAATATTGCTGCTGTAGCCGGAAGTGTTGAAGAAACCCAGGTTTGTCCATCCCTCGTCGTTCTTTGGAATTTGGCATTCCACAAACTTCATTACACCGTATTCTGGATAGAATTGAACAGGACAACGTTTACTTTCAACACCATCGATCTTTAGCGCTCTCGAAGAGAGACTTCTTCCTTAGGGGCCACGTGAAAGAGAAAGTCTACGCCAATAGCCCAGCGTCAATTCAAGACCTCAAAAATGGAATTCGTGAGGCTATCGAAGACATAGGGCAGCCACTTTGCGATTTGGTTGTGGAGAATTTCATTAAAGGATATGGTCCATTAATCGTGGTCATGGTGGTCATTTGCCTGATGTTATTTTCCACTATTAACAGCATAGCTTCTTATTTATAATGAAATAAACATCCGATCATTTATATTGAAAAATGGCATTTTTCTTTGAATATCAAAATAACACCTCTTATTGGAAAACCCTTTACGAAATTACCGTAGACTGCAAGACCCAGATACAACAGAGAATGAAGAAGTGATACATCACCCCCCTCCACCATCTACCATCTTGAACGAAAGTGGCGTTTCCACCCATACGAAATCTAAATTAATCACAGCTGTTTTTCACGTCTTCTACAGCCCCCAAATTATATTTCGAGACTGTGCCTGAAAGTTTCCTCCTTATTTAACTTCGTCCATACTTTCGCGCAAGTTTTCCACCGAGTATTTCTTATTCTGTCGGGCTTTCCCTCGCACATATATATGGAAACGTGGAAAACCCGTCCGGAAAATTAAAATATTGGACTTTTACCAGGGAAAATTAATGGCGAAGAGGCAGGGCCGATTTGAACGAAGTTTCGCACAATCAGAAGTTTGGGAAATTCTGCGGAATGGGAAATTTTGGCCGGAGTTTTCCGGGTTAAGTTAAGAGGATCCCCGGATATCGGGGAAGTTTTTGGGTGTCGTTTTGATTAGACGGAACTCGGGAAACAGATGTCGGAAATCTTTATTATCCGCGGCGATGGATCTCGGTTAGAATGGATTTTCTGATGGAAAATTCCAGGAGAATTTCGAATTCAAAATTTTGAAAAATTTTTTTTAAAAAAGCTCTGAGCAGGAGCTCTTGAGCGCTCGTTCTTTGGAGGATCAATGAGACTGTTACCACAAAATTTTATATGGAATTTGAGAATGATACCAAATTTATATAAACGCAGAATATCAGTACAATCGGAATTATATTATGAAAATTATTCGAAAAATGAAATATGTAAGAAATATATAATTACAAATATTAACTTGTTTGGTTCGGATGTTGCGACACCCTTGAAATTTTTTATGCACATTCAGTATGGTAATTTTCATTCTCAAAATAAGTTTCATTCGAAGATATTCTGTTATGGAAATATAAAGATTCGTCTTCCAATAATCCATTTGAATTTTCTATGGTTCTGTTAACACTATGGCCACAAAATTCTGCATGAAAAGTCAGTATATCAATCTTTATTCAAAAAAAAAATTAACTCGGATCGGATATCCTGTTATGAAAATATAAAGGTTTTTATTTTCAATACTCCGATTTAATTTTTTATGGTTCTCCATTCAGAAAAAAATATTTCACTCGAATCGGATATCTTTTTATGGAAATATGAGGTTTTTTTATTTCAATATTCAATTGAATTTTCAATGGTTCTATTCATACTATGGCCACCAAAGTTTGCATGAGGTTTGGTATCAGCGTCTTGCATTTGGCCGTAACATTTCATTCTGATTGGTTTCGTATTTTCTTAGATGTTGAGGTTGAGGAACATGTTGAGGGAATAGAGACCATTTTTGGCTCAAAATTACAGAGATTTGGGCGAAAAGTTTAGGGAGAACGAGCCTTCAAAAACGACATTCCTTGAATTTCAATTCAATTTTTCAAGAGGACATTGATTAACATTTGAACATTCCAATTCTGAGTATAAAGAAATTCATATTTCAGATTCGAATGTTCTGTTTTAATGTTTAGTTATGAATTCAGTCTATTTAATTTTATTTTTCTGCTATCCATGAAAACAATATTTTACAATCTTTGAAAATTCAGGTCATTCAAAGCTTCAAGTTTTATATTACGATTATGTGGCTTTCCAAGCCAGTTTTTCATTTAAAATTGAAGGTGAGTTTAACGATACGAAATTGATCATTAATGACCCACGTTATCGTTTAATTTTAATGTGTTGTTGTCACACGCAACCGAACGAAAAGTATCCAGAAGCAATGTGAGTAATGTTACAACTCAGCTGAAACATTTATATTATGTCAAATGTATCTCCTATGCCAGATAAAAATGTATTTCAATCCAGAATTCATAGTCAAGTCATTATGCGGTCAACAGAACAATCTTGTGATCAACACGTTCACGAATCTAGCGATTTATAAGCTAGTTGATTGCAAAAGTATTGATTTTTTTCGATAGAAATTAAAACACTATCACACTTAAGAGCGGGTTGTGAAAAAATCTCCAATTAATGAATGATACTGAAGAATGAGAATTTGGATTCAATAAATTCTAATGAAACGTTTTTTCGGTTCGATCAATCAGGTCTAAAAACATAAAAACTATACTAATATAAATTACACCAAAATCTAGCAAAAATATCCCGCAATTAAGAATCCATCTACCAAGCCCCCCTCCCCAATAAATAAATCACAAAACGAAGAATCCTTAAACATAAACCACCCTTCTTACAACCCCTTCGCACTAAAAACATTCACATTTAAAATCGATAAAACCCAAATGGCGTTCTTAGCTTCCGAGCCTCCCCCTCACCGCCCGACACAATTTATAAAATGTATTCACCCCTCAAGAGGGCGGAAACGGGAGGAAAACTGTCCGCGCCCGGGCGTCTGCGAGGAAAATCCATCAAGCGCCCGGCAATTAACTCGAATCCAAATTTTATCCATTATAAATTGCCCCAGAAGCAGAAAACCGACTTCTTCTTTGACCCTGAGAAGGAAGAAACGCCAATTTAAAGTTTCCCAGCCAGGCGCGAGGGGCTCACGCCCGGGCGGCTGCTGACTTGGCGGGAAGTTGTCGGACGTTGTCGGGCGCGAAAAAAGATGATGGCGCTGGAGAAATTATCATTCCATTCGCAGATGTCGGTCTGGCGAAGTTTTCAAGTCATTAAAACGGAGATTTTCGAGGAATATGGGATTAGAAGGGGTGTGGGCGGTGGGCGTTAAGGGTGTTAAGACGCCGCTTTGAAGATTACGGATGGCGAAATCTGGTTGGATAAAGGTGAGCTAATTTTTGATTGAGAATGTCGGGACTGTTATCGACAACTGATGTGAGAATGAGAGAAAATAACGAAAATGTCTCTAAATCGAATTAACAGAAAAAATCTAAGAAAAGTCCTGAGCAGGTGGTTATGAGCGCTCGTTTATTGGCGGAGAAATAATGCTATCACCTCAAAATTTTGTATAGGACTTGCAATTTATGCTAATGGAGCAGAATCCCAGCACGATCGGAATTATATTCTGGAAATTATTGTAGAAATGAAATAGCTGAAGAATCAATAATTAAAAAAAAATAAATTCCTCGGCTCTTATGATGCAGTCCTCTTGAAATTTCACACGAACATTCAGTATATCAATCTTCAAGCACAAAATTAATTTCACTAGAATCCGATATATTTTGTTATGGAAATATGAAGATTCTTCTTTTCAATATTCCAAATGAGGCTTATTATGAGCATCTTGCATGTGGCCTCAAAATTTCATTTCGATTGGTTCCGTTTTGTTAGAAATATTGAGGAACAAAATATTTGAAAGACCATATTTTATGGAATACCCTGTATGATTTGGCTGGTTAACAAACTTAACCGCGGCATTTGGGAACCGAACCCACTCTGAAAATCCATTCGAAAGTTATCGTGCTCACGGCTGGCCGGACGGACGGCCCCACGGACATAATTGAATTTGACCACGGATTCGTCATCAGGGCGTCTAACCCTATCGTTTGAGACCATTTTCAGCTCAAAATTCGAAATATACAGACATTTCAGAAAAACGATACATAACTCGTTTAAGTAGAACGAGCACTCAAAAACCACTAGAAAGTGTCAAGTACTATAAATATCACCTTTATGTCTGAAATTATAGTCAAATTCATATTTTTGCTCAAAATTCCTTCGATATTGGAAAGAAGCATTAAAACCATTAGGTTTCATCAAACCAAGTCTGACTCACCAAGTATCAATGTCAATAAAGCCGGTCCCAGACAATGCGTGTATTTGACGAATGTTCGGCATTGGCGGTGCTTCGCATAGTGTGTGGGCCATAATGTTCGGGCCGAAGTTGAGCTCCCACACCCTACGCGAAGCACCGCCAATGCCGAACATTCGTCAAATACAAGCATTGTCTGGGACCGATTTGGACTGCAAATGTAAAAATTCAACATCCCGAAGATTTTACAAGTTCTTCTGAAGAAGGTGTCTGATATAAACACCTAAACGTTACATTTTCCTTTTTTACTGTCAAGCAACAATTTTTTCAAAAACAATTTGCTCCTGACAAATAAGTGCAAATATTTTCGCAGAAGCACTTCATCTTAATTGAATTTTTTGAAATTATTTCTGTTTCAGAGACTGAGAGTGAAAACCAATAAAGTTTGTTAGAATCATTGACCTCCAAAGTGACGATCTTTTAGATTTAATTATCAAATAATCATGGAATTGTCTACAGAACAAACCCATACCTAAGTCTGTAATAACGGTATTTCGCCTTAAAAACCGAATTCAATGTCAAAATAACTAATTAAAAGAACTTTTGTTATAAATATTTTTTCGAAACGACATCAAAATAATACATAATAGAATGAGAATGAGATTCATTATACAATTTTGAATATTTTTCCAATGTACATATCAATAACTCGAATGCCGTCAGATGAGCTCAAACTTCAAATTCATAGCTCCAATTGTTAGCTAAAGAAGAAAACTTTAGTACCTACTCGTATTTCGTTTACTACTGTTATTTCTGAATGAGCGTTTGAGCGCTCGTTTTTTGGTGGAGCAATAAGAATATTACCTCGAAATTTTATATGAGATTTGAGATTGATACCAAATATATAAATGTATTTAGAATCTCAGCACAATCGGAAATATATTCTGGAAATTCTTCAAAGAGATTTATGAAAATAAGTAATTGAAAAAATTAAATTCTATGGTTCTTATGATGCGATCCTCTTGAAATTTTGCATGACCATTTAGTATATCAGTTTTGATTCACGAAAGAAATTTCACTTGAATATAGAGATTATTCTTTTCAATATTTCAATTGAATTTTTCGAACCTATTGATACTATGGCTACAAAATTTTGCATGAAAATCCAGTAAAACAATCATCATTCTACAGTACACGAACATTCAGTGTATCAATCTTTATTTATTAAATAAATTTCATTCGATCGGATATTTTTTAGGAAACATGGAGTTTCTTCTTTCCAATAATCCAATCGAATTTTCCATGGTTTTGTTTACACTACGGCCATAAAATTTTGCATGAAGCTTATTATGAGCATCTTGCGTATGGCCGCAACATTTCATTTCGATGGGTTTCGTTTTGTCTGAGATATAGAGGAACAAAAATTTGAATGGCCATATTGTATGGAACACCAAGTACGATTTGGCTGGTTGACGAACTTAACCGCGGCATTTGGGAACCGAACCCACTCTGAAAATCCATTCGAAAGTTATCGTGCTCACGGCTGGCCGGACGGAAGGCCCCACGGACATAATTGAATTTGACCACGGATTCGTCATCAGGGCGTCTAACCCTATCGTTTGAGACCATTTTCGGCTCAAAATTCGAAATATACAGACATTTCAGAAAAACGATACAGAACTCATTTAAGTTGAACGAGCACTCAAAAACCACTGGAAAATGTCAAGTACTATAAATATCACCTTTATGTCTAAAATTATAGTCAAATTCATATTTCTGCTCAAAATTCCTTCGATATTGGAAAGAAGCTGCTCTAAAACCATAAGGTTTCATCAAACCAAGTCTGACTCACCAAGTATCAATGTCCATAAAGCCGGTCCCAGACAATGCGTGTATTTGCCGAACATTCGTCAAATACACGCTTGTCTGGGACCGGCTTTCGACTGCAATATATAAAATTCAACATCTCGAAGATTTTACAAGTTCTTCTGAAGGAGGTGTCTAATATAAACACCTAAACGTTACATTACCCTTTTTTTCAAAAACAATTTGCTCCTGACAAATAAGTACAAAGATTTTCGCAGAAGCACTTCATCTTAATTAAATTTTTTATAATTATTTCTGTCTCAGAGACTGAGAGTGAAAACCAATAAAGTTTTTTTAGATTATTGACCTCCAAAGTGACGATCTTTTAGATTATCAAATAATCATGGAATTGTCTACAGAACAGACCCATACCTAACTCTGTAATAACGGTATTTCGCCCTAAAAACCGAATTCAATGTCAAAATACCTAATTATAAGAACTTTTATAAAAGCCACTTCGAAACCAAACTTACCCTAAAAATTTCAAGTCTCTAGGACAATCCATTCGAAAGTTATTGTGCTAACGGCCGTCCGGACGGTTGAACAGCCCCACGGACAGAATTGAATTTGACCACGTATTCGTCATTAGGGAGTAGAGCCTTATCGTTTGAGACCATTTGGCTCAAAATTCGAAAATAATATAAATAATATTCAAATTTTCCCGGGAAAAAACTCTCGATTGAAATGAATTCGGCTTCACGGACACAATCGCATTTGACCACGAATTCGTCATCAGAGATTAGAACCCTATCGTTTGAGGACCATTTTCGGTTCAAAATTTGAAAATTACAGACATTGGGCTAAACGATATAGCACTCGTTCAAGGAGAACGAGCGCCCAAAAACGATGGAAAATGTTGTATTGCACCAACCAACCAACATTACGATCCACTCAGCGCATACCTTCTTGATTATCGGCTCTTCTGTTCCCATTTTTCATCTGGAATTTATGCCATGACAAAAACTGAAAGTTAATTTCGAATTATTTCAAGAGTTTAATTGGAGGCACCGCGAACTCGATTTGATTAAAACTTAATCAAAATGAATGAGTTATTTGTTGAAAATTAGAAATTTCCAGGCCAACTTCGCTTTTGTATTCCAGCCCTTCCAAGATAACGAAGAGCCTTCGAAATGGATCGAAAGATTTCAAGTTATATACAGGCTCTGCAGTGAAACTCCGAAAGAAGAGAAGCGATTTTAAACATTATATTAAGAAAAAACGGCTTAGGTATATGAATGTTTCCTCAAGCGCACTCCTACAATTATGGTAGAAATACATTGTCATATATGCAGCTTGATCAAATCATATATGGAGGATATACAGGGTGTCTGTAAACAAATGCGAAGGACTTAGATAGAAGATTCCTCGACGAAAATAAGCAGGGTAGTTCATATAAATTTTTTTTTCGAAATCGACCTCCCTTCCAAGATACCGCCTTTAGAAGGCGATGATGAGTTATAAAAAATTCATAAAAGTATACATAATATGATTCATTAAGTTGATGTTACTCACAAAATTTTTTTATCCCATAACTTCATTATTAGGGGTTGAAAATAACACCCCTTTATGATTTTTCTTCAAAAATTGTTTTGGTGGGATAGATTTTCGAAAAGTACTGTTTTATCATGGTTTTCCATTCAATTAAGGAGAAAAAAGTTTCTTGCAAAATTTCTATACATACAGTCAATACTTTTCTAGGAAAAAATAAAAACTTCCAAGCAGTTATGATCACTATGCATTCCATTTCATTGTACGTTCCATAAAATGAATATTCTAAGATATTGTTTATGCTCAAAATCGGTTTTAACAGAAGAAAAAAGATTTTCTATGAAACTTTTTACAAATTTTCCTTTCAGAAGAGTTAGATTTTTCTAAAAATACTTTGCAGTAATAAAATGAGTTACTCAGTTATTTAATCAACTAGGTTGTCAAAGACAGCGACTAATGGTCAAGATATTTTATGCGTGAGCGGAGCGAACGCGTTAATAGTTCGAGACCATTAGTCTCTAGATTAATAACCGTGTTGATAAGTACATTTTTCCGACGATCTCAACATGAGTAGTGCATAAATTCTTGATTGAAATACATTCTCATTTTGAAAAGACATAAACGTTTGACATGATGGAACTTCTATATTTCCAGTAGAGTTTTGACATTTCTCATGGTGCTTCTGAATACTTTGCGTACGATTGTCATGAGGATTGTACATTAAAATGGCTAGAAAATTGAACATTAAAATGGGTCATTACTGCTCAATTTCGTACTCATTAAAATCACCTTTTATTTCTAGATCCCGGAAATGGAAGTTCATTCGAATTTACAGTTGGCAGATAAATGCACTTTTGCTTTCATTCCCTGTCAAAGATATACAATATCTTATAATTTTCATTCTATAAGACACTCATACGATGAAATGAAATGAAGAGTGAACATAACTGCTTGTAGCTTTTTATTTTTCCCGAGAAGAGTATCGACTGTATGAAAAATCGAATCGGAGATCATAAGAAAATTTTATTTTTCGAAAATTGATTGATAGTTGATAGTTTACAGAGGGGTTACAGTTCACTGCGACCTTAAGGTCTATTGTGCCCCCTTACAGAGCTGTTCTGGCCAAAAACCTTCACAGCTCACCTTCCAGTTCCAGAGATCTAATGAGATCTAGTAACTGTGAAGGCTTCAACGAGGCTAGTTCCCCACTCTTACAAGTTTCTTGTCCAAGGCATTTCCTCCTCAGGCTCGTAATGCAAAGGCATTCCGTGACTAGGTGAATGGGGGTTTCTTCCTCCTCCCCACAGAACCTACACTCGTCAGTGTCCGACAATCCCATCCTCAACAGGTGCTTCCTGAGGCGACAATGTCCTGTAAGAAAGCCAGTGAGGAGGTGCAATTGCTTCTTACCAAGATCCAGATATCTTTTGGATCCCGCTGTCTCGAAGTTCCGAAGGAACTCAGTGGAATGATCCATCCCTGGGAGATTCCGCCAGAGCTTTTCCCTCTCGGCTTTCTCCTTCTCCAGAAACTCCTTCTTATAGGTACATTTAGATATACCACAGAAGGGTTCTGGGACAAAGAGTGACATTTGTGCGCCCTCTTTGGCAAGTGTATTGGCCTCTTCGTTTCCTTCGATTCCCGAGTGCCGGGAACCCAGATTTAAAAAGACCTTATTTTTCTTGCCTACCTCGTTGAGTTTGTTCCGGCACTCCCAGATCATCTTAGAATCGAGGACGTAGGAGCTCAGTGCTTTAATAGCAGCTTGACTATCTGAGTGTATGGCTATATCACACTTCTGATAGTTTCTTTCTAGATTTATATCTAGACATCTTTCAATAGCTAAGATTTCCGCGGGGGGTTGTTACTTTCAACCTAATGATAAAGTTATGGAATCTAAAAAAATTTTTTGAGTAACATTAACTTAGTGCTTCATATTATGTATAGTTTTATGACTCAATGTTTTTAGAAGCCGTAAAAAAATTTAATACTGTCAACTCGTCATTGCCTTCCAAAGTAGGCATCTTGGAAGGGGGATCGATTTACAAAAACAATGTATAAACTACCCCTGCTTATTTTCTTCGAGGATTCATCTCCCAAATTCCCTCGCATTCGTTTACAGACACCCTGACCTGTATAACCGTATATTTACCTTCGAGGTGAAAATTGACCACATCACTTCACGAAGGAAAGAACTTTCACCATTTCGATAATGTTTTTTGACAATTGGAAAGCGTTTTTCCACTATGTGATGCTCTAAGATCACTCACTCTCATATGTCAACTATCAATCTGTCCGGTCATAATCATGTGACATTTTGACTGTCAAACATGGCGCGCAATTCAAATCTTACGCTTTTATTTTCATTTGTTTCTTCTACAACATCATGAACCCACTTTAATACACGAAGAAACAAAATTCGAAACAACAGCCATCGAAAACCATTCATTATTATTATTCCCGTCGAAAATGCTGATTCGTGAAGCAACATTTCACCTCCTGGGGGTTTCAATTTTAACCCTGCACATTCCGCGAAATGAATAATAAGAAAACTGCGAAGTATTTCCATAAAACTCCCTGGAGAAATCTAAACAAATAGAACTCCAGTCTTTGTTCGAGACCTTAAAGGTCA
Organism: Propylea japonica; assembly: GCA_013421045.1. Lineage (NCBI taxonomy): Eukaryota > Metazoa > Arthropoda > Insecta > Coleoptera > Coccinellidae > Propylea > Propylea japonica. Next base: position 84,842,871 of record CM024242.1, read on the forward strand.
GAATTTCGAGACGGTTCCCTCAAATGTGAACCTTAAGGCTATTCATAAAGAAATTTATATAGAATATTAAGATTCCTTGTTAGCTTTAATGAGCAGGCCCCACCCCATCGTCTTTCTGGCCCCTTGCAGTACTCCAACGCCGAGGAGAATTTTATTTAACTTTGCCTTCAATTACATTGGAAATTCCGTTCTTAATTTACTTTGGACGAGGTTCTCTCTGCGAGAAGACTGTCTGTTTTGGGGCGCTCTTACCTTTCGGAATAATATTATTGATGTTGAAGAAGATGTTGGAGATCGATCTTGAATGAATGTTAGATGGTGTGGAGTATGGACCAATGTTTCTTAAAAACTTTTCAGGTTTTCACTGCCAGTCTCTGAAACAGAAAATTTCAATCAATCAAATGTGCTCCTGCGAAAATCTTTGCACTATTGCACTTATTTGTCAGAAGCAGATTGGAATAAAAAATTTGTTGCTGGAACGTTACATTATCCTTTTTATTTATTTTCTTTCTTTAATTTTACTGTTAGGCAACAATTTTTCCAAAACCAATTTGCTCCTGACAAATAAGTGGAAAAATTTTCGCCGGAGCACTTCATCTTAATTGAAATTTTTTAAATTATTTGTGTTTCAGAGACTAAAAGTGAAAACCTGAAAAGTTATTTAGAAATGCAGAAGCCTCCTAGATTATATTTCCATCGATATCTGATGGACCTATGATTCCTTGGATCTTTCGTTGTGATGGAATTGTAATACAGGGTTGGGACAAAGTATGGAAACCAATAAATATGTTTCGGACGAAAAGGACAATATTTGTGAAATTTTGCGGGTAAGAACAATGACGCAAATAGCACATGATGTACATTTTTGAGCGCTCGTTCTACTTGAACGAGTGCTGTATCGTTTTGCCCAAATGTCTGTAATTTTCCAAACTTGAGCCGTAAATGGTCTCAAACGATAACGTTAAACTTCCTGATGACGAATTGTAGTCAAATTCAATTATATCCGTGAGTCCGTCCGGCCGTCCGTTAGCACGATACTTTTCGAAGGGATTGTCCTGAAGAAATCTTCAGGACGAGTTCGGGTCCCAAATGGCTCGATTTAGTTAACGAGCCAAATCGTACAGGGTGGGTAAAATATGGCCATTCAAAATGTTTGTTTCCCAATATCTCAAAAAGAATAAAACCAATCGAAATGAGGTGTTACGGCCAAATGAAAGACACTCGTAACAAGCCTCATGCAAAACTTTGTGACCATTGTGTGAACAGAACCATAGAAAATTCAATTGGATTACTGAAAAAAAACTTTATATTTCCATAAAAAGATTTCCGATTCGAGTGAAACTTTTTTGTGAATCGAGATCGATATGCAGAATGTTTATTCAAAATTTCATGGCCATAGTTTTAACACAATCCTTATATTTCCATAGCAGGATATCCGATTGAAGTGAAATTTCTTCTGTAAATAAAGATTGATATACTGAATGTTTAGGCAAATTTTGTTGTCATAGTATAAACATAACCATAGAAAATTCAATTGGAATATTGAAAAGAAGAGTATTTGAATTTTCACGGCAGGAAAAGTGAAATTAATTTTATGAATGAACAAGATATACTGAACGTTTATGCGAAATTTCAAAAGAATCTGAACCATTGAATCGAGTTTTTCATTTACCTATTGATTGTTCCATATTTAATTTCTTGAATAATATCCAGAATGTAATTCTGATCGTGCTGAGCTTGTGCACTCATATACTCAGCATGAATCTTAAGTCCTATACAAAATTTGAGTATATTTGCTCCACCAATGAACGTGCGCTCAAAAGCAAGAGCTTTTCTCAACATTTTTTTAATCGTTCTTAGTTTGATATCCTTACACACATATTCTGTCACCAGTTGGTAGTAAACTAACTTTGGTATTTCTTGGCTAACAAATGAAGGGTTTTCCAATAATAGGTGTTATTTTGATATTCAAAGAAAAATGTCATTTTTCAATGTGAATGATCGGATGTTTATTTCATTACAGAGAAGAAGCTATGCCATTAATAGTGCAAAATAACATCAGGCGAATGACCACCACGACCACGCGTACAGGACCATATCCTTTTAATGAAATTCTCCACTACCAAATCGCAAAGTGGCTGCCCTATGTCCTCGATTTCCTCACGAATTCCATCTTTGAGGTCTTGATTCTCTTTCACGTTACCCCAAAGGAAGAAGTCGCAAGGTGTTAAATAACAAGATCTCGGTGGCCAATTGTGATCACCTCTTCGAAAGATAACACAGTCCGGATCATTTTCAAGCACTTCAACGACCCAATGAGCAAAGACACGATGTTGTTGATGATCAGCCAGCTTGAGTTCTTGTGTTAACTGAAGTTTATAATCCTTGAGACCCAAATATTTATGCAAAAAACGGTGTAATGAATTTTGTGGAATGCCTTATTCCAAAGAACGACGAGGATTGGACAAATCTGGTTTTCTTCAACACTTTCGGCTACAGCAGCAATATTCTCGGCTGTTCTTGAGCGACGTGCACAGGTTTCATTCTTCACATCACTAACCCGTCCCAAGAGCTCGAATTTTTCCACCAATTTCTTCATTGCTGCCCGACAAGGTGCTTCACGACAACCCAAAAATGTTCAAGTTTTAGGAACCGTCTCTGTCAAATGTTCACCATTTTTTAGTGAATTTTAATGATTTCAATGCGTTCTTGAAGCGTGTATCGTTCCGTTTATATTAATGGTGTAGTTTTTTCTTGTCAAATGTCAAAAAATCACAGCTTCAAACGTGGCATCTACCGAAATAGCGGGCTATTCAGAATAACACCTTTTATTGGAAAACCCTTTATTTATTGATTCGAATTAATTTACAGAATGTTCGAATCCATTGATTACAAAGCTGTGCTCTACCAACAAAAATTTTTTGAGAGTTGCCGAGAACGTCCTTCTATTTGGAGCATGTATTTTTTTTTTAATTCATTTTATCCTACTCGGTTTCATGCCGCAATATTCAGCAATACAATGGCAGACATCCAATCACCCCCTGTCGAAACCACCCTCGAAAAACTCCCAATTCACCCTTAAAACTTGGCGTCGCCTTTCGTCCCATTCTTCTTTCATCCCTTCACCTCTCCCACCCCCTTAACGTCGTGTTCTCCAGAAGGCCACGCTGCCATTTTTCAATTTCGTCATCCGACAGGGATGGTTAAAGGGGGTGAGTTATTGATTGAAATACGATACACTATCCAAGACAGTGTGGCTCACGCCTTAATCGAATGACGGTGTAATTTTAGAGGGTTGTCGATGAACTTTCTGAGGAGACTTTTGAGATATATTACTGTTTGCCTTGGGGGTGTGGGGGGTAATTTAATTGAAAAATTGATATGTGGTCGCTAGAGGGATGGGAAGCGAAAGTGTTCTGAAAATAATGCATGTTGGACACTTAAATATTGCTCTTAAATAGAGGATATATTCACTTGAAAAGAATTATATCATATGGGACACCCCCATGTTGTGGTATATTTGCTCAATTCGTCAATTTGTTTAATGAGCATTTAGAGTTGTTACTATGGAATGGTTGAAATTTTGGTTCTATGATAATTGATTATTAGTTTTGAAATCTGTATACATGGGAAATAACATCAATTTATCAAAAAAAAGTCGATCAATTCGTTTGAATAATCCTTTTTTCATTTCGAATGAAATAAAAGGACCAGGTATAGCTTCTGCCGTAAGGGTCGTCTAAAGAAAAGTGTAAAATTGATCGAACGCAAATTAGAGTTATTTCGATATCTCAAGTTCACAATAGATCATGGTCTCAGCTACAAATCAGTCAAAAGAGATGAGTTTGAAGCATTCAGTGATACAGATCACTAAAGAGATAGTGAATATGGATGCTCGACGTGTCCGTGAAGTTGGCACCCACTTTCTCGAAAATGAAAAAAAATTTTTTTTCATTCGTTAGTAAGTCGTTAGTAAGTATTTGTAAGTTCAAAATTTTCGTTTGTAAGTGAAGAGTATTGGTAGAAAAACACCGCATTCCGCTGGGTGCTAACTTCACGGGCATCCACTTTTTTGATTTTCTCGGAAAAAAACATATAGCCGGAAAGTCCATCGTTTGTAAGTGTTTGTAGTCGAAAATTATCGTTTGTAAGTGACCTTGTACTTAAAAAATGGCACCCTTAAAATGCGAAGTTAGCACCCACATGATGAAATTTAATTTTTATTTTTTGCCTTCGATAGTACCTCGTTAGTAAGTATTGTAACCCCAAAAAATTCGTTTGTAACCTTCCCTATCATGGGGTAAACAACCCTCAAATATGCGGAATTAGTACCCACTTTTTTAAACATTACATTTTTCTTCTTTTTGTCGAAAGTGAATCGTTAGTAAGTATTTGTAACACAAAAACTGTTGTTTTCAACCAATCCTCTAATGAGAGAATTTAACCCTTAAAATGCAAAGTTTCTATTTTGTTTAAGACAGTACCTCCATATCTAATAATTTGCAACACAAAGAAATAGCTTTTAAGCAGACTGATAATGGATTGATTTAATTATACCGTGAAAATGAGCAGTTTGCATCCACATGTTTAAGAATTTTATATTCGTGTTTTGCTTTCGATAATGAGAAAATGGCACAACCATTCCGATTTCAGAATAATATTTTGTTCTTCAACTTCCGTAGTAGGTACACACGTAATAGTAGAAGTGAATAAAAAAGTGTTTCAATCGAAAGTATAACTCAAATAATCACCAGGAATAATAAACTTTATGCAAGTGCATTTCATGTAAACGTGGACGTATACTAGTCCTAACTCACGAGACCGGCGCGGTTCAAATCAACACTTTTTTATTCACTTCTACTATTACGGTGTACTACAGAAGTTGAAGAACAAAATATTATTCTGAAATCGGAATTGGTTGTGCCATTTTCTCATTATTGAAAGCAAAACACGAATATAAAATTCTTAAACATGTGGATGCAAACTGCTCATTTTCACGGTATAATTAAATCAATCCATTATCAGTCTGCTTAAAAGCTATTTCTTTGTGTTGCAAAATTATTATATATGGAGGTACTGTCTCAAACAAAATAGAAACTTTGCATTTTAAGGGTTACATTCTCTCATTAGCGGATTGGTTGAAAACAACAGTTTTTTGTGTTACAAATACTTACTAACGATTCACTTTCGAAAAAAAGAAGAAAATGTAATGTTTAAAAAAGTGGGTACTAAATCCGCATATTTGAGGGTTGTTTACCCCATGATAGGGAAGGTTACAAACACATTTTTTGGGGTTCAAATACTTACTAATGAAGTACTATCGAAATCAAAAAACAAAATTCAATTTTTCAACATGTGGGTGCCAACTTCGCATTTAAGGGTGCCATTTTCTCATGATTTGTTTGTTAAAAAACAATTTTTTTTGTGTTACAAATACTTACTGAGGATTTACTTTCGAAAAAAAGAAAGAAAAATGTGATGTTGAAAAAAGTGGGTACTAATTTCGCATATTTGAGGGTTGTTTACCCCATGATAGGGAAGGTTCAAACGAATTTTTTGAGGTTACAAATACTTACTAACGAGGTACTATCGAAGGCAAAAAAAATAAAAATTAAATTTTTCAACATGTGGGTGCTAACTTCGCATTTTAAGGGTGCCATTTTTTCAAGTACAAGGTCACTTACAAACGATAATTTTCGACTTACAAACACTTACAAACGATGGACTTTCCGGCTGTATGTTTTTTTTCCGAGAAAATCAAAAAAGTGGATGCCCGTGAAGTTAGCACCCAGCGGAATGCGGTGTTTTTCTACAATACTCTTCACTTACAAACGAAAATTTTGGACTTACAAATACTTACTAACGACTTACTAACGAATGTAAAAAAATTTTTTCTCATTTTCGAGAAAGTGGGTGCCAACTTCACGGACACATGCTCGACTGGTGTTTTATGCATGTATGCTGGTAAAAATATATATAAGCTTGGTAAACGTCTAATATCTGTTGCAACAAAGGTACAAATAGTGACTGCAAGAGAAGCTGCACAGAAAATGGAATGGAGCGACCATACAAGGAAAGTCCAAGGTTTCGGTCAATTTCAACATTGATGGTGATTAGAGAAGCTGCTATTAAGATGAGGCAAAACCTAGAACTGAACAGACGCACTAAGTATATTCATATTTATTCCATGTATACTCTTACAATAATAGCCTAATTTTTCTGTGATATCTTCTATGAATTTATAATGAAAATATATAGTATATTCACGGAAGTTTGAGCGCATAGTAGGCGTTTGTTTATTAATTCGAAATTGGCAGTATTTGCTGTCATAACGTAAAATAAAGTCAACGTTGCCGAATGTACCCGGCCTCGTCCGACGAGCTTGCTAGTCATCAGATAACTCTATGCAATATTGACAACATTGCGTATCAATCTGACAAGACAATGCCCCACATAACCTAAAATTTTAATATACACAGTGGAATATGCCAAATTTCCATGGCCAACCGACGGCTCAATTTTTCGTGAACGGACTATACACATGAAATACCGAATTTTATTGAGAATCGTGGCCTTAAAATATGAAAATAAAGCATCCTAAAGGGAAAACGAATTCCGCGTCAACTCGCATTACAGTTTTCCCTATATTTCTAATCGAAATTACAGATTTTATATACAAATTCATCTTCAGTGCCATCTGTTGGTCAAATGTAAACTAAAAATTGTAGTAGTTTTTCAGTACTACGAATGCAAGGCCGTTTCTTATCCTTCTATACTTTATGATCTTAGCACTTTACATGGTTCTACTGGAGTACATGGTAACGAAATGACAGGTCCACTGGTGGGAGAAGGAGGCTTAACCTCTTTCATTGGGCTAGATATCTTTTAAGATTTCCCAGACAATCATCAAACTTTGGCAGTTAAGAAATGGAATCGAAAGAGAAGGATAGGATCCTGGAAAATGGCCGAAGGCCACAAACAGACTGAATCATTCTTTTCTCACTCATCGAGCTGAACCAAAAAGTCCTTTTTGTCAGTAAATTAGAACTGAAAAAATGTCAGGCAACTATCAGGACACTATTTATCTTTCTTCTGCCAAGAACTCACCGATATAGCTAAATACCTTCTCTGCAATTGTTCAACTGTCCATGAAAAAAACCTGCGACACACTAGGTCATGTTTCCTTAAACCAGATCAACACATAAAAACAGATCTAAAGGTCGAGGTGCTGTGGGGTTTACATAGCCTTATAGATTCTAATTTGATCTTGAATATTTCATGTTCGTGGTCTCAAAATTCTAGCTCGCTCTCGCGATTAAAGTTTTCGATTCTTACCAACTTCTTGATTCACCAAGTCGAATCAAACTTTTTTCGCTAGACCATTCAACATCTTAAATTCCCATCCAACTTTCCGTTCGAATAAGGATATCTACAGATCTCGAAAACCCACCCCCACCCCTCCAAAACTCAAATCATCCCAACGAATCCTGCCAGCGGCTATACCTCGAACATCATCCATATTTTATTCGCGAAATTTTCAACTCTGCGGCAGTAGAATTAACTTTATTCAAGCCCCTATAAAACATCCTCGAAGTAGACGGTTATTGGTTCGATTTAGATAAGTCTTGGGCCAAGTAAAGTTCACCGCGCCAATTTAAAATTGGCCTGAGGGCGCCCAAGAAAGCCCGAGGTCTCCAATTGGTCCTATCTGAGATAAAACACGGGCACAGTAGAAATTATTTCCAATTTCGCGAGAGAAAGCTTATATTTCTCTGAACTCGGTTCTCGGAGAACGATAAGGTTGATTAGGGAACGCCTCGACGCAGTTGCGTAGACGGGGCTTTATGGTTCAGTCGGAATTTTGAGGGTTTTGTCCGGTTTTGACGCTTCCGAAGTAACAGTGACCTCAATGAAGATTTTGAAAATGTGAAAATAGAGATACGCCCTGCCATATGCCGAAGGTTCACTCTTGAAATACTGATTTAACTGTTTGAAATTGAAACTAAATATACCTAAATCCTAGAAGAGTGAGTTTTGAATGTTTTTAGTACAAAAGTTCAATACTCCATTTTAAAGTAGTGATAATTGTGATGAAAAGCTATAATACTTCAGAAAATCGAGGACGCTAAAGCGTTCAAAACTCTAGAAGCGAGGACCGTGTTCGATTATCTCAATCAACCAGAAATGTAGATGGAATTCTGGGATATCGAATTGCATTTTTAATTCAGTGATCAAAAGCACAAAACGAACAAGTCCTTCGAGTTATGAAAGATATAGAATGAAAAAATTCAAGAAAATCCCTGAGCAATAGCTTTTGTGCGCTCGTTCTTTGTTGGAGCAATAAGACTATTTCCTCCTTTTATATAGAATTGGAGATACCAAATATATAAATGCAGGATCACAGCACAATCAGAATTATATTCTGGAAATTATTCACAAAATGAAATATATAGAAAAAATAATTACAGAAATTAAATTCTATGGTTCAGATATTATGCGGTCGTCTTGAAATTGTGCATGAACATCCAGTATATCAGTATTGATTCACAAAATGAATTCCACCTGAATCGGTTATCCTGTTATGGAAATATAGAGATTCTTCTTTTCAATATTTCCATTGAATTTCCTAAGTCGCGTTCACACTATGCCGAACCACATCATTCGACACGTTCGATTTCAACATCGGTGTGGACGTGAATCATTCGATTCGACTTCCTTTGATCTGGACTGCGGTCATTCGGGTTGGAAGCGACATGATTCGATTCGACTTCTACCACGTCCACACTAATTCGACTTTGTCAAACGACACAAGTCGAATGATGTCGTTCGGCATAATGTGGACGCGACTCTATGGTTCTGTTGACACTGTGAACACAAAATTATGCTTGAAAATTCAATAATAGTATTCATTTACAAAAAAAATTCACTTGAATCCTGTTATGGAAATCTAAAAATTCTTGTTTTCAATGTTCCAATTGAATTCTGCATAAACATTCAGTGTATCAATCTTCATTTACAAAATACATTCAATTTGAATCGGATAATTTTTTTATGGACATAATATGAAGTTTCTAATTTTCAATATTCCAATTGAATATGTAGTTATATACACTATAGCCACAAAATTTTTCATGAAATCAGAATTGTGGAATGTCGACATTCTTAATTGAAGATTTTCTTATTTTTTGAATAATTTCCTGAATATAATTTCGATGGTGCTAAAATTTTTATCAATATATTTAGTATCAATCTCAAGTCCTATGCAAAATTCTAAGGTAATAGGCTTATTGCTTCATTAATGAACGAGCGGTCAAAAGCCTCTGCATAGGGCTTCTCTCGAATTTTTTCCCGAACTTCATAGGTTTTCATTCCCAGTCTGTGAAACACGGCAAAGAGGAATAAAATAAATATTTTGAATACATCAATAATAGAGAACCTACTATTGAATTTACGATTGAATTAGAACAGAGTAATCAATTTTTTTCTAGATATTATAATAAGAAAATTTATAATTATTCGAAAACAAACTCACATTATAAATATCTTATTTTATTCTATCTATCATCAATTGCATGTAAAAACAAGTATTGAAAAAACATTTTATGATAGGACTTTTTCAATTTCATCTACACCTGAAATTAGAATAATGAAATGCCTTCATTAAAGAGTTCCTACTAGATAATCAATAACCTCCAATTTTTTAGAAAAAAACCATTTCAAATTGGAACGAAAAATATCTAATCAAAATTCTAATGATCAGGTACAAACAGAAGACCGTCAAGAACCACTAGATTTGTTGAACGCCATTCTTTATATTTCTAGCCTTTCAGAAAAAAAATAAGAAACATTGGTCCAAATTCAACATGAGAACTGTTTTCAAAACACAAAATGATTTCAGATCTATTTAACCAGAACGAAACGAAATGAAATGGACAGGAGAAACATCAAACACAAATAAGTGCAAAGATTTTCGCAGGAACACTTCATCTTAATTAGAAATGTTTTAATTATTTCTGTTTCAGAGATTGAGATTGAAACCTATAAAGTTTTTTAGAAATCTCTGAAATTGTCGATTTAGACAATTTCTCCATATATACCCAAAATAACATTCCACAACTCAATCAACCCATCGTCCCAAATCAATACCACCCCAATTTTTCCACCCCGTACCGACAAAATCAAGGGTGTTTCCCGCTTCCAAGGGTCGAATTTTCCGAATCACTCTCCTCCTCGCGACTGCGTCTTTTCCCTTCTTCTTTTCTCCGGACCTTCTCCCCTTATTCTTTGTTAATTGCATCCCTCGTCCTACCCCCCGTCCCTCCAACCATTAATTTTCGTCTCTCCGGTCTTACCCCTCACCCTGCCACCCCCCGGGGGCCGAGGAAAAAGTTTCTCTCTCCGACTTAAAGTCTTCGTTGCGTGGATTCCATTTATTAAGCCGAGTTTTCGGTGGAACGCTGAGGGAAAACCTGCCAGTTTTGTAATTAGTTATTTATGATGGGAATCGTTATGAGTTAGAGACGTATTTGTGTCGTTGCAGGGGAGGAATAGAAACATATGACGGTTCCCTCGCGGAATGATAGGGCTGAATTCTTCGGCCATCATTGGCGATTATTCGTTGAAGAGGTTTTCCATGATCGTTTTTCTTGTAACATCAAAGTTGGAAAAATTGTGAAGGAGTGTAAAACTGATAGCTTACAAATAATTCTTTCTATTTCCCTACCTTGAATCAACAGAAGACCTAATATCTAAACTTGTCATCTAGTAAAGTTGGACTTCCAAATTTGGGCACCGTTCGAGTCGACGATAGGTTAGAAATAGTGAATACAAATTCAACGAAATATCCTGGTGTTTATATAGACCAACATTTAAAAGTGGGATCGACATATAGTCCGTTCACGAAAGGTTGAGCCGTCGGTTGGCCATGATAATTAGACATATTTCACCGTGTATACTAAAATTTTAGGTTATGATGTTTATTTTCTTGTCAAATTGATACGCAATGTTGTCAATATTGCATAGAGTTGCCAGATAACTCGCAAGCTCGTCGGAAGAGGCCGGGTACATTCGGCAACATTGAATTCATTTTACGTTATGACAGCAAATACTGCCAACTTCAGATAAATAAAGAAACGCCTACTATGTGCTCAACCTTTCGTGAACGGAGTATATGCATTATTTGACAAGGAAGCTAAGGGGAATTGCATACAGATTTTGGTCAATACGTGAAGATATCCAATCCACAAGACATCTCCAAATACTTTATGACGCACTAGTACAATCGCAACTCTCATATGGAATCATAGGATGAGGAGGTGTCTTGGGTTGTCATAAAAAAAGCCTAGATGTCTTGCAAAAACATATTTTAAAAATTATGTATCGAAAGAATACATCGACAGATATACGAAATATCAAAAGTATTGGATATAAGGCAGATCCATATCACTATAAAAAAACAGAGGGCAGAAAAAAGAATACGACGGAGAAGCTGCAAATACCTAGCTCCGAGATTGTACCCAAAAGTGCCTACCGAAATAAGAGAACTAAGAAACATAAAGAAATTCAAAAAGGAAATGAAGAACTGGTTGACTTCAGAAGATCGATCAATGGTGCATAAAATAATCAACTCAACATAAAGAATAATGATAATAATTAAAAAATTAAATATGAATCAAGAAAAATGAAACGAACCCGATTGTAACAGATATTCCCGAACGTGACTGTGAGGCCAATGAAGACCAAATATATAGAACAGCGTGACGGGGAGAGGAAGCTTGGAAAGAACAGAATTTTTATTTTAGTGTTTGATAAATTTGTTGTAATGATTTCACCGGTCATGATTAGCGATTATTCGTCGAGATGTTTGGCTTGTTTCGAATGGGTTTTCCACAGTTGTTCATAACATCATATCTCATCATATTATTATTATTAATATAAGAGCTGGGATCGTAGGGATTAAGTTAGCCCTACAAGAACTTCGCCGACTATGATCTCTTGTTCTCTACCAAACTCATCCCTGGAAATCTAGGCAGATTTCAATGGAGATGATAAAACCGAAAACCTCCGGAGAGCCTTGGCCGTGACCTCTTCAATTGTTTTTAGACCAGCTATCTCTGGACACTTACATATCATATGTTCAGCTGTTTTTGCTTATCATCTACAGAGCCAGAAAATCTTATCCGCTGACTTTCCCATACGACATTGCCCCGTCAGCATTCGCACCATCACTCGACGCTCAGCTCGTGATAGCTCTAGGTGCTTTCCGGTACAGGTAGATGAAACCAATAAGATTTTTTTGGCCTGAGTAAATTCAAGAGTGTTTCTACCGCCGGTTGTTTAATTTTTCAACTTCCATTGCGAGACCGCTTATATTGGCCTTTTCCCAAGCCCGCAGGAAGGCTCAGGTCCGGCAGGTATTAAACTTGAAGCTTTTTCGTTTCCTTTAAGATCACAAAGCTAGTAATATCACTTTATTTGTTTTGACGGTTCTATGGCCGGAGGACAGAATGAAATATTCGGCATTGATTGGCGATTATTCGTTGCGATGTTTGGCTCGTTCATCATAGAGGTAGATTTTAAAGTAGTTGTGAAGAAGTATTATACTGATGGTTTGAAAACTTAAGATGGACTTGTCGTAGCTCTTCTAATGGTTTTCTATCTATCAGAATTTCAAACAAAAACCTTTGCCAAAAAGGAAAGCATATCGCAATGTACGAGATGTTACTACTGGAAAAAGGATATTGATAACCTCTGACAGCAATGCAGACTTACAAGAGATTGACTTTCCATCAGTACGATCAAAGCTAGTCTGGGAATACAAACTATCAATCAATGCTTAAACAACCAGGTCTATCTTGTATGGGTACCTGGTCATACTGACATGCACGGAAGTAAATGGTATTGCATCATTGTTCTATGTAGAATGTTAACTCGATTCTTGAAAGCTCTGGAAACCAATCACTATCAATATATCCAGTTCCAAACATTTGAAATGCTTAGTTCAAGTAGATGACCAATGTTCTCGACTCTCAGAAGTATTCGACTCAGTATAACTATTTTATATCAAAAGTTCAAAAAAGAGTATTGAAATCTTGGTTTCAGAGTGATGATACGATTCTTGAAAGTTCCGTCAGTCCAAGTAGTTTCACCAACGGGCTACCTTCGCCTTATTATAGGAATGCATATTGTGATGTAAAAAAATCTATATTGTTTGACATCAAAGTACCCCAATAAGCGCTTGACTCACTGTCAGCACAGTCAAAGCTAGTTCAGAAATGATATCTGTCACAAAATGCACTCGGGCAAATCGGATCCAGCTAGTATTTCACCTGGAGCCTATTTTACCAAAATACTTTGCACTTTGCCTTCCGACAAATTTGTAAAGAGAAAATTAATTATGTTGCACAACATTTTTCCCAACATTCAATCTCTTTGAAGAGCTTTTGTCTTTGCACTTGACTTTTCGCATTGCACTATTCAATTATGAATTCTTAATTCATTCGGAAAGTAGTTTGGTGCAATAGGCCCCGGTCATACAGCAGTTCACGGCAACTTAATGGCAGACCATTTGGCAAGAGGTATAACCCCTTCCATTGAGCTAAAATCATTTTGCAATTTCTAAGTCAGTCACAAAACATTAGTATTCATCAATATTGAACCCTTATTCCTGACAAAGAAGCACCAAATTCCATGAGACTTCACCATAAACCATCAGTTCAATGATACATTCATGAATTTAATTTATCTACAATCGTTATGTCGATCAAACTCAAGCCCTATGCCGAGAACCCAACAAAAACCGTATTGACTATTTTATTCATTCCCGTAAAAAATAACATGGATAAACATTTCATTACCATTAATATCCAATGAAAATCTGTTTGAAAAGTTATATTTCTTTAACTGAAAAACGACCCTCACATCCATAACCACCAAGTTATACCAACATTTTCAAGCCCTACAATATCACTGATGAATTTATCATATAAAATTCTCTATTCTTCATTGAAAAACATCCCCTAAATGCATAACTACCAACCAATACCAACAATTTCATCCCTTATATTTCGCTAAAAAAATTCTCGTAGAAAATATTGTATTTTTCATTGAAAAACAACCCCTATATCTATAACCATCAACCAATACCCCCAAAACGCATCCCCGATGCCACCATAACCTATATAAGCTGCATCATCCCGCCGACGTTCAAACAAACACCGCAACCACCCTCTAAGCGTAACCAAACCTACCCCCAACCCCTAGATATCAGACGTAACTTTCGTCGGATCGGAACCACCGTAGTGATCTTCCAAAATTCTCCTCCCTACCCTGACTACCCCAACATGTGAATGTGTGTTGGTTCATTCATGAAACGGGATACCGGCGACAGAGGGGGATGCGTAAGGGGTGAGGGGGGTGTAAAATACGTTCATGTGTAATTTACGTTGTAGGGTTTGAGGAGGATTTCCGGGTCACGCGGACTTTGCTCCTAGTGGTGATTTTATGACTGGGGGTGGTTTTTTTTGTTGTATCTGGACGGTGTTGTTTCGTGTATATATATTTTTTCTTCAAGATTTAAAGCTGAAAACGATTAACTGAAATTATTGATAAGGGCTGTGTTGTCGAATGAAAGTCAGTTAGTCTTAATTTCAAACAAATGTTGGATGTTTCTAAAAAACTTTATAGATTTGCACTCCCAGTCTCTGAAACAGAAATATTCAAACAAATTTCAATTCAGATGAAGTGCTCCTGCGAAAATCTTTGCACTTATTTGTCAGGATCAAATTGGTCTTGAAAAAATTGTTGCCTAACAGTACTTAAAACTGAAAAAGGAAAAAAATGGAACGGACAATTTAACGTTTCGGTGTCTATATGAGACACCTTCTCCAGACAAACTTGTAAAATCATCAGAATTGTGTGTTTTTTCATTTGCAGTCTAATTGACATTGAAAGTTGTCAATACATAGAGATGTCGATTTATTTAATTTTGAAATTTCCTGGTATCATTTCTTTCTTCAATAAAGCAATCCAAATACGATCTCTTCCAACAGAACAATTAGCCAAATTATCTACTTCATCCAACAAAATACATGTAGATCCCTTAATTTTCCTTTCATAATTATCAGGTTCCGTCATTAGGATCTTGGTGTTGTTCCAGTTCATCATATGATCTTCGCTATTTGAACATACATGATCAGCGATTTGTGATCTTGTAATGTCTCTATTTTTGATGTTGTTCTTATGTTCCCGTTTTCTTTTCTCAAAAGGTCTTGATGTCTATCTTGTATGAGATTTTCCAATATACAGGGAATATTGTTTTACTGTTAGGCAACAAATTTTTCAAGACCAATTTGCTCCTGACAAATAAGTGCAAAGATTCTCGCAGGAGTACTTCATTTTGATTGAATTTTTTTTAATTATTTCTGTTTCAGAGACTGGAAGTGAAAACCTATAAAGTTTTTTAGAAATGCAGAATAATCTAAAACTATATTTCAATCGATATTTGCAATGTTGAATGTGACTCTATTTTGTGGTTTTTCAACAAATCGAATGAATAGAAAAAAATATTTGGTTCAGTGGAAATAAGCCTTCGATGTCAATATTTCAGCTTATTCTTTTCAATTTAAACATACAAGCATAACACTTACAATACGGGAAGACGGAGGTTTTTTCTTAATTTTTTTATTTGTGCTCTTGTATCATATGGAGAAATGTGAGGTGTCTCGTTTACATTTTTCTCTACTAATACTAAAAAATACGAATGCTATTTTGTTTGAAATTCGATAGATTTCGTAGAAGCCATATCTCGAGAGAATATAATACCTATGTATATTGAACGTTAATTTTCGAACTTTAAATTGAAGAATCTACAATTATCTGAAAGATTGAATAAAGAATTAAGGTTATATGAAATGATCGAATAAGTTATCAGAAATGTATGCTCATTAGGACTATAGTTTTTTGGGAGAAATGATGAATTCTCTTTCAATACTTTTTGTAAGTGTGAGTCTGCCAGTTTTACATTCAAGCTAACTATACTTTATTATTTCATCAAATGAAACAGTAAGAGAGCAGCTACTGAAATTTGAGAAAGAACGAGAGAAAGAATCAGTTTTTTTTCTGTAGGTACCTTATTATGACTTCCCTAAATTTAACGGATTTCGAATTAATATTCGAACATTCAACGTATCTGTAGGATCTCTTCCTGAGCTGAAAACTTCAGACATTTACGATCTGAAGTTATAAAAACTCAGTTTGGTGTATCAAAGTTACAGAAATTGAATAAATTGTTTATAATTGAAATAAAATTGAAAGACCCTTATATCAATTCAGAAGCTTTTGCTCGCTCATTCATATTGAAAAGGCGGTTATTAAAATTTTAATACTTTGAGAGCTACTGGTTATATTCTATTCATTTATGAATTGAACTGTCTCATTCGAATATTAAACCTGACCTGAAAACTTCCTCTTGAAACTTTTTTTCCGGAAGTTATCGTGTTTGTTTGAAAAATGTCAACGATATAACTGTAATATAGACGGACAGTTGCATTTTCTCATAAAAAAATAATAAATGTTTTTTCCCTTGCGAACTATCTGGAGGCTTGAATATTGCTTCACCTGTTTTAATCAACGCTTTTTCCCTACCGTCAAAATTTCACCGTTACCTATATGTTACGTAAAAATCAAATTTTTTCGATTTTTTTGAAAACTATCCCAACCAAAAATCATCATGACATTTGTTTTAGTTTTTCTATCGTTATTGAGCTCATAATTGAATAATTCCGAACCTATTGGATGAATTGAAAAAAACCCATAAGAGAACGATCAATTTATCCAAGTGAAAAATTTTAATATATCGATTGAAATATAATCTGGGAATATTCTGCATTCTCTCCGCTATCAGTATACTGATAGCGGAGATCATATGATGAAATGGAACAACACATAGATCCTAATAAAGGAACCTCATAATTATAAAGGGAAAATTGAGAAATCCACATATGTATTTTGTTGGATGAAGTAGATAATTTGGCCAATTAATTTTTCTGTTGAAATAGATCGTATTTGGATTGATTTATTGAAAAAAAAATGACATCAGGAATTTAAATAAATCAACATCTCTATGCGTTGACAACTTTCAAGGTCAATTAGACTGCAAATGAAAAAACACACAAATCCGAAGATTTTACAAGTTGGTCTGAAGAAGGTGTCCGATATAGAGACTGAGACGTTACATTATCTTTTTCATTGATTTCCTTTTTTTAGTTTTACTGTAAGGCAACAATTTTCTCAAAAACAGTTTGCTCCTGATGAATAAGTGCAAAGATTTTTGCAAGAGCATATCATCGTAATTAATTTTTTTTTAATTATTTCTGTTTCAGAGGCTGGGAGTGAAAACCTTGAAGTTTTTTTAAGAAACGATCAATTTGTCCAAAGGAAAGATTTTCATCACGTCTGAGGGAACTGGAGGGTGTAATGGTATGTTCCATAGGAAAAAACAAATTATCCACAAAGAAAACTTTCAACTAAGACCATTATGGACAGCCTCATCTCCACACACTAAAAC
This sequence comes from Propylea japonica, assembly GCA_013421045.1. NCBI lineage: Eukaryota > Metazoa > Arthropoda > Insecta > Coleoptera > Coccinellidae > Propylea > Propylea japonica. Next base: position 84,860,437 of record CM024242.1, read on the forward strand.
AACTCTGCGGATACTACATTTAATGCATAATAATATAAAGGTGTCCCGGAAAATGTGAGAAATCTCTCGGATTCAGATGAAAAATTAAGATGATAATTCCCATATTGTTTTTCCTAGTGGCTCTCCTAAATGACGCCACTGGAAATTCATCTAAGTGAAATAAATTTCAATCACTTACTTCTTTCATTGTTTTTTTCGAAAACGGTTTATTTTATCGACACTGAACAAGAGTACCTTTCCTTTAGCTAAATGTTCATGGCTTCGGTCAATAAACTGTTATTATTAAATTATTTTTATTTCTTTCTTATTTTTCGATCTAAGTGAAAACAACAAAATCTCCCTTCCCTCATAAAGCAAACCAAACTCTCCAGCCAAACAATATAAAATTCACCAACCCCAAAGTAGCGGTGAATCGATACCTCCTTTCCTAAACTCTAAACAACAAAATGAATATTTATCAAAATCACGCTTTTAACTCCACAAAACTTCCCTCAGACCGCTTCAGATTCTCCATCTCCCATTTCAAATTCTAATCTGACAACTCCAAGACAGAATATGGAAAAGCTTTTAAATATCCCCAAACATTAGACTCCTCATCACCGACGCTAACAGGGCATGCGCTCTGGGAGCTGCAACAATATTTTCTGCCGGATAAAAACTACTAACAGAATTAGAAAGTTCGGGATTGAGTGCGAAGGAAATTTTGGATATCTGGATGCGAAGCCGGATACGAAAGCTGGATGCCTGCTTATTTTGTTTCGTTCCGACCGTGCTTCGTATTTCGTAATGAAGAAAGATGTCTAATTAAAAATTATGAATGCATTGGTAGCCTTGGATTCGTCTACTAGAGAGCCCACGGTATACCAGGTAGGCGGAAGAAGGTTAATTGTTTAGGGTCTTCCAATAAGAGGTGTTGTTTTTGATATTCAAAGAAATTCCATGTTTCAATATAAATGATCAGATGTTTATTTCATCTAAAGAAGAAGTTATGTCGTTAATAGTGGAAAATAACATCAGGCAAATGACCACCACGACCACGCTTACAGCACCATATCCTTTTAATGAAATTTTCCATAACCAAATCGCAAAGTGGCTGCCCTATGTCCTCGATAGCCTCACGAATTCCATCTTTGAGGCCTTCAATCGACGCTTGGCTATTGGCGTAGAACTTCTCTTTCATGTGGCCCGAAGGAAGAGGTCGCAAGGTGTTAAATCCAAGATCTCGGTGGCCAAATGTGATAACCTCTTCGAGAGAAAACACGGTCGTCCGGAAACTTTTCCCGCAAAATATCAATGGTTCCGTTGTTTGTGTGGTCCGTAGCACCGTTTTGTTTGAACGTAAACGTTGTCCAGATCAATACTTTCCAATTTCGGCCATAAAAAATCATACCTCGATAGCGCAATCCCTTCACCGTGACTGATGCTCCAGCTTAACTTTCGAAAAAAGTGAGGTCCAATGACTCCGTCGGACCATAAACCGCACAAAACTTTCACACGTTGAGCATAGAGGCTTTTCAACAATAACTCTTGGGTTTTCCGAGCGCTAGATGAGACAATTTTGCTTGTTGACGAAGCCACCGAGGTAAAAATGGGCTTCATCACTCAAGATGATTTTTCGATGGAATTCCGGATCATTCCCATGCATTTCAACGACCCAATCAGCAAAGACACGACGTTGAGACCCAAATCTTTATGCAAAATACGGTGTATTGACGTTTGTGGAATGCCTAAATCCAAAGAACGACGAGGAATGGACAAACCTGGGTTTTCCTAACACTTTCGGCTATTGCAGCAATTATCTCGGCTGTTCTTGAGCGACGTGCAAGGGTTTTATTCTTCGCATCACTAACTTTTCCCAACAGCTCGAATTTTCCACCAATTTTTTCATTGTGGTTCGACAAGTTGCTTCACGACGACCCAAAAATGTTCGATTTTACGAACCGTCTCTGCCAAATTCTCACCATTTTATAGGGACTATTCAAAATAACACCTCTTATTGAAAAACCTTTATGTCAAGGGTTATCTTGAAAAGATTAGAAAAAATGGAAATAAGTGCAATGTGCAAACAGCACTTATTCAAGATACTACCATGGCTTGTCTAACTAAACCTCATGGTTTGAATGAAGACCATAGGATTCATGAGGTGCATGTGCTCGTGCAATGAGAGGTTTTGATCCAATAGATAACTCTTATGTTTTCTAATGATATTTGAGACTGAAAACTGCTGCTCTCATTCTCGGATTCTGGTCATTCATTAATTCAACTTTCTCAAACCCTTAACAAACACCGAAAATTTCAAAGGTTTGATGTTGTACATGTCAGAGTTTTACACATGTGAATGATGAGGTTTCAGGTTGAATTGAAATTAAGACAGGAATGTAAAAAAATGAATGACTTAAGTAAAACCTGAGTAGATATTCCTCATGAAAAATTTCCACATAAAAATTTCCGCTTTGACGTTGAAAACATTCTAATCCATGGGCCAACGCCTGTTTTTTATAATGATTACCAACAATCTGAATATTTGTGAGTAGCTTCAATTTGACGAGACGCCCAACTTTTTCCTCTACGAAAATTCTCGATAGTGAGGGCTAACACAGTATTTATTAGGTACTAACAGCTATTTTATAAATTGAATCTTGTAACAATTTTATTGCAGATTGAAAACAATAATTGTCCTACAAAATGATGATTCTAACAAAGTGTCCCCACTCCCAACATATAACAACAACTAGTCTAAAAAATTATTACTAACCGGCTGATATTTTACTGTTGCTTAGCAAATATTTCATTTATGAATTGGTCACATTGTCTACCAATTGAGTGGTACGTTTTTCCAGTCCTACCTCAGAAATTGTACCACAGAACAATAAAAATGTTTACAAACAATTGACAATTTCCGAGCGTAGGACTGGAAAACGTACCACTCAATTTGTAGGACAATGTGACAGTTCATAAAAGAAACATTGATAAGCAACAGTGAAAAATCAGCCGGTAAGTAATGTTTTTTTTAGACCTACTTAGTTGTTGTTATATGTAGAAAGTGGGGGACACTCTGATAGAATCATCATTTTTGTAGGACAATTATTGTTTTCAATTTGTGATGAAATTGTTTCAAGATTTAATCTATAAAGTAGCTGTTAGTAATAAAATTTGAACAGTCACCCATTCAACACTTTCGACGTCTCCATACTGTATTAGCCCACACTATCGAGAATTTTCGTAAGGGAAAAAGTTGGGCGTCTCGTCAAAATGAAGCTACTCACAAATATCCAGATTGTTAGTAATCATCATGAAAAACAGGCGCTGGCCCATGGACTATTCTGTTCTTTCTCTAATCCTCTAGGTAGGTACTTGTGTTTTATAAAATCAATATGACTCCAATAAATGCATTTGCCTTATGACTTATTTTTTAGAAAATCACTGAATGGGACAAAAATCAAATAAACTTCCTGTTTGAGTTTTTGCAGTCGATTACAGTTCATTGAATATTTACCAATGTTTTCTTCAATTCCACGCTCCTTATCTGACATGAAGTACCAAAACTGTTATTCATACAAAACACCATCACTTCTCAACCAAACTTCAAACATTTTTCCACCAATTCCTCACACATCATTCAGTGTTACCCGACCAAAAATTCCGAAAGAACTAACGCAAAAATCGTACCTTATTTCCTTGCAAGAAAGGGTCAACCATACCTCTCACCCCTATTCACCTTTACGAAGGGTCAGAAATAAAAATAAATCTCGTCCAACTTATTAAAATGACATGGAAATACATGCCGGAGGGTATCTACCGGTCATCGGTAACTGGACAAACCTGTTTTGGATTTTTCCGATTTTTTTTTGAGCCAGGTCCGAATGGGTAAGAAGTGGTCATTCATGCTCACCCTAGGGGTAGTTGGGATTTGTTTTCAATGGGACCTAAGGGAGGGCGCAATCACATACGGTTTGAATCGTGGGAACAGTGTCCAGGTATTAGAAGGTCTAGGAAGTCGTGGTTACCTGCTGGTAGTAATGATATGCGTGTTAAACGTATAGAAGGAAGTTTAGATTTATTTGGTGTCGGAAGAGAATGGTAAATTACTGTTAGATGATTGATTGCTATTTTTAGATTTTTAAATTCGTTTCTAACTCAGGATATACTGGGTGTTTCTATGAAACAAGTTCCTGTAAATGTAGGTCGGTCAATGCATTGTTTCCAATAAACAGCGGGCTGAAGTTTTACCTAAAAAACTATAAGAGAAGTCCTGAGTAGTGGCTCTTTTATTGATGTAGCAATAATGCTCTTACCTCAAAAGTTTGAATAGTACTTGAGATTCATGTTAAAAATATGAATGTTTAATCTGAACACGATCGCAATAGTATTCTGGAAATTATTCAGTAAATAAAATATATGAAAAATCAATTATTAAAAAGGATTCTATTCTATAGATTTGATGAAGCTGATCCTCTTGATATTTTGCATGAAAATTCAGTACTTATATTAATCTTTGTTCACAAAATAAATTTTTCTCGAATGAGATATCTTATAATGTAAATGAAGAGATTTTTCTATTCAATATTCCAATTAAATTTCGTATGGTTCTGTTATAACTATGCCACCAAATTTTGCATGAGGCTTATTAGGAGCATCTTACATATGGCCTCAATATTTGACTTCCATTGGTTTCGTTTTGTCTTAGATATCGAGGAACAAAAGCTTTGAATGGCCATATTTTATGAGACCCCTGGTAAGATTTTGATGGTTAATAAACACAATCGCTGCATGTAGGAACCGAATTCACTCTGAAAATCTCAAGTCTCTAGGACAATCCCTTCGAAAGTTATTATTATATGGTGTTTGGTCTTCACGGCCGGACGTCCTCACCGACAAAATTGAGTTTGACCACGAATTTGTCATCGGGGAGTTTTCCAAAATAAAAGAATACTTGAAAATTGGTTGTTAGTTCAAAATATCTCAGAAGCGTACCACTTTTATATGGTCAGTATTTAGGTGGAACTTACCCTGTATCTTGGAAACAATGCATTTCCGAATCTACATTTATGGAAACTATTTCAGAAGATGATCTGAGGAATTACCCCCTTAAATTTTTCGCATCAGAAACACCCTGATCTGTTAATTATTTTGGCAACGTTATTCCAAATATCCCAGGTGTTTCATAATACACGTGCGGGGGTTCAGGATGTTAGCGATGATTCAAAAATAAGAAGATTTTCAAAATAAAGAGTGTTGAAACGGAAAAAAATCGGTTTTTCCGAATAAGAAATCGTGTCTCGAGAATTTCTCCCGCACCTTTGTCGTGCAAAAAACAGCTTTCGTGAAACGTCAATGTTCTTTACACAAAAAAGGTACTACTGACGGGTCTTATGCTCTGGAGTACTTTTTCCATCAGAATAGAAGTTGTTGGAAATAACTCCCACTAACCAACTAACCAATTAAAACATGAGGAAAAAAATCTGCACAAAACATAGCTCCTCTATTTTTCTCTTGCAAAATTTCGATACAGTCGATACTTTTCTCAACAAAAATGAAAACTCACAAGCAGTTATGATCGCTGTTCATTCCATTTTATCGTATGTTTCATAGAATGAATATTCAAAGATATTGTTTATGCTCAAAATTGATTTTGACAGAAGAAAAAAGATTTTCTTTTATTCTTTCTACAATTTTAATTTTCAGAAGGGTTCGATTTTTTTAATGAATGCTTTGCAGTAATTACTCAGTTGTAAAAATGGTAGTTTATTCGAATTTGCATCTCAGAATATTCATTCTATGAAACATACTATGAAATGGAATGAACAGTGATCATAACTGCTTGAAAGTTTTTATTTTTTTTCCGAAAAAAGTATCGACCTTATCGAAATTCTGCAAATGACTTTTTTTCTCCAGAATTGAATGGGAAACCATAAGAGAATTTTAGTTTTTGAAAGTTTATCTCACGAAAGCAATTTCTGATAGGAAATCATGAGCGGTTGTTATTTTCAACCCCCAATAATAAAGTTAGGAGATCTGAAAAGTGTGTGTCAGTAACATCTACTCAGTGCTTTATATTATGTATAGTTTTCTTCCTCAGTGTTTTCAAGAAGCCACAAAAAAATATAAACTGTCAATTCGTCAAAGCCTTCCATAGGCTCCTTAAAAAAATTAAAGACTATCTCGAAAGGAGGGTCGATGTCGAAAAAAAATTATATCAACTACCCCTGCTTATTTTCATCGAGAAATCATCTCCCAAAGTCCCTCGCATCTGTTAACAGTTGTATAGTATGCAACAATATTCTGAGATATTGATATACAACGATTCTGGGGTGCCAAATTCATAAGTCAGTAACTGCGAAACCGGGGTTCATTTCAAAAAACTGAAAAAACAAAGTTTGCTTTACTTCTCGTTAAAAATATCCTATTAAATTTTGTTGCACACATATCGAGACACCCTGCATATCCATATTTTCAATCCTAGCAAAGTAACATCACCCCGAAGGCCCAAACGGTCCCCAATTATACCCTCTCGTCCGATTTAACCCTCTAAATACCAAATATCACCCTTGCTGGACACGGGCATATGCGTCGGATTTTCAATAAAAAGAATAAAAAGTGCAGAACTGGTCAAACCAGTTCTTACCTTTTCAATGATGGACATGACGCTCGGACATCGGTAAGGGTGCTATTCAAGGGTTGATCCAGTGGTCTGCTAGCTCGTGCCCCTAGCTGGATTTGTCATTGACCATTGACCAGTTTTTAGGGCAGCTGGACTATAGATTCGGCCGAAAGGGACGAAAAAATTGATATGGACATAAAAGAAGTGTGTGGAACTGGTTTTTAGGTAGAGTCCACGTGTCAGATACTACCTATACTTTTGTAGTTAGTAGTTAAATTGAAAGGGTTGGCTATGGATGTTACACAAAAAAAGTATGAGTTGGCTATCAGATCATTACGCGATATTGTGATGTTGTCCAAATCACTTCAATTTGTTTTTGGACTAAAAAATACAGATATCGATTGAAATATAATCTGGGAGGATTCTGTATTTCTAAAATACTAATTATGATCAGGTACAAACAGAAAACCGTCAAGAACAATCAAATTTGTTGAACGTCATTCCTTATACTCCTGGCCTGCCCAGAAAAAATAAGAAGAATTGGTTCCAAATTCAACATAAGAACCGTTTTTAGAACAAAAAATGATTTGAGATCCATTCTAACCAGAACTAAACCAATTAATGAGACACAAAAATCAAAAAATTGCGTTTACAATATTCCTGTATATGTGGAAAATTCTCTACAGGAGAGACATCAAAACCTTTAGAGATAAGAAAACGGGAACATAAGAACAACATCAAAAATAGAGACATTACGAGATCACAAATCGCTGATCATGTATGTTCAAATAGCGGAGATCATATAATGATCTGCAACAACAGAAATATCTTAAAGACGGAACCTAATAATGATGAAAGGAAAATTAAGGAGTCCACATGTATTTTGTTAAATGAAGTAGATAATTTGGCCAATTGTTCTGTTCTGTTGGAATAGATCGCATTTAGATTGATTTATTGAAGAAAGAAATGACATCAGAAAATTTCAATATTAAATAAATCAACATTTCTGTGTGTTGAACTTTCAATGTCAATTAGACTGCAAATGAAAAAACACACAATTCAGAAGATTTTACAAGTTTGTCTGAAGAAAGTGTCTGATGGACACCGAAACGTTACATTATCCTTTTCATTTATTTCCTTTTTTAGTTTTACTGTTAGGCAACAATTTTTCCAAAACCAATTTGCTCCTGAAGAATAGGTGTAAGGATTTTCGCAGGAGCCAGTTCATCTTAATTGAAAATTTTTAAATAATTTTGTTTCAGAACAAAATTTAACAGGATATTCTTGGGCAAAATTTAGGAACCTTTTTTTTTGAGTGCTCATTATACCTAAACGAGTTATATATTGTGCCCAAAAGTCAGCAATTTTCGATTTTTCAGCCAAAAATGGTCACAAACGACTCCCTGATGACGAATTCGTGATTAAATTCAATTCTGTTAGTGGGCCGTCCGTTAGCACGATAACTTTCGAAGCAATTGTCCTAGAGACTTGAAATTTTCAGGATTAGTTCGGTTCCCAAATGCCTCGGTTAGGTTTGTTAACTAGCCAAATCGTAAATCCATTAAATATAACCGTTCAAATTTTTTGTTCCACAATATCTCAGAAAAAACGAAACCAATCGAAATGAAGTTTTGTGAGTTATTTGTGAATGTTCTGGTCTCTTGCAGTTTTTTCGTAGAATGGGTCGTTTTTCTTGAATATCGGGATTTGTAGGCAATTGTTAGAGCTACAGATTCAAATTCTATGTTAATCTTGTATCACGAACACCGCTCAAGTAAAATATGGATGTTGATTATCATGCAATATCTAGACATAAAGTTACCGATTTATTTTTGAATTGCGTTGCAAATTTTAAATCGATTTAATATAATATAATTTTTCTGCTTCGATACTTTGTTTTAGATTGAGAATTCCGAAGGCATCTTGGAAAAGGTTATTGCTTGGATATAATGAAGTAAATAATCATTTGTCTTCATTTGCCATATTGTTTTAAGTTTTGATTCTGTAAAAACGGCGAGCGCTCGTTCTACTTAAACGAGTGCTATATCGGTTCGATCAAATGTCTGTAATTTTCGAAATTTGAGCCGAGAATAGTCTCAAACGATAGGTTTCAACTCCATGATGACGAATTCGTGGTCAAATTCGATTCTGTGGGGCTGTCCGGCCTTTAAAAAGATTTCTTTCAGAGGGAATGTCCTAGACACTTGAGATTTTCAGGGTGAATTCGGTTTTCAAATGCTTCGGTTAAGTTTGTTAACCAGCCAAATCGTACAGGGTGTTTCATGAAATAATGCTATTCAAAATTTATGTTCCTCTATATCTCAAACAAAACGAAATAAATCAAAATTATATTTTGCGTCCAGATGCAAAATGCTCAAAATAAGCCTCATGCAAAATTATTTTGCTCTAGTTTAAACATAATCATAGGAAATTGAGAAGGAATATTAAATCTCCATATTTACTTAATAATTATATAATTATAATAAATTTATTTTGTGTATTAAGATTATATACTGAATGTTCGTGCAAAATTCCGAGAGAATCGTATCATCAAAACCATAAAATATTTTTTTTTATTATTCGAGTTTTTACTTATTTGAGTTTTTCAATAAATCCCAGAATATTAATCCGATCGTGATGAGATTTTGCATTTATATTTCAAGTATTATTATGAGCATGAAATACAAACAACATTTTTTGCACTACTGTGAATGTGAATTTACATCGTCTGAAATATAATTATTAAATTTGATGCTTTCAATACAATATTTCGATGCATCCAGACCCAGTGATCTTTCTGCGTCGTTTCTATAGAAACTTACTTTTTTAAACCGTTAAAAAAAGTAGTGTTTTTTTTAACGGTGAAAAAAAGTAATCATTTTTGCATCCATAGTGATGAAAAGGAGTCAAGTTTTTTTGACAATGTACAAAAAAGTTATTACTGTCAGATTCATCATATTTCAGACCCCCTGCAAAAAAATTGTTAATGTAATATGTAACTATGTTTTGAGTTATTGACATAAAACAATTCTTGGAGGTAAAACTCAGAGTTCAGTACCTACCTAAGAGATATATTCCACAAATATAAAATATAAAGGTCCCCAAACTTTTCTTCAACTCCTATTAAATTTTGTTGCAAATTTTCCGAGATATCCTGTATATTATTTGCATTTGTCGTTTATTGATTTTCCCTTAGATACATCATTACATAATGATTACACCTCAATTAACTTCCATCGCAAAAACCCATATTTGTGTATTACATCGAACATAAAATTAATAGGCTACACACCTCTACACTATCAACACAGAAATACACGCATCATTTCGAAACGAATATATAATCGTATGCTAATTCCTTAATTACATATTTTGCTGTTTTTCCGTGCGAACCAAACATATGAACTGTCAATCAATACCAGAACGAAAACATAAATACTGGTTGAGAGATAGATGTCACCAAATAGATTGGAAACTGTTGATTATTTCGAAATTAATTATTGGTCGAATGCGCAATTTCTATCGTTATTCAATAATTTCATATGGAATTTTCATGAATTCCAAACTAGGGCTGGGGGAGATAATGAAAAGCAAAGGTTTCAATAGGGAAATTCGATAATAATTGTTTAGATAGAACCCGTTGAATTCGATTCATTCTACCTAAAAATATTGTTTATATTTGCAATCGTTTTCCAAAGAAATCGAAGCATTCTAACAACAGACAAGAAAAATATCAATTATTGTGAAAGTTCTATCAAAGTATAAAGTAACCCGACATTTTCATGCCTGATTGGGATATATAGAACCTCGTTTTATTCATTTCATAACTTATATCAACCTTTGAAAATGTCCAGAAAATATTTTCATATGTGCTATCGTTTTCCTGGAAAATTGGAGCATTCAAAAAACAGATATGAAATATTTAAATTTTTTTCAATTATGGAAATTATTCGGCTTTTTCAAGTCCAATCGAGACAATTAATACGTCGATTTATTTCGTTTATATGAGCCATCAAAACTGTAAGGAAAATATTTCGATAGGTGTGATCATGTGGTGTAATCAAAAAAAAACCGAAACATTCAAAAAGCAGACAAAAAAATTTAAATTTTTACATATACCCATTGGGACAATTCATGCCTTGATCTATTTTGCTCATATAAGCCCTCAGAACTGATAAGAAAATATTCTGATGTGTATAGGGGTTGCAATAACAACCCCTTATGATTTTCCTTCGAAAACTGTTTTCTTCCGATGGATTTTCAAAAAATAAAATTCTCTTATGGTTTCCATTCAATTCTGGAGAAAAGAAGTCGATACAGTGGACACTCCTCAGAAATCACTGTTCATTCCATTTCATCGTATGTTCTATAGAATGAACATTCTAATATATTGTCTATTCTCAAAATTGTTTTTGTCAATATCTTTATTAATCGAAAGAAAGTTCTGTTTGTGAAATTAAAATATTACGCATACAATTTTCTTCCGTAAATCAGTAATAAACTTTCAGAAAGATTTATAGAACAACTTTATCTCCTGTCATAGACATACAATATTTTAGAATATTCATTCTATGGAATACTTATACGATGAAATGGAATGAACAGTAATCATAACTGCTTGTAAGTTTTTATTTTTTCCAAAAAAGTATCGACTGTACCGAAATTTTGCATAAGACTTTTTTTCCAGAACCGAAGGAAAACCATAAGAGAATTCTATTTTCCGAAAATCAATACAATTTTTGAATAAAAATCATAGGATATTGTTGTTTTCAACCCCTAATAATAAAGTTATGAGATCTCAAAAAAAATTGTGTGAGTAACATCTACTTAGTGCCTCATATTATGTATAGTTTTATGACTCAGTGTTTTTCAGGACTCGTAAAAAAATAGAAACTGTCAACTCGTTATCGCCTTTTGAAGGCTGTATATTGGAAGGGGGGGCGATTTCGAAAATGAAACTGAAACAATTAATACCACGATAATTATATTCAGCTCATAAAGGCCTACCACAATGTCAAAAATATTTTTTATTGTGCTTTTGTTCTGCTCATACGGGGTGTCCCATTACTCGACGTCAACCCGGAACCGGATGAAAAGGCAAGTAATGCTGGTTGTCAGAAAAATATAAAAAAAAATCTAAGTTGCATAATTCCAAAATAATGCGCATTTAAAAAAACACGCAAAATTCCATACCCTGTGACAGTCTTTTCGCTCCTGTTGTTGCCACAAATATCAACTTTTTCCAATTTTTTTCTTTGCTGTGTAACCTTGAATAATGCTTGTCTAAACTGTAATCAAAATTTTGATACCAGCTGCTCTAGGTTTCATAAAAATAGGGCTTACTTCTCAGAAAAAAAATTCGAAATAATCAATTGCCTATAGTTTCAACTGACTGTATTGAAAAAAAATGTACTACGTAGGTTTGGCATGTTTTTTCAAAAGTTGGCGCATTTAGTAAGGATTCCAAAATGGTATAATACTCGTTTAATTGTAGCTGCCGTAGTTCAAATTTATTTTCGATTGCCTTTGAATACACTTTTTCGTTAACTGCTTCCCAGTAATAAAGTTCAATGGATTCAAGTCGGTGAACGGGCCGACCACGAGATTGGACCAGAACATCTGATCCATCTTCCGGGAAAAAATGTTATCAGAAAAAAAAATTTCCAGAGAAAATAATTTCCAGAAAAAATTTTTGCGGAGAAATTCCTCTGAAAATTTTTTTTTCTGGTAACATTTTTTTCCCGGAAGATGGATCGGACGTTCTGGTCCATCTCGTGGCCGGCCCGTTCACCGGACTTGAATCCATTGGACTTCATTACTGGGAAGCAGTTAACGAAAAAGTGTATTCAAAGGCAATCGAAAAAAATTTGAACTACGGCAGCTACAATTAAACCAAGTATTATACCATTTTGGAATCCTTACTTAATGCGCCAACTTTTGAAAAAACATGCCAAACCTACGTAGTACTTTTTTTTTTCAATACAGTCAGTTGAAACTAAGCAATTGTTTATTTCGAATTTTTTTTCTGAGAAGTAAGCCCTATTTTTATGAAACCTAGAGCAGCTGGTATCAAAATTTTGATTACAGTTCAGACAAGCATTATTCAAGGTTACACAGCAAAGAAAAAAGTGGAAAAAGTTGAGATATTTGTGGCAACAGGAGCGAAAAGACTGTCACAGGGTGTGGAATTTTGCGTGTTTTTTTAAATGCGCATTATTTTAAAAATCATGCAACTTAGATTTTTTTTTATATTTTCTGACAACCAGCATTACTTGCCTTTTCACCTGGTTCCGGGTTGACGTCGAGTAATGGGACAACCTGTATATGGAAGCATTCAAAAAACACACATGAAAAATTTCAATTTTTCCCAGAAATATTTCGAAAATACTAAGATTTTGAATGTCCGATTGAGACAATTACCACCTTGATTTTTTTTAGTTTTCATTCAGGATAGATGTAAGGCCTTGATATCTCGTTTTGAGTTCGTTCGAAGTAGTAGTCACTGGTATATTTAATCATTGTTCATTAATTTCATAATTATAATAATGATTGCAGACTTTCGTATGAAATTCCTTTTTTGACATGACCAACAAAAAAAAAGCAGTACAGTTGTCCCTTATTCTCGAAACTACCTAGTTAGGAACTATTTGCTTCTTACTTTTCGCACAGAAGTATTTGAAATTTTTCTGTGAATTCCTTCCATCAGGTTCCTTAGTATCTAATCAACCTATAGGAATGAAATTCACTCCAAGAATTGTTGAAAATAGCGATATGCCTACCGATAAGAATAGGTACGTTACACACTGGACAATATACCTGTATGCATTTAAATGTATGCATACAATCTTCCCATAAGGAACTAATTTATATTCAGTTTTTTGTGTTCCTTTATTTCCATGAAGTGCGCCTAGTTTAAAGGGTTCCTTAAGACCCTGTCCAACATTTTATCATGCAAATGAGCAGGACCTTTTAATGTGAAAAATCCTTATCATGAAAAATAACGTACATTATTTTCCTCATATAAACTGAGGTTGATTGATTTCATAAATATACATGTGAATAAATTTTTAAGCAAAACATAAGTACCTATGTTGCTTTTTACAATGTAAAAACCGTTCAAACCGCCATCCAGCAAATTTTGAACCTGAAAATTATCATAATTTTCCCACAGAAATATTAACAGAGAAAATAATTTCCGCAACGATTTCGTATTGATTTCACTATTGTAAACGTCACAATAGTTTTTATTCGTCCAATTTTTTTCAATTGAATTGAAATTTTTCATTCCTTATTTCCATTGAGGAAGCAAAACTATGGTTCTGTTAACACTATGGCCAAAAAAATTTGGATGATCATTCAGTATATCGATCTCCATTCACAAAAAAAATTGATTCAAATCGGATATCTTTCTATAAAAACATGAAGAACTATATCGAAAATTTCGATATAGTCGATACATTTCTCTTGAGAAAATAATTAATTTTATTACTGCAAAGTATTCATTGAACTCTTCTGAAACTGAAAATTGTAGAAAAAATCATAGAAAACTTTTTTTGTTCGGTCAAAACCAATTTTGAGCATAAAAACATCTCAGAATATTCATTCTATGGAACAAACGATGAAATGGAATGATCGTAACTGCTTGTAAGTTTTTATTTTTTTCCGCGAAAAATATCGAGTGTATCGAAATTATGCAGACGACTTCTTTTCTCCACAATTGCATGGGAAACCATAAGAGAATTTTATTTTCAGAAAATCTATCCCACAAAAAGAATTAGAAGAAAATTCATGAGGGGTTGTTATTTTCAACCCCTAATAATTAGGGGTTGAAATTAATTAAAAGTTATTGGATCAAAATAAAATTGTGTGAGTATCAATTACTTGATAAATTATATAATGTATAGTTTTATGACTCCGTGTTTTTTAGGACTCCTAAAAAAAATTACAGACTGTCAATTCGTTTTCGCCTCTTTTTAGACTGTTTCTTGGAAGGGAGGTCGATATTAAAAATAAATTATAGGAACTACCCCTGCTTATTTTTATCGAGGAATTATCTCATGGCATTTTCATTATTCAATTGAATAATGATTAAGTACTCGAAATTTCGATATTCAACATATTGGAAATAGCCATTCTGAATCTAACCCTTATTCTATACTTACCAATTGTTATTAATCAAACTACTAGCTCTATTCCCTACCAAAAAACTCAAACACGCAAATCCACCTGTGGTTGACAAAAAAATTAACAATACCAACATGAGAAATGATCAACCCTTGCCCTATCCCTGAAAGAATAAAGAGGTGCAGAAGTCATCAGCATCTGAAAGGAGCAGGTAAGAGTACCAGAAAAAATTAGGGTGTAATCTGAACAACAAGTGTTCTATTCGTATTCACATGAATGAAATAGCAATAAAAGTCAATGATGTACAAGGTGAAGAAAAGCGTAAAGGGCACTTTTTTCTACATTGAATTCCTTTAGGTTCAAAACGTTTTTGTGAGATTTTATTCATGGTTTTCATGGAGAGGGAGTTTCTTGTTGAATGGAAGATTGTAGGGTTGAAAAAGAGATGTTTTGAATATAATTTGACGGGCCTAACTAATGGATTCACTTTTTATGGTTTTTGTTGGCAGGATTGCATGATATTGCATTCGTGTTTGATACTTGAAACATGTGTATTCAATAGTTTGAAAGCCAACTGCCGTGATGATAAAAACTTCATGAAAAAACTTTAGAAATCGAAGATAATTATTGATAGTTAATTTTGAGTTTTTAGATGAAGCCGAAGAAACATTTCTATTCAGAAAAAATCCCTATTGAAATGTTATTTGGGCTATTTTTATACTTTTTGCTTCTTTAATTCAACGGTTTATACCGCATTCGCCAGCCGTCGTCAGGAAACTCTTGAAACTTGCAACAAGTGTTCTATTCTTATGAATGAAACAGTAAGATAGCTTATGAGGCGATTTTTTCAAAATTAAAGATCTTCAAATTTTTTCGGTAGGATTCATGGTCTTTATAGAGGAATAGTTTTTTGTTGAATGGAAGATTGTAGGGTTGAAAAAGAGATGTTTTGAATATAATTTGTGTGGTGTAACTATAATTATATTTATAGTTGGCAGGATTTCATGATCAAGCATTTTATTACAAACATGCACTATTATAAACTACACTTGAATGATATATCTGCTCCTTATAAAGAGTAGATTTTTTATTATCATTCAAGTGTAACTAATAATTATTGCATTTTTGCGAAATGCTTGATCAATATGAATAATAATCAAGAGATACTATTCTGAAAACAGCCTTCTTCAAAAAAGACGAGCATACCAATGAATTTGACTGAGTGAGACCTTTGTTCAGTCCTGAATTCGAATTTTATTCAATAACGGCCAAACTATTGATTTTGAAGACATGAAATGTTTGGCACACTCACACTTGGACTGATTTTTGACGGACAATGGATTGTAATTACAAAATAATATGGTTCCCATTTGAAAAAATAAGATTTCATAGTTTTATCGAGGCTCACTTCGGATCTCTGAACCCAGTATAATATTTTCTTATGATTTACACAATGAGCTGAATCAGTGTAGTTTCTTTTGTTCCAGTGTTGCAAAAAAATTCTTTACAATCATTAATTTAAAAAAAATATAATCATTTATTTGTGATAATCTTTTTGTCAAAAAATTTGATGATCAGGCTATAACTTAAAAACCGCTTGAAGTGGTTGCGTACATCATGCATAAATACATTTCAGAATCAAACGAAGAATTCAAATATGCATAAATATACAGCCTGTTACATTTGAAAAAAAGAAGTTTACATTCGTTTCCGGTAGTACCGGAAGTAGCTTCCGCTTGAACATTTTACAAATTGAGTTCATGAACACTTAGATGAAAAAAAAAACTTAAATTCCTTCCTCAAAAATTTCTAATGAAACACTTAAGAAAATCACCTTGTATAAAGTACCTTGTGAGTGAGGTAGATCCTATATTAGTGGTGGAGAAATAAGAATTTCACCTCGAAATTTTATATGGGATTTGAGATTGATACCAAATATTTAAGTGGAGAATCTCAGCACAATTGAAATTATATTCTGGAAGTTATTAAAAAAATGAAATTAATTAAAAGTAAATAATCAAAAATCATTCAGTTTATCAGTTCTGATTCACAACAAAATTTCACTTGAATCGGCTGTCCTGTTGTGAAATTATAAAGATTCTTCTTTTTAATATTTTTTTAATATTCCAATTGAATTTTCTATATTTCTGTTAACACTATGGCGCCAAATGTCTGCATGAACATTCAGTGTATCAATATTTATTTATAAAATGAATTTCATTCGAATCGGATATTTTTTATGGAAATATGAAGTTTCTTCCTTTCAATGTACAATTAGATTTCCTTTGGTTCTGTTTTCACTATGGCCCGCAAAATTCTACATGAGGCTCATTATGTATGAGCATCTTGCATATGACCGCAACATTTCCTTTCGAGGAGTTTCGTTTTGTCTGAGATATTGAGGAACAGAAATTTTGAATGGCCATATTTTATGGAGTACCCTGTACGATTTGACTAGTTAAAGAACTCAACGAGGCCATTAGGGAACCAAACTCACCCTGAAGATTTCAAGTCTCTAGGACAATCCCTTCGAAAGTTATTGTTCTAATAGAAGGCCGGACGGCCCCATGACAGAATTAAATTTGACTACGGATCCGTCATTAGGGAGTCAAACCTTATCGTTCGAGACCATTTTCGGCTCAAAATTCGGAAAATACAGACATCTGGGCAAAACGATATACCACTCGTTTAAGTGGAACGAGCTCCCAGAAAAAAAAACTGAAACGTAGAAAATTGAAGGTACCAGCTTTCATGTCAATAACCAAAAACCCCACCAGTCAACTTATCTGTTGATATCCAAAACATCTAGTACAATAATTCATTCAGTGTCTCCTGAATTCAATATTCTGGAGAAAAATGGTTATTGATGCTATAAGGCGAAAACAACTGAAGAAATTTCACCAGAAAAAAATGTCAAATGAATGGATTCCGTGAAACAACGACGGAAAAAAAATGAAAATATTAAGTTCATTTTTTATGAGCCATTATTTTTCTGGAATGGAAAACATAACCCATCAGTATTTAAGATATTGGTCCAGAAATAATTAGCAACTGAGTATTTCTTTGCGTTCCCAGTACTCTGAAAAAAATTGAACCTACCTGAACAATGCAAAATATTTGGAGCTTTTAGAGAATAAATTGTTCCGACATTTCAACAGCTTCCAATTGATTTCGGTCATGGCGAAAAATTGCTCAAGTACTCATTTTCACCGAGGAAATATTTGTTACATTATTTGTTGTGGCAAATGAATTCCTCGCATACAACAGAACAGAATTATAACAATCATATTTAAATTGAATCGATACGATTTCGTTATTTAAATGTTTCCTTCTAAACTGATCATAATTGATTTACTCTTCAAACTGATATGCTTGCACATCGCGAAGAGCCAGCCCGAAGCAACCCCACCACGATTTCATCGTTCGTTCTGCATGTCCTGATGAATTTTCCATATGGCATCGCACTGATTTTTCGATTATTCCACTGTTCCATCAGAAGCAGAGCGACTTGGGGAATTGTGTTAAATATTATGTTTCCGAGTGATTTTTCCCAACCTGTATATCAGGTTCATCGAGTTTTATTTGAGAACTACCAAAGTGAGCATACATTCTCTATCAGTAGCAAAAATGGCCTTCTTAAGGGTCCAGAGTCTAAAGTATTTTCCTGACGATGTAAGGAAAATGCTGTTTCAAACGTTGAACAAAAAGAGTAAATATGGTGGAAAAAGCACAACTCATTCATATCAATACCTTCCAAGAAGCGAAATCCCGCCATTAATCAAACTAAAATCCAACAATTTCGAAATTCAAACCAACAACAACCCAGCCCAATTTCCCGGACGCGCATGCTCAACCCCAGGCGACTTCTCCAAACTGAAATCCATCACAGAAACCACCCACAGCCACCCAACTTCTTCCTACCCCGCGAATTTTATTATTCAAAAGCCCGACTCGCCTGGCTGCTTGCGAAAACAAAAGACGGGGGACAGGCCAGAAACAAATGAAGAGGAAGACGAAGAAGAGGTAAATGAGTCGGAACAAAAGCGAAGCGGACGAAACGAGCGCGGCACACTTGATAAACGTCGCCATCGCATTTGCATCTGAATCACGTCCTAGTACATGTGTTTTTAAAACGTGAAATCTAGATTTTCGTCCGTTTTATTCGGGCGTACAAAATGGCTGCTGTTTCGATGGGACAAAGGATAAAGGATCGTCTTGTTTCGGAAACTGCACAAATGATATAGGGATAATTTGCTCTTGTTGTGTTCGTTTCACGTTAAATTCCTGTTAATCAACTATATGGTTTGTTTCTATTTTGTACGGAAAACAAACTACTTCTGTACTAATTGAGAATCTGTTCGGAATTGATTAAGAACTAGATCCAAACGGTCCTAGGTTATAGTTATAGTTTAAAAAGGGGTTACACTTCAATGCGACCTTAAGGTCTATTGTGCCCCCTTATAAGGGGGACCGTTGTTCTGACCACAGCCTTGACAGCTGGCCTTTCAGTTCCTGAGATTTGATGAAATCCAATATCTGTGATTCTTCAACGAGGCTAGTTCCTCAATCTTACAAGTTTCTCGCCCGAGGCATTCCGTGACTAGGTGATGTATTGGCGTCTTCGTTTCCTTTGATTTCCGAATGGCCAGGAAACCAGATCGAAATGACCTTATTTTTCTTGCCTACCTCATTGAGATTGTTCCGGATATCGCACTTCTGATAGTTTCTTTCCAGACTTATATCTAGACATCTTTCAATAGCTAAGATTTTCGCTTGAAAGAAGCTCATACAGGAGCCTAGTGATATTGAACACTTAGTACCTACTTGGCCAGTATATCCTAGCGGAGGTTTTGGAACCATCTGTCTACCATTTTACGGTATTTCCTTTGGGGTTATAGTCGGTGTATTCCCGTTTCGATTCCTCTCTTCTACTTAGCAATGTCCTGTTTTTCTCAGTGCTTACTTTCTTGATCATTACATCACTAGGGACGTTCGCAGATGAGATGTTGTTGTTCAGAGACGACCAGACTCTCTGATTCTTTATTCTCTCACTACCTGTACCTTCATTAGATTCTCTGAGAATGTCCGCATGGGCTACCCTATCAATCACTAGATATAAAGTTGTGAGATCCGTAATGACCTCAAGTGCCCTAGTCGGACAGGTTCTCATAGCTCCAGTGATGCACACACAAGCAAGCCTCTGTACTTTATCGAGCCTTTTCCCAGTACTTACCTGACATGCCTTGGCAAAACAGGCTACTGCCCCATATGAGATAATAGGTCTCACAATCATGACGTACGTCCATCGCAGTATTTTTGGGTTACAACAATTTTTGCCGCATATCCTACGTCAGCTCGCCACTAGAGCCCGTTTAGCTCTGCCAGTAGCAGTAGTAACATGATTATTCTACAGAAGTTTACTATTCAGTGTTATTACTAGGTATTTAACTTCTGACTTCCACTCAAAGATATTTGTTCCTCAGTTAGTTCCCAACTTGTTCTTATCTGATTATTCACATACTTTGAACAGACGCTTGAATAATTTTAATTCAAACTTTGAGGATTAATTAAAAAATATATGGAGCTTTACTTTCTTCATCATGAAAATAATGTGTGAAAAAAGTGGCAAAATCAGATATTCATATTCGGCTACCTGAAATCAAAAATAATTGGGTGTTTCCCATATGACCCCAGCATATGTTAGGGAAGGTAAAGCGGTGTAAAAATATGCATATATGTACTGGTTATTATCCAAGTAGGTAGTTACACGTTTTAATATGAGGTCGGTACAGGTAGGTACCTACAAAATGTTCGGCAGAAATATTTCACGATAATTGAAATTTCACTTCATCGATTCTAAAGTTACCAACATATTATGTATCAAAGGTATCAAAAAATATTCAGGTATTCCATTTCGTTTCGCTGAATTACTATGAAAGTTGCAATAAGAAAACCGTCGAATGAATATTGAAATTGAAGATAGCATTAATATCCTGAGTGGCATTGAATTTTTTCTATTTGTTTATAAATTCAATTCTGCTGTTCAAATTTTGAAGTTGCCAACAAAATTTTAATTTTCGGAGCCTATATTATACGCAGGGTGTCTGTAAACAAATGCAAGGTCCTTTGGGGGATGACTCCTCGATGAAAATAAGCAGGGTTAGTTCATTTAAATGTTTTTCGGAATCAACTCGATTTTCAAGATACAGGCTTTGGAAGGCGATGAGGAGTTAACAGTTTTCAATTTTTTTACGGCTTCTTGGACATACTGAGTCATAAAACTAAACATAATACTAATAATAACTAATTTGTTTAGATCTCATAACTTAATTATTAGGGGTTGAAAATAACAATCCCCCATAATTTTCGTTCAAAAATTGTTTTCGTGGGATAGATTTCCGTAAAATAAAATTATCTTATGGTTTTCCATTCGATTCTGGAGAAAAAAGACTCCTGTAAAATCTCGATACAATCTATACAGTCCTCGAAAAAAATAAAAACTCACGAGCAGTTATGATCACTGTTCGTTCCATTTCATCGTATAAGTATTCCAGATAATGAATATTCTAAGATATTCTATGTCTATGACAGGAGATATAAATATGTTCTTTAAATCTTTCTGAAGGTTTAATTACTAATTTCCGGAAGAAATTTATATCCGTAATATTTCAATTTCACGAATAGAACTTTCTTTCCATTCATAAGCATAATTGACGAAACCAATTTTGAGCAAAATCAATATCTTAGAATATTCATTCTGTGGAACATACGATGAAATAGAATATACAAGGAGAAGAAACGGATGGAAACACAGGAGTTTCAGTGTTAAATTCACGCTGGTTCGGAGTCCAGTGGAGCAGTGGAAGAATCGAAACCTCGGAGCGATGCGATGTTGAATAAGCGGCTGGTCTGTTGGAATGGCAGTCTGTAGTGAGTGGGGAAGCGCGCAAGCAACGATCTAGGATCGAATATCGAATCAGTAACACTCCAAACGGGAGATGGATAACATCGCATGACTATTGAAAATGAATACGACAAATTTTCTCCACTCTTATGGGCGCCATGGGCGGAAGTTATTTGCCTCAATGAATGAATGAAACAATAATTTCCTGTGAAAATTAATATTCAGGTTCTTTTTCGTCATAACTGTCACTGCTCCACTGGACTCCGAACCAGCGTGAATTTAACACTGAAACTCCTGTGTTTCCATCCGTTTCTTCCACATCTGTATAAACAGTAATCATAACTGCTTGTAAGTTTTCATTTTTTCCGAGAGAAGTATCGACTGCATCGAAATTTTGCAAGAGACTTTTTTCTCCAAAATTGATTGCAGAGGTTGATAAGGCCGAATTCAATTGGCCTGCTTTAAACCCAGGTTTGACCAACTCTTGAAAATTTGCAGCAGCTCAGTGATTCTCTAATCTAATTGATTCGAAACCTTATTGAGGGCATGCCAAGACGAATTGCACCTGTTTCCATGCCTGGGCGGAAAACACGTTATGTTTTTTACTTAATTTTTAGTTTATTTTCAATAGTTCAGAATTTAAGGTTAAATTTGTTGAAGTACTATTTACAGCCTGAGCGAAATTTGATGTTTCACTGAAAACCTTATATCCTTAACAATAATTAAGCTATTCTTAAAAAAATGAAGAACGAAAGTGTTGGGGAAAGATGTGTCTGTATGACAAAATGAGCAATCACATTGTGAAACAACTGGAGCACATCACAGGTAGTTTCAAAATTGGATAAAAAAACATATTTTGTTTCACCCAGTATAAAATGACGTTTGCCAAGTTCATCGAAAATCGAAAGTGGTGATTGATTCAGGATGAACATACAATTGCAAAAAAAATTCATTCGTATCGGACTTGAAATAACATATTTATAAATTAACAAACTTCATCCATTTTCTAAGTGGATCGATCATTTTGCCGGTGAGTAGACTTAATGGATTTGGCAGATCCCTCTGAAAAGAAGAACATTTATAATGAATGATCTATAAAAAGCGTTGACCCTTTCTTCACACATAGGTACTCAATTTCAATTGGATATCGAAGAGTCCATCTACCAGATGGACTTCAGTTGTCCCCTTCATGAACATATTGCGTAACAAAAAATCACCATAATCGATTAAAACGTCAAACAAATATTTGTCGATCACCCTAAGCTAATATCGAGAAAAAATGTTCGATGCCACTTCTGGACTGACCGTTTTACCATTGTTGTTCAAATATTTGACTGCGTATCAGATTATCTGAAGTTGTGAAAATTCATCAAAAGTTAGGGCAGGGGAGTTTGAATAATATGAAATCAGAAAAATTTAAATGAAATAGATGAGAAAGTTGATCGTAATATCTGGGTGAATTTTATTGTGGAGGAAGCAATATTCGATGGTCAAAGTGAACCTATGAATTCCTGAAATGGCCACTTAAATAGGGGAAGTGTGCCCATGTTGGCACCCTTAACTTATTACTTACATATTTCATCAAAGAAATATTTTTCTGTCATCGAATGGACAGATTTACTGCTACTCCTAAGTATTATGCATTCTTATACATAGTTTCAATATAGATTTTGAAAAATTTGAATTATAGCACTTTTTAAAATTTGGCCACGGGTGCCATCATAAGATCACGTATGTCCTTTGATGGCATATAACTTAAAATGAATTGATATTATTATTTGAAATGTTTTATTGATGAAAATAGCAGTCCTATTTCATGAAAATGAAAATATAAGTGTAAATAAACTGAATTAACATTCTTTGGCATCGTCAAAATATAAAAATATAATTTTATACGCACAATTCACATACGAATATGATTTGCACTAGCACACTCGGCATGGCACCAGCTGGCGCATTTCTGGCAACGCAACCAATTCTCCCTGGTCGAGACATGGACAACAGCTTATAACAATGAAAACAAGCGGCATCTGAATCATCGTCATAATGTCTTTCTTCATTTTCCTTATTTTTCTTCTACGAAGTTAATCTGTCTTTTGACCTTTCTAGCTAGCTTCTCTCTCTCTTTCTTTGTCTTCTCCTCTTCTTCCAACCTCTTTTCTTTTATGTCAGGGGTTGTATTGAAGATTCCAACTTTTCCTCGTTTTCTTTCTCTGTTCACTGTTGATTATGCAACGGCAGTTGGCAGTGGTGAGAGTTTTTGTATGATTTTCAATGATCTCGATACTTCACTTGAAACCATTTTCATTATTTTCGGATATACCTCTAATATTTCTTGCGAAGTACCAGGCTTTGGAGGAATCGTCTCTTGATCTTGATTCTTTTTCCTATGATGGCACCCTATGCTATCATAGGAACACTCTGTCTATGCCATCATACGCATAAGTAACATATATTTTTCAACAAAGCGAAAAAGATACTAAACAGACGAAAAAACCTTAAACTTTTACACTTAAAGCATTGTTATAGAGTGATTAAAGGAAAGTATAATCATTTTTTACACAGATTTTTTGAATATCCAAATTAAACGAAAAAGAATGAAATAACTATTATACATCAACACTTACCGAAATGATTGAACTCTCATAACAGTCACAAATTGCCATGTATTCAAGGTGTAATTACGTATATGAAGCGTAAATGCCATTTGGCGTACAAAATCAGTAAATATAAGTTTGTTCAGTTGAGTGCTTCATCCTTTTACCCAAATCTCTGTAATTTTGGAATTTTGGGCGGAAAATGATCTCAAACGATGATGTCAAATTCAAATTCAATTCTGATGTCCGTGGGGCCGTCCGTCCGTCCGTTAGCACGATAACTTTCGAAGGGATTGTCTTAGAGACTTGAGATTTTCAGAGTGAGTTCGGTTACCAAATACCTCGGTTAAGTTCGTTAACCAGCCAAATCGTACAGGGGGTTCCATAAAATACAGCCATTCAAATTTTGTGGCTTTGATGTGAACAAAACCATGAAAAAGTCAATTGGAAGATTTTTTTTATAACTTGATAGATATCCGATTCGAGTGAAATTCATTTTGTGAATTAAGATTGATATACCAAATGTTCATGCAAAAATTCGAGATGATTGCATTATCTGAACCAAAGAAAATTCAATTGAAGTATTGAAAAGATGAATATCTATATTCACATACGAAGATATCCGATTCTAGTGAAATTCATTTTCTGTATGAGGATTGATATGCTGAATGTTAAGCGAAATTTCAAGAAAATCGCATCATCAGAACCAAAGAGTTTAATTTATTCAATCATCAAGTTTTTACATATTTCAGTTTTTGAGCAACTTCCAGAATATAATACCGATCGTGCTGAGATTTTCAAGGAAATGTTTTAATCCTGAACTTCTGAAAAATTTTGGGGGGCGAGGGTCCGGACCAGAGCTGTGCCGAGCACTGAAGAAAAGTGCTTCGAGCACAAAGCACTAAGCCCTATTGAAAAGTGCTCCGGAATCTCGAGCACTAAGCCCTTATTTTTTGAAAAATGCTCGCGATTACTAAGCACTTTTGAAAAGTAATTCGTTTACACGAGCACCGAGCACTAAGCACTTTTCAAAATCAAACTTAATATTTTTCATCCGAATATCTCTCAGTTTGGAATTTTGATTTTTTCTTTTTAATGTTATCGTGTTTTGAACTGGACATAATTGAAATTGACAATAGGTTTTTTCAGCGAGTCGTTTAATAGACATTTAATCAACTAGGTTATTCAAGAGAGCGACTAATGGTCAAGATATTTCAGATAGTTCGAGACCATAAGTCGCTTGATTAATAACTGGGTTGATTACAAGATTTTTCCGATGACATCAATATGAATTGTAGATAATTCTTGATTGAAATAAACTCTTATTTTTTTACAAGACATACATTTGACATAATATAAATTTCTATATTTCTATGCTACTGTTGAGTTCTTACATTACTCTATCGCTTCTGAATGCTTTATGTTCATTTGTTCATGGAAATAGCCCACTGAAGCAGCATCAATCGAACATTAAAATTGGTCATTTATATTCAATTTTGTACATATTAAAATCACCTTTTAGGTCGACGAAATAATTATTTTTGATAAATTCCGGATATACAGACAGGTTACCATGACGACATACCAAAAAAAGTTATAGAGAAAGAGTGACGTCTTGTCAACAAATTAGATGAAAATGTTTCTTATGGTTTTCTGAGCTCTATATGGCATTCATTCAGTTAACAAACTGTAACTAAAATATTCGCCAATAAATTACTTGAAATCGTGATAAAATATACCTGAATCGTATGTTGCATTGCTTTAGAGCTTTCCTGAAAAAATTCCGCCATTACATCAAAACAATCTGTTTTTTCTTTGTCAAAATAATGAAAACGTAAAAACCACAAAGTCCATAACATACAGCGAGATTGTTTTTTAACACCAGTGTTTGTAATGCAAGAAAAAATGGAAAACATTTTTATCTATAGAAATGAACGAAAGAAAAAACTTTAATTCTTTGTCTATTTGAAGCACGCGAAAGTCTGTCATTTCCATGTTCCAACAAGTCTATGAAGGGCTTAGGGCCGTATTCATAGTTCGTACTTGAGGGTGAGTGACAGTTGATGCCACCTTTAAAGCTAGTATTCATAAGGGCGATAAAAACACACACTCACCCTCAAGTACGAACTATGAATACGGTCCTTAGTGCTTGGTAATTCCTGAAAGTGCTTGGAAGCACTTTGGTGCTCGGGAGCACTTTTTCGAATTACTAAGCACTAAGCCCTTTCAAAAAATTAGCGAAGCACCAAGCACTAAGCACTGGTTCAATTAAGTGCTCGCGAGCACAGTGCTTACGAGCACAAAATTGCTTCGAGTGCTTTCACGAGCACTAAGCACAAGGCTTCGGCACAGCTCTGGTCCGGACCCTATCGAACTATTCCCCTGGCTGGGGCCTTTTGTGCCCCAACAGGACAGAAACATTGATTCTTTTTTGTAATAGGGTACGTTCAGATGATGAGCGCTCAACGCGCGTTTTGCTAACGCGCGTTTACAACTACATGTATCTTGTTTAGGGTACGTTCAGATGATGGGCGTTCAAAATACATGTAGTTGTAAACGCGCGTTAGCAAAACGCGCGTTGAGCGCTTATCATCTGAACGTACCCTTAAAGTTCAAAATTAGTTATAGTATACCAAATTCCGAAATATTGAAAGCCGCCAATTTCAAAAAGTGTAGTTATATGCGATTTCATATAGAACATAGTACCTATGTATACGTTAAAACAGTATTAAAATTTAAGAAACTCGTTTCACATGTAAATTTAACATTTTACGATTCTCTCATGTCAGTAAAAGTGGTATAAAGCTCCTGCCAGTTTATTGTTTATAGTTGAAACATTAAAAGAAGATTGCCGCGTTGATAAGCACAGAGTAATGGGAAGTTTAATCAAAAACTTTCGATGTTCTAACCTGAGTTTGCATTTAAAATAGGGTGATGAACAAGGCACTACGAGGATATATCTGAATTTTTTGTGGCTCTAACTCACATGATGGATAACATCAATTCAAGCTAGGAAAAAATAGCAACACTACGAATGGAAAACTACAAATACAGGGTGCCCTAGAAGAATACGACAAACGTATACCATGAATCAAGGGCATGGATTGGGACTCGCAACAAGAGGTTTTAATCGTTTGAGAGCCTTCGTTTGAGATATACAGGGTAATACAGGGTGGGGCAGAAAAACCTATCCGATTTCAAAACGTTATAAAATTAAAACCACTCAGCTTGTCAAAAATTTTTTTTATTAACATATTGCAAATTTTATGCCTTTTAAATTTGAGTTTTGAAAAGCACATCACTCAAATATCGTCCTTGGGAGCGGATACACTTATTTAGGCGCTCGCGGTAGCTTTCCATGACTTTCACCGTCATTTCCACAGGAATTTCTTCAATTGCCCGAGCAATTCCCTTCGTAAAGCAAGAAGGGTCCTTGGTCGATGCTGGTAACCTTTGATTTGAGGTAACCCCAAAGGAAGAAGTCACATGGAGTGAGATCCGGTAAGCGCGGTGGCCAGCCAAGATCACCTCTCAGAGAAATGAGGCGACCGGGAAACAGTTCCCTGAGAATGTCCATTGATTCTGTGCAACAACCATTTTGTAGGGATGCATTTTGAGGTCCGGTGCAAAATTCGCCGAATACTGCGGTTGGAAATCGCCAAAGCGAGCGAATGTTTTCGCGCCGAACGACGCGGGGAACGTTCAATCGCGGCTCTCACATTGGCCACGTTTTCAGGTCCTGTTGCTCTCCTGGGAAGTCCAGGCGACTTCTTTTTCAATGCTGAACTCGTCTGTCTAAAATTTGACACCCACACTTTAATCGTAGCGTGATGTGGAACAGGATCATGACGCCCGAGTCCGAAATGAATTCGAAAACCGCCGCATTCGATAAACCGCTCAATAACAAAAGCACGATGTTCACCAGACCAAGGCATGTTGACTACTGACAAATGGCATACCCCACTACTCTACCTGCTCTCTCTTCTGAGAAAAGGGATTTGAAATCGGATAGGTTTTTCTGCCCCACCCTGTATAACCTACATCTTATGGCTGAAATTTCGAAGTTCAATAACTGTGAACTTTGACCGAATGATTTCAAATTTGAAAGTTTTGTAACCATTTATGATTTGTGATCTTTCAATATTTTGGAAATTGAATAAATCAGGTCCGGACTAGATAAAGTTGAGACGTTCTCTATTTCCGTGAATATTCTAACAGTCTGTACGTGCATATTATGTTTTTTTCGTTATCGTGACCACAAAGAATTAATTCATAACGAAAATGGTAAATCTTTGCTTGCCCCCTTCATACAAGGCGATCACTAAATATTCCTTGAATGAATCTGTTCTTTACATTAAAAATTTATTTCAAATTCTAGAGTTTTGTCACCCTGTCTTCCTCAATTATTCCTTGAATTGAAAAACAGAACCGGACTGGAACATTTAGGACTTTTTCCGGTGATATCGGATCAGACTGTGCGTGACATTACGATTTTATGACTGAAAAGAACACTTATGTTAGGTAGAGAGTTCAGATTAAGAAATCAAATCAAAAGGAGAGTATTCACTCATAAAACTGATTTATTCGGACAAAAATTCCTACCAGTAGACTGGATAATGAAAAAAATAAAAGAACAACAAAGGAGTTAGAAAGATTCGAACTTAAAAACAAACTGAATGGAAAAATTTTCAGTTCAGGAATTCATCAAAATGGTATCTTTCCATTTTAATACATTTTGAGCACGTTGATGAAGTTGTCCGTCAATTTGAGGAAAAGGGTATAGCCTGGTTTCAATGGTAAATCTGCCCCGCGGCCTTTTTGATTCCTATTGGGGCGGTCGATTAGACATTGAATGAAAATATTTCAGCCAACTTTTCAGCTTTTTATCTTTAGCCATTTTTGAGATTTCTGTGAAAACACGTTTTTCATTTTTATTTTTCTTCTTTTGATATCCAAAACTTTCGAATGGTGATTTTTTCTGTTGATTCTTTGCTATTAAAGGAACAGACTTATAATTTTTTCATGAATTTCAGTTGAAAAATCTATTTTAAAAAAAAATTTGATGGATATCTCTCTAATCCTAAAATAAAACAGTTTTATTTTTTTTCAAAATGTTCCACCAATGTTAAAAATGTGAAAAAATTCCAGGATATAAAGGGCCTAAGGAGACATTTCATTTCAAAAAATAGCGGTGGACACTTTTCAAGAACACCGAAAAACAAATGACAATAACTTTATTTTTTTTTCTAAAAACAGATTTTTCAGCTTGAATTCATAAAAAAATTATACGTCTATTCCTTTAATAGCAAAGAATCAATAGAAAAAATCACCATTCGAAAATTTTGGATATCACAAGAGAAAAAAATAAAAACGAAAAAAGTGTTTTTTACAGAAATCTCGAAAATGGCCACAGATAAAAAGCTGAAAAGTTGGCTGAATTATTTTCATTCAATGCCTAATCGATCCCCTCAATATGAATCGAAAAGGCAGCGGGGGCAGATTTACCATTGAAACCCGGTTATACTCTTTCAAAGGAAGCAGTATAAGAGAGTGACAAATTGAAAAATTCGAAGAAATTTTACCGATGAGATCAAGACTTATCAGACTATGAAATTTCACTTATCAGGTTATGTTTTTGATCACTACTTGAGCACTCTATATGACAGTGCCAAGCAGAGGTTTTAAAATTTCAAAAATTGATTCTTTTTGGTTTGAAATTGAAAAAGAAATAATGTTCACGTACAGGGCGATCGAATATTAACGGAAATAGAAATGTCTGAATCTTTCTAGTCGGGTTCCGATTCATTCAATTTTTGAAATATTGAAAGATGTCTATCGTAAAGGTAGACGAAATTTTCAAATTTGAAATCATTCGGCCGAATAGTTTAAGAGTTGTTGATTTTTTTTCACATTTGATATTTATTATTCAGTCAAGGTTCACTTTCTTGCAATATCATGTGGTGAATTCTTCTATAAAAAATTGAAAACAATGATACTGATGACATTTTCTCATCAAAAACCAACTGCAAATTTCAATACAAAATTTTCGAATCCACCCCTGTTTTTAGTCCTCTAATTTCATCCCTTAACGACTTACCCCATTCCGCAAAGTATTTTTCCCAAGCGTAACATTTCGCGAAGACTTAAATTCTCCATATCTAACGTTGAATAAGATAATGTAAAAATAAATCTTTATTAAATTCGAACCTTACAGAACCCACCCCTCCTTACCCCTTCGCATCGAGGGAGGCCGAGGAAAAACGGTACCGAGGAGCCGAACAAAACGCGACTCGAAGTTCATCTAAGTGTGCCCTGTATACGTCATTATCGCTAACGACCAGAACAAAACACTCGCGCTTTCTTTGTAGACGGCCATCTTGTTTTTACTTCGCTTAACTGATTTCGTTAAGTTTGAGAGACGTTCGTTGTATTGACAAAGGAAGATGGATTTTGAGCCGAGCTCGTTTATGAGGCAGGGTCTGAAGTTTCAACATCGTGTATCTTGAGGAGAGTCATCAATTATTGCTGAGAAACGATGGAGTTTCTGCAGAGTAAGCTTGAAGCGAAAGAAGATCGTTCAGGGATATAGGTTACCATTCAATTCTCATTTTTCAAGGTCAAAGGCAATATTTTCTTTATAAATACTCAATCGAGTGTAATTGAATATTGCTAAGGAGCATTTCACTGCAACCTAAAAGTCTATAATGCCAACCATTCGAACAACTACACTACAGTTGGCCCAAGATCCAGAGCTTCAATGAACACCAGTATCTGAAAGGACTTCAGAGAGGCTAACTCCGCGATGCTATACTATAAGTCTCCTGTCCAAAACATTCTTGCGCAATGTAGAGGCAGATTTATTGTTATAGTTTAAAAAGGGGTAATTGTATTGTGTTCCCTTGCAGAGATGTTCTGACCACACCGTCCAGTTAAAGAGATCTGATGCAATCCAATATCTGTGAAGGCTTCAACGAGGCTAGTTCCTCACTCTTACAAGTTTCTCGCCCAAGGCATTCTCCCCTAAGGCTCGCAATACCAAAGCATTTCGTGACTAGATGAATGGGGATTTTTTCCTCCTCCTCACAGAACCTACACTCGTCAGTGTCCGATAATCCTATTGTCAACAGGTGCTTCCTGAGGCGACAGTGTCCTGTAAGAAAGCCAGTGAGGAGGTATAATTGTTTCTTACCAAGATCCAGATATCTTTTGGATCTTGCTGTTTCAAAGTTCTGAGTGAAATTAGTTGAATGATTCATTTCTAGTAGATTCCGCCAGAGTTTTTCTTTCTCGGCCTTCTCCTTCTCCAGAAACTCCTTCTTATAGGTACATTATCTATACCACAGAAGGGTTCTGGGACAATGAGTGACATTCGTGCGCCCTCTTTGCCAAGTGTATTGGCCTCTTCGTTTCCTTTGATTCCCGAATGGTCAGGAACCCATTGGTGAGGCATTCTGTAAATAAGTGAACAGGAATTTTCTCTTCTTTTTCTTTGTAAATATTCAATGAAGTGTTTTTATAGATTATTGAGGGGTTATATTTTACTGCAACTCAGAGTCTATTCTGCCTTAATGAAATCCAGTATCTGAAAAGACATCAAGAAGGCTAAACAGCACCTCTTCAGTTTTAGGCGTTGCGCTCACCGAATGTTCTTATCCAATAAGTGATTGCGTTAGGTTTGCTGTATGTGTTACCTGGCTTGCTAGTTGGTGAAATTCAATGAACATTTCATTGAAACAATCACAAAGCTGATATTTCGAGATCTCGTTTCACTCAAACGAGTTCTATATCGTTTTGCCAAAATGTTTGTAATTTTCGAATTTCGAGCCGTAAATGGTCTCAAACGATAGGGTTAGACTCCTTAATGACGAATCCGTGGTCAAACTCATTTCTGTCCGTGGGGCCGTCCGGCCGTAAGCACGATAACTTCCGAAGGGATTGTCCTAGAAACTTGAGATTTTCAGGGTGAGTTCTGTTCCCATACGACGCGGTTAAGTTCGTTAACCTGCCAAATCCTACAAGTGTTTCATAAAATATTGCCATTCAATTTCTGTTCTCCAATATCTCAGAGAAAACGAAACCAATTGACATGAAATTTTGCGGCCACATGCAAGATGCTCATGATAAACTTCAGTATTAACAGAATCATAGAAAATTTAATTGGAATATTGGAAATAATAATCCTTTATATTTTCATAGTAAGATAACCGATTCTTGTGAAATTTATTTTGTGAATGAAGTTTAATATACTGAATGTTCTTGCGGAATTTCAAGAGAATCAAATCATCAGAATCATAGAGTTCGAAATTTTTTCCTGGACTTTTTTTCGAATGATTTCGAGTTCGTCGATTCGATCGAGTGAAATGTTTAATGCCAATTCAAAACAGTACGCAAAAATTTGTAGGAGTTGCATTAATAGAACCATAGAAAAGTCTATCGATATATCAAAAAAATTCTATTATTACCATGAAATTTCTTTCGATTGAAATGAAATCGACTTTGAGGATGTAAATTGGCGAAGTGGATGATTGTGCAGATTTTTAAAAGAATCGAGGAATCAGAACCATATATTTTTGATATATTTATTATCGGCTTTTTATATAAGTATTTTATCTTTTTATAGATATAATTCTAACCGTACTGAGAATTTGTATTCATGTATTCAGTATAACGAAATTTTCAGGTGATAGATGTATGGCTCGCCCAATGAACGAGTGCTCAAAAGTTCATGCTCAGGGTTTTTCATAAATTTTCAACATTTAAGCATGTTTTACATAATTCAGAATTTAGTTCTACCAAATATTTTTTCAATAATGAAAATAATATTTTCGCTCTTCGCTTGTAGTGATGTATGATGTCTATATCCCATGAGGTCTCAGAATGTTATGCTTTTTTTTCCCTGTATAAAAGGTGAAGGGAGAATGTGATAACCAACAAAAGTTATTTCGAGTGATACTTAAGTGGACAAAATAGGCTTGCGGAGTGGAAAAATTGTAACAGAGCTATTTGACGGTGAATTGATAATTCGAGCATGAGGAGATATTATGCAGAGAAAAAATGAAAGGTTTCGTGACACTAACTACATCTGCAGTCAATATTGAGAAGTATTTAGATATTTTTTTTCCTTAAAAATAATATCAAGCAAGCAATAAAATCTACAGTTCGATATCAGTGATGAGACCAATGAAATGGTTCGTGACTCTTATGTACTCTCAGTCCAAACGGCTCATATGATTAACGCACACGATCACCTATTGAGGCAGGAACCTTCAGTCAGCGAAGCGCCTACGACAAAAGAGTTCCTGTCTCATTAAGTGATTGTATGCTGTTAACCATATGTGCCTATTGGCCTAGAGAAACATAAAAGTCAAGACCCATTTTATGGTGTTATCACTGCGATCAAGCTGTAGGTATTATTGGTTGTCAGATATAGTTCAGAAGGTAAAAATATCAGAATACTATTGATATTGACCGAAAATGTAGCAAGCCTCATGAAAAATTTCTTTGCATCCCTGTAATATCTCCTCATGCTATAACTACTGATTCACTGTTGAATAGTTCCGCTGCAATTTCAAGTACTCCGGAGGCTAACTTCCTTCTTCAACGTATCTCTAGAATTTACTCATTCTGCCTGTACCTTAAATGCTGGAAAAATAAGCAATGTTTCAAAAGATAAGTAATGAAAAGATTTTACGTTGATTTTATAAAATTATACTGTATTACAAGTGTAGAGCAAAAAAGAAAAATGCAGTCATGTTCACTACCGGAAACTCTTTTGGTGCAGATAAATTCTGAATAATGTAGGACAAGCTAAAAAGTTACCTGTCTGATCTGTTATTTGAAATGTTTTTTTATTCTTCTTACTTTAAAACCGGAAAAATATACAACAACCATAACGCATAATGTTGGCAAACTGACAAAATTGTCTGTAGCAGACGCTAGCCGTTAGTACCAGAGTATGGGACAAGAATACCACTTATCTCAATACGGAATAAAGATACGGCACAAGTTCGCAACCGCGGAATGTTGTTCGCGTGCATCAACAGATTCTACTTGGCTGCTTTAAAAGATGCGTGGAGGCAACTCTAAGTTTACTTTCTACTCTGAGGGATTAGATTAGATTAGATAGTGGTCGATCGGCACGGATTACCCTTCTGCACTGTTACTGATTCATTTAAGCGATTGCCAATTTGCTTTGTATTTCATTAATCAACTTTTCAAGGATTCCAATAAAAATATCAACCAAGAATTGGACATAACTTTTTCTGCAAAAACAAAAGCATTTATTGAATTAAAATTCATTTATCCGCCTATAACAATCCAATGAAAACAGAATTTAAAATTTAAGAAAGCCCTGAGCAGGTGCTTTTGAGAGCTCGTTCAGTGGTGGAGCAGTTAGGCTTTCAACTCGAAAGGTGATTATTTTAAGGTGAAAATAAACTATTGTGTCCAAGAGAAAAAACAAAATTTGATATAATAAATCAGGAAGGAAACCCCTTAGCAAAAACTGAACTGAGCCACTGGATTCCTACCAGAAAAGTGTCTTCATCATGTTTTCTGTTTCAAGTTCCTAACACAAACACGAACGAAGATAATGACCAAAGTTGAAAATGCTCAAATGTCAATTTTGGCCTATAACTCTAGAACAAAAGAAGATAGAGCAAGGCGGTTAAAAGCAAAATAAGTTTTCCCAAAAACACAATTTGCCATTAATTTTTTTCTCTCTCATAGGGTTGAAAAACTGTAGTTCAGGGATCACCAATTCAGGTACCCTGTACGCACCCATTGACTATGAGTATCTGGCTCTGAGCCCAAATACACCTGTTTCACTTCCAGAGTGAATTTTAGCACCATCAGTTCTAAAAAAAATAAGGCAGATATTACTCGAGGTAGTTCACTCAGTTATAAAATATTTTCAAAACATATAATGAACATCCAAAATTTTATTAGCTCGTTTATACAATTTACGAGATGTACCACTCGCCAATTAAAAAATTATATCACAATTTTCTTCAAATAATTTTTATTGAACAATGAGCAGTTATTTTTTATGAAAGAATTAAATTTATTCCGTTCAAAAATAACAAAATTTTAATTGGACATCAAACCACTGATACTAGGTACTGAGTTTCAAGTTACTGAAACAACTAAATCTTGTCGTATATCGATTCACATCATATGAGTTTTTTTGGTTGTTGAGTTGAATTGATAGAATTTGTGGTGAAATGGAGAATGGTAAGTGTACTTTAGTACTACCTATATGCAAAAGGTTGTGAAAAATCGTTGACATGAAGTAGTGGAAAATTCTCCAACTATCTGAGTTGTCTGGGATATTTCGTTCTTTGTGAAAGTGGAAATCAAGAACAGGTTCCTAGGAATTTTTGTCAAATTTTGACTTCAACAATCGGCGAATAAAGCTCTTTGTTCACTTCTTTACTATACAGTATGTTCTGTGATATAATATTGAAAGGACTTGTTCAATTTTGATTGGGTATTAGTATTTCTCGATAACGAGAGAACCAGGGAGATTCTCCCATAGATTCGATTGTTGACTGGTCTGCAATTATACGCCCTCAAATGAATTTCAGGTAAAAAAGATTATTTAAACAAGAAAATATCAATATGAATTCTCTTTCAGAAATTTTACTGTCCATAAAATTGTCGATATAAAAAATTAGCGTAAAGAGTTATGGGATGACAAACTTGTTTCGACCCGGACAGTGTATCGAATCGCTTTTGTCACCGAAGGAGCACACTTACCCCACACTAGCTAGAGAGAGAGCACAAACGTCACTTACTGGCCTAGAACCCTTCTGTGGTGTAGGCAGATGCACCTAGAAGGAAGAGTTTCTGAGGAAGAAAGAAATCGAAAGAAAAGCACACTTCAATTTCCAAAAAGTATTTGGATCTCAGTAAGAATAAGTTGCGCTTCCTCACTGGCTTTCTAACAGGACATTGTCGCCTTAGGATGAGAGAATTGGCTTGACACAAACAGACGGGTATAGGTTCTATAGGGAAGAGAAGGAGGACACTCCTTTCGACTTAATTTTATGGAATGTCTGCAGACATAATGGCTGTCTATGTATGCACTCTGCAGTGTCTTAAGATGAACCTCAAAGGAGTGTATGTCTACATCATCACAGACAGCTTGTAACGGAATCATTTCTGCTTTTCTATCTTATTATAATCTTAATCTGCTTTTCTATCTTATTATAATGAGGGTACTAAACATTGTTTTGCTTCAAATATTTAGGTTGTGAGGTTAGGGTTTGATTGTCATTCGCTTGTCGCTTCATTTTTCTGCGCTTATATACACACCTATAACACAATGAAGTAGGCAAAGTGTTTGTTTGTGGTATAGACAAATGCACCTTTTAGAAAAATTTTGTCGAAGGTCGAAACTGAAAGAGAAGCACTCTAGAGCTATCTTCCGGGAATTGATCATTCCAAGAAGTATCTTCAAAAATTTAACACAAAAGGCTCCAAAGAGTTCTTGAATCTCAACAAAAATAACTTACGCCTGGATAAACAGAAACTGACGAGTGTAGATTCTGCCGGAAGGAGGAGGAAACTCCTGTTTACTTCGTTACAGAATGCTTTGCCATTGAGAGTCGGCGCAAGAAATGTCTTGGACAGAAAAAAATTTGGAATGTTACTACCAATCAATCATGTCATACCTCGGGATACGTCGAAAAGAAAATCCTTTGAAAGCCCTGTTAAGGATAGGATTGTCGGACACTGACGACTGTAGTTTCTGTGGGAAGGAGAAGAACTTTCCATTCACCTAGTCAAATGAAATGAAATCAAAATTTATTCAACAGTTTCATCAAAGTGCATCGAGTACATCAAAGTATAGTCACGGAATGCTTTGATATTGCGAGCCTAAGGAAAGAATACATTGGGCGAGAAACTTGTGAGAGTGAGGAAGCCTTCACAGACATTGGATTTTATCAGATCTCTAGAACTGGAAGACGAGCTGTAAAAGGTGTGGTCAGAACAGTTCTATAATTGGGCACAATAGACTTGAGGTCAAAGTGAACTGTAACCCTTACTTAAATTGAACTAAACTAGGAATCTACAGTCTACCGTGATACACTTCTGTATAGGTCGAGCGTACAACAAAAGAAAATTGCTAGGAATTTTCTATATTTCTCACACGGATAAAAACCGCCATTTTCCGAATTTTCCACATCTTAATCTCCACAAGAAACACTGGACGCAGCACAAGGTGACACAATATCAATCTCCCAAATCGCATAGGTGATTCCGGAAAACGGATAGGTAAGAAACAATTACATCTCCTCACTGGCTTTCTTTCAGGACACTGTCGCCTCAGAAAGCCCCTGTTAAGGATAGGATTGTCGGACACTGACGACTGTGGGTTCTGTGGGAAGGAGAAGAACTTTCCATTCACCTAGTCAAATGAAATGAAATCAAAATTTATTCAACAGTTTCATCAAAGTGCATCAAGTACATCAAAGTATAGTCATGGAATGTTTTGATATTGCGAGCCTAAGGAAAGAATGCATTGGACGAGAAACTTGTGAGAGTGAGGAAGCCTTCACAGATATTGGATTTTATCAGATCTCTAGAACTGGAAGGCGAGCTGTAAAAGGTGTGGTCAGAACAGTTCTATAATTGGGCACAATAGACTTTTAGGTCAAAGGGAACTGTAACCCTTACTTAAATTGAACTAAACTAGGAATCTACAGTCTACGTGATACACTTCTGGATAGGTCGAGCGTACAACAAAAGAAAATTGCTAGGAATTTTCCATATTTCTCACACCGATAAAAACCGCTATTTTCCGAATTTTCCACATCTTAATCTCCACAAGAAACACTAGACGCAGCACAGGATGACACAATATCAATCTCCCAAATCGCATAGGTGATTCCGGAAAACCGATGGGACCCCTAAAACGACGGGAAAGATAAGATCCGGGCAAGGGAAAGTCGGGAAAACCAAGGAAAACCGTAGAGATCCAGCATTAAAAGCACAGTTAGCGGCGTGAAGGGGATATTTAAGAGGGAAGATTTAGTTAGGTGTAGTTGTTCTTTTCGCTAACGGTGGTTATCTATCACTTCGCGCCACCCCGACCGGGTGGAGGTGTACGGGGTAGATACGTTAGTCTTGTCACGTGTTTTGTATGCCGGCGGGACTCTCTGTCTTCTTGTGTTTCCTTGCTATGCCTAGTAGGATGCTCTTGCTTGGTTTGTGGGCATGAGGAAAGACATTTTTCGGGGTTTTCTATTCAAACATGTAAGAATTATTCAGCGTGACAAAAAATTAACGTACCTTGTCAATAATTTTTGTACAAAGAATTATTGAGGAATGTCCTTACACCCTCGCACCCTTTTACTATTTTTTTTTCAAACGGGCATAGATGGGTTGTGATACATTAAATGAGAGGTAATTTGATTACCTATTCAGCGAAGTGGCTGTAAGTGAAATTGGTTGTGCCGTTTTTGTATTGAAAAATTAATAAATAATTTACAGTTTGGGATTGGAGAGTACCTACCCACTGCAATCAGACCATTTCTGAACTTTGTTTCAAATAGGAATATATGGATTGTGCTTGTAGGTTTTTATTTTTTCCGAGAAAAGTATCGACTGTATCGAAATTTTGCAGGAGACTTGTTTTCTCCAGAATTGAATGGGAAACCATAAAAAAATAACCCATGATAGCAATTTCTGAACGAAAATCATGGCGGGTTGTTATTTTCAACCCCTTATAATAAAGTAAGGGGATTTAAAATGTTTGTGTCAGTAACATCTACTAAGTGCCTCATATAATTTATAGTTTTATGACTCAGTGTTTTCAAGAAGCCGTAAAAAAGTTAAAAACGGTCAACTCGTCATCGCCCTCCAAAGACTGTATCTTGGAAGGGAGGTCGATTTCGAAAAAAAATCATATGAGCTACCCCTGGTTATTTTCATCGAGAAATCATATCTCAAAGTCCTTCGCATATGTTCTCAGACACCCTGAATAAGTCAAAAAACGCATAGGATTTACTGCTCTTGAAATTAAAAATCGTTGCCAGTAGTTTCACTTATAATTCTTCAAACAGGAAAGATTACTTCACTCTTTTTTCACCCTCTATACAATTTCAATTAGTTATTTGATTTTCATTATCAGATTTTACTTCAATTAGATCAGCTACAACCTACAATAGTTCAAACCAAACCACCCCAAACGATAACCAAAATTGAAGGTTTATATAAAAAGATTAGATGAATTGGAAATGGGTAAAATATGAGAACTATACAGGTGTCTTCTTTCGAAGTGGCCAAATCACCTGAAGAATTCATCATATTAATCCAAAGCAACTTGACAGACAGCAAATGCACGCGTCTTACAGATGAAATATCTGGTTTCGAATGAACGGCTGCCCAGCACATAATAGACTAAATAAAAATATAACGATACAATGAATTGGAATATAGGGTCAGGTGGACACCAAGGAAACTTGACCTTACGACTTTGGATTTTTATGTCTAGAATACTTCGACAGAGGAATTATATTTTATTCGCTTTCAGACCCGGAAGGATCTCTTCGACAGAATAAAATTGTTGTGCTGTGCAGAAATGCGTCAGAAACACCTTGAATTTTCTAGGGAAGATTCATTACGAAAACGATGTGTCAAATGTACTGAAGAAGGAGGTTCATTTTTTCGTTATTGTTTTTATTCAAGATGAATTGATGATTTTCATAAAATTTCATGGAAATTCGATGACGAAGGCATTCAAAATAGAGCAAATTTAGTCATGACATTATGGCAGAGAGTGGGGTTCTAGCAAGTTGATTTTTTACTGAAAAGAAGACGTGTGCACTATAATTAATATATCATCTAAAAAACCATTGGAGAAATAGGACTTATTTTGTAATCGTGATATTCATCTCCTTACCACAGCCGCAATAAGAGTTTTTTCCGAACACAGACTCTCATATCTTTTCCAATATGTGGTCAGATTTGATGAGACTGAAGGGAAAACCGAATAATGATCATTTCAGAGAAAAAACTCGAAAATTTCGTGAAATCAAGAAATGTTAAACTGAAGAACAACCGTTAACATTTAGACCATGTGTTATATTACATTTTTTGTTGCAAATCACTTATATGGTACCCCCTTGAAGTTGGAACACTTTAAAAGTAGACTACCGGTATAAAAAAATTAAGCCGGATCTCATAAAACCAATCAAGTTGATTAATGAAATGTCATCATTTCTGTGCAATTTTCATTTCATTTTTACGTGAACCATCGACTTAATTCAAAATCAATGATTTGATTGCCCGAACAAGCTTCATGAAACCCACTGGCAAAATACTGTCGCGGCTTATCTAGCTGAGCTAAAACCTAATATTAAAAATCAACTCACCAAAAATTTTCTGAACAGGATACTGACTAGTCAAAGCTTGTCTAACATGCTTTGAATGAGGACCTTGGGCTTCCTGCTTCCATAATATCGGAAGAATAAAAATTGCAACGTAGAAAATTAGAGGAAGCAGATTTTATGTCATTTGCCGATAACTCCATCATTCAACCATCTGTTTATCTATGAACAATCTATAGCCTCCAATAATAGATAGATGGATTCAGCAAAAAAAAAAGATGAAATCAATCGCAAACAGATTAAAAAAAAACAAAGTCATGATGATTGTTTTCTGAAAAATTTCAAAAACGTCGAGCATTTTCAGAAAAAAGCCTTTCTGAAAGTTACAAGTCTTAAGTGTTTTCTGACAACGGCTGGCAAATGCTGGCCGTACAGAATTACCTAAATATGATGAAAAGAGCCTGATTAATATTGAAAAAAATGTTTTCTGAGTAATTGCAGAACAATATTAAAAATAAAGGTTCATATTCTGAAAACGACCATACAGATTCAAATGTTTTGTGATTCCAAACCATCATATTTGTGTTTCTTTTCCAGTCATAATATGTAACTCACGTTTTTGAAAATTTTTCTAGGCTTTCACTTCCAGTCTCTGAAACAGAAATAATTAAAAAAATTCAATTTAGATAAAAACAACATCAAAAATAGAAACATTACAAGATCACAAATCGCTGATCATGCATGTTCAAATAGCGGAGATCATATGATGAACTGGAACAACACAAAGATCCTAATGACGAAACCTTATAATTACAAAAGGAAAATTGAGGAATCTTCATGTATTTGGTTATATGAAGTAGATAATTTGGCCAATTGTTCTGTTGCAATAGATCGTATTTGCATTGATTTATTGAAGAAAGAACTGAAATGACATCAGCAAATTTCAAAATTAAATTAATCAACATCTCTATGTGTTGACAACCTTCAATTTCAATTAGACTGCAAATGGTAAAAAACACACAATTCCGAAGATTTCACAAGTTTGTCTTAAGAAGGTGTCTGATATAGACACCGAAACGTTACATTATCCTTTTCATTTATTTCCTCTTTAGTTTTACTGTTATGTGACAATTTTTTCAGAACCAATTTGATCCTAACATATAAGTGCTTTATTTATTTCTATTTCACAGACTGGGAATGAAAACCTAAAGAGTTTTTTAGAAATGCAGAATCCTCCCAGATGATATTTCAATCCATATCTGTAACTCACGTTACTCAAAAGAAGAGCAACATTGAAACATCCGATTTAAATATCTATCTATCACTTCCACAAATATTTTCTGTTCATAAAGCAAGAGAATAACATGATATACGAATCTCATTCCAAATAAAAAAAGGTTCGTCCCCTTACCACATGATAACGTACTAAACTTATTCGAAATCCCGCTAGATCTAAGGGTCATCCTATAAAATTCCTTCAGTATATATGACGCAAGTTTGCCGAAACCACCGAAGTAAATCTAATAGAAGGTTTTGGTCATAGTGTGCCGTTTTGTTCCTCTCCGACATTCAGTTGTTTTGTCGTGTATATATACAGAAACAATGGCATGTTTTACACACTCCATTGTTTCCTTATCTTGAAGACATTGATAAATTAAGGTTAGTTTCAGGGGCCGCCATCTTTGTTGCCCTCGTGTTTATTGTTATTTTAAAGATAGAGATTCGTCTGATTCTGAAAAGGCAGGGACGACTTCAGCCACAAGTTTCTGGATGGAGTTTTTTAATTAGTGGGAACATTGTTTTGAGTCGATAAAATGATAGTTTTCGAATAAGAGTTTTTTAGAAAGAATCTTTCAATTCAAATATAAAGAATCTCATATGAATAAAGCTAATATGTAGATAGGCACCAAGTGCGAAATCAATGACCTTTATTTGAGGATCAGCTCAAGCTTTTTTTAAGGAAACTGAATTGAAAAAAAAATTAACTACTCTATAAACTGAGATCAAAATGATTTTTTCAAGAAAATCTCATCCACATGATGGTTATAAGCGACGGTGCATTATCTAATTAATTATAAGAGAAGCATAATTAAATTAATACCTACTCCTACTCGTACTATTGTGAACAATAATATTTTTCACGTGTTTTGTAAATGATACAGTAAATGAACTATAAGGGACATTGAAATGTAGAACCACGATAACTGGCACAACTATTGTGAAAATCATAAGATTAACCAAAGTTAGATTAATAGGTTATTGGTTGCACGTTTGACAGCTGACGCACACTGGAGGTACGATAACCTCACTTTTCCTATGTAAATCAAAATCATAGCTGAATTTAATATTTCTATGTAGAAAAACCACGAAAAATTTTGGTGTTCCTCCAGTGTTTGAGTTGATTTGTTTCTTCTTCGGACTGAAAGATCGTGAAAATGGACCTATCAAATTATTAATTCAGTACAGATCATATTCATCGAGGACGATAAGTAGAAAAATATCAGTTTTGGGCATTCACCCTTATCTACTGCAGAAGACTTATCTAACTAAAGTGGCTTATTCGGATGATAAAATGTATCCTGATATTATTATCCATTATTCAGTAGAAACAAAGAGTGCTGGTACAGCGTATGGATTGATATTTATAATATTTATTCTTCAATATATAGAAAGGAAAAAAATGATCATTGGACGAGAAGGCTGGAAAGAAGGATTAACAAAGTATTGTAAATTATGTTGCAGATCTCTCACAGGTCGTCCTTTTACAGGATGGTGCGATGGTGGTTATGAAAAAATAATATTTCATTAGTTGATCACCCGTTCGTACCAAAAGAAGAATTTGAGAAGTAAAGTGCAGTCGAAACTAAGAAGACAAAGAGATTTTATATGGGATTTCTGATTGATACCAAAGATATAAATGCAGAATCTCAGCACAATCGGAATTATATTCTGGAAATTATTCAAAAAATGAAATATCAAAAAATGAATAATTGAAAAACAATTTATTCTATGGTTCTGATCATATGGTCCTCTTGAAATTTTGCATGAACATTCAGAATATCAGTCTTGAGTCACAAAATGAATTTCACCTGAATCGGTTATACTGATTTGGTAATATAGGGACTCTTCTTCTCCATATTCCAATTGAATTTTTTATGGATCTGTTGACACCATCTCTATAGTAGACACAATGACCACAACATTCTGTATGAACATTCAGTACGTCAGTCTTGATTCACAAGATGAATTTCATTTGAATCGGTTATCCTAATACGGAAAAAATGTAGCTTTTTTTAATTGTCCAATTGAATTTTATATGATTCTTTTTTTTATTATTTCAATGAATTTCCTATGGTTCTGTTATTACTTTGGTCACAAAAGTCTGCATTAACATTCAGTGTATCAATCTTCATTTATAAAATGAATTTCATTCGAATAGTATATTCTTTCATGGAAATATGAAGTTTCTTCTTTTCAATATTCCAATTGAATTTCC
Organism: Propylea japonica; assembly: GCA_013421045.1. Taxonomy (NCBI): domain Eukaryota; kingdom Metazoa; phylum Arthropoda; class Insecta; order Coleoptera; family Coccinellidae; genus Propylea; species Propylea japonica. The sequence continues at coordinate 84,904,493 of CM024242.1, forward strand.
TATGGTTTTGTGCACACTATGGCCACAAAATTTTGCATAAAGCTCATCATGAGCTTCTTGCATATGGCTGCAACATTTCATCTCGATGGGTTTCGTTTTGTCTGAAATATTGAGTAACAAAAATTTCGATTGGCCATATTTTATAGAACACCCTGTACGATTTGGCTGGTTAACAAACTCAAACGAGCCATTTGGTAAAAACTAACCCTGAAAATTTCGAGTCTCTTGGACAATCCTATAGAAGGTTTTTGTGCTAACGTCAGGCCGGCCCTACATACAGTATTAAATTTGACCACGAATTCGTCATCAGGAAGTAGAACCCTATCGTTTGAAACCATTTTCGGCTCAAAATTCGATAATAACAGACATTTGGGCAAAACGCTATAGCACTCGTTTAAGGATAACGAGTGCTCAAAAAGTACACCTCTGCCTGTCTTTCATATTAAACTTCCAAATTTCTGAAGAAAAAAAAACTTTTGCTTTGTATATGGTATTTTCGAATTCATTCGATCTGGTTCCTATCTATGTTCTTCATTGATCTAAGGGCTAAATAGACTTCATGGCACCTTGACTTTCATACCTTTTTAGAACCTCAAATGTGCAAAGAACTCTGTACAGATCCCTTATAGGTATTTGGTTATCATATCCTCAGATGTGAAATGAGACATTCCACTCTGATAATCCAATTAAACACTCTCACTTTTGAGTGTAATCCTGCCCTGTGAACTTCAGCATTCATCTCAACTACTGTTATTGTTCTCTTTTCCTATTTTGCTATTTGATTAATTAGTTTCGTTTGTATCCTATGCATCTCGGGAGTTATTCGCAATTTATATATCCTGTATGATGGATTGCAATTTTGTTTTTACATGTATTCGTGTTATAAATTGCTCAAGACATTGTTGTGGGATCTTGAGGTGACGTTTGAAGATTGATATTTTATGTTTTTACGTATCGGTAATATCAAATTGTATAATCTGATGGTTTGTCAATAATCCGACTATCAATATAATCTGAAGGTATAGGTATACAGAGATCGTTCATAGGTCGGAATTTCAAAATAAAAAAATGATACTTTTCGTATGAAAAGTGAATTTTGCTTGTAGAAATGGAGCTCACTATGAAAATTTGGAGTAGAGCCCTCAGCAGGTGATTTTTCTGGCTCGTTTATTGGTGGAGCAATGATGGATTACCCCAAAATTTTGTATAGGACTCGTGATTGAAAATTAATATATGAATGGCAAATATCAAAATTTTATTCTGAAAATTATCAAAAAAAGAAGAAATAGGTATGTGAAAAACTGATAACAGAAAATATCAAAATTTTATGGATCTGTTTTCACAATCCCCTTAATATTTTGAATATTCGTACACTTCGCCAATTTACATTCTCTAAATCGACTTTATTATTATTTTTTTTTCATGAGAATAATAGAATTTTTGTTCGATATTTAGATAGACTTTTCTATGGTTGCATTAGTCAAGATAGTCAAGCTGCTATTAAAGCACTGAGCTCCTACGTCATAGACTCAAAGATTATCTGGCAGTGCCGGAACAAACTCAGTGGAGTAGGCAAGAAAAATAAGGTCTTTTTAACCTGGGTTTCCGGCTATTCGGGAATCAAAGATAACGAAGAGGCCAATGCACTTGCCAAAGAGGAAGCACGAATGTCACTCATGAGCCCAGAACCCTTTTGTGGTATAGGTAAATGTACCTATAAGAAGGAGTTTCTGGAGAAGGAGGTAGCCGAGAGGACAAACTCTCTCTCATCCTTCGGAACTTTGAAACAGCAAGATCCAAAAGATATCTGGATCTTGGTAAGAAACAATTAAACCAGATCACTGGCTTTCTTACTGGACACTGTCGCCTCAACAAGCTCCTGTTGAGGATGGGATTATCGGATACTGACGAGTGTAGGTTCTTTGAGGAGGAGGGAGAAACTCTCACTCACCTAGTCACTGAATGTTTCTGCATTGCGAGCCTAAGGAGAGAATGCCTTGGTCGAGAAACTGGTAAGAGTGAGGAACTAGCCTCGTTGAAGCGTTCACAGATATTGAATGCATCAACAATTTCACTTCAACAGTTAGGAGTATATAAATAAAGGTAAATGTACCTATAAGAAGGAGTTTCTGGAGAAGGAGAAAGCCGAGAGGGAAAAACTTGGAACTGGAAGGCGAGCTGTAAAGGGTGGGGTAAGAATAGCTCTGTAAGATGGCACAATAGACAACAACTGTAACACTTTTTTAAACTATCAACAATATGGTCGCATTAGCGCAACTCCCACAATTTTTAGCCTACCTACTGCTTCGAATCAGCTCGGTCGAATCGACGAATGGTTCATTTTGAAGAATTTTCAATGGTTTCGATGATGCGATCCTCTCGAAATTTTGCATGTACGGTTAGTATAAAAATCTTCACCCTCATAAAGAATTTCACTTGAATCGGTTATTTTGTTATATAAGGATTTTCCTTTCCAATATTCCGATTGAATTTTCTATGGTTCTTTTGCCACAAAATTTCGACTTCTTATGAGTATCTTGAATGTGGCCGCGAAATGTCACTCCGTTTGATTCTGTTCTGTCTGCGATATCGAGGAACGAAGAAGTTGAATGGCCATATTTATTGGAGTACCCTGTACGAGTTTGCTGGTTAAGGAACTCACCGCGGCTAGTAGGAGCCGAACCTTACCTGAAAAGGGTATTTAATTCCTACATTTTCGCATAATCACTTGAAAATATCTTTATATTAAAAAATTCATATTTCGTTCTTCCGAAAAATTAGTGTGTGTACTATTCATCGTTAGCTCACCATTTTTTATTCAACAAGAACAAATTTTATATTGGATGCATCCTTGTCATCATTTATTTCATTTCAATAACCGTTGTCGACGAATTTTTCCGACATTCCTGAAAACTCAAATTCTCCCTCAACTACCCCTACGATGTTGGGTATCAACTCAAACAATCCCCAACCCCTCCACACGACTACATCCCCCAAATCCTCATACACAATCAGGGAAAAATAATAACTCCCAAAGTCATCCATCGTTGAACCATTTGCCATCCTAATTCAATCCACGAAGGCTCCCAGGACCCACCGTCGCACCTAAAATCATAAAATAAAACCCTTCTTCGATTTTCTCCCCGAAAATTTTTCCTCTCTCTCACCCCCTCCGTTTTCAAAAGGAAACCGCCCCACCACCATATTTCTCTTTCTTTTCTGCTGCTGAGGTGAACAAGTCCGCTTCACTTCTGGCCGTCTGAAGTCTGCGAACGTCTCACCCCCCGATCGATATGAAACATCTGAACGTAGCCGCGCTTCTATTGGTCGGCCAAGGAGTTTTTCCCCCTCCTTCTTTCGCGGAAATGTCCGTCAGAAAGCTTTCTTTTGTTGCCACGTTTTATATCAGATTCTGATGATGCGGGGGGTGGTGGAGTGGCAAGGAAAGTGCCGGGGGGAGGGGAGGGAGGAAGGAAAGCGAGCGCCGTGGAAAATCGAGAGGAGGGGGGAAAGGAAAGCGAAGAAATCGAATGAGTTTGGGGATGTTTCGCTGGAAGAAAATTCGGATTGGATTTTACCTTCGTGCGGACTGGAAATTGGAGGATTTGACGTTGAATTCGGTCTGGAAAATTCGCGGGTTTCCCGTGGGCAGAATGAACGATATGGTGGGCCTAAGATGCAGTTTTGGTTGGTTCTGATCGAATTGAGGGTCATTTAAGGTCACGGTTGAATTTTCCTGATAGCGATCAGGTTGTTTTATGATTATTCTGGAATTGAATTCGATATTTGGGGTTAAATATCGCTGTTTTAATTTATGGGGGATGACTACTAGCATTATGTGTTTGCAGGCAGTTCCTTGAACATCTACGGTTCAGAGATCAGCACTTGAAAAACCAGAACTGGTTTGATAAGCCCTTCTGGCTTTAGAGCAGTTTTTTTGAATATCGAAAGAATTTTAGGTGAAAGCAAGAGCAGAGGTGATATTCTTATCACTTAGGGTAAAACTTTCTCGTGGGTTTTCTCTTTCTATCGTTTTATTGGTTCCGATACAATTCGGGAATGACAAAAAAAATTGGTTCAACGAAAAGAAGCCTTATTCTTCAACAAATTCAAATATAGAAGCAGTACATATACGGGGAGACAAAGGTTTTTTTCTCTGTGCTCTTCTATCATACGAAGAATTGTATGGTACCCTTTTACAATTCTACACAAAAGCAAGAATAGTGCTCCAGGAATGTATACTATCCGATGGAATGTTGTGTAAAGGTTGAATGAAGATATACACTCGGAAATTATAAAGATCTATCTCAACTTTGGATTATTCCCTAAGATTTGGAGAAGGGGCATCATAATAACCATCCCAAAAGATAACACAGACCATCACAAAGTAGAAAATTCTAGGCCAATAAACACTACTATTGGGAAGAAAACAGCAGCGATTTGATCGACATCAATAAGGCATTTGATAGCATATGGCATAAAGGTTTGCTTTTCGAACTCCAAAAACTGAACACTCCTAAATATTAAATAGTATTTCTATTTAATATCAAGGGCTTCTAAGAAGAGATAATACTAGCAGTTAAAATAAAAGAGAAAATCTCACCTCACAAGAATCACCACTCAGTCCATTCCTCTATAATATACTGCAGACATAAATAGAGGGTGTTCTGATTTGTTTGCGACAAACTGAAATGGGTGATAGATCACATCATTTTAAGCAAAAAAGTTCTTATGAACATGGGTTCGGAAATGCTTCGTTTCCGAAATACAGGGTGTTAAAGTTGAATAAATAATTCGCGTTTTCTTTAACATGTTTTGACTGCTTCGAAATCCTTTCATGAAATTTCGTATGCAGGAGTTTTTTGGGACGATAAACTTAAATTTGTGGTCGATTTTGTTGTATTTTCTAGAGGGCGCCACCGGCACCCATTTCAACCCATGTAAACCGTTGCCACTTCTTTGTGCTACCGGTACACCGTTTTGGACTTAAAAAATCGATTTTCTCTTTATTTTTACTCAAAAAAGGTATTCCGTATCGAAATCGCTAGGAGCAATCGTTTCGGAGAAAATGCATTTAAAGCAAAGGATCCCAAAACTTCTCCGTAAATCATTCCCATTTAAATATTTAATTTAAAATCATTTTGAAAATTTCTAAGGAGAAATGCATGCGGATTTTCTATTACCCACTAATAAGTAGAAGTGGTATGCTACATATGTAATTATTGTTTTTTAGTGTTCTGAATATTCTGTTTCCTGAAATATTGAGTTGCTGGGGTGCTTTACGAATACTGAGTTCTTTATTTTCTTCGAAGGTCTGTGAAATCCTATTTCTCTGTAGATGAATTCTTCTTTGTATACTTCAGGCCTTTAGTAACTATCTGGAAAATACAACTAAATTGACCACAAAATTGAATTAATCGTCCCAAGAAACCCCTGTATACGAAATTTCATGAAAACATATTAAAGAAAACGCGAATTATTTTTTCAAATTCAACACCCTGTATCTCGGAAACGAAGAATTTCCGGACCCACATTCATAGGAACTTTTTTGCTTAAAATGATGTGATCTATCACCCATTTCAGTTTGTCGGAAACAAATCAGAACACCCTGTATAACGGATCCAGCCGAGCTCAATATCATCTACAGTACGCAGACGACATACAATAGTCTTTTCACATGAGAAAAGTGAAAGTAAATGCATGGAAGGTTTATAACTATACATGAACAATATTCTTACTTTTGGTTTCACAAATAGCGGCTTCAACCAAATCTGGCATATCCAATTTGATAATATTCAATCATAAAATAGTCCAAACTCACCTACACTAAAGATTGAAAACAACATTTTTCACCATCACCCTCAATTAAATACTTTCGAATACATGTAGACAACAAAGCTAACATGAAATATCGCCAAAAAACGCAATTACCAGAGCAAAACATTCAGATGCCTCACATATAAAGACCAAGGAATAAGTTTAAAAAACTCCATCAAAATTACAATGGTATATGTAGACCCATTCTAGAATTTATGCACCCCCTGTGTATAAATGTTGCAGATTCTGTATTGCGAAACATTGAAGTATAGGAGAGAGATCAGCACTATGAAAAAGAATCATAACACGATTAAGAAACCCACCCAACAAACTGCACAATCCACCAAACGAGCTACTCTACGAAAAAGCTAACATACAACCAATTAAAGAAAGACCAATTAAAGAGTATCTGAATAGAAAATTCTCGAAAAGACTCAAAGACCTAGACGATGTTGCAAGTATGGCTTCAGCAGTGAATTCGTGTTTTTAAAATGAAAAAAGTGACGTGAAGATGGAACGTCTTTGCAACTTTGGGGTGCTCATATTTTCTAAACAAAGACTGACCGCCACCTGTTGGTTTCACTAAAATTGTACAGGAAAACTCAATGAATACAATGACACCAAAATCCGGTCGATATCTGCTGGTACCGGAAATTCAAATATTCACCAAAAAAAATCATATATTGAAGATTAAATGAAGAATCCACCATCAATACCCGATTAATCCTACGACAAGTCATCAACTAAATCATCACGTGCGTACACAATCAAACGAGCGGAGACCATCCATAATTTCCTTTCGGAATAACTCTAAAAACCCTCTCGAAATTCCCAAAAACCTTCAGGAACCCCTATCGGGAACATCCCCCTATTAAATTCATTTATATGTACGGGTATCACTCAGTCGGACGAGCTTCCATCTTATGAATCATATAGCGAGCGGTCGGTGGAACGGAAATTTCTGAATTATTCACTCGAGAAAATTGGGAAAATTACGTAATTGCAAAGAAACACATAACCGTTCTGTGCGAGATTGAACGTGGACGGGGGGGTCTACAGTTTTGGAGTGTTTCCCCCCTCCCTCCTCACCTTGGAACTGGTGGAATTTAAAATGTTAGGGAGAAATTCGACAATCGAAGTTGACGTGGAAGAGGAGTTCGTCGAGATCTCAATTTTCTTTTCATATTACATTACCTGTGAAAATTCATGGATAAAAGAATAGCATACCTATTCTAGGCGTTGTCGTAAAATTCTCGATGGCTTATATTCAGTGAATTTCGTGAATGATTTTTTGTTTTTGATTTTTCATACGTAAAGTGGATATTTTTCGATGAAAAATTGAGGAATGCATTGTTAGAAGGATGTCTTATAAACACGTTCTCCGCTGTTTAATGTGATGGTACATAATAAGACTCGTTTTTTCACTTGAACACACAAGAAGATCGAATAATTTCACTGAAAACACAAAAATTCGATTGAGATATTATTCGGGCATTTCTATTGTTTTTGCTTCTTGTATTCAAAGTTTCGGCCTGCATTCGCGATTCGCCAGTCGTTATTGTCAGGAAAACACTTAATACTTGTAACTTTCAGAAAAGCTACTTTCAGAGAAGCTATTTTCAGAAAAAGCAATAGCACTTGGGCTCAATAATATAAAACTGCAACCTACAACAACGTGTTTTTAAATGATGGTTCATACGTCACTGATAAAGGGATAAGGATTTTCATTAATTGATCTCAAATAGACAAAGAATGTTTATTCAATCTACGCTAGTTAAGTTAGGTTAGGTTGAGACATTACCTTCATTTCGAATCAACATTTTGATACCAAATTAGTATCTAGTAGCCAGAAGTGTGAATAATAATAGGATATCAAAAATATGCTCTATTCTAAAAACTATAAATCAACAAATGAAATATCTCTAATTGGATACAATAGCAGGTACACTAACAACTAGTCAAACCTATAACTAGCAGTACCAGCAAAACGATAACTAATCTACAATATGAGAACAGCCTGCATTCAAGATACAAGAGATACTATCAGGACTTATATAATTGAGGTAAAACCTCATAATGACCAATAATTGCATTCATGAAGTATTTTGTGAGTGTGGTTGAGCGTATTTTGGAGAAACTAAATGATCTTTAATCAAAAACCATGAAAAAACTGGCTCAACAGGAGGAAAAGATAAGTTGAAACTTATTCAAAATGCTTTTAATGAAGACCATAGGATTTTATGATGTGATGTTCCCATAATTTCGGAATAAAAAAACTGAAACGTAAAAAATGGACGGAAGATGTTTACATCTCAATAAATTTCTGACTGAACTAGTTTTAGAGTAGGACTCCCATAGGAATATTTCTCATTATTTTGTCTAACTCACCAAATTCTCATTCAAATTTATAATAATGGAAAATGAAAAAAAAATTATAAAAAGAGAAGAGTTTAACAATTTATAATATTGTATTATGTTCTTCAAGGTATGTCAGGTCAGGTTCGCCACATAATTAGACAACCTAATATTTTGATAATCATATTGCGCACTGGCAGAACCAATTTGGTGTTTCAAATATTATTGATTTTGTTTGGAAAACTCCTATCATTATAAATATAAATCTATTATCAACTATTATTCACACGTTTATAGAAATATTATTCCGGTAATCTGAAAAAATAAGAAGAAATAAAAGAGATCATCAGGCCTAATATAACTAAAGTAAAACACGATAATAAAAATCAACTAAACAAAAAATGCAAATATGAAATACCAACTCATGTGAGTGTGGCCGTGCCTGTATTGGAGAAAATAATCGAATATTCGAATCGACAAACATGAGAATTCAGCTCATTAAAGAGATAATGATGAATCAAAATTAATTTGAAATACTTTGAATGAGAACCATAGGATTCTATGGAGTGAAGCTTTTGTGATATCAAAAGAAGAAAACGTAGAAACCCAAAGGAAGCAGCTTTCATGTTGATTACCGAAAATCCTATCTTGCAATCGTCTGTTGAGCTGAAAACAATAATTAAATCTAGCTTAAAAAAAATCAGACGAATTGTTTGACAACTGATTCAATCGAAAATAGATCAAAGTCATCACTGAATAATATCTGAGAACTTCAAGAATGACAAAAAGTTTAAAAACGTGACAAAATTACTTTTCTGTACGTCACGGGTGTGTGTTATTTTTCTGCTCACGGCTGGCAAATGCTGGTCGAAACATTGAATACAAAAAGCAAAAAATATGTAATAGCTCAAAGAATATTTTAATCGATATTTCATGATCAAAATATCAAATCTATAGTATTGCGTTATTGTTTTGGGTTTATTTATGATTATGTTCTAGTTTTCTGAAATAAATAAATAATAATTTTAATTTTAAAACAAATTTAGTAGTTATTAAATCCATAAGAAATTATTCGAAACCTTCTCGCTATCATATGAACCAGGTAAATAATTTCAATAGAATTAAAAAAACTCAATCGACTATAACAATTCCAAAGAACAACCCAACTGTTCCTTTTCAAGTCAACCGTCTCAAAAGATCTCATAAAAAAACTACACAGAAGCGCAACAAAGTAAACTAATAAAACGCCGCCATAAAAACATTATACCTCATCACCCCAAAAAAACATCCATAAAAGCACGAGTGTCACGCGACCAAAAATCATCCCCTATCCATAAACGGGACAAAAAACGCGGAATAAACGAGCCTCTCCAAAAAAATCCGTATTAAAAAACAACTGACGACAGCTTAATAGCATGTTATACCCCCAGGGATACGAACAAGGCATAAAAAAGGCCTAAAAACACACTTCACCCCTGGTCTATTAAAAAACAATTAGAGGGGTAGGTTTGGTGGTTTTTTAAATTGACCCTACAGTATTTTTTACCTGGTAATAGGGATATATTGACCAGGGGTGGGTAAGGAAGAGCTGAAGCTACGTAAGGGTAGTTTGGATATTCGACGATAGAGGGGTGGGTTTCGGTTTCAGAGGTCACTACACAGATGGCGCGGAAGTATTGGAGAATAGGGTACTATACGATTGAGATAATTGGTTGGAAAGATAAGGGATGATATTGGAAATTCATCTCGATATTGGAAATACAGAGGGTAGTTGTGACCGTAGGGGTAGTTTCTTTCTTTTGTTTAGCTACAGTTCATGGGGGTTAGATTGGTTTCATCATTTTTCAGTTATTTAATAGGTTTGAATATTATACTCAATCAGTAAGAATAAAATTGAAAATTTAGAAATACTTGGTTAGTAAATAATTCAATCGGAATTAAAAAGAGGGGTTTTGGTCAAGACATCTAAATACTGCAGAAATTAGGCTTTGCAGCTTGAAACAAACATTTATCGATTAATTAAAAACAGTAATAATTGAGAAACATTATTATAAGCAACATCATATTGAAATTAACAAAAAATGATGTCTTATCAATGAACAGAATAAAGCAATGAGCAGAATTTTAAAATAGTTTCTAGAAAGTTAGAAAATTCTTCATAACCAACACTTAAATAATTTCGAAAAAATGTTATCAACTGAAAATTCTGACATTCAGTGAACTGAGCAAATGTTGAAGACGATGCAATTTATTATCGATTTGAATATAATCTGGGAGGATTCTGCATTTCTAAAAAACTTTTTAGGTTTTCACTCCCAGTCTCTGAAATAGGAATAATTAAAAATATTTTAATTAATAGAAATGCTCCTGCTTAAATCTTCACACTAATTTGTCAGGAACAAATTGGTTTTGATAAAATTGTTGCCTAACAGTAAAAGTAAAAAAAAATGAACGTTACATTATTATTTTAATTTTTTTTATATTTACTATTAGACAACATTTTTTTCAAAACCAATTCGCTACTGACAAATCAGTGTGAAGATTTAAGCAGGAGCATTTCATCGTAATTATTTCTGTTTCAGAGACCAGGAGTGAAAACCTTAAAAGTTTTCTAGAATTACAATTTTATGTTATTTTCCAAAATCTCGATATGTTGAGAAGTTTCTCAATATGTGGTCCATTTTATGTTGTGACAAAAAATAATATGGCGTGTAGAAATCTTTTTACATTTGATTTGATCCGACATCATCTAGATCTAGATTCCAGAGTTTAATTAGTTTTTGAAGTCTCGTTCTACTTAAACTAAAGCTATTTCTTTTTTCACAAATGTCTGTAATTTTCGAGTTTTGAGCCGGAAATAAACACGATTTCGTAAGGATTGTACAACAGACTTGAAATTTTAAATGTAGGATCGGTTCCTGAATGCAGCAGTTGAGTTCGTTAACGGTCAAAATCGTACAAGGTGTTCCATGAAATAAATGTTCCTCAATTTCTTAGACAGAAAAGAAACCGATCAAAATGAAATTTTGCGTCCACAATCAAGATACTCATGATGAGCTTAATACGAAATTTTAAACCCATAGTGTCAACATAACCACAGAAAATTCAATTGGAATATTGAAGAAAAAGCCTTATACTTTCAGGACAAAATATCCGATTCGAGTGAAATTTACTTTGAGGGTGAATATTGTTATACTGAATTTTCATGTGAAAGTTCAAGAGGATCGGATAATAAGAACAATACAATTAATTTTTTTTCTGAATTTTCCAATGTATCGAATAATTCGATCAAGCTGACATTTGTTAGTAAGCTAGCAATTCTAAGGGACAAAATTGGGAGTTGTGTGAATGCAATCATAAGAAAATTAAGTTCTGAGCAGGATCTTTTGAGCGCTCGTTCTCTGGTGGAGGACTATTACCTCAAAATTTCACACAGTATTTGAGATTGGTACCAAATTACATAAATGATGAATCTCAGCCCAATTAAGCAACTATATGATTCTGATAATGCTATCCTCTTGAAATCTGGCATGAACATTCAGTATATATCAGACTCGATTCACAAAATAAATTTCACTCGAATCAGATATTTTCTGGAAATTAAGAGGGTCTTCTTTTAAAAATTCCAATTGAATTTTCGAGTTTTGATTATTTTAGTTATTGATTTCTACATGTTCAATTTTTTGAATAATTTTCAGAACATAATTCCCATCGTGCTGAGATTTGGAATTCTACCTACTCATTTCAAAAAATAAAATTAACTTGGCCAACAAAACCAGAATTAAAATAAATTCATTCGAATATAAACCCAATTCTCATCTCATTCATATCACTTCCTCTCTGGATCACTGTATCAAACTCGTTAGATTCTTGTTGAGGCTCCTTCATGCGGTTTTTTACCGCCGCTACCCTTCAACATACTGCCCTGCCCAACACAGGGGTGCGATCTTCATCCCCATACCTATACCTGTTCCTATTCAAATCCACAATCGAATTTTTTTTCGAAATGGTATTTTTACAGACGTGCTGACCCTTCTCGTCTCTTGAATCCTTTGAAATCCTCAGTACACACTCGGTCCATACCAAAAACGGTCACACAAAATTTTCGGAAATGTTTATTGCAAAATTACCGTGTTTAATTCGATTTTTGACCAGTCAAAGTTTCCAGGGTGTGCTAGTTAGGGCTGTAACGTGAAAATTTTGAGGAAAATTTTGGAAAATTCGGGCAACTACTCTAGTTTTAAGTACACGGATAGGATGAACGGGCAAATCATTCTGTTCGGAACCAACTCAGGGCATTTTGTGCAACATAAGGGCTATTTCTGTTTATTAGTTTGTTAAGTTGAAGTTTTTGTTTATAAACTTTGTTTTTGTTGTGTTTGTGAGGGTGTTGAAGAGGTAAAGGTGAGTTGAAGTAACATATCATTGGCGTTTCACTTGCAATAAAAGAAAGATTATTCTAGATGTCGTTCGCAAGTAAATTCAAGATTTCTCCCCTTGAGTCTTAGTCCCCATTCTGTTGAAATATAGCAGAAGAAAATATAATCTCGTATTTTGAAATGGGTAAAGTAAACAAATGGTTAATAATGAAGAAAAAATCAATTTATAATCAATAAAACACGCAGAAAATAAAATTACAAATTTATTAAGGGACTTCTGGTCTGCTTCAATCGTTCGTTAACCAGCCAGATCGTACAGGGTGCTCTATAAAATATGGCCATTTAAAATTTTTGTTCCTCAATATCTCAGACAAAACTAAACCAATCAAAATGAAGTCAAAAATTTTGTGGCCATAGTGTACACAGAACCATGAAAAATTAAATTGGAATATTGAAAAGAAGAAACTTCATATTTCCATAAAAAGATATCTGATTCGAGTAAAATTATTTTCTGAATAAAGATTTATTATTATACTGAATGTTTATGCAGAATTTTGTGGTCATAGTGTTAACAGAACCATAGAAAACTCAATTGAAATATTGAAAAGAAGAATCTCTATATTTCCATAACAGGATTTTCGATTAGAGTGAAATTCATTTTGTAATGAAGGTTGATATACTGGATGTTCGTGCAAGTTTTCAAGAGGATTGCATCATCAGAACAAAGAATTAAAATTTTTCAAATAATTTTTTCACATATTTCAATGTTTGAATAATTTCCAGAATATTATTTCATTGTGCTGATATTCTGCATTTATATATTTGGTATCAATCTCAACTCCCATATAAAATTTTGAGGTAATAGTCTTATTACTCCACCAAAGAACGAGCGCTCCTGCTCAGGGCTTTTCTTGAATTTTTTGTGTAGTAGCATTGAAAGTAATGAAAAATATATACCTATCCATTAATTCACTTACATTTACAAGTAACGAATTTTTGATTAAATATTGAAAATACGATTTCTATAGGTACTCGTAAGTTCAAATGTCGCGCATTGATGACGTACGAGCAAGCATAATTAGTGGGGATGACGATACACAGCAGAGTGGTCAGTTCATTTGGTATCGTTGTTAAATGTGATTCTACATTCAACCAATGAAAAGCTTGTTTCGGGGATTTCAATTTTCGCGAAAACCTGTCCACGAAGCAGGAAAATAGTTTACATATGAGTAATTCTATAATGAACTTGTAATTGTATGTTTTGTAAGGAAATCTGATTATATCCAAAGTAGGGCCTCGATTAGAAAGATATTTCATTCCTATTTGTTACCTAGGGAATTCTAACACACTGAAGTCTTAAGAATATAATAATACCTGAATCCTTGATGCATCTGACAGCAGTGGATAACGACTCACTATTCACTAGTGATTAATGGGTATTTTTATGGCCGAAACAGAAGTATAATGAGTAGATTATAAAATAGTCATGTATGAAAGATTCATCGCTTTAATTTTCTGAGAGTCCATCATTTCTTACATGATTTTTTCTGAAAAGTCCTGAAAAAGCTCATTGGAAATTTCAGAAATTTCTCGTAACTCTTGATAATTCGAGCCTCCACATTGTGTTTTTCGGCTCGAACAAGCTCGGATAAATTGAATGTGGCCGCTCGCAGCAAATTGTAACCTATTAAGGAGTCTTCTTTCAGCTTTTCTTTCTCCAACGAAGCTCGCTTCCAAGTAGTGGAGTTTTGAAGTTAAATACTTTTAGCTCAGTCTGCTTGAACGGAAGATTTATCTATTTTAACCTTATTACTCTTATTCTTCTTCTTTCCTGACATTCATTTGTTTCCTACAAGCCAGCGGCCTGTTTTTAATCTAGAGACAAAGTTTTAAAAAGTTGAGGGAATTTATTACCTCACCACGGTTCAAAAGGGCGGTTGAGAAAGAGGAGCCTCCACGGTATACAAAAAGTTGACAGGCGAATAAGTTTCGGCTTTCGGATATATGGGGTGGTCCGTTATTATTACTAAAGAAAAGTTTTATATATGTTAGATAATAATACAAGGTAGGCCAAAGGAACTTTCCAATTTAGAATTTTCAATTAAACGAAAACTTATACAAATATTGATTTTACTATTTTTTCATCGTTAAGCACAATATTGAATGTTTATATTGTGACAGTTTGGTGGATGATATCTAGTAATTTTATAGATGAAGTTTGATACACTGAATATTCATGCAGAATTTTGTGGCCATTGTGGTAACAGGACCATAGAAAATTCCATTGGAATATTGCCAAGAAGAATCTTTATATTTCCACAACAAGGTATCCGATTCGAGTGAAATTTTTTTGTGAATGAAAACTGTTATGCTTACTGAATTTTCGTGCAAAATTTTGTGGCAATAGTGATAACAGAACCATAGAAAATTCAAATGGAATATTGATAATAAGAATCACTATATTTCCATAACAGAAAAACCGATTCAAATTTATTTTGTGAATCACGACTGATATACTGAATGTTCATGCAAATTTTCAAGAGTATTGCATTATCAGATTCATGGAATTAAATTTTTGTAATTATTTATTCTCATACATATTTCATTTTTTTGAATAATGTCCAAAATATGATTCCGATTGTGCTGAGATTCTGCATTTATATATTTGATATCCATCTCACATTCCATATGAAATTCTGAGATCATAGTTCTATTGCTCCACCAAAGAACGAGAGCTCCTTCTCAGGGCTTCTCTTGAAATTTTCAGGTTAAAAATGGAATATAAGGCTATTCAAAATTTTTGTTCCACAATACCTCAGAAAAAACGAAACCAATCGAATTTAAATTTTGCGGCCGAGTGCAAGATGCTCATAATAAGTCTCATGCAAAATTAAAAACTACTGAATGTCGAATCATCAGATTCATAAAATTATTTTTTCTACAAACGTCAAAAAATGACAAGGTTCGCGCATTGGCAAGAATATGCGAAGTGACCCTTTTTTTCATTTCCTTCGTTATGACACCGTGCGCGAAGTAGTGTGCGAAATACTTACTTCGCACACTGCATGTAAACTTTATGGGATTTTGATATTTTAACTTGGTAAATTTCTTGAAATCCACGTTTTCTTTAACATTGAGTGTTGCTTTCAACATAGAATATATTGCCCATAGTTATAATACCTAATTACTTGATTTGGAAAAACAGTTCAAACCAGTTCAATATTTTTTTTTTCATATTAAGCTAAGCGTTTGTAGAAAAAATTTTGTTTGCATCTCATGCGCGAAATACTTTGGTGATCTCGACTATTTTTTTTAACTCGGCTGCGCCTCGTTAAAAAAATCAGTTCTCGATCACCAAAGTAGCATTTCGCGCACTAGATACAAAAATAACTATTTTTTCTTGATAATTGATTTTTCACGTATTTCATTTTTTAAATCAATTCCAGAATATAATTCCGATAGTTCTGAAATTTTGCATTCATATACCCTGTATGAATCTTAAGCCTACTATACAAAATTTTCAGGTGATAGAATTATTGCTCCACCAATGAACGAGTGCTCAGAAGCACTTGCTCAGGGCTTTTCCGTATTTTGTTCTTTTCGAGTTATTCGAATATGATTCATCTAGAAATGGTAGTTGATTATTTCTCTATTATTTCATCAAAATTAATGAGATACAATTAATAGTTTTGTGAGGTATTTGGACAGTCTATTATTTTTTCTACAAACGTCAAAAAATGACAAGGTTCGCGCATTGGCAAGAATATGCGAAAGTGACCTTTTTTCATTTCCTTCGTTACTATGACACCGTGCGCGAAGTAGTGTGCGAAATACTTACTTCGCACACTGCATGTAAACTATATGGAATTTTTATATTTCAACTTGGTAAATTTCTTGAAATCCACGTTTTCTTTAACATTGAGTGTTGTTTTCAACATCGAATATATTGCCCATAGTTATAATACCTAATTACTTGATTTGGAAAAACAGTTCAAACCAGTTCAATATTTTTCTTCATATTAAGCTAAGCGTTTGTAGAAAAAATGTTGTTTGCATCTCATGCGCGAAATACTTTGGTGATCTCGACTATTTTTTTAACTCGGCTGCGCTGCGCCTCGTTAAAAAAATCAGTTCTCGATCACCAAAGTAGCATTTCGCGCACTAGATACAAAAATAACTACTTTATTCCTATCTTACATCGAAAAACTCCAACGTGTCGGTCTCAGATCGGACCTTTCTCAATGCTAAAATTTAAATCAACATATAAAACAGAAACACATGGTATATACATCAAACTTACACAAATGATTAAAATTTAATAATTTGTTTTTTAATATGTTTATTTAAATTTAAGCCTTGAAAAAGGTCCGATCTGAGAACGAAACGTTGGAGTTTTTTATGTGAGAATGTAAGATAGGAATAAAGAATTAAAAGACAGCCCAAATACCGGACAAAAGTATTAATTATATGTATTATATCATGGATAAAAATGTCGATTATAATTATTGAGATAGTTGTAATGGTCAATACCATTCCTGAAAACAACCCCATTATAACCTTGAAAAGAACGAACATCCCCGGGGTGACATTTCCCAACCCCCATCCCCCCAACATCCCCATCGTCTCGGAAGCTGCTCCTTCGGTTCTAAATAAAAGCATTTAAAATGGACTGTTTTTCTTTTCCAATTAAGTTTGGCATCAGTTTGTTATTTTTAGATCATTTTTAATTACCGTGGAGCTTTTTAAGTGTATCCGACCATTTCGACCGTTTTCTCGCCTGTCTGATAGGGTTCGGAGTTTTCCGAGGGAAAACTCTCGATTTTCCTGCTCGATTTGGTCGTGTCAAGGAATCCAGAGTGAGTTTTTCCGGGTGAAATGGGAAAAACCAGTCGGTTTAAAGACGTCGACATTGGTTATTTGTGACTTCAGTTTAATGGAGGTTCCATTGGAAAAACTTCGTAGAAAATGTTGTTGTTCTTCATAAACATGTTGAGAATTTCGAAAAACTTCATTACACCGGTTCAGGGGAATTTGCGACCTCATAACCTTTTTTCGAAATCTCGTTCTACTTAAACGAGTGCTATATCGAATTGCCAGAATGTCTGTAATTTTCTGATTTTGAACCGAAAAGTTCGACTCAAATTTGAGTCTGTCCTAGAGAATTGAAAATTTCAGGGTAGGTTCGCTTCCTGAATGCCGCGGTTGAGTTGTTTGACGAGTAAATTTGTACAGAGTGTTCCATAAAATATGCCTATCCAAAATTTTCGTTTTCCAATATCCCAGACAGAACAAAACCGATCGAAATGAAATTTCGCGGCAACATGTAAGATACCTTCTTCGAAATATCGCGATCATAATAAAAACAGAAAGAGAGAGGTTCAATCGGAATATTAAAAAAAAATACCTATATTTCCAAAACGAAATATCTGATTCCAGTGAAATTTATTCTGAGGGTGAAGATTATAATACTGAATGTTCATACAAAATTTCAAGAGGATGGCATTATCATTATCAGAATCATGGAATTAATTTTTTTTCTGAATGATTCAGTATTTGTCGAATCAATCGAGCTGAAATTTTGCAGTACATTGTTCACTACCAATTTAAAGCAGTAGGTATGCAAAAATTTGTAGGAGTTGCGTTAATACAGCCACAGGAAAGTCTTTCGTATTATCGAAAAATTCTTATATTCCCATGAAAAAATATTCGATTAAAATGAAATCGAGTTTGAGAATATAAATTGGCGAAGTGAATGATCATGCAAAAGTCAAAAGGATTGTGAAATCAGAAGCATAAAATTTTTATATTTTCAGTTATCAATGCTTTATATATAATCCCATCGTGCTGCATTTATACAGGGTATCTACTTTTAAAGTGGACAAACTCGAAGAGGGAATTAAACGAGTGATTTACAACAAAAAATGTCATATAACAAATGGTCGAAATGTTGACGGTTGTTCTTCGATTAAACATTTCTTCATTTCACGAAATATCTTGAGTTTTTCCTCTAAAATGATCATTACTCAGTTTTCCTTGTAATCTCATCAAGTTTGACCACATATTCGGAAAGGGCAATAAATGTTCTACAATGTAAGAGAGTCTGTGTGCAGAAAATGAATATCACGATTCTGAAACTAACAGAATTAGACCTATTTTTCCAATGGTTTTTCGATGAAATATCAATAATTATATACACAATTTCATTTCAGTAAAAAATACCTCATTTTGTTACTTTCGAATGACATATAAACTTTTGTACTAGCGGCTCATCCTTCGCCATAATATCGTGGCTAAAATGATAACAACGAAAAAGTCTAAACATTCTGAACCTAAATTTGCTCTATTTTGAAGCTCTTCGAGATTGAATCTTAATGTAATTTTATGGAAGTAATCAATTCATCTTGAATCAAAATAATAACGAAAAAAGGAACCTCCTTCTTCAATACTTTTGATACATCGTTTTCGTACTGAATGTACAACTCTGCAAAGTTCATAGCGTTTCTGACGTAGTTCTGCAAAACACAATTTTATTTGTAGAAAATTTATTGCCCTTTTCGAATATGTGATCAAATTTGATGAGGCTACAAAAAAAGGAAAACTGAATAATGATCATTATACAGAAAAAACTCGAAATATTTCGTGAAATCAATAAATGTTAAATTGAAAAAAAACCGTCAACATTTTGACCATGTGTTATATGACATTTTTTCTTGCAAATCACTCGTATAATCGCCCCTTGAAGTTTGTCCACTTAGGACACCCTGTATATTCAGTATCAATCAATCAATCTTAGGTCCTATACAAAATATTGAAGATAAAGTCTTATTCATATTTCGAATTCTGAACTATTCTAAAATGTCATATTATATTCAAATCAAGAAATATCTTTCGAATCAATCATTCAATATCTCTTAACACTCTAACGAGGTGTTCAAAAAATTCATTTTAATTTTCAGGCAACGATATAAAAAATGGAAGTTAATTTTTATGAAGACATTATTCATCATTACGAAGAGTATACAAATAGAGATTTATTTTTAGTTACAAACAGCTCCATATCATCTCAAGGCCACAAAAATTCTTCCTCCCCAATAGACCGATTTGTTGATCTTCCAATGTTTTCTAAGCAATACAGTGAAACTTCCCTATAACGAAATCGCTAAATACGCAAAAAAATTCGTTATACAAAAAAAATTCTATAATGCCAAGTGTCGAAACAAGCAATATTTCCTTGCATTTTTTTATTGTGAATTATTCACATAATATACTACATAATCAAAAAGGTGTTTGAGTGCATTTCTAGTAGCTTATAGGCATTTTATATAGATACGTATACAAAACATATCAATATTCAATTACAAATACATTTTGTTCTGATAAAAAAAACTTCGCATTTTCTCAAAGATTCAAAAATATTTTCCGGAATCCCATTCAATAGACCGGAAAGCCATGCGACTCGTTTTAAAGTCTTGAAGTTCCTCTTCACGATTTGGTTTTTCGGTGAGTTTCTCCTCTAAATTAACGCTCTGGGTATCATCACTGTTATCGTAGTGATCTGCAACACCGCATTTGACACATCCTTTTCTTTTCAGTTGGAAGTTCATTTGTTGCAATATCAACATTGACATTAACGAAATCATTTAGAGTAATACTGTCATTATCAACATCTCCAGCTGATTCAAACGTTTCAGAAAGAACTATCCTTCACCGTAATCTTTTAGTTTAGGGTCGGGATTTATTACTGGCATAATTATGGAACACACCACCCTTATACCTTTTTACCAATACCCATTCAAAGAGGTAATGTTCTTGGAATATTTCGTTGTAGAGAAAATTACCTTCGTTTTAGAGGGTGTTTTCAAGGTGCAATGTCTTGAACGAAATTCGTTATACAGATAAATTCGTTATACAGACGTTTGCTATACTTAGAGAAGTTCCACTGTATTTCGAACCTTACGTACATCCCCGAAGGCTCTACATCAAATTTAAAACTGAAAACGTAAGGCACGCGCTCGGACCTAACAGTCCAACCCCAATTCTGACGGATTCCATAGCACCCTTTTTTCGGGGGTCCAAGTCGAAACAAAAGAAATTCAAATTGCGCTGTCCAGGTAGACAGATTTGAATGCGGAAGCGGAACGTAGCCAAAAATGTTGACAAAAGGTCAGCGCAACAAAACAATAGGGTCAAATTCGGTCTGGGACAGTGGCCAGGCAGATGTTCTAGTCTTTTAAGGGTTTTTTTGTCGATCGTCACTTGCCGTTGACCCCTTTGTACTTTAGATTAATGGATAAGCTGATGGTGTACAAACATTTTCTCCTAACGGAAATACTGTTGACCCGTTGTGTTTCCGTTATTGGATACGTAAGAGTGATGCTGGTTAGCTATAAAAAAATTAGGTTATGGGAAGGGTTGGTTTGATTTGGAACGTTTAAGAGAAAGGGTCAATTCTTGTTTGTACTTTTGGATGCTTATTTCGAAAAACAACAGCTCACTATCGATTGAAATATCATCTGGGAGGATTCTGAATTTCTAAAAAAAGTTTTAGGTTTTCACTCTCAGTCTCTGAAACAGAAATAATTGAAAATGATTTTAATTAAGATAAAATGATCAGGTACAAACAGAAAACCGTGAAGAACAACCAAATTTTTTGAACGTAATTCCTTATATTCCTGGCCTTTCAGAAAAAAAGAATTGGTTCCATATTCAACATAAGAACTGTTTTCAAAACACAAAATGACTAGAGATCCATTCTAACCAGAACGAAACCAATGAATGAGACAAAAAATCAAAAAATTGTGTTTACAATATTCCTGTATATGTGGAAAATCTTATACAGGAAAGACATCAAGACCTTCAGAGATAAGAAAATAGGAACATAAGAACAACATCAAAAATAGAGACATAACAAGATTACAAATCCCTGATCATGTATGTTCAAATATCGGAGATCATATGATGAACTGGAACAATACAAAGATCCTAATGACGGAACCTGATAATTATGAAAGGAAAATTAAGGAATCCGCATGCATTTTGTTAGATGAAGTCGAGGATGAAGTAAATAATTTGACCAATTGTTCTGTTGGAATAGATCGTATTTGGATTGATTTATTGAAGAAAGAAATGAGATCAGGATATTTAAAAATCAAAAAAATCAACATCTCTATCTGTTGACAACTCACAATGTCAATTAGACTGCAAACAAAAGAACACACAATTCCGAAAATTCTAAAAGTTTGTCTGAAGAAGGTGTCTGATATGGAAACCGAAACGTTGCATTATCCTTTTCATTTATTTCCTTTTTTAGTTTCACTGTTAGGCAACAATTTTCGCATGAGCATTTTATCTTAATCAAAAATTTTCAATTATTTCTGGGAGTGAAATTCTAAAAAGTTTTTTAGGAAAACAGCTCACTAGTTAAAATTAGTTCCCTTTTGTTCAATAATTGTAGAATATTGCAACACAATTAGGTATTTGTGTCCATATGATAGTGAGGATTTGAACGAATCATTCTACAAAAATTCTGCCCAATTTTGGTTGAAAATAGCAAACACATTCTCGTCAAAACTACCTATATAAAGAGCTGCTATGAAGCTGACCTTACGAATATGAATTTTGAATTAAATCCCCCTGCTCACGCTTCTTGAACATTCAAATATATTATAAAAATTCATATCTACCTAAAAAGAAGAATTGTCGATTTTTGATTTCAATAGGAATTTTTCCCATGCTTTTTGAGCGCTCGTTATACAACGAGTACTACCTATCTCGTTTTGTCCAAATGTCTATAATATTCGAATTTTGATCCAAAAATGGTCTCAAACGGTAGGGTTCGACTCCCTGATGACGAATCCGTGGTCAAATTTAATTATGTCCGTGGAATTGTCCAAGAGACTTGAGATTTTCAGGATGAGCAGTGGTTAAGGTCGTTAACAATCTAAATCGTACAGGGTGTTCCATAAAATATGCCCGTTCAAACGATAGGGTTAGACTTCCTCATGACGACATGCAAGATGCTCATCAGAAATCTAATGCAATGTGACCATAAATTTTTTGAATTCGATATTTCTCACCCCCTACGCACGTAGCTATCTACTTTGTTTTTTCAAATGGGAATATATGCTTTGCGATACATCAAATGAAAGGTGATTGATTTTTCATTTAGCAGTGTAGGTAAAAGTAGAATTAGTTATGTCGTTTTATCATTGAAAAAATTAGGAAATAGTCCCACACCTCTTTTCTTAATATAAGTATATGGATTTTGAAATATCAAATGAAATTAGTTGTTAAAAAAATACCTCACATTTGATTTATTACAACCCATATATTCCGATTGAAAAAACAAGTAGGGAAGTGAGAAATATTTAATTCAAAAAGCATAGAATAATTGCTTTTAAAGTTGAAAATCGACCGGTGCGAGGTTTTCCTCAATAATTTTTCGTACAAGAATTTTTGTTGACGAGTAACGTCACATTTTTGGCACGCTGTATTCAATGTTTTTCCGAATTTTTTCACTACGTTTCATGAAAACCAAAACAAGCCAATTCTTCGGATCCACCCTGTACACACCCCCAGAAACATCCGAGAATCACGCCGCCATCCCGGCCAATCCTTCAGGATACTCCAGGATCTGAACAAGAGCCCGATGAAAAAGCAAATCTAAAAATTCAATTATGAAATTGAATTAATTTCGCAGCCTTTTAATTACAGACGTTGAAATGGCCGAATGGAGTGCTAGAAAAAGATTGAAAGGCGAGAAAAGAGAGGAGAGGAGGGTTGAAACGGGATCATCTAGACCGTTTTGGAGGTTGGAGTGAGATGGGGTAGTCCTGAGGACGACAAATTAAGGAATGACTCCAATTAATTCTCGATTGTTTGAGTCGCGTAAAAATATTAAAATTCGCGAGTTTAATGGCAGAGGGGGCTAGGGGTGCTTAGGGGGTGAATTGGATTTTAGGGGATGAAATGGGGGGTTGTTTTTCTTGGGTGGTGGCAAAATTGGCCGTTGATAGATTCTAAATTTTTTAACCTGATGCTGTTTTGAGTTTCGATGCAAGGACTTTTCTGGAATTAATTTCCAGTTAATAACCTATAAATAAAAATCATATGACTCCAGGTTTCCAAACAATTTTGTTCTGTATAGTATTATTACCTATTTTCTTCTCTGTAGAATGTTTTATGATGTTTTATAATATAACATAATTATACCGCGGTGGCCTACCACTGAAGCGATGCTCATTTTGAGGGTATAAATGATGATATTTTGAAAATGTTTGTTGTGGTGTTTGTAGAGTAATCGAAAGAACAATTTCAAATTATTTCCATAAATACAGGGTGTTCCAATACAAAGCTTCAGACCAAAGTTACACCCTATATATAACCTCAAAAAAAAACAAAATCAAATTGTGATGAGTTTCTTCAGATAATGCATGAAGGAACCAGTTACGCAAGCGATACAGACAGTATTATATTTTTGATGAGTAGACATATTAGGTAGTCTCATGAAAAGAAAAAAAAATTGAACCCTGGAATGTACAGAGTGTTCAAAATTAATTTTCAAATATCTACTACGAATAAAAGTCACAAACTTCAAACTTTTCAACTGGTATTTCTTCATTTCGTTGAACGCATAAATCAATTTCTAACCTTTTTCATGAGGTTTTCCTATACCTAAACCTGATAGTTTCTCAGCAGTTCTTGATTTTCAATTCACTACACATTGATCAGTCATTCTGATTTATTAATTATCTGAGATTCATTCTACAAATATCGAATCACTAATCATAGAGAATTCTTTGAAATTATCAACAATCAAAATTGTTTTTAATGAAAATCGAAAATCAGGTTTAGGTATAGGAAAACCTTATGAAAAATGTTTCGAAATTAATTTTTGTGTTCCACAAGATGCAGAAATGGCTTGCTTGCCATTTGAAATGATGTGTTGTGTTGAGAATTAATCATGATCATGTATCCCAAATTTTTTTCTCTTTATCGGACTAACTAATATGTTTACTCAAGAAAACATTGTCTTTATCGCTTGCGTAACTGGTTCCTTCATTAATTACTATTTGAAATGACTCCACATTCTAAATTTATCACGATTTCCTCACACATGATGATGATTTGAAGAAACTCATCATAAGTTAAGCATCATATTCATATATAGGGTCTTACATTTAAAGAAGTGTATCTTCGGTCTGTATCTTTGTATAGGTACACCCTGTATATATGGAAATAATATTAAACTGTGCTTTCGATTACTCTACATAAACCACATAAAAAATTCTCAAAATTCATTTACAGTCTCTAAATGACGTCAGTGGTGGGCCACCTGGTATAAACATACATTCTCGAAACTAATGCAATTCGAGTAGATATATATGTACATAATTGATAATTATGGTACATAATATGAAACTTGATTGCAATTTATTTAATTCCTTATAATAGAAAATGCGTTAAAATATAATTAGATTACCAAAGTCCACAATATTTTTCCAATTATATAAGTAGGTTCTTATACTCTTCAACTCTCAAATTTTTCACAAACTCCTAAACTTGCTTCTTTCAATACGAAGGCCAAAATTGCATTATTTCTTCTACCTCATGATCCATCTCCTTCTTTCATTTTTATATTCCCAAGAAACAAACTTCATCATATTCCCAGAGTGTCTGTTCAAAAAAATCAGGAAAACTAAACCTTCACCCCTACAATTAATAGGTACATTTCTCACGCAACCTTCCCAAGACCGCCCTATTGTCTTAAAAATAAAAATTTTCCTTTTAATTTTCTGCTCCACTTACGTCCGTTGCTCAAGTACAACAAAAGAAGTTTCAAGATTCGTTATGTTCGCTACAATATAGAAAAACCTTATTTCCTGCACTCGAGTAAGGGTTACCCTTTTGCTGTACGACACCTTCGATGGTGTTTTTTACGCCTTCCATCGGTTTACCTGGTGTTTTTTGGTAGGATGAAGTACTTGAGAGGTGTTTGTTTAAGTGGTTTTGAATTTAATCAAAAGATTAATTCAATTATAAAAATTGTTTCCTTTGGGGTTTTATAGTGACCGGTTTTATGAGAATATAAGATAACATGGGGTTATTTATTATACGTTATCTTGTATCGAATGAAATGTTATTTAATGGGATATTTTTAACTCATACTTTGACAGAGTGTTCCAAAATACTATGATGATATTTAAGGGCCCGATTTAGAGCCATTGATGTTTCACAAATTTTTCTGAATAACCAAAATCATGCTATTGCAGATATTTCCATGAAAAGTGGTAAACGTTTCCACAGCGTCAATATTCGTTTTCTGATGTTCAAAACATGAATTATTTTCACCGGTAGCGTTTGTATGAATTTTGTATAAGAAATTTCTGAAAATAATAGTACTTTTCTGCTTTTTTCTCAATTCATTAATGAATTTTGAAAATCGCATTTATTTCTGGTAAACAAAATTGAGAAAAGCCCGAAGCAGGAGCTTTTGAGCGCTCGTTTGATACCGAATATAAAAATGCAGAATCTCAGCACAATCGGAATAATATTCTGGAAATTATTCAACAAATGAAATCGGTAAGAAATGAATAATCAAAAAAATTAATTCTACGGTTCTGATGATACGATCCTCTTGAAATCTTGCATGAACATTCAGTGTGTCAGTCTTGATTCACAGAATAAATAGCACTCGAATCGGTTATCCTGTTATAGAGATTCTTCTTTCCAATATTCCAATTGAATTTTCTATGGTTCTGTTAACACTATGGCCACAAAATTTTGCATGAAAATTCAGTATATCAGTCTTCATTCAAAAAATTCACTCTAATCGGATATGCTGTTATGAAAATGTACAGATTCTTCACTATGGTCACGAAATTTTGGTTGAACATTCAGAATATCGATTTCCATTCACAAAAAAACTCGAATCGGATATCTTTTTATGGAAATATGAAGTTTTTTTTTCAACATTCAAATTGAATTTTCTGCGGTTCTGTTTACACTACGCTCACAAAATTTTGTAGGAGGCTTATTATGAGCATCTAGCATGTGGCCGCAACATTTCATTTCGATAGGTTTCGTTTTGTCTGAGATATTGAGAAACAAAAATTTTGAATGGCCATATTTTGTGGAATACCCAGTACGATTCGGCTGGTTAACAAACTTAACCGAGCCATTTGGGATACGACCTCACCCTGAAAATTTTAAGTCTCTGGGATAATCCTTCGAAAGTTATTGTGCTAACAGCCAGACAGTCCTACGGACAGAAACTAATTTGATCACGAATTCGTCATCAGGGAGTCTAACCCTATCGTTTGAAACCATTATCGGCTCAAAATTAAAAAATTACAGACATTTGGGCAAAACGATATAGCACTCGTTTAAGTAGAATGAGCGCTCAAAAATAATTGGCAAAATGGTGAAATTGCTTACTATCACTGCGTTTCGAAATTTTCTATTGGAACTATGTGAGTTCTCGGTTTTCTCACAAATGTTTTTCGAGTACCTATCTATAGAATTTAGAAATTGAATGAAATTTATATTCAAGCATTTTTGAATAGCAATTCTTGCACATAGAAAGTGCGTTCAAGTATAATCAGATTAACAGCAATATCTTTAAAATTTGAGTAGGTAGATTCCAATATTTTAAAACTCTCAAGTTTCTTACCAATTCCTGAACTTGTTTCTTCGGAGAATATGACGGCAAGAATTTCATTATTTCATAATTTGACAACACGAAAAAGTAACTTTATCCACTATTTCATCAATCGCAAGATTATTAAACGAGTTATAAATTGAGTATGAATTGTAAATGAAATACATTTTGATTTCGTATAAGATATTATATCTTTGGATTAATATGATTTTCTAGGTTTCTGAGTTGTAACTTTAGGTTCTCGTAATATTAATCTATCGGTTAACAAACTAGTTGATTGAGTAACTATTTATACTCAAATAACTTTTTTTCGATATAATTAAGTGTTGAATTTTTATGTAAAAATTTCTTTGAATTTGCTTGCCATAGTGGAAAATTACAAAAAATATGTACTAAAGTCAAGCTGAGGTGAACTAAATAGAATATGATTGATTTTTATGTGGACCTCGTATACAAAAAACCTATGTCTAGATATTTTTTCATATTTCATCAGCTCACACTACCTCAATCGTATAAGAATGTCTTAAGCAGAGGCTCCGTATAGCTGAAATGTTATATTCCCAGTCTCACCCGACAAATTGTAGGATCTGTTTTTACTTCCCCAGCAATTAGAGCCAAAAACTTGCTAAGTTTCCACGCAAACTGATATTTATTTCCTTAAAACAACTTCAGAGGCGACAAAAACTTATATTTATGAAGCAATTTTACAAATTGTTACCGTACTTCTGTTGTGTTACATGAAGTTATTAGCCGTTTTGTACATTTTTGATGATGTCCAGATTCAGGATGAGGAATTTTACGAGGCTGCTTTTTATTTGATGTTAACAGCGCATTTACTGTTGTTTCCCAGTAAAATAACCTTCTTAGTTACACAAACTCATCTCCTGATTACTTTATTGAAGGATCTTATAATAAAATATCAATTTCCTGTCAACTTCCTTGAGGCATTTCCTTTATTTCGACACTTGTGACAATTCATGTGTTGCCGAAGATATTCATTGAAATATCCGGAAGATAGAATTTTTTGGACCAAAAGACCAATTTCTGGAAGTCTGCAGTTCAAAAAATTATTTCTAGCGTTTTGCGTACAATATGCAAACTTTTGAAAACTAATTCTATATGAACGTTTGTTCGTTGCCATGGTAATGTTCAACTGTATTTTTAAAAATCATACTTTTCGGTTCTAGTCTAGTCCTAGTACAACCCGGACTAGACCAGGAACTGCAAATTTCTCGAAGAAAAAGGGCGGTTGCCGAAAAATAATTTTATTGAAGAAATTGTCTATTTCTCACTTCTTCTCCTATTTCAGGATTCATGAAAGGATTCTCCGTCAACACTTTCCCCAATAATATCACTACGTCCTCATGAGTGAATTCGAGACATAAAAAAAATAGTACCTGACCAAGGTTCATACCTGGTACCTGACATAAAATCACCTAAAGGGATGAGAGAACTGTCAAAATAAAAATTTTTTTATTCAAATACTGTCGTCTTTTATTAAGTAAAAGATGCCTGTTTTTCATTAAAGGCCACCTTGAAATCTTTCTTCGATGCGCATGAGCAGATGTTAAAATAAAGGAAACTATTGAAGTTGGTCCTTCATTTGAGTTTCGAGAACTCTCTATTGTTGGAAATATTCGTCGTTTTCATAAAATAGTTCTCAAGCGAGAATTTATACCCAGTGGTCAGTTTAAAATGCGGTTGATAGAAAAATCTTGTAATTAAATCGTTTATTAATCTAGGGATCAATAAACTTGTTTCATAAATAACTATCGCCGACCTAGGTATAACAGGTTGGGATCAAAGTTTATAGAATTGATCAATAATGATCCTTTTAATTGCTCAATTTTATTATTTTAATGAGCAATTGTCAAAGACAATCGAACATGAAGTATTCAGAAAAATACGAGTAATGTTATAACCCTATTGAAACATACAACTTCCTTTTTAATCAAATGTATCTCTTATGCAAAATGAAAATGTATTTCAATAAAAAAATCATACTCAATTCATATTGCGATTTATGACAAAATCTTGTAATCAATTCGTTTATTAATCTAGTGATTAAATGACTATTTCCGTCGACTTCAAAATAAAATTTAGGTTTAAATCAAACGAATCGATCAATAACAACCTATCACATTGCTCAATTTCTTCCATTTTAATGTGCAATTGTCTTGGACAACCAACATAAAATATTCAGAAGCAATGCGAGTATTGTAGAAACTCTACTGAAACATAGCAATTATTTCGTGTCAAATACTCAAATTTATCTCTTGTGCAAATTGAAATGTATCACAATCAAGAATTTACACTCAATTCATAATGAGATGACGGAAAAATCTTATATTCAACTCGTTTATCATTCTAGCGATTAATAAACCAGTTGATCAAATAACTATTAGTTTGCGTAATTCTTGCATTAATTCCATACAGTAAAAATTTTGATGTATACCACACAGCAAAATCTCCTATTACAAACCATAATGAACCTATTATCCGAAAAGATTCAACCCTTAAAATATCCGTTATCGATTTTCCCCCATAAGAAAAGTTTCCATATTTGATATCCCCATCCCAACATATATCTATAAGGGCTCGCCAGCAACCCCTTCGTCCAAGTATCGATATAATTGCACTTTTTCACCCTCTTTTCCGTACCCTTTTCAATTCTTCCACCCTCCAGACACCCCCTCCGGCCTACTGGGATCACAAAAGTAGCAGATTAGAAAAGTACGGCCATTTTTAACATTAAATCCGACTGGAGTAGGCCGTCTAAGTCGTGATTCCAGAGATGAAATAAAGATTGGCACATCTGCGGGCATTTTTGCCAGGATTAAGGGTGTCTCAAGGGAGGGGTAGCTGAAAAGGGTATGAAATTTCGTATAAAAAGGGAATATTTGTGGTTGGTCAACTCAAGGTTTTCTACATAATATTGAATTATTTTTAATGGAAGCTGGAGGTTCGAAAAAACCAGTATGTATTTAATATAGGGGATGGTTCTCAAACAGAAATCATATAGGTACTTTATTGTAATAAAACAAATGGTTTCAATTTGAGGATTCTTTAATTGAAGGAAATTGCGATGAGAAAGAAAGAAAGAAGTTCTGTTCTTGTTCAAGAATAAATGATGGATTATTCATTGAGAAAAGACTCATTCTGTCCAACAACAAAAATTGATAAAATATTTGGAATATCAATGCTTCAAATTCCAAATTGATATTCGGACTTGATTGTTAAGAAAAAAATGTATGAATGCCATGTGAAAAATTCATCCTTTCATATGTAATACCATTAAAAAGATGAAGTTTTTCGATTGTCATATTATGAGAATTGGCTGCTTAAGATTTTCGTGAATTATATTTTTTATCAAAACCACGAGTCTTGAGACGATAGACATGAACGAAATTACCTATAAGGATCTAGCTTAAATATGGCAATGGATTTTCAATGAAAGTTTTTATTTTGTCTTGTATATAACATAACTATTCAGCAGAAAGTTGTTCAGAAAGTGATTTTCATCAATTATGTGTGAGAAAAAACATGAAGAAAAGAATTGATCCCTTAAATTGGAATATGATATTCAACATTTTTATCAATGAATCCGACTTGAGTAGCCCTTCTAAGTCGCGATCCTAGAGATGAAATAAAGATTGGCACATCTGCGGGCATTTTTGCCAGGATCAAGAGTGTCTCAAGGGAAGGGGTAGCTGAAGAGGTTATGAAATTTCGTATAAAAAGGAATATTTGTATTTGGTCCACTCCAGGTTTTCTACATATTGTTATTGATGGTATAATTTTTAATGGTGAGGTGGAGATTTGCAAACACCAGAAGTATGTAGTAGTAGGGTATGATTTTTCAACAGAAATCATATAAAGGGTGTCAAATGAGCGGTTTTTTTGAAAATAAATGAAAAAGAAGGCGCAGTGAATTCGTCTGGCCACTTTCAACATTAAATATGACTGGAGTAGCCCTTCTTAGTCACGATTCTAAAGATAAACTGATGAAATAAAGATTGGCACATCTGCGGGGCATTTTTGCCAGGAGTGAGAGTGTCCCAAGGGAGGGGTAGCTGAAAAGGGTGTGAAATTTCGTATAAAAAAAGGAATATTTGTGTTTAGTCAACTCAAGGTTTTCTACATAATATTGATTTATTTTTAATGGTAGGTGGAGGTTTGAAGACACCAGTATGTATGTATTGTAGGGGATGATTTTTTAAAAGAAACAATTTACTTCATCGTAATAGGACAAATGATTTCAATATAATAATTTTCAAGTTGTAGGAAAAAAACTTTTTCTTTATTTCGTTTGTCAAAACTTCAGTCTTGTTTCTCGTTCAATGATTCAAAATGATAAATTTTTATTGATTGAGATAAAGCTCATTATCATTATAATCAACAACAAAAAATAATGAAAAATTTAAAATAACCCTGTGCAGTTGCATTTGTGCTAATACCTCAAAATTTTGTATAGAACTTGAGATAAATGCAAAATCTCAGCACGTTCAGAATGATATTCTAGAAGTAGCATTTTTGTCCGGATTGAGGCTGTCTCAAGGGAGGGGTAGCTGAAAAGGGTATGAAATTTTGTATAAAAAGGAATATTTGTGTTTGGTCCACTCCAGGTTTTCTGCATATTGCTATTGATGGTATTTTATTGGTAAGGTGGAGGTTTGCAAGCACCAGAATGTATAATAGGGGATGATTTTTCAACAGAAATCATACAAAGGGTGTTACAAATGCGCGGTTTTTTCTTAATGAAAATAGATGGCGCAGTAAATTCGTTTGGTCATTTTTAACATTAAATCTGACTGAAGTAGCCCATCTCGTGATTCCAGAGATCAAAATAATAATTGGCACATCTGCAGGACATTTTTGCCAGGATTAAGGTGTGTTTCGAGGGAGGGGGATGCTGAAAATAGAATGAAATTTCGTATAGAAAGAAATATTTGTGTTTGGTCCATTCCAGGTTTTCTGCATATTGTTATTGCCAGAGTGTAATAAGGGATGATTTTTTAACAGATAATCATTAAAGAGTGTTTCAAATTGCGCCCTTCTTTTTGAATAAATGAAAATAGATGGCGCAGTGAAATAATAATAAGGAATATTTGTGGTTGGTCCAGTCAAGGTTGATGTTTTGAATGGTAAGTTAGAGGTTTGAAGACACCAGAGTGTATGTAAAAGGGGATGTTTTTGTACAAAAATCCTATACCTGCAATCTTAGTAAAGTGGACTGGAGTAGAGTTTTGTCTTCTGTTCAAGGATCCCGAATGATAAATCATTGATTGGGAAATATTTTATAAGTAATACTATCAAATAAAATCTTTGGATTGTCATATTGTGAAAGTTACCTGTAAAATTTTCGAGAATGATAAGAATTGTAATGAAAGTCACGAGTTTTGAGGCGAGTGATAAACAGAAAATATGAACAAAATTGGGGATTAACAAATTGCTCGAGTTTTCCAGGAATTATTTAATTTTTTCTGACTATTCCACGTGTGTGACTCTTCGTTCTATCAAAACTGGCTCTCGATTTGCATAAAATTTTCCTGGATTTCCTTCAGAGTTTTCCCGAATTTCCAAAAAATTTCAACATCTGCTTCTCGATCTCCATGAAAATTTGCTCGAATTCCTCAAAAAATGTTCTCGAATTTCCACTCAAAAATTTCCCGACTAGCCACCGAAATTTTCCGGATTTCCACAGAATTTTCTATACCAGCTCCCAACCCAAACAACAAATTTCCATCAATCCGGCAACATTAAAACCTGACCCAACGCAAAATCAACGGAAAAACAACGGACATATCGTACGTCAAAATCAAAACCGTCCCAAAGCCCGTATATCGGAAGTGACGCGGGCGACACAAATCATCATATCCGGTCGCGTTTTCCGCCATATTTTCGGATCCGTATAAAGATTAATGATACTTAATTATCTGGTCTATGCGCTATGGGAATGATGTCCTTTTTAATATATGTCCTCTCGTGGAAAATATAGATGGCGCTGCGATTTTGCGAGTGTGTTTATTTGCTAGGGAATAACATGTTTCGGTTTTTGTTCGACTGCGTGCCTACTGCGAATTAGGATTGGTGGGTTTGCATCGGGAATTTACAGGGTGAGCGCGCTAGCAGTGAATTTTCAGGAAGGAATGGGAAGAGAGCCCTCCATTCACAGATAGAAATACACAGACCGGCAAAATTATCGATCCACTCAAGAAATCCATGAAAATTGTTAATTCATAAATATGTTATTTCATGTCTGATTCAAATGAATTTTTTTTTCAATTGTGTGTAGGTTCATCTTTAATAAGTCACCAGTTTTGAATTTCAAAAAGAATCGGCGTAAGTTATTTTATACAGGGTTAAACAAAATCTGTTTTTTTACCCTAACTTTAGAACCACTCCTGGTGTGTTCCAGTTGTTCCACTGTGTGATTTTTCATTACATCATCAAGACACATCTTCTCTTAGCATTTTAATGCTCCATTTGTAACAATAGCTCAATTTTTGTCAAAGATACAGGGTTTCAAAAAAACATTAAATTTCGCTGAGTCTACAACAGTACTTCAACAAATTCAACCTTAAATTCTGACCTAGTGAAAATAAACTGACAAAAAGTCAAAAACATAACGTGTTTTCCATCCAGATACAGATAACGGGTGCAATACGTCCCGGCATGTCCTTATTGAGGTTTTGAATCAATTAGAGCATCACTGAGCTGCTGCAAATTTTAAGGAGTTGGTACGCGAGATCGAATTTTTTTCCGAACATGCACAGTTGGGTTCAAATCTGGTCTTAGAGTAGGCCAGTTGAATGCATGGATATCAACCTCTGCTAAATAAACCTTGACAATCCTAGCCACATGCGGTTGATGCGGTCGGGCATTATAAAGCATTAGCACGAAATCGTCTCCAATAAACGGTGTATACCGAACAACATGCCGCGCTGAAAGTTCTAGTGTTTTATGTTTTTCCCCAGTTTGCAGTTTATTCTGATAACGTTCGGATTTAAGGTTAAATATGCGAAAGTACTTTCATACCCATAGCGAAATTGTGGACTTTAATGTTGCTCTGAAAACCCTGTATCTTTAAAAAAAATTGAGATATTGTTATTAAGGAAGAATTAAATTGTCAAGAGAAGTTGTGTCTTGATGTTGAAATAAGAAATCACACAGTGTCACAGTTAAAACACACTAGGGGTGGTTCTAAAATTAGGGTAAAACGTGCACCGAGTTTTCTTGAAATTTAAAACTGTTGATTGTTTGAGTCATTGTATAAGGATTATACACTGATTGAGTATGGCCATACCTACAAATGAAAAAAATTCAAAGAAATCGGATTCTTTTAAAGGATCGATTAAGCGGTAAGTGTACAGATGCGCTTCGGAGTGTGACGATCTCTGAAGCGTTGCGCAGTGAGCCCTCTATTTTAGAGACAGAAATACAGACTCTCTACATATCAGAGGTGTCTCAGAATGAACCTCAAGGAGAAACATGTCTGCATCACCACGGACAGCCAGGCCACGCTGAGATCCCTGGGAGGCCATACTGCCAGAGGTCTCTGCTTGCCTGGGAGTGCCATAACGCCATAAAGCAACTGGCAAAAGGAAATAAAGTGACTCTACTATGGGTGCCTGTGCATTGTGGTATTAAAGGAAATGAAAACCTATGAACTTGCAGAAAGGTCATCAAAGTTAACACATGCTGGACCTGAGCAATTCTGAGGGCTTGGAAAGAAACAATTTAAGGCAGCGGTCCAGCAAAGGAAGTTGAATAACAGAATAACCCTTTAGATCAACACCTTCGGACTCAGCACAAAGATTTCGTCTGCTTATAACAGAAAGCTCCTGAAGCTGTCACGAGATGAGCTTCGGGTCATGGGGGGACTGCTGATGGGGCATTCTATATATAAATATAATTTTTTGTACCTTATGGGAAATTAATCAGATGAGATTTGGAGGCTTTGTGAATCAGGAATAAAAACAGCTGAACACATGGTATCCAAGGGTTCAGAGCTGGTTGTCCTAGGAACATTTCGTGGGTGATGGCCAAGGCTCCTAACGAAGTTCTCAGTTTTATCGACGACCTTCTTGGGTTTCCGTTTTGACTAACTTAGCCAAAACGTCCCCAGTTGCAAAATGGCTAACAATAATTAGGTTGGAATGTGAATTTCGAAGATCACTAATTACCTACTGAATTTGGCCTACCCGATACACATTAGAAAACATTAAATTATTGAAATCAGAGCTGACAAAAGAAGGAACAATCCCTAAAAAAAAAACCAAAGAACCCAGAAAGGTCTAATCAACTTGTGATTTAGGACAATTGCTATTAATTGTTAAAGCATTTCCTTCAAACGCCTAGTGACATGGAAAAGTCTGACTTGAAGTTTCGATTATTTTGAGCTCTCAGCTTTTTTCCAAGTGGATAAGAATTAATTTATTGAAGATAAAAAACGCCATGACTTTAAAAAAAGATGTAAAATTGTGCCTTCATCAACCTTTCAGCTTTCTTGGGTGAAACTCTGCAAAATCTTTTTGAGCTCTCTTTCTAAGTACTTCAATGAGTGCTATATCGTTTGGTCCAAATGTCTGTAATTTTAGAATTTTGAGCCGATAATAGTCTCAAATGATAGGGTTTGACACCCTGATGACAAATTCGTTTTCAAATTCAATACTGTCCTTGGGGCCGTTCGGCCGACCGTTCGCACGATAACTTTCAAAGGGATTGTCCTTGAGACTAGAGATTTTCAGGGTGATTGCGTTGCGGCCACATGCAAAATGCTCGTAAGCCTCGAGCAAATTCAATTATAATTTCGAAAAGAAGAAACTTTATATTTCCATAACAAGATATCCGATTCAAGTGAAATTTGAATGAGCGAATACTGAATATTCACTTTCAAGAGGATAGCATCATCATCTGAACCATAGAATTGTTTTTTAACTATTGACTTTTTACTTATTTCATTCTTTGAATAATTTTCAGAATATAGTTCCGATCGTGGTGAGATTCTGCATCATATACTTTTAAATAATAAATATACAACATTTTGAGGTGTTAGCCTTGTTGCTTCATCAATCAACAAGAGCTCAGAAGCATCTAATCTGAGATCTTTTCAAATTTTTCATATTCAATTTTTATGTTTTCTCTCTACCACAAACCGAATAAAAACGAACAATACAGGTCACGAAGATATCGTAAAATGTCCCGATATCATTCCATTTTCCATCAGCTTTTCCGCGGACATTATCAGAAATGAATCGATAACTAATCAAGAAAATGCAAATTTCAAAATGTAGAATTAATTCAGCGAAATGAAAAACGGTCCTTCGCGGAAAGCGTGCCGGGACCATTTTGGGGTGAAGAAAAATGAAACCGGGGGTGAAAAAAGCCTTTTAAAGAAATACCCTTCCGTTTAAACCACTTGGAAGTGTCACCATCTCTAGAGAGCGGCCAACCTGCAGCGATTTCGGTTCATTATTGAATTCAGTACGGAAATACAATTCGGAAGAAATTTTGACATTCCGGACAAAATTCCATGTTCTTTGATAAAATATGAAAATCAGCAGCCATATTATTCTACAAGTGTATCAAAAAACTTCATACGAAGTACTCCCGAAAATAAGCTTTTTGACTCACAGACTATACTCGTATTATAGAATATTGACTATTCGTCCAAAACAAACCTTTTTTACGGACTTCAAGTTTTTATGGCGAACTTCAAAGGACCATTAATTTTTGAATAAAATTATGGGCAATGTTTTTCAAATTTAATTTACATCTGTCGAATTCAAAACGATTTGCCGAAAAAAATTGATTCGTTTTATGAAAATGTCTGTAATTTTCGAATTTTTAGCCAAAAATGGTCTCAAACGGTTCCCTGATGACGAACTCGTGGTTAAATTCAATTCTGTCCGTGGGTCCGTCCGTTAGCACAATAAGTTTTGAGGGATTGTCCTAGAGACTTGAAATTTTCAGAATGAGTTCGGGTCCCAAATGGCTCGGTTAAGTTCGTCAACCAGCCAAATCGTACAGAGTATTCCATGAAATATGGCATTCAAAATTTTTGTTCCTCACTATCTCAGAAAATAAGAAACCCATCGAAATGAAATGTTACGGCCAAATGCAAGATGCTGATTACAAGCCTCATTCAAAATTTTATAACCATAGCATGAACCGAACCATAGAAAATGCAATTGGAATATTGAAAAAAAAAATATTTCTTTAAAAAAATTCGATTCGAGAAATTTTTTTTTTGTGAATGGAGATCGATATTCTGAATGTTCATCCAAAATGACGCATCCATAGTTCTAACAGAACCATAGAAAATTCCATTGGAATGTTGAAAGAAAAATATTAATACATATTGTCATAACAGAATATCCGATTCGAGTGAAATTATTTGAGAATGAAAACTACTACATGATCATGAAAAATTTCAAGGGGATCGCATCATCAGAACCATAGAAATCAATTTTTTCGTACGGAATTCAATTCGAAAGAAATTCTGACATTCCGGTCCAAATTTTTGGAGAAAGAGTTTGGACGGCCTCGAAGTAATGTAATTTTCCGGCATTCGCCCCTGATGTTTCCACTTCTAGGACGCTCTTTCTTCAAGAAAATAGCATTTCTGGCCTTGTCCAAGAAGTAAGTATTTCCCGGCCGAGAAGAATCTTTTTGTAGTTGACCAATACCATGGTTGGCACTAAAATATGAAATAAGTTGTCGAAAGTTTCCAGGTTCTTTGATAAAATATGGAAATCAGCAGCCTCAGTATTATTCTACAAGTGTATCGAAAAAATATTATACGCAATACGCCCGAAAATAGTTTTTTTTGCACATCAAGTTTTACAATTCAATACAATTAAGTATAAGTTACCATTGTGACTCAAATGATCATATGGCGAATTTTGAAGCACCATTTATTTCTCAATAAAACTATTCCCATTTTTTCGAAATTAATTAATAGATGTCGAATTCGAGGATTTGCGGAAAGGTATGTTTATCTCGTAGAAAAAGCTACACTTCTGGATTCCTGGAATATTAGGCTTTTCCTACCCCCGGTAAACAATAAACTATAAGTGTATTTCAATTGAATTTTCTTTCACAAAAAATGGTACTATCCTCATGAATTTGAAAATTAAAGTGATTATTGTAAAATATGTACTTGCCACAGAAAGCGACCGTACACTTACAGAGTCAATGGCGTCATGCAAAATTTTGTGGCTTAGTGTAAACAGAATCATGAAAAATTCAATTGAAATAGTAGAATAGAGAAACTTATATTTCCATTAAAAAATTTTCGATTCGACTAAAATTCGTTACATAAATATGGATGAACTAAAAGTTCATGCAAAATTTCTTGGCCATAGTGACAATTCGATAGAAAATTAAATTGGAATATTGAAAAGAAGAATCTCTATATTTCCATAACAGGATATTGGATTCAAATGATTTTTTTTGTGAATGAAGATAGTTATACTGAATTTTAATGCAAATTTTGTAGCCATAGTGTCAACAGAACTATAGAAAATTTAATTAGAATATTGAAAAGAAGAATCTCTATATTTTCATATCAGGTTAACCGATTCAAATGAAATTTATTATGTCAATCAAGACTGATATCTATAGTGAATGTTCATGCAAAATTTCAAGAGGATGTTATCATCAGAACCGTAGGATTTAATCTTTTCAAATATTCATTTTTTGAATAATTTTCCGAATATAATTCCGAATGTGCTAAGATTCTGCATTCATATATTTGGTATCAATCTCAAATCTTATTGCTTCAACAAAGAACGAGCGCTCAAAAGCTCCTGCTCAGGGCTTTTCTCAAATTTTTTAAATGTCATACTTCTTAAATCTATATTCTATTTATGTTTGGAAAAACCGCTCAATATGAAGCATTCTTCGTGTATGAAAAATTTCAATAGAATAGAATATTGCCGAGAGTTTTTCACAAAATTTTCTCAAATGCTTTGATGATACAAAAACGCCAGTTTGAACATCCGAATATTCCACAGAAATAATGAAAGCAGATGCGTGCCGCTCCCTGAGATGAGGTACCCGACTACATCAACTTGGGGTGTCGTTCTTGACAGACACTTTATCAGAGAGCGAGAAAAAATAATTAGATCATTCTTTTCCAATCTTGTGACGGGTTCTCCACTGTATTTCTTCCGTTTGGATGACTTCAATTTCTT
This sequence comes from Propylea japonica, assembly GCA_013421045.1. Lineage (NCBI taxonomy): Eukaryota > Metazoa > Arthropoda > Insecta > Coleoptera > Coccinellidae > Propylea > Propylea japonica. The sequence continues at coordinate 84,943,903 of CM024242.1, forward strand.
AGAAGGATGATACCCAGTGATTTCAGTCAGTTTTGAATTCTTTTTGCATTTCAATTTTCTCGAAAATATGTGAAAATTTCATAAGTTATTCGATCTGAGAGCAATGGAAAGTAAAATGTTCAGATCATTCTTTCAGATTATCTCAATGAAATATTAAGCTACAAAGAAAGTAGATCTCTAATTTTAATTTATATTATAATAATTGCAAGAAACACCATTAACAATAGTTCAAAACTAAATTATGGTAAACGGTTTCAATAAATAAGTAGCATTTTTTCGTTAATATTTATTATTATTATTTATATTATTTTTCTTCAATGTCTTCTGATATATTATTACCTATAGGTGGTCCAATGGATCATTCAGGTTCTCCAACAAAACATTCTGTTTTAATATTAATTTTTGATTGTAACATGTTATCCTCAATAATTGTGGAAAATTGTATCGATGAGAACCTAGAAATTTTAAACATTTAAAAAGATTAAACTTGATATGAAAGATCGAATTTTGATGATTACGCTGAACAACAATTTTTTTTTCTTGAAAAAAATGTGAAAAACGGATTGAGAATGATTAAAATGAAAAATTTTTGCCAATTTTTTTATGATATAGTGAAACCATTGTTTAACAATGGTAAAACTATTTCAATTTTCAACATTTTTGGTCAAAGACGGATAGAAAATAATCAAAATGACATTTTTCCCAGATTTTTTTCCGGAATTTAGTATGATAATATTTTTGACTACACAGGGTGTCTGTAAACAAATGCGAGGGACTTCATATACATTTTTTTCGAAATCAACCCCCTTCCAAGATACAGCCTTTGGAAGGCGATGACGAGTTGGCAGTTTTTAATTTTTTAGGGAGTCCTAAAGAACACTGAGTTGTAAAACTATACATAATATGTATGATATATATGATTCATTGAGTAGATGTTACTCACACATTTTTTTTTGATTCCCTAACTTATTATTAGGGGTTGAAAATAACAACCCCTCATGATTTCCTTTCGAAATTTTTGTTTTCGTGGGATAGATTTTTGAAAAATAAAATTCTTTTATGATTGCTCATTTAATTCTGGAGAAAAAAGTCTCCTGAAAAATTTTGATTACTGTTCCTTCCATTTCATCGTATGAGTGTTCCAAAGAATGAATATTTCAAGATATTAGCCAAAGTCCTTCGCATTAGTTTACAAATACCCTGTATACACATACTGCTCTCCAAATATCTGAAATTGCAGTTTTGTTATTTTGGTATTATCCTCAGTGTAATATTGATTGAAATAAATAAATTAAATTCAAAGAACAAGATTAAAAAGGTAAAAGAAGAATTCGAAATCATATAAGCATAAAAAATCGAACGATGTGGCATTGTTCGTACTGAAAATTATTTGATATAGACAAAAATCTTCAACACCTATTGAAATTTTTTTGAGTTATTTCCATAATATTCCTCCATTCTATTCGATGGACAAAAAATATCTCACTATGAAAAGAGCAATTTTCGCTTTATAAAGGAGACCTTAGAACTAAACGAATCCTGAAAGGTCAATAGATTTCAAAGAAAATCAAGCCAGCAGAAATTAAAGATAGGTTTCCTCTGCCCATTGTTATTTTTATATTCCTCGTCGGCTTTGGGACAAAAGCTTAATTTTAAATCGATAGTCGATTTTCTCTTTTGTTTCTCCGATCTTTCATGAAAGACAATTAATGATAAAAGGTGAACTTTATAGCCAGCACATTTTTTCACAGCTGTTGAAATATACTGGTAGGTCTTTTTCTTAGAAATTCAACGATTACTTGTGAGGGATAATGCTGCTCCTCAAATTTTCATATACAGAGTGGTTTTGTTGATGGAGTTAGTGAAACTTCAAACTAGGGTAAAAGCTATAGTGATTGACACTTTAAGGACATGGATGGTTTCAGTAGGCAAATTCGGTTCCTTCTTTCACAGTAACACCATGGTTATTATTACGGAACTATAGTTGAATGTTGCTATTTTGGTATTACCTTCAAACTTTCAATAAATATCGATTGAATATTCGAGGAGACACCAATTTCGTCAAAATTACATATTTTATAGTCATTGACATACTTCGATAGTAATTGACACCCAGTATGATAGTCATTGACATAATTTCATCTCACTTTTGCATCAATTTTGGTTATGATATCATCCTGCTTTCTCTTACTTATACATTCTCATTATATGGGTCATTGAGACATTGATACTAGAAATAATAGAGAATAAGAAGGTTTGGTCAATTTCATTCCATATGAACAAAGAAATAACGAAAAGTATACGTGATATTCACATACAGGGTGTCCCAAAACTCGACGTCAACCTGGAACCGGGTAAAAGGACAAGTAATGCTGGTTGTCAGAAAGATATAAAAAAAATTAAGTTGCATGATTTTAAAATAATATGCATTTGAAAGAACACAGAAAATTCCACACCCCGTGACAGTATTTTCACTCCTGTTGCCACAAATATCAACTTTTTCCAACTTTTTTTTTGCTGTGTAACCCTGAATAATGTCTGTCTAAACTGTAATCAAAATTTTGATACCAGCTACTCTTGGTTTCATTAAAATAGGGCTTCTCAGAAGAAAAATCAAAATAAACAATTGCCTAGTTTCAACTGACTGCATTGAAAAAAATGTACTACGCAAGTTTGTTATGTTTTGTCAAAAGTTGGCGCATTTAGTAAGGATTCCAAAATAGTATAATACTTGTGAATGGTAGCTACCGTAGTTAAAATTCGCTTTTGATTGCCTGTGAATACACTTTTTCTTTAACTGCTTCGTAGTAAAAGTCCAATAGATCCGGTGAACTGGTCGGTCACGAGTTTGGACCAGAACGTCAGATCCATCTTCCGGGAAAAATGTTTCCAGAAAGAATAAATTTCTCTGGAAATTTTTTTTCTGAAAAGTTAACCCTATTTTTATGAAACCTAGAGCAGCTGATATTAAAATTTTGATTACAGTTTAGTCAAGCATTATTCAGGGTTACACAGCAAAAAAAAAGTTGGAAAAGTTGATATTTTTGGCAACAGGAGTGAAAAGACTGTCACAGGATGTGGAATTTTCTGTATTTTTTTTAAATGCCTATTATTTTAAAATCATGCAACTTAGATCTTTTTATATCTTTCTGACAACCAGTATTACTTGCCCTTTCACCCGGTTTCGGGTTGAAGTCGAGTTTTGGGACACCCTGTATATGCCGATGTAATAAACTATTGGTGCTATCTATGGTTTTTCATTTGTGTCCCCATATTTCAGAATGTTTTATATTTCTATTTGAGTCCTCAGGTTTTCATTCTGAAAACTGCATCATTAGATATTTGGCGCTAATTTTGCAGTAGTGTCAATAAAACATGTAATATATGTTTACTTAAGGATGGCGACTGCACATAATTGCGTATATTTTCCGACTTTGTTCTGTTTCATATCCGTTAGTTTTCTATTGATTGTAAGCCTTAAAGGAATATTTAATTGATGTAAGTAAACCCTTCAATGATTTGTATACCTACTAAGGTTAAAGCCTATGCTAATCACTGTTGGTATATATTATTGACACAGATATTGACACAAGGGCGTAGCCAGGAAGAGGGTTTTGGGGGTTCAAACCCCCCCCCCTCCCCCCGAAATGTTTCAGAGTTATTTTTTGTTGAAAAAATAATTATTGAATTCTTAAAAACAACAAATATCTACTTGCTGCAGAAAGCGACCCTCACAATGTCAATGTTTGCATTTCAGAGAAATTGTGGAAAATCCATTTTCGAAGCGGAATATAGGTTTGCCTACGTTATTAATTATCAGTATCGGATCAAAACGTTATTTCTTTAAACGTTTTACAACATCAAACATTGTAGAAAGATTTTGAATATAAAACAATCGAAGAAATTCATGAAATGAAATTTGTGAAAAATAAATAATATCAATTAATTATTATTGATAACTATGGTTCTGATGACGCGATCCCCTTGAAATTTCGCATGAAGATTTAGTATAGGTAATAGTTTTCATTCTTGAAATAAAATTCACTTCAATCGGATATCCTGTCCTGGAAATATAAATATTCCTCTTTCAATATTCCAATTAAATTTTCCATGGTTTTTTATTACTATGGTCACAACATTTTGCAGGGAGATTCAGTAAATCAATCTTTATTCACAGAAAAAAAAATCACTCAAATCGGATATCCTGTTATGGAATATAAAGATTTTTTTTCAATATTCCAATTGAATTTTCTATGGCTCTGTTAAAACTATGGTCACGAATTATCGGGTGAACATTCAGAATATCGATCTCCATCCACAAAATTGAATATCTTTTTATGGCAATATGAATTGTTACTGGAATATCAATCACATTTTATCTCTTCACTTTTTGAATACCTACATACAAGTGTTGGGAAATTAATATCCAATTTAATATAATATTCTTCTTATTTTTCTTGTTTAATTCGAAATTGTTCCTCTTTGAATCATTTTTCGCCCACCTCAAAGGGAGCCCAACCCATTTTAAATTAAAATACATAAATTGCATAACATTATTTCAGTCTGCAAATAATTAATGCAAATTAATTAGTTGTGTCTATTTCAATCAAGAATTCATACTCAAATCTTGTAATCACCTGGTTTTTGATCTAGCGATTTATAAACAAGTGAATTAAATAACTATTATTTTTATTTGGATGTATTCAGTCCTTTTATAGTTATAACGATAACTTTTGTTAGAGATGCATGAATTTTAATCACGTTTTATCTATTTACTCTTTAAATACACGTGTTTCGAAATTTAATATCCATCTATTCCATTTTTTCTCATTATCTCACTAGAATTAAGAATTCCAAAAATATTTTTTGCCCCCCTCACAGGGGAACCAACCCAATCCCGCCCACTTCAGAATATATTTCAACAAACACGGTATATCAATTCAAAACAAACGAGAAAATTCATTTCAAATTAAAATACATAAATTGCGTACTGCATTAATACAGCATTGAACTTCAATCATAAGTTGTGTGTACTTAAATCAAGAATTTATAATCAATTAATAATGCGGTCGGAAGAAAACTCTTGTAATCACCTGGTTCTGGATCTAGCGATTTATAAACTAGTGACTTTAACAACTATTATTTTTTATTTGAATATATTCAGTCCTTTTATAGTTATGACGATAATTTTTATTAATATACATGAAGATGAATCACATTTCATATATCCACTTTTAAATACACTTGTTTGGAAATTTTATATCCATATAATTTTATATTCATATCTTTTTTCTCATTTTTCCTCTAGATTTTAGAATTTCGAGAATATATTTTGGCCCCCTCACAGGGGGGCCAACCCAGTCCCGGCCACTTCAGAATGTATTTTAGAAAACACGGTATATCAATTCAAAACAAACGAGAGAATTCATTTTGAATTTAAATATTATATAAATTGCATACTGCATTACATCATTTCACTCTGCAAATCATTAGTTGTGTGAATTTCAATCATGAATTTATACTAAATTAATAATGAGGTCGAAAGAAAACCCTTATTGTAATCACCTGGTTTTTGGTCTAGCGATTTATGAACTAGTGACTTAAATAACTATTTTTTTTATGTATTCAGTCCTTTTATAGTTGTAACGATAATTTTGGTTAGAGATACATGAATATTAATCACATATCATCTACAAACTCTTTTTATATAAGTGTATGGAAATGTAATATCCATATATTTCTTTATCATTTTCCTGTAGAATTTAGAATTAAAAGAATATTTTTTGCGCCCCCTTACAGGGGGACCAACCCAATCCCGCCCACTTCAGAATATATTTCAACAAACACGGTATATCAATTCAAAACAAACGAGAGAATCCATTTTAAATTAAAATACATAAATTGCGTACTGCAATACATTATTTCACTCTGAAAATCATTAATTCCCCCTTCTCCACCTCCTGCACTATCCCGCACCGCCCCCTAACAAAATTGCATTTTTGCTGGAAAAAAACAATCATATAGTGCTAGTGTGAGTTCGGATATTGTAAATCAATATGGGGACCAACAATACAGCTGGAAGCGTATTGTGAAAATGCAGTCTGAGGGGAGCTGGGGGAAAGGGAGGAGCGAGAAGCGCGGAAAATATGGCGGAATCGCCAGTGCTTCGAAAGCATCAGCGTTAGGGACAAAAGTGATGATTTGAGTTTGAATTTTTCAGCGCTCGTACTACTTAACAAGAAAAAATACTTACACTCACCTGTATCTACATACTCACCTGTACTTTATATATCCACAACAACAAGGACAACATAATCCGAATTGGATTATACCATAACTACGAAATTAGGAATGCAGGGAAATTCCATATCGCAGGTTGTCAGCGGCTCATCTCAGTGTCAAACATGAATCCATTCAAATTTATAATAAAATACCTGAGGTTTTCAAAAAAATTAATAAACAGAAGTTGAGGAAGGAGATGAAAAAAATCTTTTATGAAAAATGCTTTACACAATGGAAGAGTTCTGGTCCAGTCATTTTGAATAGTGTATCCATATTATTTTTATGATATTACCTTCTTATTTTCAATGTTAATTTATTGATTTTATGTGATATATGTAATATTTGTGATTAAAATACTATTTGTGATATACCTAATATGTTTATTAATCGACTTATTGACAGCTCTAATGCCTTTTACTATTGACTTGATGACTCCCCATTTTTGATGGGTTAAAATTATTCACTTATTATTTAATTTTATTTTGTAAATAAAGGTTATGATTATTATTATTATTAAACGAGTGCTATATCGTTCTGTCCAGATGTCTGTGATTTTCGAATTTTGAGCTTAAAATGGTCTCAAATGATAGGGTTCTACTCCCTGATGACGAATCCGTGGTCAAATTCAATTCTGTCCATGTCGTAAACACGATTACTTCCAAAGGGACTGTCCTAGAGACTTGAGATTTTCAGGGTCAGGGTGAGTTCGGTTTCCAAATGCTGCTGTTAAAATCGTTAACCAGCCAAATAATTCAGGGTGTTCCATAAAATATGGCTATTCAAAATTATGTTCCTCGATATCTCAGATAAAACAGAACCAATCAAAATGAAATATTGCGGCCACGTGCAAAATGCTCAAAATAAGCCTCATGCAAAATTTTTTGGCCATAGTATTAACATAATATGGAAAATTAAATTGGAATATTGAAAAGAATAATCCCTATATTTCTATAACAAGATATCCGATTCGAGTGAAATTAATTTTGTGAATGAAGATTGACATACTGAATATTCATGTAAAATTTCAAGAGGATCGCATCATCAGAACCATAAAATTCAGTTTTTTTCCAAATATTTATTTTTACATATTTCATTTTACGAAGAATAATTGCTCAGAGCTCAAATCCTCTCAAATAATTAATTTGTTATTCGAAATCAAAAGTTCCAAATCACAACTTGAAATAATATTAACCTTATCTTATTTCTCGAATACTAATAACGATTTCCATTAGAAGCAGTGGCGCAGCCAGGATTTTGTTATGGGGGGGCTGAACTAAACAATTCTTGATGATACAACAAATACGAAAGTTGCAGAAAAATGAAATAAAAAAAATTTAACCTGTTAGAATCTTTGGGGGGCTACAGCCCCAATGCATAGGACATAGGTGCTTGTCGTAAGATGATTTTTTCCAAAGAAATCCATTGTGCAGTTTTTTCCAGAAATAAAATAACAACAAATACGAAAGTTGCAGAAAAATGAAATTAAAAAAAATTCAAACTGTTAGAATCTTTGGTGGGCTACAGCCCCAAAGCATAGGACACAGGTGCTTGTCGTGAGATAATTTTTTCCAAAGAAATCCATTGTGCAGTTTTTTCCAGAAATAAAATAATTATTAAGTTCATGAATTCGGTCAAAAACAAAACAATCACTGAAGCCTAACGGATTTGCAAATAATTCCCAACTTAAATTTCAAGAATAGGTACATCAATAATAACGACTACCTATTGCTTATTCTTGCCTGCAACCATTAATACAAAGACTTGTATTGATGATTAGTGAGAGCACAGTTCTAGAGGGAAATTTTACAGGTACAAATTATAAATATAGAAAACTTGTCAAATCTTCATCTTGTTTCGGTCCTGATATAGAGTAGGGCGAAAAATGAAGTAAATTTTTTTAAATATCATATATCTATCGTTACACTATTGTAGTAGTCAGTAACTGAAAAGGTGAAAAATATAAAATTATGAAAATATATTTCAATTAATTTCGTCAGAAATTTTTCTTCTTCAAACTGAAAAAAATCATATTGATGCATTACATTTTTTTAATTTTTCTCTTGGGTTGATTGGATACGAGAATATGAATCCAAACTACTTCAGAAAAAAAATAATTTGAGTTTTCCATCTATCGCATCACCTATCATTTCAAAATTTGTTATATGTATATTATTAGTAATTCATTTCAGCTTTTACCATATGGCACCTACGCAAATTACAAAAATTAGGAAATATTATTTATACAATCTGCAACTACCATGAGTAAATAAATTCTCTTTTATTGCCAGTTCTGATATATTCAGATTAATTTTAATTCGAAAAGGCTGAGCCTCCAGTCTGTTATCAGAATGTTATAATAAAACAATGAAGCTTGTTTTCTTTGTTTGCAAATAATCATAACAATGGAATGCATCTAAAAAATTGATTTGTTTTGAAGATGTTTCTAGTTAGATAATAAGCCTTTACGATGCCAACGAATAGGTCTGGAAATAATTAGATTTATACTGCGTTCGTTGGTTGCATATTTGCAATCCAGTTTTATTCGAGATTTCTAACTCTTGGTAAAGATAACGACGATTCTCTTGAATAGTTGAAATTGTCAGCTTTCATTAAATTATTAAAAAATCTACCATTGAACCTCCTTTGAAGACTATTCTTCAATGGTGCATCGACAATCACTCCTGGTTTTTCACACATCCTATTTTTTTCAGCTCAATATTTGTTGGGCAACTATACAAATAAATTGAGTGAAGGATTTTCTATAAGATAAATTAGATATTATTTTCCGAGTGTCCACTCGCAGGCAAAAAATTTTAATATCAGATCAACTTAAAACTTCTTTATTGTAAGAAATTCGAAATAAAATAGTGATTTCTTCACTTTTGATTTGAATCAATCATTCTGTCAATCAGATTTTAAATTTTAAACATGAGTTCCATTTTGAATTTTGGATAACTAGGATAATTAATAACAAAAATTTATTATGATTGCTGCATGAAGTGTTTGTTGAAGTCATTGAATATTTTTTGGTATTTTTATAACACAAAATATTCACGCCTCAAAACTGTAAAAATTGGTGAAGAAGGCATTGTTTGATTGATGTTATTTTTGTTAATATTATCATTATCTGGATTATATCTATCATTTTATGCATTTGAAAGCTAATACCTTTAACTTACTTCGTTCCAGTTTTTCTTCTTTTGATATTATAGAAGCTTCACCCGATACGTAAAATCTCAAATAAGATATTCAGGTCCCACACCTATCCTGAAAATTTAATTTTTTTAGACATTTCCTATCGAAGGTTATGAGTGTTTGAGTTCAGTCCAGCAGTACTGACCGGATATTCTATTTTTTTTCGAAATCTTCAGATGATCAGTTTCTGAGATTGATACCAAATATATGAAAGCAGAATCTCAGCACAATCGGATATTCTAGAAACTATTCAAAAAATGAAATAAGTAAAAAATCAACAAATAAAGAAATTAATTTCTATGGTTCTGATGATGCGGTCTTCCTGAAATTTTGCACGAACATTCAGTATATCAGTCTCGATTCACGAAATGAATTTCATTTGAATCGGTTATCCTGTTATGGAAATAGAGATATTCTTCTTTTCATTATTCCAATTGAATTTTCTATGGTTCTGATGACACTATGGCTACGAAATTTTGCATAAAAATTCAATATAATAGTCTCCATTAAAAAAAATCACTTGAATGAGATATCCTGCTATGGAAATAAAAAGATTCTTCTTTTCAATATTCAGTGACATGAACATTAAGTGTATCAATCTTAATTTATAAAATAAATTTTATTCGAATCGGACATTTTTTTTATGAAAATATGCAGTTTCTTATTTTCGATATTCCAATTAAATTTTTTATGGGTCTGTTAATACTATGGCCACAAAATTCTGCATGAGGCTTATCATGAGCATCTTGCATATGTCCGCAACATTTCATTTTGATGGTTTCGTTTTGTCTGAGATATTGAGGAACAAAAATTTTGAATGGCCTTATTTTATGGAACACCCTGTAGGATTTGGCTGGTTAACGAACTCAACCGAGACATTTGGAAACCGAACTCACCCTGAAAGTCTCAAAGACAATCCCTTCGAAAGTTATTGTGCTAACGGACAGAATTGAATTTGACCACGAATTCGTCATCAGGGAGTAGTACCCTATCGTTTGAGACCATTTTCGACTCAAATTTCGAATATCACAGGCATTGGGGCCAAACCATATAGCACTCAGAAATACCGAGAATATTCCAAACAATATTTTACTATATTTGGTTTTGAACACTTGGTACTTATTCCCCAAAGTAATCAACTGAAGTAATTTTTAATTTTTTATCTGCAATCGACGAAATCGATGTTTGAACGGCTGATTCGCAGACCTGTGTCTGTCAAATATTATCAAATTTTCAGAATTTTGTTCTTCAACGGTTTTTCCCAAAATAATCAAATACAGCAAATTTTAATCTGAATAAACGGAATCGATTTTATTCCTCAAACAACTCATTTGCAGACCCATATTTTCAAATGAAATTTTTTAATTATTTTGAGGTCTTCAATAATCCCCCAAAATACTGAAACTTAGTCCTCCAACACCCGGTTTTTCCCAAAATATAATACACCAATTTTCAATCCGAAATCGAGGAAACCTCTGTCACAATCGGGGAGTATCCCCTGTTATCGAATGTAGCGCTCAACTGCGGATCCCACTACCCAAACCCTGAACAGAGACAGCACGCATAGAACGATTTCAAAATTGCATCCCCATCAACTGATAGGCAAGTCCTATCTATGTACTCCGGCCTATGTACAATTCTATGTACTTGTCGGCCATTTACCAACCCTGCCTTTGCAAAATCAGGGAAAAGGTTCAGTGCATAGCTAACTGCGTTTGAAATCCCTTCACATACCCTTCCACCTAGCCTAAACCTACAGTTTTTAAATTACGAAAAATAATCAGACTAAACAAAATCAACACTGTAAGTTGAGAAAAAAAATTAAGTGTATCGATGGCGTATTTAAGTGTGTTCAGTGCCGTGGCTGTTTATGTAGTGTTTCTTGCTCGACTATATCATCCCTTGGTTTTCGTTTTGCATCCTGCATTAAGGCTACATCCCTCTCTTCATCTTAAGTTTTCGTTTGGTCCAGGAATGAGGCGCATGCTTATTCTATAAGACAACCATTGGTAAACTCGTTCTAGACCTTTTTGATTTATTTCATTTCCGAAGGTATTGCATGTTTTTCACCCCCTACCCCTACGCTTTCATGTTTTAATTCTATTCTTATTGTATTGTTTTTCTTCGTTTTTAATCATTGTTAGTCAAAAAGATTCTAATTCTCAATAATTTCTTTTCCAGAAATTAACCATTGGAACTCATAGTACAAATCAAGAATTCGTGATAAAAATAATTCGGCAACAACAAAATCTTAGATAGAAAACGCATATAAAACGCAGCAGCTATAGACCAAAACAAAACAATTTTTTACTGAAAATAAAGCTAAGTTTCAAGTACAATTTTAAGTTTTTGCGAGGCTTATTGTTATAAAAGGGCATATCCTAAAAATTTTTTCACCACACTTCACACGGATTTTTAAAATATTGAACAACTGTATCGGGCAAAAAACATCATAACAGACTCAATATTTTAAAAGTGCCGGTTAGCAAATTTTTTTTGAATAACCTCGAACTTTGATAATAAATATAAGGGCAATCTTCCCTCCAGAATTTTCTTTAAACACACTTAGATATTTTTAAACAGGGCAAATAAATAACGGGCTAAGTTACTTAACAATAGAATAACAACAATTGACGATTTGATATTGATTTAAAGCAATTAATATAATTTAAACAACTCAGTTCAACTTAACACAACTTAATTTCAGAACATTTCGAACTTACTGAAACGTCTGTGATCTTTATATATAAAAAGATATAATTAATTTCGCAGTTTAGGTGTAACTTTATCGAAAAGATTCTTCAGTTAAAAACGAAAAACATATTTTTCCAAATATCGACTCACGTGCCTTATTGTCGGCCTTAAAAAACTTCCTATTAGAAAAGTTTGTATATTATTAAAAAAATAATTAAAAAAAATAAAAATTGAGAAGGAAATTCGTGACTTATTTTGGAAAGTATAAAATTGTTAGCGAAAATTGTTGAAAATTTCCTAATTGTGACTGAATACCGACCAAACTACGACATAATATACACCGAAATAGACTCCAGCATCATAGCAGGATTCAAGACATCTCACAGAAAACACAAAGGGTGAGTTCAATGTCTGAAAACAACAAACAAAATGGCTGAAAACTGAAACAAACTTGTTTACTGAAACGATTTATACAAAACCTAATTTTCAGCCATTTCGATGTGCATGGTATTTGTATATGTATTAACTATAGATTCGTCATTTTCCTATAATCAATCTTCAATAAATTAACAATATCGACTCCCCTACCCCCACCACACCATCCAATTTATTATAATTCAGTATATAACTTTTTCATCGAATTATATATGTATGTATATTCCCGGGCGCATGCTCTATTTTTTGAAAATTTTCCAAAAATCCGCTTCTAGGTTATAAATTCGAAATGTCGATTCTGGCTGGGTTTGAACGAGTCCACTGCGTTTGTCCAAAATGGCCGCCGTGACGTAACGCTACCCCTAGCCAAGGTTGACCAATGGCGAGTGCGGATTCGATGCAATTTTGTTTTTATAAAGTTGATGTATTTATTGCTACGCCACACCCTGGTTTATTAATGTTTTTCGACTGGGAATTGTTGAATTTGAATTCGAATTTAGATATCGGACGATTTAGAAAAATTCGGACAACAAAATGGCCGACCGGTTGTGTTGTGAGCATCGATTTTTTAGATAGCGTGGAAACATCTGTTGACGATTAGTTGAATATTTTTATTGAGAATGAACGTATATTACGAAAAATTGTTCCAAACGCTAAATTCTGCTTTTAAATTGGAAAAATTTATTTTCGTTGGGTTACTTATGGAAAACAAATAATAATTTTTCATTTCAAAATGATTCAAACCAACAAGTGCTTGCGTGTAGTTTTTCAAATTATGAAAGAAAATGATTTTTAACTGATGCATAATAGTTGCTCAACGATTCATCCACTCTATTTATCAATATTTGACTGACTAAGAGACGAAAATTAAGGAAATTTTGAGCCGATGAGTGAATTAAGAGCTTGAACAAGTGAAGATAAAATGCATAGATGAACAGAAGGAAACCAATAGTGGCCAACTGCTTAAAAAACACCGAAATAACCTTTTTTTATGCAATAAATCAAGCATATCCAGAAAATATTAAATGTCACGAAGGCCTGCGAAGATTTCAATGAATTTTTTTTCCTACGATTTCGCCAATGTTGTCAAACAAAAAAATTTAGGTTAGAATCAGGTAAACATGATTGAATGAAATCTTGAATTGGTTCAATGCTAATTAATTAATTTTCTTGATATGCTTATTGAGTTTTCAGCTTTGCATGAAGAAGAAAAGTGGTTATCGGTGTTTATCAACTAGTTGGCCACTCTTATGGTACTTCTCTATTTTATACAGGGTGTCTGTAAACAAATGCGAGGGACTTTGAGAGATGAGTCCTCGATGAAAGTAAGCAGGGGTAGTTCATATAGTTTTTTTTTCGAAATCGACCCCTTTTCCAAGATACAGCTTTTGGAAGTCAATGACGAGTTGACAGTTTTTAATTTTTGTTACGGTTTCTTAAAACCACTGAGTCATAAAACTATACATAACATGAAGCACTTATTAGAAGTTACTCACACAAATTTTTTTGATCTCATAACTTCATTATTAGGGGTTGAAAATAACAACCCCCTATGATTTTCGTTTTGAGATTTTTTCGAAAAATAAGATTCTCTTATGGTTTTCCATTCAATTCTGTAGAAAAAAGTCTCTTGCACAATTTCGATACAGTCGATACTTTTCTAGGAAAAAATAAAAACTTACAAGCAGTTATGACTACTGTTCATTCCATTTCATCGTGTAAGTAAGTGTTCCTTAGAATGAATATTCTAAGATATTTTTCGTCTATGACAGGAGATGAATACGTTCTATGAATTCTTCTGAAGGTTTAATTACTAATTTCCGGAAGAAAATTGTATCCGTTATATTTGAATTTCACAAATAAACTTTCTTTCGTTATTCTTTTAATATATGGCTTAATGGAATTTCTCGTTTACGTATCAAGCAAAATAGCATGTCAATTTCACAGTATTACCTAGCAGAGAAAAATGTCACCGGGAAACCCAACATTTCTGCATATAATATAAAAGCCCAGAGAAACAACCTCGATAAAAACCTCTATCTCCCTGTATAAGTGTAGTGATTTGTTCAAAAAATTACCTGAAGTATTTCGATATGAATATTCATATCGAGGGTCTTTTTTTCATGGAAATGAATTTCCCTTTTTTCGTTCTATTGGATATCTCGGAATGGCATCTGAAAAATCAAAACAACAGAAGAAGAGAGTTAAGTGATATAAGAATCACATCTGTGCATCGAAATACCTTCAATCATATTGATATTTGAAACTACCTCGATTTTCGAAATTAAAAAAAACAGGAGGCCCTTCGCAACAAGGTTTGGTTCTCTAGGCGATGATCTTTCAGAACCTTAAATGTTCGAGAAAATTTTTACAGACAGATATTACTGAGAAATCATCTCCAATACTATAAACAGCGATAAAAATCCATAAATATCAAATTAATTTTCAGAATAATGATGAGAAACTTTTTGATAAACTTATGTAATTACATCAGATGCAAGTTTTTAAGAACTTTCGTAATAAGCAATTTCAAGTTCTAGCCGAATATTGCATTTTCTTCAAAAATATGGCCATTATGATTCATACACAGATAATATTTTTTCCTTATTTAGGTAATTGTGAGTTACGTTGTTCAAGTGAACTCTCTTATTTTTGCCAAAGTACGTTTGAGTTTAAAAATATTATTTTTAAACTCAATGGTATAATAAAATAAGGAAAAGATATAATCTATCTACTTATGGATCTCAATAGCCTGTATATAAAACATATGATTTGAAATGTTTCGTTTGTTATTAAAAAATGTTCATTGTTATAAAATATGATATACCTACTGTCACAAAACAGACAAAAATACATGGAATAGAATCAACATAAATCACTTACGGTAGGAAAAAGAAAAAATGATATTCAGAAAAAAAGTCAGAATTAAATAATCTTTCGAATGACACAATAAAAAAGGTATGCTCCTGAAGAAAACAATTTTGATAACGCCGTGAGATCTGGTGTCCTGATTCTTTTCACCGAGTTTTATGCACATCTCAAGTCAACATTGATTTGTCCCAAATACCGTCAACAGAATCAGAAAATATTCAATCTTTTTCAAGAAAAATTAAATTACCAAGATAAGAATCACCCTGTACACCCACTGGTAAAAATTTCAGATACAGATGTCTCCCAGTAGAAAATCTTCGAAAAAAATGAAATGTTTTTATGTATTTCAACTGTGTGAATTGGTCATGAAAAACTTCATGAAAATGTGCAAACCTATAGCCTTCTTCTTCACAATGAATATGTTATCCACTATTTTTTTGAATATCGAAATAAAACCTCTTATTGGAAAGCCTCATAGATCTTTGCTCGAAAGAAGCGGCTTTTTTTCAAATGAGACAAACCCTTTGATCCTACCGCCTTGTTCTTTCGTCTATGGACAAACCATCACAGAATTTATCGATATTCACCATAAGTTTCAATAAAAATCAGTTCCAATAAGTCAAAACTCTTTTCCTTAACGTTCGAAAATGTAAAGTTAATTAGGAATGTGTCAGTGCTGAAAATAAGAGCCTGCATCACTTGCACTGATCACTCAGCACCTTCCGATCTTGACCTAGACAAAGCGTTATTTTATTGACAAGGCAGTGTAAAGTTTTTTGAACTTGCATCCTCGGTGTGCTCTGGCACCATTCGTATAGATAAACATCGTATAATAATAAAAAGGGACTTTGCTTATATGCGTAGTGAGATCAACGAACGGCAGCAATCGCATCGAAGCTATATTCGCTTAAAAACGCCAATATAGGGTGGCCCAATGCGCTGTAGAAAGATTTAATTTCTTAGCTCTTTAACTACACTCACCGGCAGAGCAAAATTCGATCCACTAAAAAAATCGACGAAGTTTGTTAATTCATAAATATGTTATTTTTTCAATTGTAGATATGTTCATCAATCATCAATCACCAGTTTTGAATTTCAAGAAACTCGACGTACATCACTTTATATAGGGTGAAAAAAAATCGTTTTTTAACCTAACTTTAGAACCACCCCTGGTGTGTTCCAGTTGTTCCACCGTGCGATTTTTTATTTCATCTTCAAGATACATCTTTTTTTTAATTTAACACTATAATAGTAGAAAGAAGGTTTATTGAGACGTGGGGTGAATGGAATCTAATTCCGATCCCCTAACAAAACTTAAAATCACAGAGCGATACATTTTCTCTTATCATTTGAATGCTTCATTTATAACATACCTAAGCTCAATTTTTGTTGAAGATACAGGGTTTTCAGAGCAACATTAAACTCCAAAATTTTGCTATGCCTATAAAAGTACTTTCACAGATTTAACCTTATATCCGAAAGTAATAAAAATAAACTGAAAACTGAGTGAAAACATAAAACAAGAGCAGCTTTAGGCCGGCCATCCACGTACAGTTGAAACTGTCAGTTTCGACTGAACAGTTTAAAACTATCAGTTTCAACTGTGAACTGAGATGTGCACACACGTGCAGTTCAAAGCTTCAGTTTGTTCCATGATGGATTCGGAAGGTCCGACGATCTGGCGGTCCTCGGTTTATTTTTGCAATTTTACCAAGAATAAAGAAGAGAAAGCATAAACACTGGTGCAAGCAGTGGCTACAAAAAAGAAATTTATCTTCACACATAAATTTATTGAGAGAATTAGGAGAAGAACCATTAGATTTTCTCAATTATTTGCGCATGACTGAAACAGTGTACCAAAAATTACTATTGTTGGTTTCTCCTTCAATTGTGAAAAAAAATACAGTCATGAGAACTGCAATATCTCCACATGAAAGATTAGCTGCTACTCTGAGATTTTTAGCCACAGGACGCTCGTATGAGTGCCTGAAATTTTCTACAAGAATATCTCCTCAAGCCCTCGGAAAAATAATACCAGAAACTTGTAAAGCTTTGTACATAGTGTTGAGGAAGTATATGCAGGTATGTGCGTATTGGATAATTTATATATTTACAGATATTGAAGGAAATGGGAACAATTATCATTACAAAACTGCTTTTATTGTTACAAAGCAAACTGAAATTAAATAAAATGATCTACTTAAAATTAGAAAACATAATAGCATGTTTCTTGTCTAAAAACGTCGTTTACATATCACGAAATTGAGAAAATAAGAGGATAAAATCGACTATAACCTGGTTATGTTTACGCGACATTGTGATGCGCACCCTTGCTCGACACGAAATCAACTGAGAAATCCACAGTTGAACCCCCACACACTGTCAGTTCAGTTAAACCTTTCAGTTAAAAATATGAACAATTTCATTTCTTTCAGTTGAACTGTTCAGTTGAAAAATTCGAGTTGAACTGAGACTGAAATACCCACTCTCACGTAGAGTTTCGACTGACAGTTTTAACTGTTCAGTCGAACTGACAGTTTCAACTGTACGTGGATGGCCGGCCTTAGAATGACATGTTGTTCGGTATGCACCGTTTGTTGGAGGGAGACGATTTCGTGCTAATTCTTTATAATGCCCGACCGCATCAACCGCATGTGGCTAGGATTGCCAGGGTATATTCAGCAGAGGTTAATATCCAAGAATTCAACTGGCCTGCTCAAAACCCAGATTTGAACACGATTGGGCATGTTTGGATGCTTTGGGAGGAAAATTCGCTCTCGCGTACCAACTCCTGAAAATTTGCAGCAGCTCAGTGATGATCTAATTGATTCAAAACCTCAATGAGGATATGCCGAGAGGAGTTAGTTGCACCTGTTATCCGGATCTGGGCGGAAAACACGTTATATTTTTGACTTAGTTTCCGGTTTATTTTCATTAGGTCAGAATTTTAGGTTGAATTTGTTGAAGTACAGGGTATCCCATTTTGGGCACTTTTACGGGATATCTCCGTTATTTTTAACGTTAGCGGGATGCGGTTTTCGCGACAGTGGGCTTCTTTTTTGTGAAACTAAAGATGGCGCAATCAGTTTTTGCATAGCTCTCTTAGTTTTTGCTCTACAGGGCGGAAATGAAAAGTATCACTTTTTAATCACTCCCGTATCTCAGTTGTGCTTAAACTTGGAGAAATGGTTGAAACGCATTCCTATAGATTTTTTTCCGTAGAATCCAGTGGCGTAGTCAGTTTTTCAATTAAACTTTCCGTTTTTGAGTTATTGAGTAAACATACGTTTTTAAATTGGACACCCTGTATATTATTTTTTATTCTTATCAAGCACAATCTCAGCTTTTCAAAAACATATTATTTTATGCATTTATCTTCAAAACCAAGCTCAGAATTCAAGATTTTGTAATTAAATTGTCAATAACCAAGTATAGTAGGCTATGACTGTTTATTAAAAACAACAAAAATAAATGTCAAGATTTTGTCAAAAATCGAAAATAATGTTAATATAATATCTAGATTACAAACAAGCATGTCATATTTCTCGTAATTTTCGTAAGCAGCCGTAATGAGAAAAACTTAAAACTGAATCATTAATATGATATAATAAATAATAAAAACTGAGAGAACTGTAAACTTTCAAACCAACCGACAAAGCTTTGACATTTTTTTTGTTTTTAATAAACAGTCATAGAGCCTGCTACTTAGTTATTCACAATTGAATTACAAAATCTTGAATTCTGAGCTTGGTTTTGAAAATAAATGCATAAAATATATATGTTTTTGAAAAGCTGAGATTGTGCTTAATAAGAATAAAAAATAATATACAGGGTGTCCAATTTAAAAACGTATGTTTGCTCAATTACTCAAAAACGGAAGTTTAATTGAAAAACTGACTACGCCACTGGATTCTACGGAAAAAAATCTATAGGAATGCGTTTCAACATTTCCAAGTTTAAGCACAACTGAGTACGGGAGGTGATTAAAAAGTGATACTTTTCATTTCCGCCCTGTATAGCAAAAACTAAGAGAGCTATGCAAAAACTGATTGCGCCATCTTTAGTTTCACAAAAAAGTAGCACACTGTCGCGAAAACCGCATCCCGCTAACGTTAAAAATAACGGAGATATCCCGTAAAAGTGCCCAAAATGGGATACCCTGTACTGCTGTAGCCTTAGCGAAATTTAATGATTCACTGAAAACCATGTATCTTACACAAAAATTGAGCTGGTGTTTATGAATGAAGAATTAAATTGTCAAGAGAAGATCTTGAAGATGAAATGAGAAATCACACGGTGGAACAACTGGAACACATCAGGGGTGGTTTTAAAGTTAGGGTAAAAAAACAGATTTCGTTTCACCATGTATGAAATGACGTGAGCTGAGTTTTCTTGGAATTCAAAGTGAGTGATTGATTAAAAACGAACCTACCTACAATTGAAAAAAAAATCATTCGAATCGGACTTGAACTAACATATTTATGAATCAACAAACTTCATCTATTTATTGAGTTGATCGATTATTTTGCCGGTAAGTGTATAAGGAAAAATTGGTCATAAATTGTTGTTGAAAGTGTTAATTTAAATTAAAAACTGTTGAAGAATGTTTTTTTCCTAATCCTTATCCTTTTCTATAAGATTAAAAGAACTCCTATGGGTATTATATCGTAAGCTCAGTAAATTCAAACGATTGCACAACATTAGATTGTATTCTTCCTCCTCAGAATAGAAAAATTATTAAACAATTAAATGGAGATGAAAAACAGTCTTGTTTTTTTCTTGGACTGAAAGAGCAATTATAATAATGATAAAAATAATACAGGTCTTTATTTTAAAACACCACACACATATTAAAAATTTTATTGAAAAAAATAATGTTCTGCAAAGACGAGATGCAGTGCACAGTGTACTGTTTAATCGAAGCCAGAGTTGCAAGTGTCAAGGAAAATTATAAAACCATCAAAGAATTTTTGAAATTCAAAATATTGTACTGAAAGAAATATACCTACACTCTACAAGAGGCCATTTGTTGAATATTGCTGTCTTCAAACGTCACAATGAAATAAGATACATTGTATACTATAAGTACTGCACGAATGAACAAAAAATTTAAGAAAACTCTGAGCAGGTGCTTTTGAACGATCGTTCATTTGTGAAGCAATGAGGCTACAACCTCGATATTTCATATGAGACTTACGATTGATACCGATTCGAATACAGTGGAACCTCGATATAACAAATCGGAAGGGAACCAGTAAATATTCGTTATATCAAGTAATTCGTAAAACTTAGGTTTGTTATATTGAGGTGAGGTTGGTCAAAAATTTGTTATACCGAGGTTTTATTCACCTCGACATTACGTACTCATCTTGTTATAGCGACCTAATTTTGCTCATATAAATGAAAACTCATTTTCATCAAATTACTCATTTATTTTATATTTTCTTTTTCAAAACAATAAAGTTAGTAGGTAGTTTTTTTTTTCAAAAATTCGCAGAACAAAATAAAAAGAGGTGAAAAATCAACCAATTGGTATAAAAGCCTAAATCTAATTTTATTCATCTTGATTGGAAAAAAGTAATAAATTGTAGTTTGTTTTCCACGGTTTCAATCTTCTGATGTTTGAAGGCAAAGCAATTTCGTCGGAAAACTTATCTTTAGATTTGAAAATTGTAGCCAATGAACTTGCGGGAATCCCGAACTTATTAGCTATGTCTAATTTTTTTGTAGAAGGATTTTGTCAACATAATTAATGATGCTTCGCTTTTCTGCGACAGATAAGGAACGCCCTTTACGTTTCTGAGCCATTGCAAAAAAGTGAGGAGCAACACTGATTACTTTCCATCAACTACTTCGTATTTTACGTAATACGCGTCGAAACCTGTCGCGGCTGAATCACAGTTTTACATTGACTCTTATGGACGATTCAAGGGGATTATGAGAAATTCGTTAAATCGAGGAAGTCGTTATATTGAGGTTCGTTATATTAAGGTTGCACTGTATTTAAATGCAGAATCTCTCCACAATCAGAATTATATTCTGGAAATTATTATGAAAAGGAAATATGAAAAAATATATATTAATAAAATTAAATTCTATGGTTCTGATGATGTGATATTTTTTAAATTTTGCATGAACATTCAGTATATTAGTTTTCATTCTCAAAATGAATTTCAATCGAATCAGATATCCTGTTATGGAAATATAAAGATTCTTCTTTTCAATATTCCAATTGAATTTTTTACTGTTCTGTAAACACTATGCCAAAAAATTTTGGATGAAGATTCAGTTATCGATCTCCTTTCACACAATGAATTTCACTCGAATTGGATACCTTTTTATGGAAATACGAAGTTTCTTTTTTTCAATATTTCAATTCGATTTTCTATGAATCTGTTCACACTATAACCACTAAATTTTGCTTGAGGCTTTTAATGCTCATCTTGCATTTGGCCGTAACATTTCATTTCGAGTCTGGAACTATTAACGCGTGAGCGGAGCGAAAAATATCTTCATCATTAGTCGCTGTCTTTAATAACCTTGATTAAATAACTTTTGATATTCAATTCATGCTATTTCAATGTGCAATTGTCCTGGAAAACCGAAGATAAAGTAATGTCACAACTCTACTGGAACATAGAAATGTATACAGGGTGTCCCATTACTCGACGTCAACCCGGAACCGGGTGAAAAGGCAAGTATTGCTGGTTGTCAGAAAAATATAAAAAAAATCTAAGTTGCGTGATTTTAAAATAATGCGCATTTGAAAAAACACGCAAAAATTCCACACCTGTGACAGTCTTTTCGCTCCTGTTGCCACAAATATCAACTTTTTTCTTTGCTGTGTATGTGTAACCTTGAATAATGCTTGTCTAAACTGTAATTCAAATTTTGATACCAGCTGATCTAGGTTTCATAAAAATAGGGCTTACTTCTCAGAAAAAAAAATCGAAATAAACAATTGCCTATAATAATTATAATATAATTATAGTTTCAACTGACTGTATTGAAAAAAAAAAGGACTACGTAGGTTTGGCATGTTTTTTCAAAAGTTGGCGCATTTAGTTCAAATTTATTTTCGATTCGACTTTTTCGTTAACTGCTTCCAGTAATAGAGTCCAATGGATTCAAGTCCGGTGAACGGGCCGGCCACGAGATTGGACCAGAAAGTCCGATCCATCTTCCGGGAAAAAAATGTTATCAGAAAAAAAAATTCCAGAGAAAATAATTTTTCCAGAAAAAATTTTTCCGAGAGAAATTTCTCTGAAAATTTTATTCATCTGTCAAATTCGACAGACAACAATGTTCCGACTGATTTTTTATTGTTGTTTTAGCCAATGAGCATACAATTAGGCGATAATTTTGCATTAGTGCAAATTATCGATAATTCGCACTTATGCAAATTATCAGGTCCTTAAAAATAAATGCAGACGTAATTATGAACGTTTATTACTTATTAGAGTAACATGCAAACTGACAGCGACTTACAGCGACACAATACGATTTGATGGATTCACAAAATTTTCTTATTAAATTTAACTCTTGCAATGAAAATGAATCGATAATTTTTGACAAATCTGCTCTCATGCAAGTTAAACTGTAAAAGGCACTCGAGCGCTCCGCGCACTCGTGCTCTTTTCAACTTAACTTGCATTCGAGCATATTTCCCAAAAATTTTCGATAATTTTCATTGCCCTAGTTAAATTACAACTGAAAATTTTTTTTCTCGTAACATTTTTTCCCAGAAGATGGATCGGACGTTCTGGTCCAATCTCGTGGCCGGCCCGTTCACCGGACTTGAATCCATTGGACTTTATTACAGCAGTTAACGAAAAAGTGTATTCAAAGGCAATCGAAAATAAATTTGAACTACGGCAGCTACAATTAAACAAGTATTATATCATTATGGTATCCTTACTAAATGCGCCAACTTTTGAAAAAACATGCCAAACCTAGGTAGTACATTTTTTTTCAATACAGTCAGTTGAAACTAGGCAATTGTTTATTTCGAATTTTTTTTTCTGAGAAGTAAGCCCTATTTTTATGAAACCTAGAGCAGCTGGTATCAAAATTTTGATTACAGTTTAGACAAGCATTATTCAAGGTTACACAGCAAAGAAAAAAAGTTGGAAAAAGTTGATATTTGTGGCAACAGGAGCGAAAAGACTGTCACGGGGTGTGGAATTTTGAGTGTTTTTTCAAATGCGCATTATTTTAAAATCATGCAACTTAGTTTTTTTTAATATTTTTCTGACAACCAGTATTACTTGCCTTTTCATCCGGTTCCGGGTTGACGTCGAGTAATGGGACACCCTGTATTAGGTATGTCAAATGTATCTCTTTTTCAAAATGAAAATGTTTTTCAATCGAGAATCAATACTCAACACATAATGCAGTCAACGAAAAAATCTTGTACTCTACTCGTTTATTGATCTAGCGATCAAATAGCTATAATACAATACTGCATAAATCAACAAAAAAAACAAAACAAAGAGAGATGTTGGATTCTTTTGAAGGCTTTCCAACAATTCCCAAAGCATCAATGGAGCAATCTTCCAACAGAACGAAATCAAGACTTGTGCACTTTCTCATCTTAACCGACAAGTTTATTATTCAGAACCAAACGTCGTTTATTTCAATCAGCTCGCAAATAACTGTACTTCCTCATGATTTGACGAAAGTCATGTCCCTCATCTAGGAAGTTTAGCCTCAACATCTGCTCATTAAGGCTAAAACGTTGTTGTACAATCTAGGAGATGAATAATGACCATTCAGATTGAAAGAAAAGTCATCGGGAGGCTGATGCTGGACCATTTGTTTTCGTGAGAGAAATATAACAGCTGATAAATATTTGAAAGATATTCTATCATGCGTGTTGTCTGTTTTAGAGGCGGAAGTCTTTAACGATTAATGTTATAGTTTAGGAAGATATTATCCTCTACTTGCTCATTTTTCCGTAACTAGAGTGTGTGCTATTGTTCCATTCAAATGTCGGTGATTTTTGAGCGCTCGTTTTACTTAAACGAGTGCTATATCGTTTTGCCCAAATGAAATTTTGCGACCACAAGCAAGATACTAATAAAAAGCCTCATATAAAGTTTTCTGGTCATAGTGTTAACAAAACCGAATTAATCGGAATATTGAAAACAAATCCTTATACAGGGTGTAAACAAATACAAGGGACTTAGGTAGATGATTCTTCGATGAAAATTACAAGGGGTGGTTTATATATTTTTTTTCTAAATCGTTCTCCCTTCCAAGTTGCAGCCTTTGGAAGGCGATGACGAGTTGACAGTTTTCAATTTTTTAGGAGTCCTAAAAACCACTGAGTCATAAACTATACATAATATGATTCATTACGTAGATGTTACTCACAAAATTTTTTTGATGCCATAACTTTATTATCAGGGATTAAAAATAACAAAACCCTATATGATTTTCGTTCAAAAATTGTTTTCGTGTGATAGATTTTCGAAAAACAAAATTTTATTATGGTTTCCATTCAATTCTGGAGAAAAAAAGTCTCCCGCAAAATTCGAAACAGTCTATACTTTTCTCGGAAGAAATAAGAACTTACCAGAAGTTATGATTACTGTTCATTTCATTTTATCGTATGTTCCATAGAATGAATATTCTAAGATATTGTTTATGCTCAAAATTGGTTTTGTCAATTATGCTTATTAATCGAAAGAGAAATCTTTTGTGAAATTATTTTAATTTCACAAAAATTATTATTATTATTACAGATATAATTTTCTTCTGGAAATTGGTAATCAAACCTTCAGAAAGATTTATAGAACATCTTTATCTCCTGTCACGGACATAAAATATCTTAAAATATTCATTCTATGGAAAACTTATACGATGGAATGGAATGAACAGTGATCATACCTGCTTGTAAGTTTTTTTTCCGAGAAAAGAATCGATTGTATCGAAATTTTGCATGATACTCTTTTTCTCCAGAATTGAATGAGAAATCATGGGAAAATTTTGTTTTTCTGAAATCACACGAAAACAATTTTTGAACGAAAATCATAGGGAGTTGTTATTTTAACCCCTGATAAAAAAGTTATGTGATCTAAAAAAATGTGTAAGTAACATCTACTTAGTACTTTATATAAAACTAGCGACCCGCCCCGGCTTCGCACGGACATCACATTAGAAACCTCAAAAATAACAGTTCTTCTCCACTATTTAATGGATGTTATTATACATATAAACTTCCTCTTGAATCACTCTATCTATTAAAAAAACGCATCCAAATCCGTTGCGTAGTTTCAAAGATCTAAGCATACAAAGGGACAGAGAAGGCGACTTTGTTTTATACTATGTAGTGATATAGTTTCAAGAAGCCGTAAAAAAAACTGTCAACTCGTCTGCTGTATCTTGAAAGGGGGGTCGATTTCGAAAAAAATTGATATGAACTACCTTTGCTTATTTTCATCGAAGAATCATTTCCTAAAGTCCCTCTCATTTGTTTACAGAAAACTTTATTTTCACAACAATATATTCGATTGAGTAAAATTATTTTGAGGCTGAACATCTTTTACTTGTTCATGTAAAATTCTTATACTTATTCATGTAAAAGAGGATGGCATAATCACCATAAATTTTTCACAAATTATCCATTTTTTTTCGAATAATTCAGAATTAATCAATTTGATCTATCTGAAAGTTTGCAGTTAAATGTTCATCACCAATTCAAAGCAGTACACTCAAATTTGTTTAAATTGTGTTAATATATCCAGAAAAAATTCTATCATAATATTCAAAAAAAATGTAATATTTCCATGAAAAACTATGGATTGAAATGAAATCGAGTTTGAGGATCTGAATTGGCGGAATGAACGATCATGCAAATTTTCAAAAAGCTTATGATATCAGAACCATAAAATTTTGATAATTTTAGTTATCGATTTTTCACATAAGTACCTATTCAATTTTGTGAATAATTTCCAGAATATAATTTTGATTGGGATCAGATTTTGGACTAATATATTCAATATAATTGTGAAGTCCTATACAATATTTCGAGATAATAGCTTATTGCTCCATCAACGAATGAGTGCTTGATAGCACCTGCCAAAGCCTCATCTTTATTTTTTTGTTCTTATCTCATATATAAGCATTAAACATTGACATAAGGAATGGTTTCATTTTTAAGCTTTGAATTTTGAAAGTTCCAAATATTTAGAACCTCATAAAACATTTTATTTCACTTCAAACGACTTCACGAAAGTTTCAACAGAAAAACAGATTCATGTCGCTCCACCTGCAATTGTACCAACATCCATTCCAATGCTTAACGACAAGCTGAATCTTCCCAATCCATCATCTACACCATTTCCCTCTGTGTGGTCTCCCAGCTGAAAGATCCAATAAACCAATTACATCAACAATTGGATTTTTCCAGCAAATTTCCAATACGAACGCCTGTCCGTAGATGAACTTTCCCAGTTCCTCCAAGTGGGTTTTATAAAGATAGAACCTAAGAACTCTAACATACGCCGAACGAACTAAAAAAAGCTCAAAAGAACTCGATGGAGTGTACGAAGCATAAGTAAAATAAAACGACTACGAAATGCATTGACCTACCCTACACAGAATCTGTTAACTATAAGGAGGCTGTGCATGTATACATATAACTCAGAGGCGTGCGTGCCCGGCTCAAATTTATGAAGGCGATCGCGGACCTGACCACACCGCATCGCGAACGATGTATTGCTTGTAAAATGTCGGAAATCATGGTGCGTTCACTGGATTGGTTTTGTTTTAGCCTTTTGTGACGACAGGTTTACCACAACTTCATCCTAACACATGTAGATGGCGCCTTGAAAAGAAATAGCAAAATGTCATATTTAACTTCATATTCAGTGTGGGTATGATTGACCTACTTGGTGACTTGGTCTACTTAATTGAACTACTGCCTGAAGTGAACTACCGGTTGTTTGAACTACTGCAAGGTAGATAGGTTGGCTCACTGGACTGTAATATCCTGGATATCAGCAGAAAATAACACAAAATGATTGACAGAATCGTGATCTAATCGAGCTAAAGCAATGAACCATTGAAATATTATTCGAGCTTTTTCCATCATTTTTGCTTCTTGTATTCAATGTTTCGAATAGCATTCGCCAACCGTTGGCAGCAAAAACACTTTGTACCATTGACTTTCAGAAAAGCAGCTTTCATCACTCTTTGAGAATATTTTGTCGTTTTTACATTTTATTATTATTTTTAAGAAAACAATCATCGACGGCTCTCATCTATTTTGGGTTGAAGCAGTGGTCAACAAATTCAATTTTTTCAAAGCTGGATCTTATAATTGCGAAGCTCAGACTATTCTGAGATCAACAGAGAAAAATTCTTCGTTATTGAGATGAATTTAAATGTCATAAAACATTGTCACTGAATTTTTGAATTAATTGAACTTTTATATTACCTAAATAGCAAAATTTTTTATTTTTATAAAAATATCCTGATAAAGCTGATAGTTTAGAAGAAATCATTAAATATAGATTTTCGGATTTCAACCGTTATGTATTATTAGGAATTGGATCCTATTTATAGATCAAGAACTCTCAGAATAATACAATGAACCCTTTTGACTGAATTTAGAATTTTGAAGATAAAAAAATTCCGAGTACTTTTTTGTGAACAGACTTGAGGGATGAGTTTTAAATATCTGAATCTAATTTTATTCACGCTCTGTATGGAATGTCTAGAAAATTCTTTTTTTTAAGGGTCCAATATAAAAAACATCTGAATTCACTTTTTTTTCAATTCTTTATGAATTTGACGAAAACAATGAATTCGTGAATATTCGATTAAATCACAGGGGTTACGATATTCATATCTAATTATTGATGAATATTGAATTATGATGAACAATGAATTGATTAATTATAGAAGATATATTATTGTTGTAAACAAATGCGAGGGACTTCGGGGGATGATTCTTCGATTAAAATAAGCAGGGGTAGTTCATATAATTTTTTTTCGAGGTCGTCCTCTCTTCCAAGATACAGCCTTGGCGAAGACGAGTTGACAGTTTTAGATTTTTTTACGGCTTCTTACAAACACTGAGTCATAAAACTATACATTATATGAAGCACTAAGTAGAGGATACTCACACAAATTCTTCAGATCTCATTACTTCATTATTAGGGGTTGAAAATAACAACCCCCCATGATTTTCGTTCGAACATTGTTTTCGTGGACTAAATTGTGGAAAAATAAAATTTTCCAATTTCGATACAGTTGATACTTTTCTGGGAAAAAATAGAAACTTACAAGCAGTTATGATCACTGTTCCTTCCATTCCATCTTATAAGTGTTCCATACAATTAATATTCTGAGATTTACTCGTAGTATGTCTATGAAAGAAAATAAAACCAAAATTTAATCTGCCAAATGCAAATTCGAATAAAGTACCATTTTTATAAGTGAGTGATTTATTTCATTAACAAAATCGAACTCTTCTGAAACTGAAAATTATAGAAAGAATCATAAAAAAAAATTTGTCAAAAGCAATTTTGAGCATAAACAATATTCATTCTACGGAACTTACGATGAAATGGAATGAACAGTGATCGTAACTGCTGGTGAGAAAACTATGAACTGTATCGAAATTCAATTTTTTTTCGGAAATCTATCCCACGAAAACAATTTTTGAAGGAAAAATCATAAGGGGTTGTTATCTTCAACCCCTGATAATAAAGTTACGGGATCAAAAAAATTGTGTGAGTAACATCTACTTAATGGATCATATTATGTCTAGTTTTTATACTCGGTGTTTCTTAGGACTCCTAAAAAAAATTAGAACTGTCAACTTGTCATCACCTTCCAAAGGCTGTATTTTGGAAGGGAGATCGATTTGGAATAAAAATATATGAACTACCCCTGCTTATTTTCATCGAGGAATCGTATCTCTAAGTCCCTCGCATTTGTTAATAGACACCCTGTGTATTATGAAAGTTAACATTCTAATCGATCAAAAAATTTTCTCATGAACTTTTTTCCGAATTTTTCTCCGTACCTCACCTACGCCACTGGCTGAACTCTCCGAGTACAGTGCGGGGGACAGAGACAGCCTCAGAATCGAAGTACGTTGACCCAAAGGTTTCTTTCTACAGTACTTTATTTGCATGTGTTTTTTTTATCTTGTTGCGTTCTTTTACAGCCTACTTTAACTGAAATAACTCAGCTTGTGCTGGGATAGGTTATGGTCTCTTCCAAGTGTATACATTTTTTACTTTCGTTTATTTTTTCGCATCTTTCGCCCCTCTCACTCTGGCGCGCTCGTTTCTATTCCTCAGATTTATTTTCGCGATCTTTTTCACTACGAGAGTTTGTTAACTTGGGTTATTTTCGCTTTAGGATTAATTATTCTTGAGCTAACATATGTTGTGTTTACTGGAGGATGTGGCTAGTGCCCCCTTTCTGGAGATGGGAACTTGAATCTATTCGTGGTATTTATCTAGAAAAAGACTATTTTTTTTGTTTTGCGAAATATTTTTGATGAATTTTATGTGGGAAAATTTCAAACTTGAAATAATAGTGCACGTTTGTGAGTGAAAACATAGCAACTTTTATGTTCATCACAATAGCAGAATACTGAAATTATGCAGAAGAAAACTATTTGTAATATCTCACGAAACTCGAGGGACATTACCAGTGATTTCCAGTAAAAAATATTTAAGATATAATGGACCCACGGAAAATTATAAAGATCATCCGTTTTTGAGCTCTCCTTCTACTCAAACGAGTGCTATATCGTTTTGGCCAAATGTCTGTAATTTTCAAATTTTGAGTGTGGATTTTTCGATATTGTTATACATATTTATATCCGATAGTCTCGAGCATGTCGTTAACTACTCGTTCCGACGAAAGTTGAAGTTCATTTCGAACTCATATAATTATTTCAATTCCCAAAAATCTACGCTGAAAAACTCACGAACGTATACGTTCGTCGAACGAGCTAGCCCGGGAATTGACACCCCGATTCGAATGAAATTCATTTTGTATTTCAATGAAGATTGATATACGGAATGTTCAGGCAAAATTTCAAAAGGATCGCATCATCTGAACCATTGAATTAATTTTGTTTAAATAATCATCGATGTTTTACATATTTTGATTTTTGAATCATTTCCAGGATATGATACTGATAGTGCTGAGATTTTGCATTTATATACTTAGCAGGAATCTCATGTCCCTTACAAAATTTTGAGGTAATAGCATTATTGTTCCACCACTGGACGAGCGCTCAAAGGCACCTGCTCAGGGCTTTCCTCCAAAATCTCATTTCGTAGTAAGGTTTTCGAGAAAGAACTGATTGAATTCTTTCGAGATGAGCTAGCGGATTTAAATGATCAGAATTAGCGATTGCGTTAACTCTAATTTCATTGGTGTATATTGCCATTTCTATTATGCTTGCTCGTACGTCATCATGGCGCGATTTTTGAACTTAACAGTATAGAAATCGCATCATTAATCTTGAATTTGACCTCCTAAAATTTTAAGTGAATAATTTTATAAGTATACAGAGTGTCTGTAAAAAAATACAAGGGACTTGACGAAATGCCTCCTCGATGAAAATAAGCAGGGATAGTTCATATAAATTTTTTCGAAATCGACCCCCCTTTCAGAAAAACAGCCTTTGGAAGCCGATGACGAGTTGACAGTTTTTAATTTTTTTAGGGATCGCAAAAAACACTGGGTAATAAAACTATACATAATATGATACTTTATTATTAGGGGTTGAAAATAACAACCTCATATGGTTTTCCTTGAAAAATTGTTTTCGTGGAATAGATTTTCGAAAAATAAAATTTTTTAATGGTTTTCCATTCAATTCTAAGAAAAAAGTTTCTTGCAAAATTTCGATACAGTCAATACTTTTCTTGGAAAAAATAAAAACTCACAAGCAGTTATGATCACTGTTGATTCCATTTCATCTTATGTTTCATAGAATTAATATTTTAAGATATTATTCATGCTCGAAATTGGTTTTGTCAATTATGCTCATTAATCGAAAGAAAGTTATTTTGCGAATTTACAATATTACGGATATAATTTTCTTCCAGAAATTAGTAACTATAAGCCTTATGAAAGATTTATAGAACATCCGTATCTCCTGTCATAGACGTACATTATCTCAGAATATTCATTCTATGGAACACTTATACGATGAAATGGAATGAACAGTGATCATAACTGCTTGTGAGTTTTTATTTTTTCCGAGAAAAGTATCGACTTTATCGAAATTTTGCAGGAGACTTTTTTCTCCAGAATTGAATGGAAAATCATAAGGGAATTTTATTTTTCGAAAATATATCCCACGAAAACAATTTTGGATCAAAAATCATAGGCAGTTGTTATTTTCAACCCCTAATAATAAAGTTATGAGATATAAAAAAATTGTTTGAGAAACATCTACTTAGTGCTTCATATTATGTATAGTTTTATGACTCAGTGTTCTCAAGAAGCCGTAAAAAAATTAAAAACTTTCAATTCGTTATCGCCTTCCAAGGACTGTATCTTGAAAGGGGGGTCGATTCCAAAAAAAAATGATATGTACTATGCCTGCTTATTTTCATCGAGAAATCATCTCCCAAAGTCCCTCGCATTTGTTCACAGACACCCAGTATTCTTAATACTATTCCTAATCCTGTCCCTTGAACCCTCTATTTTGACATAATGAAAATGGTCATATTTTTTTCGGTTCATTTCCAACATCACGCAAATCTTTCTGGGGTAACAGCTTGTCATAATTTTGCAAAAAAAATTATTTCACGATTTTTCAGCCTGGAGTGTGAGTCGAAGATTTCATTTCGACTGTCCGGTCGTGAACACTCTAAACTTTCGAACATAATAATCTAGAAGATAGTTCTGGTAACCTTCTAGGGTACTTTCAGGGAATAAATTCAGAAAAGCGTTCTAAGTCTTCTTGGTATATCTTCTAGGGATGATCAATCAAGAAACCCACGATTCTATTCAAAACGCTACAAATCCTCCAATAGAAACCATCATCTCATACGCACACTAGTTAAACAGAATTTACCTGAGGCCATTCTCCGTGCCGATTCAACCACGCTACACCGACCACAGAAAAAAGACCTTAAGAACACCGAGGGGTGTAACGGTCACAGATGGAAGTAGTTTGACATCGGAGTTAAAGGTCTCAAGTTCAAATACCGTATGTTGCGCATAGAATCGCACTCCTCGTTTTTCTTTTTTACGGCGGCTTGGCCTCAGTGTATGACTTAGATTAATAGATGGTTTTATATAATATAAATGATCGCGGTGCAGACTTGTTTTGCTTTTATTCAGCGTTATTAAAGTTGCTTATCGTATGTAGAGATCGTTGGCAGATTATCTGCGAGGATAATTTAAGGGCCTTAGGTTAGATCTCACTGAGTTGGTATGGCTTTTTAGTTTTTGTAGTCTTTTACAAGAAATAACAACTTGTAAAAATCTCAACAGATGGGTGGAGAGCTAAGGCAATGTAGTATATCAAATTATGAGAAAATAAAATAACTGTATGAATACATCATTATTAATCCTTGATTATGAAACATTCAACTTTTTGACAAGCAATCGCCAGCCATTGTTGGAATCAAAGAACATAAAAAGGTAGCTTAACTTGGAGATACTGATAAGTCAAAGCTTGTTCAACATACATCGAATGAAACCACAGGTTTTAATGGAATGAAGCTTTCATAATATCGAAAGAAGAAAAACTGGGACGAATAAAATTGAAGGACGCAGCTTTCATCTCAATAACCGAATCAGTTGTGGATCTTCAAACAATTTGGGTTCCAATAACCAATAGTAAGGTTAAGACTGAAAAGAATTTAATGAATTTTTTGACAACTGAATAACTCAAAAATATATCAAATACAGCAATAATTGTTTTCTAAGAACTGTCGAAAATGACCAACATTTCAAAGGGTGACTTAAGTTGAAACGTTGTGCAGAAAAAATGAATGTGATGGAAATCGCCCAGATAACTGAAGGGTTTTCCAATAAGAGGTGTTATTTTGAGATTCAAAGAAAAATGCCATTTTTCAATATAAATGATCGGATGTTTATTTCACTATGAAGAAGAAGCTATGCCGTTAATAGTAGGAAATAATATCATGCAAATGACCACCACGACCATGCTTACAGGACTATATTCTTTCAATGAATTTTTATTCAAATCGCAAAGTGGCAGCCCTATGTCCTCGGTAGCCTCACGAATTCCATCTTTGAGGTCTTGAATCGACGCTGGCTATTGGCGTAGACCTTCTCTTTCACGTGGCCCCAAAGGAAGAATTGTGATTACTCCTTTGAGAGATAACATGCTCCGGAAACTTTTCCCTTCAAAAATTCAATGGTTTCGTTGTTTATGATCGGCCGGCTTGAGTTCTTGTGTTAACTGAACTCTATAAGCCGCAAAATACGATTTAATGAAGTTTGTGGAATGCCTAATTCCAAAGAACGACGAGGAATGGAAAAACCTGGGTTTTCTTCAACACTTTCGGCTACAGCAGGAATATTCTCGTCTATTATTGAGCGTGCAAGGGTTTTTTTCTCCACATCTCTCACTTGTCCAAATAGCTCGAATTTTTTCACCAATTTCTTTATTGCGGTCCGATAAGATGCGACGACCAAAAAATGTTCGAGTTTTAAGAAACGTGTCTGCCAAATTTTCACCATTTTATTGTCAATTTTAATAATTTTAATGCGATCTTGAAGTGTGTATCGTTCCATTTTTATTAATGGCGTAGTTTCTATTTGTCAAATGTCAAAAAATGGCAGTTCAAACTTGACATCTACCGAAATAGCGGGCTATTTGAAATAACACCCTTTATTGGAAAAACCCCCAAACCCCTTACAACAGTACGCGCCAAAATTGTGGAACAAATTCATTTTCTCAAAAAAAAATATTTTCCAAATAATTAATTTCACTTGTACCAAACATAAATGAATTTTTGAAGCTTTTTTGTTGCACTCTGTGCCATCCCCATCATCCATATAAATTTTTTGAATAAAGAAAATGGGTCTTGTGTTCCTTCTTGGCAAGATCTTTTCAGGCGTGCAGAAATGTTCAAGGAAACAATTTTTTTCAACAGTGAAATAGCTCGAAGAGGTTTCCTGTATGTACACTTTATCATGATGGCTCATTCACTTTGAGAAGATGGTACCTGATGAAATTTGTCACCGAATGAAAGTCAACCAATACAATTTTGTTCATGTACAACTTTCAACCCCCTCATGACAAAAATTAGAATGTATGAAACAATGCGCTTCAGTTATGATCTTAAGTAGGAAACATTTATTTTAACTTATCTTATTATGCTCAATGATTCTCCGGGTGATACTTCAATGCCGGAATAAATTTCCAATGTCACACCATTTTTTTCCATTAAAGAGTTCGTAGGGGTTGAAAGTTGTGCATGAACCAAACTGTGATGGTCATGGTCGACTTTCATTCGGTGATAAATTTCACCCGCTACCATCGTCTCAAAGTAAATGAGTCATGACAGTGTGCATGTACTGTGAAAGCTCTTCAAACTGACTAATTTTTGAGAAATAAATTTTTTCCTTGAAAATTTCTGCATGCCTGTATAGAAGATACAAAGATATTGCCAAAAAAGTACCACATGACCCAATTTTCCCATTCAAAAATGCATAAAAATTTGGTAAAAGTGAAACAAAAATTGACCTGTTTTTCCATATTTTTGAAGCGCACTGTATATCAGTGAATGTTCCATGATCAAGAATTCCCCGTCAACAAAATAATGTAATTGGATAATAGGGAAACTAAATGCCCAATGACTAAATTGAAACTACAGAATAACAAGAAATATTGATCTTCTTTACTTTAGTACCTACGTCAGTAAATAAAAATCGAAATAATAGCATAATAACATATTTCAACCATTATTCAAACTAAATTTCCGATCGTAGATTACGATATAAAATAATTTCTTTCTCTTGTATCGTCAACACATGAATCAGTAGGTCGAATAAAGTCATTAAAAAGCTGATTATGAAATTGCGATAAATTCCAATGAGTATTTGAAGATGTTTGGGTTGGTTTTGATAGTAGGAAAAAAGTATCGAAGCGGTTACAAAAACACAATCGCAATAGTTTTAAAATAGCTTATCGTATTTTTCCTCATTTTATCGGTTTATATTTCATCCAATATATGAAATATGACAAAGAACCGAGGATATTTGATTTTAATTAATGTTGTTTGTGAAAATGGCCATACTCGATAGAAATATTATTTTCGAGCGCTCGTTCTACTTAAACGTTTTGACCAAATGTCTGTAATTTTCGAATTTTGAGCCTAGTTGATTAAATAACTATTCTTTGAGTCACGAAATTTCACACAAGTCATTGTATGCACTCATATGTCATAGGATTGAATATTCAGTAGCCACAATAAGTTATTTATGAAATTCAGAGCTTATCGAGCTTTTATTACATCGAATTTTTTTTGGTAAATATCTAGTTTACTACCCAGTTACCGATTTTCAAAATATTTGGCACATTGTTTCCATATGTATGTCATTTTGACATAAGTTTGTCACACGTTTTTCATCATTATTCCGAAATTAAATTCGATATTTAGGATGAAATACCACTATTCAAATCTATGGGAGATGATTACCCTTCAGTAGGGTCCTGTAGCGGTCTTAGAAGAACAGAAGATTCGAAAATCATCACTTGGAACGCCAGACCTGGTTTGAAACACCCTCCTGGCCCAAGAGCATCAATTAAGTGTTTTGTATCTAAATATTGAAGGTATTTAGTCAAATATTTTTAAGTTTCAATTTTGTAAAAACGGCGAGGCAGGGTTTTTTCTACTGAGGTTTTTCCCTGTGCTCTGGATAGTATGGTACCCCGTTTTGCACCAACCTCAGCTAGGGACTTTTTTGTTTCATGTATTGTATTTTTTAGCTCTCAATTCAAAAGAATATATATATATTGTTTCCATAGGCGTATTTAGTCACAGTTTTTAGGGGGGGGGGGCGCTACCCCTGGTATATATTGTGATACGTAGTTTTTGATTAGAATCTTTCAGAGGGGGAGGGCAGAGGCACATCAGGGGGGGCCTGACATCCCTGGATCCACTCTAAATACGCCAGTGATTGTCTATATTTATAGTTATGATGTTGTGATGCCATAGTTTCAGTTGCAGCATCGGCAAATCAATATTCTCCGAGAAAACCGAAAAAGACTTTCTATAAATAGTTCATCATTCAAGTGCCACTTCCCTTAACTAGAGCCAAATCTTTTTTTTTCGTTTGAAAATAAGTGTTTTTGGGCAATTCTCACTCTTATAAATACTTGGTACTGTTCCTATCTTAGCTAACCTAAAATACTTCAAGCTAACCTATTAGCTTAGGTTAGCTAAGATAGTAACAGTGTCAAATATTTATTAGATTGGGGAATCATTCAAAAACATCTATTTTGCACTGAAAAAACAAAGGTTAGGCTCGTATTGAGACAAAGGGCACCTAAGTTATGAACGATTCATTGAATTTTTTTTCGATTTTCTCGGAAAATATTTTTGCTGGTGCTCAAATTGAAACTGTGGCATCACAACATCATAACGAAACAATATGCCAAATATTTTAAAAATCGGTAACTGAGCGGTAAACTAGATATTTACCTCTTTGGTATGTTATACGAGCACGTCATTTCCTGATGAAAATTCAAATTTTGAACTGTAATATAATGTTAGGCAAATGGCTTCCACATTATGTGTGTATCTCAGAATCGTTGATTCATTACTCCGCAGACATAATGTCAGGATGGCCGAGCGGTCTAAGGCGCCAGACTCAAGGTTACTTGCCTGTTACACAGGTTCACGGGTGTTCTGGTCCTCTCTGAGGGCGTGGGTTCGAATCCCACTTCTGACATAAACTTTTACATCTTCAATTTGACAGAACTTGTGTACTGTAGGCCAGTGTAGGTATCTGAAAATAAGAATGCATTCGTAGCATTCATAGATCTATTAATATTGACATGAAAAGATTTGGTTGTATTGTTTATGTGTATATCAGCTTCATTGAAATTTTGATTTTTCATCAATATATCAAAATTTCAGAAATTTATAGTGAACGAGTGTATTACTGTCTATAATTTATTTTTATATTCTGCGAAGACGGTGGGTGTCATCATTTATTTCAATTCATTTCAGTCATAGTGAAAGATGAATTAGTTTGAAAGGCTGCTGGGGAAATTAAGGAAAACAATTTTGTTTGTTCTATAGTTGAATTAACTTCATTTTATTATATTCAAACAGTACTTTTTCTCTTCAGAAGAGAATTCTTCAGTAGGGTTTTCTCTGTTTAGACTTCCTTGTCTCAACCCTTCAGTTCTATTACTAGAACCAGAACATTCCGGTTGTTCCTACTTTCTGGTATAGTGAATCCTGAATCCAACAGGAAGATTTCTGGTAGACACAGCAGTATTTTTCAAAAACTACCTCTGTTATGAACTGGGATCTGTAAACGATTTAGCCCATAAATCTTATCTGACTTACAAGTTTTGTGTAATCCGTTCTTACCTCGATAAAAATAATCGTCTTGAAACTTACAGCGCTGTAAAGCGGCCTACAGACGATCAACTTAGTTGAAGACTATGTCAACTAGGTTGTAAACCAAATGAAAGTGAAAATAGCGGTTGTCAACCAAGTTGAAAACATCATTTCAACGGTGGTTTCCGTCGAGTGAACTAGTCGGCTGATTAGGAGAAATTATCGAAATGTTATTATAAACGAAATATGCGACAATGTGGTGCAGCAAGTTCTTGAATGAAAGAATTTGGACCAAGGATTGGTACCACAATCGGTCTCATTTTTCCCATTTTGGTTTAATGAAAGAACTTTTCAAATTTTAAGCCGAAATTGGTCTCCAACGATAGGGTTCTGCTCCCTGATGACGAATCCGTGGTCAAATTCAATCCGGTCCGTGGGACCGTCCGGCCATAAACACGACAACTTTCTAAGGAATTGTCCTTGAGACTTGAGATTTTCAGGGCGAGTTTGGTTCCAAATGCCACAATTAAGTTCGTTAATCAGCCAAAACATACAAGGTGTCCCATAAAATATGACCATTTCGAATTTTTTTTCCTCAATATTTCAGAAAAAACGAAACCAATTGGAATAGAATTTCTCGATCACATGCAAAATGCTCACAGTAAGCCTCATGCGAAATATTGAAAGAAAGAATCCTTATATGTCATAACAAGATATCCAAGAATCGCTTCATCTGAAGCATATAGTTAAATTTTCTTTTAATTATTGATTTTTACATATTTCATTTTTTAATAATTTCCATAATATAAATCTGATCATCCTGAGATTTTGCATTCATTTACTAAGCATGAATCTCAAGTACTATACAAAATTTTGAGGTAATAGCATTATTGCTCCACCAATGAATGTTCGCTCAAAGCATCTGCTCAAGGTTTTTATATATCTCGGATTTTACTCTCCATAATTCAGGAAGATCTTTCACCCAATCAAAGAAATCTACCCAAACTTGAATGTTTGGAATTTTGCTCATATTTTCTAGTTAAATTACTACCTTTCCTCGAATATTTACGACGTATTTTGAATACGCTATGAGATGTTCACTCTACAAGGTAGAATTCCAACTAGTGTTGTCAACCTAGTTGATGACTACCATACAGACGCTTCAACATAGTCGTCAACATCGGACTCCGCCCACCAAATATCAAACCGATTTGATCTCGCATCAACTTAGTCTTCAACCTGGAATAATAACCACCAACCAGCCTACAGACGTTCAACTTGGTCGTCAACATGCCGTGTTTACAACTTAGTCTTCAACTAGGTTGATCGTCTGTAGGCCCCTTAAGTTTCAAGAAATACCTTGTATCATTCAGAGCTATCCTGTGAAGGATGATTCGTAATAAGAACGTAATGACCAACCATAGGGGCTCTGTTTGATACCACTTCCTTGCATTTTGTCTTGAACGAGGACGAGATTAGCTTCGAAGTATGAGTTTAATATTGGTTGATTACAATTGATTAATATTATACTCTCTTTCACAATTTATGAAGATTATTATTATCTCGATGAAATAATTAATAACCAACAAATTCCTCGGTTTGCAGTCTCCTTAAGACGTTCCTGCGCGAATATATTGTATGCACTAACCTGTGCCATCCATCATTTTGACTCTGTTCTTTCCAGCATTTTATTAACCATTTTCAATTATCTTCATCACGTCGTGAAATCACCAAACGTCATCGTTAGACACATATTGCGATTATTTATTTTTCGTATGCGAATCGAATATGACTAACCATTATTTATTCAACAGTTATGGGTGAGGATAGTCAACTATAGATATCGTCATTGTTCAGCGGAAGATATAGTTTATGATGATTGCTACTATCTGGAGGTTTTAATCAACGATTGATTTTTTATTGATTGTTGCCTAAATCTGTTGAAGGTTTTTATTGAAGAACTTTAGAATTTGAAATGATAATGAGAGACAGAAATAAAGTTTAAATATTTTTTTATATTCCGTTTAATTATTTCATAGCATTAATTTTCAATATTATTTCCATAAAATGCCCTTATACTCTATAATATGGCAGAAATGAAATTATGTGGCCATATGCAAGAGAAATTTTTTTCTGGCCACGGCCTTCTGTGAAGCCATACCCCACGGAACATTCAGGTAAAAATTCAAGAAAAGTCCTGAGCAGGAGCCAAAGCTGTACCGAGCACTGAAGAAAAGTGCTTCGAGCACAAAGCACTAAACCTTATTGAAAAGTGCTCTGGAATCTCGAGCACTAAGCCCTTATTTTATGGAGAATGCTCGCGATTACTAAGCACTTTTGGAAAGTAATTCGTTTAGACGAGCATCGAGCACTAAGCACATTCCAAAATGAACCCTTGTATTTTCCATCCAAAAGTCTCTTAGTTTGAAATTTTGATTTTGATGTCTTGATTTTTTTTTAAGTGATATCGTGTTTTGAACTGGGCATAACTGAAATTGACAATAGTTTTCTCTCAGCAAGACGCAAGTCCAACATTGTCGTTCACAGACAAATATAAAATAACCATGACGTCATATAAAAAAATTGAAAGAAAAGCATGTGGTCTCGAAACAGAAAATAAAATTCCAAAAGTTATAGAAAGACAATGACGTCTTGGCACCAAATTAGATGGAATTTTTTTGGTGGCGAAGCTAGAAAAAAACGCTGTCTGCAATGAAAAAACGTTTTCTGAGCTCCATATCAATCATTAAGTGAACAGACTGTAACTTGAATATTCGTCAATAAATAACTTGAAAAAATGATTATAGAATCTTGCATAGTATATCAAAAAAAGGTCGTATCGCTCCATAGAATTTCCCAAAAAAATTTCGCCATACAACATTACAATTTGTTCTCCGAGTCATAATATGTAATGAGAACATGAAGACTTGTTCCAGTCTATAACATACAGCGGGATCGTTTTTTAACACCAGAGTTATAATGAAAGTAAAATTTAACAACTCGGATATCCATAGAGGTGGACCGAAAAAAGATTATATTTTAGTTCTTTGTCTATTCCAATCAGGCGAAAATCCGTCATTTTATTTGCCGACGATTCCATAAAGCTTAGTGCTTGGTAACTTCTGCAAGTGCTTGGGAGCACTGCGGTGCTTAGGAGCACTTTTTCGAATTACTAAGCACTAAGCCCTTTCAAAAAACTCGCGAAGCACCAAGCACTAAGCACTGGTTCAATCTAGTGCTCGCGAGCAGAGTGCTTACGAGCACAAAAGTGCTTCGAGTGCTTTCACGAGCACTAAGCACAAGACTTCGGCACAGCTCTGGCAGGAGCTTTAGAAATTTTGCACGAACATTCAGTATATCAGTCTCGATTCACAAAAGAAATTTCACTCGAATCAAATATCCTATAATGGAAATAGAGTGGAACGAATTTCGTACAAGACATTGCACCTTGAATCCAAATTCTTTTTTAAAAACATCCTCCAATACGAAGTGAATTCTCTCTATAACGAAATATTCAAAGAACATAAATCTTTAAATGGGTATTGGTAAAAAGGTGTAATGGTGGCTTTTTTCCGAATTTTTTCCTAACGTACGTGATAAATCCC
Source organism: Propylea japonica (assembly GCA_013421045.1). Classification (NCBI taxonomy): domain Eukaryota; kingdom Metazoa; phylum Arthropoda; class Insecta; order Coleoptera; family Coccinellidae; genus Propylea; species Propylea japonica. The sequence continues at coordinate 84,985,529 of CM024242.1, forward strand.
GACCTTAAACTAAATCATCACGGCGGTCAGAGAGATCCTCCTGAAACAGTTTTGAATACACCCCTGGCTGATTTCAATCTTACCATTACGCTAGTGTGAAAAGTTGTGCGGAATAGTCTAAAAGCAAGTGCTTAAGTTAGAATGATTAACTTAAATTTATCAGTAAAGTTGACCGCGACATTGCCGGCTATAGAAACAGTTTTTCTGTATAACGAAATTTCTTTATAACGAATCTTTTAGCGCTCTCGTTACAGGCAAGTTTCACTGTATTTATTTTTTACATGTTTCATTTTTTGAATGATTTTTAGAATATAATTCCGATTGTGCTGAGATTCTGCATTTATATATTTGGTATCAATCTCAAATCCCATATAAAATTTTGAGGTAATAGTCTCATTGCTCCAACAAAGAACGAGCGCTAAAAAGCTCCTGCTGAGAGCTTTTCTCAAATTTTTCTATATTCCTGTCAAATCATATTGAATATCGGATGTAAATTATTTCAATCATTTCCATGCAAGGTGCTGATGTAGATTTTTCCCTCATAACGTTTTTGCGTACTTGTCCCAAAAGAAATAGTGTGCCATCGTTTTGACCAAATATCTGTAAATTTCGAATATTGAGCCGGAAGTGTTCTTAAACTACTGTCTGGTGAATAATCAGAGTTCAAAAACAATTCTTCACCGCCAAATGTTTTTCTCAGGTTTAATTTTTCCTGATTTTTCTTTATATCTCATTCATGTTAAGTTTCTCACTTAAAATTCATCCCCTGTATAATTTCAACCAATCATTCAACCCGGCATACGCAAATCTGACCTAGGAGATCGCGTTCAGAGCACCTTTCTCGCGTCCAACGCTAATACTTAACATATCGATTCTTCAAGCAGTACTTCATGTGGGAGAAGCACCGAAGAAAAACCAGTTACAGCTTATAAAGGCAGCGACTAGCACGTCTAGTATTAATTCCACCTATAATAATCTCTTCTTTCGTTCCTCTCTTCTGGACCAAAGCAACACTGTGCGCAACGGTAAATTTGAGAACCTCAGAGTTGTCTGTTTCTAAACTCTCTTACCTGATTAGTTGTGGAATTTCTTCTACAGCTTGTTTCCTATTCTTCCCTCCACTTTTAAGAGCAATGAGATGTGGTGGGCGATCTATGAGTTCACGAACGGTCTACCAGACGCCATCTTAAAGAATACGACTAATACGAGCTGGACTATTTGGGGGACCGCCGGTGTTTTGGTGTTGGTGTGGTAGCTACACCTGCCTATTTTGGGGATTTTTCAGTCATTTTGTTTCGAAAGCTGTGAAAGTTAGTCATGTTGAGTTTAAGGGATGTAAGCTGTTATCCATATCACTTATTTTTAGCGCTCGTCCTACTTAAACAAGTGCTATATCGTTTTGGCTGAAGTCTGCAATTTTGGAATTTTGACCGAAACTGGTCTCAAACTACAGGGTTCGACTCCATGACGAAAAATCCGTGATCGAACTGAGGCATCAGGCAGTTGTCTGTTTCTAAACTCTCTTACCTGATTAGTTGTGGAATTTCTTCTACAGCTTGTTTCCTATTCTTCCCTCCACTTTTAAGAGCAATGAGATGTCGTGGGCGATCTATGAGTTCACGAACGGTCTACCAGACGCCATCTTAAAGAATACGACTAATACGAGCTGGACTATTTGGGGGACCGCCGGAGTTATGGAATTGGAGTGGGAGTGGTAGTTACACCTGCCTATTTTGGGAATTTTTCAGTCATTTTGTTTCGAAAGCTGTGAAAGTTAGTCATGTTGAGTTTAAGGGATGTAAGCTGTTATCCATATCACTTATTTTTAGCGCTCGTCCTACTTAAACAAGTGCTATATCGTTTTGGCTGAAGTCTGCAATTTTGGAATTTTGACCGAAAATGGTCTCAAATTATAGGGTTCGACTCCATGACGAAAAATCCGTGATCGAACTGAGGCATCAGGCATTTGTCTGTTTCTAAACTCTCTCACCAGATTAGTTGTGCAATTTCTTTTACAACTTGTTTCCTATTCTTCCCTCCACTTTTAAGAGCAAAGAGATGTGGTGGGCGAACTATGAGTTCACGAACGGTCTACTTTACCAGACGCCATCTTAAAGAATACGACTAATACGAGCTGGACTATTGGGGGACCGCCGGAGTTATGGGATTGGAGTGGTAGCTACACCTGCCTATTTTGGGGATTTTTCAGTCATTTTGTTTCGAAAGCTGTGAAAGTTAGACGTTAGTCATGTTGAGTTTAAGGGATGTAAGCTGTTATCCATATCACTTATTTTTAGCGCTCGTCCTACTTAAACAAGTGCTATATCGTTTTGGCTGAAGTCTGCAATTTTGGAATTTTGACCGAAACTGGTCTCAAACTATAGGGTTCGACTCCATGACGAAAAATCCGTGATCGAACTGAGGCATCAGGCATTTGTCTGTTTCTAAACTCTCTCACCAGATTAGTTGTGCAATTTCTTCTACAGCTTGTTTCCTATTCTTCCCTCCACTTTTAAGAGCAATGAGATGTGGTGGGCGATCTATGAGTTCACGAACGGTCTACCAGACGCCATCTTAAAGAATACGACTAATACGAGCTGGACTATTTGGGGGACCGCCGGAGTTATGAATTGGAGTTAATGGAGTGGTAGCTACACCTGCCTATTTTGGGAATTTTTCAGTCATTTTGTTACGAAAGCTGTGAAAGTTAGTCATGTTGAGTTTAAGGGATGTAAGCTGTTATCCATATCACTTATTTTTAGCGCTCGTCCTACTTAAACAAGTGCTATATCGTTTTGGCTGAAGTCTGCAATTTTGGAAATTTGACCGAAACTGGTCTCAAACTATAGGGTTCGACTCCATGACGAAAAATCCGTGATCGAACTGAGGCATCAGGCAGTTGTCTGTTTCTAAACTCTCTCACCAGATTAGTTGTGCAATTTCTTTTACAACTTGTTTCCTATTCTTCCCTCCACTTTTAAGAGCAATGAAATGTGGTGGGCGATCTATGAGTTCACGAACGGTCTACTTTACCAGACGCCATCTTAAAGAATACGACTAATACGAGCTGGACTATTGGGGGACCGCCGGTGTGGTAGGTACACCTGCCTATTTTGGGGATTTTTCAGTCATTTTGTTTCAAAATCTGTGAACGTTGGTCATGTTGAGTTTAAGGGTTGTAAGCCGATAACCATATCACTTATTTTTGAGTGCTCGTTCTACTTAAACGAGTGCTGAAGGGTTTTCCGATAATTGGTGTTATTTTGATATTCAAAGAAAAATGCCATTTTTCAATATAAATGATCGGATGTTTATTTCATTATGAAGAGTAAGCTATGCCGTTAATAGTGGAAAATAACATCAGGCAAATGACCACCACAACTACGCTCACAGGACCATATTATTTCAATGAAATTTTCCATACCAAATCGCGAAGTGGCTGCCCTATGTCCTCGATAGCCTCACGATTTCCATCTTAGAGGTCTTTAATCGACGCTGGGCTATTGGCGTAGACCAAGGGTCTCTAAACTTTTCAGCCTAAGGGCCACAATGTTTACTCCAGCAATTGCGAAGGGCCATCATATTTAACTGTTAATTCAGTAGCTTCGGGACTCGTACAAAAATTGATAAGCTAATGAGCTTTCACGGGCCGGATTCTTGAAACCGGCCGGCCAGATTTGGCCGCGGGCCGTAGTTTGAAAACCCTTAGCGCAAACCTTCTCTTTCACGTGGCCCCAGAGGAAGAAGTGTTAAATCACAAAATCTTGGTGGCCAATTGTGATTACCTCTTCGAGAGATAACACGGTCCTGAAACTTTTCCCGTAAAAGATCAATGGTTTCGTTGCTTGTGTGGTTTGTGTGGCACTTGTTGAAAGTAAACGTTGTTCAGATCAATACTATCAAATTTCAGCCATAAAAAATGCCAAATTCCAAAGAACGACGAGGAATGGACAAACCTGGGTTTTCTTCGAAACTTTCCGCTACAGCAACCATATTCTCAGCCGTTCTTGAGCGACGTGCACGGGTTCTATACTCACATCACTAACTTGTCCGAACAGATCGAAATTTTCCACCAATTTCTTCATTGCGGTCCGACAAGGTGCTTCACGACGATTCAAACATGTTCGAGTTTTACGAACCGTCTCTGCCAAATTTTTTACCATTTTTATAGTGAATTTTAATAATTTCAATATGTTTTTGAAGCGTGTAGCGTTCTACTTTTCTTAATGGCGTAGTTTCAAACGTGACATCTACTGAAATAGCGGGCTATTCAAAATAACACCTCTTATTGGAAATGGAAATGGTCTCAAACGATAGAGTTCGACTCCCTGCTGAAGAATCCGTGGTCAAACTCAATTCTGTCCGTGGGACCGTCCGTATGTTCGTTCTCACGATAACTTTCGAAGGGATTGTCCTAGAGTCTTGAGATTTTCTGGGTGAGTTCGGTTCCCAAATGCCTAGGTTATGTTTGTTAAATAGCCAACTCCTACAGTATGTAACATAAAATATGGCCATTCAAAATTTTTGTTCCTCAATACCTCAGACAAAACGAAACCAATCGAAATGAAATGTTGCGATCACATGTCAGATGATCATAATAAGCCAATTGAAAATTTAGTGGCAATAGTGTACACAGAACCATAAAAAATTCAATTGGAATATTGCAAAGAAGAAACTACAAATTTCCATAAGAAGATGTCCGATTCGTTGGCGAGAACGATCATTATTAAACTCTTCTTTCATTGTAAAATAACTAACTAAACATAGATTCAGTTCTGCAAAAAAGTAAAATAAAAGGTTGGTCAACATTTTCATAGTGGAACGTCTCAAGATGTCTTGAATACTCGTACAGCAGTCAAATGGCGGCCATTCCCACAAATGACCTGCTCAATTCAATTCCACCCACCCACAATATTTCAGCACCTGAAATTTTCAACCATTTCACAACCATAACAAACCAGGTGCAACTTCACATCCTCGAGGTGATAGCCTGAGGCAGGCAGCGAGTTTACTTCATGGTGGAGTGGACAGTAACGACCTCACCTAAAATCTGATGCAAGAATTTGTGATTTGGATTGATATTTGGATCTCAGATATATCGTATAATCATTTGGTCTAATTTCATGGGGTTATTCTTCTTGACGTAATATTCGAGCGTTTTCATAATCCATTCCGTTTCTGATTTTTTCAAGAATGGTGAACGCTAAGGTATAGAGATGTTTAAATAAAAATTGAGATGGATTCTCTTCTTTATGCTACATAAGAAATAATTTCACTTTTTGTTGCAATCTGAATTGTTCTGAAAAGTATTCATTTATTTATCAAAATTCAAAGTTATCTTCCTCAGATATTAACCGATAAATAAACGTTCATTTGATCTTGAAATGACACTCAGGTGTCGGTAACATTAGAAGATAACAAAAAATCGAAAAGAATAATATAGCAAAAAAATAGACTTAAATAGAGTTAAAATCAAAACTAGAGTCCTATCGATGCTTCATGTATTCAGTTGCGTCGCCAAAGGGGGCCAGGGGGGCCCGAGCCCCCTTAAATTTTTGCTGGCCCCTTCTGAAATCTAATCCATTTGAACGATGAACGAAACTCTACAAACCCATTTATTGGCCCCCACTGAAAAATCCTGGCCCCTCCTCGGTCTCCTGTTTTCAAAAGCTGGCGAAGTATGAGTTTTATTGATGAAATTCAATCGATTAATATGTTTCTCTGTTTAACTCATTGTTTGTATTCTCTACTCGCGATGTTCGCGTCATTCCTTAGTTCGTATGTTTTCTTCTACATCTAATAATGAAATGCATGTATGAATGTAGGGCAGTAATTGAACTTGAAGATATTATTGAACAATTAGTGTGTATTCTCGACAAGAAGTGATTGCAGGTGTGCGCATAGCAATAAATTGGTCTTTAGTAGATCTTTACTTTCAAGTTTTGAGTTGTCTAAAAGTAGAACTATACCATTAATTCGAGAATTAGTTTGAGTAATTCTCGCAGTTATTCACGATAGAGGTCATTTATTCTTCTTGTCTTTAATAACTATTGCCGATGAAATGATAATTAATCACTCATTATATGAGTACCGAAGAAATTAATGGAATATCTTCATAATTATCGTTTGTATAGTGATCTTTGCATTGAAAAATGTTGGTTTACCTAGGATTTTTCTGCATCACTTTACATGACAGATAATGGATGAATCAGTAGTTTCGAGTACCAACAGAAAATAATGAAATTTTACTATTTCTGTGAAAGCTGAGATATTGCAGCACGATTTTGGTCTACAAGGTATGCGACATGATTAGGGAAAAATCAAAATAGACAATTTGATTTCAATAATTGAAAAAAAATCCAACAATTATAGCGACTAATCTCACTGTCGATATTTTTGTTCGATTTCAATTCTGATGTTTTTCTCCATTTCCAATGATAACAAAAAGTTATAACTACTAGACTACTGAAGTATTGGGAAAATCACTACATGATTTTCCCATTACTTCAGAGGACAAGAACAATTTCTAAATGGTTTCGAAATAGTCATAATGGAACTTACAATGCTGCAAATTAGTGGGAAAAATTACAGAATTTGCGCTGAAATGTAATATCAAAATTGTATGCCTATTTGAAAAATATCAGAGAGAGAAAGAGAGAGAGAGAAATTAACTTTATTGAAAAAAATCAAACGGCTATCGACCGAGGTCTTCCTGCCAGTCACATAATATATAAATTTGTTAAAAGAATCATTTTCCGCAAATCGCTAGAAAATTTTGACATTTTTGACAATAGTTCTTGAAAAAGTCCACAATTCTTTACTACAAGGAAATTATATTTCTTCACAGCTGTTCTTAATGAAAAGTTTATACGTATTTTCGTAATTTTATCTTGATTTCTTTGGCAGTTAATTCAATGAATCAGTATTCAATGCCTCAACTGCCTCTAAAAGAGTCCAAGGAATGGAAATCTACTCCTTTCCTATCATTTTACTTTCGAGAACGCCAGCTATTTAATTTAGGAGCGTCATTTATTTGTGAATGAAATTGTTCTCGACACTTTCAAAATTACTTATTATTTATCTGATTTTTGAGGATTTGTGGAAAAATAGTAAGTTCTTGCTTATAATCCTATAAACAATATCTATACTTTTATTAGTACACTGAGCACCAATTTCAGCTTTAGTAAAATAGGTACAAACAGAATTCAATATAGATATACTTTTGAATTTATCAAGAGTGTCCGGTAGGGGGTCCAAGCTGTACTTAGTGTTTGCCGATGTGTTTTCTTATGATTCTATAAAAATATATTAAATTACTATACTAAGTGTCAGTTGCAGGAACGTCCATTAAAATTCAAAGGTCCATTAAACTCTTAATCCTCCATTATTACAAGGAACTAATGAAAGATTAAGGGTTTAATGGACCTTTAAATTTTAATGGACGTTCCTGCAACTGAGCATATATGTTGTACTATATAGTTTATAGTTCATAAAAAGGGTTACAGTTCACTGCGCTCTCAAGGTCTATTGTGCCCCCTTACAGAGCTGTTCCAACCGCACCCTTTACAGCTCGTCATTCCTAGGCTCGCAATGGCAAAGCATTCCGTGACTAAGTGAACGGGGGTTTCTTCTTCCTCCCTACAGAACCTACATCCCATTTTCAACAGGTGCTTCTTGAGGCAACAGTGTCCTGTAAGAAAGCCAGTGAGGAGGTGTAATTGTTTCTTACCAAGATCCAGATAGCTTTTGGATCTGGCTGTTTCATCACTGGGAGATACCGCCAGAGTTTTTCTCTCTCGGCTTCCTCTTTCTCCAGAAACTCCTTTTTATAGGTACATTTACCTATACCACAGAAGGGTTTTGGGCCAATGAGTGACATTCGTGCGCCCTCTTTGGCAAGTGTATTGGCCTCTTCGTTTCCTTTGATTCCCGAATGGCCGAGAACCCAGAATAAAAAGACTTCATTTTTATTGCCTACCTCATTGAGTTTGTTCCGGCACTCTCAGATCATCTTTGAGTCGATGATGTAGGAGCTCAGTGCCTTAATAGCAGCTTGAATATCTAAGTGTATGGCTATATTGCACTTTCTGATTTCTTTCTAGATTTATATCTAGACATCTTTCAATACTTGGCCCGTATATCCCAGCGCCAGCTCCTGTAGGGGTTTTGGTACCATCTATATACCAGTTTACGGTTACAGTCAGTGTATATCCGTTCCCATTCCTCTCTTTTATTTAGCCTGAAGTTTTTCTCAGTGCTTACTGGATCATTACATCACTAGGGAGATGAGATGTAGTTGTTCAGAGAGGAGCAGACTCTCTGATTTTGTATTCACTCATTACCTTTACCTCTCCTAGATATTAATTCTGAGGAGAGCCTTATGAGCTACCCTATCAATCACTATATGTGGAGGTGTGAGATCCGTATTGACTTAAGTGCCTTAGTTGTTCTATAACGAATTCTGGAGCCAATGTCATACCTCTTCATTACCTTGTACCTGGTGCAGAAAGTTTTATAGTTGTTGAAAAAACTGCCATCTTCCTTGAAATAACGAAGGTCTGCCATCATATTCTTCAGAGAAATTACTCTGGCAGTACCCCGACTAGCCCTACACCAGCTCCGACCATGATTTGAACTCTTCAATCTGACATATCAGCTAGAAGAAACCCTACTTGCGCAACAATATCTCAAGACTACTCCACAATTATGCCTCAATTCAACAATAATCACCGACAAAGAACAATAATTCATCATTAAGAAGGGGTCCGGTTGTTGCGTGTACAAATAACAAATCGAAAGATCGAAGTCGACTTGAAGAATGGTTGCGGAACGACCTACATTCGAATAATATTCGATTTATTAATCGCTAACAAATGAAATCTTTCTTATTGTTCAAGTACTCTGTTGAGTTTTATCAGCCGAAGAACTGGCAGTCGTATTATGCTGCGTTCACCTTTATAGAATCAGTTGGTAGGCTTAGGGGTCGTAACTTATGCCCTTAAATTATAAATGAAAAACTCCTAGGTAAGGGAATAAGTTAAAGTTCGAGTATAAACCATAGCATGAAATTTCTATGTTTCAATCTCAGAGTAAGAGTTTATTTCTTACTCTGAGATTTCAATTCTTAGGGTAAGGGAAAAGATAAAGTTACGGGTCAGTATAAACGACCCCTTAAAAATCACTTTTTTCTCCAACCATCAAAAAATGTTGACATTTTTTTACTATTTTCAAGTGCAAAAGTCATAAATTCCTTACCGTAAAAAAATTCACTCGTTACTTAGCAACACTTTTAATCCTAGGATTAAAAACGCTACTTTTAATCCTTGGATTAAAAGTAAATGCATTTGAAGTCTACTTGACAATCACTGTCATGATTGTGTGTTCAAATTCATAACCAAATTATGAACGATTTTTCACTAAAACCAATTTTATTGTAATTTTGACTTGGTTGGAGGAAAAATAGTATATATTATTCGGATTAAAAGTGCCAATTTTAACTCGCAATTCTGCATTCGCTCGGCTGCGCCTCGCAACTGCAAATATTGCTCGTAAAAAAAATATGCACTTTTAATCCTTATAATATAATTTACTATTTTGTACAACTGTCAAAAAAACTTGACTTTTCTTCATCACTATGGATGCGTAAATGATTACGTTTTTCCACCGTTAAAAAAAGTCCTTTTTTAACGGTGAAAAAAAGTAAATACAGTTCAAAACCGTTAAAAAAAATTTTTTTCTGTGACGGAAAAAAAATGTGACATTTTATATCTCTTGACAGGTCATAAAATATGACTTTTTACGAAATTACTTTTTTCCCTGTCAAAAAAATGATTCTCTATGTAGCCGGGAAAAAAGTACTCACTTTTTTCCCGGGGAAAAAAGTAATTCCGTGGTGGAGGTTATGTGTCTTGCACTATTAAATGGTCGTTCTTCCTGTCACAGAAAAAAATAGTGTATTATACACGGGAAAAATATTAGATTTAAGCTCTCGGTTTTTTGTCTCCCTCCGCTTCGCGTCGGGAAACAATATAACCTCGAGCTAAAATCTCATACTTTTTTCCCTTGTATAATAAATATCTATTTTTATTGGTGAAAAAAACTAAAGACTGTATGCATAGAAATATTACATTGGAAGCATTGTCTCAATCATTTTATATTTCAGACGATGTAAATTCACATTCACAGTTGTACAAAAAATGTTGTTTGTATTTCGTACGTATAAAATTCATGTTTTCATGGCACATTCGAGTGAATTCTTTTAACACTCTCATATGCCATGAAAACAAAACTCATTTTACGCACTTAATACAAAAATAACTATATTGGGTTTTTGATGCGAGAACTAGGAAGAGGTTATCACACTAGGTAGGAAAGGACCACAAACGTCACTTACTGGCCCAGAAACTAATGTGGTACAGTGAAACCTCTCTTGGCGGACACTCCTCATAAGCGGACGCTCCCCTCAAACGGACAATTGCCCTGGAACCGAGAAATTTTCTTGTAATATTATAATCACGAGCGGACACCTCTATCGGACGGACACGGACACCATAACTTCCTTAACAGTGCCGAATAACCTCCCAGGTACGGACGAGGAATTCTGAAGAACGTAGTTCGTAGTTACTTCGGAGAATGCCCAGAAATACGTATGTTCATTTAACCATGGTGCCTAAGAAAAGAATTCTGATGTTGAAAGAGAAGATAGAGCTGAAAAATTTGTCAGAAAAAAATTATGCTGTTCGCAGTCAGTTGAAAACCTTGGAAACCACTTCCAAAGTAGCCTAGTTATAGACTTAAAATGAGAAAAAAATGACCCAATCCAAAATAACCGATTTTTTTCCTAAATGTGCATTTCATAATGTAAATAATTTCGTTTTCAGTGATAGATCAATATTTCTGAATCAATTTTTCTTTGATAAGTTTATGTATGTATATATTTCAATTCAAATATAATTTGTTTTTTGATTTCATTTCTTTTTGTATTTATTTTCCACCTTCCCACAAGCGTACACCTTCTACGTCCGGACAAAAAGCTGGAACCAACGGTGTCCGCTCTTAGGAGATTTCACAGTTTAGGCAAGAGCACCTGGAGGATGTTTCAAATTGATTTTTTTTCAAATGAATAAAACACATAATATGCATTAATCTTCAAAAACTTTTTATTGCAGTATCATTTATGACATTTATGTACGAAAATTCTATCTGACAAATGGCATCATTCTATTGCAGCTCTACAGACGTCCATCCTCTTCTTAATATTTTCGATGATATTTCGACATAATTGAGGCTCCATCTCCCAAATGACACAAATTATTTTGTCCTTTAGTTCAGGAATCGATTGATTATTTTTCTTACGGACATGGCTTTTCATATAACCCCAAAGAAAATAGACCAACTAGGTAAAATCACATAATCTTGGTCTGGTGGCCAATTGACCTCTCCACTACTTACTGGAGATTATTCTTCCAGGAAATCTAATGACTTTAATTTCTGTGTTATTCGAACCTTCAGAGCTGAATCGTTGTGTAAAATACAACATGTTGTGTATTATATTCTGGAAATAATTCAAAAAATGAAATATGTAAATTATAAATAACTACAAAAATTTAATTGTATGGTTTTTCCTCCCAAAATTTTGCATGAATATACTATATATCAGTTTTGATTCACAAAATGAATTTCACCTGAATTAGTTAAATTTGTTATTCTGTTATGGAAATATAGAGATTCTTCTTTTCAATATTCCAACTGAATTTTCTATGGTTTTGTTACCACTATGGTCACAAAATTCTGCATGAACGTTCAGTGTATCAATTTTCATTTATAAAATGAATTTCATTCGAATCGGATATTTTTTATGGAACAATGAAGTTTATTCTTTTCAATATTCCAATTCAATTTTCTAGGGTTGTGTTCACACTATGATCACCAAATTTTGCATGAAGCATATTATGAGCATCTTGCATATGACCGCAACATTTTATTTCGATGGGTTTCGTTTTGTCTGAGATATTGAGGAACAAAAATTTCAATTGCTATATTTTATGGAACACCCTTGTACGATTTGGCTGCTTAACGAACCCAACCCAGCCATTTGCGAACCGAACATCTCTAGGACAGTCCCTTCGAAAATAATTGTGCTAACGGCCGGACGGCCCCACGGACAGAATTGAATTTGACCATGAATTCATCATCAGGGAATCTTACCCTATAGTTTGAGACCGTTTCAGGCTCAAAATTCGAAAATTGCAGACATTTGGGCAAAACGATATAGCTCTCATTTAAGTAGAACGAGCGCTCAAAATCATTAGTAGTTCATGTACAGCTCTGATTTACCAGCCAAGGATTTCTTTTATCCTCGCATATCATAAATAAAATCTGTTGACAACAAAGAAAACAGCAATCAAAAGCTTATTTTGAATTGACCTCAATTAAAATGGAAAATGTAATTGGAACAAATTATTCAAACTCTTGTGACATTGTAAGTGAAGATAGATCACCAGGAAAAACAATTTGTAACACTACAAAACAATTTTCAGTGACAAATTGTTCATTAATCAATCTCAAAATAAGAAAAATAAAATTTTACTGCATAACAATAGGTTATGGGCAGGTTATCTAATTTTTTTCGGGCATGAAAACGTCATCTTAAATCTTTATTTCGATAGAATTCGGACAACATTCGAAGATTTTTTTTTTCATAATAGTGAAGGCTAATTTCATTCAAACTTCATATTTCCATGAAAAGATTCGGGTGCAATTTTTATTGTGAATGGATATTGATATACTGAATGTTCATCCAAAATATCCTGGCCATAGTATTAACAGAACCATAGAAAATTCAATTGGAATATTGAAAAGAAGAATATTTATATTTCCATAACAGGATATCCGATTCGAGTGAAATTTCTCCTGTGAATAAAGATTGATATACTTACTGAATCTTCAAGCAGAATTTTGTGGCCATAGTGTACTGCGATTGTGCTAGGTTCTGCATGTATATATTTGGTATCAATCTCAAATCTCATATAAAATTTGAGATAATGGTCTTATTGCTCCACCAAAGAACGAGTGCTCCTTAGCTCCTGCTCCGAGCTTTTCTTAAATTTATTATCTAGTTTGTCATTATAATACTTGAAATCACAATGAATTCATGACATTGAAGCTAATGTTTTTATAGAGTGTGAGTGGAAAAATGAGGATGAATGAAATAAACAAAGAGCAACCCTTAGATATTTGAATAACGAACATAAAGAATTATCTCAACAAGGAGCTACTGGTACATAAAAGTTTGTTCAACATGTTTTAAATGAAGACTAATGGATTTTGAAGGATAAACCCTAAAAACAAGAAAAACAGAAACATAGAAAATTAAAGAAAGCAGCTTTCATTGTCACTGAAATCCCAACAGTCTACCATCTGTTGATTTCAAAAAAATCTGATAATCTAATAATAAGATTCTGCTCAAAAAATATCAAATAAATTGTTTGACAACAGATTCAATCAATAAAAGATCATAAAGTTATTTAAGATTGCTTTTTGAGAATTGTAAAAAATGACAAACATGCCCGAAGACTGACGAAAGTTACTTCTGTGAAAGTTGTATAAATGATGCAAAAATGATGTGAACTCAAAAAATATTCAAAAGCTATTTCATCATCTAGAATGTTCAGTGACAGATCATTCAAATATAAATTCAAAAAACTAGAATATTTTCGCACAACTACAGGTTATAGGCCGGTTATCCCACTTTTTCTCGACCATAGAAACGACATCTGAGATCTTTATCAGGGAAGAATCACCGATGCATCAAAGAAAGGCACCGGGTCCCATTTATCTCCTAAAACGCCCCCCAAGAAAAGAAACTTCAACTCCATCTCCCAACGCCCTCTTCCTCATGCGTCTCAAGGCGGCAACGGCCTCTCAAAAATACACCGAACCATTATACTATTTCTGTGACCCCAGACCGAGTCTTTCTTCCTCTTCTTCCCGCTGTTCCATCGAATTGCATTCCTAAGTAACCAATGCAATATTCAATGCTCTAGACTCACTTATGCAATTTCAAATACCCCCACCAGTTTCTACGCCTCCTATGCATTTGCGAGGTTTTCTTACGGCAAGTCTCCGATGCAATGCAAGTTTCAACTAAATCATAGATATCTATGCTTAAAATGACCATCGACACGCTTCGGACTATAGAATATCGCATAGAAAACGCCAAGTTCCAAAACTACTATATTTTGACACCTTAGTTCGAGAGTGATCATCGACATTTTTGACAGTTCATAGAGTGCGACCGGTGAAGTACCGAATTTTGGCGGGTTTTAGTGGAACGTGATTGGATTTTGAGTGTACCAGGACCGGATAACACGTGAATTTGATTGGTCAGTGATAAATATGATGGACTAGTGATTAGTTTGTCCAATAAAAGAGCCTTTTTTCGTTGATATCGACCGTAAAACAAACAAGTTGTTTTTATTGCACTGTCGAATAACAAAAACAAATCTTCGAATAATTTTAATCAATATGACCTCTGGGTGTATTTTAATTCAGATTAAAGAATGTTAAGTTTCCTTTGTCGATTCAGACACGCAATTTTGAAATTTATAACTAAGCAGGATAAAAAATGGAGGAAATCTTTCGGTATATCGAATGTACTGGAAAAGTTCGTGTTTTGGTATTCAAATAAGGTGATAAATTGCAGGAAAGAAAATTGGAAAACCGATAAAATGCAAGAAGGAAATGTTGACGTTTGGTGCCTGCATGATTTATTGCATTTTATGCAAAATTGAATCGCTCCGATCCCAGTTTTTCTGCTTCAGAACGTTGCTAGTCGAATAACATTTCATTCACCATAAAAAACACAAAAAACATACGAAAAGATTTTTCTATTCAAATTTTATTTTTTGTTACTTCAGTAGTAATAGCGCCAATATTTCTACACAAAAAAATTCATGATTTTCGGGAAAAAACTCAAAATATTTTATTTTTCTAAAAAAAGTATTTAAAATTATTTAATCAATCTATTGTTGATATCGGTTATTTTCTACCAGTTCAATATTTTTATTTTCAAATTATTTTTGAGCCTCAAAATTTCTACTCTTGAAAATTGAAATAGCTTATTCCAAAAAACCGTTATGAAAAATTTTTCCATTGTATTAGGTATCTATCCATAAAATATCCATAGAAATTGAAATTAATATTATTACATCAAACCCAGGATGAATCGATAAACAATTTTCAAGTTTGACTGATTTCTGGGAATATTAGTGAAAAAATGAGTATACTCAGTATAAATGGAAATTTTTTTATTAATTTGAAAATTTTGCGTTAAAAAAATTTTATGATATTAATTTCGAATTTCAAGGCAATTAATTCGAAAAAAAATACAGAGTGTCAATAAACTCAAGTTCAATAAAAACCGCATAACATAAATGATCACCTAAGTATTTTGTACGTAAAAAAAATAAGGGTGACCAAAAAATTTATTTCGGTTCATAAAAAGTCTATTACGCACCTATCAACATTGTTTTTATGTCGAAATCACATTAACAATTTCGCTTCTAATCGCTTGTACACGAATTGTCAATGACCTTAAGATTTTTACAATTTCCTTATTTTATTTTGCGCCAAAATAACCGAAAAACAATGTTGATATTGTAAAGTTGCAGTTATATGCGTGTAATTTTTTTCAGGCGTTGTAAAGCGTAATTATATAGTTTATTCGACGATATTGAGGTTGACCTTATGTTCATTATTCAATTTTTACAGGTAAAATAGTTGACCTTTGAACGAAATACCGTATTATGCGTTTATTTTAATTGTGTTTTATGCATTTAATCGCATAAAATTCAGCTTGAATCTCATCGAGATTCCTGCGTATAAAAACCGGTGAGAATTCCTAAGCGCGCTTAGATAAAAATAGACTATTTGAACAGCCATCTTGATTTTTATATCTTGCGGTAAAAAAATCGACCAACCAATTCTCGTGTTTTAAAAATTCCCCGCCCAAAACTAGCGGGTCTCAAAGCAAATCTAGTTATCTAGGCAAATATTTAATCATCGATTCTTGGGATTGCCGGGCAACGGAAATTTTTTTCGGCGTCTCACAGCCATCTGGATTTTTTAACGTCCCGGTTTTTGTTGCTAGCTGAATTTTTGTTTGATTTATGGTCCGTTTTTTGTGTTTGTTTGAATATTTCGTTTGTTTTTCGCAGTTTGTCATGGTCTCGTGTGGGATTGGTGGATAAGTTATCAAAAGACTGATTTTTTGTGACTGCAACTGACTTTTTTCTGTGATTTTGTTCTTGCCATCTACAATCTTAGGAATAGATTCGTAAGTAGTTGAAATTGTTTTTGCTTATGACTAACATTGAAAGAATTGATTGTTTTAGGGTGTGCGGTTTCATTGGTTATTTGGTAAATCGAAAATTTTATATGAATAGTTAAATTATGCTTGTGCTCTATATAATTATTTCTTTAAGATTCATTATCATGTGTTCGTGTAATGACTGGTCATTATCGATTTAAATACATTTATTACCGGTTGTTAAAATATTTTTTACGGCTAAATTAAACTAACAATTCGAATTCTGGGTTTTACTTATTTTACAGAACAAATTCAACGATATTAACATTGACAATATGATATCGATTGAAATTTAATCTGGGAGGATTCTGCATTCATAAAAAACTCTTAAGGTTTTAACTTCCAGTTTTTGAAACAGAAATAATTAAAAAATTTCCATTTGAGATGAAATACTGCTCCGAAAATATTTGCAATAATTTGTCAGGAGCATTTTTTTCAATACCAATTTGCTCCTGACAAATTTGTCAAGAGCATTTTTTCAATACCAATTTGCTCCTGACAAATTAGTGCAAAGGTTTTCGCAGGAGCATTTCATCTTAATTGAAAATGTTTTAATTATTTCTGTTTCAGAGACTGGGAGTGAAAACCTAAAACATTTTTTAGAAATTAACAATATGACCAATATTTATATTGAACTCTTACTAACATCCCCTATATTAAAGCTATCTCAAACATCGTTTATATTTCCACTTGTCAACTATTACACATTTTTTGGAGAGTTTTAAAGAACATGGAAACAAAGACATATAGGCGAAGTAATACTTTTTTTCCATGATCAAGTATTTAAATAATGAATGTAATGATTTTTTTAACAAGCTCATTTGAGCACTTGTTCCTGATGCACCTCTGGCCCCCCCTGAAAGATTCTAATCAAAAACTACGTATAGGAATCACAAAAAACTTCTGCTAGGTACATAGAATAATCATATTTTGTATTAATATGAAAATATGTTACAATTTTTATATGTAGAACAGCGTGCAATCCTCGCGTTTTGCAAATTAGAATTGTTTTTCATATATGTTGCGACATCCAGTGAAAAATCATCGAAGTATTACTCAAACATACCCAATAGAGACAACATACAACACACGGTCAAATATTTATAAAATTTGAAATGTTATTTTTCGAATATTTTTAAGACTTAAAATTCGATCGGGTCAAAATAGTAGATGTAGCTTATTATCATTATTAGGTAACAGTAGAATAAATTTAAGCCTTCTGTGACAGTATGTTAAGACGTTAATCGTTGACATAAGCCAACCCATTTGTGTTGAAAACAATATTTTTTCTTCATTCTTTTTCAAATATAACATTCACTTTTGAGAAATGGATTGACAGAATCTCTGGCAAATAAACAATAAGAAGGAAGATTTGAACTAAACACCATACCTTTCTGCGTTTGATAAAAAAACACATCAGAGAAAACACCTCAGTAAAAACCTTTGTCTCCCTACTCAAGTGAAGTGATTGGTCGTTAGGATTTGTTTGAAGAATAAACTGAAATATTAATATCAAAAGGCTTTCTCCATCGAACTAAATTTCCTATTATTCTGTCGTGTGATTTTGCATATTAATATCGCAATTTAAAAAACCGAAAAACCACGACAGTGTCAAAAGTAATATAAATATCAGCTTTGTGCCACAACTTCCAGTCACATTTATAATATTCGAAATATTCGACAGATTTTAGACATTTGACAAGTAAAAACTACAACATCAATAAAAATGGAACGATATACGCTTTAAAAACGCATTGAAATCATTAAAATTCACTATAAAATGGTGAAAATTTGATAGAGAAAAAAAACTTTTGGGTCGTCGTGAAGCACCTTTTCGGACCGCAACAAAGAAAGTGGTGGAAAAATTCGAGCTGTTGGGACAAGTAAGTGATGTGAAAAATAAAACCCGTGCACGTAGCTCAGAAACAGCCGAGAATATTGCTGCTTTAGCCGAATGATCACTCTCTCGAAGAAGTGATCACAATTGGCCACCGAGATCTTGTGGTTTAAGACATTGCGACTTCTTCCTTTGGGCCACGTGAAAGAGAAGGTCTACGCCAATAGCCCATCCTCGATTCAAGACCTCAAGGATGGAATTCGTGAGGCTATCGAGGACATAGGGCAGCCACTTCGCGATTTGGTTATGGAAAATTTCTTTAAAAGGATATGGTCCTGTAAGCCTTGTCGTGATGGTCATTTGAATGATGTTATTTTCCACTATTAACGGCATAGCTTCTTCTTCATATTGAAATAAACATCCGATCATTTATATTGAAAATGCCATAGTTCTTTGAATATCAAAATAACACCTCTTATTGGAAAACCCTTTTTTTACCTTTACCTTTTCAAGCTATGATCTTTCAGAACATCAGATTTTCAAGAAACTGTACAAACCCATAATATTAAGTAATTATTATCACCCATAGCGGTTTTGTCACCTAAGTATGAAATTCAATTTCTTAATAATTGTGTATTGTATATAATAATGATACATGAACTTGTGGCAAAGAAAACTACATTTACGAAAACTCGCTTCCATTTCTGGAATAGGAAATCTCTTAAAGTTTGATTATTAATTTTCTCAATTTCGGATAAATTGAAAGCACCCTTCAAAGACGAATAACTCAAGAACCAGTAAACCAATAACGTTCTCCAGTCACGAACGCCGTTCAAAAGAATAATCTGCACGTTTTTGCAGTCCGGTCCATCAGTCGGATGTAAAGCACCAATCTCATCAACACCTACAAGACATTTCTTCCTCTTATTCTACCGAATGTAGCACGTGGGAAAAGCATTTCCACCGATCGACAAGCGTCCAATTAGAGCCTTCAGTCAGGATCACCATAAGGCAATTAAAACGCTGAATTCAAACACAGCGAAAGAAACCAGACACACATTACCTGCGCGGCTTTTTCAACACACGTATCTCCTCTCTTGAAGGTTCTGATTTCCTCCTTTATTATTTCAACCTAGATTTGAGAGAATTAGAAAGTATGAGGCCCACGATAGAACTGCAATTACCACGTTGCTATGGGAGGATTAGTTAATAATATCGGGCGTTTTTTTGCTGCCAAAGAAGTTTCTATGGTTGTTGTCAATGGTTTGACAATTGACCGGACAATTTTTCTAACAAACAGTTCCTAATTTTTATTTAGATTCTTAAAGAACACTGAGTGATGAAACTATACATAATATGATTAATTAAGTAGATTTTACTCACACCATTTTTTTGATCCCATACATTTATTATTAGGGGTTGAAAATAACAACCACCAGAAATTTTCCTTCAGAAATCGTTTTTCGAAAAATAAAATTTTTTTATGGTTTCCCATTCAATTCTGGAGAAAAAAGTCTCTTGCAAAATTTCGATACAGTCGATACTTTTCTCGGAAAAAATAAAACTTGCAAGCAGTTATGATCACTGTTCATTCCGTTTCATCGTATGTTCCATAGAATGAGTATTCTAAGACATTGTTTATGCTCAAAATTGGTTTTATCAATTATGATTAAAAATCGAAAGAAAGTTTTATTTGTGAAATTAAAATATTACGGATATAATTTTCTTCCGGAAATTAGTAATTAAACCTTCAGAAAGATTCATAGAACATCCTTATCTCCTGTCAAAGACATAAAATATCTTCCAATATTCATTCTTTGGAACACTTACTATGAAATGGAATGAACAGTGATAATAACTTTACTGTTTGTAAGTTTTTATTTTTTCCGAGAAAAGTATCGACTGTATCGAAATTTTGCCGGAGACTTTTCTTCTCCAGAATTGAATGGAAAACCATAAGAAAAAAAATATTTTTCGAAAATCTATCCCACGAAAATAATTTTTGAACGAAAATCATAGGGGGTTGTTATTTGCCACCCCTAATAATAAAGTTATTAGATCTAAACAATTTGTGTGAGTAACATCTACTTAGCGCTTCATATTACTCGTATGTATAGTTTTATGGCACATGTGTTTTTGAGAAGCCGTAAAAAAAATTAGAACCTGTCAACTCGTCATCGACTTCCAAAGGCTGTATCTTTGAAGGGGGGTCGATTCCTAAAAAAATTATAATATATGAACTACCCCCGCTTATTTTCATCGAGGAATCATCTCCCAAATAGTTCGGTCTATTTAGACATTCGAAGTTACATAAAGTCCCAACAAGCTGAATTTCTGTGAAGTTGTTCAAAACATAATTATAAACAATGTCTAAAAGTTCCTTATTATTCCCCTGTTAGGAAAAAATTTTATTCGAGGTCAAATGTCAAAAAAATGAGTTTTTCGCGATTTTCAGCAAAACGGTAAGTTTTATCATAAAAGTACCTCAGACAAAAATTGTAGATCATAAAATTATCTATAAAAATGTATCAATACTTTTTTTCTTACGAGCCACCGTTTCTGAGATATAACGATTCAAAAAGTCATAAAAGACTTATCGTCATGATATGCACACGTTACCACGCGTAGTTATAACTTTTTGAATCTTTATATCTCAGAAACGGTGGCTCGTAAGAAAAAAGTATTAATACATTTTTTATAGATAATTTTATGGTCTACAATTTTTGTTTGAGGTACTTTTATGATAAAACTTACCGTTTTGCTGAAAATCGCGAAAAACTCATTTTTTTGACATTTGACCTCGAATAAAATTTTTTCCTCACAGGGGAATGATGAGGAACTTATAGACATTGTTTATAATTATGTTTTGAACAACTTCACAGAAATTCAGCTTGTTGGGACTTTATGTAACTTCACTCTCATTTTCTGGTCTACATAGACTGGACTAAAAGTCCCTCGCATTTGTTTACACACACCCCGTATTTTAACATTATAGAAATGTCCATTGTATTAGCTTTAATTATGAATTTTTAAACAACAAGACTAGTGCTTAAAGCTTAAATAAGCTTATTTGATTCCAATTGTCAATTGGCACACCCTGTATTGTTCTGTTTTCCATCCCAACTTATTTCCATCAGCCAAGCTTACCTTCAACGCAGAAAAACAAACTTAGAAGCGCGCTTTCATCTCCCAATATAAAAATATGAATGGGTTCCAAGTCTGTAGAAAGAGATGGCCTCCATTTTTCTGAAATGCATCTCCCTCGCATCTGTTTTTGCATTCGGGATATTTTTAAATGTGCATATCTTTAATGCCAGCCGTCTTTTTCCTGGTCGGCATTTTTGCATCCGATCGCGCTTTTATGAATGTGCATTATGCATTTTTGAGTCACGTGGTCGTATCATGGAGTATATTTTTGGAGTTACGTCGTTCGAAATCCGTTGAAACGGTCGAATTAGTTTTTGGGGTATTTGGGTGAAGAATTAAATTTTGTCGATTGTTGAGAAATGATATGAGTTCTTTGATGAGGGTAAGAATTAGAGAAGAGTTATAAGACATGTATATTAATCATTTGATGTTGAGCTTGTCGGAAATTAGAAAACTGAAGAAACTGAGTGGTGAATATTCATGTTTATTCACGACTATTGTGAAATACGTCCTTTATGCGTCTCTGTGATCTCATTACCCATTAATCACAAAGAAATAATGAGATTATAATTCACTGCTGTCAGATCCATAGATTTATCTTTGATATAATGTTCTTTAAATTGGTATTTTTAGTATTTTGGAGTACTCCAACTAACAAATATGAGCATACCTGGTCAATCGAGGGCCAAATCTACTTTCATTATATCAATTAAAGCTTTCTTTATTACAAAATAAACAATGACCAGTTCTCCAAAAATTTCTTATGCGTCAACTTGACTCTTTCCACGCTTGTCATAGAAGGGTCCTGTCGCGGTTAAAATCTTCTAGAAATATATTTAGTGGTCGTGAATAAAGTAGTATATACTACTCGTGTATAATGGCTGTTATTCGGTGATTTGGGCCACTTGCCTAATTCTCGTGAATAATAGGTATCATCATAATACTCTCCTTGCATAATTTACTATAAATTATGCGAAAAATGAATCACTAGAATAAAGAATTGAAAATTCATATAACAGTGGCACTATTTGCTTCGATCTGGTGGAATATATTTTCTATGTGTGTAATAACTATAACAAATTCTTCTGTATAACGAATTTCATCCAAATTTCATATTAAAAACACCCTCTAAAACGGAGTAAATTCTCTCTATAACGAAATATTCAAAGAACATCACTATTATTATTACTCATATTATTATTATTGGTGAGAAGGTGTAAGGGTGGCTTTTATCCGAAAATTTTTCCGGACGTACGTAATAAATCCCGACCTTAAACTGCTGAATCATTACGGCGGGCAGAGAGATCCTTCTGAAACAGTTTGAAATACACCCCTGGCTGTTTGGTTTCAATCTAACCATTACGCTTGTGTGAAAATTGTGCGTAAATGTCTGAAAGGAAATGTATTCTGTGTAACAAATTTTTTTGCGGATTTAGCGCTTTCGTTATATGAAAGTTCCACTGTATTTTACCCATGTGGATATTTCAAGAAATGTTTCGTTAAACACACATTACTTTCCCCACGAAAATAATGAATCTGGACAAATTACAGTAATTCAGCATTTTCTCATTTGAAATGGAAACCAAAGGTATGTTTACTGTTAAGATATAGCTTTACAAAATTACCCGTATATCAAAACATTTTTTTCATTTGATGATTTTCTCTAAATTGCAGCTGAAAAAACAGAACATAAGAAACAGAAAAATCACTTAAAAATGTATAAAGTTTTATTCAATAACACCTTCGAAAAAAAATTTTGTTGTGGAAATATAAGGATAATTCTTTTCAATATTTCGAATGAATTTACTATGGTTCTGTTAACACTATGGCCACAAATTTCTTTTTATAATTCATTCAACATCTTGCATGTAGCAGCAAAATTTCATTTCGATCGATTTTGTTTTTTTCGAGCTATTGAGGAACAAAAATTTTGAATGAACATATTTTATGGAACACCCTGTACAATTTTGATGGTTAATGAACTGAAGCGCGGCATTTAGGACTCGAAACTACCCAGAAAGTTTTAAGTCTCTAAAAGAATCCCTATCGTTCAATACCATTTTTGGTTCCAAATTCGAAAATAACAGAAATTCAGGCAAAACGATATAGCACTCATTTAAGTACAAAGACCGATCAAATACTCATATCAAAATCAAAATGACATAAGAAATACCGTACAAGAACTGAAAAAAAATCATCACGTACAGCTATAAATTACAGACGTATCTTACAAGTCGAAACCAAAGATACGGTTGATTAAACTAGAAATAAATTCTTAATTTATGTGGTTTTCTTCTCGAGGTAATGAGAAAATAATATAAAACGCATGATAATTGATCATTGCTGGTAGAAATTTTTACACACATCTTACTATATTCAGATTAATGGATATGCCTTTGCCTCAGGCGAGTGGAATAAATGTTTCTTAGATCATTTCCGGAACAGAGATAGAAATAGGGAATTTCTTCTTGTGGTGCGTTTTGAATTTCAATTCTGCGGCTAGAATACATAATCGGATAGAGTTCAAATGTGCAGACTTTAATCATGATAACATTGTGAACTGAAGGACTAAACTGACTTTGCGAGTGAGTTTCAACAGAACAGAGAGTAGAATCATATTCATTTTTTTGATGAAAACAGGGTGTCTCCGAAGATTTGGTACGGAAAAACTATGAAAGTGAATTCGATTGAAATTGAATAAGTCCAAAACTATACAGGGTGTTCATTGGGAAACGGAAATACTTCTCAGATGGATAGGTGACACCAAAGTGGTTCAATATAAATGATATCAACCTAATGATACTCAATTCTTTCGCTGAAACATTCAATAAATTCAATAACAATATGTAAGCAATAACAATTTCGCACAACAGTTGATAAATAAAAACTGAATGGGTTTTCAGCTACGAAAAGAAGGACAAATGTAAAAATTAACTATAGTCCGTTCACGAAAGGTTGAGCGCATAGTGGGCGTTCGTTTATTTATCTGAAGTTGGCAGTATTTGATGTCATAACGTGAAATAAAGTCAATGTTGCCGAATGTACCCGGCCTCGTCTGACGAGCTTGCGAGTTATCAGAGAACTCTATGCAATATTGACAACATTGCGTATCAATCTGACAATAAAAATGAACAACCTAACCTAAAATTTCAATATACGCAGTGGAATATGCCAAATTTCCATGGCCAACTAACGGCTCAACCTTTCTTGAACGGACTCTACTAAGCAATGCTACAATAAATATGGATTCAATATTTTTGATAATTCATTGTTGAAAATCACTTCAAACAAATTTCAGGTATTCAAGTTCTCAAAAACATCACATTTACGTTGAGTTTGGTTACTAAGTGGCTCGGTTAAGTTCGTCAACTAGCCAAATCGTACATGGTGTTCCATAAATTATCGCCATTCAAAATTTTTGTTCCTCAGTATCTCAGACAAATGGAACCCATCGAAATGAAATGTTGCGGCCATTATGCAAGATGCTCATAATAAGCCGCAAGCAAAATTTGTGGCCATAGTGTAAACAGAACCATAGACAATTCAATTAGAATATCGAAAAGAAGAAACTTCATATTTTCATAAAATAATATCCGATTCGAACGAAATTCATTTTATTAATAAAGATTGATAAACTGAATGCTCATGCAGAATTTTGTGGCCATAGTTTCAACAGAATCATAGAAAATTTAATTGGAATGTTGAAAAGAAGAATCTTTATATTTCCATAACAGGATAACCTATTCAAGTGAAATTAATTTTGTGAATCGAGACTGATATACTGAATATTAATGCAAAATTCAAAAAGGATCGCATCATCAGAGTCATAGAATTAAATTTTTTCAATTATTCATTTTTTACATTTTTCATTTTTGGAATGATTTCCAGAATATATTCTGATTTTGCTGATAATCTGCATTTAAATATTAAGTATCAATCTCAAATCCCATATACAATTTTGAGGTGACCGTCTTATTAGTAGGAGAGCTGGCACGAATTTTAGGGTAGGTATTTGAGGCAAGCTGAAAACTTGTCAGATACCTCTCCTATTATATCCTAACTCGGGACTGCAGACCTGGCTGGTGAGTAGCGGGGCTAAATCAACCCCTACATTTTTAAAAATATTTTTTTTTTCAGATAGAAAGCCCTAACGAAATAATATGTCTTTTTGGGAATCTTATTTTTAAGTTATAAATAACACTCCATTAAAATTTCAAGCTGCCTCAAAAACATTTTTTATAATTTTTTGCAAAATATTTTTGCAAGCGTCTGGCAATGTTAAAACCCCGATTAAATTATCTGGCTTATTTTTTTTGTATTTATAAAGCATTACACTGCAACATATATAAATTGCGTATTGCCTCAATATATTTTTGGGAAAAAAAATAAATATTTTTAAAAATGTAGGGGTTGATTTAGCCCCGCTACTCACCAGCCAGGTCTGTAATTCCGAGTTGGGATATAATAGGAGAGGTATCTGACAAGTTTTCAGCTTGCCTCAAATACCTACCCTAAAATTCGTGCCAGCTCTCGGACTATATTGCTCTACCAGAGAACAAGCGCTCAAAAGCTTCTGCTCTTTAATTTTTTTAATTTTACGATATTACATTTTTCCATATTTTTTTACATAATCAACTTCATAGATCTGCAGTATATAAATTATACCCTGAAATTCTGTTATATTTTTCATAATAAAGTGAGACCCACTCTCCTTCCAAAATCGAGTAGGAAAAGTAGGGTAGGTGATTTAAGTTTTTAGCTACTACTATCAGCCAACTTCTTTCCGCCATTCCCCTGTATATCGAATATGCAAGTATCGATTCGAAAATAGCGCCAAATCGGGAACAAACAGATGCATTAATGTAAAAACAAACTTTTAGAGGTCAGAATAGAGCTCACTTATCAAAACTGACTTCCCTAATCTACGAAAAATGGGAATCAGATTTTTTTCATACCCGTTATCAGAAGATAACGGCAAAAGTACCAAGTTCAACAAATAATACCGCTTGGAATGAAAAATCCAGCGCAAAAAATTTCAGTTTTGTGTTAACTTTTCGAAGGCACAGAAGACAGAAATTATTTATCCGTGTCTGGAGGGGTTTTCAAAGTTTTTCTAGATGTTATATCCGCCGTTTTTCTCGCTTAAGGTAAATATTTGTATTAAGCCCAGTTTTCTCTTACAACATTGTTGTTATCTATCTTTTTTTCTTCAGTTATCTGTGTTCTACGAGCTAATGTTAGATGGTATGCCTAGGTCAGGGTATTATTATTGTTTGTGAATGGAGGGAATGTTTTCAGATCGTCTAGGACCTTTTTTTTTATCGAGTATAGATAAACGCACTCTAGTTACTGTTTTCATGCGTGATAACTTTGATGGAAAATTATTTAACGCGTGAAAAAATTAGATTAATGATGCTGACAACGAAGATGATAATTTTTTCGATATGGACGTGGATAGAGTTTATTCAGAAAATTCATTTCGTAATAATAAAATGTTTCTTATGACGAGAGAGAGTTCAGAAATCACGTAATGATATGTATATTTAGGTTACATTACATATTACCAAAATACAGTTGTAAAAAATTATCACGGTAAGTAAAATCCAAAAATTATAGATTTAGCATTTGCAGTACCAAGTTCAACAAATATTACCGCTTGAAATGAAGAATCCAGTGCAAAAAATGTCAGTTTGGTGTTAACTTTTCGAAGGCACAGAAGACAGAAATTATTTTTTCGCGTCTGTATGGGTTTTCAAAGATTTTCTAGATGTTATTTCAGTCGTTTTTCTAGCTCAAGGTAAATATTTGTATTCAGCCCAGTTTTCTCTTACAACATTGTTGTTATCTATTTTTTTTTCTTCAGTGATCTTTGTTCTACGAGCTAATTTTAGATGGTTTGGCTAGGTCAGGGTATTATTATTGTTTGTGAATGGAGGGAATGTTTTCAGATCGTCTAGGTCTTTTTTTGATCGTGTGTAGATAAACCTACTCTAGTTACTGTTTTCATGCTTGATAACATTGATGGAAAATTATTAAAAATTAGATTAATCATGCTGACACTGAAGGTGATAATTTTTTCGATATGGACGTGGATAAAATCTATTCAGAAAATTTATTTCGTAATAGTAAATTGTTTCTTATTACCAGACGAGAGAGTTCAGATGTCACGTGATAATATATATATTTAGGTTAGTTTTCCACCAGAAAATATTTGTATTCTGACATCTGAAGACATTTCAAAATAAGTTCAGTTACGTAATTAAAATTTCAAGTTTGTTTTTACATTGAACATGTCCAACACTGAAGCTGGGTTTCACAAAAACGATCACGTTGATTGAAGAAATTTCATTATTTTTGTGAAAATTTCAGTTTATTTTTGACGTAAACTACAGACTCCAATCAAAATCAACGATTTAATTACCCAATCAACCTTTCTGAAACCCACGATGTTGTGACAATAAGTCTCAAATGAAAATTTCAGATTTTTCGAAATTCCTCATTTTTAGTTATATTCCATTCACACTTTTGATTGAAGAAAATTAAAATGAATATTGTCATATTCCGCTTATTTATGAATTCAACATTAATAATAATTCAATCGAATTATTTCATCTTCATCCTACTGTTTCAATTGTATATTTCTGCTTTTGTTATACGGTGTTTTTAGCCTGAAGACTAGAATAAAATTTTCATATAGTTGCTTTTCAATAAATTGTATACAGCGATCCAAAAAAGTAACGTAACTCTTCAGTAATTCTTGTACAAGAAATTATTAGGGGTAATCCTTGCACCCGTCGATTTTTCATCTTTTTTAACAATTTATCCTATGCTTTCTTGAATTAGATATTTCTCACCCCCTCCACATTTTTTCAAATGTGGAGGGGTATATGGATTGTGATACATTAATGAAAAGTAATTTGAATACCTTTTCAGCGATGTGGCTAAAAGAAGAATTGGTTAGGCCATTTTTCATTAAAAATTAGGAAATAATTTACAATTTGTGATTGGAGAGTACTGCAATAAGAACATAATTCTTTTACTGATTATTATTAAGGGAGATCCACGAATCAATGGATTTTTAATTCCGAAAGAAGGTCTTGCTATAGTCTGGGAGCTGGCGACACTAAAATTTCAGAACGAATAGTTTTACTATTTTTGTATAATTTTGGAGCTATAGAAACCTAAAATCGATTTCTGCATGGGTGCCAGCAGGATACTAATTGACGGCGGCATGCAAAACATGTAAAAAAAAGTTGCATTGATGAAAATAATAAAAGTTGAAACATCGTCAAGTTTTTAATGACATTGAAATAAGACATAAAATGACTTCCTGCAAATCCACCGGTAGAACTTTACACTCCTGCCATCACCTTGTTTATGTGAACAAAAATTTTCAATTAGATAGAAATCGTAGAAGCTGATTTTTTGACAGATCACTAGTGATTATGAAAACTAAAAAACATATCCTGCCAGTCATCTGATGGTACCTGGCTTCGATAGGAGCAAAGTTGTTATTCACCATTTCTTTTTTTATAGACTTCCAAACTAGAAATCTAAAGGTTGTCATCAATGCGTAATAGTTGGCAGTAGTTTATTTTCTTGATCAGTATGAATATTACAAAATAAAAGAAAAAAATGTGGGGCGTAGGGGTTAGAGATTTCAAGTTCAAAAACACATAGGATGAATTGCTTTTGATATTAAAACTCGATTGTCCTTGATTATCTTTCGTACAAGAATTATTCACGAGTTACGTTACTTTTTTGGCATATACAGGGTGGCCGGACGATTGACGTCCAAAAGAAAAAAACAGGTCCCTCGTCTCATGGGGTATTCGAATCACCCCCTTGTATGTTATGAGACTTTTAACGGTTTCCGAGTTATTAATTTTTTTATGATTTTTTGAGAATTTTCAACTTGACCATATTAAAAAAGGTATTGAAAAAAGTACGAGAGTTTTCTGATATATTTCTTTTGTAAATAAATCGCCATGGGATGTTCTTTTATAAATAAAATAACCAGCATCGTTAATTTTATAAAAATTATAGAAATGTTGGTCTCAAGTGAAAAATTTTCAAATTTAAATTAAAAATGTTAACAGGCTACTTCATGATTTCTCAGTAGGCTTAAAAACTGCGCTCAGCACTCAGCTTTCAGAATCATTAATAAAAAATGGTACTCAACAGTCTACTTCTGCTAGAAGTAGCCTTCAAAGTCAGCGAGTTGGAAAAAATCGAAGAACTAGACATTTACCCAAGAATTATTTTTGGCCATTATTTTCCTGATCAAGTTATGATATGAATTGCTGAGAATTAGCATTAGAAAGAACGTTTTAGATAAGAAAAAGAAAAAGGTATGGCAATAAATCACACATATCATGTAGATGTAAAGAATTTTATTTATAAAACTTACAATAGGTTTTCAAAAAGGCCACCTCCAGCCTCAATACACATTCTTCTACACCTTCGCAAAATTTATTTATTCATTTTTTTTATTGTAATTCTTTTGAATAATTTTTTTTTCATTTACATGATGTGTGATTCATTGCCATACTTTTTTCTTTTTCTTACCCAAAACCCATATCGTAAAGCAAATTTCAGCATTTTCTATCATAACTTGATCAGAAAAATCTTAAAATGGCAAAACATAATTTTTGAGTAAACGTCTAGTTCTTTGATTTTTTCCACTTCGCTGACTTTGAAGTCTAATTCTAGCAAAAGTAGACTGTTGAGTACCATTTTTTATTAATGATTCTGAAAGCTGAGTGCTGAGCGCAGTTTTTAAGCCTACTGAGAAACCATGAAGTAGTCTGTTTATATTTTTGATTTGAATTTGAAAATTTAGATCATGATCCAAAATACGTAACTCTTTCACTTCAGACCAACATTTCTATAATTTTTATCAAATTAACGATGCTGGTTATTTTATGTATAAAAGTAGGTACATTTCATGGCGATTTATTTACAAAAAAAATATATCAGAAAACTCTCGTAAAATTTTCTTTTTAATATGGTCAAGTTGAAAAATCTCAAAAGTTCATAAAAAAATTCATAACTCGGAAACCGTGAAAAATCGCATAACATACATGGGGCTGATTCGAATACCCCATGAGACGAGGGACCTGTTTTTTTTTTGGACGTCAATCGTCCGGCCACCTTGTATATTAGTTGTGTCTGAAAATTTACCAACTTTAAAATTTTTATTGTTCCATCAAACAACCAACTATCGTTCGATATAAAGTAATACGACAATATAATTTCAATAAATTAAAGACAATTTAATAGAAAATATAACTTTTATGGCTATCTTAATAAAATTATTACACGATAAAAGGTATAATTTGCCATTAAAATCAACAAAATCGCTTCGAAAGTACCTTCTCAGTTACGCTAAGATGGGTGTCCAATCGACATTGTCCAAAACACCAGTCAACACCTGATCAAATTTGGAATGATTCTTTCGATCATAATCACTCATTCATCCAAATATAGTATGGTCCACTTCTAATTATCAACACTCATTAAGTAGCAGCCCCATCGCGCATGCAACTTTTTACACGCCGTCTTTATTTTTAATTTCACTTTCGTTCGTCGTGGTCAATTTCCTGTCATGTCAAACGTGGATACGACTTTTTAACATTAATAAACTGCGTATATCTTCATTCGATTGGATTAAAATACATATATACATAAAGCATAAAGGTGTAACTGGACGTGACCTTAATAATTGGCTTGTACAAGATGTGCAGAGTTTATTTTTTATGAGGGACGACTTACGTAATATTATAATATAATGTTTTGTCTTGGGAAACGCAGGTGTGACGTATTTTTTCTTATTGATAGTAATCGATATTGATCGATTAAGGTTAATTAGGAGATGTGGATTTGCGAGTCAATGAGATGGTGTTTCTTATGGTTTTGGCACGAATTGAAAGTGTGAAGATTTGGGGATTACATAAATACAGTGGGCAATGCTGAAATTCGTGGTTGAGTATCCAGAAATAATTTATTTATTTCTTGTTGACCATTCACTTTCTTGAAATTTGGTTAGTTAGTTTAGAGTTGCCATAGCGATGATTGGCACTTGTCGAATTTAAGATACTTCAGAAAAAACATTTTTGCTGTTCTTTCTGTTTTTTGTCAACCATATGCAATGAATATTATTTTTTGAATAATTTTTCTGTGTTACCACGACATAAAATTTTTGAAGGAAAAATATCCTTGTATTATTCAAGTCCGCAGTTTTTGTGCTATTTTCTCTACTACTAACATGTTTTCCAAAATCATTCCGATAAAATGTCACTCGCGAGGTAGTGAAGCCAGAATAGTAAATTATGCAATGAGCGTATAATGATAGCTTTTATTTGCGAGGTGAAGTTAAGGCCACTAGCCGTAGGCGAGTGGCCCAAATTACCGAGTGAATAACAGCCATTATACACGAGTAGCATACTATACTTTATCCACGACTACTGAATATATTTCTTGAAGATTTTAACATTTGGCGACCGCGACAAGACCCTTCTATGACAAGCGTGGAAAAAGTCAAGTTGACACATGAGAAATTTTTGGAGAACTTGTCATTGTATATTTTGTAATGAAAAAGCTTTAAGCGATATAATGAAAGTAGATTTGGCCCTAGATTGAAAAGGAATGTCCATATTTGTTAGTTAGAGTACTTTAAAATACTGAATAAATACCAATTCATTTATATGAAGCATCTGACAGCAGTGAATCATAATCTCATTAATCCCTTCTGATTTATGGATATATTATTAAGACCGAGTACAGAGATGTACAATGCACGGATTTTACAATATTAGTGAATAAACTCTCTCATTACTAGGTATTGGGATATTATGCCGGTGTAACATACGATGAAAATTAAAATTTAATGCCCCTGAAGATAACTTTTGAAAAAAAATGAGTCTTTCATGTTCAACATGAATTATTGATTCAAAAAATTCAATATGTAAAAAATCAATAACTAAAATAATGAAATTGTAGGTTATGATTTCACACTGCTTTTTTTCTCAAGGGAATATTGGATTTTTTTCGACATTCCGACTTTTAATTCTAGGGTTGTATTCACTGGCGGCGATTTGGCGTAAGAAGAAGATGAGGGGCAAGTTGAAATTTGAAATTGAAGATAACTTTGTAAGAAATTGCTTCAAGTTAGTTTGATTATTAGAAAATTCGAGGAAGTGGTGGAGCGTCTGCCCCCTCAACACACCCCTCCCCTTAATCTCCATTAGTGGCTGTATTACGCAACTTCCACAAATTTTTAAATACTGTTTTGCATTGCCATCGAATATTTTTCTGTAAAATTTCAGATAGATCGAATGGATTAATTCTAAATTATTCTAATAATTCAGAAAAAAAATGATTTTATTGTTCTGATTATGCGATCCTGTTGAAATTCTTCAAGAAAGTTCAGTATAAAAATCTTCATTTAAAGAAAAATATACTCGAATTGAATGTTTTGTTAGAAGGATTTCTCTTTTCAATATCCTGATTTAATTTTCCGTGGTTTTGTCAACACTAGGTATATAGCCATAAAATTTCCTATGAAGATTCTTATGACTATTTTGCATTTGGACGCAAAATTTCATATGAATCAATGTTGTTCTGTCTGAGATATTAGGAAACAAAAATTTGGAATGACACACTGTACGATTTTGCTGGTTAAAGTACTTAATTGCACCATTTGAGAACTGAACACACTCTAAAATCTAGTCTCTAGGACAATCCCATCGAAATTGAATTTGATCACGCATTCGTCATAATGGAGTCGAACCCTATCGTTTGAAACATTTTTGACTCAAAATTCTAAAATTACAGACATTTGGCAAAACGATAAAGCACTCGTTTGAGTAGAACGAGCGCTCAAAAAAGAAATATTTTTTGGTGTAATTTAAGCAGTTGGCCACTCTTTTTATATTTCTCCTTATATCGATCATTCCTACCAACATCAATACAATAAAAAAAGAGCAATAACTGAAATGTCGATACAAAACCAGCGGTACCAATTAATAAAATCGCTTCGGTATCCTCATTAAACTTTATGTTAATAGCAATTACGAGTTGCAATGTATGGAGTTAGTTCGTTTTTTTATTCAGTTTTTTTCGGTTCTCCCTTCACTTTCGTTTAAAGTCTGAGCGTCTGTCCCCTGCTGCTGGAAGTAGCATAAATTTATAACTAACAGACGTGCAACTGTCCGAAAAATTTATTGGTTTTCGGAAGCCAAGAATCGTATTTCAATTGATAGTGAAAGCGGTTTGGATTGCTACTGGTGGTGTGAGAAGATGTTGAGGTCTTTCTGGAACTTATATTAGGTGTTTTAATTTTACTCAGTGCGCCAACTCGACACTTTAAATGAAAAGTCCTCTTTTTAACAAAGACCAAAATTGATATCGTTTTCTGATGGCTAACTTTTATGAAAAACTGGATGGTGAAACTGTACGTTTATAAAGGGTTTTGCAATTAGATATGTTATTTTGATATTAGAAGAAAAATGCTATTCTTCAATATAATGGATCCGATGTTTATTTCATTATAAAGAAGATGCAATGCCGTTAATAAAGGAAAATAACATCAGGCAAATGACCACCACGACCACGCTTAGAGGACCATATTCTTTTAATGACATTTTCCATAACCAAATCGCAACGTGGCTGCCCTATTTCCTCGAGAGCCTCACGAATTCCATCTTTGAGGTCTTGACGCTGGGCTATTGGCGTAGACCATCTCTTTCACGTGGCCCCAAAGGAAGAAGTCGTAAGGTGTTAAATCACAAGATCTCGGTGGCCAATTGTGATCACCCCTTCGAGAAATAACACTGTCCGGGAACTTTTCCAGCAAATGATCAATGGTTTCGTTGCTTGTGTGGCACGTAGCTCCGTCTTGTTGAAAGTGAACGTTGTCTAGCTAGATCATTACTATCCAATTTCGGCCCTAAAAAATCATTACTCATCTCTCGGTAGCGCAATCCATTCACCGTAACTGTTGCTGGGTGTTCTTCAACACTTTCGGCTACAGCAGCAATATTCTCGGCTGTTTTTGAGCGACGTGCACGGTTTTATTCTTCATATCACTAACTTGTCCCAGCCGCTCGAATTTTTCCACCAATTCCTTCATTGCAGTCCGACAAGGTGCTTCACGACGACCCAAAAATGTTCGAGTTTTACGAACCATCTCTGCCAGATTTTCACCATTTTTTTAGTGAATTGTAATAATTTCAATGCGTTCTTGAAGCATGTACCGTTCCATTTTATTAATGGTTTCTACTTGTCAAATGTCATAAAATTACAGCTTCAAACGTGACATCTACCGAAATAGCGGACTATTCAAAATAACACCTCTTATTGGAAAACCTTTATTTACGGGACTATCACATTTTTTTACTTACCGTGAGTTTCTAGATTTTCTGGAAAATGTGTATTGTAACCTTGAGATGTTTATGGTACTCGCCATATAGATCGTCGTCCAGTTCCAGCGACAGACATGTTTATAGCAACCAATGGCTAGACATTCCGTTATGAGATGTTCCGAAGATTTCCCCTCTTTTCTACAGAATCTGCACTCATCGATTTTTTGCCCTACCTAGTCTCCTAAAGTGTTTCATGAGACGACGGTGGCCCGTGAGGAACCCTGTGAGGAGGTGAAGCTTATTCTTTCTGAATTTGAAGAGAGTTGGGGATATTCTTGTATTGAATGTTCCGAAAAACTTTTTAAAGTGTTATAGGCAAGAAAGGCCTTTCCAGTCTGCCTCCCTGTCTGTCTCTAGCAGCAGAAAAATATCAATCAAAATCTAATCATTGGAAAGATACTGATTGGAGGATTTGATCAATGGTATCTCAATAGCTTTTTGAAGGTTTTTATTCTGTGAAATTCCTCTAATTTATTCAATAAGAATCATGGTTGTGGGGACTACAACAACAAACTATTTCGCAATACATAAAGTATATGATTTGTAAGATATTAATAGAAAAGATAGGAAATAACGACTCAGACAGAAATCGAGTCAGCTATTTATTCAAGGGTTACGTTTATCACATAGATATAATGACGCCATTTTATTTGGTTTAAGGTACTTTCGAAGTGAGTAAACAATAGATCAGATAAGGTCATATATACGAAATTCGACAAAATGGAGTGGTTCTACGAATAATACTACAGATATCCTAAATAACTGGAAAATGTTGAAATAAATATTTGTGTTTTGGGTATGGGTATTATAATATGTACCGAAATAGATGATTGAACAACGACTCGAATATTCATGTGAATTTACCCAATCAGATCACATTTATTTCAATAAAAATCAGGGCTTTCTTGAATTTTATTTAGATTTATATTTGCATATACCATATTCTTTCGAACAAAACAGTTTTTCATGAAAATCTGTAACCAAGTGCCAAATTTCGATTCGAAAAATTATCAGTTTCGGAAATATGAAAATATTGTTCTACTTAAAAATTATTCTCCTTTACATTTCCAAGAAATTTCGTAGTCATCAGTACCCCAAAAGGTCTACTTAAACGAGTGCCATATCGTTTTGCCCAAATGTCTGTAAATTTCGAATTTTGAGGCAAAAATGGTCTCAAACGATAGGGTTAGACCCCCTGATGACGAATTCATGGTCAAATTCAATTCTGTCTGTGAGGCCGTCCGGCCGTCCGTTAGCACAATAACTCTCGGAGGGATTGTCCAACAGAATTGAAATTTTCAGGATGAGTTGGGTCCCAAATGGCTCTTTTGAGTCCGTTAACCAGCCAAATCGTACAGGGTGTTCCATAAAATATGGCTATTAAAATTTTTGTTCCTCAATATCTCAGAAAAAATGGAACCAATCGAAATAAAGTGTTACGGCTAAATTAGAATGCTCATAACAAGACTCATCCAAAATTTCGTGGCCATATTGTGAACAGAAGCATATAAAATTCAATTGGAATATTGAAAATAAGAAAGGTCGCATTTCCATAAGAAGATATTCGATTCAAGTGAAATTTATTTTGTGAATGGAGATCGATATACTGAATGTTAATTTAGAATTTCGTGGCCATAGCATTAACAGAACCATAGAAAATTGAATTGGAATATTGAAAAGAAGAATATTCACATTTTCATAACAGGATATCCGATTCGAGTGAAATTTTTTTTGTGAATGTAAACCAATATACTGAATTTTCATGCAAAATTTTGTGGCCATAATGTAAACAGAACCATAGAGAATTCAATCCGAATGTTGAAAGAAGAATCTTTTTATTTCCATAACAGAATATTCGATTCAGGTCAAACTCATTTTGTGAATGATAATGGATATATTGAATGTTCATGCAAAAATTCAAAAGGTTCGCATCATCAGAACCATAGAATTCATTTTTTTTAATTTATGTTTTTCACATATTTCATTTTCTGAATAATTTCCAGAATATAATTGCTATTCTGCATTTATATAGAAGGTTTCAATCTCAAGTCCCATATTAGATTTTGAGGTTATAGTCTTATTGCCCCACCAAAGAATGAGCGCTCAAAACTTCGTGCTCTTCTTAAATTATTTGAGTAGTCTTGAAAATATTCAGAAACGAGGAATCAAGTCTTTGTTCATCTCAATATATTTATTTCCTATCAATTACAAGTAATTCAAAACATGAATTCTCAACAAATTCTTCAATGATCATTCTTCTTCTTCACGTCCTCAAACGAATAAACACGACTGTCTCAACGCAAGCCATTCATTCCAATCGTCATGTACGAAGCCAATTCAGCACATAATTGATTTGTTCAAGTAATTCCCTTCATTCATTTCGCCTCATCAACCAACTCTTCTTCTCTAGTTAACATAACAACTGCAACCAACTTCTTCCTGGCTTGAGTACAAGAAAAAATCACGTCATTTTCCATCATATTTTGCGCAGTTATTCGAAATTGATCACCGTTACTTATTTTTCGCCAGGTCAACTATCGCGGAAGAGATTAGCCTTCTGATAAATTGCACACTTCAATTATTATAAACTCTTTTAATGTATAATTAAGAACAGGCAAGCCAATTGCATACGTTCAGTTAAAACTGGTTAGTTCAAAGGATTCCAACGCGTTTTATCATTCGTTAATTTCGAATTATTATTTCATTGAGATCGTTTCAGCGGTTTCGAGTGAAAGATGGCGCGTCGTATGGGTTTGTCGATATTGCAGAGATCTGCAGATAGGATAGATTCGATTTATGGACGGGGTTTTTAGATGGTAATTGCAATAGATCGGAATATTTCATAATGATCTTGTAGGACCTGTTGGCTGGCCTGCGATCTCAATCTTTCAGTTTTGCCTGGTTATTATTACTCGGTTCGAATTCGTTAGAATGTAACTTGTAAGGAGATGTCTTGAGATACTGATAGTGATCGTGAAACGTAGCGAAACTTTTCTGGATGATGACATCATTGATTACGAAAGGTTGCATTATTTGATGCATAGACATTTTCAGGATTTTAAATAGAACCTATTGTGAAGGGTTTTCCAATAAGAGGTGTTATTTCGATATTCAAAAAAATGCCATTTTTCAATATAAATGAGCGGATGTTTATTTCATTATAAAGAAGAAGCTATGCCGTTAATAGTGGAATATAACATCAGGCAAATGAGCACCACGACCACGCTTACAGGACCATATCCTTTCAATGAAATTTTCCATAACCAAATCGCAAAGTGGCTGCCTTATGTCCTCGTTACGCTCACGAATTCCATTTCAGAGGTCTCGAATCGACGCTGGGCTATTGGCATAGACCTTCTTCTTCACGTGGCCCCAAAGGAAGAAGTCGCAACGTGATAAATCACAAGATCTAGGTGGCCAATTGTGATCAGCAAAGTCACGACGTTGTTGATGATCGGCCGACTCGAGTTCTTGTGGAACTTTATAAGCCTTAAGACCCAAATCTTTATGCAAAATACGGTGTAATGACGTTTGTGGAATGCCTAATTCCAAAGAACGATGAGGAATGGACAAAACTGGGTTTTCTTCAACACTTTTGGCTACAGCAGCAATATTCTCTGCTGTTCTTGAGCGACGTGCACGCGTTTTAATCTTCACATCACTAACTTGTCCCAACAGCTCGAATTTTTCCCCCAATTTCTTTATTCACGACCCAAAAATGTTTGAGTTTAACGAATAGTCTCTGCCAAATTTTCACCATTTGGATTTTAATAATTTCAATGCGTCCTTGAAGCGTGTATCGTTCCATTTTTATTAATGGCGTAGTTTCTACTTGTCAAATGTCAAAAAATGGAAAACCCTTTACTACTCCTGGGATGATCTGTACCTATATGTACCTATATTATATTCAATCAATTAGGATCACAGTCGACTTTCGACAAGGCCGTAGTGAGGGGGGGGGTCCGATGGGGTCCATTGAATTTCAAAATTATAAACTTTTGAAGAGAAAAAAAATATCAACGACTTCAATATTTGATAAATCATAAAGACCTCCTGCAAATTCGTTCACAAATTTTTAACAGTCGGAATATCTAAATACCACCCCAAATTCCCCACAGGAAGACTGATGTGAAAACAGCCGAGTAAGATAGCCGAGTTTTGTGGAGAATTTTTCGTACGCCACTGGAATATTGACCGGATAGCGATGCAAATAATTTTGATTCGCCGAGATAATTCGAGATGCTTCCATTTTTACGTTGGAATCTGGTTATGGTATGTTCTCTACGAAAATGGCCCATGTTAAATCCACCACCAACTTTATGACTCATTTCCACTTGCACCCCCTTGGGGGGATAGCCGAGCTCCAGCCGAGTTTTCTGTGAAAAATGTATATCTTGCAAACTAGACATAGGATTGACGTCAAATTTGGCAATAACATCCAAAAATACTAACTCATAATTACTGCATACGCCACATTCACTTGCACCCCCCAGGGGGGTCAGTACCAAACAGCCTAATATTAAAAAATTTATGAAAAAACAACCAAATATAGTAACGCTCTCATGCTGCTGCATGATTATTTACATATTGACAAAAAAATATTCAGCAGTCATCTTTAACTTGCACCCCCATGGGGGGCTTACATAACGACTTAATTATTATTCAAACCGATACGAATATTTCGAGAACTAGACATACAATCGACACAAAATTTCGTATTTGTCCTTCTTTCTATACACAAAAAATAACTATATGACTCACTTCCACTTGCACCCCCTTGGGGGGCTTGCCGAGTTCCAGCCGAGTTTTCTGTGAAAAATTTATATCTAGCAAACTAGACATAGGACTGACGTCAAATTTGGCAATCACATCCAGAAAGACTAACTCATAATTACTGCATACGCCACATCCACTTGCACCCCCCAGGGGAGTCAGTATCAAACAGCCTAATATTTAAAACTCTATGAAAAAACAACCAAACATAGTAACGCTCTCATGCTACTGCATAATTATTTACATATTGACGAAAAAATATTTCAGCAGTCATCTTTAACTTGCACCCCCATGGGGGGCTTACATAACGACTTAATTATTATTCAAACAGATACGAATATTTCGAGAACTAGACATAGAATCGACACGAAATTTCGTATTCATCCTTCTTTCGATACACACAAAATAACTATGTGACTCACTTCCACTTGCACCCCCTGGGGGGCTAGCCGAGTTCCAGCCGAGTTTTCTGTGAAAAATTATATCTAGCAACTAGACATAGGATTGACGTCAAATTTGGCAATAACATCCAAAAACACTAACTCATAATTACTGCATACGCCACATTCACTTGCACCCCCCAGGGGGGTCAGTACCAAACAGCCTAATATTAAAAAATTTATGAAAGAACAACCAAACATAGTAACGCTCTCATGCTGCTGCATGATTATTTACATATTGACAAAAAAAATTTCAGCAATCATCTTTAACTTGCACCCCCATGGGGGGCCTACATAACGACTTAATTATTATTCAAACAGATACGAATATTTCGAGAACTAGACATACAATCGACACAAAATTTCGTATTTGTCCTTCTTTCTATACACAAAAAATAACTATATGACTCACTTCCACTTGCACCCCCTGGGGGGCTAGCCGAGTTCCAGCCGAGTTTTCTGTGAAAAATTTATATCTGGCAAACTAGACATAGGATTGACGTCAAATTTGGCAATCAAATCCAGAAAGACTAACTCATAATTACTGCATACGCCACATCCACTTGCACCCCCCAGGGGGGTCAGAATCAAACAGCCTAATATTTAAAACTCTATGTAAAAACAACCAAACATAGTAACGCTCTCATGCTACTGCATAATTATTTACATATTGACGAAAAAATATTTCAGCAGTCATCTTTTACTTGCACCCCCATGGGGGGCTTACATAACGACTTAATTATTATTCAAACATATACGAATATTTCGAGAACTAGACATAGAATCGACACGAAATTTCGTATGCATCCTTTTTTCGATACACACAAAATAACTATGTGACTCACTTCCACTTGCACCCCCTTGGGGGGCTAGCCGAGTTCCAGGCGAGTTTTCTGTGAAAAATTTATATCTAGCAAACTAGACATAGGATTGACGTCAAATTTGGCAATAACATCCAAAAACACTAACTCATAATTACTGCATACGCCACATTCACTTGCACCCCCCAGGGGGGTCAGTACCAAACAGCCTAATATTTAAAAATTTATGAAAAAACAACCAAACATAGTAACGCTCTCATGCTGCTGCATGATTATTTACATATTGACGAAAAAATATTTCAGCAGTCATCTTTAACTGGCACCCCCATGGGAGGCTTACATAACGACTTAATTATTATTCAAAC
The DNA here is from genome assembly GCA_013421045.1 of Propylea japonica. Classification (NCBI taxonomy): domain Eukaryota; kingdom Metazoa; phylum Arthropoda; class Insecta; order Coleoptera; family Coccinellidae; genus Propylea; species Propylea japonica. Next base: position 85,026,705 of record CM024242.1, read on the forward strand.
AGATACGAATATTTCGAGAACTAGACATACAATCGACACGAAATTTCGTATTTGTCCTTCTTTCTATACACAAAAAATAACTATATGACTCACTTCCACTTGCACCCCCTTGGGGGGGATAACCGAGTTCCAGCCGAGTTTTCTGTGAAAAATGTATATCTTGCAAACTAGACATAGGATTGACGTCAAATTTGGCAATAACATCCAAAAACACTAACTCATAATTACTGCATACGCCACATTCACTTGCACCCCCCAGGGGGGTCAGTACCAAACAGCCTAATATTTAAAAATTTATGAAAAAACAACCAAACATAGTAACGCTCTCATGCTGCTGCATGATTATTTACATATTGACAAAAAATATTTCAGCAATCATCTTTAACTTGCACCCCCATGGGGGGCCTACATAACGACTTAATTATTATTCAAACAGATACGAATATTTCGAGAACTAGATATACAATCGACACAAAATTTCGTATTTGTCCTTCTTTCTATACACAAAAAATAACTATATGACTCACTTCCACTTGCACCCCCTTGGGGGGCTAGCCGAGTTCCAGCCGAGTTTTCTGTGAAAAATTTATATCTAGCAAACTAGACATAGGACTGACGTCAAATTTGGCAATAACATCCAGAAAGACTAACTCATAATTACTGCATACGCCACATTCACTTGCACCCCCCAGGGGGGTCAGTATCAAACAGCCTAATATTTAAAACTCTATGAAAAAACAACCAAACATAGTAACGCTCTCATGCTACTGCATAATTATTTACATATTGACGAAAAAATATTTCAGCAGTCATCTTTAACTTGCACCCCCATGGGGGGCGCACATAACGACTTAATTATTATTCAAACAGATACGAATATTTCGAGAACTAGACATAGAATCGACACGAAATTCGTATTCATCCTTCTTTCGATACACACAAAATAACTATGTGACTCACTTCCACTTGCACCCCCTTGGGGGGCTGGCCGAGTTCCAGCCGAGTTTTTTCTGAAAAATTTATATCTAGCAAACTAGACATAGGATTGACGTCAAATTTGACAATAACATCCAAAAACACTAACTCATAATTACTGCATACGCCACATTCACTTGCACCCCCCAGGGGGGTCAGTACCAAACAGCCTAATATTTTAAAATTTATGAAAAAACAACCAAACATAGTAACGCTCTCATGCTGCTGAATGATTATTTACATATTGACGAAAAAATATTCAGCAGTCATCTTTAAATTGCACCCCCATGGGGGGCTTACATAACGACTTAATTATTATTCAAACAGATACGAATATTTCGAGAACTAGACATAGAATCGACACGAAATTTCGTACTCATCCTTCTTTCGATACACACAAACTTACTGTGTGACTCACTTCCACTTGCACCCCCTTGGGGGGCTAGCCGAGTTCCAGCCGAGTTTTCTGTGAAAAATTTATATCTAGCAAACTAGACATAGGATTGACGTCAAATTTGGCAATAACATCCAAAAACACTAACTCATAATTACTGCATACGCCACATTCACTTGCACCCCCCAGGGGGGTCAGTACCAAACAGCCTAATATTTAAAAATTTATTAAAAAACAACCAAACTTAATTAGTGTTTTTGGATGTTATTGCCAAATTTGACGTCAATCCTGTGTCTAGTTTGCAAGATATACATTTTTCACAGAAAACTCGGCTGGAACTCGGTAATCCCCCTCAAGGGGGTGCAAGTGGAAGTGAGTCATATAGTTATTTTTTGTGTATAGAAGAAGGACAAATACGAAATTTCGTGTCGATTGTATGTCTAGTTCTCGAAATATTCGTATCGGTTTGAATAATAATTAAGTCGTTATGTAAGCCCCCCATGGGGGTGCAAGTTGAAGATGACTGCTGAAATATTTTTTCGTCAATATGTAAATAATCATGCAGCAGCATGAGAGCGTTACTATGTTTGGTTGTTTTTTCATAGAGTTTTAATTATTAGGCTGTTTGATACTGACCCCCCTGGGGGGTGCAAGTGAATGTGGCGTATGCAGTAATTATGAGTTAGTCTTTCTGGATGTTATTGCCAAATTTGACGTCAGTTCTATGTCTAGTTTGCTAGATATAAATTTTTCACAGAAAACTCGGCTGGAACTCGGCAAGCCCCCAAGGGGGTGCAAGTGGAAGTGAGTCATATAGTTATTTTTTGTGTATAGAAAGAAGGACAAATACGAAATTTTGTGTCGATTGTATGTCTAGTTCTCGAAATATTCGTATCGGTTTGAATAATAATTAAGTCGTTATGTAAGCCCCCCATGGGGGTGCAAGTTAAAGATGACTGCTGAAATATTTTTTGTCAATATGTAAATAATCATGCAGCAGCATGAGAGCGTTACTATGTTTGGTTGTTTTTTCATAAATTTTTAAATATTAGGCTGTTTGGTAGTGACCCCCCTGGGGGGTGCAAGTGAATGTGGCGTATGCAGTAATTATGAGTTAGTATTTTTGGATGTTATTGCCAAATTTGACGTCAATCCTATGTCTAGTTTGCAAGATATACATTTTTCACAGAAAACTCGGCTGGAACTCGGCTATCCCCCCAAGGAGGTGCAAGTGGAAATGAGTCATAAAGTTGGTGGTGGATTTAACATGGGCCATTTTCGTAGAGAACATACCATAACCAGATGCCAACGTAAAAATGGAAGCATCTCGAGTTATCTCGGCGAATCAAAATTATTTGCATCGCTATCCGGTCAATATTCCAGTGGCTTACGAAAAATTCTTCACAAAACTCGGCTATCTTACTCGGCTGTTTTCACATCAGTCACAGGAAGCAGTGTTGCATTCTAACGCAAGCGGAAATGCAAAATTTGCAAACTTTGTTCAGGTGGATACGCTCAACTAAAGTGTATATAAATTCCTAATCATACTGTATATCTAAAACAGATTCTGCCGAAAATGAAGTGTTTGCGATCGCCTGGAAACAAAAAGACAGATAAGATCGGAACTGATAAAATATACAGAGGGTACGCCCACTAATTGCCAAGTCAGATTTTTTAGAGATAAGTGGTATTTTGTTTGATCTTCGGTGTTAAGCGTTTAGCAGGTGTGCTTGAAATGTGGGAGAGAGTTTGTATTGGAATTTTGAGGTTGATGAGTTTGTCGAAAGTTTTTTTACTATATTTCGAAATTGTACTCGATATTTAGAGATGAATACCGTTTTTTGAATCTGTGGGAGATTACTGCCCAGTATTATGGGTAGAGACCGGATTATATGCGTTTGCATATTTAGCGGTATTTGCATATTTTAGTTATGAAGCATATTTTCGGTAGGGTAAAGGGAGGTAGTTGGACCAGGAGGATAGACGGACCATCGGTAATATTCTGCAAGGAACGACAGCACCACTCCGATTGACCAGCGTACGTGGTGCGTTTCGAACAGATCACTTTGAGACATAGAGGAAGTCACAGTTTCACGCATTTAATTGAATGATTTTTAAGAAAAACGAATTTTGGGTTTATAAATTATATTTAAAGTTATATGTTTGTGATTTTAAGCCATGTAGGTAAGTTTCTGGTGTTTTTTCAAATACTGAAACTATAAATATGTGTATTAGTGCCTCGTAGGACTTAAAATACGGAATCTATCTTGAACCGTTAAGCTGTTGTCGAATGGTCCATCTATCCTCCCATTTGAGGATAGATGGACTAATACGAGGGAGGTGAGTCGGACCAATTTCTTTTTGTTTCAGTATAATGCCTAATAAGTACCTACGTAAGAGAAATGTTCCTGCTTGCTCTATCAATGGCCAATGCCGAATGAGCAGCGCAAGCAGGTTCAAAATCTCCTCAACCAAGTACCTTTGGTCGACAAAATCAACAAACCACTTCTGACAAATCAACAGCTACTGAAACTGTTACTCCCAGAAAAGCTCTGGATGAAGTTGTCCCTGTACCCATCATATCTATGGCTATAAAAAGGGTTCGTAAAAAATATCGGGAGTTATAACTTCACCCGAATTCATTGAGGAAAAGAAAAATAAAAGCGCAAAAACAAAACCGTGTTCCAATTTGGCAGTAAAAGCGATAAATAGAAAAAAAGCAAGAAATAATCAATGGAGCAAAACTTCATCTTCTGAAGAAGAAGCAGAGGATGTCACATTTGATGACGATTTCAGTGCGGATGAACATTTCAGTGCGTTGGCTGCAGTGATGATTATCGAATAACAAAAAAAAGATGAATGGTTACAGTGTCTTTTGAGCAAGCGCTGGATGCATAACACATATTACATTTACTTTTGTCAGAATTATAGCAACGTATCTTCTAAAAAAGGAAAGTAGTGATGTTCATCCTTGTTACCTCCTATGGTCCATCTCACCTCCATAGGGTAGGATAAATGGACCTTTGAGAAGTTTAAGATTTTTATACTTTTCGTTCGAATGATAAATATTCTTTTATTTGTTACTGTTCCAAAGAGGATACCAAAGTTAAGCTATTTTATGAACGAATTTGCAGATTTTTTCTCTGATTAATCAAGTGATTATATTGACTTTTGTAAAATATGGTCCATCTCTCCTCCCTTCACCCTACATATTTTTCTTCCTGCGTTCCAAAATGAGATGAAAATGATGTATCGCGTGAATACGACCAAGTTCCAAGAAAATGAGGTCTGTTGAGTAATAACAGTGATGACTTATGATTTTGGTTTTTTTCGGATTTGCGAATCACTTTTATCTCATTCCGGAACGCAGTATTAGTAGCCGCGCTCCACGTATGATCACGTGATGAAATAAAAGCGACCGAAGATCTTCGCGTTCGCCAGCTCTCCTGCTGCATGTGCATTTGGAACAATATTTGATTGTAAACGTTTACAAAAACATTGAATTGAATTAGATTTTAATACCATATTATTGAGAGTTACTGTTATGTGATGTTGAAATAAAAATTTGCTTCTTTTTTAAGTTCCTAAAATTCATTATTCAATTCTGTATATTCTGCATATTTTCGTGTATATTTTGCTTATTTTCGAGCATATTCTTAGCATTTTTTATGCGTATAACGACGTTTTTATGTTGTATATAGTCCGGTCTCTGATTATGAGTCCATAGACAGTTTCCTCACCATCTGATGTTCTGAAAGATCATTAATGGGAGAGCCAGACTTGGTTTCAGATTTTTTCGAATTTCGAAGGAATGTTAAGGAAAAGTTTGAATATGAGTGCGGTTTGTGATACAGAGGTAGTATAGACATAACTTCTTACCTTCTCGTAGCTTTTTTTGTTGATTTGTTTCTTTTAGGTGCTATTTAGAGATGACAAATGATATGAAATAAACAGAAATTTTGATTCAACAAAAGGAGCTTTCGATATTAATATCTCAGCTTATTCTTCAAACAAATTCAATAATTATTATACAAGTACTATCTTATGCAGGATGAGAGAGGTTTTGAACTTTAAACTGCAGATTCCTTTCTGTTCTCTAGTTTCAGAGCAGTTATATGAGAAAGGACCCCGCACATTTTGTATGGAAATTGGCTCCCGGGGATTTGGCTGAAAATTTGATATGATGTTCTACTAATCCTTCTGATCAAATGTCTAAATAGTCACGAAGCTGAAAAATGCATACTTCTAGGAGTTTTTAGTGATTTTTTGTATCCATTATGGCTTACGTATTATGGGAATTGGCTCCGGTGGATTTGGCTGAAAATTTGATATGATGTTCTACTAATCCTTCTGATCAATGTCTCCACAGTCACTAAGCTGAAAAATGCATACTTCTAGGAGTTTTTAACGATTTTTTGTATCCATTATGGCTTACGTATTACCGTTCACACAGAAATGTTTGAAAATATTTCGAATTGACAAAATCTGCTTTCAATAATCACGAAATATTTTCAAACATTTCTGTGTGAACGGTAATACGTAAGCCATAATGGATACAAAAAATCGCTAAAAACTCCTAGAAGTATGCATTTTTCAGCTTCGTGACTGTAAAGACATTTGATCAGAAGGATTAGTAGAACATCATATCAAATTTTCAGCCAAATCCACCGGGAGCCAATTCTCATACAAAATGCGCGGGGTCCTTTCGTCAAACCATTTCTCGAGAAAATGTGTAGATATCGTTAAATAAGCATTCTGAGCGATCGTTCTACTGAAACGAGTGGTAGGTACCAATATCGTTTTGCCCAAATGTCTGTAATTTTTTGACTTCGCCCTGAAAATAGTTTCAACCGATAGGTTTCGACTCCCTGCTGACGAATCCGTGGTCAAATTCAATTCTGTCCGTGGGGCCGTCCGGCCGCAAACACGAAAGTTTTCGAATGGATTGTCCTAGAGACTTGAAATTTTCAGGGTGAGTTGGGTTAAGTTAGTTGACCAGACAAATTTTACAGGGTGTGCCATGAAATATGGCCAATCAAAATTTTGGTTTCTCAATATCCCAGACAAAACGAAACCAATCAAAATGAAATATTGCGGCCGCATGCAAGATACTGAGAAAGAGCTTCCTGCAGAATTTCGTGGCAATAGTGTTAACAGAACTATAGAAAATTCAATTGGAATATTGAAAAGAAGAATCTTGAAATTTCCATAACAATATACCTACCCGATTCTGGTGAAATGCATTTTGTTAATGAAAATTAATTCACTGAGAGTTCATGCAAAATTTAAAAATGATGGCATTATCTGACCATTAAATTTTTTTTTTCTGTTTTTGATTTTTAACATATTCCATTTTATTATGATTTCCAGAATATAATTCTGATCGTAAGATCTTGCATTCATATACTAAGCGTGAATATCGAGTCCTATACAAAGTTTTGATGTAATAGCATTATTGCTCCATGAATGAACGATCGCTCAGAAGCACCTGCTCCGGGCTTTTTTCCAATATAAATTAACTTGATTCGATTTGTGTCGAATCATATTCTCTTTACAGAATTTTTCACACCATGTATGCGTTCTTTCACTTGGTCAAACATTTTCATTAGAAATCTCGATAATTTCATAATATCAATTACACACTCTGGCCAACAATTAGTGGATCTCATACCTATTTCTTTTAAAAGGCCACCCTTGCAATAACCCAATTCTTTTTTCCTGAAAATTTATTGTACACACACCAAACATAAAAACGAACTAATATAATTCTCGATAATACCCTTGAATCCTGTACTGAGCGTCAAGGTACTTTTAATACCAGTCCAAACAAATATATAAGTCAAGGTGTACCTAATAAGAACCAATAAAAACCACCATATCTCCGTTTTTATTTGTACCACAAACTCAGCGTATCTCTGGTCTGCTTCGACGCCAAGGTCAAGCCATTGACATTCAATAAAGCAGGAACTTAACCTTGTAGAGCGCGTCCTGAAAAAAGTGGGGGTCGTCACTTCCCTATCGGGTCAGAGCCAAGGGGTGGGTTGTCAAGAGGGTGGAAAAGAATTATGTCACCCTATTAGTTCCAGAAAAAGTGGGTGGTTATAATATTTTATATAGGAGGGGTTTAAAAAAATTGGAGGGGTGGTGACAGGATTTTTATTTCGACCTGGTGGGGTTGAAGAAGGTAGGGATGAAGAAATGGAAGGGGTTAACAACGGAAAAAGAGGGGTAGATAAGATTTGAACTCTTACATTGTGAAAAATTGTAATATGTAATGTTAGATGTTAGAACATCCGGCATAATAATATTTCATTAATTGCTGCACTCAAGTGGACATATATTTACAATCAATCGAATCAAACACATAGTTTTGTAATTATTGTGCGTAATTTGATTAGGTAATTTTAATTGTTCGATTGACGCTTCGAATATTTGGTTATATTTGGGTACCTGTACCTACCTACTCATTTTGTTCAATGAAAATTTTATGAATCGAATTAAGTACTTAATTATCATCAGGGAGATATCGGTTTTTTCTCGAATTTTTTCTGATAATGTACGATGTTGGAATGAAAAGTTATTTGAAAATTTCTTGAATATTCATCACAGAGTATTTGAGGCCTAAATAATTCGCAAAGAAATGGTTCGTGAATACAAATACGGTGCTTATAGCAAAATAATTGAGAGGACTAGTATTCCTTACACATTTTTTTACTGCGAATTCTTCCATTTGATTTAATTTTCCATTAATCATACGTTATATGTCTCGCAAAATTTCTCAATTATACAAACTACATATTTCATTTTGAAAAGTTCTTTTTCCTCATAATTTTCATTGAATCATTGAAGTTAGTAAGTATAAAAAATTGAAAAATCGCTCAAAAAAGATCAAATTACTGCTACATTGAAAACTAACGCTTAATATTGAAAATGTTCACTCGAAGTAAATTGAGTTAAAAAAAGTCGAATAAAAAATAGAGATTTTCACGCCTTACAGCTTTCAATACAGGATATGCATTTTTCAAACTATCGTAGCCAAAAATATGATTCCGTAAATTTAAAATGAATTTGACTTTATTCCAATTTTTAGCCATCATTTTGTTAATCACAATTTATAACCTGATTTTGTCCGATGATATCCAACTTCAAAGGTTTCCACGAAAAGTTGGCAAGGAGCTAAGCGTAACAGTTGAACATCTAATCTGACATAACGCGCCATCTAGAGGCGCAGACAATCAATTAGGTCTTTCTTGACTGAGGAAAATCGTTTTCCTTTCTCACGTGAGATGAAAGGAAATCTATTGTCTGAGCACGAACATTATTTTAATTTTTTCATGGAAATGTATCGTGAGCAAATCCACGAAAATAGATAGGCAGTATGAGGTTCAGAATTATAATGAGGTAAATATGAGAAAAAATTTTTTTAGAGTGAGCTACGGAAATTTTTTTTCGACTTCCGTTATTATGGTAAATTCACTGAAAAGATGGAGACAAAAGTTTCCGTCCCAATGATTTTTCTTAAAAAATATTCAATGAAAAATATAAAATTAATGCATGATACGAGCTACTTCTTCTACTATAAATTTAAAAAATATTCATATACACTTGAATAATATTGTATAATTTCAATAATATTCAGTAAGAATTCATTAATGAATAAACTTATTTTTTCAATAGTTATTTGGTGATTTTTCTGACCGTATATTAAATTTGAAGAATTGCTCAGATATATCTCACATATTGGCAACAAATTAATCTTTTTTTCTTATATCATATTTTTTCTTTCATTTAATCATTAATGGCATCAGTATTATTATATTTTTTGCGCTACGAAAACCTATATTGAAATTAGAACTTTTCAAATGAATGAAGTAATGATATATTTACCGTTCATTTCATCTACCTATAAAAAGTTGAATTCATTCAGTTCCTCCTACACTCATATTCACTGAACTTATCGTGTTTTCGAGCCAACGATGAAGAATTGCTAATAAATGATAAAAAATAAATAATAAAGAATACATCAGGTAAAATCCACCTAAGTACTGTAAAATTTTTTCAATTTAATTTTTTCTATCTTGCCATAAATTTCCACTAATATAAAAATTCATGATCTGAAGAAATTCAACAGTAATAATGATATTAAAGAAGTGAGAATTATCGAATTAAGACTCACTTCAGAATCCTTTCAGTACAAGCCACCTTAGCCATAAAAATTGTATAAACTAACGCAAGAAACAAGATACTTATTATCAAGGATATCCAGGACATCATGAGCATCCTAACAACCCTTACATAAACAAACAAAACCTCTGAGGTCACTGAGAACCCACCTGCAAAAACCCAGGTAAACAAACTACCAAAAACCGGCCGGGCCAGTTCCTTCAACATAAATTCCACCCAATTCCACCCCCATATACGACTGGTCACTGTTCTCCTTCTGAAATCATCCCTTAAAACGCCGTAGCTGCCTCCCCTATCTTCCCCGAGCGGTGGGGATGAGAAAAAATGAGAAGAAGCTTTTTTCTTGGCGATTAAAAGTAGAGGGGGAAAGGAATCACTCCTTATTTCCCCTGGAATCTCTCAGGGAACGCATGCGCGTAAGACGTAACTTCAAGAACGAAATCTAACGTTCTTTCGTCTCGCTCCTGAGCAGTTTACTTGGGTATTTCGTGCTCTGTTGCAACCCTTACTTGCGTAGGGGGTCCTTGTTCGATATGTTGCACTTGTATAGTGTCGTCTTCATCGTTCCTTATCAGTATTTTTGTTTCGTTTCACTCCCTCGCGTGAGTCTTGGGTATTTTCGTCTCCGTCAATGTGAATTGCTCCCTTAAATTCTTAGTTCGAAGGCGCTCTTTGCGACGTGAGGCGTCTTGTAGAATCCGTCGGTTTCTTAGTTATATCCTAACTTTCTTGGCGTCTAGTATCGTCGCGACGCTCTTCCATAGACGTACTTGCGAGTCACAAGTTCAAAGTTCCGAGATATTTTCAAAGTTCGAATTTTTGGTAGACGCCGGTTATAATTGTTCGGTTTCTTCGTATTTACGTGATAACGTTGTGGAAAAGGTGGAAATTTTCGGTGGATTATCGAATTGTGTTTGTGATTTTTCCGGATTTTGTGCAATATTTTCCGACTGTGAGTTTATAGATGTAGGAATTCTTCCTCTTTGATGTTCATCACTAGAAATTTTACCCATGGAAAAGCTATTCGAATTTCCTTCGAATTTGTCAGGAGTACAGTTAGAAAAATTTTCACCGGTGTTGACATTCAGTAAAAACCATCCAAAGAAATTATGCGGAAATACTAACGCATTCTACAAATTATTGAAAAATGTTGCTACAGCCTGAAGAAAAGCCTAATAATTATTTGAGTATTTCGAATAACTGACCATTTCTAAATGATGAAAAACTGATACCGGCAAGCTCAAACAGTTGAAGTTTTTGGCTAAATTTCAATATTATTTGCGAAGTGACTATTATCTAGAAAATTAGAAATATTTTGTTTACGAATCCCTCCATTTGGAAAATACGAGAAAATTTTTTTTACCGGCTGATATTTTCAATTTGTTTGATAATTAATTGCTTATTATTGTTTTCGTAGCATATTCAAACATTAATAATATTAAATTGTAAATTGTCATTCAACTAGAATGATTGAAAAACTGAAAGTATCTTCTATATAAATATATTGCTGAATTAATTTGTCTTAATTTTGGTAGTGGTATTTAAGCTTTCAAGATAACAGATTAACTCGATTACAAAATTGGGAAAATTATTGTTCCATTTTAATATCGGAGGTGTATTGTAGGAGATTGTGAATAAATCGGTTGATCAACTGACAAAAAATCCATTTGAACCAGTATTATTTCATATTGAATTATTTTTTATAGTCGGTAGGTGGATAAAAAGAAAGTTCACTTTGATAATTAATCTAGGAACATCGACTTAGATTGAAAAGAAACATACTGTGGATGCTTATATTGCCAAATAATTTTTTATACATGAAATGAAGTAATATTTACAAGTGGGGGAAATGAGATCAATTCTAGAATAATTCGTTCGAAATATAAACCATCGATGTTATCCGCCTCATTATTCAGTTGAATATCAAATAGACAATTATTGGAATATGATGAAAAAATTAGGAAAATATTTCTGCATAAATGAATTTTTGAATTTATACTATCCCAGAAACCCATTCAGTCAATAATATTAAAAAAATCCACACGTGGATATCAACACTATAGCAAGCATGTTGACAATTAAAAAACCAAAGACATTATTACTTACAATATTCTCAAAAAAAACTAGATATTTTTTTTTAATATCTGCTACTCTCATGGATTTAATATCCAAAATAGAACGAGTTTTATATCATTTGTAGAATGAACCTATGTACGAAGAATTAAAAAGCACAATAAACTTTACTGTATAAAAGCCTAAAGTCGAACTGAATTTTTATCATTAAAATCAAAATTGATTTTATCTCGAAAATTTGTTCGTACCTTCAAAATATAATGTCTTAGGAGAGCAATAAAATTGGTGTTATCATTATTATCTTATTCGAATGAGCTTTTTCTACCTTTTCTTCATAAATCAATACCGTATTCAGTTCAGTAAAAATTATTTAATGCCAACTATTTCCTTGTACAAAATATATATTATATACCCTGTTACAACACAAATTAATGACGTGATAAAACAACACGAATTTTTTTAAATATGCTTTAATTGATTTAACAACGGTACCGAGCAAACTTCATGGAAAACAACGAAAAAAACCGATGTTAATAGCGGGTTGAAGTTCGTTATTTTCGCTTTAAACATGATAAAACATGTACTTCCGTAAAGTCTTACGCGCAGTTCATTTACCCTTGATAATGTAACAATCAATTCTAATCGAATTAAATACTAACAATCAAGTTGTGTAACCCATGTTTTTTTCAAATTGTGGCATGAATTAAATTTATTTTAATTATATGATGATTTGGATGAAATAAATTGCTACATGGTGGTCTTTAATTTTCAGATTAACAACAACCCTATTCGGACCCTAAGTACATTGGTATTTAAAAGGGACCATACCATATACCAACAGTCGAAAGAAACACAGCTGTTGGTTAAAAAAAGAAAGACAAAGACAGACATAAAAGAGGTGATTATATCACCCCTGACGAAGCTCACTTCAAATCTAGACGCTTCACGAGTAACACGACTCTTGTCGTAGAAAAAGTGCAATACATAGTACAAAATTTCCTCGTTGTGAAGATCGTCACTGAGACGGCCTGAAAATAGGCCAAAATTCCGAAATTTTGGACAATTTTTCGAAAATCTTCAACACGGAGGAACACGCGCTCATCAACAATATCAAAGTCGAACATGAGAATCTTGTAGCGAAGTGGTTACAGAATTCATTCAAAATTCAAGAAAATACCGCCTTAGATTTAAGAGCGACGCCTCTGTCACTCCAAATACCGCCAATGACAGAGGTTAACAACAGGCCGGTCTACAAGATGAACAACGATTTTTGGAACCAGGCCAGAGGTCCTCCTCAGATGATGGCTCAGAACCTGAGCAATTCAAACCAGAACTCACCTGTGCCGGGTAGCGCCAACTCAATACCGGCTCATTCACCTTCTCAGCACAGCAACAGTTCTCAGAACCAAAACTACGTCATGTCTCAGAACCAAATGACAATGCAGCAGCAGCAACAACAGCAGCAGCAACAACAACAGACACAGAATCAGCCAACTCAGCAACAGCAAAATCAGCTGCAACAACCTAAGCAATCCAACACGCCTAACTCTCAACCGCAGACGCCTCAGAACTCACAAGCTGCTCAGCAAATGACGCCGAACAGTCAGATGTCTCAGCAGTCGAACAACCATCAGCCACAACCTCAGAATAACGGACAGAACCAACAGCTCACTCCTCAGATGGGCAGTCCGAATACTCAGCACCATAACTTACAGGCTGCGCATGCGCACGCTTTGGCTCAGCAGCACCTGGCGCAGATGACTCAGCACCATCTTGGTAGCGGGCAAAACTCGCCGGAGAAGTTGCATGAGAAGTTGGTCAACGACATACAGGTGAGATACTTTGATATTTCAATGTTTTTCAGTTTTTGGAGTTTGCTTTCGAGGAATGCCCTATTAACAAAAGTCATTGTTTATTTGTTTATCTGGCATTCGTCTTGAGGTTTTTATTTAATTTATTTAAGTTTTCTTTATGTTTTTTTTATTTCTGCGTAAACACCATGATATTGAAGAGTATATTCGCTTTGTGAAGTATTTTTGTTGACATATAAGATAAAATTAAGATTGAAACGATCGAAATGTTTAAAATACGGCCCTTGCAGTCTACAGAATCCTTAAAAAACGAAGAAACGGACTGGAGAAGCGCTAATTCTTAAATCTTCACTCGGACGGTAAATTTACGGGCTGACCGGTCCACAACTAGCATATGTCGGTAACATATGTTAAAATTAACCAGGCATAATGAATGGTAGCTAATAAAACGATCTCAGGATTTTTTTCGAATGATTGCTACCTTTTAAGGTATCAATTATTTTTTACAAACGTGAAAATTCGAAACTAGTAATTAGGGACAGGACGCTACTGACTTGCACGTTATTTGGTTCACGGTCTGCTCGGCAAAAAAAACTATATCCGTTTCAAAATTGTGGCCCTAAGAAAGGGGTCGTTGTAAAGATATCTGTAACATTTTCTAACGCCTGTCTTAAGGCGCCACCTAGGTGGCGACGTCTTGAACTAAACGGCGTGTTTCCGACGGCTGGTTTACTTTTGAAAACCACGTGGTTTGTTCAGCGTCTCCTCTTTAAGATGCGTCGGATTGTCAGGAAGTTTTCATAGTGCCAAAGTTCCAATTACTCTCATTGCATTAGGGGCGTTTTTTATAGTTTATACTATATTTTTTTCGTATAATTTACTTCTGTTTGGTCATGATTCGTTGGGATTTTTTTTTATTTCTCTTTTTTCATTTCTTTGGATTTTTTATGTTTCTATGTGCATGTTTCCTGTTGTGTGGTTTTGTGAACACTGAAAATCATTACTGGATGTTTCTATCATATGTCTTCTGTCGATTTTTCAAATCTTGATGAATCCAGATCATGGTTTTCACTTCAAACTTGTTTTTCCTGGTACTAATTCATTTGGAATAGTTGCTTTCCCAACTAACATTACCGGATATGAGTCTTCAAAGGAACACATCTTCATCTTCAATCAATGAAAGGACTCTGGAAGAATGCTGGAATACGCTGCAGCGAGTGAGTTGGATCTTGTTCAATCGTGTAGAGTACTCTTCCATGATCACTGCTAACTCCCCATCCTTCACCTCAAAAAAACCTAAAAATACTGAATAATAAACCAGTAAACAAAATTAATAACAATAATGAAAGATAAGAACACAGAGTGTCAATTATGACGGTTGACATTTGAGCTGTCGAATGTCAGTTGTGACAGTTAGTAATGCTCATTTTTGAGGTTAGAATTTGATGATGTAGTGATATACAAGTATTCTTGGGTTTTTCGGAAGATTTTGAGAATATTTTTGGGCTTCAAACAATCAGAATTAGACTCGAAAATATTCTGAATTCGTCAGATGATCTTTCAACCGTATCATGATTAAAGAACGATGGATATCGTAGCGTAAAAGCTGCAGTAGAAATCTTTTTTATAGCTCCCTCAAAAATGAATCTATGAATTCATTCGATTGAGATTTGAATAAGTTAATTTAATAGAGAATCCCAAGTTCCCTATTGACAATATTTTCTCACTGGAGTAAATAATCATCTAAAAATTCTACTTCAGGCTTCAAATTTGTACAAATTTCTGATTGTTCCGAACCTAATTTTAATTAGATGTGTGAGAAAAATTCAAATTTAAATGTGTACTGCATGTACCTACCCCTTGCCTTGCTTTTCCCCATTCAAGTTTTTTATATAGACATGTATTGGGGTATTGGAATTAAACATGTCAAACTAAAGGTGAGTATCGAACACACATATAAACACAACAACACACAAATAAAAAACAGAATATACATTAATCAATTCAATTAATTAAAAACAGTATCTTAATCATTCTACGTTCGATAACGACTTCCAATATTGTTAATTTTATTCGAATATCTGCAGAGAATCTGAAGTTAACAACTCAAGAACTATTAATTGCCAAATGGAAAAATTACCTTGTTAAAACATTCATAGTATTCATCGGTATTTGTATTTGGAAATATCCATATATAATAAATATAATGGATATAGTGTTGAAACTGTTTACAGCGACGTTTTATCGTCTATTATTTCTTCATTATTAATGAATATTTTCGATAAATGGGCGTTATTCTTTCGCAAGTAGGATGATTTTATTTGTTTATTCATTCGGCACTGGTCTCGAATCCAAAATGGCACAATTCTGATATCTGTCCTGGTCCAATGGTATTGTTGACTTTTTGTTACTGGTGATAACCTTGATGAAATCAATAATGACAGCAGATTATAAATGTTTTTGAAATTTCCGGAATTGAATACTTGCATAAACAAACGAATTGATGTATGCGTTCGTGTGGCAGCATCCATTATTAATTATATGTTAGTTATTTTTAATGAGTCTTTTGTTTTATTGTTTTTTTTCTTGTTTTTTTTTGTACACGATAATGAATTTCATGTCAATCAAACGGATAGTTGTGGCGATGTGAGTCTTTAATTGATTCGAAACTACATTTTTTCTGTCTCATTTAGAAATATACAAGATGTTTCAGAATACCGTTACAAAATTTTATGGTTCGATTTCTAGTGCATTTTGAAGTCCTTCGCAAATAAGGAAAGTTGGAATTGAAAGCAAAAATTATTGAACATTGCTAAAATAATAAGAAGGTTTAACGCGTAACATCACATTGCTAAAATATTTCAAACTAGGTAATTCAGGTACCTAGTGTCTTTTTCTTCGGCTAGAGAAAATACCGATTCCATCATTCGAATTCTTGAAGGAGAATATCCATTAAGGATAAGACTTAAGTCTGAAAAAATTGAAGATCTCACAATAAATTTCGTCTTTATTAAAATTATCTGCAAGCATTTGTGAAATTTTTTTTATGACTATTGCCTATATTTCTCAATTTTTTCCGCTTTTTCTCGAATTCTTTAAAGTCTAATTCGTGTAATGAGTGTTTTAACCCTCTCTGCATTAATTTAATATTTTGTTTTCTTATTCCATAAATTCCTGGATGTCATTTTTATGATTTCCAAGATATAAGATAGTCCATGTCAACGGAAAAAATTTCCGTATCCCCTTCGCTAGAGGCGATTTCCGCTAAGCACTTAAACTCGAAAATTTCGAAAAAAATCATCCGCCGGAGCAATAAAATACCAATTTACTATCGTTTTACGATTACTGAGAATCCTGTTTAGGAAGATATAAAAGATGAAGTTATAGCGATATAAAATATAACTTGGTTACAACTATACGGACAGTTCGAATCAAAAATAAAACGAACTGCAAAAACGATAAGGATCTAGAAGGCCTTTCACGCACACTACGATCCAGGGGTGTAGAGAGAGAGGGGTTATAAAGGGCATAAAGGTGGAACAAGGACAGACGTATAGCATGGGATGCAATTTTCTATGTTTGATACGCATATTTGTGCCAAGACGTACCAGTATAATGGAAAAGCGTTCGATATGTTGAAAAATGTTACATAGGAAAGTTATTTGTTGGGTTTTAGTCCATTTTTCATCGTTGAAGTTAACGTAGTTTGATATCGTGTGAGAAGCCCGGAGCCAATGAATTTTGGAGGGGGAGTTCACGCTAAATTATACAGGATGTGCTGAAAAAGTACTCCAAGGACATTCAGATTCATTTATTCAAAACTAAGATCGATAAAGAATAAAGATAGGTCCCAAGCGCGATTTGAGAATCAGGTACAAAGAAAATGTTGGTGTATGTTTTGAAATTTGAGAGGTCAATAATTGCAAAGTCGTGCTTTTTTGGGGGTATTGAAACGAAATGAAAACAATTTCTTTATGAACTGATATCAATAGGAATTCTTTTTTAGAAAAAAGTCGCTTCCACCTTATAAGTATAGGCGACAGTACATTATCCAACTAATTATAGGTTTACTGAATAAGAAAAACATAATTAAATGAATGCGTACTACCCATATCAACCTACGCAACTCAACTCAACTCTGCTATTTGTATACAATCATCTTTTTTACATGTCTGGCAAATAATACAGTTTTTTGGAAGTTTCTGTAGTAAATGAGCTTCACTATCATATTAAAATGTAGAATCAAGAAAACTGGCGCAAATATCTTGAAAATTTTGAGAATAAGTATTTATAAAAGGCAGTTGGAAAGAATAAACATGGATATATTTTCCTCATTTTTGCATCCGTTCGCATCTGACAGGGCCTATCTATGTAGATGATCTGAGATTCAATATCATTTTGAGACGAGCCAGGTATACAGGCTGATTCACCACAAAAACATGCTCGCAAATTCTTTTCCTGGAAATTGAATGATAAGCAAAAAGAGTAAACCAACAACGAAAAATTGTCAAATAACATATTAATTCACAAGTGAATCATTTGAGATAATTTTAGCTTGACCATAACGTTACCGCGAATGGGACAGACAAAAAAAAATTTAATATTCCAAAGTTTTTTGTTCAACTTTTATATCATCTAATACTATAAGTACTTTAAAATAGTTAATATTCCGATTATTGCTCGTAATAACAATTTCTAATGTACTATTAATTAATTATACTCTTCGCGCATTATGAAGAATATTAATCATTAGAACGTGAACTTCCATTTTTGCCGTTGACATAAATCAACAATACAATACACGAACAAATGAACAATATAATCAAACATCCATTCGATGTCGACGTAATGAAAATAAAGTTTTATTATTTTGTTGATGTTCCATGTCTTCTTGTTGATTTTTCTGATTAAATAAAGGTATTTGTCAGTTATTGTAGCGATAAAAATAAACAATGAATTACTTTGAATGGAAATACAGTACTGAAAAAGAAATAACATTGTTACGTAGGCACTAATACAAAATTAATTAAGTAGAAGTGATACAATTTCATCAAGTTATTAACTGACAAAGAAAATGATTAAAATTTTTCGAAGTCTATTATGATTTCTACCTGCTAATTCTTTATTTTATTGTCTTCACATTTAAGTGCGTTTCTTATCACTTTATAGATTATCAATATCAAACTTTATTACAGTCACCTCAAATTGTATGCAGTAATATTGGCGTTTAGTAATTAATTGAAATTTTGTGTTATCCGCTTTATTTTTATAATATCTAGTACAATATTTATTAGCGGATTGAGCATTCTGAATTATTTAATTATTTATTACTTCGTTCTTGAAATGAACAACTTACAGTCGTCAAATGAAAATAACAAATCCTCAACCTCTGAGTCAAAATTGTTCGCTCAAAAGCAGTTGGCATGAAGAACTGCCATCAAATAATAAGTGCCAAAATTCCCCTCACCCTTTGTTTGCACAAGCAGTAAATAAAGACGTGTTGAACTGTACCAAAATTTGATTTTCATACGTGAGTAGATACTGGAAAAATCTCCATTTCTGTTTTATTCAGAGAATTATTTTATTATCCTGACGCAATACATTAATGAAATTATACTTTTCAGGGGTTGAAACCGAAATTTATAGAAAGACTTTTCAGTCTTTCCCGTTTTCGAAATATTATTATCAATTTTTCATCCCCCAAATTTTTCATCCCCAGAATTCGCCAGGCAATAAAATTTTGGAATGGGACTTTTTAGGGGAAATGAAACTGGAATAAATAGTTGTTCAGAACACCTTTAAGTAATTCTTTTTTTCGATTTATGATTTTCAATTTTTCATCCCCAAAATTTTTTCATCCCCTAAATTTTTGACAGCAGAAAAACGTCCAAATGCGTCGAAATCGGTAGCAACTTCGACGCAATTTTCCGAATCCTTCATCCGTGAGATGCGTAAATCAGTTCACACAGAATTACGCCCAATCGAGGTACCGTAAGGGGTGCAAATTTTCGCCCTGGGCCACCCCGTCTAAAACCAATACTTATTGACACCCTCGTCCGATGAAAAAGTCCCCTATTCGTTCACCGCGTCGTTATTAAATATTGAATTGTGTCAATTTGTTTTCCAAAGGGGAGACGAAAAAAATGGAAGCGCATAATAAGGGTGAATAGGGGTATGTTCTCACAGCGACATCTAGCTTGCTCTCTTCGGCTATAAGCGTCTGTAATTTTTTGCTTTTATTCATGGAATTTTATGTGATGGCTTCGAATTGTTTCCGAGAACTATGTTTGGTAATTTCAACCCTTAATTTTCATCATGAGAAATGTCAAATGTACTCGATTTTATAACTTGGATTCAGTTGGAACTGACTGATAAGATACTTAAAATGATTTCTCCTAACTATACTAAATATTCAACCCTTAATCTCAACTACCCCAATTTGTATCTAAATTATTTTTTATGATTCTTAATTTTTTCTGAGAAAAAATGAATTGATTACAGTGAAGTACTGATTGGTTATTCATAAGAAAACTGTCGAATGTTATAAATTGGCAACAGTGCCACATTTGACGATTGCAAAATACAATGTTGCCAAATTTCAATGCTGATGCCAAATTCACGTGATTTTCATGATCATTTTACACCTCATCTTAGTATCATTACCGCCAAAATTGCATTCCCCACTTCTCTCATCTAAATGGAAAAGATCCCATAGAAAACGATTGTTTTCTTTTTCTTCCCTGCCAAGATGGCGCCCGTGCGATCGTTCCCGCCAGCCATCTCGCGAGTTTTAATAATATTCGTGTTTTCTGGTAATTTTCGAGAGGTTCATTTGGACATCGAATCATTCTAGAAACAACACAGAAGGTAAAATTATCCTTTACTGCCAATTTTCCAAATAATTTCCACCTAAATCCGAGTGAAATTGTTGCATCGACGAGGCTAGTGAGGCTTAAACATGAAATCGAGAACGATTTCCTGTAAACGAACGAAGAATTGGGTGAGCGTCCATCTTCGAATCATTGTTTTCGATAATTTCTTGGATTTGGGACAAGCTTTTTGTGGGTAGAGGGAAGCAGCATCAATATTTGATGTGATTTGGCTTATTTCTGTAATTTAGGTAGAACCATTGCTCTTTCGGCTAGAAAAAGGGTGTCATTTGACTTGCAGAACTGTTTTGTTTGCATTATCTGGGATATCAACTTTGTGCAACATTATTTTGGTACTCTTCTCCAGGTAGTATCTGTTTAAACAATTTCTAACCACAGGATTTCCTCAGGGAAGCATAACTCATTTATTTCACTGTGATATCTTGCTACTATTTTTGTGAAGGTGGTATAGAAAAAAGTAAAAGAAAAAGATAATAACAGAACAATACACAGGAGAAGAGTCCTTCAGGTAGCACTCAAGTATTTCTTTTTGTGTGTCAAGGCTATGTGGTGTTTGGGAAATGAAAAAGCCGAAGAACTTGAAAGAAGTGCATCAAGGTTAACACTTGCTGGGCCTTAGCCTTTCTGCCGGCTTGGGAAAGACCAATATAGGGCAGTTGTCCAGCAATCGGAGTTGAATAACAGAACAACTATCTGAAGAAAAGCTCCAATACATACTCAGGCCAAAAAGTTCATGATGATTTCTCCTAACCAAACCAGAAAGATCCTGAAGCAGTCACGAGCTGAGCTTCGGGTGATGGACTTCTGATGAGGCATTATCGGTACAAATATCATTTATCTGTATGTAAAAGTCAGCAGATGAAATTTGCTTTGTGGATCTGGAGTAGAAACCGTTGAAGAGTCCAGAGCAGGCTGGCCTCAGAACAACTCATATGGAGAAACCGTTCCTGAATACCCAAATGGTAAAGGTGAAGGCTACAAGGGAGGTTGTCGGTTTTATCAACGCCTTCGACGACCTTTTAGGTTTCCATGAATCTCGAAGGCTAACCTAGCGACCACGACGACAATTGTGATAATAATAATATTTCTGAACCAACAAATCCTAGCTCCTAACAAGATTCTTCCAGCAAAGAAGTGAGTGAAGGAATAGTTAGAGATGTAGAGAGAAGACCCATTGGCCACCGTTTAGGATTTTTGTTCTTGGCATCTTTTTTACTCATATAACCTATACACTAAGGAATATCCTTAATTACTCTGTTATTTGAAACGAAGAAGGCTTGATAGTCTTTAAACTCTTTGGTAAACCCTTCTGGAAAAGTAGACTCCTGAGAGGACTTCTCAGCTACTTAAGTTCATCTAGTACATACTCATATAGCAAATTCTGGGGCAGAACAACCTTATGAGTCCTCTTAAAAAGTGGTAATTTTATATTACCTCTTTAGACATTGTAAAAGCAAGAGAAAACGTGGATACAAATTTTGTATCTGAATGAATAGTTTAACCATAAAAACTTAAACAATATTTCGTGAGAATTTAACCATTTATTTATTTATTCTTTTGAATTGAGACCTAAAAAAATACAATACATGAAACAAAAAAGTCCCTAGCTGAGGTTGGTGCAAAACGGGGTACTATATTATTCTGGCGTATGATACCAGAGCACAGGAAAACCTCAGTAGAAAAAACCCTGCCTCGCCGTTCTTACAAAATTGAAACTTAAAACTATTCGAATGAATACCTATTCAGATATTCAGACACAAAATATTTAATTCTTGCTCTCGGGCCAGGAGGGTGTTTTAAACCAGGTCTGACCTTCCAAGTGATGATTTTTCGGATCTTCCGTTCTTCTAAGATCGCTACAGGACCCTACTGAAGGGTAATCATCTCCCATAGATACAGTGGTATTTCATCCTAAATATTGAATTCGATTTCGGAATAATGATGAAAAACGTGTGACAAACTTATGTCAATATGACATAATCATCAGAATAGGTTAGGTTAGGTCAGAATAGGTTTGAAAGATATCATTTCAGCGTTTAGTTAATATTACACATATGGCTGACCATTTTGCCGGTAGCTAACGCAAAAAATCAAACGATCAAGATGTCCAAAACTCTTGACGACAAGTCAACGCTTTCCTCACGCAACTGCGAAATAACGAACGTGCATACATGAGTCAGTTGTCATCGAGAGTGTCATTGTTTGAATATCGGATGCATTTACATCTGCACTCTATTTATAGAAATTGAACGAGGAGTCAAGTACGTTCATATATAACGAACGTTTTATTTTCATTGGCAAAATTGATATTTAACGGATTCGCCGAGGACAGTGAAGATTATCCGTTCATATCTGACGGTGTCAGGCGAGTCATTCAAGAAGATGCTCTTGGTGATGTGGCTTTAGTTTTTATGAGGATGCTAAGTGCTTAATTATACATATAATTATTCTCGATTTGTGCGGTTTGATGAGAATTATATAATACTTCCTGATTGCTGAATTTGTCTTTCTTTTGTAATTGAGCAGAGGTTACAGACCAGGGTATTTTTGGAATGTTAATTTTGAGATTAAGTTGAAGATTGGATGCTTAGGTTACTTCTGGTCATTCCCAAGATCTAAGTCGTTATTTCAAAATTAAATTAGATATTTTGCCTGAAATATCTTAGTTTGAAATTATGAGAATTTTATACAACATGACTCTGTAAGGTTCTTGGGTCCATAATTTCAGGTAATGAATTACTATCATTTGAAGAACCAAACCTATATGGGTTTTTCCCGAGGTTTTTCCATTAAATATTCCGTTATTTATGTGACTTTCTTGATGATGAAATATTCATTAATACATTATTTGGGCTATTTGCTTCATATTACTTCTTCTGTTAGCCTAAACTTCACCTCGCGAATAATAACTATCATTATACGCTCGTTGCATATATACTTTTATTAAATAGTTTCGAGATGTTCTCAGAACATTCAATATTGAATTATCGTTTCCTCATTTTGAACTAGGTCTTATAAGTAAGGACTTTTTTAAAATTTTCTTTTGAATATCTAAATGGAAGGAAATTAATTCCTTATTGAATAATAATTTCTGTAGCTTTGTCTATTGAAAAACCAATCATAACAGTTCAAAATGCCCCTGTTATCAAATCGGGAAAAATTCAACCTGAACCACGTCTTCAACACTTTCCTTCAGACACCAACCCTTGAAAACGTGAATTCCAAATTACCATAACTCGTTACGATATCAAAATTATGTAGACTTTCCCACGTAGATAGCAACATCCCTAAACGGGACTGTCGCATCCAGATCTTCCAAGGCTATAATTAAACCATCCTGAAGACAAAAACTGTGTACATTGCCCAATTTTTTCTTTCGTGAGAAGATTCCGTTTCCTCTTCCTCACCATCCCTCTTATTCAAATGAAACACTCATTCTTCTAGACAAGTTCCTATTCTTTTACCTGCCACCCCGATTTGCATGCGGATATAATTTGGGGTTAATTTTTTGCCTGAAACAATTGACAGTCGGTTGGGGTCCTGCGTCCCTTCGCCCTTCAAGGGTGGCCTAGAAATGATATGCATATGTGATTAATTTTTTAGCCGGTGGCTTCTGTTTGAACACTTTTTTTCGATAGAGAGTAAATGAAAAGATATTTGTGTTAAGTTTATTAAGTTTGGGTTGGGAAATTTTTCCGCTAGTCATCTTAGGGGTTGTTTTGAAACAGGTTTTGGTGATGTCATTTTCACACACTTTGTTCTAGGTCGGAAAAAAAATTTGAATGGAAAAATGAATGTCATCCAGAACGTTAGGATGATTTGAAAGTGTAGTTCGTTAGATGACAGTGCGAAAGCATTGCTCGAATATATTAATTTCTTGGATTACATAGTTACTTCAGAATGGAAAAGCACGTCAAATTGGACCATATTTTGGTATAAAAATTTTTAACCCAAAACGTATTTAATAATTCCATTAATGATGAACTTTCCAATGAATTTGACATGAACTAGTTTTTAATTCATAAAAAAAAATTGAGAAGGCAGAAAGCAAAGAGGTAGAAATACAATTTTAAATGATTTCGACAAATAGTGAAAATATCCCTTAAGAAATGGTATGCCTTATCGCATAAAACGAATTTCGTACAAGACATTGCACCTTGAATGCAAATTCCATGTTGAGAACATCCTCTAAAACTAAGTGAATTCTCTCTATAACGAAATATTCAAAGAACATCACTCTTTGAATGAGTATTGGTAAGAAGGTATAAGGGTTGGTTTTTTTCGAAATTTTTCCGGACGTACGTAATATATCCCGATCTTAAACTATATCATTACGGCGGGCAGAGAGATTCTTCTAAAACAGTTTCAAATACACTTCTGGCTGTTTGGTTTCAATCTAACCATTACGGTAGTGTGAAAGTTGTGCAAAAATGTCTAAAAGGAGATGCTTAAGTTTGAACGATAATCCTAAATTTATCAGTGAAGTCGATCGCGACATTGCCGATTATAGAAACAAATTTTCTGTATAACGAAATTTCTTTATAACGAATTTTTGCGGATTTAGCGCTTTCGTTATAGGAAAGTTTCACTGTTTTGGAGTTTTTTCGGAAATACGGTTGCTTTCCCTGAAAGATCATCAATTGCAACCTATGCACTTTTTGACTAATTTCGTCTGATCGTTGTAAGCACAATGAGTTTTCTGAATTTTAAAAGGAAAATATTTATCTCACTACCTCGATTTTCTCAGGCTTTAGAGAGCAGATTAATATTCGCTTAAAACTTGATAAACTCGGTCAGTTCTTTCCGACAGCGCATCTAATTTTCTATGCGGTTCTATCATGGTTTAGAAAACCATGGAAAATTCCGCGTACGCAAACCTTAACTGACCATTGTCGCAAAAACTACGTTGGCGTTGGTTCGAGATTTCGATTCTCTTTTTTTCTGTACCGCCTCGGGTCACTCGATTTTTCGTCCGTGGAGTGCTGAACCGGTTTTTTTACCGCGGTTTAGTCGAGGTGGCGTTGACTTTAAAACGCCGCGACCGTAGATCGTCGTCGTAGTAGGCCGTGCTCGCCACAGACATGAGATTTTAAGTTGAGCGGGTCAGTTTTACGTTTTTATTTATGATTTTTTTTATCGTCGTACGTACTAGCGTGGGCAAAAAAGTAGCGAAGAATGATGAAGCGAGTTCTTTGACTTTTTGAGGCGACGCGCGATCGGTCCGTCCGCATAGCCTGCTCGAAAAAAATGTAGATACCAATTTGAAAGCGTGATACCGGATTTTATCGGGATAATGGAGATTTTAAGGTCGTTGGACGGAAATATGTCCGTGCATATCTAGTAGACTGCGGATATTGTTGGGTTCTTTGAATGTCATTCTGAAACTTTTGCGGTTGCGGCACACCGATGGCTTACTGATGAAACAACTGAAATTCTCCAATTTTATCGAAATTGTTCCTACCAAAATCAGTTTATCTTACTTCAATATGTCAATCACAAAAAAAATTCCAACGTATTCAAATCCTGTTGTATCGGCAGCCATACACGAAATCAATCGAATAGGAAGAAAGACCACATGCTTCGAATAAAGACCATAGGATTTTATGGAGTGAAGCTTCAATAAGATCAAACGAAGAAAAACTGAAACTTAAAAATCGAAAGAAAAATCTTTCATGTCATGTTGATCCTCAAAAACCTCCGAAAAAGATCGAATGTAATGTTTGACAACTGCATAAACCGAAATTGAATAAAATGAGCAAAGGGATGCTAATATCCCGAATAATATTTCTATAATACCTAAATTACAGAAAAACAACGTATTCAAATCCGGTAATATCGGCGGCCATATGCGAAATCAAATGAATTGGAGAAACGATGCCGCTCGTACTTTGCCATAGACGCTCGAAACTAACTTCAAACACCACCGCTATCGTGAAATAAACTTTTTAATCCCCAACACGATCGAAGAACAATTTTCCCGAAGTAAACAATAAAACGACGTGGAAAGTCTTGACGGAAAATGCACCGTAATTTCCGACGTTAATATAAAACCTATCGACATGCGAAATAATAAAATTGTAACGTTACAGAACTAATAATTTGGAAATTTTTCGGCACAAATGACCTGCTGACACGCCAATCTCTCATTTTTATCTGGAGGTCCGATCGGAACGGCGTTTTGTATCCGATATTGAAATTTTCCGGCTTTTCGCGAATCCGGAAAATTGTTTTCCCGGCTCGGATTTTCGCGGATCCGATGTTATGAAAATTCCGCCCTGTGTGATTGTCACATCAGGAAGGGAAATACGTTATTAGGTCGATCTGGGAAATGTATCGAAGATTTTCTTTGTGGAATTTTCATTAAATTAGCTGGGGATTGAGCGATTTTTGATTTCGATGTTTTAATCACGGGAAATTTATGAAAGATGATATTATATTATGTAACGAACGTATAATGATAGCTATTATTTACGAGGTGAAGTTTCGGCCACGAGCCGTAGACGAGTGGCACAAATCACCGAGTGAATAACAGTCATTATACGCGAGTATAATATATTTTTGAATTTCTTGGAGATTTTAACATTTGGCGACCGTGACAAGACCCTTTTATGACAAGCGTGGAAAAAGTCAAGGTGATACATTTTTGGAGAACTGGTCATTGTATATTTTGTAATAAAAAAAGCTTAAAATGATATAATGAAAGTAGATTTGACTCTCGATTGACAAGGTATGCCAATATTTGTTAGTTGGAGTACTTTAGAATACTGAAGGAATACCAATTTGAAGAATATTATATCAAAGCTGAATCTATGAAGCATCTGAGAGCAGTGAATTATAATCTCATTATTCCCTTGTGATTATTGGGAATTATTAAGGCCGATCACAGAGACGTACAATGGACGGATTTTAAATTAGTCGTGGATAAATATATTTTCACTTCTAACCATTTATAGAGTTTTTTTCACATGTATTAGATTTTGAAAGCCATGCTTTTGAAAAAAATTCATTCTATGAAATGAAAGAATATCGATTTTCCTTATGAAATTTTCATTAAATTCTACGAATGGTATGGGATTTTCAAATTTTTTGTTACAATGAGTCAATTTTGAATTTGAAATATGCGTACGAATTCTTAGAATATTTATTCATGGTCCCCAACTATTATTAACTGTTTTTCGAAATAAACCATGATAAAAATTCCGATATAATGAACCATTGTATTGTGTTCAATTGCACTCGCTTTTATGTTTCGAATTTCTAATTTGGTTATTGTAATAGCAGCTGATATAGATGCATTTGCCACAAGAACACAATCGTATGAACTTTGCCTAACCTTCGGTAGTAAAATTAATTAAGAAAGCATTCGATAGAAACACGGTCCAAAATGCATATGATGCGAAAAATAATTTGCATGAAGAATGTGAAGAAATGAGGAAGCTACACTTCATTTTTTCATTTTTACGAATATATAAGATAATTTTCAGGATTTCGGTTAAATTTGATCCAAAATAATGTCTTTTTCGTAAGTACTTCTATCAGATCATAGCTTGTTCTACTTGAACGAGTGTTTCTAAAAAACTTTTTTGGTTTTCACTCCCAGTCTCTGATACAGAACTAATTTAAAAATTTTTAATTAAGATGAAATGCTCCTGCGAGAATCTTTGCACATATTTAATTTAATTCTGTTGGAATAGATCGTATTTGGAATGATTTGTTGAAGAAAGAAATGACAACAGGAAATTTCAAAATTAAATAAATCACCATCTCTATGTGTTGACAACTTTCAATGTCAATTAAATTACAAATGAGGAAACACACAATTCTGAAGATTTTACAAATTTGTCTGAAGAATATGTCTGATGTAGATACCGAAACGTTACATTATCCTTTTCATTGATTTCCTTTCTGAATTTTTACTGTTAGGCAAAAATTTTATCAAAACCAATTTGTTTCATGGAGAGAAAACCTAAAAAATTCTTAGAAATGCTGAATCCACCCAGATTATATTTAAATCGATATTTAAACGAGTGCTGTTTCTGTTCGCCAAATGTCTGTAATTTTCGAATTTTGAGCCGAATATGGTCTCAAACAATTGACTCCCTGATGACGAATCCGTGGTCAAATCCAATTCTCTCCGTGGGACCGTCTAGCCGTCCAATCGGCTGGCCGTTGGCACGATAACTTTCAGAGGGATTGTCCTAGAGACTAGAGATTTTCGAAGCGAGTTCGTTTCTCAAATGATGCGGTGTAGTTCGTTAACTAGCCAAATCGTACAGGGTTTTCCATAAAATATGGCCATTCAAAGTTTTTGTTCCTCAATATCTCAGACAAAACGGTCACATAAAAGTTGCCCATAATGAGCCTTATTTAAAATTTTCTAGCTATTGTGTTGACAAAACTGTAGAAAATGCAGTTAAAATATTGAAAAGAAGAATTTCTATATTTCCATAACAGGATATCCGATTCGAGTGAAATTCATTTCGTAAATGAAGATTGATATACTGAAAGTTCATGTAGAATTTCAAAACCATAGAATCAAATTTTCTTTAATTATTGATTTTCCCCACATTTCATTTTTTGAATAATTTCCAGAATTTGATTCCGATCGTGCTGAGATTTTGCATTTATATACTAAGCATGAATCTCAAGTCCTATACCAAAATTTTGAGGTAATAAATTTATTGCTCTACCAATAAACTAGCACTCAAAAGCACCTGCTCAGGGTTTTTCTTAATTAAAAAAAAATATTACTATGCATTGTGTTCATTCGATTCTTGTCTCAGGAATATTGGAAAAATACGCGCAAAACTAGTAGCGTTTGTTCATAGAGCATCAAAGAAAGTCTAACTGCACCCTGTATAAAGATGAACCTCCCCTAAAGAATGTTTCCAATTGAATCTGAAGCACTAGGTCAACGGGGCCGAAAAAGAATTCACGGAATGCTCAGCCCTGCAATTATGAAGGAAAAACTTCAATGAAAAACGGTCGATACTTCGGAAAAAGCCCATTAAGAATTCAGAAACACTTGACGGCAGCTTGTTTCTTAGGCCGAAAAAGGTGGTCCTTATTATGAATTTTTGAATGCGGACAAATTGAAACAAATTCTATAGAAAGAATAAGAGATGTGCAGAAGTTGAATAAGCCTCGGAATGGAAGATGGGAAATAAAAGAAAGAAGCACTTAGGGGATAACTCGATTATTGGGGAAAATCTGTGGTACTTAAGAGTTTGGAAAGGGGATGATTCGGGGATGAATCGACGGGGATGTACCTGTAAGGGATGATTTTTTCGGGGTGGATTTTTTCCACGAAATTTTCAATAATATGGAAAAATTTACTTCATAGGACGTTTAACATTTTTGTAAAGCAATTTAGTGTTGTGATTTCAGATACACGCAGTTTTCATTATTAAATTTGATTATTATATGTTGTTACTCGGAACTGTTATATCACAATTTTTTCTATAATATTTGTCGATTAAGTGATATAGATAATTATTCGGTCAACCAATATTTTTTTGTGTTAAACTCACCATAAGATATTCATGGAAATATTCGCGTGATTTAAATGAAAATTCGATTAATCGAAAGAAATAATATAAGATATTCATTCTTCTGCTACTTCTTTCAAAATTTCGAAACTTTTAACATGCTCCAGCACTTTTATCATAATTAACTATTGTTATTGGTTTCGAATAACACCCTAAGATTTCTTCTCAAAAATTTGAAATATTTGGAAAAACAGAAAAATATATTTATTTAATTCCATTTAGACGTTTGAAGACGACAATTTTCAACTCATGGCAACATGGGTAAGTTAGTGAATTAAAATTGTTTTTCTGTCTCGGGAGACAACATAACCACGAGCTGAAATCTAATTCTTTTTATTTCCTTGTATAATAAATAACTATTTCTGTCGACCTCAAAACAGAAGGTGATTTTAATGTGTACGAAATTGAATTTTAATTATTCATTTGAAGAAATCTGTTAACAAAAATCATACAAAATTAATTAATGACCCATTTTAATGTTCAATTTATGCTATTTTGATGTGTAATCCTCATGGCAACCGTACACAAAGTATTCAGAAGCACTAAGAAAAATATCAAAACTCTACTGGAACATAGAAATTTCATTATATCGAATGTATGCCTTGTGCGAAACAAGAATGTATTTCAATCAAGAATTTATGCACAATTCATATTGAGGTAGTCGGAAAAATCTTGTAACAACTCGGTTATTAATCTAGCGACTAATGGTCTCGAACTATTAACACGTTCTCTCCGCTCACGCGTTAAAATATCTTAATCATTAGTCGCTGTCTTTAATTACCTAGTTAATTAAATAACTATTTAATATTATGCATTGGAACTCTTTTCTCACAATTTTATCTATCACATCTGTAAAATAATTGATACAACAAATTATTCTGTCGACCAGCATTTTTCGATGCAAAAATCACCAAATGATATTTATGGAAATATTAGATTTTTAAATGAAAATTCAGTGAATTCAGGAAAATAATAAATAATATTCATTCTTTCATTATAGTTCATTTGAAAACTTTCGAAAATTCTTGATATGCCTTAGCACTAGCTATTTTCATTTCAGATCTGCATTTATTCAGGTTTTTGATATGGCATAATTGAATTTCATGAAAATAAAAAAAGTTTCATTTGAAAAATATGGAACGCTTCAATTTTAATGAATATATTTATATTCATTTCGATGATAGCTATCAGTTATTTATCAGCAAGTGGTAAAATAGGTTCTTCTCCAATAGTCATTCCATTCGTAAAAAAAACATCTGAGCTGAACATCCATTAAGGATTTCCACGAATAAATGTCCCATCAAATTGAGCAATTATCACATCCATTTCCTGACCTGGATCTCCACCCAAAACTGCAAACATTCAGCCTGAAACGCACACTTCGATAAAATCATAAAAGCAAATCTTGTTCAACGTTTTACCCTTGACTGTTCCCCCTCTTCAAAAAAACATCTGAAATCCAGGGTTTCATTTGTTTGCAAGGCCGCCTTCGACTTACTCACTCGAACATTGCGCTGTACCACAGAAAAAGCAACTTGCAACTAACAAGTGCATTCAATTTACCTAACATGATATTCTGTGTTGTTTACGAAGTATTTCGCGCATTTCTAGCCGATTAAGATCCAAACGACGCTCTTTTTTTCGTTTTTAATGTCGCGGGTGACAGTCTAGTGTGCCGTGACCAACTGCCAATAGAAATCGAGGGTTATGAACGTATGAGTTTTCCCATGGATTTTTTTGGAATTCCGTGACCGTTTTCTGTGAATGTGACGTAAATGTAAGGGATTTCTATGGTGCTTCGATAGATGACAATCAAAATGATGGAAAATGACCCCACGGTATGTACCACTCGACTTTTTTGCGGAACAACCCTATATCTGATAACTTCGAGGTCATAACCTTATAACTCATGCCTCTGTTATCATGACTTGTCTTTTTTCTATCATTATCGTAAATACGCTATCTTTTTCCCTTTTATCTATTTTTTTACAGCTGAACTTTTCACAATTTAATTATATTCTACAATTCGCATTCAATAATTATTTACATATTTATACTTCACACATTACGCACAATTTTAATGGAAATGGAAAACGTGCTCAAGTTGTTGATATTTCGTGCGAATTTGAATTATACAGTGTTGTCATGTTAGACTGGGACAGATGAAAATGAACAATGAATTCCAAAAATGCGAATAATAATCAGGATCATAAATAGAATTTTCAAACGTCATTTTTACCTACGCACTTTCATCAATAGGTTAGTGGTGACGTCATGACTTCTGACATTTGCAAATTTGATTTCTTCATCATTGCAATGTTTGTGAATATTTTCTCGAGAACAAGCATGACGGGATTATTTGAATATTTAGAAAATTTAGCACGTGTTTTTCTCGGAATTAGAAGAAGAAAATGTTATAGGGTCACCATATACCTATTTCTATGTATGAAATAAGCGCGAAATAATCTCAGCAAAAAACTCTGACTCCTCCCAACAGTATTGCGATATTTGATTTTTTCACGAAACCAACAGAAATATTTACATCAAAGCGCTTTTATTTGAGTTCATTCGGATGAATATCTTGAAATCACATCTAAAAAACAAAAACAGACACGAAAAAATCAAAAAGAAGTAATAAGTAGGACAGATATTCATTTCGAAATGTAAAAACCAATATTGAGAAAAGAAGAAATCATTTTTCTTCTACACATAATGTTTGATTGATAAAGTTGGTTTAGAGCACGAAATCTTCACAAAAATGTTCAATATTGATTAAGAAAGCCATAGAATCGAACACAGTAGGTTCAGAAGAGTTACACAGAGACAGAACCAGTAATAGTAGTAGACATTTGTGAAGATGGTTCATATCGGTTCTTATCATCATTGCATCACCCTGTATACCTAATTGGCATCCTCTGCCAGCACCATCTTTCACCTCCCATTACTTATTACCCTGGTATCTATGGCTCTTTTCCATCAAAATGATTATAACTAAGCATCCTCAGTACAGCCTTCCTGCTAAAACCAATTTGCTTATAGCGTAGAATGCGGTAAAAGCCAAGAATATGGTAGTTTATAGTGGTCAGGTCAAGTCTGTTATAAACCCGAGCCATGGCTAGTTATTTTTGCGGCCATCATATTAAAAAGAAGAAAAAGAAGAAGGCAATAACTCGCCTACTTGGTCGCACATCATCTAACGGACACAGAAATATACTTTATGGCGTACTGCGCTTAGGACTATATTTGATAGAGTTTAATAAGTGTAGAACTGCCTTGGAATGCGCCTCTATGCCTTCGTACAACCAGGATTTTTCTTCTTCTTGATTAAAAGTGGTAATTATATTTGATTGGGTATCTCTCTGACGGTATTTTACAAGATGGATGATACCAGGGAAAAACTGGTAATATTACGATGAGTCTCTATGATTAAAGGGGTTTAAAGACTTCAACACAGAAAACTGTTTATGAATCACAGACAATTAAACCACAAACCAAAAAAAATACCAAGCAATAATTCTCATTTCTCCACAATTTTATCATCGATGTGATTTCTCTCATCGATTTGTGCCAATATAATAAGCCATAAAACAAGAGTCTTTCGGTCTTCAAGTTATTTTTTTGTCTGGTACGTCTCTTGCAATATCGCGAAGGCATCTTATCGATAATGCGCAAAAACATTAACCATTTGAACTTTTTATTGCCGATCGTAAAGTTGCGTGGTGCCATAACAATAGTTTTCTACGATAATCGTGAAAAATAAATGCATACTTTCATGAGCTGTGGATGGATAAGAAGTTACTGACCTAACGCAATACAACCAGACAACCAGTCTTATTATACAGGAGTGTGCGTTACGTCATTTTAATGCATTGACACTGAATGAAATCGTAAATTTTTCACCTTAAAAGAATAACGACACACGCTTTACATATTTTTCTCTGAAAATATACATAATTTCAACTGCTGCGTTTTTCAATCAACAATTTTTTTTTCCGTGTGTTTCTATGGTTTCAACTGCTTTTCTGCTGACCTAGCATTATTAGAATACAACAGGATCGTGCAAGATTTACCACTATAAATAATTCAATGAAAGTTTGACTCTACCAAGATACAGAACCAATAACAACTTTACAAACTGAACCGAATTCACCCTGAAAATCTCTAGGACACTCCCTTCCAAAGTTATCATGCTAACAGACAGTCGGACGGCGAATTCATCATCAGGAAGCCAAACCCTATCGTTTGAGACTTTTTTCGCCTCAAAATTCGTAAATAACAGACATCTGGACAAAACGATATAGCACTCGTTTAAGTAAAACGTGCGCCCAAAAATGTATTTCACCAAAGAGTTTAAAATCCTGGAAGAAATATATCGTAGACTTCTTTATTCATGTTTTAATGATAGAATGTGTCTAAATGTTAAATCTTTATTAAGTTTCTTAATCCATAGATTTCAACTGCATCTTCAGAATAAAACCTTTCTGTTAGCCTTAATTTCCCTTATGGATTCCAATACAAGCTAACCCAACCTAACCTCAACTCGCGTCATAGAAATTCCTTTGACATCCTCCTCTAAAACATCTCATTCTTCAGCTCCTAGTTGCATAAATATTCAACACCACAACCTCCGTATCCATTCATGAACTACCCTTCATTAAAATTTCGAATCAATCTTCCAGACGACGCCAAAAAAACCCATCAAAAAGTCGGACAAACGCGTCCAACGTCTCTTAATGTCACAAATGATGTCCTTTACGTCACAAACCTGTCACAAGTCGACGGAATATGAAATCTACGACGTGCCTGTCTATGGATACGATCGTTATTTCTATAACTTGTACGACACCTTTTTATGACTACGTTCCATATAGGTTAGGATCGAGAACGTGTTTCATTTGTTTCGAGTTCGGCGTCTAGATGGCTTTGCAATTATCTTCATTATAGGAGAATTCGCGAACGGCTTCCTTTTGCTGTGTCACTGGTATTTTTATTAGGCGCTCTGTCGTTTGATCATTCTGGGAAATGTTATTACAGGTTTTTCCGATATACTTTTTTCTCCTCATGTCGTACCAGATACACCCTACCGGACATAGGTACATATATGCCTTCAATCTTGTCTTCATCAAACTAAAATAATTCTATAGTTGCTATCCGGCTCGAAGGACCAACCAAACAGTTGTAGCTGAAAAAGAGATTTGTTTTCTATGTTCGCATCACAACATCAACAACTTGAACGCGTTGTTCTATCGTGTAAAAAGCCATTTTTATAAATATCATAAGGCGTTTTTAGATACTTACTCGGGTTAACTCGATCGCCAAACTTCGTGTTCCTTTACCTAACTCGAACATCCAACCCGTGTGATATCAACTCGATCACTGACTCAGGTTGATCTATCGTAACCCTTAACAAGAGCAGGGTCGTAGAGTCACCGCATGCGTACTGCAGTTCAATTTTGTATTCGAAAAAGGCAAGAATAAGTCTTCTACTCCTTTCTCAGTAATTTCATGTATTCTATTCCTAAAAATTATGGAAAGAAAAGAGAATTTGGCTCGGTGTAAAATGTGTGGTTCCTTGAGCCAAGAAAATCATGTGAAACATCTTCTTCATACTTTGTATGCAGATCTTTCTGCGTTAAAGTTCAAGCCTTCCTTACTTCTTTAACATAGGTACTCAAAGAAAACTTTGAACATGCGAGGGCACACCAGAAATTATAAGAAAGATTTTACAGAAGCCAATAAATCCAAGCAAAGCTAAAGACAATCAGTAAATAAACTGGAACTGAATCAATAGATTCTCTACTTCTTCAACATAAGTACTCAAAAATAACATTAAACATGGAAGGGCACACCAGAAATTATAACAAATATTACACAAAAGCCAATAAATGCAAGCAAAGCTACAGACAATTCGAAAATAAACTGCGACCGAAAAAATAAAACCATAAAATTTTGGTAATATTATTGATACGACTGTCACTTCAAATCCTAAACCTCATGTGTTCGTAAACTTAGAATCCGAATCCGTGATCCGAGTAGATCCCTCACGTGACCCAATGGATGGAGTTAGTAACCCTGAGTAAGTTTCCGAAAACGCCTATACATCACAAAATGTCAAAATACATAGACGAATTCAGTGCGAAATCTATATTCTATTCATTCTTAAAAAAAGCGCAATTCGAAATACCCTCTATCAACGAATCATAGAGAATTGTTTTCATCTCGTGAACTGAGTTGAATATGAAAGTTGAACAACGTTTTTGTGATCGAGCGTATGCATTAAGTGGGATAGGTCAAGGAACTGGTATCACTGCAGCATTTTTATCGGTCATAAGCATTTCAATAACATTATATGTGGTTGTAAAAATCCACATACGTTCAAGGACTGGCTGCATCATTGAGGAAGTTTATGTACCTTTACTTTGTACGTGGGTCAATCAAGAAAAAGAAAAACGAAAGTTGAAAAATTTGGGAAAAGCCCTGATCAGGTACTCTTTCATTGATATTACTTCTAAATTTTATGTAGGACTTGAGGTTCATGCTTAGTATTGTATAAATGCACCAGGAATTATATTCTGGAACCTACTCAAAAAGTGAAATATGCAGAAAATCAATAGTTAAAAAAATGCGATCCTCTTGAAATTCTGCATGGACATTCAGTATATAAATCTTCATTCACAAAATGAATTTTATGCGAATTGGATATCTCGTTATGGAAATATGAAGATTCTTCTTTTGAATATTTCAGTTGAATTTTATATGGTTCTGTTGATATTATGGCCACAAAATTTTGCACTTGGTTTATTCTGAGCATCTTGCATGTGGCCGCAAAATTTCATTTCGATTGATTTCTTTCTGTTCAAGATATTGAGGACAAAAATTTTGAATGGCCATATTTTATGAAACACCCTTTACGATTTGGATGGTTAACGAACTTAGGCGCAGCATTTGGGAACCGAACTCACCCTGAAACTCTCAAGTCTCTAGGACAATCCCTTCGAAAGTTATCGGACAGAATTTAATTCAACCACAGATTCGTCATCAGGGAGTCGAACCCTATCGTTTGAGTACATTTTCGACTCAAAATTCGAAAATTACAGAAATGGTATAGCCGGAATTCATTCGTAAATCTGCCCCTGTGGCCCTTTCTATTCAAATTGAGAAGATCGATTAGGCATTGAATGAAAATAATTCAGCCAACTTTTCAGCTTTTTATCTTTAGCCATTTTTGAGATTTCTGTAAAAACACTTATTTCGATCTTATTTTTTTTTCTCGTGTGAAATCCATAATTTTCGAATGGTGATTTTATCTCTCGATTCTTTTCTATTAAAGGTATAGACGTTTACTTTTTTATGAATTTCAGCTGAAAAATCAGTTTTTAGAAAAAAATAAATAGAAATATAGTCATTTGTTTTTCGGTGTTCGGTGTCTAACGCCATTTTTTGACATAAAATGTCTTCTTTGGTCCTTTATACCTTGGAATATTTTTTCTCTTTTTAAAAATTGGTGGAACGTCTTGAAAAAAAATTAAAATTAAGTTTGAATTTTGGGATTCACCAGATATCCATCAAATTATGGTGCCGTTGTATTCGTATTGGCTCCCTGAACATTATCAGTGAAAAAAAAACCATTGACGATCTGTCTTAGATTGGAAGGTATGGGCCCCCAAAGTCCGAAAAATATCTCACCTTAAAGTAACTTTTCTCACTACAAAAACACTGAATTACCGCCTGTTTGAGTTTAAATTCTCTCTGAACATTTTTGCTTTGATCCATTTTCTCAAATGTATTCGATAATGATTGCAAAAACATCAAAACCATTCGAAAATTTCAGTTTCCACAAGAAAAAAAAATAAAATCGAAAAAAGTGTTTTTTATAGAAATCTCAAAAATGGCTAGAGATAAAATGCTGAAAAGTTTTCTGAATTATTTTCATTCAATGCCTAATCAATCCCATCAATATGAATCGAAATGGCCTTTGAAACCCTGCTATATCCTTTGGGCAAAACTATGAAGCACTCGTTTAAGTAGCACGAGCCCTCCAAAATGAGAATTTACACACTAGATTTACCTCAAGATACATGGAATATAAAAGCATGAGCAAAACAATATTGTGAGTGTTGATGTCACAAACAGAGTTAAGCAGCCCTTATTAACTTACCTATTTATTTCGCTATGAAAAAATCATTGTAATGCTAGGTTGTGACATCTTCGTATTTTGGAATAAAAGTAGTAGGAATACAAAAAATTTATGATAAGGGCAGTGTGACAAACCCACCGGATTCATCACGAATTCTTCGCTTGAATGTATTAATGGATGGTTCGATCTACAAAAAGGTGTTCCCCGTCTCCTTTACTCCATCAGTGTGGCCAACCACATAGACTCGATGTTTCGAAATTCCCATTATCTGAGAAATAATAAATCAGAAATCAATTTTTAGCGGAAAATAAACGTGCACTGCCAGTGGGCCTCCGCTTTGATACAATATTTCATTATTTATTATTTATCGGTTGGTCTTGTCTATTTTGTTGGTCAGCCACAGAGTTTTTCCCACGTATTTATAAATGGCGCCAGTTGATCGATCCTTATGATTATTCATGTGACAAAAAGGTCGAAACATCGAAATAATTGAACAGCTCCGGATTTTCATTGTTCGCCATGAAAAATGCATAAACAAGCCAATTAATATGCTATTAGATGAATGGCTATTTTATTTAAAGCGACACCTGGCATGTTGCATTGGAACTAAAAAATCGGTTGGGTGTACAAAGTGGATTTTTGTGTAATTCCAGTAAAAAATTGATTTCCCAGATTGGCAACCTTCACGCATATTTTTCAGCGAATTTACAACTTCGTACGAAAAATACATTCTGGTTTTACATCACCTACATGAAAAATACATCAGACATGATAAATTGATTGAATACATCATGAAATGTTCAATCATTTTCCTCTTTTTTTCTTGAATATTTTACTGAAATAGATGTTTCAAAATGTTTTTACTATGCCAAATCTATTAATGTGTGCATCTCTCGAGTGCATATACGAGGATATACAGGGTGTTCCGGAAAATAAGGGAAATCTCTCGGATTAAGATAGAACATAAAAAATAAGATGACAAGTTCCCATAATTTTTTTCCTACTGGCTCTCCCTACGAAGATACGACCTCCTAAATGACGCCTCTGGAAATTCATTTCAGTGGAATAAATTTCAATTACTTACTTCTTTCATTATTTTTTTCGAAAACGGTTTATTTTATCGACACTGAGCAAGAGTACCTTTTCTTTAGCTAAATTTTCAAAATTAGCTTTTTTTAGCATCTTATCATACAGGGTGTTGAAAATGTAAGTATTAAAATGTACAACCCAGTCCGCCTCTGGTAAACTGAACAAGCTAATTGAAATTTGAGTGCGGTGATTTAAGAGGTCCTAAATACTATTAATCATATCAAATTTTCATCAAATTATATCGGGTAGTTTGAAACTTATTCCACTAAAATGGATTTCCAATGGCGTCATTTAAGAGGTCGTATCTTCGTAGGGAGGGCCGCTAGGAAAAAAATTATTATTGTCATCTTCAT
This sequence comes from Propylea japonica, assembly GCA_013421045.1. Lineage (NCBI taxonomy): Eukaryota > Metazoa > Arthropoda > Insecta > Coleoptera > Coccinellidae > Propylea > Propylea japonica. The sequence goes on from CM024242.1 coordinate 85,066,159, forward strand.
TTTTTATGTTTCATCTGAATCCGAGAGATTTTCCACATTTTCTGGGACACCCTGTATGAAAAAATTCTTATCCCAACATTGAAACAAACAAAATTTCATTGTGAAAATAATTCATTACTCAAAATATTCACCTTTTCATTGGATACATTTATTACTGCGTTCCTGCAACGTCTCTAAACGTTTCTAACCTGTAATGAGATTTGTGTGATGGTACGTTGTTCTGCAAAAACCAAACAATTTTTTATAGTTTTCCGCGTCTTTTTTCTTTAATTTTTTCCCGGAGAGTGGTCAGTAATGTCGAATAGTAATCTTCAATTATTGTTCCACCCTCATCTGAAAAATCAATTATGATTACTCCATAGCAATCCTGAAAAACCGAAGCAAGAACTTTTCCAGTAGATTTTTGGACACAAAAATTCTTGGGGCACAGTGTCGCCATTCCATCGATTGTTGCTTTGTTGTGTGCATTTTCTCAAGTGGTTATAAATAAAATTGATATGAAAAAATAGGCCTTTCATGCCAGGAGTCGATTTGCGTTAGTCTACTGGGTGTTCCACTACCTCTGACACGCCACTTAATCTATTATCCTGACTGGGGAAGCCATTACGCGAGATTATTGTTTTACATCGTTTGTTTCGCAGTTGAGATTGTTTAGAACACAATATTATAGTTATTTGTGAGGAATGACGGTCAATTAGTGGCATAAGAGGGTCATAAAGTCCCAGTAGGTGTTCCGTGTAGAGATTTTTCAGTTTCCGTGTTGGTATGAATCATGACGTTGACAGGCCTCGATCACAGACTGATAATATATCGTACCTATCGACCGTTACTTATTTGTTTCCGCAAGCTGGAAATCAAACCTCAATATTAGCTTTGAATGGTTGATATAAGTTCTGTGTTCTCTAGATGGTTAACTATGGTTTGCAGTGTTTCCAATAGTGAAAAATAAATTCGTATCTGTCAAAGTGTCCCCCTATATACTCCGTTCGAATATTATTGAGCTCAAAGTAGGCCTTTGTTTATTTATCTTAGGTTGGCAGTATTTACTGTCATAATTGTCATATTATTACTCCAGATAGATCTTGATTCGTTTTGAGCATACAATGTTTAAGTTCGTCACATAATGTTTGCTGCTGAACTTTTTCTTTATTTGACTCTGTTCATTCGCACTTCTATTGACTAAGGAAACTTATAATTCTCGAATACATTTACGAAACCATTAGTTTACATTTTTCATTTTTATTCAAACATGTAGTCAATCGGTAGGTAATGTAAAATTTAAATCTTCTGTCGTTATGTATTTAGAACTGTCTGAATTGCGTTATTAATTTGTGAATTTTCAGATGTAAATTGACATTGTGAAAAATCCGTGATTTATGCAACTTTTTCGTGATATTGACGATATTGCGTATCAATCTGGCAAGAAAATAAACAATATAACCTTAAATTTTAATATACACAGTGCAATATACCAAATTGCCATGGCCAACCGACAGCTCAAACATACGCGAACGGACTATACTATAGGTTTGAGCTAGTGGATTATCGAATGAAATACACAACTATGTCCGACTTTGTAAAGTTATAGAACTTGTCCTTATCTATTCTGGTGCCCGTACAAGTTATTAGGTATAAACAAGAATCAAAAGAGGCAGTAACATAGTAATTAACTGAAATCCTAGAGCTTCATCTAAGAGTTGGGTACCGTTATACGCGAACGAACTCCATTGCCATTTTTTAAAATTCTCTCGCATACGTCTTTCCTTTACGGAATAAAATGTATAGCTTCCGGTCAAACGAACCTCTAACTACAAATAAATTGTGGACAAATTCATCGATAATGATTCTTTCTCGACCTCTTTCCCACACTTACCAATAATAAAAATGGAAAACTGGCTTAAGAGCTGGTAATAATATGCAATGGTTTTTTCGTATCGGAATTACCATGAAAATAACTTCTTCTTGATTTAGATTCCTAATGTTGGCTACTAGATGAAACCAGACGAGTTCTGTGAGCTTAATGAGCACAGAACGATGCCTTATGTTTCTATGCCTGAATGAGCAGCTAATTGACGTTTGTCATGTCTGTGACTTACAATATGGCGGATCGGTATCGAGACGTTTCCCACGCAGTTGGATCCGGATCGATAGGAGGATTTTCTATGGAATTCTCACCGAAATATGCTTCGATTCTTTTTCTTCTTCGACTTGGTCTGGTTATCTATCAATCTTGCGAAAGACGCACGCCCTCGGTGTGAGATATGTGGAGAAGACATAATGTCCAGTCTATTATCATGTAAATTGAAAGTACACGTAGATGAAAATAAGTTTGAAAGAGTATCTACGAAGACTTATGCAGAGAAAGTCTTAAAACCAGAATATAGACACATCAGGGCCGTAGCAGGTTTCTTGTAACACATATTTTTATGTGTTTTCTGTTTGTACTTCTCAACAATATTTGTGTTTTTGACGACAACAGTAAGGTTTTTTCGTGAATGTCTGGAAAAATGGAGGCCATGGCTTTTCCTCTCAATCCACAAAATTTCACCTATCACTAAAAGCCATCTGTTGATCTATTATATTTTTTATGCGAGCTTTTTTCATCACAAACTTCTAGTTTTTGTTTATTTTTCAAAACTTAGATTCTATATTCATTCACATAGAAAAAGAGAGAATGCACAAATATTCATAAAGGTTGTTGGTTTCAAAATCAATTCGAGTTGATTTGTTTCATAATTTTAAAAATTAAATAATTATCCGCAATTACAAAAAAAAATTGATAAACAATTTCAAATGCATATCAATTTTTGGAATCTCATTAATTTCATACGAAATTTCGTAATATAATGACTTTACAAAATGGATAATATAAAATAATAATTTGCTTATTGCGTCTTTGTCGCAAATATTTAATTATTTGAATTGCTATTTGTGTTTTTGCCGTTATATCATAATTTCTATGGATAAATCACTGGCGTTCACGAAGTGCTGGGAATAATATTTTCTTAGATCTATGGATTCAATTATTTCAATTTGGATTTGTGTTTTTCCCATGAAATCATAACTTTTATGGATGAATCACTTGGCTTCCTCTCTATAATTTTATATTTTATAGTTATTTTTCATTATTTTATGTTGGTACTGTTATCCCTCAATATATTGATACCGAAAGGTATTAAGCCAACAATAATTTTTCAATGCAAAAATCACTGAATTTCAATAGAAGTTCAGTGAATTCAAGACAAATATTTCTGATACCTACAGAGGGCTCATTCTAACTCAATTTTGTTGAAAACTTTTTTTTCCGCTTCATATTTTAGGTTGACTTATATTCAAGCCTCTTTATGCAATCAGCACCTTTCCTTATAGTAATTCGTCATTGCCACAGATTGGGCATGGCCACAGAAAAATCCAGATCTCAATCCGATATATTTTTACAATTTTTTTCACCAAACAGCTCTGAAAACTTCATGAACACCCCACATAAAACAAGCGATGATGCTAAGAAAGATAATCATCAGAAATATTGCTGTATAGGACGAAAGATCCGACCCTGATCTCAACTTATAATATATCAAGTTAGCCATGAATCTTATAATGGCTATACGCCCTCTACATGCCAACAAAACAACTATGCATTTTTAACTTGTTCTCATTTTTATTTCTTTTGAGAAGCGAGTTGCCTTTTTCAAAGTGTATTCACCCAAGGCGGCCCATCTAAGTCGTGGTAGAGACGCGGAGACAACCGCTACGATTACTCAGCCGGTCCGCTGTGATAACATAACCTATCTCAACTGTGAAAATGTTGTTTGCAGATTTAAAAATAGCCTTTAATCTCTTATATGTGGACTGTGGAGGCAGTAAAAACGATGAATATCCGAGGGGCACTTAAAATGTCGTTGTTTCGACGTAAAATCGCCTGCGGCAAAATTTTCGACTTTTATTGTTATGTAAAATTAGAAATAACTCCGCGAAATGAAGTTTGAATCAGGACGTCTGTATCGGAAGAGGTATTGATGGTTTGCGCTTTTTCGATAGCATAGCTCAACTAATGCGAAGGGAAATAGGTTTTGTATGTTGGCAGTACAATTTTTCATATCTTTGGACGCTGATTCAACCATAGATATCTGGAAACATTGGATATTTTTATCCTTTAATCAAATCATGAAATTATTTTTCCGTCGAACACAAAATAAAAGGTGGGATTAACGTGTATGAAATTGATCAATAATAAAACATTTCATTGCTCAATTTCAACTATTTCAATGTGCAATAGAATGCAGCGCCACGGCGAACATTCTTTTTTATTGATATTAACATGGAAGGATTTGGTTGTATTGTTTATATTAAATTATTATTAACTCTACAGTATTTTAGGGTTTATTTCTGTACATTCTGAATAACTCTTTTTATTATTATTATTATATCTGCTTCATTAAAATTTGGATTTTCAGCAATATATCAAAATTTCAGAAATCTATAGTGAACCAGCGTATTACTGTGTATGTTACATTTTTATATTCGGTGAAGACGGTGGGTGTCATCATTTGTTTCAATTTATTTCAGCAAAGATGAATATGGTAAAAAGACTGTTGAGGAAATCAAGGAAAACAATTTTGTTTGTTGAACAGTTGAATTAACTTCATTTATTATTTTCATACAGTACTTTTTATCTTCACAAGAGCATTCTTCAGTGGGGGTTTCTTTGTTTAGACTTCCTTATCTCAACCTTTCAGTTCTACTACTAGAACTAGAATATTACGGTTGTTCTTCCTTTCTGGTAATAAATCCTACAGATTTCTGGTAGGGCAGCAGTATTTTTTAAAAAGCACCTCTGTTATGAACTGGAATCTGTAAAAGATTAACCCCATGAATCTAATCAAACCCACAAATTTTGTGTAATCCCTACTTACCTCGATAAAAATAATCGTCATCTACAAAATGCAAGGGGCAAACTTTCATATTTCCTGTGACTGATGGTGTACCGATTGTAATTTTCGGTTGCCAGGCTTTTCGTCGATTCATCAACACTTTTTCACTTGACTCCTCGATTTCCCTTCTACCCAAACACGAAATTTTTCCCTAACTTGAGGAAAGGCATGGAAATGTGTATTATTTGGAATTCTTTTTTTCTCAGCAAGAACACTGAGAAACTGAACAATGGCGATTTGAATGAAATATACTTAAAAAATTATTGATAATGTTAAATATTCACATAAATAACGGCAACACAATGCCAAATGAAAGAATCATGTCAATATTAAAGGTTTCTCAGATCGTCACCAGAGGGGGTATCGCTTAGCTCGATTCGCTTATAGAGGAGTATTTTAAGAGTTACCAACTGCCTTAGAACACCAAAATTCACTTAAGTACCTTTTTCATGCAATAATTCAACTTTTATTCGGTAGCTTGAAACTCAATAAGCATATCCTGTTGTTAAACGAAAGCCTGTGAGGATTTCAATAAATTTTTATTATTATTATTATTTTTATTCTAACCTAAATGTTTCGTTTGACAAAATCGGTGAAAACATAAGCATAAAAAATTTATTGAAATCTTCATAAGCATTCGTGACATCTAATATTTTCAGGATATTTTAAGCTTTCGAAAGTTGACTTATTACTCCTAAACATCGTTGGTTATGGACGAGCAATATTCACGATATATCATTTCATTCGATTTTACAGAAATCTGTATTATACTTTCACAACATAATACTTATATGTGTCCTCTTCGACCAGCATATTTTCCCATACGAACCGATCTTCCACAAGCAAATCAAACAAAAAAACTGATTCCCGATCAAGACCACCTTATAAGTTACCTGAATAACCAGCTACAAAACCAATGTTGTCTTCTCCGGCTCCTTTATTAATTGTTTTAATATCCATAATTCCTGCATTTTTCATTGCCGTCAACTTCTTCACATCCTGCTTCGATTCCAATGAAATCTAGTGACCTGGAAAACGAAGGAATCAGGAAATGCACCGTCGAAAAAAAAGTATCAGTCACTCCGAGGTACGTTGCAGGCGATTGAGTCATAGAAATATCATTCATATTTATCGTTTTATTTGTTTTTTATGGGATTGTCCTTCGTCGAATTTAAATTAATTGTTTTTTCATGCGGATGGTTTTAAATTGCGAGTAAAAAGGTCGTTTTTGTGGTTATTTATTGTTTTCTGCTATCAGCTTGAGATAATACAGGGTGAACTACTCGAAACACTCCAGTGGAATCATTCAAAAAATTTGAGTTTTCGGAAAATTCTTCACATTATATTTCTTAATAATGTTTCAGTTGTTTTATTTTATTTTTCATTTCTTAATCTCGGAAGAACAACTATGGAAGAATTCATTTGTAAAAATGTTTCAGTTTATTTTGAAGTTGGGGGAAAAGTCTATTGAAACACTTATGCTGTTGGAACCTGTATATTAGATCATTTGGTAACATCTTTCGGCGAAATAGAGCTTTTGGTGAAAGAAGAATGAGCTATACAACTGCTGAGCCAAAAATTATTTTGATCTCAGTAAGAATTAGTTAACGCTTATTCCCTGGCTTCCTAAAAAAACATTGTCACCTTAGAAAGCATATGATGAGAAGTAGCTTAACAGGAACCATTGCGAGCCTGTTCAAAGAATGTCTTGCACAGGAAAACTATTGGAGAAACGGGAATTTTGTTTCCTAGAAACCCTCTCAGATAGTAGCGTTCATTGATGCTCAGGAATTGCAGGCGAGCTGTGGAACAGTTTGTAAAAACAGCTCTGATAAGGGTCAAAATAGACTGCAAGGTCGCATTGGCAGAATTAGCGTATTGGCAGTAGAATCGAAGAAACTTTTTTCTAACTTTTATGTTGCCATAAATGAAGTAAAGGGTTTTCCAATAAGAGATGTTATTTCGATATTCAAAAAAAAATGCCATTTTTCAATAGAAATGATCGGATGTTTATTCATTATAAAGAAGAAGCTATGCCGTTAATAGTGGAAAATAACATCAGGCAAATGACCACCACAACCACGCTTTTTCAGACCATATTCTTTTAATGAAGTTTTCCATAACCGAATCGCAAAGTGGCTGCCTATGTACTCGATAGCCTCACGAATTCCATCTCGAGGTCTTGAATCGACGATGGTTTAGACCTTCTCTTTCACGTGGTCCCAAAGGAAGAAGTCGAAAGGTGTTGAATCATAAGATCTCATCACTCAAGATGATTTTTCGATGGAAGTCCCGATCATTTTCATGCATTTCAACGACCCAATCAGCAAAGACACGACGTTGTTGATGATCGGCCTGCTTGAGTTCTTGTGTTAACTGAACTTTATAAGCCTTAAGACCTAAATGTTTTTGCAAAATACGGTGTAATGACATTTGTGTAATGCCTAATTCCAAAGAACGACGAGGAATGGACAAACCTGGGTTTTCTTCATCACTTTCGGCTACAGCAGCAATATCCCGGCTGTTCTTGAGCGACGTGCACGGGTTCTATTCGTCACATCACAAACTTGTCCCAACAGCTCGAATTTTTCCACCAATTTCTTTATTGCGTCCGACAAGGTGCTTCACGTCGTCCCAAAAATTTTCGAGTTTTACGAACCGTCTCTGCCAAATTTTCACCATTTTAATAGTGAATTTTAATGATTTCAATGCGTTCTTGAAGCGTGTATCGTTCCATTTTTTAATGGCATACTTTCTACCTGTCAAATGTCAAAAAATGACAGCTTCAAACGTGACATCTACCGAAATAGCGGGCTATTCAAAATAACACCTCTTATTGGAAAACCCTTCATTTCTGACGTTTCTATAGATCTTCACCCATCGAACTCCTCCATAGCGGAACTGTGCCACTACAGCCTCCACTTTCCATGCATTTCCGGAATATTAACACAGTTTTCCTTGAGATGTCGTCGAAGCCACGCAAGCAAACTTATACGAATGAGGCAAGGCCACCTTGGGTTTATTGGCTTTGGTCAACCGTCCCATAGGTTTATTTTTAAGCGTCTGGTTTTTTCAAGTACTCGCGTTCTCGGACACCTACAGAAGTATCATGACGAGGTAAAAGTACCCACAATGTCTGTAATTTCAAGTGGACAAGTTGATATTATTATCGTTTGGGTACAGCCGGCTATTTCATTGAAATGCGGCGTTAGATATGTCGTTGATTTGTTCATTTTTCTTCATGGAATACATAATAATCAATTATCTGGTATTAGAGTTCTCGATTGTCGGTTTATGGGTTATAGAGGTTAATTTTGATCGGAATTATTTGATCCGTTCACTTTTATGGGATTTCGTCGGTGGAAATTGGAAATTTCAATAATCTTGTTAATTATTGGTAACAAGTACTGAATGATGTTGGAATTCATGGAATGTTTGAAATGTCAGAGTTGATCGGATTTTGCTACATATCAAAGACGATCAAACTCATTTTCGAAACGATGGCTTGATGTTGAATACAATACTCCCATCTAGAATTTAACTATGGGTAGTCAATCGCTTTGAAATTGTTTTTAATTCACAAATGATTGCAATAAATGTTAAGAGTTTTTGGACAAGTATATTTCAAAATATAAAATTTTTAAAAAAGCCCTGAGCAGGTGCTTTTGAGCGCTCGTTCATTGGTGAAGCAATAATGCTATTACCTCAAAATTTTGTATAAGACTTGATATTCATGCTACATAAGTAGAGGGTTTTTCAATTAGAGGATTTTGAATAGCCCGCTATTTCGATAGATGTCACGTTTGAAGCTGTCTTTTTTGACATTCGACAAGTAGAAACTACGCCATTAATAAAAATGGAACGATACACGCTTCAAGAACGCATTGAAATATTTCAAATTCACCATAAAAATGGTGAAAATTCGGCAGAGATTGATCGCGAAACTCGAACATTTCTAAGTCATCGTGCAGCATCTTGTCGGACCGCAATAAAGAAATTGGCGGAAAAAATCGAGCTGTTGGAACAAGTTAGTGGTGTGAAGAATAAAACCCGTGCACGTTGGACAAGAACAGCCGCGAATATTGCGGCTGTAGCCGAAATTGTTGGAGAAAACCCAGATTTGTCCACTCCTCGTCGTTCTTTGGAATGAGGCATTCCACAAACGTCATTACACCGTATTTTGCATACAGATTTGGGCCTTAAGACTTATAAAGTTCAGTTAAACAAGAACTCAAGCCGGCCGATCATCAACAACGTCGTGTCTTTGCTGATTGCAGAAAAAGTTTCCGGACCGTGTTATCTCTCGAAGAGGTGATTACAATTGGCCACCGAGATCTTGTGATTTAACACCTTCCGACTTCTTCCTTTGGAGCCACGTGAAAGAGAAAGTCTACGCGAATAGCCCAGCGTCGATTCAAGACCTCAAAAATGGAATTCGTGAGGCTATCGAGGACATAGGGCAGCCACTTTGCGATTTGGATATGGAAAATTTCATTAAATGGATAATGGTCCTGTAAGCGTGGTCGTGGTGTCATTTGCCTGATGTTATTTTCCACTATTAACAGCATAGTTTCTTCTTTATAATGAAATGAGCATCCGATCATTTATATTGAAAAATACCATTTTTCTTCGAATATAAAAATAGCACCTCTTATTGGAAAACCTTTTTTATGAATGCAAAATCTATGCAAAAGCTAAGTAAAACACAATATCTTCGAAAGTTATCGTGTTCACGGTTTAAGTAGAAAGAGCGCTCAAAAAGAGGCAAAATACATAATAATGAATAGCCAAATGTTCATGGTGTTAAGACAGCTAAATTCAATGGTTGTATTTCCTCAAGGAAATACTTGTTTTGCGTAATGTTCCAGTTGTAACAACCGTAATGTGAACGCATACACATTTCCAATTACTCAAATTCCTCAATACGAAGAAACCTCTTCAAAACATCAACTAATCAATTGTACCAACCGAACCGAAAAGCACACAAAAACATCGAAAACATTTCTAGACACAATGTAATCTAAATGAGTGTCTGTAATTGCCTCGCTACCATTGACATATGTCGAACACCGAACGCCGCGTTCAAAAACGTCAAAAATGGAGACATAAAACTCGTAAATAAACTAAAGACCGCAAGAAATTAGAACCGAACAAATTGAATGGCTTTAATTTCTCGACTAGAATAGAAATGGACGTATTAAAACTTGTCTTGTGATGTATTTCAACTCTTATATCCAGCCTTCGTCCGGTTGTCCATCTTTGTTCGGTACACGTGAAGTGCAAGAGAGGTCGCTGCGAGAAGTTCGGTGCTCGATGCACTGCGCAAGGCGATCTTATAACTCGATGCTTCGCGATATACTTCATGACCATCTTGGACGAAGGCATAAATTTCAAGGAAGCTAGGAAAAAAGTTGGAAAGTATTTTAACGAGGGTAAGGTGATTATTACGATCCAACTAAGAGAACGCGGCGCGATTGTTTCGGAATAGCTTGGTTTTTATGGCCGTAAGACTTTCCAGATTTTAGTACATCAGGTTTTTGTGTGAAGGTACGTAAGTTTCTTCGTATGTTGACGCCGGTACTGAATGCATCTGGAATTAAATCAATTATGTTTGAAACTTCATAAAAATTAGCCACGTACTGCAATCCAACTTAACGGATACTCGGTTTGGAGCTTTCAACATAATTTTTTCTTCACTCTAAAACTGATACAGATATATCGTTATCATTATGCCTTCACTTAGATTGTATATTGTTGAGGAAGTTACATTCCATTGCCACCTTGAGGTTTATTGTATTCCCTTACAGTGTCCTGTAAGAAAGCCAGTAAGGAGATGTAATTGTTTTTTACTAAGATCCAGGTACCTTTTGGATCTTGCTGTTTCAAGTGGAATAATCCATCCCTGGGAGATTCCGCCAGAGTTTTTTCCTCTCGGCTGTCTCCTCCTCCAGAAACTCCTTCTTATAGGAACATTTACCTCTACCACAGAAATGATCAGGGCCAATGAGTGACATTCGTGCGCCTTCTTTGGCAAGTGTATTGGCCTCTTCTTTGATTCCCGAATGGTCGGGAACCCAGATTGAAAAGACCTTATTTTTCTTGCCTACCTCATTGAGTTCGTTTCGGCACTCCCAGATCATTTTCGAGTCGATGACGTAGGAGCTCATTGTTTTAATAGCAGAGTGTATGGCTATATCGCACTTAGATAGTTTCTTCCTAGATTTGTATCTAGACCTCTTTCAATAGCTAGGATTTCCACTTGAATTCATTAAGAAAACTCATGAAATATTGCACTGAAAAAATGTACTATGTTTCTTGTATCAGTGAAAAGAATACGCGAAAAATAATTATCGTAGAATATAACTTATAACACTCGAGTTTTTCAAGAGACTCATTAGAATTTTCTGCACCGAATTTATTGAATTTGTAGCATACACCTTACACAACCTTAAGTTGGAAAGACTAGAGAACGATTCTGTGCAACAAATTGTGTTGTCTTCAAAATTTCAGGTCCTTCGAAATCCTTGAGATAAAGTTTAAATTTTTGTCTTCTTCAACTACATCATCCTCCATCTTGCAAGACATTCCGTCTGCAATGACTAACGAAATTCCAATTCATTCGAATTTCGTCATGAGCAATACCACGATACGAATTTGAATCTGCTTAACATACCAGATATTCGATTCGCAAAGTCATAGAAAAATTTGCATCTCGTGCATTCGCAAGCACTATCTCATTTAAACGTCAGATTGACGACATAGAAAACAACGACGTACTGGACTTCGACAACCGAAATTTCTGTGAACCACCGTGTGATCTCAACTGTTAACCGAAAATAGTTAAGGTCCAGACAGACTACACCCGGATGTTTACAAATTGTCCTCCAACATTAAGTTACGTCATTTAGATATCATAAACATAACAGATCTAGCCGTCTGAGAGATCTTGCACGTCATAAGTCATGACTGCAGCGTGCACACTTGAATTATAATAATTGCATTTGTGATTTTTGCCTAGAACACTTGTTATCTGACCTAATTACAACTCGCCAGTCTACTACTCGATACGTATGACTAACTCCGCCATAGAAACGATAACAACACGTGCACGACTATGTCTGGCCCGATGGAATGCAGCTAAGACCAATTTTCATATCAGAATCGAGAAGTTATTGAAAATAAGCTCTAAATTGGCGCAAATATCTTGAATAAAACAAAAGTTGATTTATATTCGTTTAGATTTGTAATAATAATTATAAATATAGAACAAATTTAAATTATTTGCTAGTAGTTTGTCAACTTTAGACCTCTTTTTCCTATAATTCCTTTCTAATCTCCACAACGAGTCGATTTTGGTCGATCAGTTCAATTTTGTGTTTCGTTGTGTAACATAGAAAACGGTACGAGGGTGAAAGCGTGTTAACTTCTGTGACTTTTCAATCTACCTGTGCTCTCTTAACCTTAAAGTGTCAATACACCTGGAATGCATCATCTATGACTCTTCAATTCACTATGATGTCATCATAACAAAGGCCCAGAACCTTTCTCTAAAAGTGACATCAACCTACCTAGACTGAACAACTGTTCTGAATGGGGAAACAAAATGTTTAATGATGAACAAAGTGCGAATATACCTCCAACGGCACCTCCTCAAACTCAAGTAGTGAATCCACCCCAAAGTTCTATAGTTCATCCACCCCAAAACGTACCACTGCACTCAAACGTCATAACTTGGAGTGAATCTGTGCACTCAGCACCACCTATGCCGATGTATACATCAAGTGCCATGACAATGTCTTTTCCAAGCTTCGATCCAGGTCCCAGCACTTCTTCAGGTGTCTACCACCATCAGAGTATGTTCCAGTTTCCAGCTTACCACGTTCCATTCGATTACCAACAGGTAAAAACGAAAGTTACGATATTCTATGGTTCGCATCACGGTATGATAAAATTTAATTCTTCGGTGTAGCGTGTCATAGAATCGAAGTCTTTTTCTTCGCGTTGTAGTCCTCATGCCGAAAAAACGATTTTCGTAAATACAGGTAGTTTAGATCACGATAATCTCGAAACGACTCGGCAATAAATTATTAATGAAATTTTACTGGGTGATTTATCACTTCCATCGTAATAATTTACCCGGTCTTTTTTCGTGCTTACGGTTTCTTTCGATAGCGCACAGAAAGAGAATTAAAAGTATGAGTTATGGGACAACCCTTCCTTACTTCTGTGTACCGTGAGGTTTCTCTCCATCCCCAGAGATAAAAAAGACATTATACTTCTGCCCGCAGTGGCGTGACAACAGGGGGTTCGAATATAGCGTACAGAACCTATTCCAGGTTTTGATTCAATGATTCAGACACTTATACTGGAGTTTTATGGTAAAGCCTTTACGATTGAACAATTTCTATAGTGGTGAAAACACGAGGCTACTTACTAGGCCTCTCACTGGTTACTGTTTCGTGAAATTTTCACATGTACAAGATCAGTAATACCCTTATTACACCATGCCGTTTTTCATGTCTATATTCGAGCCTTTTTTAGGGCTATTTATTGAGTAAATTTCCCCCAAATGAGTCGCACTATTACACCATGCTTTTCAAGGGGTTTCAGGTAATATTTCCATAATTGCAAATATTGAATAAATTGATATTTCACCTTGAGCTTGTGTTTTGTTGGAATATTTCCGAAATAATACCATCGTATTGATATGAAAAAATAATGATGCAAACAATTAAATATCAAATTGAATCTAATCTCACTTATAACTATTATTGTAACTGTAACAGTAATTCTTAAAAATAACAAAAAGGGGTTTTACAGAAGATAGGAGGTAGAGCCTTGGATTAACTAAAAATCAGGCAATAAAAGCCATGAGTCTAAATTATTCATATATAGGTAAAAAAAAGTAGGTCGCAGCATTTATTTGTTTATTATAATATGCCCTTTCATTAATTTTTTTAATAAAGACAAAGTGTAATAAACATACCCATTATTTAGCAATTCAAAAGAAAAAATATATCAGGTTACGCCAAGATGTCAAATTAGAACAGAAAACGTTTGTGTTATTGTACCCGACTCGACATTCCTACGAAAGGGCTCGAAATCCTCACGTTTCAGGGATGAAAGATTGTAGAACGGGTTCAATTTATTTGCAAGCCTGAAATAGGCATCAAAATAGTCCCAAGAGCATGCGCATTTTGTTAAAATTCCAGGCGGAATCGGTCAGGCCGCCAAAAAGGCACGAAAAAGGCGTAATGGTGTAATAGGGGTATAAGAAAAACTCCAATATCTGTGGGTTATGTGGACCGGCCATAGAAACCAGCGAGAAATAATGCCAATGGAATATATTGGCTCAACTGGGTAGCAGACATAAGAGTCGAAGAATCCTTGAAAATTAATCATCTTGGTGAAAGAGGTCCTGGGAAATAAGAGATTGTTAACTCACAGGTAACTCCCAGTTTACTCACAACTCACAAGTTAAAGAAGATATTATGTCCTGATAGCTTAGAGGTTAGAATGAGAAATTTACATCATTGGTTGATACTGAAATTCCCAATTCGTACCCTACGCCACTGTCTTCCTTGCAGCAAATGAAAAAAGCAATTTCAAAACTGCGCTCAACAATATATCAAAGCAGAAAATTCAGATGTCTGACCGCAATTTTAAGCTACTTTAATTCTCCTTTTTTGCCATTAATGATAATGACGATATTTCTCGGTCTGTGGCTCGCTTCTTCCACTTGTTTTTGCAGTTAGAGGATCGAATAAGAGTCTAGGGAAGTTTGGACAGTTTAGAGTATTGGATAACCGGCATAGATCATCATTGTGCCTGCCAACTTCTTCTTCATCCTGAAAAATTGCTGCTAGACACGGTAGGGCTACAAGAAACGCTTGTGTAATTGGTATAGAGGGGACCTGTATATTTTAATCAGCGTAATGGGAGAGTTTTAGGGTGAAAATTATGTGGTTTGGGGAGTTTTGCATCGGAAATGATTTCCAATTTGCCAATTTTATGAATACGAGGTTTTCTTTCCTTCATGATATTGTTGTACCATATAAGACGACGATCTTTGAGGCTATTTCATTATAAAAAGAAATTTTTCTGCTCGATGGCCTACAGAAATTGGAGTTTTTCTTACTGATCTGGTGCAGATGATATCTGGCGAATCAATGACTTGTGAGGCCTTGGCTCCTTTGTTGACAGCGATATAGCCTTTTGAGCCTTCTTTTTTGACGGTGCAATCAGTCTCTTTACTTGCCTTTGATCTGGTGTGTCAATCCAATAAGAGTGTTTCTCTATTTAACTCTCTCTTAAACGAGTGCTATATCATTTGGCCCAAATGTCTGTTATTTCTGAGTTTTCTACCGAAAATGGTCTCAAACGATAGAGTCCGACTCGCTGATGACGAATCCTTTGTCAAATCCAATGTTGTCCGCGGGGCTGTTCGTCCGTCCGGTCGTAAACACGATTAGTTTCGAAGAGATTGTCCTAGAAACTTGAGATTTTCAGGGTGACAAATCGTACAGGTGTCCAAAAAAATATGGCCATTAAAATTTTTGTTCCTCGATATCTCAGACAAAACGAAACCAATCGAAATGAAATTTTGCAGCCACATGCAAGATGCCCATAAAAAGCTACATGCAAAGTTTTGTGGTCATAGTGTTACTAGAACCATAGAAAATTGAATTGAAATATTGAAAAGAAGAATCTTATTTTTCCAGAACAAGATGTCCGATTCATTTTGTGCATAAAGATTGATTTACTGAATACTCATTTAGGTTTTGGATCAATTAGAGCATCACTGAGCTACTGAAAATTTCAGGAGTTGGTACGCGGCATCGAATTTTCCTCCCAAGAGCATTCAAACATCTTCAATTGGGTTCAAATCTGCTAAATTTTTCCTGGCATGTCTAGCCACATGCGGTTGATGCGGTCAGGCATAATAAGGCATTAGCAAAAAAATCCTCTTTAATAACAGTGCATACAGAACAACAAGTCGCGCTAAAGCTTCTCTTATTTTATGTTTTCAGTTAGTTTTCAGTTTATTTCCATAACGTTCGGAGTTAAGGTTGAATCTGTAAAGGTACTTTAATAGCCACAGTTAAATTGTGGAGTTAAATGTTGCTCTAAAAACCTTTAACAAAAATTGAGCTATTGTTATAAATGAAGATAAAATTGTCAAGGGAAGATGTATCCTGATGATGAAATAAAAACACGTTCAAACAACTGTAACAAACCGGGGGTTAGGGTTAAGAAACAGATTTGTTTTCACCCTGTATAAAATGCCATTCGCCGAGTTCTCTTGAAATTCGAAACTAATGATGGATTGAGGATGAACATACCTACCATTGAAGAAAAATTCAATCGAATTGGACTTGAAATAATATTTTACAAATAAATTCTTCCATAGTATGTTCTCTCGAGATTAAGAAATGTAAAATAAAATAAAACACACTATTACTGTTTATTAAAATCTTCGGCTATTGATTTCGGAATGATTCCATCATCAGGCCAGCTGAAAGTGTACAAATGTAGAACATGTATTTATTTAGTTTTATTTTATTTTACATTTCTTAATCTTGAAATAATATATTTATGAGTTCACAAACTTAATCGATTTTTCGAGTGGATGGATTATTTTGCCGGCGAGTGTATTTAAAAGTATTTATTTTCCAATACCAAGCGAATCAAAGGGTATAGACCAGGTCGTGCCCATTGACCATTGACCATTTCTGCACCTTTTCCACCGCATCTAGCCATACCATGAATCATTTTGCCCGCGTTTGTTTAGCCGCCAGGTTCGTTCTTCCTTTTTTTTCATTAACTGCATCGATTATGCTTTTCGATTAACTTTTAAGTGAACGTATACTCACTCAACTTTTACAGGAAGTGAAATAATTGGTTGTATCTCAAACGCGTGTAGGTGTACACGCTGATCAATATGCGTTTTCTCTTTAATTGTTCGCTTGCTAGCACGGTATAAAAAAGTTTTACAGCAGATGTTGTACGGTATTGTCGAGATGATGCAGGACCGTAATGGGGGGTCTTTACCTGATGGGAGTGATAGCGCGCTTGTTCAATGGAAAACGGTACGATTGAACACATTGGTAACTGATGGTTAGGATGGGTTCTTCGATCGATCAAATCTTCCAATACTTCTGAAGTTCTTCTTTGAATATTTCTCACATCTTCACCAACATTCCGAAAGATTAGGTAACATTGTGATCAATTGGCACAGTGATAAATTTTGTGCTTTGCGACGTTTTTCAAAGAAACTATTTAGCACACTTGTCAAATTTTAAATGGAGTTAAGGATGCAACTAAAACTTCGAAAAGTACCACAAATAAGAATTCAATCCTGTATATCCTTAATGATGACAGAATATTTTTAGCCAGCAAAATCTCGATATTTTTGTGATAAATATAAGAATTGAAATCATTTCATTCCCTATAAGAAATGCTAAGAGATGTTAAAAAATCTGAAAGAAAGCCCCCTGAGCAGGTGCTTTTGACTGCTCGTTCATTAGTGGAGCATGATGCTATTACTACAAAATTTTGTATGTTTCTTGAGGTTCATACTGAGTATATGAATGCAAAATTTCAGCACTATTGGAATTCTCTCCTGAAAATTATTCAAAAAATTAAATACAGTGCAGCAAAAAAAAATTCGTTATAAAGGGATTTTGTTATACAGAAAATTTGTTTCTTTAGTCGGCAATGTTGCGGTCGACTTCACTGACAAATTTGAGTTTATCATTCAAACTAAAGCACGTCCTTTTAGACATTTTCGCACAATTTTCACACTTGCGTAATGGTAAGATTGATACCAAATAGCCAGAGGTATATTTAAAACTGTTTCAGAAGGATTTGTCTGCACGCCGTAATGGTTTAGTTTAAGGTCGAGATTTGTTACGTACGCCCGGAAAAATTTCGGAAAAAAAAACTACTCTTATACCTTCTCAACCCATTCAAAGGGTGATGTTCTTTGAATATTTCGTTATAGAGAGAATTTACTTCGTTTTAGAGGTTGTTTTTAACATGGAATTTGGATTCAAGGTGCAATGTCTTGTATGAAATTCGTTATACAGATGTTCGTTATAGAGAAGTTCCACTGTATATGTAAAAATCAATAACCAAAACCAAATTAAATTGTATGGTTCGGATGATGAGATTTTGCTTAAACATTGAGTATATCATTCTTCATTCACATCTTATCATGGAAATATAAAGATTCTTCTTTTCAAAATTGCAATAGAATTTTCCATGGTTTTGTTTACAGTATGGCCACAAAATTTCGCATGAGACTTTATTATGAGCATCTTGCATTTGGCCTCAAAATTTAATTTCTATTGGTTATGTCTGCAATACTAAGAAACAAAAATTTTGAATGGCCATATTTTATGGAATATACTGTACAATTTGGTTGGTTAACGAACGCAAACGAGGCATTTGGTAACCGAACTCATCCTGAAAATCTCAAGTCTCTAGGACAATCGCTTCGAAAGTTATCGTGATAACAGACGACCCCGCGGCCAGAATTGAATTTGACCATGGATGCATCATCAGGGAATCGAACTCTTTCTTTAAAAACCATTTCCGGCTCAAAATTGAAAAATTACAGACATTAGGTCAAAACAGTATAGCTCTAGTTCAAATTAGAACGAGCGCTCAATAAAAACAATTGTTCAATTCAATCAATTCCACCATCATTCGCACACATGGTGGTTCTAAATACGGACCACATAGAGATATCCAGAATACCGAGGCTTTTTTGCCCAAGCGACCATTAACTTCTTGCATGGTAATTCCGAATTGAAATGGTGGTAAACTTTGTAAGGGTTCGTAAATGTTTACTTTAAATTTATTGCATCTTTTTTCAATTATCGACAATTTGGCGTTGTATTGATCATAAAATTCAGAAGCAATTTGAGGCGGTAAGGAATGTGACTTCAGACGTCGGGCACATTTAGATGATTGATGCCATTGTTCAGTTGGAATTTGAGAAAAAAATTATATTTACGATGTCCTCTGTTTGATGGTTTTATGGGTTCTAGACATAGTCTTCCTGAATTGAGGGCATTTTGTCATAGTTTAATGATGCTAATTTTTCATTTGTCATTAGTATAGTCCATTCACGAAAGTTTGAGCGCATATTAGGCGTTTGTTTATTTATCTGAAGTTGGCAATATTTGCTGTCAAAACGTAAAATAAAGTCAACGTTGCCGAATTGCGAGTTATCATAAAACTCTATATGACAACATTGCGTATGAATCTGACCATTTTTATAGTGAATTTTAATGCATTTTGAGGCGTGCATCGTTCCTTCTTTATTAATGGCATAGTTTTTATTTGTCAAATGTCAAAAAATGACAGCTTCAAACGTGACATCTACCGAAATAGCGGACTATTCAAAATAACACCTCTTATTGGAAAACCCTTTACGTCAAGTTCTATATAACCGGTGATTCAAATTTTAAGACTTTACTGAATATCCGAATGAAGTTTTTCATCAGTGCCGTAGAAACAAAGAGTAAAACCTCAATTTTGACCTAAAATCCTCATTCCAATCGAAGGAAAAAGCGCAAATCTGAAGATGAGAGCCTCATCGACAGTCCACATTTCCCAGATTTGTCTTCAAGAGGGGCAGAAGGAAAATATCCCAGAATTAAACTGGCAGTCGCTGAAACATCCCTTAATTTCTTTCTCAACTTTTTAACCCATCTTCATCCCCCTCCCTGCCCTCTCGCCGGCTATTAACTCGGTTTTTAATCACAAATTCTAGAATTCCGATTTCAGCTCCGACTTACCTGGCGTCCTTAATTCGTCATTATTAAAATAATACTCGAGTTTTAATATTTCATTCGAATTATTCCCGGTTTTTTCATCTCCAGATCTTGGAACTCTCCGGGATTTAATAACGTTTGAAAATCGGGAAAGGCTGCCGTTTTGCCCTTTTTGGGCAATTAGAGTACGAAGAGCTCTTGGATCTGTCTCTTCATGAAGAAAAGACATCTTTTGGAAAGCGGTCTACTTATTTTTCCTACTGTTGGATTCTATTCTAATCTGAATTATTGGAGATTGGAAAATAGAGGAGTTCGACCTCATATTCATTTTCGAATCGGTGCAACTGTTATTGACTTAACATTTTTTATCTACTATACTTTCGAATTCCATCACTGTGATGATTTTGTAAAATTTTGCGAGGACTGTGTGATTGGAGAATATTTCAAAAAACATATTATTCAATATCTTTGCCGAGTTGATTCATGATGAGAATAATTTCTCTCAAGTTTTGATTATTATTATGAATATGAAAATTCATATTTCGAATACTTCAGAAACAACCAATTTTATCGAATCACAACACCATGCTGATATCGATTCAAAGAAAGTATTTGAGGAATTTTCCAAATTGTCATATTCATACATACATGTTCCTTCTCAAAACTGACATTTTTTGAGTGCTCGTTCTACTTAAACTATATCGTTTTGCCCAAATTTCTGTTATTTTCGAATTTTGAGCCGAAAATAGTCCCAAACGATAGGGTTCGACTCCCTGATGACGATTCCGTGTTAAATTCAATTCTGTCCATGGGGCCGTCCAGGCGTAAACACTATAACTTTTGAAGGGATTGTCCTAGAGACTTGAGATTTTCAGGGTGACTTATGTCCATTCAAAATTTTTGTTTTTAAATATCTAAGACAAAACGAAATCAATCGAAATGAAATGTTGCGCCCGCATACAAGATGTTCATAATAGGGCTCATTCAAAATTTTGTGGCCATAGTGTTAACAGAACCATAGAAAATTCAATTGGAGTATTGAAAAGAAGAATCATTATATATTCATAACAAGAAATCTGATTCGATTGAAATTTATTCTTTGAATTAAGAGTGATCTACTGAATGTTCATGCGAAATATCATGAAGATCTCATCATCTGAACCACAAAATTCAATTTTTTTAATCATTGAAGTTCCGTTATTTCTGAAATGATTTTATCCGGAAATCAGTAGAAATGCCCACCAATATTTTTGTCAAGTTCATCTACAATGGAAATTATTTCAATTACTCTCCAGTTTTAACTGTCTGAAAATTCAGATTTCGAATACTTCAGAAACAATAAATTTAATCAATTAAATACCATAAGAAATATCGACTCAAAAACTCTATTTTTAAGGAATTCGATATTTTCAAAAGTGTTATAAGTCGAAAGCTCTTGAGCAAAAGCTTTGACATCAGCGTTCATGACCTCTCAGAGTATCTATTGGATTATGAATATCATCCAAAAATAGAAATTCAAAACAAGTCACATTGAGCAACTCGGATAAACAAAATAATATTTTACTGTCACTCAAAATATATAAAAAATATGGAAAACCATTTCGAAATGAATATTCCTTAAACGCAAACATTTAAACAAAAAGACAACGCTGTGGAACAAGCAAGATCATAAAAAAATTGACACTCCTCTATTTCGTATTGTTTTACATTCCCAAAGAGATACCATCACTTCAACCAGAATAGAAGTCTCACGAATTCTAGACTGCAATTCTACAATTCGCAGTTTTCTCTGAATACCTCGATAACGTCTTTTCCCTACGTAATAATTGTATAAAGGAAAGAGATGTCTACGTTAAATAATATATGTTTTCCCGATAAGAACAAGGTGTATAATTATATCGGAGATTTGTAAGATATACCTGTACGAGTTCCACCTAATAGACTAGTTAAAATAGCCTATAACAGGTCAATATTATGAATAAAATAGCTTTACGAAGTTGCGTAATAGAAAGTTTAGATCACGAACACTCTCTTATCAGCACGTTCGCGTTTTTTTAATAGGCAAATGTGAAACGGTGCAAGCGTAGAAGGAAGAAATCGTTTCAGGCGTTATACTTTTTCGTTTCAATACCCTTCAGCATGAGTTTGAGTCGAAAAATGGTTTATTATTTCATCATCGTTACGGTCATGCGCGAAAAACTGAACTTAAGTCATTTGATGCGCATGCTCTGTGCCATTTCACCCTAAATTACTTGACAATTCATTCAAAGTCCATTCAGTAAACATCGTCAATTGATGACACAGCATTTCAGAGTTATGCAGCCAAGTAGAAACTGTTTATTTACGCCAACAATATTCCGACTTTGCGAACTCGTGCCGTATATTTATTCCGTATTGGGATAATTGGTCTACCGCTCCCCTACTTTGATACTAAAGGATTGCGTCTGTTACAGACAATTCTGTCAGTTTGGCAACATCGTCTATTAGTGTTTAGTTTCTCGATGCGTTGTGTTTACATTTTCATTTCGGTTTGACGATCATAAACTAATTATTTTACTGATTTGGTGGCAGTTTATTGTTGATTAAGAGTATTTTGGAAATTATGGCTAATGCAAAATTACGAAAATGTTGTTTTATATTCAGGAATTTTAGAAATTAGAATCTAACTCATTGTTTACTTCACCTCCAAGTATGAAATAAACATAGAGATGCTCCTACGTATAAATAGTACTGCATTGTAATCAACCAAGCATTAGAGTGGGATGGAAAGCATTTCACTGCTGCACTGGGGTGAAGTAAACAATTGGTTAGATTTTCGTTTCTACAGTTCCTGAAAAAAAACAACATTTTCGTAATTTTGCCTTAGCTATGATTACCGAAATAGCCTCAAGCAACAATGAACTGCCACCAAATCAGTAAAATAATTCAGTCTATGAACGTCAAACGAGAATGAAAATGTAAACACATCGCATCAAGAAACTAAACACTAACAGACGATGTTGCCAAACTGATAGAATTGTCTGTAGGAGACGCAAGCCGTAAGTATCAGAGTAGGGCAGCGGTAGACCAATTATTATCCCAATACGGTATAAACATACGGCACGAGTTCGCAACGACGGAATATTGTTCTCGTGCATAAACAGTAACTACTTGGCTGCATAACAAATGCGTGAAGGCACCTCTAGGTTTAGTTTTTACTTTGAGACTCAGACGAATTTAGTGCGCAAACTTTATTTCATTCATTATTAATAATAACCTTTACTATAACAGGAAACAATCTCCAGATTCTTAAACGATTCAAGCAGATACCATCAATTCTTGGTTGCTACCAAATTCACTTTGATATAACGCTTCAGTGAACAAATCTGTATTCAAAAAGTTGCTAATAAAATACTGTCAACCCTCACTGACACCAACACTTACACAACAACATCCCTGATGATCTGCAGACGTTTGACTGACGAAACACTGCCTTTTCAGATCTTCATGACAAAGTCGATGCACATGCATGCGAGGGAACTGACAGGTCGATCAGAGGTTAAGCCGCACCAGTGCCAGCAGTGTCTGAAGAGTTTTAGCAGCAATCACCAGTTAGTTCAACACATAAGGGTTCATACAGGCGAGAAGCCATACAAATGTTCCTATTGTGACAGAAGGTTCAAGCAACTGAGCCATGTTCAACAACACACAAGACTGCATACAGGTGAGTGTTTTTGTTTGTTCGGATTCGTATTAGTGGTATTCGAATACTTCTGGAGGAATTATACGGTATTTTAAATCAGAATACTTAGGTTTGGGACATTTTTCGGTTCCAGGATTTTAAGGCGTATTTGGAGACTATTTACTTCAATTACTACATCATGTTTTTGTACCAGAGCACGTGAAAATTAATTCCGAGAGTATCCGAATACTCCACATAACTAATATCTCAAGAATTGAATGAGAATACACTTTGAAAAAATAGCTTCAAAATATATTCGAAAAGTCTCATTTTTACGATGCATTTAATAGTATCCCATTGTGAATACTATTCATGTGAATCATCTCGGAAAAATTAAGAATCGTGCGATATCCGAATACATTCCAGAACTGTGGAAAATAAGTCAAAAATTCATTGAAAAGTTCTGTATGGTCTGGAATACTTCTTAATATGTATCAGGATAAATTTTCCAAAGTGAGTTGCGAATGTTATAGAATAGTCGAAAACAGTCTCCAGACAATTTGAGGATACAAAATCTGCGAATACTGCATTAAAAAGTATTTTGAGTTACCTTCCAAATATGCATGTTTATCATGTTTATCATGTTTTCGAACGATCCCAGCAATTTAAGTAACATTTTAGAGAATATTGAACCTAAAATGATCTAGAATAATTTCGAAAACTTCTCGAAACAACTTCCAAAACATAAGATATCCGATAGCATTCGAGAACTGGATACTACAGGATTTCTGTGAACAAATGCGTGGGACTTATTGAGATGATTCCTCGATGAAAATAAGTAGATGTAGTTAATATAATTTTTTTTCGATATCGACCCCCTTTTCAAGATACAGCCTTTGGAAGGCGATGACGAGTTGACAGTTTTAAATTTTTTAGCAGTCCTAAAAAATACTGAGTCAGGGAACTAATACTTAATATAATTCATTAAGTAGATGTTACTCACACAACTTTTTTCGATCCCATAACTTTTTTATTACAGGTTGAAAACAACAACCCCTTATGTTTTGATTTTCCTTCGAAAATTGTTTTCATGGGATACATTTTCGAAAAATAAAGTTTTTTTATGGTTTTCCATCCAATTCTGTTGAAAAAAAGTCTCTTGCAAAATTTCGATACAGTCGATATTCTTCTCGGATAAAAAATAAAACTTACAAGCAGATCACTGTTCATTCCATTTCATCGTATGTTCCATAAAATGAATATTCTGAGATATTGTTTATGCTCAAAATTGGTTTCGTCAATTATGCTTATCAATCAAATAAAGTTTTATTTGTGAAATTGAAATATTACAGATATAATTTTCTTCCGGAAAATATTGATTAAACCTTCAGAAAGATTTAGAGAACATCTTCATCACCTTCATAGACATAAGTACAATATTTTAGAATATTCATTATATGGAACCCTTATACGATGACATGGAATGAACAGCAGTCATAACTCATTTTATTTTTTCTTAGAAAAGTTTCGATTGTATCGAAATTTTGCAGAAGACTTTTTTCTCCACAATTGAATGGAAAATCATAAGAAAATTATAATTTTCGAAAATATATCCCACGAAAACAATTTTCGAACGAAAATCATAGGGGGTTGTTATTTCCAACCCCTAATAATAAGTTATGAGATCTGAAAAATTTGTGTAACATCTACTGCTTCATTTTATGTATAGTTTTATGGCTCAGTATTTCTGAGAAGCTGTCAAGAAAATTAAAAACTGCCAACCCGCCATCGCCTTCCAAAGGCTGTATCTTGGAAGGGGGGTCGATTTCGAAAAAAATTTATAATAACTACCCCTATTTTCATCGAGGAATCATCTCGCAAAGTCCCTTGCATTTGTTTACAGACGAAACTTCAACGATATCTCGAAAGTTTAAGGAGCTCCCGCATACTTTCAAAAATGTATCGAGATAGACAAAAAAAGACCCTGATACAAAAATTCGTATCGCGAATATTAATCGGCTCTTCCCTCGTGACCTACACACTTCACATTAACTGCCATCAATCGGGGAGCTGTTTCCGATATTGGAAAAACTTCATAAAACAGCTCGCCGCTTCTTCCGATACCGATCTCCAAAATTAAAAAGGAGCAGATTTTAGCCCGTAATAACATGGAATGACCGACAGTCGGCCAGACATTGATTGATCTCCGATAGTGAGCCAGATTCTCGATTAATCGTCTGGTCGAACGCCTGGTCAGGGCTTAATTGGTCCGAAGGGAGATACGAAAAAGAAATATTGGATAAAACCCCGCGCGTTTTTTCATTAGAACGATTAGGGTGTTTATTTGGAATCAATTTATTATGGGGATGCTTTTTTAAGCCAGTTTTTCGCGAGATTCTTAAGGGTATTGAGAGGGATGCGTTTGGTCTTTGGTGAGGAATTTTAGGGTAGATTTTTTTCGAGTTAAGATTTAATTGGTTTTTACGTTTGGAGTTTATCATATGGGAAATGTAGCTTTGAACTTTACATCGCGTTTTGAATGCAAGGAATGAAAAAAGTTGTTGGATACTGACTGACCTCGAAATTTAATATTATTTTTTTTTATTTTTTCGAAATGTGAATGATATTCAGAAGCCATACTTCAATTCTTATTCATTTTGATGTAATGTAGTTACAAGATCATTCATAATGATTGCATTCAACTAATGAAAAAAAATGATTTACTCTCTTTGTTACTAAGAAATACTACATCTGGTGAAAAAATGCCTACATATTATTTCAAGAGTTTGGTGTACAATTCGCATCCAGTATATAATAAAAAACATAATAGGAAGGAAATAATATATACAGCTTTCCAAAAAAGTGGAGTAACTCGTCAATAATTCTCATACGAAGATTTATTCAGGAAAATCCTCGCACTCGTCGATTTTCAGTCGCGAACGCAATCATGGGCGTATTTATGGGGGTGGTACTGGGGGTTTTTTACAGTACCCCTCCTAGAAGAACATTTCAATCAATCAACACTCCCCCCCGCTTTTCACTCAAGATCAGTCAGGTCACTAGCTGAAACTTACCACTACCCCCCCCAGACTCGCTCTCTGGATACGCCCCTGAACGCAATTCATTCTATGCTTTTTTGAATTTCATATTACGTCCTGCACCCTATCACATCATGTTTTCTAATGGAAATACAGTGGAACTTCCCTATAACGAAAGCGCTAAATCTGCAAAAAAATTCGTTATAAAGAAATTTCTATACAGAAAATTTGTTTCTATAGTCGGCAGTGTCGCGGTCGACTTCACTCATAAATTTAATTTTATCATTTAAATTTAAGCACTCCCTTTAAGACGTTTTCGCACAATTTTCACACTAATAACACAATTTTCACACTAATAATAATAGTAATAGTTAGATTGAAACCAAACAGTCAGGGGTGTATTCAAAACTGTTTCAGAAGGATTCCTCTGCCCGCCGTAATGATTTAGTTTAAGGTCGGGATTAATTACGTACGTCCGGAAAAATTTCTAAAAAAAATCACCCTTATACCTTCTGACCAATACCCATTTAAAGAGTGATATTCTTTGAATATTTTGTTATGGAGAGAATTCACTTCATTTTAGAGGGAGTTTTTCACATGGAATTTCTATTCAAGAATTCGCTATATGGAGACATTCGTTAGAAAGACGTTCGTTATTGGGAAGTTTTTTCGATTAAAATTAACGAAAATCTTCAAATCCATGGATTTGTAATTTCGAAAGCAGCTATGCTCTCTCAAACTTGAAATTACTCACCCCTTACGCCCCACAACTTTTTTTCAGATAGAAATATATGATTTGTGATACAACAAATAAGAAGTGATTTTTTTCTAATAGAAATACATAAATTTACAAACATACAAAAGGTAATTCGATCACATACTCATTTGATATGGCACGATCCATATTACGAGTATATTTCTATTAAAAAAAAGGTTTGAGGCTTAGGGGGTAAGAGATTTCAAATTCAAACAAGCATAGGGAGACAGTAAAAGAGTTATGGTCTAATTGTTGTACACTCTAATCACAAATTGTAAATTATTTCCTATTTTTTGATGAAATACAACCCTAAATATTCAAAAATTCCTAACTGAAAGACGTTTCACCCTTCTTCGATCCAACAACCACAAAATTCTTCCACCCATCTATTACGAATCATAGAACTCTATAACACCCCAGGCAACTGTCAACACGTCCAAACTAATCAATCCTCACTTCTAACGGCGTTTTCTTCCTCACCCCAAGTGCCGAATCATCCAAAACCCTTCAACCCACCTCTTGACACAATTTCTAGACCCAGAATTAGACTTCAAACCCGCCAACTGTCACTCCTGACCAAAAAAAAAATCCGGATCCAACCTATAATTGTCCATTTAAATCTGGCGGCTCTCAATATGCCATGTGCTACTACGATCCACTCAATCATGCCGTCTGTAGATATATCAGTTACGCCGAAATCTAGACACCTGTTCCGGAGGAGCGATGCCTACTGCGATACAGACCACCGAGCTGTTCTCTTCTTCGGCCGTTGCAAGAAGCCGGAAGCAACAGTTTGATGGGCCATCAGGCCGAAAAAAGGAATATTTGCAATGTTTTAATGGAGACATTAAAGTGGAATGATACCCAATTTATTGGCGGAAAAAATGAACTTTTTATGTCTTATTCAATGTATCTGTATGTTTAAAATAACTTGAGAGACCACTTCCTTCCCTTGAATTGGAGGGGTAGTTTTTACAACCCTAAACTCGGAATTGCGATGCTTCAAAATAAACTATTTGATTTAACACAACAGATAATGATACGCAAGTGCGTTACTAGAAAAAATGAAGGCGGAAAATATTCGACTTCCTTTGAAATGGAAGGGTAGTTTTTGCATCCCTTAGTTGAAAAGTACTTCATCTCAGATACTATTTGCCTCGACAGAAACAAAATTGATGCGAAGTTATGTTCTCAAAAAAAAGCAAATCCTTTCAAATAGAATCTGGGGTAGTTTTCCCACCCTTTTCGAATCCAACTACGATTTATTGTAAGTTATCCGTTTATAAGGAATCGAGTATATTTGGCATATAGGTTAGATGACCAATCCAAATGATCATAGAGGAAATCATGGACTCTTCAAGAAATGTAGGGGTTGTTATTATTATCCCCCAATTGAAAATGCCTTACCCTATAAACTAATAGCTTCACCACAAATAGAAATCATACTAAATTATGTTTTCTGATTGAAATCAATTTTACAAATCATTTACTAAACTAATCAGGGGGTAGTTTCTTATGCAATTGAAAGATACTGTTGAATGAATAGATTCAGTATGTGATCGGTTAAAAGATAATTCTACTTTGAATTTCAGGGGTAGTTATTGCAATCCTCAACTAGTAGTTTTCGCCTGACCATAAACAAAATTACCTTATAATAACTGCTAGGGTAGTTTTCAATTCTATTCTATCAAAACTGAAAAATAAGGTGTATCAAAAACAATTCAACGGAGCTCAAAAAAAATATCATTTCTTCATTTGAAAACCAATTTATCTTATGATTTTGTGGATTTGATTTTTCTTACCCCCTATGCTGCCCACCCCTCAACTTTATTTTTCTAATGGAAATATATGGATTGTCACATATCGACTAAAATGAGTAGGTAATCAAATCACCTTTCGTTTGATGTATCACAATCCATATGTTTCTATTTGAAAAAAAAGTTGAGCGCTGTGGGGCGTAGGGGGTGAGAGATTTCGAATTCAAACAAGCATAAAGAGACCTGCTTTTTGGATACATTCAAAAGCCTAGCTGCATTTAATGCCGTATTGCAGTACATGACCAAACTGTGGATGAATTTAGTCACCATTGCTGTTCGCGTATCGGGAATTTGTACAGTTAAAACTAATATAACGAATGGATAATTTATTTCGAATTTCCTGGGACGATACCAGCTCGAAAATCAATTAAATCTGGTCATAAAATCGACATATAAATTAGTATATATAGGATGTATGAGGCATGGGGAATAATTGAATTCTAAATTATTTATCGCATGTGCCATGAGAGGAATAGTGACCGGAATGAGCTTAGCTAGGGGTTGGCTTCGTTAATTCTGGAAGGAATCTAAGGGTTGAAAATAGTTTTTTTCCTCGTATAAGGAGTATTTTCGTTTTGTTTACATTTCCAAAAAAAAATTATTTAGGGGATGATCAATACCCCCTTGACTTCTTCAAATTTGATCAATATGAGTTAATATATCACTTAAAGGGGTTTGCTTTGTTAATGAAAGCTGCTGAAAGAAATATGATGGTTGAAAATAGTTTTTTTCTCATATAAGGAGAATTTTCATCTCTATTTTCGCTTACAAAAAAGTATATTCTATCTGAGGGATGATCACTACCCCATTAACTCGTTCAAATTTAATCAATATGAGTTATAACATTTATAGGGGTTTGCTTTGTTAACCGAAAGCTTCTGAACAAAATATAAGGGTTGAAAATACTTTTATTTCCATACAGAGAGTTTTTTCTCTTTCATTTTTATTGAAAAAATTCAATTTTATACGATTACAACTAACTGCTTGATCGTCCAAATTTAATCAATATTAGTTTTAACATTTATTCCGTTAACCCCAGAGTTTTTCACCGCTCCACACCGATACCATGACCACGGATGATACGAAGGGTGTTTTTCACCCCTTTTCAGGAATCTCCCGCATCGCGATATCGGTCAGACAATTTTTGACTTTTTCCGTCCAGCCACCAAGCGCACTAATAGGATGTTCCACACCCTTGCACTTCGTCGAACGCAGTATGCAACGGCAAACAACCCCCTATAACGAGGGGGTGCATTTTCGCAGGGCGCACATACACATACACGTTCAAACCTCGTCGGTACATGTCGCAAATGAGAAATCACGGCGGATGGGGTTGTCCGGCGTTCTCTATGTCCACTATAGGGGTGCATAAGGGTGGTTTTGGAACGAGCTTACCCCCTCGGTCAACGGGAACTAGGAGGAAGCCAGCGTTCATCGATTTACTGGATATTTGCGTGTACTTCCGATGCTGGAAGTGTCCGATACGGGATATATTTCAGGGGATGAAATTTCGAGTAAGAGCGTCGGCGGGTGTAGGTTATGGGCCGAATACAGAGACGCGATGGGCAACTTGAAACTGCTATTTTTCGTTTAAGGAAAACAGATCGTTTCTTGAAAGTGTTAATTTTTCAGCATATTACGAATATACACGGAACTTTACTAATCATGACAATAGTTTCACCTCAAAATTCACTAAAAAAGTTTCAACAAGAAAACGTTTCATTTTTTGTATCACAATCTATGCAGGATGTTCCTAAATTGAACGTACAAACGAAAAGGGGAGATTCCTTAAGTGAGTTCAAAAAAAAAGTCCATAAACATGGGGTCGCAACGTTTCGTTTTCGAGATACAGAGTGTTGAAGTTTGAATTTTTTTCTAGTTTTTTTCTCATAGTATCTACACTTCACAAGATATTCAACTGAAATTTGGCATAGATTACATTTGAGAGTTCTCACCACGTGACATGGCAATTTCGATAGAAGATCTACAGGGTGATATTTTTTTCTGGAACACTGCCACCTGTTCTTCTGCAGAACTTGTTTAGGTGAGCAACTGTTTATTTGAAAGAATTTAAAAAGAAGCTTTGTGCTTATACTAAACTTTTCGGTCTCTTGTAGTTTTGTCGTATCTACCAACGATTTCGAGAAAAAAAATTTGAACGATTCTCTCGAAATCCTCGTGAAAATCCAAATTATGATGTGAAGGCCACTTTGTAAGCTGTGGTGAATGAATTCAGTGTCAGTTTTTATGGAAATTTTCCTGTTCTGTCTGTAGCGATGATTCATAAAGATTCGATAAACTCGTATAATCAACACATGTTTTCGATTGAAACTTTAACACCCTGTATCTCGAAAACGAAACGTTTGCGACCCCATGTTTATGGGATTTTTTTTTCTTAAACTCACTTAAGGAATCTCCCCTTCTCGTTTGTACGTTCAATTTAGGAACACACTGTATACGGTGGAATTCCCCTATAACGAAAGTGCTAAATCCGCAAAAAATCGTTACAGCCAGGGGTGTATTTAATACTGGTTCAGAAGGATCTCTCTGCCCGCCGTAATGATTTAGTTTGAGGTCAGGATTTATTACCTACGTCCGGAAAAATTTCTGAAAAAACCCACCCTTATACCTTCTTACCAATACCCATTCAAAGAGTGATGTTCTTTGAATATTTCGTTATGGAGATAATTTACTTCGTTTTAGAGGGTGTTTTTGATATGGAATTTTTATTCAAGGTGAAATGTCTTGTACGAAATTCGTTATACAAACGTTCTTTATAAGAAAGTTTCACTGTAAAATGTATTTTTATTAAAAAAAAAGGGTGTGAGGCGTAGGGGGTGGAAGATTTCGAATTCAAAAGAGCATCAGGACAGTTGCTTTGGATATTACAAATCCATGGATTTGTGAGTTTCTTTCAATAATAATTGTGAAAAAATAACGGTCTGATTGCTGTACTCTCCAATTATAAAATGTGGGTTATTTCCCTATTTGTTAATAAAAAAGGCACAACCAATTCTACTTTCAACCAAATCGCCAAATAGGTCATTTAATTACCTTTCCTTAGATGTATCACAATCCATATTTTACAATTTGAACAAATAAAGTAGAAGGGTGTGGAATATAGGGGGTGAGAAATATCAAAATCAAATAACCATGGGACGAATTTCTTTCGAAATTAAAATTGACGGTTGCGAGAATTTTCTTTAATAATTTTACGTACAAGGATTATTGACGAGTTACGTTATTTTTTGCCACGTTGTATTATAGAACCAGACGTGAAGAATTATAGAAAAGTTATTATTATTCTTCTGATAATGATTCCTTCCTTGCCTGAGATACTCGAACCTAGGCACCAGGTGCAATACCTTGATGGATATTTATTCCAACCATTATAGTTTTTATACTCTTTTTTACCATCGATTCTCATGCTATAACCCCTTCACGTACCATATAATCATTTGTTTCAATCAATGAGCAATTTCTAGAGTAATAGGACGCCAGGCCATTCCTTCTCCAACATACATATGCTTCTACCCCCAACGAGTCCTGCAACTAACGATTTATGGGTATCATTTTTTGCCTCATATGCATATGGCCAGTGGTTGAATTCGATAAACCCCAAGTAATCAAACCAGAAAGGGCCATCTGCTTCAACTAGAGGTCAAATAGAAAAAGACTTCGGTTTATGAAGATGGCCATGAGTGGCGCACAGAGACCATGTCAAATTTTATAATTGTTTTCATTGTGTGAGCAGCAGGAGGTGCAATTAAAAGGGCACGTGTGATATGGTAAACACCTTTACCAATTTCCTAAGGTACGGGAAAATATCACACTTCATGGATTTCCGATTTTGAATTACACGGTCTTGTGGTGTCGATATAGACTTAGCCAGGTGTTGAAGAAATGTGGTATGTGTTGGTTTAACAAGGGTGGAATCACTATTTCCATCATAAATTCTATTCTAGTCGTTCAATGGGAAAGTTTTCTCTCAGGGCAATTGAACTTTTAATAAAAAAGCTTTCCAAAATACACGAAACATTGTTTTCAATTTGAAAACAAAAATCCAGTGTTGTTTTGATAGAACACCCAACATTCAACAAAGTTAAATTATATGTGGAAAATCTTATACAGGAGAGACATCAAGACCTCTAGGGATAAGACATAAGAACAACATCGAAAATAGAGACATTACAAGATCACAAATCGCTGATCATGTATGTTCAAATAGCGGAGATCATATGATGAACTGGGACGACACAAAGATCCTAATGACGGAACCTGATAATTATAAAAGGAAAATTAAGGAATCCACATGTATTTTGTTAGATGAAGTAGATAATTTGGCCAATTGTTCTGTTTGAATGTATCCCATTTGGATTGATTTATTGAAGGAAAAAATGACATCAGGAAATTTCAAAATTTAATAAATCATCTTTATCCACTCCTATAAACTAATTTCTATTGCTCAGTTGCAGGAACGTCCATTAAAATTTAAAGGTCCATTAAACCCTTAATCCTCCATTAGTTCCTTGTAATAATGGAGGATTAAGAGTTTAATGGACCTTAAATTTTAATGGACGTTCCTGCAACTGACACTATGGGTAATAGTAGCTAGAACACAACCATAGACATGTCTATGAACCGAAAAGCGAGTGTTATAATAACACCCGCCCATAACTCCCGCTAATAAAAATACCTAGGAAAATGAAATTGTTCACAAAAAAATGAATAAAAAGTAGGATCGATCCGGAAATCTATTTCAGCCATCAAGATAACGTTCTAGCGATTCATTCCAGATTTATTTTTGGAAAACGTAAATTTTTGAAGTTGCGAAAGTACTTGATTTGATTAGTTAGAGACTCTGATTTGATTCCCGACTACAGAGTACAAAGGTTTGACGGTTGGACGAAATGTTGTCAATGCTTTTGACAACTGTTCAAATTTTTTTAAATGCAGATTAATTCGAATTTTACTGAAGAAGTCGTGGATAA
The DNA here is from genome assembly GCA_013421045.1 of Propylea japonica. Taxonomy (NCBI): domain Eukaryota; kingdom Metazoa; phylum Arthropoda; class Insecta; order Coleoptera; family Coccinellidae; genus Propylea; species Propylea japonica. The sequence goes on from CM024242.1 coordinate 85,100,137, forward strand.
AGTATAGTATTCAATTCGCGGTAATGCTCAAAACACACTCGCCTGACGGTTCGTGGTGCAAAATTCATCTGCGTGTGTTTTGACTTGCATTACCGCATTGAATAATATACTATTATGTGTTGACAACTTTCAATGTCAATTAGACTGCAAACGAGAAAACACACATTTCCGAAGATTTTACGAGTTTATCGGAAGAACAGACACCTTCTTCCGATAAACTTGTGCAATCTTCAGAAATGTGTGTTTTTTCGATATAAACTCCGAAACGTTACATTGTCCTTTTCATTTATTTTCTTTTTTCAGTTTTACGGTTAGGCAACAATTTTTTCGAAACTAATTTGCTCCTGACAATTAGTGCAAAGATTTTCGCAGGAGCATATCATCTTAATTGAAAAATTCTTAATTATTTCAGTTCCAGAGACTGGGAGTGAAAACCTAAAAAGTTTTTCAGAAAAAAAATTTAAATTATTTGTTTGGAAATCATGTAACACTCTGTATCTTCAATGCTTTTCTGACGAATATCTACAGAATCTATTCCGAACAAAATAACTCAGAGATTGCCTGAGATATATCTTGACTTGTCTAAAATGTTCATCATTCCGAAAGCTAGAACAGAATAATTGAATTTTTCCCAAAGTTCAATCGTCGATGAATCTCAAATTCTTTATGTCCGATTGAGACATTTGATACCTCAATTTATTCTTCTCAGGTCAGCCTACAAAATTGTTCTTTAATATTTCCATATTTATAAGTTATTGTTTTCTTTATAATTTATAAACATGAGAACAGACAAAAATATTAAACTTTTTACATATTTCAATCGAAATCACTCAGCACCTTTTTTGAAAGATTGAAAAAATTATAACTTCGTTTCATTCGTCTCATATCAGCTCACAAAACTGTCTAAAAAATATTCTTAGACGAAAAATTGTTTTCGTGATAAAAAAATTGAATTATTCTCAAAATTCTGTCGAAATTACTTGGATTCAATTGATACCTCGTTTTATTAATCTCATATCAGCGTTCAAAACTGTCCAGAAATATTGAATCGAAGCATTCCGGAAACGTATAGGAAAAATTCAAATTTTTTGCAAAGTTTCATCAACATTATTAGACTCGATTGACAACTCGTTTTATTAACCTCAGATCCTATCAAACTGCCTGCAAAAATATTACAATATAAATAATCGTTTGCAAGCCAAAATTCGGCATTTAATCCAAAAGATTCCAACTGATCAAAAACCGTGACATTTTAGCCCATTTCTAAACCAATCAAATCGATTCTCGAACTTCGACTAAATTTTCACCAACACCCTGTACAATCCCGGTCAAACCCTCAACCAGGAAGCTTCCCAACTCCAAGAAACGTCACTGTCCGCATACCTAACAACATCCACCCTTCTTATCTTCTTCAAACACATTCATTACCTAAATCAAGTCGGCCGTCGACCAGAGCGAAAAAAAAACAAAAGAAGGGCCGGGAGAACAAATGCACAGCGTTTATTCATTCCGCCGGATGGACATATGGCGTATACGAGAATGAGAACAATTACTTTTTCTACTTGAAGTACACCTTTATAATGGACTGTAACGATTATATTCTGGGAGTTTATACCCACCCACTACACTGGCCTGGTTTAACCCTTGTACGCACATTGTTTCAAAAATATCGATACACACCTGCCTCTCTGGTTCAGTCATGCTTGTAATTCTTATGTCTTGTATCGCTTATCTTATCGTGACAGAGAGGGAACTGCCCCATCTGAAAACGATAATGTTATGGCGATTTCGCGATAGGAATGACAAATGACATAAGGGGCTTTGCTTGCCAAGGTGGAAAAGAAATTCTGGCCATAGATATATGTGCCTAAGTTTGTTTGTCGAAACAGTTCAAGCTAGCCAGAATTCGTATTGCCTCTGGAAGTTAGATGGCATCAAAGCAACTGATGGGTCATTTGGAACTCTGAACAATGCCTCACAACCTCAGAGTAAGAAAGAAACATAGAGATGCCCCTACGTCTATCGATGTCAAAAACACGAGCTGAGGCTGCTCACAGGTCAATTTCAAATTCCAAGCACCTATTATACCAATTGAATGTGTTGGCGCAAACTAAATTTACTCTAAGGGGCAGCAGAACGCTTAAGCCAGTCAAAATGAGAATGCATTCTTCTGAGAAAATCATAAGTTTTGCGTTGGAGTTTATATTCCTGAGTGAGGTAATGATCGAGGAATCGAAACGGAAATACACTGACTATAACCTCGAAGAAAATACCTTAAAATGGTTAACAGATGGATCCAAACCTCCGCAGGAGCTGGCGCTGGGATATAAGGGCCAAGTACCAAGTGTGCACTGTCGCTAGGCTCCTTTATGAGCGTCTTTCAAGCGGAAATCTTAGCCATTGAAAGATGTCTAAATATAAATCTGGAAAGAAATCAGAAGTGCGATATAGACATACACTCAGATAGTCAAGCTGTTATTAAAGCACTGAGCTCCTACGTCATCGACTCAAAGATGATCTGGGAGTGCCGGAACAAGCTTAATGAGGTAGGCAAGAAATGTAAGGTGCTGTTAACCTGGGTTTCCGGCCATTCGGGAATCAAAGGAAACGAAGAGGCCAATACACTTGCCAAAGAGGGCGCACGAACATCACTCATTTGGCCCAGAACCATTCTGTGGTATAGGTAAATATAAGAAGGAGTTTCTGGAGAAAGAGAAAGCCGAGAGGGAAAAACTCTGGCGAATCTCCCAAGGATAGATCATTCCACTAAGTTCCTTCGAAACGTTGAAACAGCAAGATCCAAAAGATATCTGGATATTGGTAAGAAACAATTACACCTCCTCACTGGCTTTCTCAAAGGACACTGTCGCCTCAGGAAGCACCTGTTGAGGATAGGATGGTCGAACACTGACGAGTGTGGGTTCTGTGGAGAGGAGGAAGAAACCCCCATTCAGCTAGTCACGAAATTATTGGGATTGCGAGCCTAAGGAGAGAATGCCATGGGCGAGAAACTTGTAAGAGTGAGGAACTAGCCTCGTTGAAGCCTTCACATAATATACTGAATTTTATCAAATCTTTAGAACTGGAAGGCCATTTGTGAAAGACGTGGTCAGAACAGCTCTGTAAGGGGCATAATAGACCTTGAGGTTGCAGTGAATATAATGGAAAAATGTTTGAACCTTGTGGACCTTCGTAACATCCTTTTTTGATTTTCTGAAATTCAATGAAACCTATGTTATCTATTTTGAGTTCTGAGTTTATCAGGCACAGAAACAACTAAAAGTCAGGTAATATAATATCAGTTTTCTGCACTTCAGCTGGTCCGTGAGCCCCTCTTCGTAAAACAACACATCAATGATTATTTTCATGCAAATATTTAATCTGTGGTGATGAGTATTCGTCTCGACATCTTAATTACACTCTTTGGCATCATTAAACCTTTCGGCCAACTAATCAGTGATAAAAATTCTCTTCCATGTTAACAAGGAGCTTCCGTGTTAATTTTAAAATATAGAGAGGCACTTCCGGCGCACACAAACTGGCATTTTTACACCCTTTTTCATTCGTCTTCATCGCCGGTAATGACCAAGTCACACTTAGGAATATTAATAAAGAAGAAATTACCACCTTAATGTATTCAACACCTTCGGTAGCTATAAAAAAAATTGTCACTTTGTTTCGCACCCTTTCTTTCGTATCAGATTTTTATATTCGGAGGTTTAGTTGATGACAAGGGTTGCGAAAGGGTTTTTTTCGTTGGGGTGTTCAGATGCGAAGCAACCCTTTTATCATCTTGCAGAGTTTAAGAATTTCGGTAGGGTAGAGTTATCAGAAACGGATTAGAACGTTTTTTAATTAACGTTTTTAAATGTTATTTTGTATAAGTGGGTTAGTATGTTACGGCGGTGGATGGATAAGGGTTGAACTCGCGAACAGCGAATTATTTTTGCTCTGTTGCTCTCTGAAGGTTAAAAAATTGCCTGCTTGAATTGAAAAAAATTGAGAAAAGCCCTGAGAAGGTAGCCTTGAGGCCTCGTTCATTGGGGAAGCAATAATGCTATTACCTTGAAATTTTGTATAGGACTTGAGACTCATGCTAAGTGAATAAATGCAAAATCTCACCACGATCGGAACCATATTCTGGGAATGATTGAAAAAACGAAATATGCAAAAAAACTATAATTGAAAGAGAATTAAATTCTAGGCTTTTCTGATGATGCGATCCTCTTGAAATTTTGCATGAACATTCAGTATATCAATCTTCATTCACAAAATAACTTTCACTCGATCCAATATCTCGTTATATGAAAATATAAAGATTTTTCTTTTTACTATTCCAATTGAATTTTCTATGGTTTTCTCAACATTTTTGCCACGAAATTTTTGACCGCAAAACTTCATTTCGATTGGTTTCGTTTTTTTTGTGATATTGAGGAACAAAGATTTTGAATGGTAATTAAGATTCAATTGAGACGAAAATAGTTAACAATACCTAATTTAAATTGGAATAATTATGCTTTGTGTGGTGAAATTCGAAATATTTAAATTTCTACTTATTTTTTCTGTCCAAACTGTTGGCATTATCATAATTTCTCCAGAAAATTTACCATAATCAATCAAAATGTGAAAAGTGAACTATATAAAATGGTAATACCAGAACTACAGAATTTTCCTTTCGTCTATACGTTTTTTATTCAACACTTATTTAACCTGAGATACTCCTCTAATTTCCATAGTTATTCCACAGAAAAAACGTTCAACCACTGAAAAAACAATCTATCATTACATAGAATTTTTAATGAAAAAAAAGTAGATAGGCCATAAAAACTTTCTCCAACGGGCTTTTAATATCCTATCTATCCACTCAACGTATTTATTCGTTGAAACTTTCACTATCAATCGAACATATGCTCACCCACAAACCCGTGACATTAAAAATCCACCTTTCGGCACGTGCCACCTCTGGTATTCTTCTTCTTCTTCAACGAACGGCCTAGACCCAAGACCCTCCAGAACGTACTCGTGTGCTGTTTTGCATATAACATGACAATCAATGGGGAAGAAATTTATATATTTCCTCCAGGAAGCATAAAAGGGTTGTGGGTATCTCGTCGACCCTTTCTTACAAGACATAAATTGTATTTATTTGTTTTTGTGATGTGGTCATTTGTTTTGAGGGGTTGAAAGGATATATCAGTTTGTAAATGAGGTGTTTTAATGGAAGATAAAGAATAAGACCGCGTGTTCTGTGGTTAAGGGGGAAGGTTTTGCGTTTGGGGAGAATCGACAGCAGTGGAATTGAATTAGGAAAAAATTATTATTATTTCATGATAAGTTTGAGTTTATCATTCAAACCTAAGCACTCCCTTTTAGACATTTTCGCACAACTTTCACACTAGCGTAATGTTAGATTGAAACAAAACAGTCAGGGGTGTATTCGAAACTGTTTCAGAAGGATCTCTCTTCCCGTCGTAATGATTTAGTTCAAGATCGGGATTTATTACGTACGTTCGGAAAAATTTCGGAACATCCTACCCTTATACGTTCGCACCAATACCCATTCAAAGAGTGATGTTATTTGAAAATTTTGTAATAGAGAGGATTTATTTCATTTTAGAGGGTGTTTTTAACATGGGATTTGGATTCAAGGTGCGATGTCTTCTTCGTTATACAGAGAATTTCGTTAAACAGACGTTCGTTATAGGGAAGTTCCACTGTATATCTAAATTTTGGAAAATTTTAATCATTTTCTTTTTATCCTTTCTGCCAACATTTTTTTATGTATTCAGTCTGTTCGATGAAATTTTTATTTTATTCAATCGTTTTAAATCAACTTTTTCTGATGATTTATTTTTTGGAGCTCAAATATCCTTTCAATTTACAAGTGAAACGCGAATATGATTGAGTCTTTCGATATTGAGTTATCTACATCTATTTGATAGGTATCAAACAATTCTCAAGTAAGTGCATATCCGCAGATTTCTCTTTTTTGAGCTAGTTTTTAGTGCTTTCTAATAGTGAAAACTGCATTTTATCAAAAATAATAGAAATCAACACATTCACTCGAATGAAAAAATCAATATTGCAATATTACGACAAAAATTGAATAAAAAACAACCCTGAAATCATAAATTGATCAATGTTAAGTTCAATATTATTTGAAGTATTTTCATAGGTTTTTGCGGAAGAAAAGAGACTATCATTTGCCTTTCTCCAACATAATAATTTTTGGAATAATAATCATATTCAATGATTCATTACTTTTTCAATTCATTCGGAACCGGTGATTACTCAGATACTTTTATGAAAAAAATGTAGGTCTGGTAATGGTTGTTTCCAAGATACAGAATGTACAATCTTATTTGAAAATTGACTAAATAAGTAGTAAGCCAATGAGCTATTTTAAAATAACAATTATTTTTGTATTCTTCGTTCAAATTGTGACAAGAAATCTCTTCTGCCTTTCTTTCGTATGTGGGGCGTTTTCATATATGAAAAAGAAGAAACTCTCATTCATAGGTTCTTCATTGAAAATGAAATCTCCAATGGATGCTTTACTGAGATATTGAGAACTACTAACATTAAATCAATATTCTAAGTCGACTTCAAACTGTGCGTGAAAGTGCTGTTCAGGCATTACAGAACAGAAATATCAACATAGTCTGGTTTCCTCAACTGTCAGACCATGGTCAAAAACCATCTAAACTTCTCATGCAAGTCATATGAAGTTTTCGAAATTCAAACGTTTCCATTTATGGAATGATACTTTTTTCAAGTTTCCACTTCCAGTTAAATAATTTCTAAAGAAAAATAGCAACAACCCTCATGTATTGAACTCCATTTTCCCAAACCGAATTCACCAGGAAAAACCAGAATTTTCCCTGCCACGCAACCGTCATCAAATAGCGAATTTCCCGATCTCTCCACCAAAATAAACGCTACTTCAAATGAAAATCGTGCTTTCCAATGACAGCCACTCGAACTGACAGTGGAATATTTACCCTGGAAAGCCGTCGATATCTAAATATTCATTTTTTCGAAACATTTTCGATGTTTCCATATCACAATTATAGGCGGCTGTGTCATTGGTCCGGCTGCGCGATATCAATAAAATCAGTATCAGCTGAAGTGGTAGACTCTATGTGTGCGTATGGATGTGTATAGCATTGAAAGGGGTTAGAGGGGGTGGAAAACTAGAGAGTGGGGGAGATGTGTTCGAATTTTCACCAGATATCACGTGTGGGAAATTCGTATTGGGATAGGTTAGGTACCCTGTGAAGAGCTTGACGCTACATGTTGGGAAAGTCGGGGTTGGAAATCGAGATTTGGATAGGAGACTGCAACTGAAATTTTCACTGTATGCGTTTTTGATGAAACCTGATATAAAATGGAAAACTTCACTACTGAAAAGCTAAGCAGATCATAAATCTGATAATAAAACTTTCAAAAGTAGTACTACTGCATTTAAATATTTTTGTGTGTATTATGTGTATTTTTTTAAATTCCGAACTTCATAATCTCGATTTGAAGACAAATGAGATTAAACAAAGCTCTAACAATGCATTTGAAGGCCTAGACATCATATTTGTTCCAATACTACGAAGAGTTCCATCGGAATTTCATATTAACAAAACTAGTATATTTCTACTACAGATAAATTGACGTTTATTTTTTTTTGTTTGATTTGGAATATGTCTTATACAATGGAAAACGGTCATTTCAAATGTTAAATGTCAAAACACGTCATCTCCGAGAGTGGAAAACTCTATATAACTTTTGAATGTGCATCTAATGCAATGAAGATCTGAAGATTGACTACTTTCATAAGGAATATTCGTCTATTTTTACATGTCAAAGTATTTGCTGCACTTCGTTTCAAAGCAAGATTTATTATGTTCAGTTTTTCACATTGCACCACAAACTATTCAACTAAAACTGAATTAAACAAGTGAAATGTAATAAAAAATAATACAACCACAGTTCCCAAACTCACGAATCTGAAGGCTGTCACTTCTCTTTGAGATGTGCTTCTACTACTTACAATGAAAATTTTAGTATATTAATTTGTTATACTAACTTCCTGGACATATTTCTCCGAGAAAAAAGCATTTTCAACATAGCAGGTGATCATTACCTTAACAAACAACGAAATAACTTCTGACAATTCATATGAAATTAGTTTTTATAGCATTTCGCGAAAAAATCAGTCTACACGGTTGCCGAAAAAAGTTTGTATAGTTTTTTGAAATCTACGATATTACCATAGTAATTTTATATTTTCTTTTTCCAAATTTTACCAAATCATGTGGAAGAATGAACTATACTCCGTTCACGAAAGGTTGAGCCGTCGGCGTCGGTTGGCCATGAAAATTTGGCATATTCCACTGTGTATATTAAAATTTCAGGTTATGTTCTTTATTTTCCTGTCAGATTGATACGCAATGTTGTCAATATTGCATAGAGTTCTCTGATAACTCGCAAGCTCGTCGGACAAGGCCGAGTACATTCGACAACGTTGACTTTATTTTACTTTATGACAGTAAATACTGCCAACTTCAGATAAATAAAGAAACGCCTACTATGTGCTCAACCTTTCGTGAACGGACTATAACTGAATTTCGTACTCAAATGTATCCAATTCTAAGAGACCTGTACAAAAAAATGAGTAATATCGCAAACTTTTCACACAGAAATGATGAAATCAGGTTTAAATTCAGAGATATGACACATTCAGTACATTCCCAGCGAATTCATTCGAATATTTTCAACAATATCGAACTAATAGGACAAAATCAACATTTCAAAATTATCAAAGCTAACTCAATCAATTTCACCCCCAAAACCCACCCCCTGAATTTCACAAAAGAATCCAGAGTTCATCCTGAAATTCAACAACAATTTCATTTGTAGTATTACATGTAAATTCATGGGATGCACACATGCAAATATCAGCAACCACCCCCTCCCCCCGCACCCCCGGACGCATGGGGACGCTCGGGATAAAATCGATAACATTCCAATGCCTACTTTTAAATAAAATTTTACAAACATGGCGTACACGCGCTACCAACTATTGCAAATGTGCAAGAGGGTGCGTTTTGGGGGTGGAAATGCACGAGAGGTGAGAGGGGGTTATATATTCGCAAGGGTGGAGCTTAGGCCTATGTACTGGACTACCAACGATGCATTGTGCATTTCAGGGGCTGCAGTGTGTGTGTGGAGAGAAACAGATAGAAATTCACCCCACATGCGAAATTTCAACATGGTTTTGTCAACACGGGGGCGAACCACCCCGGAATAAATATTGGAGAGGCATTTAGATTTATTGAAAGGATAGTAAATAATTTTGCCAATAACGATCCAGTGATGAAGTTTGCTCTAACGATTAGTTTTGGGGCGTCAGCACTTTTTTGGGAATAAATTCGATTAATTGTAATGGACGATGGATATTAGGGGTTTAATCAAAATTGGAAATTTTGTTTGGTGATTGATGAGTTTTATAGAAACTGATGTAATACGTGTAGTCTACATCCAGTTACACAGAAGATCATTTTAAAATATATGATCTAAAGTTGGGAGTGTATAAAGCAAAATTTAAAGTAACGAAACCACCCTTAATATTCGAGGGGGGTCACAATGAATTATTCTGTATTAATATCAACGAAACGTTGAAAAATTTGCTACTGAATATACATGTACTTTTTGGTATTTTGGTGATGAAAGATATGGAAACCTGTTCGTAACAACCCTTAAGTTTCCAAGATGGTCCCGAAGCATTAACAAATTAATATCTACTGAGAGTTTGGAGAAATATAACTGAAAATTTCGTATATTCTTTGGTGTTTAGGTGATACAGAATTGAAAATATCTTCATTTTATTTTCAGAGTAGGGGTGAATTAACCCAAACTTTTTCGTATGGTTTCATTGAAAGATCAGTAAATTATTTTGACAGTGAATCAAGACTGATAATTTTGTTTAATGATGTATGAGTTTTATGACATGGAAAGAAGCTGCTGTTCTGTTATACGATCGGTCTACATCCGGTTACACAAGAGACAATTAAAAAAATGGTAATCAAGAGTTGTGAGTGTATAAATCTAATACTGAAGAAACGAGACAACCTCTAATTTTCTAAGGGGTCCCAAGAATTATTCTGAATCAATATCTACGATTGTTTGAAAAATATACTACTACATATGAGACGTGAATTCTTTGGTTTTTCGAAACAACCCTTAAGTTTCAGAGGGGGCTCATGATCCCCCAAAAAGTATTATGGTTTGATATCGACTGACAGCTTGATCGAATATTACAGGAATTTCGTGCATTTTTTGGTTTTTAGATGATCCAGACGTGAAAACATGTACATTTTATTTTCAGGCTGGGGTGTTGAAATGACCCAAAGTTGGTCGGATGGTTCATATGAAGTTTTTCGCTGAAACGAATAAACACTCAAAAAGCTTTCCCCATAAAAAATCTTTTATATATTTCCATTATGGGTAAATTTCATTTGTGGATATTTTCCAACCCTTAAACCTTTAATTCTGATTTTTTCATCCCCTTGATATTCTTGTGGAAATCTATCGCAATCCACAAACTAAATCGAAACTTTTTTTCTGAATCGCATCATAAGGGTTGCTTCACATTTATTTCATCACATCCCCTTCGAACTCCTTCTGTAGAAAATTAGGGAAACTCAAACAAACTCGTATTTATCGGCAAAAAACTGATAATTCGGGGACACAAAAGAGTAAGACTTTAAGAGTGAAACAAACAGCCGTTGGAACAATGAGGGTATCGAATAAAAACCAGATCAAACTTTTCAAAACCCCTAATCGCTAAAGAATGTGACCAATTTCAACCCTTTGTCGAAGTTACGACTGGAATCGAGGGGTCGTTTCGAAATTAAAAAAGAAAACTTGGTTATTAGCTCGAATCGACTGAGAAGTTTTTACAGGTTTTTAATTTGAAGAGAAAGGATCAAAAGAGGCAGCAACTTCTTTCACTCGATAGGGTTTTAAGGGACGACTTCGATGAATAATTTGTTTCGTTCTCAACTAGGGACAATCTAGCTTCGCGAGGGTCATCAGGGCATTATCTGTCTTTTATGACGGAACTTTTGTGGTGGAAGCAGTAATCAAGGGTTTTTAAGCACCGATTTTGCGTCTTGACGCCAGATTCTCAATGTATTGTGAGTAATTCGCGGGTTTCAACCGGAAATAGGGATCGTTATAATTCTTCATGATATTTCTAGAGAATCTGCTTCGTTATCTATTCTTTTCGGTTCTATTCAGCTCTGAAAAAAACACATTAAATCAGAGACAAATCTGCGATTTCATTTTACATCTTCGAAACTATTGGAATTATCATAACGATGTTACAACTCAATTCACACAACTTCGAGGTTTTCAGTCGATTGCAATGATTAAAATGCCGATAGAATTAGTATTTCAGAATTTAAATAATCACATTGAAATTTCTGATTTTCCAATAGTGTTGTGACGACTCGTTTCACATAACTAGGGGATGCTTAACCCAACCAAATAGATTTCAATAGTATCCAATTAATATTTTAGGAAAAAAATATGTTTCATGTTTTGATGATGTGATTGTTTTGCAGGTGAACGTCCATACAAATGTCACCTTCCCGACTGTGGCAGAGCCTTATACAACTCAGCAACCTCCAGCAACACCTGAGAAATCACGATGCTCAAGTTGAAAGGGCGAAAAACCGACCTTTCCATTGTAACATCTGCGGAAAAGGTTTCGCAACAGAGTCCAGCTTGAGAACCCACACCTCGAAAGTAAGCCATGTATGTACACTTGGTTTTTTATTATTTCTTTCAACCCTTTATTTGTTCTGGTTTGGTTTGAGCTGAAATGTATCCCTAGGTATGTTTCAGTTTACGTTCGTTTAAATATTGTTTAATTTATATTATTTGCACAGAATTGTTTATGGTTGGTTTTTATCATTTGAATCCTATGTTTCGATTTGCGTTCTGATTTTTTTTGGTTGGTTTACACACGAAAAAATATTAATGGAAGACTTCTTTCGGAAAATTATGTTTAAAACTTGATTGTATCGAGGTTCTTCGGTGAAATATGATTTAAACAATCGAGATTGAAGCAATTCACGAGGTTGCACGAACTCTAAAGAGAAAGATAATTATTCATCGTCCAGAACAAAAATAAAACATTTCAATTTTGATTAGAATAAATGGAAATGAAATTGTGGTTCTTTTAGCCCTAAACTTTCCCGACGATAAATCCAAGGAAAACTCCGAATTTTCAAGACTTTGTTGGTGTGGGAAAGCGCACCTGGCTTTTTCATTTCCTGACAGATCCACCTCAATAAAAACTTGCAGATTAAAAATTCTTCGTCTAGAAATAAACCTTATGGTTTCATTGCCGCACGAATTCGGCTGAGGGCCCTAAATTGATAAAATTCGTTTCAAACCCAGCTAGAGGATAAAATAAAATATCTATTTTATAGATAATATAGTTAACGTACTTTGTCGAGCGTGTCTTGAAATTTTGCGGGATATAATTGTGCAATTGAATCGACAGTTGTATTTATGAAACTTGAATTTCAGTTTAGGGGTTTTTTACTCCATATTTTGATACAAATTTCCATCACTACCACGTGGAAATGTTATAGTAGTTTCCGTCATATCATTTTTATTTTTATGCACTTGTATTAAACTGAAATAGTTCTCTGATTCTAAATGAATTCATTTTTTTCTAAACATTTCAAAACTCTATGGATTCTGTTAATTTTACCGAGCAGTTTGCTATGGTTACACTCAAAATGCCACCTCTGTCAAACGACAACACCAAATTGGATAATTCTTTTTTTGTTGTGTTCATAGTTGTCAGGGCAAGGTTTATGCAATATTTGAAAAAAATTGTTCGGAAAAAAATAAGATTTTTTCCTTTTTCTTACTCTCACACTCTTATGGCTCTCCTCCATTGAGATTGTGCATGACAGTGCATAATTTTTCATAATTTCGGCAAAATACACCTATCATCGGGATGTAGCAGTGTTGCCTATATACCACTCAAAATTCCTAGAATCTCAGATAAATTTTAAAATCGAACTTTCCTTCATAATACCGTAAAGCATCCTTGCCTAGCCACCCTGTATGACAGGATGATATATCTAGTGAGACGCAAACCCCGTAAAGTTGCGTATATAAGAACCATAAATAGGGTAAAACGTTGAACGAAGCACGAATATTTACGGTTTAAATCGTACGTGCGGGCAAAAAGATTGCATGGAAAGGGACAGTACGTTACGGCAAATTGATTAGTTAGAAAACTTTTTGAAAAGGTAGATGTTGAAAGAGAACATCGATTCAGAAGTTGTTATTCGTTCAGAGCACGATAGTAGCGTATGGAAATATATTCCTTTTTCGGCGTCAATTTTGTGCAACGGTCGGTCGACCGTTTCAATTAATGGACAGGGGGTACACAACCCTTGATTGGGGAGTATGATCATTAGCCCATCTATCTATTTCCGAAGGTGGGTTTTTTATGGAAGGTGAAAGCAATCGAAATGATTCACGTCATTATATAAGGTTCAAATAAAATATTCAAAATGGCGGAAGTATCATCTTTCTAGTTAGGGTGATATTTTTGTTATTAACGATGTTTTCTTTGAGAGCTCAGAATTTTGTTGAAAGTGATAAATCAACTATAAAAATATAACAGCGTACCAAAAAAGTAACGTTACTCGTCAATAATATAATTCTTGTAGGAAGAATTACAGTGGAACTTCACTATAACGAACATCTGTATAACGAATTTCATACAAGATATTGCATCCAAATTCCATGTTAAAAACACCCTCTAAAACGAAGTAAAACTTATCTATAACGAAATATTCAAAGAACATCACTCTTCGAATGGTTATTGGTTAGAAGGTATGAGGGTGGGTTTTTCCAAAATTTTTCTGGACGTACGTAATAAATCAAGACCTCAAACTAAACACCCCTGGCTGTTTGGTTTCAATTTAACCATTACGATAGTGTGAAAAGTTGTGCGAAAATGTCTAAAACCAAGTGCTTAAGTTTGAATGATAAGCTGAAATTTATCAGTCAAGTCGACCGCGACATTGCTGACTATAAAAACAAATTTTCTGTATAACAGAATTTCCTTATAAAGAATTTTTTGCGGATTTAACGCTTCGTTATAGGGAAGTTCTACTGTATTTCTATTTGAAAAAAGGTGGGGTACAAGAATAATGGCCTGTTGCAGTTCTCTCCAATCACAAATTCTGAATTATTTCAAAATTTTTCAAATTAAAATTAATCAATTTAAATCAAATTTTCCTCATTTCGTCGGCTCACTGCCAAAACATTAAGTAACATTTTGTTAGTTTTGTGCACTTAACTTATTTGAGCTGTTCATTTTTCAGCAAAATGAATTATTTCCAAAACAAGCCTTCAAAATTCAACACTTTTCTGTTGTACAACAGTTATCTGGTTTATTCAGTACATTTATAGATCCAATATTATTGGGAAAATGCACTCAACGAAAAATGGTAAAAATGTACTTATCTTGTTTTGGCAGTGAACCGACGATTTGATGACTGATCACAACCCATATACATATTTCCATTTGAAAAATAAAGTAAAGGGGTGAAGGACTTAGGGGGTGAGAAACATCAAATTCAAGAAGAGCATAGCAATTGTTTTTGAAATAGAAAATCATGAGTGCCTGGATATTTCCCAATAATTCTTCGTACAAGAATTATTGACGAGTTACGTCATATTTTTAGCACGCTGGGTAACAATTTACCAGTATTTTTTTCGTGTCATGAAATGACAAACCTACTCTGTTTCAGAAACTACGTCATACCAATAAATAAACTTAATCATTTCCCAAAAGCTTGATATCGAAAAATGAAACAATAAAAACTGCCTCTTGTCTTGCAAAACATTAGAAATGGTTAAAATAGGCACTTTTCTGCCTGAATATACATGTATAGTCCGTTCACGAAAGGTTGAGCCGTCGGTTGGCCATGGAAATTTGGCATATTCCACTGTGTATATTAATTTTAGATTATGTTGTTTATTTGCTTGTTAGATTGATACGCAATGCTGTCAATATTACATAGAGTTCTCTGATAACTAGCAAGCTCGTCGGACGAGGCCGGGTACATTCGGCAACGTTGACTTTATTTTACGTTGTGACAGCGAATACTGCCAACCTAAGGTAAATAAACAAACGCCTTCTATGCGCTCAAATTTTCGTGAACGGACTATAGCTTCTATATCCCGTCGAAAAAATGCAAATAGCTGCATCAGGTGCGGATAATCTAAAAATCTGCGAAAGTTTAATCCGCAATTATTTCTTGAATATTCTCGCCGGAGGGTTCAACCCTTTCTCAGTAATAAAAGGGATTATGGGGCATCTTACCCCGTCCCCACTTATCGAGGAATGCGTCGATGAGATGCCTGGATAAGATTCTTCGGTTTCCACAACGTTTTTTATGGCCCACTTAGGCTATTCAGATGACTGATGAGGAAATTTGAACTCAGGTGTTAAGATTTGGACGATACTCTTTCAGCTTGATTAGGAAAGGAAATAAGTTCGAGTGTTTTATGACAAAATGGCATGAAAGAATATATTTATGACGTTTGAAGGTTAGGATTTATGTCAATTTTCATTCGAATAATTGTCAATTGTATGATGTAAAAATGAAGGGATTATTAAGGAAACAAAATATAGATAGCGCACTGAATTCGTCTAGGTATTTTCATATTTAAGAAGTGTGATCTATGACATTTATTAAAATAGCTTCGTAAACGATACAACAACGCATTCAAATTGTTGAATTATTCAATGAATATCAATTATGGTTCACATAATCGTCCATTTGAAAGCACTAGATATTGGTCTAGTTATTAAATTTCAGATCGATTCGGTGTAAGATCCTCAAAAGTAAAAAATACAGTGTTAGCAGCCGTTCACAAGAAAATATTGATTTGGTTCATGAGACCCTGAAATGACCATTAGACGACGTTCATAACAAGTTGAACCTTGTGGGTCCACAACATGGCGTATTTTACCACAAGGACTTTCAAGGCATATAAGGTTCTCCTAATACAGGAACTAAAGACATAAGATCATTTGAAACGTCGTTCATTTGTAAGTTTCATTGATGCAGAATGGATAGTTTTCGAGATTCTTCAGAGATCGAAGTTCAAGGTTAGAATTGTCAGTTGCCATTTAATGAAATGTTATATGTCAATTCTCCAGTCGATGACATTTGTCAGTGAAATGAACGGTTTTCCAATAAGAGGTGTTATTTTGAATAGCCCGCTAAAAGGTAAATGTCACGTTTAGAGCTGTCGACGTTTGACAAGCAGAAACTACGTCATTAATAAAAATTAAACGATATACGCTTCAAGAAAGCATTGAAATTACTAAAATTCTCTATGAAAATGGTGAAAATTTGGCAGAGATGGTTCGTAAAACTCGAACACTTGTGAGTCGTCTTGAAGCACCTTGTCGGACCCCAATAAAGAAATTGGTGGAAAAATTCGAGCTGTTGGTTAGTGATGTGAAGAATAAAACCCGTGCACGTCGCTCAAGAACAGACGAGAATATTGCTGCTGTAGCCGAAAGTGAAAGAAAACCCAGGTTTGTCCATTCCTCGTCGTTCTTTGGAATAAGGCATTCCACAAACGTCATTACATTACTGGACAACGTTTACTTTCAACAAGACGGCGGGAGATACGTACCACACAAGCAACGAAACCATTGAACTTTTGCGGGAAAAGTTTCCGGACCATGTTATCTCTCGAAGAGGTGATCACAATTGGCCAATGAGATCTTGTGATTTAACACCTTGCGACTTCTCCCTTTGCGGCCACGTGAAAGAGAATGTCTATGCCAATATCCCAGCGTCGATTCAAATTTCAAGACCTCAAAGATGGAATGCGCGAGGCTATCGAAGACATAGGGCAGCCACTTTACGATTTGGTTAAGGAAAATTTCATTAAAAGGATGAGGTCCTGTGAGCGTGGTCGTGTTGGTCATTTGCCTGATGTTATTTTTCACCATTAACGGCATAGGTTCTTCTTCATAATGAAATAAACATCTGATCATTTATATTGAAAATGGCATTTTTCTTTGAATATCAAAATAACACCTCTTATTGGAAAACCATTTATATTCATGTTAATACTCCAATAATTATGTGTGCAACTGTTGGTATATTCAGCTTTTTCGTCCAGTTATCTGGCGGAAATTTGGAAAATTCTCAAGTTCCATCTTCGTATGCAGCAGAGGCCGATTTTTCAGAGGGATACGTACGGCAAGGAGGGAGTGGGAGTGGGTGAAACCCCCACAATTCACAAAGAAATGGGGAATGCCTGGTTGGCATGCAACGTTTTTTAATGTATTTTATACACGCATATCCCTTTTTCCTTAATTGTATACGGTGGTCGGGTTATCCGGGCTTCTGTATTGCTATTTATTTTCCACGGGGAAATTGAAAAGTTTTTCCTCGGGTTTCCCGATGAGACCGGCTGATATCTTCGACTTTCTGGGCCTGTTTTTCCTACTAGGTAATATTCAGATTCTCAGTTCGCTACATAAACGAGATAACATGTTTGGTACCTAATCGAATTATAGAAATACTGAAATTTGCTCAAATGCTTTCATTATTTCATATTCATTTTAAAAATAATTCAACCGTCATCAATTTCATAAATAGTCGTTTAAAAAACTTTAAAATAGCTTTTTTATCCATGTCCTGTGGCTTGTGTTGAAAGAAAATGAAAAAGTTGACGAACTTGTAAAAAGAACAATAAGGTTCACACCTGCTGGACCTGAGCCTTTCTGTGTACTTTCAAACGATCTATATAGGGCAGCTCTGGACAAAAATCTTGATGATTTCACCTATTTATACCAGAAATCTCCCGAAGCTTTCAAGATGGCAAATGATCTTCAGTGTGATGTGAAATTGGTTAATATTACAGTATATGCATGACAACACCTTTTCTGCGAACTAACATGAAACGTCACGTAACCTCAACTGTCCAAAATGACATTTTGACGTTTATGTTAATGACAACTGACAGAAGTCCTAACCTCAAACGTCAAAAATATACATATTCACGTCATTTCGTCAGTTAAATAGAAATTCCTGTCTTTGTACGACCTTGGCAGTCTCGAAACCCATCTCCGACCTTGTTTTCCAACTTTCCAGAGAGTGAAAGTCGATAAGCCGGCCGTACGTCCGTAGAGAACATCGTGGATCGCACCTACGGACGAAAAAGCGAAAGAAGCGTGGATAATAGCTCGACTTCCGGTCGGCGGGGTGTTTCTTCCGCACGCCTCTCCCCCTATAGCGTTTTTTTTCCGGCGGATGTAGGCGGACTCTAGATCGCGTGCGTAAAAAAATCACAAATAAAAATTCACGCGTTCATTTAGAATCATTTGTCGAGGGAAAATCGCCTGGGTGGAGCTTTCGGTCCGGCTGGCAAATGAAAGTACGAAAGTACCTAACGCTTATGCGTTCTTATCCACTGATCACTTTGTGGATAACAACAATTATTCGGAATATTCTTTCGCGAACGGGCCGTGCGAAACGATCGCGAATCGAGTGTTTGGAACAATAGGCTGATTGCTGATAAATGCAGGATGGGCGCCATTTTATTTTTTGTAGTGTTAGAGATTGAATATGTTGGATGTTATGGTTGAGAATAGATTAACACGTTATTAGTCAGGTGTAATTAATTCTGATAAGATTGGTGATTAGGACAGTTTTTCAACCGGTAAATTCTTCTTATATGTTTATTGTATTAAAATTGTTTTGTTTTAGGGGTTGGAAAGTTTTTTAGTCGATAATTTCTTTAGATTATTCGATTCAAATTTTAATATGTCATGTACCGGGTTTTTCACTATAATTTGATACCCCCTTTAACTTTTTTACTAAAGGAGATACAAAAAAATGTTTCGTATAAAAGTTTCACGAAATCAACTGAGGTTTTTTGATATGATTCCAGAAACTGAAAATATACAGGGTGACCAACATATTGATGGCAACTTAATTGTTTCAAATGGAACACCCTGTATATTTTTCCATACTTGGTTAGCTCTTTTTCCCCTGATTTCGAATATGTAACATATGTTGGTCTATCTTTCTTATTCTGAGCACCACAGAGTTTCAAATTTCAATAACCAACTGGCATAGCGTTTTGGAAGTTCGTGAATATTTAAGTGGCCAATTTGATTTTTGGATTGGTAATGGCGCACCCTTTTATGGCCACCAAATAGTCCCGATTTAACACCGTTGGACACGTTTTTATAGCCGTTCCTGAAGAAAATAATTTACTTCGGCAATAATGACAATCAATGAAAGCGGAGAATAATATTAATGATATAAAATCAACCAATATTAAACCCATAATTAGGAACTAATCCCGTCAACGCACAAAGAATAATGATAATATTGTAATGATTAGAAACAAATTTTGAAGCTTTAATTTCTGACTTGAATCAGAGCCATAATAATGCTATCAAAAATAGTCTAAACAACTTGAGACAACTATATGAACTATGTGTATTGAATGAAGGTGGTCATTTTGAGCAATTTCTTTAGTTGATGTTATTCTTACCATACTACCATAATTTATCATTTTTCATTGGTTAAGTAATTGTTAAGTATTCATTCTAAAATAATACTTTTAAGTAGATTGTTTGGATATAAAGAATATCATAGGTATTTCATATATTTTTTATTCGGTGTCATCATTTCAAAACTTTGATACTCTGAAAATTGAAGAGACACATCCACATACGCATTCATATTCGAGATCAGGGGAAAAAGAGCTGACCAAATGTGTAAAAATATACAGGATGTTCCATTTGAAAAAATGAAGTTCCATCAATATGTTGGCCATTCTGTATATATTTCAGTTTCTGGACCCATATCAAAAAACCTCAGTTGATTTCGTGAAACTTTTATACGAAACATTTTTTTGTATCTCCTTTAGTAACAAAGTTAAAAGGGGGGGTCAAATTATAGTGAAAACCCCGGTACAGGTTATTTCCTGAAAATATTTCTCATAGTTATTTTTGTATTAAGTGTGTAAAATGAGTGTGTCATAAAAACACGAATTTTACAGGGACGAAATATAACAAATTTTTTTTAATAACTGTGAATAGTAATTGACATCGTCTGAAATATAATTGTTTCAAATAAGGCTTCCAATACAATATTTCTATGCATCCAGATCCAATGATCTTTCTGTGTTATAGACACTCACTTTTTTAAGGGTGAAGTACGGTGTCGAAAAAATTCTCGAAGAACAAATTTGTTTCTTTAAATTTCAACACCCCGTATCTCAAAAACAATGCGTCTGAGACCCATTCATAGTGCATATGAAGTTTATGTCATAAATTCCTCTGAGAAACTTTATTCCGAAACACCAAATTGAAAATGTCAACTGTACCTTCGACTAAGTTACCAGTTTAATCAGAAGAACATCTTATGTGTACCGTACTCTAAAACGGTGCTACATCCAATCAAAAAACATACATTTCACCTCATAAGTGCGCTTATTTTCCTAAGAATTCCTCACTAATAAGTGTCGAACTGCATCTCTCTATAACCAACTATTTATTATCCATAAAATATTTAATAACCGCGAATGACATGCTTTTGAGAATTCGATGTTGTATATGAACCGACAGACCTATTTGAGATAGGTTAGGAAGGTTTTATAAAATACCACGGTGAATAAACTGCGAATGCATTTATTTACTTGTTTATCATTTGT
This sequence comes from Propylea japonica, assembly GCA_013421045.1. Taxonomy (NCBI): domain Eukaryota; kingdom Metazoa; phylum Arthropoda; class Insecta; order Coleoptera; family Coccinellidae; genus Propylea; species Propylea japonica. Next base: position 85,120,930 of record CM024242.1, read on the forward strand.
TTGATACTGCAATTGTCGATATTTCATGTTCCAGAACGTGTTCCAAAGTAATTGTCTAATGATTCTTTTGAAATTTGTTGTTAATGTCCTCATTCGAAACTTCTTTTCATTGAGGAGATTTGCAATAAACAAGTATGTATGATATAAGCTTTCAGATAATCTGAGGTAATCACTCTTGTACTTCTTCGATAAAAGGTTTTACAAACCACTGTTTATTTATTTCAAGGCTGTACCACTTCTTCAGCATTTTTTTTCTCATTTTCACGTTATGATGTGCTTTCTCTCGCAAATATTCAACCCCAAAATTTTTGAAATTTTGAGTAAAACGTAAAGCCCCTAAAGCAACAGACAAGAGACAATAAAGACTGTTCTACAGAGTGTCTGTAAACAAATACGAGGGACTTTGGGAGATGATTCCTCGATGAAAATAGGCAGGGATAGTTCATATAATTTTTTCTCGAAATAGACCCTCCTTCCAAGATACAGCCTTTGGAAGGCGATGACGAGTTGACAGTTTTTAATTTTTTACGGCTTCTTAAAAACACAGTCATAAAATTATATATAATATGAAGCACCAAGTAGATGTTACTCACAAAAATTTTTTAGGTGTCATAACTTAATTACTAGGGGTTAAAAAAACAACCCTTTATGATTATACTTGAAAAATTGTTTTCGTGAGATAGGTTTTTCGAAAAATAAAGAGAATTAAACTGTCAACCTGTTCAAACCTGTTGAAGCCAAAATCAAATGTTATATAGTTCACTTCACCGAATTTTTTAAAATAAAATTAAGTGAAGTGATCTATATAACATTTGACATGCAAAGATTCCCCAAACTATAATCATTCGAGATGTGCATATGTTGCAGACTTCCAAAAACGATTCTTAAACTATACTGCCAGATGACATATTGTGTTAACTGACATATGCCAATCAAATTTGGTTTACAGATGAAGATGCAATTAATTTTTTCATGAGAATATATGTCAATCTAATAATAGTCCTCTCCTCTATCGATTTCTTCAAAAATAAAAATAAGTATTAGGGGTTGATCCTCTGAAAACACGGGGTCGATAGAACAATCATTTCTAATTTGCTCCCCCGTGCAGAATTATTATTTTTCCTTTTTCAAGCACCACAGAACACGTGACGACGATTTAAACGGGTCAGACAAGGACAGCTATGTAAGAAAGAACGGTTGAATCGTCCCTTTAGTTCGTTAGGATGATTTTTTTCATTCTTTTTCTACTGCTCCCCTTTTTCCATTCGATATTATGACTCATCAAATATAGGTCAATTTTAACCCTTTCATTTTTCTGTCATCATTCTTAATATGGACATATCGATCGCTTTTTTTCGACTGGGGTGGAATTTGATACGGTTTGGACGATATGTGATGACGTCGGATTTGGTTTTTAATGATCTGCTAGAAATGTAACGATTGTGAATAACAAATTATAAGGATAAAGGTAAAACAGTAATTTTAACTCATTAACTGAGACCACAAATTTTCACCATTCAAACTGTTCCATTTTTGTGAATAACAAAGTTAGTCGTCAAATGTCAAATAATAACAGCTTTGCCACTAATAGCTAGCTATAGAACGTGCCAGAAAGTAACGTAACTCGTCAACAATTCTTGTATGGGAAATTTTAGAGAAAAATCCTCGCGCTCGTTTATTTTTAATTTCAAAAGCAATTATTTATCCTATGATTTTTTTAATTTGATATTTCGCACCACTCTACTTTATTTTTTCGAATAGAAATATATGGGTTGTGATACATCAAATGAAAGGTAATTTGATTACCTATTTAGCGATGTGGCTAAAAGTAGAAATGATTGTGCCGTTTTTTCATTAAAAAATTTGGAAATAATTTACAATTTGTGATTGGAAAGTACTGCAATCAGACCATTGTTCTTTTTATTGTTATTGAGGGAAATCCACGATTGCATTGAATGGTAATTTAATTAATCATGATACATTAATTGGAAAGTAATTTAATTACCTACTCATTCCATTGGATTGTCACAAATTATATATACCTATTGAAAAAAGTGTGAGCTTAGGGGGTGAGAGTTTTCAAATTGAACATATAGTCCGTTCACGAAAGTTTGAGCGTATTATAGGCTTTGTTTATTCATCTGAAGTTGGCAGTATTTGCTGTCATAACGTAAAATAAAGTCAACGTTGCCGAATGTACCCCTCGTTCGACAAGCTTCCGAGTTCTCAGTGAACTCTATGCAATATTGACAACATTGCGTATTAGTCTGACAAGAAAATAAACAACATAACCTAAAATTTCAATATACACAGTGGAATATGCCAATTTCCATGGCCAACCGACGGCTCAACCTTTCGTAAACGGACTATAGGCAGACCTGCTTCTGAAATTACGAATCCATAATACTACAATAATGAGACTACTTGATTGTATTTATGTTGAGAGTTTTTATAATTATCGGAAAATAATTTTCAGCGATTATAACAGTATGTTCTGCAATAATAATAATAATAATAACAGTTCTTTATTGAACAAGTCAAATGGCCATCGACCGGAGTCCTTCAGCCCCAATAATAATAAAAATAAGCTGTTAAAAAATAAATTAATTAAAATTTGACGAGACGGTCAAAAAATGAGTGTTGATAAAAAGAATGAAACAGTTCCTCTTAATAACAATCAAATGACGCATTTCCGGAAAAACAATTTTTCTCACTTTCCGCCAACTCCGAACTCCAGGAACTCCATGAAAAATTCACATTTAAAACTTTTCCCTTCGTCGGAAAACTCAATTCCAACATACAAAAACGGGTTTATAAAAATTAAGGTCTTTTTAGCGCTGTTTTTACTGCGAAATAAGCAGGGAAAAATTGCATGACGATTTTCTCAGGCCGGGAAAAGCGAAAACCCTATCTTTCTCTCTTCTCATTTAATTTCCCAAGCTTCACTTCTAATTATCACGCATTCTTTATCACATCTAGGGCTCGTTTGTCGTATTTTTTGCACCCCATCCGGTGTGGGGAAGGAAGGAAAACATCGTATTTCTCCGCCTACTTCGATGCAAAGTTCACGTGAGCACGAAAATCAGCTTGATTTTCCCATGATAAAAACTTGACGTGCTAAAAATTAAATATGTGAGAAAATTCGCAGTTGAATCTTTCCATCTACTTCAGGCAAAGTTTTAGTTGAAAAACTGTTAATTTAGTCCTGAACAAAGATTACAATTATCAATCTGAAATTGTGCGTTTTTTTCATTAATAAAATATAATTGGCGCAATGAATCCTTCTGGCTATTTTGACATTCAAGAAGTGTGATGTATAGTGCGTTCACGAAAGTTTGAGTGCATAGTAGGCGTTTGTTTATTCATCTGAAGTTGGCAGTATTTGCTGTCATAACGTAAAATAAAGTCAACGTTGCCGAATGTACCCGGCCTCGTCCGACGATCTTGCGAGTTATCGGAGAACTCTATGTAATATTGACAACATTGCGTATCAATCTGACCAGAAAATAAACAACATAACCTAAAATTTTAATAACACAGTGGAACATGCCAAGTTTCCATGGCCAACCGACGGCTCAAACTTTCGTGAACGGACTATTTTAACATTTACATTTACACTTATAAAACTGGCTCCTTACCCGATACAATATCGCGTTCAAATTGTGAATTATTTCATGAAAATCAGCGTTCTGTAAAAAATGTTTCTAGAAAATTACGTGAATTTTATGACTTTACATAATCGTCCTTCTCATTGCACTATTCGTAAAATTATTAGAAAATTTCAAGAGACCGGTTCAGTGGAAGATCAAAAGGGGTGAAAAAAACAGTTGAAGCGTTCTTTCACAAGAAATAATTAATTTGGTTTATGAAAGTGTTGCTGAAGACTCTGAAATGTCTATTATGTGAAGTTCACAACAAGTTGCTCTCAGTGAGTCCACAACATTTTACATAAGGATTTAGCTCTGAAGGCATTTAAGGTTCGAATAACACTGGAACTAAAGCCATTAGATCATTTAAAACGTCGTTCATTTGTCAACTTCAATTCACAACCAATTAATTGAATTGGCCACTAAGATTATGTGATTTAGGCAACACCGTTGGACTATATTCTTGGGGTTATGTGAAACGCCAGGTTAATTAGAATAATTCACAATCGATTCCTGGGCTAAGGGATGAAATTATTCCGGTCTTCATTGAGAAAGAGCCTCCATTTTATCCAAAGGTCATTAAAATTTCGAAAAATGTCATAACTGATACTTCAATTACCAATAAGATGTGTTTGAAAATGAATGCAAATTATGTGTTTATTATTCTTAAAAAACCGCGCGATTTGAAACACTCAGTATAATCGAAATTATAATTATTAAAAATAATTGTTTTCATTGACCGCCAAACTGTTAACCAGGAAATGCAGTCGAAAGATTATTTATGACGAAGAACCTTGAATTAAAAAACCGACTTGAGACCTTGCTCGTCATCGGAGTAAGGCCATACTTTCAAAACAGGAAATATATTCCTGATATTCAAATTAACCAACCATAGCTTCCTTAAATATTCAATATAACAATCAAAAACTTCGACAAAAATCACTAAACGAAAGAAATCTTCCAGGAAGCATCCTAAAACGTGCCCCCTTGATCTCAGAAAAATTTGCACCACTTGGCAACATTTTTCTGTGAAGGAAAACGTTGAGGGATGGTTTTCCGCCAAAGACAAAACAGTAAACATCGGAGAAATGTTCAAATCAAACCAAACAAATGTTGAATATGCGCGCGAGTAATGACCACAGTTTGGTTTGGTTGGGCAATATCATTAACCGACAAATTTGTCAACAGTGCATTGGTCGTTTGCAGCAACATGCAGCTCTTATTGGCGGACCAAACGCAACAACCTGTCCATTGTGCCACAAAATGTTTATTGGTGGTGAGAGCCTGATGGAACATATGAAGCACACTCACAAAGATCCGAATGCTTCAGGTGTAGCCAGTAAGTACCTAAGCTGTCTTAGAGCACGACTTTGCTGGTAATTAGGTTGAAATCTAGAAGGTTTAGGCCATTTTGTACACTCTAATAACCCCATTGAAGAAAATAATGGGGACATGGAATGAACCCTGTGGAACACCTTTCGTTGGGGTTATTTTCAGAGTGAAATATTCTAGATTCTTAGGGGATGTTTTGATCAAATCTTTGGGGTTGTTTTGTTCAAGAGAGTGTATGAAATACAAACCTTCTAGATGAAAACTGTTGTATATAGAGTAGTTTCCCATTAGATATTTCTTTAAGTTAGAGAAAAGACTCGGCAAAAATCACGAAAATATGTCTCGAATACAAACAACAAACAACGCTTCTATACGTAAACAAAGGAGAGCACGTCAAATACCGCCAGAATACGAAGAAAGGGATGAAAAGGGAAAAAGTTAATGAAAAAGCAATTTAAAAATGAATCGGAGTAGCGGTTTTTAAAACTGGCAGTAATCGGACCTCAATGTAGTTCAGTTGAGGAAACATAAAAGGGCCCCTTTTGAATTTTTAAGTGAGATCTGACACTGATTTATTATGGAACTTGTCGATTTTATGTATGGGAGCAGTTGTTAGGCCTGTATCTGGAGAGTTTCTATGTAAATATACGAGCGTCACAAATTGTAGGGTAAATATGATTCCGTAACAATCAATTTTTGTTGTGATTCGTACCTTCTGAATGTCGTTGACAGGTATATGACAGGACAAATACAGTTAAATATTTATTGGAATATTTTCCTAAGGGTAATGTAGCATTTTGGAAGCGAAAAGAAAAACAGATTAATAATAATTATTGTGAGTCAATTTCATGCCATAATTTAGAAGTCCAAAGTTTAGAAATGTAATGATCATTTTTTATTCTACTGAAGAATTGAAAATGAATTCACATCAACAAAAAAAATCCACAATAGCAGAACATTTCTGATGATGAAAGAATGAATGAAGTCCTAGAAATAAAAACAATAAAATTAATCAATAAAGAAGAAAAGATAAAGCCGTAACTAAAGAAATGGTTCAGTATACAGAATGTTTCTTGGAAGTATGCTAAAATCTAAGGGGCCACAAATATCTACTTCGTCATGGTTATATAAAACTCTTTTATCTGAAAGCTCTGTATACCATTGTGGGTTTTTGATAGAAGTGAGACTGATGTGAGTTCTCAATCTTGTCCCTAGTAAAACTTGACAATTTTTGAGTAAATCCTGAAGACAGCCGAATGACCCTTCGTGAGAGTCTTTAACCATGAGCTTCTTATAGCTTCTAACACTTCTAACGCTTAGTTCCTCCTGAATTAATAGTTAATAGTTGTAGATAAAACGATTTCAACATTTTATTTTGGTTGCTTTTGCGGTACCCTGATTCAAATATGCATGCATATGCTTACTAACATTGTTGTGTGAACTCTTCGCGATCTAGTGATGAGTTTACAGTGAATTTTTAAAACTGGAGAAGTATTTCTGGAGATGATAATAACAAACTGAGATACCATCACATAAAACTACACCTTTGACAGTTGTAATTCAGATAATCAAAGTTCCATTTCAGAAGAGCAAAGGACCCCGCACACTTACTTAGGAAAAGCGGGTCCAGTGAATTTTCTTAATTTTTACATATTATATTTATACCAACCTTAAGAACAATATATCAGATTTTCACGAAGGTCTACATCTGGTTTGTTCTATAGGGCGTTCCAAAATTGCAGCTACGGAAAAATGAATCTTAAATTTTGATGATAATTCTTCTAATTTTCAAAATTTTATCATGATGCTTTGGGTTCTGAATAACAAGATGTGACAGATATCCAAACACTGCCCACCACGTTAAGGTTCGTTATACAGGCTGTTCCATGAAGCTGTATAAGTAACTGAATGTAACTTTGTTAGTGACTTTGGGACCACCCTGAGTTTCTCAAAATATGATACCATGATGTATGTCCACTTCTGTAGGAAGTTTCATTAATGTACAAAGAACAGTTGCAAAATTATTCAGGTTTAAATTCGGATTTCATACAATTTTTCTTTAAAACTCATCTGTAGTTGAGATTGCTGTCAAGGAATATAGGTTTTCATTAGTATTATATTATGATGGGTCGGTCCAAAGGTGTTTTTTCAGGAATGCACAGGATGAACATAATGTGTTGTCACTAACCTCCTCATATACAGGGTGTTTCATCATAAACTGGACAAACATATATTTTCGTGTAGAGTAGAGGACATCGGGAGAATAATTTTTTCCTTATACAATATATCCCGTTTTCGAAGCATAAGCGAGATACAGGGTGTCAAACGTCATTTTTGAGCAAGATTATTATGAGTGTGGTCAGTTATGTATAACACTTAAAGTGACGGTTTTTGGTCAAATCTCAGTATTTTTGGGTCCTCTATTCAGAAGACCTGCAATGTTCCAATTTTTTTTGCGGTTGTCAAATTGACTTTTGTTTTCTGAATGAACACAATTTTCTAAGAATTTCTGTGAAAAAAATCTTTCAAAAATCGAACACAATTTTTTTTTACATGTCTACCTAATTGTCTACAGCGATGAAAAAATTTCACTCGAAATGGATGAAATTTTGTACAACTGTACTTCTTGAATTATCAATCACGAATATGAAAACAGAATTGTAAAATATCGAACGGTTTCGTTACTACAGGAATTCAAATATTTCGTTCAGACCTCTGAAATAATGAAAGAAAATTTGTTTTGAGTTCTAGAGTCAAAATAATTAAATTATTGGCAACGAATATTAATATCCTTAGAACAGTGTCATTTCCCTATTTAATACCTACATCGAAACGAGTCCCAACTAAGTTTCACTGATTTTTTTTTATATTTTATTTGTATTGTATTCATCTAGAATATTCGTCAACTTTTCTGAATAGAGGACTCAAAAATACTGAGATTTGACCAAAAACTGTCACTTTAAGTGTTATACATAACTGACCACACTCATAGTAATCTTGCTCAAAAATGACGTTTGACACCCTGTATCTCCCTTATGCTTCGAAAACGGGATATATTGTATAAGGAAAAAATTATTCTCCCGATGTCCTCTACTCTAAACGAAAATATATGTTTGTCCAGTTTATGATGAAACACCCTGTATATGAGGAGATTAGTGACACCACATTATGTTCATCCTGTGCATTCCTGAAAAAACACCTTTGGACCGACCATCATAATAATTATACTAATAAAAACCTATATTCCTTGACAGCAATCTCAACTACAGATAAGTTTTGAAGAAAAATTGTATGAAATCCGAATTTAAACCTGAATAATTTTGCAACTGTTCTTTGTACATTAATGAAACTTCCTACAGAAGTGGACATACATCATGGTATCATATTTTGAGAAACTCAGGGTGGTCCCAAAGTCACTAACAAAGTTACATTCAGTTACTTATACAGCTTCATGGAACAGCCTGTATAACGAACCTTAACGTGGTGGGCGGTATTTGGATATCTGTCACATCTTGTTATTCAGAACCCAAAGCATCATGATAAAATTTTGAAAATTAGAAGAATTATCATCAAAATTTAAAGATTCATTTTTCCGTAGCTGCAATTTTGGAACGCCCTATAGAACAAACCAGATGTAAGACCTTCGTAAAAATCTGATATATTGTTCTTAAGGTTGGTATAAATATAATATGTAAAAATTAGGAAAATTCACTGGACCCGCTTTTCCTAAGTAAGTGTGCGGGGTCCTTTGTAATTCAGAAAACGTAAATTCAAATTCAGATAAGGAAGTTGTAATTCAGAAACGGCAAATGGAATTGCAGAAAAGCGAAACTTTATCTGAATTACAAGTTCCTGTTTTTGAATTACATATTACTATTCTGGAATTCAAATTACCGTTTCTTAGTTTAAAGATGTTATTCTGAAATTCGAATTCCCTATTCTGAATTTCAATTCGCAATTCTGAATTACATTTCACTATTTCTGAATTACATTTGAAAGAAGTGTAGTCATTCCTGAAGTTATGAAATTTTCATTCAATAAAAACTGGACAGTTTGTGTGAGGGTGTCTCAGGTTGTTAATAAACCGCTTTTATTATACAAAAATCCTGGGGTGCTTTGCTTGATCTTGTTTTTCTCTCTCTGTTGACGTCATCGATCCTTATTTAGCGAAGAGAAGGACAGCTAATCACCCTTGCCCTGTATGTGGCAAGCATTATGTAAACGAAGGATCTCTGAGGAAGCATTTGGCTTGCCATCCTGAAACCTCACAATTATCGACATCTTTGAGAATGTGGCCATGCTCAGTGTGTCAAGCCGTTTTCACTCATGAATCAGGTATTCAAAGTCACGTTTCTTAGTATCTGTGAGTACAGGATGAAACACTGTATGAAACCGATTGGCTCCAGAATAGATCCTTTGGGCACACCGTCACCTTACGAACCACGTATTTTTCGTCACTTTCTAGTTCAATTGGGAATAATCTAGGCTAAATTTACGTTTTGGGATACCTGAGAATCACGGCCACAAAATCGATGTTTGGAGATGTACTTTCGAAAACTGAAGAAATAAAATCAAGCAGGCTTCTCCCAGAATTGTCGTGTATGTTTGTTTCATCCTGTATCTCTTCTCCAAGACCTAGTCTTCACTCATTATTGACATTCACACGTGTGGCACCTACCACCTAGTTTGAAAGCAGGGAAAAGTGCTTTTGTTCACGATATGTTCACGATGGTCAATTTTGGAGTAGCAAATTTCTCGGACACTTTCAAACTTGGAGGTTGATCTTGTTGGGGCAGTTGAGCTTTATTTGATCGGATTTGGTTTTCAAGGTCTTCTCAGTCATATGGAACACATGAGGATGGACCCGAAGCATCAATTCGCGGCGCAATATGTGCTTTCTCGAGCTGCAGCTGAAAGAAGGGAGAGAGAAACACTGCTAGCTGCAGTTTCAGCTTCTGCTTCTGGAAGTGGCCTCCTTCCCATACCTCCCATGCCTGGACAAAGTAAGTAACAATTATAACTTATTCTTCAATTCAACCAAATACGTTATATATCTTCTTATTGTGAAGTCTCTGGATGTACGTCATGATTGTGAGACCTATAATCACATACGGGGCAGTAGCCTGGTTTGCCAAGGCAAGTCAGGTAAGTACGAGGAGAAGTCTCGATAAAGTACAGATGCATGCCTGTGTGTGCATCACCGGAGCTATGAGAACGAGCCAAAGAGGGCACTTAAGGTCATTACGGATCTCACACCTCTACATCTAGTGGTTGATAGGGTAGTTCATGAGGCTATCTTCAGGTAATAAGAAAATAAAGATTCAGAAAGCCTGGTCCACTCTGAATAACTACATCTAATCTGCGAACCTCTATAGTGATGTAATGATCAAGAAAGTAATCACTGAGAAAAACTTCATGACATTGCTAAGTAAAAGAGATGATTGGAAACACCGACTATAACCTCAAAGACAATACCGTAAAATGGTATACAGATGGTTTCAAAACCTCTACAAGAGCTGGCTCTAGGATATACTTGCCAAGTACCAAGTGTGCACTCTGTAGCTAGGCTCCTGTATGAGCGTCTTTCAAGCGAAAATCTTAGCTATTGAAAGATGGCATCCCCCAGGGAAGGATCATTCCACTAAGTTCTTTCGGAACTTTGAAACAGTAAAATCCAAAAGATAACTAGATCTTGGTAAGAAACAATTAGGTGCACCTCCTTACTGGCTTCCTTACATTACACTGTCGCCTCAGGAAGCAACTGTTGAGGATGGGATTAGTAGACACTGAGACGAGTTAAGGTTCTGTGGGGAGGAGGAACAAATCCCCATTCACCTAGTCACGGAATGTTTGCGAGCCTAAGGAGAGAATGCCTTGGGCAAGAAACTTGTAAGAGTGGGGAACTAGCCTCGTTAAAGCCTTCATAGATATTAGATTTCATTAGTTCGCTGGAACTGGAAGGCGAACTGTGAAGGGTTTGGCCAGAACAGCTCTGTAAGAGAGCACAATAGACCTTAAGGTCGCAGTAAACTGTAACTCCTTTTAAAAATAAACTAAACTATAATATAATGGTGAAGTCTCAACAGATATTATTTTTGTCAATTTCTTTCAGCAGGAGGCAGTCCTATGTGTGCGTCTCCAAGTGCCCATAGTGATAGTTCTTCTGGTAACGGTAGACTTTCATCAACTGGATCAGACGCTGGTGGATTAAATAACAATAACAACAATTGTAACACCAAATTGGGAGATATCCTTAGAAGTAAGTAACAATCTTCTTCCTTCAGTCTCTAGTGAACAAGAGCATAGAACTTATTCGACTCTTCTTTTCAAGGTAATAATGGACTTCACCAACAGTACAACGTAGAAGAACAGCTACATAACGCAAACAGAATGGCAGCTTTGGCAAATATGGTCAGCCAAGGAGGCGTACCACCTGGTATGGGTTCGGACAATATTGCCAACATCGCAAACCTTATGCGGTTAGGGGTAACACAAGTGAGTAGACGATATAACTTTCCAGATTTGTTTTATTTCATTTAGTAAGTTGGTAGTTTTTATATGTTGGACAAAACTAGCAAGAATGGCAATTATCTTTTTCACGTTGGGCATAAGAACAAAGTTGAGGTTACTTTATTTGAGATTCCGAATGATCAAATAGATTTTGAAAACAGTTGCTATTAGTGATGGCCAATCCTTGGTCAAATTCAATTCTGTCCGTGGGCCCGGCCGTCGTCCGTCTGTTAGCACAATAACTTTTGAAAGGATTGTCCTAGAGGCTTGAAATTTTCAGAGTGAGGGCGTTTCCCAAATGGCTTCGTTAAGTTTGTCAACCAGCCAAATCGTATAGGTGTTCCATAAAATATGGCCATTCTAAATTTTTGTTCCTCAATATCTCAGACAAAATGAATCTCATCGGTATGAAATGTTTCGGCTAAATGCAAAATGCTTATAATAAGCCTCATGCAAAATTTTGTGGAGAAAGTGTACACAGAACTATAAAAAATTCAATTAGAATATTGAGAAGAAAAATCTCTATATTTTCAGTACAGAATGACTGATTCCAGTAAAATTCATTTTGTAAATCGATAATGATCTACTGAATGTTCATGCAAGATTACAAGAGGATCGCATCATCAGAACAATAAAATACAATTTTTTTGATTATTTGTTTTTTACATATTTCATTTTTTGAATAATTATACCGATTGTGCTGAAATACTGCATTTTTATATTTGGTATCAATCTCAAGTGCCAAATAAAATTTTGAGGTAATATTCTTATTGCTCCACCAAAGAACTAGCGCTCCAAAGCTCCTGATCAGGGCTTTCCTTAATTTTTTTTGTGATAACAATTCGTTTTTTGAGCGATCGTTCTACTTAAACGAATATTATATCGTTATGTCTGTGATTTTCGAATTCTTGACTGGTTTTGTCCATATTTCGTTTTTAGTTTGTCCTTATTTCTATTTTGTTGGTTTCGTTACTTTCAGTTCCCTATGAACTTCTACAATTAAGGTTCATCATTCCAAGCCAACATTCGCATGAATATACATTTGGTAACAAAAACCCTGGCTCGCCCCAGGCATCTTATATACAACCCTTCTTCTTGCAGGCCAACCAAGTGAACAACACGAACCCCTCAACCCCTCCAATAAACAACGACGCCTTGTCAGCTGTCAATGCGTCTGTCAACGCCATGAACGTCATGAGAGCGTCTATGGAAACCATAAGAAACATGGATCCGATGAGATCTTCGGTGATGGATTCGCAGCAATCGCAACAACAGGAAGCGCTTAGGATGCAGCAACACGCTGAGGCCTTGCTAAGGTCGCAAGCTGAGGCAGCCTTAAGGCTGGCGATGAGCCAGGCCTACCCGCAACTCAAGCAGGAAGACAACAACAATCCTTTACGTCATAACGGTAACTATCAAAGCCACCAGGGTCAACCTTCGCAGCAGCTTAGTCCGGACCTCACCGAGGCCTTAAGGCTGCAAGAACAAAGGTTAGAACAGGCCTTAAGGCTACACGGGAGCGATCCCAGGACGCTCGGGTTTTCTCTGAGTGGCCAGCAGCAAAATCAGAATCAACCGTGAAATTTCAGTTACTACTGAGCGTGTCTTACGTTGAACATAGAAATTTATGTATACCTGTACAAGTATGTATGTATATATGTGTATGTACGTATGTATATACCTACATAGGTTTATATCCAGTGGTTATTGTTTTCTGCATTTTATTATCAAGACGCGTTGAACGTTTCTTCTTCTTTTTCCCATTAAATTGTTGAAGATTTATCGTAGTTGACAATTCTATTCGAGTTTATGGTTCAGTTTTTTCCTAAGTTCTGCTAAATTCTCAGTATACAAGCCAGTCAAAGGTAAACTAATTAAAAAAAAAAAATTTATTCAAATTAAAATTTTCTCGGCTTATCTTCCGCATAAATCATTCATTATAAAAATTCACAAATATGCTCATGAGTTCTTGTTACTTAAAAATCTCCCTTTATTGAATGTTTTTGAAACTAGTAATCATTCATAATTCATTTGAGAAGGGTTCAAAAAATTTTGTCGTTATTTTATTCAAAATAAAGATTTCTATTCCCTTCTCAAATTGCATCAATTTTATTATTAATTTTTCGACGAGAAATACGTAAAGAAATTATCATATTACTGTCGGAGCTTTTCTCATCATTTCTCATTTTTTCATTCGAAAGTTCGCCAAGTATAATATGAATGTTTTCAGGAACCATCTTTAGAACTCTGAACTGAAATAATTTGAGTGCGAATTTATTTGAGAATTCAATTGCGAAAAAATTCTTTCAGAAGGAATACAGTTCCCAAAATGAATGCCCCAACATCCTAAATGAGAAATGAAAATCTAAGCTAATACGAAACAATATTAGCGCTTGCAGAAATCGATTCGAAAGTAATTTTTTCTGATTCAGCTACCTCGAAAATCCATAAATACATACCAAATTCAATAAAGTCCGCCATACTGAAAATTAAAGCTTTTCGTACATCTCGTTTTTGAACACTATTCAAAATTTTATTGGCCTTGAATTTAAGCATCCAATGAATGGCTTGTATATTAATACAAAATAAAATATAAAATAAACAGAATGTGCCAAATAAATGAAAAGGAAAAAGGGTAAGATTCGTTCATTTCCTCCCAATGACTAAGTCATTATCAGTTATATAATTTGCACTTTGAAAGTGCAGAAATCATTTTGAAGAAAACGATAATTTGTATAGTATAAGTGTTGAAAATTTATACCTCACTGATGGTATAAAATACTTAAGATATAGGTTAGATTGTAAATATATACAAAAATTTGAATGACGAGAGAAAATGCGAGTACTATTATTTAGATGTTTTAACTTTTTTTTTTGCAACATCAAAATTTTTCTGTGATTTTTTTCGAAGTTTTCGAGAATATAGAGCAATAAAACTGATTTTGGTCGGGATCTGTCATAGTCAACTTCATTTGTCATTTCCTAGTTCCAATCGATAGCGGTTAAATCGATACAAAAATCATCGACAATGTTGTTGACCAATCAAGGATCCCGATGTTTCATGCAATTAAAACACTGTGATTAGAGGAAAATATATAACTTGAACTTTATTTTTTTCAATTCAATGATATGGCAATTTTCAGATAAATTGCTTCTTTGTTACGATCAAGTACAAAGAGGAATTCTATGTTCCTTTTTTGATTTTCTATGAGCGCTAGAATGATTGAGAGGATGTTGTATATTTTATTTTTTCATATATATAAAACTTTGAAAACAGAGTACTTACAACAGAATTTATATATACAGAGAATGTGAATAGGTATGTAAAAAATATTTTTCCTTTGGAAATTTAACAAATTTATAGGAGAAATTTTACGTATTTCGAATTTATCAGTCAGAAAATTGATCTTTTATCAGAATTGCATTGTTTTCGATTGTCTCGGATTTTTATTGAGTGTATATATCATATAAATATATTGTATATAAAGCACAACAACATTGAAAAATATTTTTGAAGCAAAAATCGATTTGGGTGATCTAAGACGAGAGTCTTCTCAAAATTATTGTAATTTCGGTCTTCAACATTGATTTCTGTATATATTCTAAAAATACTCATTTAATTGTACTCAATCTCCACAATATTTGCAATAGTCATTCATAGACAATAGTTTAAAAAATACAATAGCTACAGGATAGCAGTTTCTGCTATGATTTTCCCTCAAAAGTGACAATGAAGAGACGAAATAGAATTTACTTACAGTAAATAACACAGTTTTGATTCGTGAAAGATTGTTTTTCCACAGAAACAAGAAATGGTAAACTTAGCTCTTAGACATTTGGCGTAAAAATCAATAATCAGTGATCATAATACAATTCACTAATTTTGGCGTTGTTTAAAAAGATTAGAGCTGTTTTTCCAAGTTTTGTAGTTAATTTCTGCAACGGATCGAAGCGATTTTCCGAAGTTTTTTCCCTGAGAGGAAAATGCGGGAAATCGCTCTTTTACGAACACTTCCACCAAACTCGACAAATGCACTATTACGTGCAAATGCACGATTACGTGCAATGTTTTACCGATTATGACGCCATGAAAATACATAGTTAAAATAAGAAATAGCCCAGTTGCACCGAGTGCTTCAAACATTTTGCCCACTATAATAACAATAGTTATTATCCTTCAAAAATCATACAATAGCCCAGTCAACGGTCGGATCCGAGGAACACTTGCGCGCATGCGCGGTGATCCTCGGGAGCTACCGTTGAATTCAAATTTTTAGCAAGCCCTTGGGGGGGTTCACCAAGAGTCCCCTCACCATCAGTGTATTTTACATAAATATTCGAGTCTAACTGCCCGAATGGACAAATATTTATTGTAAAATTACAACAAAACAAAATTTTTTTTGCAATAGCCCACAATACATGTGCAGTTTTGCACGCCGTTTTCAATGTTCAAACCAGATTTTTTTCTCTACAGTTTTTCCTTGTTTCATGCGACCAATCGCTGATGACTTGTTCGAAAAGCAAGAAGGGACTCAAAAAAATATGCTGTAGGCTAGATTTCCTCTGTAAACGCTTTCGCAGCTTCAAGATAGTTGATTTCGATACATTATAAATGGCGTCGATGGAACACGATAATTTTCAATATGTCCACCTTGTTTTTCCAGATTATCCGTAATTTTCTGGTCCTGTTTTCATCCCTATCGGTGTTTCATGATTTTCCATGTTAATAGTGTATTTACACCCCCGCTTTGCAACAGTTTGCTTACTAGAGCATATAAAATATAAAAAATCCCTTCTTGTGGACAGCATCAAATTGGTTGTGGAATTTAAAAATTTTTCTTTGCAATAGTCAAAACGCATGAGTGTTCTTATGCTATACAAAAAGTCCGGTAAACCACACTTTTGTTCAAGTATTTACCAACTCTGCATGGAAAATTCAAGCATCAATTTTCATTGCAAAGTTTTCCTCGGTTCATTACAATAATATATTCAGAATTTATATACAAAATTAACGAATACATATTAAAAGGAAAAAATAGATCGCCTAAAATTGATAGTCGTTTTTAAAGAACACTTTTATTTTCTTGTTATGTTGATTTTTTGTTGTTTTTTCGATAGCGAGACAAGTTGAGACATTTTTGGTCCGTTTATCTTGATTCGAACAAATGAACACATAAATATTAAAACTAGGGAATCTAAAAGTCACTTTTGGGAAACACAAAACTTTTCGGCCTTTCCAGATATCAAAATCGTTCAAAAACTACCGATTACATTTGGCAAACCACTTGTAATTTCATAGTAAACCCAATAGTTAATAATATAAATGTTAGTTGTGTTATATTGCAATTTTTTAATGTTAAGTTGTGTTTTTTCGTATACGTCATACTGTAAGTTATTCAGTCGTACAACATTGCTCTTGTATACTTGAAGCTGCACACACATTTGGACCTTATTGTATCTCAACCGAGCAACATCATTTGGAATTATTTCTCGAAAGACTCATTAAAAAAATTCAATATTCTGACCTCACTCAACTGTCGAGAGTACCTATTGCAAGAAGTCAACGAGAAATACAATTTGATTCCCTTTGATTTTCTTGAAAACTTTGAGCAATATCTCTTACAGTTGAAGAAATGTATGTTGTACGGTTTGATGGAGATATTTCACATCAAAACTAAAATAGATTATGCTAATCCAAAAGTTGATATTGCTTACTCCTTACCACATACATAGCGCAGATAAATAGTTAAATGTTTCTTGTTGAAATCGATGTAGCTACAATAGATGAATACAAGTTTTTTGTTGATTGTATCCAAAGTAATATCAACTACTATTTAGTCTCAGGTATACAAAGTAAAATTCGAGTCAAAAGTTAAAACTTCAGTTCTACAATACAAAACTAAGCATATCCAATACAAAATGAAATCAAACAATGTTGTGCGAAGATTATATATTCAGTTTTCAATGATATATCCGATATGATATTGGATTTTTATAGGATTGTCTTGAGACTCGTTATTTTATAGTTACTTTCGAAGCTTAACAAGACTACGAGAGTCTAGGACTTAAATGGGCAAAAATCGATGGAGAAAAACTTATTTTACAAAGTGAAACTATTATTGAAACATCACGAAATCTAGTCTGATTAATCTAGTATCAAAAGAGAGAAAATAAGATCAAATAGAATAAGAAACAGCGAAGAAGTGATAAAAACACAAACTACAAACAAATTGAAAAATACATATAATAATAATAATAAATGCAGAAATATTTTTCTGCGTTTTTTTAGAGTTCGTTCTCCATCGAGGTTTGTCCAATGTGTTCAAGAAACATTGAGGCTCAAAAATATTCTAGTTTCTCGAACTGTAAATGTTGAAACTACAGTTGAATTTTCTTTTGCTTTAATGTATTTATTGAATTGTTATATAGTTTAAGTTAAATAGGTGTTGAAAATATTCATTTAAAGTTTGATATTATTTGAATTGTGCTAACAAAAATGAATATTTTGAACAGTTCATCACGAATTGTTGTATATCAAGAGTGTAATGTTGAAATAGGTTTAAGTGAGGTTATATACTATTTTTAATTTTTTTACAATATTTGCCATTTTATTTCTCATTTGACTGCCATTTCGAACGTAATTTATGCTTTTTTTAATTAATTTTTAAGTTCCTATATATATTTTTTGAAGAAACTGTAGGTACATTGCAGAATTTTTGTATGAATGTTGAATAAATGAGAAACTGTTCAAATTGTTAATCTTGTGTTCTGTAAAAAATTGGAAATCACTCAATTACATACACTCGACATTGTACAAAATTTGTAAAAATTTAGACAAATTGAAATTGAGAAATTGTACATTATAGGGACTAAGGCAATATACAGTGTGTAATTGATACTTTCCACGAAAGTTTTCGACAATTTAGTACTAGTGAAATTACCTTATCTGTGAAAATTGAGGCATTACAAAAATTCGATTTAAAGAATTGATTTTATGGCACTAGATCATCAAAAAATTGTGAATTAGATGAAAAATTATGTTAATGTTTTTAAAAAAATGCAAAGATCGAAATTTTGATGTATGATGTATGTGTGACTAATGTATCTAATATCTGAAAATAGCAAATTGCAAAAATTATAAAAGGTGTTTTACTCCAATCCTCAAACCCTATTTCAGCTAACAGTGCAAGATAGGTTGAAAAATTGAAAGACGTTTTATTCACAACCAACCGTAAACACGATAACTTCTGAAAGCAAAGTGAACTTGAAATTTTCAGAGTGGGTTTAAGATTTAAACAAGAATGTCAAATTCATAATATATAGGGTGGCCGGGACGATTGACGTCCAAAAGAAAAAAACAGGTCCGTCGTCTCATGGGGTATTCGAATCACCCCCATGTATGTTATGCGATTTTTCACGGTTTTCGAGTTATGAATTTTTTTATGAACATTTGAGATTTTTCAACTTCATCATATTAAAAAAAATATTAAAAAAAAGTACAAGAGTTTTCTGATATATTTGTTTTTGTGAATAAATCGCCATGAAATGTACTTGTATACATAAAATAACCAGCATCGTAAATTTGATAAAAATTATAGAAATGTTGGTCACAAGTGAAAAAGTTACGTATTTTGGATCATGATCTAATTTTTCGAATTTAAATTAAAAATGTAAACAGGCTACGTCATGGTTTCTCAGTATGCTTCAGAACTGCGCTCAACACTCAGCAAAATTTTGAGCGTAATAGTCTTATTAGTGCTCCACCAAAGAACTCAAACTCTTGTGCTCAAGGCTTCACTTAAATTTTTCTCACACCATTCAGCCTCTTTGCATGTCTTTTTTCTGGTCTTCCAATTCAGAAAAAATTCTTCCCAATTTTTTTTCAATGGAGGGGCGAAAAAAGCATGAGGTTTCAACAATTTTTAAAATTTAAGTACATATCAATGGATTCAATTAGATAATGTTATAAATTGTGTAACTTACACCGAAAAGTTCGGCTTCAATTCGAAAATGATGTTAACATTCTTAACAAAACTTTTCCTCCTATCGGATAATAGACATAATAGTAAATTATGCAACGAGCGTATAATGATTGTTATCAATCACAAAGTGTTAATTCCATTAATTAATTAATACCATTCCTTATCCACGACTACTGAAAATTTTTCACTTGGCGGCCGTAATGTGTCCCTTCTGTTACTCATTTAATTTGTTAGATGTCAAGTTTACATATGAGTAATTATTTGATGAACTTATCATTGTATACCGGGTGTCCCAAGTGAGTGGTCTATTAGATTATTATGGAAACTATTGTTGATTTTTTTTGGTTCATCCTGTATAACTGACAACTATTATTAAGGCTCTGAAAAGGGGAGTATACCAGACAGCCATGCTGGGTCCAACCACAGACTCGAAAATTACAGAACAATTCGAATGAAATGAAATCTGCAATCGAATAAATGCTTATGCTTACCTGTCTAGTCTCCAACTTTATTGTTTTGAATAAAAAATCAATACTTTCTATTAACTATTCTTCAAAAAAAGCACGCAACTAACAATAGAGCACAATAACTGAGACATTGACATTACCATCTGTAATTTTCGAGTCTATGGTGTTGGACCCAGTCAGCCTGTCTGGCATACCTATCTTTCTAGTGCTCTACTATAATTCAAAAGCAGTGGCATAGATCAGATCAATATCTAATGACGTGCTAAATTTCTGACTTAAATCTCAAATACTGAGCGAACTACAATCATATTTGTAACACACCAATTTGATCTAATAGGGTAGGCCACTCACCTTGGGACACCTGATATAATGTAATAAAACAAATTATTTATATTCAAAGCAGATTTTCCTATCGATTGAAATATATTTTCATTCACGACTACTGCGAAATCCGTCCATTGTACGTCTCTGTGCTTGGCCATAATAATACCCATTAATCATAAGGAAATAATGAGATATTGATCACTGCTGTCAGATTCTTCATAGATTTAGCTTTGATATAATATTCTTTAAATTGGTATTTCTTTAGTATTCTAAAGTACTCCAACTAACAAATATATACAATGTCAATCGAGGGCGAAATCTACTTTTATTATATCGATTAAAGTATTTTTCATTACAAAATAGACAATGATCAGTTCTCCAAAAATTTCTCATGTGTCAACTTGACTTTTTCCACGCTAGTCATAGAAGGTTCTTGTAGCAGTCGCCGAAATTTAAAATCTTCAAGAAATATTTTCAGTAGTCGTGGATAAAGTATAGTATGCTACTAGCGTATAATAGCTGTTATACACTCGGTGATTTGGCCACTCGCCTTGGGCTACGGCTCGTGGCCTAAACTTCACCTCGTGAATAATAGCTATCATTATACGCTCGTTGCATAATATAGTATTAGTTGGGAACTCTAAGTCACTGAAGGAATATCAGTTTCAACAATACCCTTCAGTCAATATTGACTCATTATTCGCAATGGATTGAGAGGTATTCAAAAAAAAATTCATGGCAGAACAAAAAGATGTATAATGGGTAAATTATAGAATAGTTCTGGATAATTGAATATTTACAGTTGTTCAAGTAACGAGAAGAAATCATGTGATCAATCCTAATAAAAATTCGGTGGACATTCATATAACCATTGAGTTTAAAAATATTTTTAAACTCAATGATATAACTGAAAATTTACTAGTGACATCTATTTCAGATCTACTCAAGCTCATCTTCGAATTCACGAATACTTCTTATTTCCATCTTTCCACTTTTTGTGAACTGGTGGACCATCACTTTCATCTTACAGAATTCTCTTCAACAATCGAAAGTAATAGATTTGAAAATTTTTTTTTGTTAATTGGTGGAGAAATAAAAAGATCGGAATAATATTCTGGAAATTATTCAAAAAATTAAATTTGTAAAAAATTGATAAATACATTTGGGCAAAACGATATACAACTCGTTGAAGTAGAAGGAGTGCTCAAAAATTAAATAAGAAATAATTCTACCCTAAATGTCATGCTTATTAGGTAGCTATCAATACTTTTTATGGGGACTTAAAAGCGGAATGGTGAAGTCCACAACAAATGGCGTTATTAACTAGAATTTTATTTATTAAATAGACAAAATGAGCTTACGTTAAGAAATCGATTTAACAGAAGTATAATTGAGCTATAATCAGTTTAATCATAGATTTACTCAATGAAACTCTCGACGTCATAACAATAGAAAGAGTACTCCTGTCTGTTCAAACTTGATTTGTTTCTATCGAACAACCAATATCATACAACATAATAATATTATACATAGCAACAAATCATTCAATCTAAATTTAATTTCTTAAATGTTCCATCCACACCAAAATCATTCTTGATGAAATTCGTCGTCCCAATTCTTAAGGATTCGTCTGCAACTTGGTTACGTAGATTTTTCAAAAACGTTTCTTCCTCTTTTATAATCCCGTCCCATATATCTGAAAAAAAATGTAAAATCTTTTATTGTTTATAACAACGTGACTAAAAATTTTGTTTGTTCTTTGAGTTGAATAAGATTTTTATTCATGAAATTTATTTCATATTTTTTGGATGAATGTCCTGATAATTATGAGTCCTAACACAGCAAACAGAATTATTGAAACAAGCCATTTGAACAAAATTTAAATAAGCACTGACGTGAAGCTAGATACTTTTATTCTTTGTATATGTCGTGAACATGAAAATAAATGAAAATCATTTTCCTAACCGAATGTATGGTCTTTTGAATAGGTAACAGTTCGATTGCCGGACCCTGTAAAAGAATTAAAATAAAATTTCTAATGAAGAACTTACCAATGTATTCTTTAACAGAAATATCATCACCTCCATAGTCCTTAGGAAGAAGGTTCTGTGGTATTTCCTTATGGAGAGATTCCATACTATCGTGTATATTGATCTTAAAGAAATCAAAAAGCAAAAAGTAAAATATATGGTAGGTACAACTTTTGCTTCGGAAATATTCGGTCCTTTCAGGTTTGGAAATTTATATCGGAAACATAGGTACGATATACAATGAATCAGACAAAGAATTTTTCCGTCCAGTTGAACAAATGGATAGTCGATAGATTCACGTGCTGTAAGTGACTGAATCCCGTTGTCCGATTGCAATAATATAGTCTTGTCTCTCTTTTACCGTTAGTAGTGGCAAAATGATAGAGAACCTGCAGTACACGCATCGAATTATTTAATGTGTTAGACTGCCCGTAATACTCGATTCAAGTGATTGAGGTTGCCTACCATACACAGGCTCACAGGCGACATCTATCGAATATTCTTTGAACTGTCAAATTTGAAACCCGTAAAGAAGCTACCTCATTAGAGAATTCATATGAATTTCTGTATAATATGGTGAAATTATTACAGTTAATTAATCTCTGAACGAAACGTCAGTCTACTCAAGTAGGTTAGCGGTAGATGGCGCAACATTATATATGGTCTGAAAGCGAATAACATTAAGTTTGAGCAGTGGCGCAGCCAGGATTTTGTTATAGGGGGAGGGGAACGGAACTGAACAATTCTTGATGATACAACGAATACGAGAGTTGCAAAAGAATGAACTAAAAAAAAATTGAAACTGTAAGATTTTTTGGGGGGGCTGCAGCCCCCCCAATTTAATTTAATTCGAGTGAAATATGTTTCCTTACGTATAATCAGTAATATCAATTCGTTTTTGTCTAAACCACTATCCTGAAAATGTCGACTAGGACAACTTCTAACAAATGAAATTCAAAGCCCTTTCACTTGGGGTAACCCTTGAACTCAGTATTTTTATAGTGTTCAATAGTGTTTTAGCACTGAAACTGAATGATGAATATGAAGCTTCATCCACGAATACTGCATAATTACCCCCCATCAATCACAAGTGAAAAATGAGTTATTAGGCCGTATTTATAAAAATGAAGTATTTCCTTCAAAGGTAAAGGTAGAAGTAAGAGGTAGAGGTCCCAAGGAGAAGGTAGAAGGAAACGGTTTTGCTTTACTTGGTATTCATAATCTTTTCCTTTTCTTTGCAAGCAAATCCTCACGAAAAGAGGAAAAGGTATAGAGACGCGCAATTTACGGGTACGACATAATTTCATGAACTGAAGAATTTTTCCAAATTCCACTGTTATGAACGGAGCCGGGCTACCGTGCATCGATATTTATGAAAACGAAATTTTGATCACATATGCTCTGAACATTAATACTAACATAAGTTTTCCGGTTAACATATTCATCCCCAAATAAACGCGGCTTTTCAATTTCAACATGCGTGCAGTCGATAACCCCTATTGCAGTCGGAAATTTTTTTATCGCTGCCCATTTCACTTTGGCTTCTATTACTTCATTTTCGGTCGATGGGAACTTAATCCAGTCAGCCGCCTTATCTACAATGAGACGAAGAGTTGTATCGACAATTCTGGAAACTGTAGGCTGTGTACATCCCAGTTCTTCAGCTATACCGCTCTGGAAACTCGGATTGGCCATGTACCGTAAAAACACTTTCATTTTTTTTGTACAGGCGAAAGCGCCCCTCCCCTGATTACCTGATTCTCGCCAATGAAGTAGTCGGCTGACCACTGCACGTTTATTTCTTCAAACCGAAAAAGGGTTCGAAAATCACTTTCACGTAGAGTACGTCTCTCTTTGTACACTTTTCGAGCGCGTACATGCACTAAATCCGCCATGGGAAATTCCAATTAAAAAATTAGGTATGCGCTCACTCACTCAAGCTCACTCCCCAACTGAAACACCTTTAAATGTCAATAAATGAAAGAAGTAAATGATAAAAATCCACCCCGGACTAGATGCATATTTTGCGAAGCAAATCCTTCAATTCTGTAGCAAATGCTCCTGTTTATAAATACCAAAAAGAGGAAACCTTTTAATTTAGAGCGACACCTTTTTCTTCGAGTTCGAACCTTTTCTTTCTTTTTGTTTATGAATAGAATGTAAAGTAAATGCTTTAATTTCTACAAGTAAAAGCAAATGCTCTTCTTTATAAATACGGCCTATTATTCACTGCTGTCAGATGCTTAATAGACTCCACTAGTCCACTTCAATATTATAATATTCTTTCAATTGATTTTTATTCAGTGTTCTGAAGTAGGTACTCCATTTTACAAATATAGGTATATCTTATCAATCGAGGGCCAAATCTACTAATATAACATCAATTTATGCAATTTAGAATGACAAGTTCTCCAAAAATTTCCTTTGTGTCAACTTGATATTTTCCACACTTGTAATGAAAGGGTTTTGTCGCGGTCGCTTAATGTCTTCAAGAATCTTCAAGAAATATATTCAGTAGTCAGTAGTTCACCTCGTGAATAATAGCTATTACAAGCTGAAAAAATTCAGAGTTTCATTAGGTATTATAAACCTACCTTTGCGACGATATCACCCTGCAGAATCAATTTTATTCCAGACAAAATCATCTTTGCAAAATTTGTTATATTGATCACATGAACTGAAGACACTCTTCCACTGAATGCACTCTGAAAATGAATGTACCTAGTGAACTTTTTTAATCCTTATTATTTTTGAAGGTTTTTTTTATTTATTTGATAAATGATTATGGACTAAAGTATTTCAAATTGGGCTTTTTTTTCAAGAATTAATGAAACCCCATAATTTGTATTCAGTTTCAAAAATAATTTTATAATTATACAATGCTACTACAGACTCTCGCGCCAAATATCTAATAATGGCGTTTTCAGAATGATAACATGAGGAAATTGATGACCCAAATAGAAATAAATATTATTGAAATATGTGGGGACTGATGAAAACACCCTAGATAGCACTAATAGTTTATTACATCGGTATATATGTGAAGATCACGAATACTTTTTGTTATTTTAGTTTGTTTGCATGGAATAAAATTGTCTAAAATTTCTTATTTCCTAGTATTTTTAGTAGGTATGAATGTATCATTCGCCCATATTATGAAGCTGTCTGAGTGAGAGAAAGAAGGATGATCATACCCAATATTTATGCAAGAGTGAGATGAATTATGTCAATGCCTATCATACGGGGTGTTAATCACTATCAAAGTAAGTCAATGACTATCAATATTAACCTTCGCGAAAATTGTTTTAACCTCAATATTTAATCGATATTCAACGAAAATTTGAAGGTAATATCAAAATACCAACATGCAGCTATAGTTCGGTAAAATAACCATGGTTTGCAGTAAAATGAGGAACCGAATTTGCCTACTGAATGTATCCATGCACTCCATAGACATAGAATAGAATGGACAGGGCGTCACGTGACTTTTACTCTACGTTTCGTGATCCCAACATAAGAGAGAGAGATACTGTGAAGGATGGAGTAATATTAGTGTGGTGCATAGACTAAAATAAACTAATATTACTCCATCCTTCACAGTATCTCTTTCTCTCAATTCACAGAGCATAAAAATATCTAATGCGATCCAATGTTTTTATATAATGTTCTGTGCCCCGCACTAAATTACTCTATCTTATTCTGAAGTCAATGTTCTCTCTCACACGTCCTGTCCATTCTTTCTATGTCTATGATGCACTCAAGGTGTCAATCACTATAGCTTTTACCCCTAGGCTTCTCAAAATCAACAACAGAGGCAGCGGTCTATTGAAAAAACAGTGGTACGTACCTACTCTTATGCACATGCGTACTCTTATCTTGATACACATCTATCCTATATACGAAAAAAAAAATATCTGCCAAATGGCCTTTTCTTCCAGCTCCAGTTCTAGAGTCGTTCATTTTTTTGTTTAACT
Source organism: Propylea japonica (assembly GCA_013421045.1). Taxonomy (NCBI): domain Eukaryota; kingdom Metazoa; phylum Arthropoda; class Insecta; order Coleoptera; family Coccinellidae; genus Propylea; species Propylea japonica. Next base: position 85,147,196 of record CM024242.1, read on the forward strand.
TTTTGAGGATATTTTGACATTTGTGAGGTTCTATCTCACTATTGACACAAATAATTTCCTCCTTTAGTTCAGGAGTCAATTGTGAAGCAGATATCTCGGCGAGAAGTGGACGTATTGAGGTCAATAAAAAAATAAATTGAAGCTGAATTAACAAAGTATCCCATCATTATAAAGATTATGCAAAAATAAAGTTTCCACGCTCGTAGTCAAGAAAAAAAAGTGGTAAAATTTTGAGAATTTTTTTTGTTGCTGATTTTTCTATCATTACTCAAAAACCACTGAAACTGAAAATTTTTGAAGTTCTAATCCAAAAACTAGACACTACAATTTCCTTTTTATAAATTCCTTGTACGACCATTCCTCTCAAAGTTACGGCATGTTGAAAATTGCCGAAAAATTTGTAATTTTTTTTGATCCTTTAATTTTTTCCAGTAGTGTATAACTATAACTATGATCTATCAAAAGCTAAATCCTTCAGTAAAATACACCATGTGGTGGACCCACAAGTTCAACTCGTTGTCAACGTCATCTACAATGGACATTTCAGGGTCTTCAGCAATACTTTTCCGGACAAAATCAGTATTTCCTGAATTTTGATGTGATAGCTTCATTGCTCTACCAATGAATCAGCGCTCAAAAGCACCTGCTCAAGACTTTATTAATTTTTTTTATGAATGTAATACCTACATCCCAGATGAATTCAGTGCGAAATCTATATTATGTATTATTTATTTCAAAAAAACGCATGATTGGAAAGGTCTTTTGTAATTGAATAAATCAAACTGAATATCCTGAACACATCATTAAACTCATAAAATCATAATCATAAAATTAATTTTTTTTGTTTTCACGTATTTTTGAATTTTTTATCTAGTTACTAATCGCAAAATACTTAAAACACCCGTGGGTATAAATTTCAGTTGAAGTTCAGATATCTCACCTTTATCATTTTTAAATGCTGGTATAAACCAAGTAGGTCGAAGTTCTTGAAGATACTCCCTTTAATTCCTTTAAAATCTAGAATAACCACTCTTCCGTCACTAAAACAATACTTGTTCATAAGTTCTGAAACTGCTAGTTGAAATTTCAAGCATTCATGGAAATCTGCGTTTATTTCATGGTTGGGGTTGACGTGAAGCAAAAGTATTCTTTTTCCATCATGAGTGAGATTTTTCAGAGGAATTTTCCAACTGAAATGAAAATGTATCAATATACAGGGTGTTTCCTAAACATGCGGCAAAAATTCAGGGGATTGTTCCTTGGAGTATTCTAAGAATATTTTGTCCTTTGATGCTTTTTGAAAAACCTCTTTGTTTCGAAGATACAGGGGAAACAAAATCTTAGATAATAACATTTTATTATGAAAAATTACATAAAAATTTAACTTAACCTACAAAAACTGTTGAAAATGACCACCTCTAGCCAAAAAAACGAATTCAAATGAAAACCGTGTTTAATCTGTATTCCTGTACCATTTGAACTTATCAATTTTAAGTCAAAAAACTGGCCGTTTTAGTAATTGGAATGCTGAAATTTAAAAATGAATTGTACCTACTTAGTAAACACAGTGCGGTACGCATTTTATTTAAACTATTATTAATATTAAAAATATGAAAAATGTTGTTTCTCCTGTATCTTCGAAACAAAGAGGTTTTTCAAAAATCATCAAAGGAAAACATGCTTAAAATAGTCCAAGGAACAAGCCCCTGAATTTTTGCCGCATGTTTAGGAAACACCCTGTATAACACAAACACTATAATTCTATCTGTAAACATCAAAAATAAGCTGTAAATTGGGAATTTGATAGGCCATATAGCTTTTTATGAAAATGATATAATACATTCACCGGCAAAATAATCGATCCTCTAAAAAAATCGATTAGGTTTGTTAATTCATAAATCAGGAGCAGGCGCCGGGATATACGGGCCAAGCACCAAGTGTGCACTGTCGCTGGGCTCCTATATGAGCGTCTTTCAAGCGGAAATCTTAGCTATTGAAAGATGTCTAGATATAAATCTAGAAAGAAACTATCAGAAGTGTGATATAGCCATACACTCAGATAGTCAAGCTGCTATTAAAGCACTGAGCTCCTACGTCATCGATTCTAAGATGATCTGGGAGTGCCGGAACAAACTCAACGAGGTAGGCAAGAAAAATAAGGTCTTTTTAATCTGGGTTCCCGGCCACTCGGGAATCGAAGGTAACGAAGAGGCCAATACACTCGCCAAAGAGGGCGCACAAATGTCACTCTTTGGCCCAGAACCCTTCTGTGGTATATCTAAATGTACCTATAAGAAGGAGTTTCTGGAGAAGGAGAAAGCCGAGAGGGAAAAGCTCTGGCGGAATCTCCCAGGGATGGATCATTCCACTGAGTTCCTTCGGAACTTCGAGACAGCGGGATCCAAAAGATATCTGGATCTTGGTAAGAAGCAATTGCACCTCCTCACTGGCTTTCTTACAGGACATTGTCGCCTTAGGAAGCACCTGTTGAGGATGGGATTGTCGGACACTGACGAGTGTAGGTTCTGTGGGGAGGAGGAAGAAACCCCCATTCACCTAGTCACGGAATGCCTTGGCATTACGAGCCTGAGGAGGAAATGCCTTGGACAAGAAACTTGTAAGAGTGAGGAACTAGCCTCGTTGAAGTCTTCACAGTTACTAGATTTCATTAGATTTCTGGAACTGGAAGGCGAGCTGTGAAGGTTTTTTATGGCCAGAACAGCTCTGTAAGGGGGCACAATAGACCTTAAGGTCGCAGTGGACTGTAACCCCTGTGTAAACTATCAACTATCAACTATCAACTAATTCATAAATATGTTATTTCAAGTCCGATTCGATTGATTTTTTTTTCAATAGTAGGTATGTTTATCCCTAACCAATCATCGGTTTTAAATTTCAAGAAAACTCTGCGTACGTCATTTTATATAGGGTGAAACAAAATCTGTTTTTTTACGCTAACTTTAGAACCACCCCTGGTGTGTTCGAGTTGTTCCACCCTCAGATTTTTCATTTCCTCCTTAATACACCTTTTTTCTTGACAATTTAGTTCTTCATTTACGTAACAGTAGCTCAATTTTTGTTGTAGATAAAGGGTTTTTCAGTGCAACATTAAACTCCACAGTTTCTCTGTGTACTTTCACAGATTTAACCGTAGATCCGAACGTTAAGAAAATGAACTAACGTTCGGATTTACGGTTAAATCTGCTTCAAGCTTAAAAAAATTGAGCTATTGTTATATAAATAAAGAACTAAATTGTCAAGAAAAAATGTGTCTTGATGATGAAATGAAAAACCACAGGGTGAAACAACTGGAACACACCAGGGGTGGTTCTAAAGTCAGGTTAACAAAACAGATTTTGTTTCACCCCGTATAAAATGACGTACGCCGAGTTTTTTTGAAATTCAAAACTTTAAATAACATATTTATGAATCAACAAACTTCATCGATTTTTTGAGGGGATCGATTATTTTGCGGTAGGTGTAGGATTTACATAATATCGAAAATGTAGGGGAAACAGCTTTCATGTTAAAAAGAAATTATTGACATATCTTTCTGAAGAAAATAGATACATAATTTATTCACGAAATGCCATAAGCATTCACACACAAATTGCAAGATAATAAAAAAAATTAAATTCATTTCCATTTTTGGGCTATTTCTTATGCATTTATAATTTTTGTTAATCCGGACTTGGATTTTTTTAGTAACTAAAACTTGATTCGCCGGTGTAGAAATACAAGAATGTTTGTACCAAATATCAAGAAAATAATATATGAGTAATAAGTTATGACCAACCAAATTAGAAAAGCATCAATTTTTAATTCTAAAAATGAATAAACGTGAAATGCAAGGATCAAAAGGAAGCAAACAAAGAACATGCGTGAAAAAGAAAAAAGTACATAGTTTGCTTCAGTTTTTTGTGCTGATTCAAAACATCAAATCGTATTTTGAAAATACATGGTGTTCTTTTCGGGTTGCGAGTGCTGATAAATGTTTGTTACTACGGACCTGGATTTACAAATTGACAGATAGTCAGGTAGCTTGTAAAAAAGTAGTATAAAGTAGTATAATGTTTGTACAACAAATCATGAAAATATTCGGAGTGGTTCGTAAGTTATAGCCATTCGAAAAAATCGGCCGAATTGATAAAACAACCTGTATATTTGTATTTGAACTTGTTAGACCCATTGAATATAGTATATTCGGAACCATCTATAGGTGCTTCATTCATCCCCCACTTTTTTTCGTTTTCCAATGCGACACCCTGTATATATTCCAGGAACAAGCGCGCAAAAAAAATTTCCAAAAAGTAGAGCCAACATAAGCTGATAGTTTGTGAATATTCAAATCTAACTGTACATAAGTGTTTTGGAGCAAAGCTTAATCAATCTGAAATTGAACAAAATCTAAAATAGACGAAATTAAACTTTCGCTAATTTTTTGCAGTTCTATATACTAATTTGCATAAATACAATATATTATGAACACCCTGATTCTGGAATACAAGTGAGAAGTACCCCATTCACATTTCCCTCAGTTGATACTATATGTATATTATAGAGGGTGTTTCATTGGGAAAGGGAAATACTTCACAGGTGCATAGGTGGCACCAAGACGGTTCTAGAGATACCCCATTTATTGGGTCTCACTGTCTTCTTAGCCGAGATACAGGGTGTTTTATGAATTTTGCCCGTTTATTCCTGAGACCGTACCAGACGAACCACCCGGTATATTTTCTTCATATTTGGCAAATATGTTCCTAATTTGAATGAATCGTTTGAATCCTTGAAACAACATCGGAATTTTGAAAATCTGTTTCAATATTCGAAAACACCACTAAAAACTAAACTGAGACGTATACTTCAAATTTTCGCACAGAAAGTTTTACTGTACAAATTTTCAAGGTAAAAGTGAAGTTTTTAGGAACTTGGATACCCAAAAGTGGTTTGAAGTGACTTTAACAATTAATTATCAACAATATTGAATCCATAATTATTTCAACATTACTCTGTAATTCATTTTTACATTGGTTTTTTTTATAGCTGTATACTTGAAAATCCAGGTCCGGTCAACGAAAATTATGAATCGTTCGAATCGTCGAAACAACACCCTGTAACTCTGAATTTTGAAAATCTGTTTTAAAATTCGGAAATACCACTTAAAACTGAACTGAGACGTACACTTCAAATTTTCGCGCAGATAGTTTCACTGCACAATTTTCAATGTGAAAGTGAAGTTTTTAAGAATTGGATAAGGTGAAGTGGGGTAAATGTGATATAGTATTTGATTAGATCATAAACAAAGTGTTATAAGTAACAGTTTGAACAAAGCTGAACATTCCAAAAAATGCAAGCATGATCACAATATAGTTCTCTATTGATTGTATTCTGGTTACTCTTTGAAATCTTTTCTGAGAAATGTTGGGTAATTTAAAAAAAAATGATGCCGGTAAATCACAATTGCCCCAGAATTTGGGGTAAATGTGTTAAAAACTTTCAGATTCCTATGACTAAGTTATTTGGAAAGGATTGGGGTAAATGTATAAAAATCTTACATTATTGAATACTTTGTTTTTTACAAAAATAAAATATTTCACTTAATGAAAAATTGATGACCTTATTTCAGTCGGGGCAAAAAAATGTGAAATTAACTTCAGCTTCTGAACAAAAAGGAAGTAAAAACAAATTAAGCAGAAACAACTATATAGTAATAAACGTTATATTTTAATTAAACTTTATTTTCCATCATTAAGATAAATTATATCCGTCAAAAGACACTTCAAATATGAAAGAACCACGCCTATTCATATTATCACAATTGCCTCAAATGTATATGTCACATTTACCCCAAAAAGCATTTCGTGCGGGGCAAATGTAATATATACAAAAAGAAATCACCAGCGCAATTTATGAGTTAAAAGTATTTAAAAACACATTATAAAACTGTTAATAATAAGTCTGGAAATAATAAAACAGACTTAACTCATCAATTAAAAAATTTACACCAAATAAAGTAGAGACGTAGCTAACTGAAATTTAAGGTTACGTTATGAGAATAACATTCACTTGCCTTACAACCATACTGACAAGTAATTTCGTTCGTTCTAGTGTTTTGGTGGTTCGCTTGCAAGTTTGAAGATGTGTTAGATAGATGGCAGCAGTATTAATGAATTTGATCTGGATATATAATCCGTTATCACAATTGCCCCATTGTCACATTTACCCCACTTCACCTTACCTGAAAGTGGTTTGAAGTGACTTTTAACAATGAATTATCAAAATATTGAAATCCATAATTATATATACGTTATAATGCAACTCACTTCTCAATAAATGGAAACTAATGTGGAAATGAATCACAAAGTAATGATGAAATAATTATGGATTCAATATTGTTGATAATTCATTGTTAAAAGTCACTTCTAACCACTTTCAGGTATCTTAGTTCTTAAAAACTTCACTTCTACGTTGAAAATTTGTGCATTGAAACTATCTGCGCAAAAATTTGAAGTGTACGTCTCAGTTCAGTTTTTAGTGGTATTTTCGAATTTTAAAACAGATTTTCAGAATTCCGATGTACAGGGTGTTGTTTCGAGGATTCAAACGATTCATAATTTTCGTTAACCCGGACCTGGATTTTCAAGTATACGGCTATAAAAAGGAAAACCAATATCTCGGCTACGAAGACAGTGAGACCCAATAAATGTGGTATCCCCATATATAGAACCGTCTTGGTGCCACCTATGCACCTGTGAAGTATTTCCCTTTCCCAATGAAACACCCTGTATAAGAATTCAATTGGTTATTCCATGAATTCTACTTCTACGATTGCAAAAACAATATAAAAATTCACTTATAACAATGACATGAAGAATTTATAATTTCGGACCGAAAAGCTCTGAATATAAATCGAAACATTATAGGAATATTATTCTTTCCAACTTCGCATAAAAATGTCAGCGGTTTTTTATCATGTGAATAAAGCCTATATAATTACGTCAAAAAAACTTGTCTTCAATGTACCGTAAATATTTCCATTATAAAAAAATTTCCATGAACTTGGCCCAATGACTATAAACGAGAAAATTATTCGAGATAATCAATTAGTTCTAAATCAGTTAACATTATAGTGGGATGATATAAGTTATAATAATTCATGTTTATGATGTACAAATACTCACACAGCTACTGAAGATGGAATAACATTTTCGATGTCATCGTATAAAGATTTGTATATACCTCTTAGAGTGAAATAATTGTCGTATTTTATTTTGGACTGTTCTATTCTGAATTTGTTGTTCACCAATAGGCGCTCTAAGAAGGAATCATCTGAAAAAAAAAACATTTGAAGTAATTTTGTGGACATTCGAAAAATTTATACAGGGTGTCCAAGGGACTTTGAGAGATGATTCCTCGATGAAAATAAGCAAGGGTAGTTCATATTATTTTTTTCAAAATCGACCCCCCTTCTAAGTTAAAGCCATTGGAAGGCGATGACGAGTTGACAGTTTTTATTTTTTTAAGCGTCCTAAGAAACAATGACTCATAAAACTATATATAATATGATTCATTTAGTATATGTTACTCACACAATTTTTTGATCCCATATCTTTATTATTAGGGGTTGAAAAAACAACCTCCTTCAAAAATTGTTTTCGTGGGATGAATTTTCGAAAAATAAAATTCTCTTGTGGTTTCCTATTCAATTCTGAAGAAGAAAAGTTTTCTGCAAAATTTCGGTGCAGTCGATACTTTTCTCGGAAAAAATAAAAACTTACAAGCAATTATGATCACTGTTCATTCCATTCCATCGTATAAGTGTGTTCCACAGAATGAATATTCTAAAACTTTGTGTATGTCTATGACAGGAGACAAAGATGTTTTATAAATCTTTCTGAAATTTTTATTAGTAATTTCCGGAAGAAAATTATATCTGTAATAATTTGATTTCACAAATAGAACTTTCTTTCGATTAATAAGTATAATTGACAAAACCAATTTTGAGCATAAACAATATCTTGGAATATTCATTCTATGGAACATAAAATGAAATGGAATGAACAGTGATCACAACTGCTTGTAAGTTTCTATTTTTCATTTTCATTTAATTCCTTGAATATCGAATAACAATTTACAATGATACCAACTAGCAACTCTGTTGTGAATCGTCATGCCTACTAATTATATGCTTGCTTGAACGTCATCATGGCGCTACGCTTGAATTAACGAGTAGAGAAATCGCATTTTCAATATCTGATTGAAAATTAATCAATTGAGATTTTCAGTGAATAATTCAATAGGTATTCATGTAAAACTACTTTTAATGATGTCACAGGGAAAAAACCCTAGATTCTAATAAACTGGAAATGCACATCATAAACATATTTCGCAAACTCAAGTGAAAGATGATTCGTTCTGTCGGTAGAATTATTTCAAACAGTTTGTTGATAGCATTTTCAGGATTCTTTCTTTCACTTTTTGGGTGCTCGTTCTCCTTAAACGAGCGCTATATCGTTTTGCCCAAATGTCTGTAATTTTCGAATTTCGAGCCGAAAATGGTCTCAAACGATGGGCTTCTATTCCCTGATGACGAATTCGTGGTCAAATTCCATTCTCTCCGTAGGGCCGTCCAGCTGTAAGCACAATAACTTTCCACGGAAATATTTCCTAGAGACTTAAAATTTTCTGAGTGAGTTCGGTTCCGAAATGGCTCAGTTAAGTTCGTAAACCAGCCAGATCGTACAGGGTGTTCCATAAAATATGGACATTCAAAATTTTTGTTCCTCAATATCCCCATCGCAATGAAATGTAATGCATATACCATAATGCAAGATGCTCATAATAGGCCTGATGCAAAATTTTGTGGCCGTAGTGTGAACAGAACCATGGAAAATTGAATTAGAATGATGAAAAAAAACTTCATATATCCATAAAACAATATCCGATTCGAATGAAATTCATTTTACAGATAAGGATTGATACAATTTATGAGGAATTGTGCTCTTAGTGTTAACAAAACCATAGAAATTCAGTTGAAATATTGAAAAGAAGAATCTATATTTCCATAACAGGATATCCGATTCAAGTTTCAATTTTTTTTGTGAATTAAAATGATATACTAAATATTCTTGCAAAATATTGTGGCTATAGCGTAAACAGAACCATAGAAAATTCAATTGGAATATTGAAAACAAGAATCCCTATATTTCCATAACGGGATAAGCGATTCAAGTGATATTTATTCTTATTTTTATTATTTATTTTTCTCATGTTTTATTTCATGAATAATTTCCAGAATATTTTTCAGATTGTGCCGAGACTTTGCATTTATATATTTGGTATCAATCTCAAATCCTTTATAAAATTTTGAGGTAGTAGTCTTATCGCTCCATTAAAGAACGAGCGCTCAAAAGCTCCTGCTCAGGCCTTTCCTTGATTTTTTTTAACCGTTTTCATCTTTGTCCTGGACTTAGAATTCATCGAATTCACCTGACATCCTTTCTATGTATCAAATTTTCAAACTACTGGTTTAAAACATAAAAACTCCACCTACCATCTAGGAAATCCTGAGGTAAATGTTGCTGTTGCTTCGCCCAGTTCTTAAGAATTTCAACATCTCTTTGCAAATCTTCATAAGGCACTCCCAAAGTTTTCAACAAGGGCAGTTTTCGAGCCTCATCTTCTTTCAGGTAGTTTTTGGACATGTTCACAAAATAAATAACACGTAGAATGATACGCAACTACTTACATTTGAAATGAAACTGACTCGATTGCTTCACAAAGATGGAAAAATATTGAGTAGAATTAATTGGTTCGACCTTTTTTGCAGGTTTTTTTTAATGTGTATGTGATGAATAATAAATAAGTTTTTTTAATGAAGTAAAAACCATAAAATATTTTATTGGGAGGTGAAAATATGGATTACTACAATCGTTTTCTTGTTTATCATCATTATAATTAAAATTATGTTGAATGCGTAATATAACATCAAAACGCAAATTATTAAGCTGTTTTTATATTTAATTCAATGCAAATACAATAGGTATTCCAACAAAAATTATAACTCAAGATATACAGGTTGGTTATAAGATAACGAACTCCTTATGTCTATTAGCCAGTAATTTTTTTTATATGAAGTGACTGAAATCATCATAAATTTTATAAAAATGTCTCCATAAGTACCGTAAGTTGATTCACTTATGTCATTATTGCAATTAAATAAATTAAGTAGATCGTCATTCTCTTATCATTCCAGTTGCTTGTTTCAGATAAATGAAATAAGAGAAAATTTATGAAAAGCCCTGAGCAGGAGCTTTTGAGCGCTCTTTCTTGAGCGGAGCAATAAGACTATTACCTCAAAATTTCATATGGAATTTGAAATTGATACCAAATATATAAATGCAGAATCTCAGCACAATCGAAATTAAATTCTGGAAATTATTGAAAAAATTTAATATGTAAAAAATAAATAATTACAAAATTTAACTTCTATGGTACTGATGATGTGACCCTCTCAAAATTTTGCATCAATATTCGGTATATCAGTTTTGATTCACAAAAAATTCGAATCGGTTATTCTGTTATGAAAATATGGAGATTCTTCTATTTAATATTCCAGTTGAATTTTCCACAGTTCTGTTGAAACGATGGCCACAAAATTCTGCATGAAGCATATTATGAGCATCTTGCATATGGCCGCAACATTTCATTTCGATGGGTTTAGTTTTGTTTGAGATATTGAGGAACACAAATTTTGAATGACCCTATTTTATGGAACACCCTGTACGATTTGATTGGTTAACAAACTTAACCGAGCCATTTGAGAACCGAACTAACTCTGAAAATTTCAAGTCTCTAGGACAATCTTTTCGAAAGTTATTGTGCTAACGGCCGGACGAACAAGGCTAAAATTGTGATCATGACTCAATTTAAAATTGAATATACTGACTTTGATGCTCAGTTGCAGGAACGTCCATTAAAATTTAAAGGTCCATTAAACCCTTAATCCTCCATTAGTTCCTTGTAATAATGGAGGATTAAGAGTTTAATGGACCTTTAAATTTTAATGGACGTTCCTGCAACTGACACTTAATGACAATTATTATTTTGATATTATCACGAAATTTGCTTTCAGCCTGGAATTATAATTCGGAATATACAGGCTGTCCGGAAAAATGTGGGAAATCTTTGGGATTCAGATGAAACATAATTAAATTATAAAAATGATAATATAATAGTAATATTTATTCATACAATTGGACACAATATACATGTATAGGACAAGTCACGAAATAATTACACAAATCATAAAATACAATTATCATTTAGGAATTAATCAATTATACATATAGTAGCGTTTGCTCAATAACACATATTTTATTCTTTAAGGAAAACTTGACAAGTTCGAAGATTTTATTGAACAGGTAAATGATTCAACAGAGTAATACTCCGATTAGATGACAAGTTCCATAATTTTTTGTTCTTACGGAGATATGGCCTCCTAATTGACGCCACTGGTAATCCATTTTACTGGAATGAATTTTAAACTACTCAAAATAATTCAATAAAAGATATTTATGATAAACAGTAGTGAGTACCTCTTAAAATATTTCATTCAAATTTGAATTAGTTTTTTACCATGGGCAGACCATGGGTGTACATTGCAATGCTTACATTTTTAACACCCTGTATGATAAGGAGGAAAAGAAGTTAAAAAACAGATTTGGATACTTTTAACATAAGGCTGATGAAAAGGAACATTTTGTTCATTGTCCATAAAAGGAAAAGTTTTCGGAAACATCAACTTTCATGTTTAAAAAAATGGTAAATTTTTTGAAATATCCAATTTTATTATCAACTCCTCGTAAAATTGACCATGTTTTTCAACATGAAAGTTGATTTTTCTTGAAAACGGTTCATTTTATTGACAATGAACAAAATTACCTTTTCTTCAGCTTAATGTTTTTATCAGCTTATCAAAGAGGGTGTTATAATTGTAAGCATTGAAATGTACAACCTAGTCCGCCCGTGGTACACTAAACAAGCAATTTTAAATTTAATAACAGTATTTCAAGAGGTCCTTACTATTTTTCATCATACAAAATTTTCATTGAATTATTTTAGGTAGTTTAAAATTTATTCCAGTAAAATAGGAGAACCGCTAGTAAAAACATACGGGAACTTATTTTTTTAATGTTTCATCTGACTCCGGAAGATTTCCCACATTTTCCTGGACCTGTATACTTTTCTTCTGAACTAGGGCTGAGGGGGGCTTTGGGGCTGCAGCTCCCCCCCAAAGATTAATTTCTCCGTTATTACTTTCTTCTTTATTTTTTCAACTTTCGTTATTTGTTGTATCATCAAAAATTGTTCAGTTCAGCCCCCCCCAAAACAAAATCCTGGCTGCGCCACTGGATTGAAGGTCTGTTCAAAATATGAATAACTACAGAAAAAGTAAGTTCAAAATGTTCGAATTATTTAATTTTCGAATAATACTTTGATTTAGAATAAAAAATAACAATAGAACAAGTGCTATTCTCTCTCTAGAAAATTTTCTAAATTTCAAATGTCCTAGAAACTACAATATAAGATTTCGTTCGCTAAAAATTGTGTAGAATAATCTAATTTTATATTTATCTATAATAGGGAAAATCCATGAGCTTCGCATTTCCTTCCATTCTGACAAGAAATACTAGTTCTATATAATTATGATTGGAAATAATTTTCAAGATAATTCTCCTAGATTTCCTTCTAATCTCGAGATATTTTCCTTGTCATTTTCCTGGAGAATTCAGGGACGAGATATGAAAAAAGTATTTATAAAAAGAAATGTACCCTCACAAATCATTAGTTCCATTATTCCTAGTTGAAATCAACTGGATTGAAAATCGTGAAAATGGCATTCTTGAAAATTTGTTTACTCTTCTTTTTGGTTGCCATAGCTGCTGTTTCATCATATCAAGTAGTGGTGCACAGAGAAATAGAACCTTTGGTAAGTAGACCAATTTGTTTACCACTTTTTAATTGATGTGAGCGATTAATTATTGAGTTTTTTCTGTAATTCTTAAGTGGTTTACTTTTTGCTCCGGTGAGTTGGCATTCTGCATGAACTGCGAATAAATGAACTCGTTTTGAAGGTTTCAAGCTCATTAATTTTTGACGTGAATTTGTAAATGATGGAAAATTTTATGGAATGTTTGTGGTAGGATACTTCCATCATTTTGTCCTTTATTATTGAACTTGGAACATTCTAAAATAAACGGTTTTCGAGAAGAGGTGTTATTTTGATATTCAAAGAGAAATACTTTTTTTCATTTTTACAAATGAACTCTTCCATAGTATGTTCTCTCGAGATCAAGAAATGTAAAATAAAATTAAACACACTATTATTGTTTATTAAAATCTTCGGCTATCGATTTCGGAATTATTCCATCATCAGGCCAGCTGAAAGTATACAAATGTAGAACATGTATTTATTTAGGTGAGAGTATGCAACTTACTGTCTTGAATTAAAATGAACAGAAACTTTTTACTTTTTTTCAATATAAATGATCGGATGTTTATTTAATTATAAAGAAGAAGCTATGCCGTTAATAGTGGAAAATAACATCATGCAAATGACTACCACGACCGCGCTCACATCAGGACCATATCCTTTAGTGAAATTTTTCACAACCAAATCCCAAAGTTGCTGCCCTATGTCTTAGATAGTCTCAGGTATTCCATCTTTGAGGTCTTGAATCGACGCTGGTCTATTGGCGTAGACTTTCTTTTTCACGTGGTCCCAACCCAAAGGAAGAAGTCACAAGGTGTTGAATCACAGGATCTCGATGGAATTCCGGATCATTTTCATGCATTTCAACGACCCAATCAGCAAAGACACGACGTTGTTGATGGTCAGCCGGCTTGAGGAACGTCTTGTGAACTTATAACTTATAAGCCTTAAGACCCAAATCTTTATGCACAATACGGTCTAATGACGTTTGGGCAATGCCTAATTCCAAAGAACGACAAGGAATGGGCAAACCTGGGTTTTCTTCAACACTCCGGCTACAGCAGCAATATTATCGGCTGTTCTTGTGCGACGTGCACGGGTTTTATTCTTCACATCACTAACTTGTCCCAACAGCTCGAGTTTTTTCACCAATTTCTTTATTGTGGTCCGACAAGGTGCTTTACGACGACCCAGTTTGAGTTTTACCTAATCGTCTATCCCAAATTTCAACCATTTTTATAGTGAATTTGAATGACTTCAATGCGTTCTTGAAGAATTGTATAGTTCCATTTTCATTAATGGCGTAGTTTCTACTTGTAAAATGTCAAAAAATGACAAATTCAAATTTCAAACATGACATCTACCGAAATAGCGGGCTATTCAAAATAACACCTCTTATTGGAAAACCCTTCAGTATACAGCGTGATAAAAAAGTAACGTAACTCGTCAATACATCTTGTATGGAAAATTATTAAAGAAAATCCTCGCAACCAATGTTTTTCAATTTCAAAAGTACTTTGTCCTATGATTTTTTTAATTAGATATTTTTCACCCCTACGTCACGTACACCTCTATTTTATTTTTTTTGAATGGGAATATATTGATTGCGATTCATCGAAGGAAAGGTAATATGATTACCTCTTCAGCGATGTGGCTAGAAGTACAATAGGTTGTGCCGTTTTTATATCGAAAAATTAGGAAGTAATTTACAATTTGTAATTCAGTTTCGTCGACCTTTTTGATTTTGAAACGTTTTTCCTATATACATGTATATAGGAAAAACGTTTTTCCTATATACATGTATATAGGAAAAACGTTTCAAAATCAAAAAGGTCGACGAAACTGAATTACAAATTGTAAATTACTTCCTAATTTTTCGATATAAAAACGGCACAACCTATTGTAGAGTGTTCCTAAATTGAACGTACAAACGAAAAGGGGAGATTCCTTAAGTGAGTTTAAGAAAAAAAAGTCCCATAAACATAGGGTCGCAAATGTTTCGTTTTCGAGATAAAGAGTGTTGAAGTTTGAATTTTTTTCAAGTTTTTTTCTCATAGTATCTACACTTCACAAGATATTCAACTGAAATTTGGCATAGATATTACATTTGAGAGTTCTCAGCACGTGACATGGCAATTTTGATAGAAGATCTACAGGGTGATATTTTTACTGGAACACTGCCACCTGTTCTTCTGCAGAACTTTTTTTTGGTGAGCAACTGTTAATTTGAAAAAATGTAAGAAAAAACTTTGTTCTTATACTAAACTTTTCGGTCTCTTGTAGTTTTGTCGTATCTACCAACGATTTCGAGAAAAAAATTTTGAACGATTCTCTCGAAATCCTCGTGAAAATCCAAATTATGTTGGAATGACCACTTTGTAAGCTGTGGGGAATGAATTTAGTGTCAGTTTTTATGGAAATTTTCCTGATCTGTAGCGATGATTCATAAAGATTCGATAAACTCAACACATGTTTTTGATTAAAACTTTAACACCCTGTATCTCGAAAACGAAACGTTTGCGACCCCATGTTTATGGTACTTTTTTTTCTTAAACTCACTTAAGGAATCTCCCCTTTTCGTTTGTAGGTTTAATTTTGGAACACCCTGTATAGATTAAAATTTCTTTGACAAATATTTTAACTGAATTTCGTCCGATGAAAATGAAAACGTCGGCAATGTATTAAAAGGATACGAAATTAAAATAAATCCGTCCAAGTTCCTGTGAAGATTATAAGATTATTCATCCGATTATGATTGATTCTGAGAAAATATAATATAAAATAAATATTTTTATTCACAAATGAGTAGACCACAACAAAAACTCATTAAGGTTGAATTGTCAAACTTCAACGCTCAATTTTAAATACTGATGTTCTCGAAAGTTATTATGTATTATGAAATTTCCCTTCCTGGAACTCCTTCATAGGTTGTTAAGGCATTGAATACTCTATCATTAAAGTTATTTGCCAAAGAATTTGAGAGTGAAGTACTAACTACAATTCATAGAAACGTTTTATGTGAAACACTAACAGCAAATATAAAATGTCACTTTATTACAGTAATGAATGACATTTCATTACTGTTAGGAAGTCTAGTCTCTTTCTTGCAGTCAAAATTTCCTAGCGATTTGCGTGAACTTTTAATAATATATTATGCAACGATCTTGATATGATATAGAGCCCAGATCTTTCAGTGCTACGGAAAGTGACTAATAGTGAGATTCACATTAGTGAATCCTAGAATTTTTCACGTTTTTTCTCTCACAATATTAGGGAAACTTCATCCCATTTGATCTTTTAGTATTCATTCGAATTTTATTGGACAAGTTTTTACTCTTTTGAGCTAATTTTCGTTTCTTAGAAACTTTATAGGTTTTCACTCCCAGTCTCTGAAACATAAAAACATATAACATTGATCAATGTCAATCAGATTGCAAATGATAAAATACACAATTCTGAAGATTTTAAGAGTTTGTCTGAAGAAGGTGTCTGATATAGCCACCGAAACGTTACAATATCCTTTTAATTCGTTTAATTTTGCATTTTTACTGTTAGGCAACAATTTTTTCACGACCAATTTGCTCCTGACAAATAAGTGCAAAGATTCTCGCAGGAGCACTTCACCTTAATCCAACATTTTTTAATTATTTATGTTTCAGAGACTGGGAGTGAAAACTATAATTTCTCTAAGAAATGCAGAATCCTCCCAGAATATATTTCAATCGATATCTAATTTTCGTTGTTTTTTGATAAGAACTTTTGAAGGTTGTAGCGTTTTTCCTGAAATCTAATTGTATAAAAGGATTGAGTATGCATCTATTATATTTAAACTCAATGATAAAAGCCAATATTTGAGAAGAAGCCTGAAAATGGTTTTCAACTGTTTGACGAAAAGTTGAACGAATATTATAGTGATATTTTTTTCTATTTTCAGATTACGGATCCCATACCACCACCAAGAATGGGTCGCAGACCAATAATAATTCAGCCACCCCCACCAACAACTACAGATTCTCAAATACTTGGCTTGGATCTTCTGGGACTGAAAGCTGGACTTGATACCAACTTGTTTGACTTCTTGGGAAAGAGAAAATAGTTCTTTTTTGATCAAATTCATATGTAGTTTAGAGATACTGATGATTTTTTTCGAGTAGAATAGAAACAAGCATTCAGAAATTTGATTTTTTTTCCTACCAATCCTTTCCATTGAAATTTATTGAGGATTTTCCACTGGAAAAAAAGAAGTATGTGTTTTGGTATTGCTCCTTACATTTATTTATTGATAATGAGAACTTAGGTACGAATATAATACTTCAGTACCTATATACTGCTGTTGGATTAAAAAAAAACTATATATGGGGGATTTCCATCTTCACCTTTTCATGACTGCTCATAAAAAAACCGGTGGAACAATAAAAATACAATTCATGAAATCAAATGAAAAAAAAATCATTTTTGAGAATACCTTCGAAATAGATATAAATAAATAATAATAAATATGATAATGATTTGTTTATTCGACTGGAACTAGTGAAATTGATTTGAGTCCTCAAATGATTGTTGTGGTATTATTCACATAAAATATACAATAATTACAAATAAGGAAAAACGAAAAACATGGTGAGAATTAATTGAAAAAAGGAAAATTGAAATGAAAGAGCAGAATAAAATTGCTATGATTCTACTCAAACGAGTGCTATATCGTTTTGACCAAATCGTACAGGGTGTTCCATAAAATATGACCATTAAAAAATTTTGTTCCTCAATAACTCAGAAAATACAAAACCAATCGGAATTAAATATTAAGGCTAAATGAAAGATGCTGATAACATGCCTCATGCAAAATTTTGTGGCCATAGTGTAAACAGAACCATGAAAAATTAAATTGGAATATTGAAAAAAAACTTTATATTTTCATGAAAAGTTATCCGATTCGAGTGAAATTTGT